>CM044987.1:15327500-16789949 GCA_024586325.1 Stellera chamaejasme | reverse complement strand
GCATGCAGGCAGGTACGTGTTTTCCTTTTTCTTTATTTATCGTTCTCCTCATATTTTTATTCCGTCGCCCCCTTGTCTTTATAAATTGTCTTGTTTCAGTCCCAAAACTTTCCTCATGTTTCAATTAACTCACCTAGCAGAAGTTAAAATGTGTCTATATATTACTGATTTTGGTTTCTAGTCATTAATTCCTCTTCTCTTTCCTTTCCTTTTCTTAACAAGAGAGCTGACACCCCATCTAGCTGCTCGTCTCGTCTCAATGGTCCTCCGCTCCACCTATGATCCCTGTAGACGAGGATGATGGTATCTCATATGAAGGTTCTTTACATTATCATGCGATGAACACATCACATTATTGTTTATCTCTGATGTTTTTTCATGATTCATGTTGTAAATGTCTTTCTCGGCCATAGGGGGTATAGTAGAAGAGCTTTTTAAACAAAATGCTAAAATATTCAATCAGATTTCTGAGAATTTCCATGCACATCAGGTGACATGCATGATGTTTTCTATTTTCTCTACCTTCAACATACATATGCAATTTGCTTCTTGGTGCTTGGCAAAGTACTATATAACATCTCTTTCTAAATTTTACAGATACACCAAAATATAAATCTCTTATGCAAAGCCAAGGAGAACATCAAATCAATTATGAACTAGTAGGTCACTCCTTTATAACTTTCATCTGCTATATATACTAGATCATTGAGTATTACAATTAATTAAGCTCCATAAATATAATTTTTCAACCTTCTGGTTTTGTTCTTATGGTGGGGAGTTTTGCATGCAGACTGAGGAGTGAGATACCTGAGCAAATACCTCCACTTCCAATCAAGGTGAATGAAGAACTGGAAAATTCACTCCTTCCCCGACATTGACTGCAATCTTGATCATCAAATGGTTCTACTAATTGTATAAGAAATGTTCTTGTTTTTAATTTAAGATAGTTAATTAGTTATTTACCTTTTCCTTATTCCTCTATCGAATAATTGGAAATGAAAAAGAGGATCCTAAATTTTGTGAACAATTAGGAGTTGAATTTGTTGATTCTAGGATACGAAGATATCAAATGGGATACATATTAAACTGGCAGGTCCAGTAACTCACGTGTGGTACTTTCTAGTTATATTGCGAATCTTTTAGATAAACCTCTTAAAGAATTAGAGAGGCTAGTATACTGCGATGTGTGATTTGATCGAAATTCTTATTTTACATATTAGTAATTAGAGAGGCTAGTATACTGTCATCCCATTCAATTGAATTGGGATGCTTTTTGGCTTTTGATATTTTGGTGTTCACTGAGTCTTGTAGCTGCTCTCCGAGAACCAATAGTTAGTGTTTTTTTGTGTGTGAATATTTAGATATTTACTACTGTAATAAACTAATGTCAATGCATTAATGAAAGTAGTTTGTTTCCATTTTTTTGTATCTGAAACAGAATTCAGAAATGAGATTGCTTTTTTTTCTCCTCTTTCCGGTTTCTTATTCTTGAGATATTATAGCATCTTATACTCCACTACTATATCAATACATCTGTGTGACCATGTAACAAAATAATTAGATAGACAATAAAGTTGATCTTAGACTCTCCAAGTGGGTGATCCACATGATTAATACCTTCCTGAAATGTATCCTACACGTTGGTGGAGCTAGCAGACTCCTTATATTCATCAGACATATCATAATTCCTTCCACTGGATATGGCATCAGGTTGCTTTTTGCTGCCAATCATCTGCTGATCATCTTGCATCCAGTCAAAATCCATTAAGAGCTTATCTGCCTTTTCCACAGCTTTCATATTACTATTTTCTTCCAGGGAATTTCTAGATGCATCTCCTACAGGTTCGAGCTTTCAAAGTCATTCCAAGTTCAGTGGAGTCATTATCTACAACAGGAGTCTTCATATCAGCTGCATTGCTGCCTCTTTCTGACCATTGATCATTTGCAAACCAATCCATGGATGAAATACTGTGTTCTTAAAACTGATTGACATGTCATATTGGCTTGCTTGTAGAGTCATCCTTGACAAATCATTCCATTGATCATCTTGAAACTGGTTGTTACTGCTGCTGGATACTGAACCTGTAGTATTCCTTTCTGCCAAAGTGGGCTGAAAGATTGCATCCATTTGACTCGAGAGATCAACAGAAGCATCTTGAGAAAATGACTCGGTTGGTTGGGATGATTCATGGTGAACCACAGACTTGACCGGTTGACACTCAACTCGCGAACCAGAAAATAGATCTCCACTTTCTTCTCCTTTTAACTCCGTCCCACTGATATCATTTGAAGGATTTTTCAACCCACTTGCAGAGCTTGGTGAGCTTTTGAAATCATTCCAAGTATCAAAAGGGTGTCCCTCTTTAGCAATGCTAATTGTGTCAGGTTTTCCAGAGGAAGAAGTATCCATCTTCCCTTCGATTTCCCCATTCTTTATACCTGCTGCACCAACAAATTTCTCAGATCGATTACTCCAAAAATTATTGGAAAGCCAATTATTGCTATTCATCACTAAATCATTATCATCTTTACCATTTTCATTAACTGAACTTTTTCTGAATTCAAATATCTCATCCATCTGGGCAGAGAGATCGCAGGAAGAGCCAACGCATTGGTCAGACAAAATGGATTTCTCAGGCTGAGAAACAGGATCCTGCGACTGCATGCCCTCACCAAAATCAGAAAATGAGATCCTGTTAGTGTCCTCCATAAACATTATATCCTTATCATTTGGCTTCAGGGAACTACCAGAGGCATCTTCCACAACTTTTGAGCTCTCGAACTCATTCCAAGTGTCAAAGGAATCATCTTCATCTTCTACAGAATGTCGAAGAGGAACTGATCCTTCATCTGTACTTGGAGGAAAATCTCTAGAAGAGCCAACAAAATTATCCGATACCTAGGATTCATTGTTAGCAGTTCTGAATTCACTAAATTGAAAGTCAGCCCAACCACCAGTCTGAACATTCTCCACAGTACTAAGCTTTTCAGGATCTCCTGACAAATTACTTTCAGTTACATTACCGTCTTCCTTTGGGGGGAGGAAATGGCCTACAATGTTAGCCGGAATGGAATCACTGTTTCCATCAGGGAAGAGTGTGTCAACATCAACATTGACCAAGCTTGAGAGACCTTTATATCTCTCGCTCATCACTCCATTGTACTTCTAAGTCCAGAAGATCAGACAACAGAACAACCACTGGTGAAGCATTTCAGCCTTCATTTGATTTAGCTTCTTCTGTCGCTGGCTGCCCAAATTCCTGCAACATGGCATATTAAAACCAATCTATAACCAAGAGCAGAGGATAAGATCAGCATTCTACACAACCAAAATATTCAAGGTTTCAATTCAACATCGAGCTTCAACTCAGATAGCAACATCGAGCTTCAACTCAGATAGCAATTAGCAGCAAATGATCATAATTTTCCCCATTTCATTGGAAACATATTTTGAAAGCTTTTTGGCTTCAATTAGACTGACCATTACTTCCCGTGTAATATATCAGAACGTCACACTGAACATCAAGTAAATTCCACTAAAACGAGTAGCTCACCGATCCATCTAAACGGAGAGAGTGAAGGAACCAACGGTAACCAACAGTAGATCGAAACTTGATCGGCGGAGGCGCCAGATCAGCATCTCCGGGAGGACGCCTGCCGCAAAACAGGCATAGTAAAGACTGCTGGCACTGAAGAAGCTTCCCTTTGCAGTGGCTGCAGTGAAGGTCGGAGGGCGAATCGTCAGGGTCGGTGATTGAATCATCGAACGACTGAAGATTCGGAAGCAACAGGTTTTCAAAGTAATGGTCACCGACTTTGGCTTCCTGGCGAAAAGAGGTCTGGATTTGCTTTATTAGATCCATTGGGATCTCAATGGCCATAGCTCGGGGCTGCGTTCGTCCGATTTCCTAAACTCGATTTAGGCCACAGTAGAACCTCTTGTCGCATATCCGGTGGCGTGTCGAGTGAAATTGTGTTACGACGTTCTCATCCATACGTCTAATGACGGAGGTCCTCTTTGTAGTTTCAAATTAGTCTTAAGTCTCAAATAATTATACATTTTAATTTTACTGTTTCAAGATTTAAGGTTTGACTCAAATTTTAACAAAGATATTAAGGTTTAAAAAAATCAGAAAAAATATATTTAGAAAGTTTATAATTCAAATTATAACATGCATATAAATTATTAACTTTAAATGTCTAAACATTCATGAAAAACAAAATCATAGATTAAATAATATAAAACAATAAAAATGAAGTGTAGAATTATTGGGGGATGGAGAGAGTAACTTTTATTGGTTGAGATAAAGCAGCTAAAATTAAATCATAAAAGCTACTCGTAAATAGTTTTTCAAAATACAACAACTACTTGAAAAAACTGTTTCGAAACACATACAGAGTATGGTGAAAGGTCAACAATTGCTTTAGTGCCATAAACTATAGTAATTTGGACACTTAAAACGTCTAAATTATGATTCAATGCACTTTAGGTATTTAATTATGAAAAACGACATTGAGTAGCTATACAATGTTCCTTAGGCACACTTTAAGTGCCTTAGATAAGAATGAAAGGACTTCTTTCCTCCGATCATGTAGAAAACGGAAGAAAGACCTTTTTTCAAACGTATCGCATGAAATGGAACATGAGAATCTTATCGATCCTAACTTCTTTCGTGATCACAGCATCGTCGGCCTGGGGCCGCAATCTGGTGGCCCTAGGTCGTGTTTCGGCGGCCCTAGGCTGGGATCCGGCGATCCTAGGCCCCGATCTACGTTCTCGGATATTTTTTTGAGTTTCCGGCATTTTCTGGCTGTGTCTGGTGATGGCAGCGGCGGTCAGTGGCGGCTGTCCGGTGGCGGTGGCGGCCTGATGGTGCCTGAGTGTTGTTGCCATTAATTTAAACATTTG
This sequence comes from Stellera chamaejasme, assembly GCA_024586325.1. Taxonomy (NCBI): domain Eukaryota; kingdom Viridiplantae; phylum Streptophyta; class Magnoliopsida; order Malvales; family Thymelaeaceae; genus Stellera; species Stellera chamaejasme. The sequence continues at coordinate 16,785,040 of CM044987.1, read as the reverse complement.
GATTAAAGTGTTAAGTTTAAAACTATTGGGTGGTGCCTAAATGGTTAAGTTTAAAACTTGGGCGTAAATAATTTTTTAAAATAATTGAGTTGTTGATTTTATCATTTTTCCCACAAATCCGTTAAAGTTAACGGTCAATGAACGAAAAAGAACCATGGATAAAGAAAAAACTTAAAAACGGGACTTTATTAATACAAAAAGTTAAAACATGACCGTCAATAATTAAAGTTATAAGACCATAAGTGCGTTTTTCCCTTAAAAATTTACAGTGTTGTACAAATGCAATTAAAAAAATCTTAAACTAAACAGTAGGTTAGATCGATTTTAAAAGGTGGTTTGAATTTTAAGCCCACTCGAACCCATTACTCTTTTAACCCAAACTGAATGCTTAAAGCTTTTTTTTTTTAACCCATTGAAATTGTGAAAACAAAATTACTATTATATGCCCAGTAAGTATTTAACGCAAAGACATATTTTAAACTCTCTACAGTGATGTGTTCGTAAAAATAGAAGATAACATCTATATACAATTGGTTAGGTTTTAAGGGGTGGTTTAGTTTTTAATCCCGGTTGGGCCCACGACTCTTTTAACCCAAATTGTTAGAAACATAAAGTTTTTTTTATCCCATTTAAATTGTGATAACAAAACTATTATTTGATGCCAAGCAAGTATTTCACGCTAAGTTATATTCTAAACAAGACTTGGACATATTATAAAAATCACTGCAGCTAAAGGATTGATGCAAACTAGAAGCATATCAGTTAAGATTATTTTTATTTGCGTTTCCTTACAGATTAGGTATTAATGTTGTTAAGTTGTTCAATTTGGATTTGTTTCAAGATTACCGAGTTACTTTCTACTATATTCGGATCTAATAAACATAATGTTAAGAAATTTTCTTCGGTATAATATTGAATCTCATTAATATAAATTTTGTTTTCATTCATCATTCAAATGCTTTCTGGTTTAAGAAATTGAGAACTTTTTAAAGATTAACGAGGAGCTTAAAATCAAGTGGGTAGCTTAGTTCAAGTTCTGTCTGCGTTCAAACGAAAGAATACTATGTAGTTGCTGAGACTTTGGTAGCGGGCTTAGTAATGGGGAGCCCACTACCAAAGTCTAAAAAGTCTCTCTGACGAGGCGAAGCGAGCAGCCCGTTACCAATGGCATCACTTTTTCATTTTGGTAACGGACATAGTAACGGGCTGTTTCCTACCAAAATGGTAATGCTAAGCACTACGTCGGTGAAACATGGCTTATCGCGGCCAAAAGCGTGGTAAGGTCGCGGTAATTACCGCGGGCATGGCCTCGGTAATTGCCGCGGTAAAATTGCCCGCTGTAGCCATCCTTACCGCGGCCTTGCCGCGCTGCCAGGCAGCGGTAAGGATTTGACGGCGGAGCCTCACGCACCGCAGCCTTACCGCGTGCGTGACCACGGTAACGTTTTTAGCAAAAAACAAAACAATTTAATATAATAATTACATAATTGTTGTTATATTTATAATTTTAATTAAAAAATTATTTAAAAATTAATATCAAATGCAAAAATATGTGTATATATATATAAATAATAAATTGTTAATTTACACATAAATCTAAATAATGTTTACAAAAATCCTAAAAATTATCATTTCGGTCTGCGTTTGGGTCCGGATTTGGATAAGTACTGTTAAGATAATTAACAAAGTCATCGCCCTGAACCCCCGTAAGCCCCTCCATGAATGCTCGCCGGTGCGGCTGCGGGATCGGCATCTCCGGCCGATAATCCCCTTGGGGATGCGTGAAGCCCAGGCCCAAGTCGACATTGGGCTGCATGGAAGGGCTGAGACGGCACCTGCTGGTATCGCGGCGGCTGCTGGAAGAACTGATGCGGCGGCTGCTGGAAGGGCGGAAGGCTGGGACGAAGATCCAGCTGACAAGTGTGGCGGCATCGCGTTAAACGGGATGTATTCCCCAGAACGCATAGCGGACCAGATGTTGCTGACGACTGAATCAAAGGATCGCAACGCGTCCGTCTTCCAACCCTTAAGAGCAGCACCCTGGACCTCGAGCGCCGCAACCCGACATCTGAGGTCACAGATCTCATCTGTATCTCTCCGATGATGGTCCTCCAGCTCAATCTCGTGCAGAAAGTTAAAATTTTTAAAAATTTAACAGCTGTAATATAAAAAAACAAGTCAAATTATAGAAGTTAATAAAATGACAATTTAATTACCTGAGATCGCTGAGGTGGCTCGAAGCGCTCCAGATGGATTATCTGGGGCGGGACACCGACCCAACGTCCTCGAGTGGGCTGGCTGTAGATCTCGTCATCGATCGCTGGGAACGGCCCATTTGGCCCATACTTGTCAATGAGACGCGTCTTATACGCCTCCTAAGTAATAATACAAATAAACTTACGTTAAATAATATTGAAAGAAACAATATTATAAATTGAGGAAAATAAATGAATAATACCAGGACGGCTGATTCCTTCCCAAGCCATGCCTCCTCGAACTCCTCCTGACGCAGCCGGCGCCCAGCTTCTTTACACTGTCCAATAGTATTTAAGAAGTAATTAATTTTTTATAAATTAAATAAATTAAACTTAGATGTTTAAAAGTTAAACTGGTTAAAGGAGATTACCAAGTCTTCATAAACTCTGTTTGGACTTGTTGCCAAACGAATTGATCGATGGACGATTCTCGCTCTTCGCATTCTTCTTGTTCTTCTGGGATTCGCCCTTGAAGTCATTGTTGTTGTAATACTCGAGAAGCAACCTCTACTTGTCCGGGTTGATTCAAGCCGGGATGAGCGGTAGCCAATCCAAGTAATCAGGATTGTCTGGATCTAGCGGATGTCGTCGTCTGCACTTCTTCCGGATGTTGTTCTGCGTGTTCTGGTAGAACTCCGCAAACCGGGAGTGCAACTTCTCCAAGAAGCCCGGCTCATCCCACATATGTTGTTCCTGTTAATTATTAAAAATACATCATCATTATCATACGTAATTTATATCAAGTATTAATTAATGTAGCATATTAAATATTAATAAAATTTAAAATACCGCGAACTTATCTGCCCAGCTGGCAAGCTCATCCGCTGTCTGCTGGAAATACTTGGGAGGGAATTCGGAGAAGCGGTTCGCGCAGACATTAGAAATCACTCTCGTTATCGGCTCCGAATGCAAACTGCACAAAAACACAAACCGTAATAAGTATTGAAACATGTAAATAAAAATCATAGCAAAATTATCCGTGTTAGAGACTTACTGTGCAATGCGAACTATGAGGCGTCTATCAGGGCCCGGGACCGGCGGCGGTAGTGGGGGCGGGGGCTGGACCACTATGCGTGGCCGCTGCGGTGGAGGTGGAGCGTCATCGATAGGTACATCTTGATGCACCGAATCGCTGGATCCCGCAGGAAAGGCCTCTGTACGCGGTCCAGATCGACAACGGGAACTACAGGAGAATGTTCGTCCCCGGGAACCTGACCCCGACTCGTTCCGACCTGAACCATCTCGGGGATCGGGAGTAGACGCCATAACTCGAAACATTTAAAAACGAGCATAAGTACTAACATAAGTTTATAAAATTTGCAATTCGACACTAAAATTTACATTTGAAGCCCCAAAGTTTTGCAAAAGTTTCATTTTCACCCAAATGTTTTCAAAATTTTCAAATTCGCTCTGAAGTTTTTCAAAACTTGCAGTTCAATCCAAAGTTTTTCGAAACTTTCATTTTCATCCCAAAAGATTCTAAAAGTTGCAATTCGACACACAAATTTTTCAACATCTATAGATACATCCCCAAAGATTTTAAAATTTGAAGTTCAATCCAAAGTTTTTCGAAACTTTCATTTTCGTCCGGAAAGATTTTAAAATTCGCAATTCGACACTAAATTTTTTTAAAACATCCCCAAAGATTTTAAAATTTACATTTGAAGCGCCAAAGTTTTGGAAAAGTTTCATTTTCACCCAAATGTTTTCAAAATTTTCAAATTCGCTCTAAAGTTTTTCAAAATTTGTAGTTAAATCCAAACTTTATCGAAACTTTCATTTTCGCCCTAAAAGATTTCAAAACTTGCAATTCCATTTTAAAATTTTGAAAACATTTGTAGATACATCCCCAAAGATTTTAAAATTTACATTTTAAGCCACAAAGTTATGGAAAAGTTTCATTTTCACCCAAATATTTTCAAAATTTTCATAATCACTCTAAAGTTTTAAAAAATTTGCAGTTCAAACCAATGTTTTTTGAAACTTTCATTTTCACCCCAAAAGATTTTAAAATTCGCAATGTGACACTAAAATTTTTCAAAATCTTTAGAAACATAAAATGACTTAAATGCAACCCAATAAATTTTTTTAGAAACACTAAAATAACATAAAACCTTTAGAAACACTATAACTCATAATCATGTCAAAAATAACAGAAAAATAAAAACTACACAAAAAGTATTTACCACAACCTAAATGCAACCCAATAATTAAAACTAAACAAATTAAATACAATTAATTAATAAAATTTGAAAACAATTAGGAAAAAATTCAAAAACTAGTTACCTCCTTTTTTGGTGACGGGGATGGAGTTGGAGATGCAAATGAGGATGGAGAGCACCTGCAAAAACGAAAAACCGAAGGTTAGGAAAAAAATGGTGAAAATGAGAGGGAGGCTGAAAAACTCAAAAAAAACAAAGAAAAAACGCATACCTGAAGTTTTCTGGTGGTAGGATGGCACGGGAACGCTCCAAATCGGCTGGAATCTCCAGTGAGTGCGAGTTTTGGCAGAGGTGTCTCCGGTGGTTTCGAGATGGAGAGGAGGCCGAAAGCGAGAGGAAGAAGAAGAAGAAGGGTTTAGGTTGGTTTAAAGAGGCTTGTCGTGGCCTTACCGTGCGTGCGGTTGCGGCTTACCGCGGCATTACCGCGCGCATGGCCGCGGCTTATCGCGGCATTACCGCACGCCAGGCCGCGGTAAGGCAGATGGTGCCAATTTGAACTTTTTCGTTTCCCCCCGTAATTCAAACGTGCGTGGATTTCGTGGGCCCCACGGGCCCATTTCAATACAGCCCAAATGCGGCCCGATGCGCGGTAAAAAATTATAATTTGATACAAATATTTTGAAAACTTGCAATTTCATCCTAGATTTGAAACTTAAAATTGTTGTCAGTCCAAAGACACATTCAACTTAATTTGAGATTGTTGTCGAATTACGCCATACATTTTACTATATTTCTACCGGATCATCGTCATCATCATCTTCTTCTGATCGGTTGTCCAAATGATCTATGTTCTCGGGATGTGCATGATGATCCAATAATAATGGAGTCACATCCGGTCCTGGTCGTATGGTTTCACCAATTGTCATTGACTCTTGCAACGGATTAGCCGTACCTATATCCGGCTCTTGTATCGGATCATCCTTAAAGCGTCTCGGTTTAGTTTTGAAAACTGTCCACCAGTTTTTTAGATTTTGTCTCTTTGAAGGGTATTCGAGTTAAACCACTTGTTCCGCTTGGCTGGCAAGAATGAATGGATCTTCTGGATAAAGTCTAGAGGTGTAGTCAACATCGATAATTCCCAAAAGTCTATTGTAACAAACACCTTTATTCATACAGAACCACGTACCCTTGAACACCGTAGTACTCAGGTTATTCTTGTACTGAAGGACAATGATTTCGTCAATCCAACCGTAGAAATCCATATAGTCTTCTGCATTTGTGTCTCTGATGACGCAGACGCCCCAATTAGTAGACAACTTGCGGTGGCCGTAATGTTTTGTGTGAAACTTGTACCCGTTCACATATACACCAGGAAATGATTTAGCTCGCACTTTCGGTCAGCATGCCAAGGCGTACAATGCTGGAGGTAAAGTCTGGTCATCTGCAGAGGCCTGCACAATAAAAATTTCAATTTCAAATTAACATACATATTTTAGATATCTTTAAAACCATAAGCAATCAATTGCACGACTAACCATGTTCTTGAACCATCCAAAGAATTGTGCAAGCCTGAAATTGTCAATATCAACTTCATCCAAGTCTGGAAAATTTCGTCAGGCCAACTCGTTGAATCGATCTATAAATGTATCAACTTCCCGGTAATTTTGCAGAATATAAGTTTGTACATGTTCTCTTTCTGCAACCGTCAACTCCCGAAAGTGCGCTCTGCCCAGTGGTTTAGATGGATGATCAAATATTGATAGTCCGCTCGGATTGACAGTAATAAGAAGAATTTCGTTACGTATGTTGGGGTTCACACGTGTTCCAAGATTATTTTCCATGTAATGCTCGCAAAAAATCGTAACCTCCTGTATGAGAAACTTTTCAATGATGGAGCCCTCCAAAAATCTTTTGTTCACAGCTTTATGACAGGATCACGATTTCAAACCATCCAATTGTGGATCTTAGAGATTAAATGGGATGTTGTTAACTATATATTTTCTCATTTTGTATACGTTTCTTTATTATTCAATGTACTTTTATTCTTTATTATATTTATATTCATTTTTTTGGAAAATAAACAACTTATCGTCCACATCGAACATAATGTTATTTTGTTATCTGTTTAGTAATTAATAATTCATTGAATCACAACATTTTTAGTTTATATTAACACAATAGAAAATGTACAAACTACCTCTAGTATGCATGAACGTCAATAAGTGGTACACTACCCAAGCAAACGCGCCCTCGCGTCGCATCAGAATCATACAAGGCCTTTGAAGAGGTCTCATCCTTGTGGTCTCCAGTCTCACCTGCGCGGGGTCTCGCCCTCGGTGTCTTAAGTCTCGCATGGGCGATGTCTCACACTCACCTTTGCGTCTCTTAGGCCTTCGCGGGCCACCCTCGCGGTCTCAGGTCTCGCCCTTGCAATCTCACTCGCCTTCGCGGGTCTTACTCCCGTAGTCTCAGCTCGCCTTCGCGAGGACTCTCTTGCCTATACTGGCCCCGCCCAGATAAGGCCCTTACACTCAGGTTCGTGCGACCATCACTCTTATTTGGCAATGTTCTATCTAGGCCTTCGCCCCTTGCAGGCCTTCTCCCCTTGCAGGCCTTCGCCTGCCACTTGCTCCACTTGGAGATAGACCACTTGGTCATCTGACATCAATCAGCCAATAAGGAGGCCAGCACGAGCTTGAGTGATCTTCACCAGATTTGTACGCCAAACATTCCCTTACAGTGAATCTTCTAAGGCGGTTTCTTGAGATCTTCATCATCACAGCCGCCTTATCTCCAATCATCGACACGAGACTTATCTCTCCAAATCGGCAGACTTGTCAGTCTGTCTCACACTGTCCAAGGCTTCAACCTGGGAGACTCTTCTCCCGGCATCTCCCTATAAATAGGGGGATGTCCACCTTAAATCGGGTAAGCTACTACACGCCCCCCACTCCTCTCTTCCTACTTCTGAGTATTCTCTCTATCTTTTACAGATTACTCATAACAAGCAAGCTTGGAGCCTCAAGAACACCACCATCATCAACCACTCAACTGAGAGTTTGGACCTTCCTTAGGGACGAGACTATCAGATTGGCGCCATCTGTGGGAAAACAAGAAACAAAAAGTTCTTCTCGTTTACCCATATTACAAACCACAAGTAGTAAGCCATGCCAACTACCCGGAGTGCAAGCAGGCACAGTCGTTAGGGACAGAGGAATCCTCCCGCGACAAATACAAACAATGATCCACGATCGGAACCGTCTCCAAGTAACGTTCCCCCACAACGGGGAGAACTCTCTGTTCACTCAACGGAGGAGAGCTCCTCCCACATGAACCGTAACGTACATCAGGAGCGTAACACTCCACCGCCAAACACTCCACCAACGGGCCTTGATCCGGCCGTTCTGCAAACAATCACGGATGCGGTTGCTCTCAACTTGCGCGAAACACTCGCCACTACTTTGAGGGGCGTTCTGTTACGGTCACCCCGAGCGGGTTGTGACCCAGATGACCTGGGGCTCCGATTTTGCCCTGCGGGTCATGTTTCTGGACGATCAGACGGCTCCCGGGACTTATCTGGACATTATTTTTGGGAATCCTTTGGGTTTTGAGGTCGTGTGGGTCCCCCGGACATTTCCGCCGAAAATATTATTTCGGCGTCGGGGGGTTGCCGGGGTTGGCTCGGGATGTACAGCGGGCTCGGTAGCGCTCCCAAGACCCCGGATTGAGGAACCGTTTGCGGATTTGGAATCGTGGGAGCGTCCCGGAGATTTTTACGGAGCATATTTTTCGGGACGTGACGTGCGGTCCGGGCGACTCCGGGGCTGCGGCGGAATCCCGGGGCTCGGGATGGAATTTCTCCGATGGCTCTAGGGTAAGTCATGTTATATTTTAAAGTGGATTTTATGGATATTTTGAGGAATTTTGTGGTGACGGGTTGAGGTCCAGGGTTATTGTGCGGCCACGCCGGGATTTGTTCGGGTTCGTGAGCTCGGTAGGATGCTACGGAAGGGTAAATAGATATTTGAAAAATGTTTAATGAATGTTATGATATTCTGAGGATTCTGGTCAGTTTTGGTTTCATTTGGAGTTCGTTACTTATATTTGAGGTTTTAATTGCAAAGATTTGGAGAATTGGGGACCCAAAAGTATTAAATATTTTGGGCCTGGGTTGGGCCTAAGTCGGCTGCAGCATGTGATAGTGGACACTTGTCCACTTGTTATTTTAGATGGTAAAGAGGAGATAATATATAAGGATAAGTATTTCATAAAAATTACTTAATTTCATTTCATTTCTTTCTTCTTCTTCCTTCTCTTCTCCTTCCCGTAACCTTCAGCCATGGGTACTGTTCATGAAGCTTCAAGTTCTTCAAATCTTGGCTCAAATCAACAAGAAAATGGATCCTTTTAGTGCTTGATTCTGCGTTGGTGAAGTAGCGTGGGACTGGAAAAGGCAAGTTGCGACTTTTCGAGTCGGAAGCAGGGATTTCCCGGAAGTTGTACTGCGGGGCAGCGTTTTCGAGGTAAGGGTTCAACTTCTCTCGTTATACATACTGGTATGGGACTTTGTGTATACGGGTTTAGTTGAGGCGGGTCCCCGGGTTGAGGACGGTGGTTCGGTGATCCCGGGACCTGTCATATGGTAGGGTACACGTTTGTACTTGTTCTGTTTCAAGGCCCGGATGGTCTTAGAGGCCACGGGTTTATATCTTGTTCTGCGTATTCGCGCTAGGCGCTGGTATTTATGTTTTTACGCTTTGATATATTATATTCTATTTCGCATATGCATTATTATCATGTGGTTCTGTTCCGCGGTGTCTGCACTGAGGGTGCCGACATTCTGTTTGTACACGCACCTGGAGTGCAGGTACTTCTGTTCTGTGTGTCTGCACTGGAGGGTGCTGACACTTTACGTATACACGCACCAGGAGTGCAGGTATACCTCTGTGACCCTACGACAGTTTGGGGATCGCGACCCCAGCCGGTACCGTGCTTTCTGTTCTGTTATGTTCTGTATATTCTGACCTCTTTGAGAGGGCTGTCGTTTTGGGTCGTTCTGGCGGTTGGACCGCGTATGATGGATTCTGACTCATCTCTGACTCATCTCGACTTTGCATACATGCATATGTATATATATATTTTGTACTTGTGTTTGTTCTGTTTTGCAGTTCGATTCAGCAAGACTTGTTCAAACCGTATCTTACCTCACCTTACCGGGTCCTTCCGAGGACTCACCCCTTATTTGTTTACCACCTTTCAGGCCGTTTGATAAGCATCCGGCGGAGTAGATTTCAGCGGTCTTTGTAGTGGATTTGGGATTTTCAGCAGCAGCAGCAGATCGGGTGCGGAAACCTCCTGCGATAGCGATTTTACGATTCCGCACTAGGTACATTTAGATTTTAGTTTGATGACTCTGTAGCTGTAGTTGCATGCATGTATTTAAATCATGAGTTGTATATGATGTGGGTTTATGGAATATAATCTGATCTTGATTGTCTTCTGAGTCGAGGGCGGAGCCCCGACTTGCCTATATTGAATTGGTATATGAGATGGATTCTGCAGTTCTGCGTGTCTTGTATGGTATTTGGAGAAAGTTATATTACTTGTATGCTTGCCATGTATGGATTTCGGTAGGTTGCATGTTAGTGTCGATTACCCTGTTTAGTGGGTAAAATGCTCCGTAACCGCGCTTTCCGCCGTGGGTTCCGATTTCCGAACGTCACGGTCGGCTCCGCCTCCGCAACCGGGCTGGGTGGCTGTGACACGTTCTGGATAGAGTTGGAACGCTACGGACTAATCAGCCCGAACGCCCAGCTACTCCTCCTCAACAAGTAAGTAATCCTGACCCTTCTTCGTCGTTACTTATAGCGCTTACTAGACGACTGGAGGAAGTGGAAAAAAGGGACGAAAGAGCCAGTGTTCATAATGTTTCCAGAATGGGTCTGGATCACCTCTGGACCCAACCTTTCACCCAACGGGTTTTGGAGACACCTCTTCCAGAGCAGTTTCGCCAGCCTAAGCTGGACGCTTACGACAGTCTCTCAGACCCCGATATTCATCTCCAGCGTTACGTTTCTGCGATGGCCATCGCAAGAGCGGACGATAACACGCTCTGTAGAGCCTTCAGCTCCACGCTCACGGGAGCCGCTGCCAACCGGTATACCACCCTCCGTGATAAACAGGTTTAACTCCTTTGAGGAACTCTCCATGACTTCTCCAACCACTTCGTGGTATCTAAACCTCCCCCAAAACGGCGGGGCACCTCCTCAAAATACAGCAAAAGAAAGATGAGCCTCTCGGGAGTATATCCAGCGTTTCGGGTTGAATCCATCCAAGTCCCTAATCTGGGAGGAAGCCCGCCTACTTGCGGCCATCCAGGGCCTCCGCTGAGAATCCCTTTGTTGGAATTCTTGCGCACCAAGATGACCTGGGCTAGCTAAAGTAGCTAAGCACAGCTCAATTCACCTCAATCTGAGTGTTTGAGCTAGAGAGATGTGTATCTGCTCTTAGTGAGCTGATATGAGCTCAAGGAGCTCAATGGATGATTTAATATGTCTTGGACTAGCTCTATGTGAGCTTGGTACAAATGTGTCTAGGCACCTTTTGGCGAAGAGACGTGTCTCTTGGCGGAAAGGTGCGTAAATTGGTGAAAAGGTGTCGGAGAGGGCCAAGCACACCTTCGGCTTAGGCCGAAGGGTGCGTAGCACCCTTGGGTGCCGAAAGGGCACCCTAAGGTGGCCTTACACCCATTCGGCCATGGGCCTAGGGGTGTGAGTGCCCCTTCGCCCTAGGTGCCTCTAGGCACGGGTGCACCCCATGCCTTGCACCATTCGGCCAAAGGGACATGTCTCATGTCCCATGGCCGAATGGGCAAGGGGCATGGGTCACCTCCCTTACCTCTTCACCATATTTGGATAATTAATTAATTAGTTAATTAATTTCCTATTAGACACAATTATTTATTTATTCCTTTTCTAATTAATTACTTAATTGAAAAGGCAAAAGGCATGAGACATGTCTCATGGACCAAGGGGCATTGGTTGCAGCCCTTGGTCCTAGGGACATGTTATTTCGCAAATGAAAGGGCATTGTGCCCTCTCATTGGCAGCCCATCCTCCTCTATAAATAGAGGGAGGATGCGCCATTTCTATCCATCCCACAACCAGCATTGGTTCTCTCTTCTCTCTTCATACTTCCTCTTGCGAAACTAGAAGGCATTCTAGGAGCATTGTGAGTGGAACTCACCTTGGAGACAAATCATCTTCAAGCCGCCCTTAAGGTGTTCCCCAGGCCGAGTCTTCTACATCAACAAGGAGCAAGAATCTCTAAGATTCTTAAGCTGCGTCCATAAGAAAGGTACATACTCTTAATCCCTTCTTCGGTATTGATGAATGCGAACATGAGAAGCATGTTAAAGACGATCCTAAAATTAACAAATGGTATCAGAGCGTGCTCCTTTGGTTTCTCTTTGTGATACATGCTTACTTGTTCGACATGTTTATATGAAGTATGATACATGTTAGTTGAATTCGAAATAACATGTATGAATGTATGATTGTATGTAATCGGACTAAACATGAATACATGTAAAATTCGAAATAACCCCGGTAAGGTTATTCGAAGGGGTTATATTCGTTTAAATGGAAAAAGGAAGCATGAATGTTATATGTGTTTTGAATCATGCTTGAATGTTGTATGATGAAAATGGTTGTATAACATGTTGACTTGCCTATTTGTTCCATGAATGATTAAATGAACCTAAAGAAAATGTGTGCCAAAGTTCTATATCACATTATACCTTGAGGTAATTGCCGGAATGTGCTCTGTCTAGGAGGTGGGTTTTAAGTGGGACCGTCTGTGACCCTCCATCTTTCCTGGGAGCGCTCCTCTCGTGGTTCCTAAGGTCCATGTGTGACATAGACTTGGCATGCATGTGACATTTATTCTTTACCTAATTTAAGAATTTCAGCCCCTTGATAGTCTTAATACTGGTTTTGTACCACTATGATGGACTTGAGGGAATTGAAGCTTAAATTAAGTGAGGGAACATACGTCTATTGAAACAAGAGATTCTACCTTAAGATAGTTCAAGTACTTGTACGGTGAACTTGAAGGACTTGAAACTTGATTCAATTGATGAGACACTTCATTAAACTAAGGTCTCTAGGGACCCTGTCAAGCTAATATAATGCTGTCTAAGGAAGTGGTACTTAAGTGAGACCGTTTGTGACTCCACCAACGACCTGGGCATTGTATTAAGGAGACTTATGGGTGATGAGACTAAGGTTTAAGTGAAGTGCTATGGTTGTTACGATCACGCATGAGTGCGTGATTCAGGCCTTCTTGGAAGGTCAAGTGAGGTTATAAACTGATGTATGCTTGGTTGCCCTTGATTGATTTAATGTATAGGCTTGTTAAGGGTATGTTCATAAAATGGCAAAGTTGTGCTTAGGCGTTTCTGATCGGATGCTATATGCATACCTTTTGCTACGTCTGGGTATAAACTAAGTTATTTCATGAACATATTGCTTGAATAAGTCTAATTGTGTGAATTGGAATCTAAAACATGTGAATTGCATATTTGTAGATGGCTACTAAGAACATAGTAGCAGAGTTGAACCGTGACCTCAAATTGGATGGTGAAAACTATCTAATTTGGCAGCAGAAGGTCAAGTTCATCTTAACTGAGCAAGAGACACTTGAGGTGCTCGATGCTGAGGTCAACCCCCCGGAGGAAGGGGGAAGTAGGGTGGCTTATGAAGCCTACCTTAAAAAGAACTCTATGTGTAGAGTCACACTCTTGTCCACAATGGTGGATGAGATCATGGTGGAGTTCTCCATGCTACCCTCGGCCAAAGGCATCTGGGATGCTGTGAAGGCCAAGTATGGAGATGTTTCCGTGGAGAAACAACGCTCAATGATACTAAGGTTTGAGAACTATGGTAAACGAGCAGATCACACCATGAGTGCCCACCTTCGTGAGATGTCACGAATGATTCATCAGCTTAAACAAGCTGGGCACGACCTCACCGACGAGCAGCAGGTGCAAGCAATAATAAGGTCCTTACCTGATGAGGAGTGGCAGTTGATGAAGGTCAACTTACGCCACAATCCTCAGATTAAGACCTTTGATGACATCGCCCGTCACCTTTTACTTGAGGCTGAAGTAATGGCTCTCAAGGACCACTCCAAGGCATATGTTGCCAATACCTCCGATAACAACGGGGGTAAAAAGAAGAAGTGGTTCAAGGGTGGGAAAAGGGCGGCTTCAAAGGCAAGGGTAAGGGAAAGGGCAAAGGAAACGGGCCCGGAAAGAAGAAAAGGGACGTTTCGAAGCTCAAGTGCTTCAACTGTGGCAAGAAAGGACACTTTGCAAAAGATTGCAAAAGTGCACCTAAGGTACATTTTGAACCTTCTACTTCAATAGCACATGTGACGTCATGTACTATGCTAACTGAAAGCAATTCTTTGTGGATTGTAGACTCAGAGCAACAGACCACATAGCTCGGGACAAGTCCTGGTTTGTGGCGTACCGCAAGCTCCCAAGAGGTGTGAAGCACGTCTCGGTGGGGAATGATGCAAAATTAGAAGTAGTAGGAATAGGAACCTGTAAGGTTCCCTTGTGTAATAGATATTTGTATCTTGTGGACACATTATATGTACCTGATATTTGTAGAAATTTAATTTCTATTTCTGCCATGTTGAAATACAATTATTGCTTTCAATTCCTTAATGATAGTGTAACTATATTAAAGGATAATCAAGTTCTCACAAAATGCTTCGTTAATAATGGATTGTATGAGTTAAGGCCCGATGGCCATTCTGTTGCAACTCCTAGTTGCCACGTGACTAAAGTCATAGATCAAAATCATGGCATGAACGGTTGGGACATATAGGACAAGATAGGATGAATAAGTTAGCCAAAAGTGGCTTGCTTGAATCCTTGACCAAGGTTGTCCTGCCAACTTGTCAACCTTGCTTAGAAGGCAAGGCAACGAGAAAGCCCTTTGGGAGGGCAACTAGGAGAACCGAGGCACTAAGTTTAGTCCATTCTGATCTTTGTGGACCTATGAGAATTGAATCCAGAAATGGGTTCAAGTACTTCATCACTTTTACTGATGACTGTACACGATTCACCCACGTCTTCTTACTCAAAACCAAGGCAGAGGCCTTAGCATATTTTCAGAAATATGTACACTTGGTTGAGAACCAAGTAGATAAGAAGGTGAAGTCCTTAAGGACTGACAGAGGTGGTGAGTACAGTTCACTTGCATTCAAGGCCTTTTGTGAGTCAAAAGGCATTGCTAGAGAGTTCACCCTTTCTTGGACACCCCAAAGAAAATGGTGTGTCCGAAAGAAAGAACCGAACTTTGATGGACATGGTACGTTCCATGATGGCTAAAGCCAACCTGGATGTGACCTATTGGAGTGATGCGCTGCTATGTGCGGTGCACATTCTCAATAGGGTACCTACCAAGGACATCGACTCCTCTCCATATGAGTTATGGATGAAGAGGACCCCGAACTTAAGCTACTTGCGGCCTTGGGGTTGCTTAGCTTACGTACATGTTCCCGACCATCCGTTGGGAAAATTGGGACCAAGAGGAAAGAAGTGTGCTTTTCTCGGATATTGTACGGAATCCAAGGGCTATGTGTTCTTGGATCTCAGTTTAAAGAAGGGTTTGGTGTTTGATGCAAGAAACGCCAAGTTTGTGGAAACGGAGTTTCCAAAAGTTGGCGAAAGTGATGATTTAGCCTCAATAGGCCCGATCCTAGAAGAAGGTCAACCGGGCACTTCACAAGTGCCGGTTACAAGGACTGAACCTACACCAGAGGGAGTACCTCAACTGGAACAAGCTGAGGCTTTCCAGAATGAGCCCATAAACATGGACTCAAATGAACAGGATCCTGAAACTGAGGGATCTGTTCAAGAGGGAGTTGAGGTACTTCAAGAGCCAACACCTCCACCCCAGTTGAGAAGATCAACTCGGGAGTCCAAAGCACCTAAAAGGTGGGGACTATCGGAAGGTGAGACATACTTGGTCTCGTGCGAGATCGATGAGCCAAGTAATGTCAAAGAAGCTCTTGAAGGGGCACAGAAAGAAGAGTGGCTAAAGGCAATGAATGATGAGTTGCATTCAATGCATGAAAATGAGGTATGGGAATTGTCTGATCTTCCTCGTGGCCGAAAAGCGATCGGCAATAAGTGGGTTCTTAAAATAAAGAAGAACTCTGATGGGAGTATCGAAAGGTACAAGGCCCGGTTGGTGGCCAAAGGCTTTACACAGAAGGAAGGTGTTGATTTCAAAGACACTTTCTCTCCCGTGGTTAAGTTTAATTCCATCAGATTGCTACTTGCGATAGTGGCAAACTTGGACCTTGAGTTGCATCGATGGATGTGACCACAGCCTTCCTCAACGGTGAGTTGAGTGAAGAGATCTACATGAAACAACCCGAAGGGTTTGTACAAGTAGGTCAAGAAGACAAGGTATGTAGACTAAAGAAGTCTATATATGGTCTCAAACAAGCTTCAAGACAATGGTACTTGAAGTTTCATCATGCAGTCACAAGCTATGGTTTTGTGATGATGCATGAAGACCATTGTGTGTACTTGTTCTTCAAAGAGTCCAGTTTTGCCATTATGACATTATATGTCGATGACATTTTAATTGCAAGTAGTAGCTTGGAGTTGTTGCTCGCCATCAAAGGATGGTTGTCCTCCACCTTCAAAATGAAGGACCTGGGGGAAGCTTCTTATATCCTAGGTGTTAAGATACATCGGGACAGAAAGAAGCATATGTTAGGACTTTCACAAGAGCTTTATATAGATAAAGTTCTTGAGAGGTTTAACTTGACCAACTCTAAGCCAATGAACACCCCACTTGCATATGGTTGCAAAATTGGAGAGGACTTATGTCCTAAGACTCCAAAAGACAAGGAAGAAATGACTAAGATACCTTACCTTAGTGCCATTGGTAGCCTTATGTACGCCATGATTTGTACACGGCCAGACATAAGTCAAGCGGTCGGTTTACTTGCTAGATATTCTTCGAACCACGGCATGGAGCATTGGAAGAATGTCAAGAGGATCCTTAGATACCTTAAAGGTACTAAGGATTATTGGCTATGTTATCAAGGAAAAACCCTTGGTTTACACGGCTACTCTGATGCCGATTGGGGAGGAGATAAAGATTCTAGCAAATCTACAAGTGGTTATATTTTCTTGCTAAATGGGGGCGCCACTACTTGGTGTAGTAAGAAACAAACTGTACAGCCTTATCAACCATGGAGGCAGAATTCGTTTCTTGTGCCTCGGCTGTCCAGGAAGCCCTGTGGCTTGGTTATTTTCTTAAAAACTTGGAGTCGATGGTCAAAATAAGTAAGCCCATTACTATCTACAGTGATAGTATGGCAGCTATGGCCTACACCAAGGACCCCAAGTATCATGGAAAACCAAACACATTAGCATGAAATATAATTTCGTTCGAGATGCAGTTGAAGAAGGTGAAGTCAGAATTGAATACATCTCAACAGACCTTATGGTGGCAGATCCTCTCACTAAGCCATTGCCACCCATTGTGTTTGCTCGTCATGTCCGAGCAATGGGTCTTAGGAGATTGTAAATATACTAATTGTTGTATGACTTTCACCACTTTGGTGTCACACATGTATATATGTATAATGATGATCAATAAAGACGTTACTTGATGTCATTTACTTGGTTCCATTAATAACACACAATGAACAAAATGAACATGTCCACCATAGGCATTGAGAATGACTTTCTCACACCAAGTCATTCGCCCTTGATCTTAAGTAGACCAAGGATGAGACTACCAAAGGCTCAATAGTGTGTTGTTTCTTCAAGAAACATATGACATGCAAAGTTACTCTATTGAGTGGGAGTCATGTTACAACACATGACACTTTGGTATACTTTTATGTCGCCTTGATTTGAATAATCAAGATGAGGTGCTCTGCACTGATTTTGTATGACACTGATACATTCTAGCCTATGTGTGAGTGTAAGCTCGGGCTTGCACAGACATTTCATGGCTTGTGACATGTCCTCCTTTTATATGTTAGAAGGAGCACACTCTGAGGTGTTTTAAGAGGGAGAAATGACACACCCCTCATTCTAAGTGATATCACTCCAAGTGGGAGTGGTGTTTGTAAAACACCCTAAGAAGTGTTAATAGAATCTTTGTAAGTATGTTGCAAAGATCCTATGACCATGAAATTCGACCAAAAGAAGAATTTAAGCAAGTTGTCTCTAACCTTGCGTAGTGTGAGAATTCTTCGATTGGACCCTTAATCACTTTAACTCGCTGTTAATGATTCACATTGACAAAGTTACTTTGATTGGTTGTCGAAGGTCGCAGATGAATGCGGCTGGAGTATCCTCCTTTTGGGTAACTAAATCTATATGGATCATTAAGCGGTAGAGTGTAAAGGAAAGACAAGTGAAACTTGGTACGTGAGTCCTAAATTCAACCTTTGAGCTCACATGTTGCATTGGTACAACATGATAAGGTCTGAATTGGGGATAATACGAATTAAAGAGTACTGACACTTAACACAGTCATCATTAAAATGAAAGAGACTGACTGTGGTTAAGAATACGTGCCATATGTCTTGGGGTTCTAAAGGCACTACTTGAAGTAGTTCAAGGAAAGCTTGAAGATGTTCAAGCATGTCTTGTTAAGTTCAAGAAAATTTGAATAACACACAAACACTTGAAGTGTTCAAGTGAGTTTGAGAGGACAATCTTCCATTTGAGAGTCTAACAACCTCAATGGAAGAGGTACGGTGTGGATGCCTTAAGGTCGCACTCACAACTCCTTTTATATAGTTTGCCAAAGTGTTTGGTTTAGTATGAGGAAGTGTTTTATTCGAGTGGGAGCTTGTGCTCAAAGATCATCATTGGTGCGAGTGGGAGTTTGTTGGAATTCTTGCGCACCAAGATGACTGGGCTAGCTAAAGTAGCTAAGCACAGCTCAACTCAGCTCAATCTGAGTGTTTGAGCTAGAGAGATGTGTATCTGCTCTTAGTGAGCTGATATGAGCTCAAGGAGCTCAATGGATGATTTAATATGTCTTGGACTAGCTCTATGTGAGCTTGGTACAAATGTGTCTAGGCACCTTTTGGCGAAGAGACGTGTCTCTTGGCGGAAAGGTGCGTAAATTGGTGAAAAGGTGTCGGAGAGGGCCAAGCACACCTTCGGCTTAGGCCGAAGGGTGCGTAGCACCCTTGGGTGCCGAAAGGGCACCCTAAGGTGGCCTTACACCCATTCGGCCATGGGCCTAGGGGTGTGAGTGCCCCTTCGCCCTAGGTGCCTCTAGGCAAGGGGTGCACCCCATGCCTTGCACCATTCGGCCAAAGGGACATGTCTCATGTCCCATGGCCGAATGGGCAAGGGGCATGGGTCACCTCCCTTACCTCTTCACCATATTTGGATAATTAATTAATTAGTTAATTAATTTCCTATTAGACACAATTATTTATTTATTCCTTTTCTAATTAATTACTTAATTGAAAAGGCAAAAGGCATGAGACATGTCTCATGGACCAAGGGGCATTGGTTGCAGCCCTTGGTCCTAGGGACATGTTATTTCGCAAATGAAAGGGCATTGTGCCCTCTCATTGGCAGCCCATCCTCCTCTATAAATAGAGGGAGGATGCGCCATTTCTATCCATCCCACAACCAGCATTGGTTCTCTCTTCTCTCTTCATACTTCCTCTTGCGAAACTAGAAGGCATTCTAGGAGCATTGTGAGTGGAACTCACCTTGGAGACAAATCATCTTCAAGCCGCCCTTAAGGTGTTCCCCAGGCCGAGTCTTCTACATCAACAAGGAGCAAGAATCTCTAAGATTCTTAAGCTGCGTCCTGAAGAAAGGTACATACTCTTAATCCCTTCTTCGGTATTGATGAATGCGAACATGAGAAGCATGTTAAAGACGATCCTAAAATTAACATTTTTATCGTCCTAGATCTCCCTACACCTTACAACGCCATCATTGGGCGCCATACTCATACTTGCGTTTCATGTCCGCTGTGATGTGCGGGCTCTGACTTTGGTTTTTCACACTGCGGCGGGGGATGCCTATATCTTCGTCAACCAAAATGTGGCCAGGGGCAATTATGTCTCTGCCCTCCCGCACTCCTCAAGCCGCCTGAGCCTAAAAGAATGGCACCAATGGAAGAAACTGGACCCGCGGGCGAAGTCGCTCCTGACTTGTCTGGGGCCTTTGAGGAGGTTGAAATCTCCCCTGGCAAGAAATTCCGGGTGGGAAAAGACCTTGAGGAGAAAGACCAGCAAGCACTCATCCATCTCCTCCAGGCCAATGGGGATGTCTTCGCATGGGCTCCTGAGGACTTACCAGGTGTGGATCCTGCTATCATTTCTCACAAGTTAAGTGTACTCCCCGGCTTTAGCCCGGTTAGACAAAAAACAAGGGGCATGGCCCCTGACTGTAAGGACTTTGTACGCACGGAAGTGCAGAAATTGGTTAAGGCAAATATAATCAAGGAAGTTCACTACTCTGAGTGGGTTGCTAACATTGTCCTCACCGACAAAGAGGGCGGTCAGTGGCGACTTTGCGTGGATTACAAGGGGGTAAACAGGGCCTGCCCAAGGGATCCCTATCCCCTGCCTTCTATCGATCAACTGGTTGACTCAACCGTTCATCACTCTGTTTTCTCCTTCCTCGACGCATACAGCGGGTACCATCAAGTTTTTATGGACCCAGAGGACGCGGTAAAAACCGCCTTCACTACGCGAAGCCGTCTACCATTATATCGAATGCCCTTCGGCTTGAAAAATGCGGGGCTACTTTCCAAAGGCTTGTAAATCAGGTCTTCGCCGGCCAGATCGGCCGAAATCTTGAAGCCTATGTCGATGACATTGTGGTCAAAAGCAAGGCCACCTCTACACACCTCGCAGACTTAGAGGAAACATTTTCCAACTTCCGCAAGTATAATATGCGGTTAAACCCAAAGAAGTGTATCTTTGGCGTTGGCAAAGGCAAGTTTCTGGGTTACCAGATTTCCAAAGGAGGGATTCAAGCGAATCCTAAAAGATTGAAGCCATCACTACTTTGCGCACCCTAGGGGGCTCAAAGACGTTTAGCAACCGGCAGGAAAGCTGGTTGCCTTGGGACGATTTGTCTCCAAACTCAGCGATCGTTGCAAATGGACAGAAGAATGTCAGGAGGCATACGATTCAATCAAGCAACACTTACAAGAATTCCCTGCACTCAGGTGCCCTAAACCAGGTGACGACATGGTCCTCTACCTTGCCACCTCCGATAGGAGCGTCGCCTCTGTCCTTATCAAAGAAGAGGCTTCCAAATAATGGCCAGTCTACTACACCAGTCACACCCTCCAGGATACGGAAACAAGGTACCCTCCTCTCCAAAAAGCTATCTTATCTCTTGTATATGCAGCAAGGAAGCTCAAGCCCTACTTCCAAGGGCACACGATTATAGTCCGAACGGACTTACCAATCCAAGATATTCTGAGGCGGCCCGAACACTCAGGGCGCCTTGCCAAGTGGTGTATAGAACTCGGTGGCTTTAACATCAACTATGAGCCTAGAAAGGTAATCAAGGGCCAGGCCCTCGCCGACTTCATTGCAGAATTTTCGGGTGTCGACGTCATCCCGACCCCTGAGCAGGGTCCCGCACAACTCATTCCCCCAGAGTGGGACATGTTCGTGGATGGCTCATCCAAGCTTGGATCCCCCGCGGGGGGCGTATATCTCCGCGGACCTCTAGGTATGGAGGTATCTCTTCGCGTCTCTTTCCAATTCCAAGTAACTAATAATGTTGCAGAATATGAGGCCCTCATTGCGGGGCTCAAACTCGCCATAAGGGCGGGCATTCGCCGCCTTCATGTCCACAGCGACTCGCAACTGGTGATTCACCAGGTCCAGGGATGCGCTGAATGCAAAGACGCTACCCTAACCAAATACCTCAAATTGGTGAACGCCTTGCGGACCAACTTTGAGGAAGTTGTTTTTCTCCACATTCCTCGTTCCGAGAACACCACGGCAGACATGCTATCCAAGGGAAAGACTCCCTCCACCATGGCCACCCTGGCCAGCCCTTCCATTTCGGAGGCTATTGATATTGCCTCACTGGCAACACAGGATCCGGTCGTGGACTGGAGAGACCCTATTATTGCTGAGCTGAAAGCCGGCGCCACGGACTCCCAGGCTCGCAAACGGACCATCCGTTTTATTCTCATTGATGACCAATTATGGCATCGCGGGTTTTCGGTACCCCTTCAACGTTGCCTCAGAACCCTCGAGGGACACTATGTATTGGATACTCTCCACCAAGGCAACTGTGGCGCACACATCGCTGCAGAGGCACTTGCCCACAAAGCCCTTCGT
Organism: Stellera chamaejasme; assembly: GCA_024586325.1. Classification (NCBI taxonomy): domain Eukaryota; kingdom Viridiplantae; phylum Streptophyta; class Magnoliopsida; order Malvales; family Thymelaeaceae; genus Stellera; species Stellera chamaejasme. The sequence continues at coordinate 16,763,226 of CM044987.1, read as the reverse complement.
CAAGGGTACTACTGGCCTACCTTGAAAAAGGATGCCGCTGCACTGGTCAAAACATGCCACCAGTGCCAGATCAACTCTCGCATCCAGTGATTGCCATCTACGGAATCTCCAGCACTGACAAACCCAGTGCCCTTTACCCTATGGGGCCTTGACCTCATTGGTCCGATGCCGACTGCTCCAGTCGACGCTTCTGTGTGGTTGCAGTTGATTATTTCTCTAAATGGGTCGAAGTAGAACCCCTGGTCTCCATCACTTCCGCAAAGATCATCAAATTCCTATGGAAAAATCTTGTCTGCCGGTACGGCAGCCCTCGTGCTATTATTACATATAATGGCACTCAATTTGCCAGTCACAGCGTCCAACAGTGGGCCCAAGACAATAATGTCCGCATGCTTTTCACCCCAGTGGCGCACCCCCAGTCTAATGGGCAGGTTGAGGTCACCAACCGCACCCTCAAGGAAGGCCTCAAGAAGCGCCTTGAGGGGGCCAAAGGCCGCTGGGTAGATGAACTCCCAAGTGTCTTATGGGACTATCGCACCACAACGCGAACACCAACGGCGAAACGCCTTTCTCCCTGTTAAATGGCGCAGACGCGCTCCTACCTATTGAGGTCGACCTCCCTCCAATCCGTATGATCAACTTCACCGACGCCAACGCTCAAGGGCTTCGCGCCAAACTCGACTTAATTGAGGAACCGCGCGAGGGCGCCGCGCCGCATGTTCGCCCTCAAACAGAGGCTCGGTCTTCACCACAATGCCCGGGTAAAACCCAAGGCACTACAACAAGGGGCCTTGCCCCGCTCAAGTCGGCCCTCACCGCTCGCGACCCCAAACAGGTGTCTTGCGACCAATCTGGGACGGACCTTATATTGTTCATAAACAAATCCGCCCAGGAGTCTATGAATTACAAGACCATGATGGTCGTCTTCTTCCCCGCAACTTTCATGCGGATGACTTACGCCCATATTACGTGTAAGTCCTCAGTCTTACGTCTTCAATTCAATAAAATACATGTGTATTTCTTCCTGTCTTACAGCTTTACATGGCATTACAAATGCCCTCTCCGTCGCCCTCTGCACCCAACCGGTCAGACTGGCCATTTGCCTAAATCATGGCATCAGACCTTGTCAGGTCTCACTTGCGCACCCACACAAGGGGAAGCCCCCTGAGGTCACGCTGCAGGTCGTTGCGGGTCTCATTCCCTAACTGACCTTCAACTCACCCCGCCCCAAGGGTAATCCCCTTGCGCTGCGGAAGGGTAACCCCCTTTTGGCTCCTTCAGGGAGGTCTATGTGTAAGTCGTCCTCGCACGCCACAGCAGACCTTCCGCTCGGACTTCTCCACACAGGTGGTTGCGGGTCTCATTCCCCGACCGACCTTCAACTCGCCCCGCCCCAAGGGTAATCCCCTTGCGCTGCGGAAGGGTAACCCCCTTTTGGCTCCTTCAGGGAGGTCTATGTGTAAGTCGTCCTCGCACGCCACAGCAGACCTTCCGCTCGGACTTCTCCACACAGGTAGTTGCGGGTCTCATTCCCCAACTGACCTTCAACTCGCCCCGCCCCAAGGGTAATCCCCTTGCGCTGCGGAAGGGTAACCCCCTTTTGGCTCCTTCAGGGAGGTCTATGTGTAAGTCGTCCTCGAACGCCACAGCAGACCTTCCGCACGGGCTCCTCAACACAGCAACGGGTCTCACTCCCCAGAACCTCAGATGGTTCTCCACTTGTCTCAACAAGTGCCCTACTGCCTTCGCCGACGCGCGACTTCAGGCTCGAGGTAAACTGAGTCTTTTACTTCATTCCTTTCATATATATGGTGAGCAATCTGTAGGGGTCTTCTTCTTGGTACACTGTACACTACCCAAGGGCTTGCTCCTTGAAAAATTTCCCATGGTCTTCAAGGGTACCTCCTCTGCAAGCCCTAAAAGGGCCCTTATAACTTGTCTCAACAAGTGGTCTCCATCTCAGCTTGTCTCAGCAAGTGAACCCACAAATTATCTGGAATGATATATGTGGCTCCGCCGTTGCGGATTTTAAGTGCCTCGTCACTATGAACTCAAACCGAGTCTCCAGCTCCTTGACAAGTGATCTCTGTGGTTTCGCCGTTGCGAACCCCAGAAAGACTTCTCTCCACAAACAGGACTCAGCCTATGGTTGTTAACCTAGCTAACGTGCCCTACACTGCTATCGCGAAATAAAAGCGAGACTACAGAACAGTAAAGGTAAAATGAAATTTTACTTCATCTACTGTTTCCAAGAAAATATGCATGAATGCAGGTGTCTTTATACAAAATGAGGGGGGCATCCACATATTGGAGCCTCCACCCTAGTCCAAAAGGGCATACCAGGCTTCGCCCATCTTCTTTCCCTGCTCCCCCCAGTTGAGCAGGGCCTCTACTGTTGGATCGCTGGTGTTAGCAGCATCCAGAATCCCAAGATCTTGGTACACTACCCAAGCAAATGCCCCCTCAAAAACTCACAAGGATTATGAAGGATCCAACACGAACTATCAGATCATAAAAGATCTTCACTTATGGCTACTACATTGGTCCTCAGCAAAGTACTTTCGAAAAACGGAGTACAGGACCCTGCCCATACTCCGCTCTCAGGAGGAGGCATCTTGGTACACTACCCAAGCAAACGCGCCCTCGCGTCGCATCAGAATCATACAAGGCCTTTGAAGAGGTCTCATCCTTGTGGTCTCCAGTCTCACCTGCGCGGGGTCTCGCCCTCGGTGTCTTAAGTCTCGCATGGGCGATGTCTCACACTCACCTTTGCATCTCTCAGGCCTTCGCGGGCCACCCTCGCGGTCTCAGGTCTCGCCCTTGCAATCTCACTCACCTTCGCGGGTCTTACTCCCGTAGTCTCAGCTCGCCTTCGCGAGGACTCTCTTGCCTATACTGGCCCCGCCCAGATAAGGCCCTTACACTCAGGTTCGTGCGACCATCACTCCTTATTTGGCTATGTTCTATCTGGGCCTTCGCCCCTTGCAGGCCTTCTCCCCTTGCAGGCCTTTGCCTGCCACTTGCTCCACTTGGAGATAGACCACTTGGTCATCTGACATCAATCAGCCAATAAGGAGGCCAACACGAGCTTGAGTGATCTTCACCAGATTTGTACGCCAAACATTCTCTTACAGGTGAATCTTCTAAGGCGGTTTGCTGAGATCTTCATCATCACAGCCGCCTTATCTCCAATCAGTCTGACACAGACTTATCTCTCCAAATCTGACAGACTTGTCAGTCCTGTCTCACAGCCTGTCCAAGGCTTCAACTGGGGGAGGCTCTTCTCCTGGCATCTCCCTATAAATAGGGGGATGTCCACCTTAAATCGGGTAAGCTACTACACGCCCCCCACTCCTCTCTTGCTACTTCTGAGTATTCTCTCTTATCTTTTACAGATTACTCATAACAAGCAAGCTTGGAGCCTCAAGAACACCACCATCATCAACCACTCAACTGAGAGTCTGGACCTTCCTTAGGGACGAGACTATCAATAAGAGAACTCTATAGTTGAAAATCCACATGGCTTGAAATCATACTCACATGTGCATATCACGTTTGCATCCACCTCATGTAGTTACTGTTGTGTGTGCAAATATGTACACATTTCTATGGAGTTTAACAAATAAAAGGCATCATTTGTGCTCTAAGTGATGAAAATGAATGAATTAGTAACTTGGATAGCAATCAATGCAAGTAGCAAACATAAAAATAACACTACTCACAAAGTTTCTCAAGTCTTAAAGCTTCTTCTAGGGATGCTACCTATGTAGGGAGTTCACTACAATCAATCATGCATGCTAAGATGTGGGTTTCGAAGATCGGCTCGTTTTCCCTTCTGATAAGCGGTCTCTCTCTCTCAACTAAAATGACTCTAGACACTCTCATACACTAGAGATCAATTCCAGAGATTTTATAGCCCCAATCCTATTCACCAATAGGTTTCCTAGACCCTCTCGAACACCTAGTACATCTATCAATTGATTCCTAATGGTCTAAAACAAAAGAAACCCTCTTGGGCATTCTATCGAACACTAAATGATATACCAATGTGAGTGTCCTACAAACATGTATGCTATAATGGAAATGGCACAAGAAATTAGTTGTCCCTTAGCATGATCAAGCATGATTGAACATAGATAACCCCCTAGGCAAGCATACCCTGGAAGAACGTGCAACTCTACTCACTAATAGACATGTTAATCATGGAAATCAGCATGTAATAAGCAAGAAACATGATGAAATAAATACATAGAGGTTAATGAAGTGGACTCTAATCCTTGGTGTTCAAAAAACAGAAGCCCTAGCCTTCATTCCAAACCCCAACTTGAGAAAATTCCACAAATGTGCCAATCCCGCATTGCTGCCTATTCTGCTCTAAAAGTCCTTCAAAAGCTATCCAAAAATGGGTTTTTATACTCCTAACAAAGTACTTAAAGGCCCCTAAACATGTTGGGCACTTAAAACTATCTAAAGGGTGCATTTTAGCCCAAAAAGGATGAAAACATTGGAGGAAAGTGACAGGAAACTTTATTTGTAACCGCTTGTACATGGGGGAGTGTCGGGCACCGCGCCAACTAGTGCGCCATTCAGTGCGCAAGGCAAGGTCAGTGCGCAACACAATTGTGCATCGCGCCGACCAGCGGGCGAATCAGTGCATCGGGCTTCTTCCCATGAGCTGTGCGCTAGCTTGAATGCTTGGTAGCCTCCAAATGTCTTCGCATCAGCCTCCGAATGTGGACTTTCCTCTCTCTTGACTTGTCTTGGACTCCCTCCATTTGAATTGAGAATTGTTGACTCAAAGCTCCACCTTTCAAAGTAAGACTTGAACCATCAAAAGACACACTTTGAGCTCAAATTTACCTCCGCTCCTTGCACCTACAAAACGATTGACAGTTACAAGTAAAGTGCATCCTATCTATATAAAATGAGCACAAAAGATGACTTATCATGGATTAAACACGTTGGAAATGTATATGTGTTGCACACACAACACTCTCTTAGGGTCTCAAAATGGGTGTTTGGAAGAGGGGCAAAAGGCCACAAGAACAGGGTCACCTATTCTTATGTCTCAAACATAATTCCAAACATTACCAAAATGAGGTGTGATTTAACACAGACTTGTACACTAGGCTTGCACTTGAGAGAGAGAGGTGTAGAGTCTTGACTAGGTTCACTAGCCAACACAAAACACTTCATCCCAAGTGTTCCCAAACCTACAAGCATTAGGCCACTACATAGCAAAACTCATTCACAAGCTAGCTAAATCAAGTTTCCACAATACTATTGATCTAGGTGTCTAGTCCTCCTATGTGAATAATTTCATGTTCAAGAACCAACTTTAATCCATGACTAGACTATGCAAATCTCAAAGTAAACCATCATAAAGAGTTCAACTGGACATTTCAACAAGAGAGATTTGCCTCTACTAGGACTCAAGCTAAGCACTCTAACAAACTTATTTCATCATCGAATGTACAACACACCTATCATTTCCTATTTAGACTTACCCAAAAAAAATTCAATTTCTGTTTTTTTAGTTTTATAAAAAATTTCAAAATTTTTTGGATTTTGAAAACAATTTTTATGTACAACATAAAAGGGTAAAAACTAGATGCTCGCAAAATGTTTTAAACCATTATAGAATCATCGAGAGGCTGACTCTACCGATCTCCACATGATATACGAATGTACCCCCCAGACATAATTTTTTTTAGAAGAACATTAATTTATCAGTCTTGTTAGTCCCGTGTAAACAGTCCAATTTAACCACATAAAAAGATCAGTGACTCATAATGACTTTGAAAGTTTTGTGGTTTTATTGTGCTTTTACCTCCCAATGACAATACCATATTTGTCCTAACTCTTTTAAACTTTGATGAGTTTATGATGAATGATAAAGATTATGTATAGTGGCGAGTCTAGAAATTTTTTAAATGGGGATCCATTTTTATCTTAACTAAAATATGCTATGAAATATTACATTTTAAGAAATTTAACCAATAAATTTTATACTTCTCAATCCGAAGTAATTGATCGATTTAATTGAGCACTTGAATTAAGGTGGATTGAGCGTTTTGAACTTTTGACGTAAATATCTTTTTTAATACAATTGACGTAAATATCATTGAGTGAAAAGTTGTGAAAATTTGATGTCAAAGTAGTAAAAATGTACAAGCATAATGATTAAATTATAGTTTTAGCCAAAAAAAGCTTTAGTTTAATCGTAATAAAGTGATCCGCTTTGTATTTTTTTTGAAGTATAAAGAATTTATTTTTTTCTCTTTTAAAATATCTAATATAAAATGTAAAAAATCATTATAATTTTAAGGAGGCCCAACTAATAAATTATATTATCCTATATACACATTTAAGAGAAAGAAGTGGACCCCTTTTGTAAAAGGTAGGTTCGCCATCAGGGGCGGAGCCAGAAAATTTACTTAGTGGGGGCAATTAGTATAAATTTTTGTGAGTGGAGGCAAATCAAAAATTTCAGTCGGGGCAAATGTGTATATTTTATAAGACTATATGCACTATAACCCAAAATTTCCCAAAATTCAGTGGTGGCAATTGCCACCACCCACTCCTTTGTTGTGGCTCCACCCCTGTCCGCTATTGATTATGTAAATATGTCCCTGAAAAGTTGATGACTTTATTTTAATGTTGTGTGAGAATAAAATTACTGTTAAAAAAATTAAAAAAAATATATTTAGAAACTAGACACATTAATCTATAATTTACATCTAAAATATTTTTAACTTTACATATTAGAATATCAAAGAAATAAAATCATGGATTAAATGTTAAAAACGAAACACATCAATTTTTTAGTGACAAAAATAGTATAATCTTGACAGGACCCGATTTTATTTTTGATTCGAACCCCCGAAATCACAGGGCCGGCCCTGCATTCACCTCTAAATTGTCATATTTTTAGCGGATCGTCGTATTAAAGTTGGACATTATAGCGTACGTAATTACGGTATTTACAATTTAACATTAAATGACATTTATAGTTGGTAGATTTTCCCGGATCCTAATTTTACACTTGCAAGTTATAGAATACATAATTATGATATTTATTACAATTCTATATTAGACGACCTACTAAATTCTTCACTACGCCATTTACGACCTTCAAATTGGCTACTAAACCATCATGACCGCTCTCAAATCCCTTGTTCCGCCACTACTATATCAATTCCGCTTCTTAGAACAACGTCAGAAGTTCACATCTACATGTTCTACCCCAACTATTCAAACGAACAACAAGTTACATTTCTGGGAAGCAATGAATGGTGAAAAGGATTTTCACCAATTGGCTAATTTCCCCCAAGACGTATGGGGTGACTACTTTCTTACATTGGCTTCTCATACAATGGTAGAATTAATCATGATTTCTGTGATGCCCATTCAGCTAGAGCTTTAAAATTATATGGAATTAATAAACTTTTGGTGTTTGTTTTGCCAGGCTGATGAAAATGAAATATCAGAGCATGAGATGATGAAGCATGAAGTGAGGAAGATCGTAACTGCAGGCGTTGCGGCTCCTTCGAGAAATCTTGACTTGGTTAATACAATACAAAGGTTGGGGATATCTTATCATTTTGATAACGAGATCAAGGAGTTACTGAAAAAAATGAAGGATAATCTCGATGGATATATTAAAGATAATACCAATGATCTTTACAAACTTGCACTATGTTTCCGATTACTGAGGCAGCAAGGCTATACACTTCCTTGCGGTAAGGCCTTTTCTGCTTCGTTTGCTTGCATTGTATTTCAATTTTCCTAATGCATGAAAATTACTCAGTAAATTGCACCATCTATACCTAAACTATATATACTCATGATTGCAAATCTACATACCTAGATAAAATTTTGTTGCAAAAGTCTAAAGTGTGAATAGGCCGTGAATCTATACTCGCGATTTAACTCCGTTAAAATTTAACGGAAACTGTAATTAAATACTCAAATTGATCCTTAGAATTTTTTAAATGTGTTAAACGCTCCTCTAACTTTATAATTTTAGTTTTTGAGTCATTATTCTTAATTATGTGTGTATTATTTCAAATAAATCTTTTCAAATCGTAAACACTAATTATATATTGAGTTTAAAATATCCAAAAAAATATCAAATATGAAGACAAAAAGTTTAAAACGATATCAATAATAATATGTTTTAAAATTTTACTTTTTTATTGTGAAAAAATAGTATATAATTAAAATATATTTATTTTCTCAAAAATCTGCAATAGCTATTAAAATATTTAGGTAATGTACAAAATCTTCCACAACGATATTTAATTTATTTGAAATTATACATTTTATTTAACATCTAGTTTATGAATTTGGCTTCTTCAACATATTGATATAAAATTAAAGTGATTTACATGCATAATTTAGTTAATGACGAAACTAGTTTCTAAAAATTTATTTTTTACAAAGTCCTAAACAAAATCTTCATAAAACCAAGTTAAAAAAATGATTAAAAGTTGGAGTAACAATTGAAGTGAGAGACAAAAATAAAACTAACACTCGATATATAAAGAAGTAGGAAGACAACATGGTAGATAAACGATCGGCATGTTAATTGCATACCACCACACATCGTTACTTATAATAAACCCGATTTTTCCCCGTAGTGTGGATTGTGTTATCAAACGCATAATACGTATAATATCATATAAATTAAAAATTAGATTTGAATTCGAAAAAAATGTATAAAAATTTGAAATAAGGAAAATACATTAGACATTACTTATTTCAAAATTCTCAAAATTAAATAAAAAAATCTATCATTTCTAAAAGTATTAGTGTAGTAAACTGTTAAATATATTTAAGTTTATGTGAAAGTTTTTACAGTTTTAGTGTTTTAATATCATTATTGAATATTTTCTACATTATCTAAATATTTTAATATAACTATTGGAGATTTTTAGAATATTATTATCATTCTTGTATTTCATATTAATAATTACCGTTTTTTGCAATAAAATAGTAAAGTTAAGTACAAATATTATTATTGATATTATGTTAAAAATTTGTTTTCATATTTGATAATTTTTAGAATATTTTAGACTCAATATATAATTAATATTATGGATTTGGAAAGATTATTTAAAATAATACATATGTAATTAAGAATAATGACAAAAAATGTAAAATTATAAATCTAGAGGGCAACACATTTCAAAAACCCTAAGAGTTAGTTTGAGCATTTCTACAATAATTTCCATTGACCTTTAACGGATTTTTAACTTCAGATTTAAATTTGTAACGCACTCATACTTTAAAACCACTTTTGTAGCAAAATTTTATTCAGGTATAGATTTGCAATAATGGATATAGTTTAGGTATAGATTGTGTAATTTACTCAAAATTACTCTCTTCGTCCCAAAAATATTGTAACACTTTCCTCTTTCGGACATCCCAAAGGTAACAATTCATTTTTTTAGATTTTTTACATATTGATTTACCATATTATCCTTACCTCTAAAGTATAAGAAATAATACACCAAAAAATAGTCTATATGGATCTCTTTAATTTTTCCAAATTATATTTTCTATTCAATAATATAACTCTTTCATTTTTGTTATTGAAATATTTATCGTTATACTTCGATTTTGTTTTACTTTTCTTCATCGATTTCTATGTTTGATTACATATTTGAATATAGAAAATGGCAAAATGGGAAAGTCAATACTAAAATTTTCTTACCTTGATTTCGTGTCAAGTCAAAGTGTTATATTATAGAAAGTATTATTTTATATTCTATAAAATGAGATAAAGTTTTCAATTATTTTTTATGGCCATTTTCTAACATGTCTAATTATTTCTTACCTAGTTTCTAACATTAGATAGTATTCAATTAACTAGATGAACTAATTTCAACTTTCAGCAACAGAATTTTTCAGCAGCTTCAAGGATGATGATGGAAACTTTAAAATGTCCTTAGATGATGAAGGACTACTTAGCCTTTATGAAGCTTCAGTTATGAGAATCCACAGGGAAGAAATTCTTGAAGAAGCGTTCACTTTCACTACTGCTCGACTAGAATCAATCATAAAGATGAAGGAATCAACACAAATAAAACAAGCTTTAAAATATCCAATTCAAAAGACTATTTCACGTTTGCAGGCTAGGTTTTATATCTCTAACTATGAAGGAGAACCTTCACATAACAAACTTTTATTGAACTTCTCCAAGTTAGACTATAACATCTTGCAAAAGCAGCACCAAATCGAGCTAAACGAAATATCTAGGTATGCTCTCCATTCACATTCCATTATGTTTTTTGTTTTGAAAGTGTTAATGTTGAAATGCTATAGGGTTAATGAATTAGAAAGAATGAATTGTTAGTATGAATGTAGTATTTTGTGAGTATCTACATATCTACTCCCTCCGTCCATATTTATATGGAACAGTTGATGAGTTTCGATAAAAATTACAGTGTAAACCAATTTTTGTGAGGTTGAGGGAGTAAAATGATATATTGAATAATAAAATGTGAATGATTTCAAAGTTTACTCATGGACTTGGTGTACTCAAAACCGATTAATTACTCACAATATATTTTTGCAGATGGTGGAAGGATTTGGAGGTTAAAAAGAAGTTTCCATTCGCAAGAGATCAAATAGCACTTTGTTACTTCATTATATATGGAGTCTATTTCGAGCCAGAATATGCTTGGGGTAGGAAAGTGGTCACGAAAGCTATAGTTGTGGCTTCCATCATGGATGATATCTATGATGTTCATGGTACACCTGAAGAACTTGAGCTTCTAACTGGAGCAATTGATCGGTATCAACTTCATATATATACGTACACACACAGATACACACACACACACAATATATATATATATATATATATATATATATATATATATATATATATATATATATATATATATATATATATATATATATATATATATATATATATATATATATATATATTAAACTCAGTTCGCTCAATTTTATCTGCTTGAGAGCTTGTACTACTTGTTTTTTTAAAACATGTTTTCTAATCGAAATTCATTCTATTTTCACTGTTTTTCACATTGAAAATATCGTAATATTTTTAAATATCCATTGCCTCGATAATAAGAAATAAATAATCTTAATTATCTTTTTTCTAAAGGTGGGAACCTGATTCGGCAGCTCAACTACCAGAGTACTTAAAAAACTTTTATCTTATGCTCTTGGACGTTTTCAAAGAAATTGAAAACGAGATGGCTGCTCAAGGGAAATTGTATCAAGCTCATTATGCTATAGAAGAAGTAAGAATTTTGTTTGAGCATTTTACAACAGTACATATCCATGCTCTTGCTACATAAGGGGTTAGTCATCACCAAGGACATAAATATTTATAACTATTTCCTATCCATGCTTGCTACGATCCGTTTAAGAATAACTGTTTCAATTAATTGTAGCATTTTAGATATATATATATTTTTAATTATTTAGATCAAACAGCTACAACTAAACACTATAAGCAAACTGTAAATAACATTTCCAAAACGCAACAACTAATTCTTAAAATTGTTACCAAACACACACTACATAAAAATTGATGACATATGAACGAGGGGTCTGCTCTCCTCTGCAAAATCCTCTATCCTCTCCAAAATCTTCCGCTCCTAATCTCTTTTTGGCCTCAGCCAGATCCGGCCAACTTTCTTTAGTTCTTTTCTTTAATTTTCTTGTTTCCTCCTTTGTTTTCTCCCCCGTCTTTTTCGGTTCTAGTTTCTCCTTTTCAGATCTAGTTGGCGCTGGAGATTCTCAGGTTGGGAGTTTTGGAGATTAGCATGGGATGTAGCGGGCATGGGGGGTTTGGCAATGGAACGTGGTGTCCATGACATGGTGGAGTTGGGTTGAAGTTTGGCCGGGTCATTCTCCGGTCTTGCTGTCTGGTGGAGGCTGCACTGTTCGAGGTGAACTAAAATATTGAAGAAACAAAATTATAATTTAAATGCAAAAAAAAATAGACGTATCATTTTTTTTAGGGACGGGAGAGTATATAAATAGTAGACCAATGATCATTCACATCTTATTTGCAGTAATAGATGTTCATTAATATATTGACTTGGAAGACATTTTCTGTTACAGATGAAACGGCTAGCGAAAGGTTACCATAGTCAAGCGAAGTGGAACCATCAAAACTATACCCCCAACTTTGAAGAGTACATGCAAGTTGGTTTTGTCACTGCTGCCTGTTCCTTTCTATCAGTTTTTGCACTAGTTGGAATGAGAGACATCTCCGCGAGAGATACTTTCGGGTGGGTTTCCAAATATCCTAAAATAATCTTGGCCGCTTCAACAATTACAAGACTTCTAAATGACATCCGGAGTCATGAGGTTAGAGTATAATTACTTTAAAGTACTTTTGGTAGTGTTCTTTACAAAAGAAACTTATTATTCGTATAATTAATTATTCCCTCTTTGATCCTCTAAATACTACTAGGGGCTATTTGGTTGACTTAAGCAATGGCTTAAGCCATATCTTAAATCAACAAAATATGAAGAATTTAATTGTATTTTGCTCAAATATAAATAAATATATGTTTAAAAATAATAAATACAAAGAATATTTTCATATATATGCAAAAAAATAATAAAAATTAAACTTGCAACAATGGCTGTGCTATTCTTTGAGCATTTTATATAAGAATTTTTGTCAGTAGTTTGGCATAAGAAGTCAAGTAATTTAATTTAATTTAAAAAAAATCTATATGAGTGCTTTTTTTTTGAACTACACATAGAGATATCATTAAAAAAATTCGGGCGCCATCCCCATGAGATAGGGGGGCAGACGCTAAATCAGAGACATACAAAGGAAACTCCTACAAAAATCCCATATCAAGGGACAAAAGGGTATAAAACCCACTCCGTCCAATTTGGAACCTTCCCCTTTGAATACCTACAGGACAGCCACAAATGGGAAAAAATCTGTACATCCGAGATAATCTTCAATAAGCACCAATTACCTCCTTCCATAACCACCAAGTTCCTAGCTTTCCACACTACCCAAGCAGCAGTACAGATAATAACTTCCCAGCACCTTCTACAAGAAGCAGGAACCAGATGTAAAATGTGATCAGAGGATAAGTCTGTTACCTCAAGAAGGCTATGAAGGTCCACTCCACACCATCTGGCTATCGCCTTCCAGACATTCCAAACAACCGGGCAAGAGATGATTGCATGATCCGGGTCTTCAGCTGCAAGATTGCATAGGGGGCACAAGGTGGAAGAAACTGAGATCCCTTTCATTGCCAACTGAAGCCGGCAAGGGAGAAAGTGCCTTCTAGCTCTCCATAGAAACAGGTTCACCTTCTTTGGCAGCAAGTTGTTCCAGATTGTAGGAATACTGCTGAAATCAGCCCAATATCCATCCAAAGTAGCAGACAAAACCCGGGCAGAAAACACCCCATCATTCGCCCATCTCCAGGCTCAGGAATCCGATTTGGAGATTGAGGGAGATAACGACAGCAAACAGGAGACCAAGAGATCGAATTCGCCCTCCTGCCTACCCCGGGGATCATGACACCATGACCACTGCCAAGAGGCCGAAGACCCATCCCACAAGATGTGATCTGAAACTGCCGCATGAGGACATAAGTCGAGGGCATAAAACCTCTTAAACTTATCGCGCAAGGGGGTATCACCCACCCAAATGTCATGCCAGAACTTGATGGACCTGCCACAACCCAAAACCCGATGGAACGAGGTAGCAAAATCTGGAAGCAGGCCTCCCACATCCAAGCCGGCCTGGATGATATCAGCCCAAGGCCCTCCACTACCGGGCGCCTGCTGCACGTTAATACACCCATCCGCTCCATGGATAGCTTTGATTATCCGGATCCAGAGCACATTCCCCTCAGTTCTGAATCTCCACAGCCATTTGCATAACAAAGCTAGGTTCCGACCTTTGAGACTCCCAAAACTTAACCCGCCTTCTTCATAAGAGCCTATCAGCCTTGAACATTTCGCCCACACGATCTTCCGGGCAGGACCGTTTGCCCCCAGAAGAAATTAACCCGCATCCTTTCCAGCACTTTCAAGGATGATACCGGCGCTCTGAATAAGGAGAAATAATACAAGGGCATGCTGTTTAACACTGCCTTTATCAGAGTTAGTCTTCCACTGATCGATAACGATCTTTCTTTCCACTTACTCAACCTCTTAGCCATCTTCTGCTCAACCTCCTTCCAAGAAGTTAGTCTTTTCATACTGGCACCAACAGGAAGCCCAAGATACAGAAACGGAATGGTGCTGCGCACGTTGAAGCCTTTGGGCAAGGCGAACAACTTCACTTGCCGAGACACCCACACCGTACAGCTGACTTTTCTGAACATTTACTTTCAAGCCCGATGCCTGCTCGAAGCACTTTAACAACATCAAAAGGTTTGTCGCATTCCTAACAGACCATTCACCCAGGAAGAGCGTGTCATCGGCAAACTGCAAATGGGAAACCACTTCACGACCCTCTCCGACCAAACAACCCTTAAAGTCGCCATTGGCCGAAGCTTCCAACATCATCACATTCAATGCTTCAGCTGCTAAAATAAAAAGGAACGGTGACAGGGGGTCACCTTGACGGACGCCACGCTCCATCGAGAACTCTTGGGTTGGGCTCCCATTGACAAGAACAGAGATCCTGGCTGACGAAACACACCCCATGATCCAATTCCTCCATTTCAGCCCAAACCGCATCTGCTCCATAATTGAATCTAGGAATTTCCAATTAAGGCAGTCATAGGCCTTAGCAAAATCGGCCTTAAACAAGACCAATTTTCTATTAGCAGATCCTGCCCAATTAACGATTTCGTTAGCAATAAGAACTCCGTCCAGAATCTGTCTCCCACCCACAAACGCCGATTGGCACTCGGACACCAAATCCGGAATCACTCCCTTTAGCCTTTCCGCCAGAAGCTTGGCAAGAATCTTGTACTGCACACCCACCAGGCTGATGGGACGGTAATTCGAAAGAGTGATAGGGTCGCGCACCTTCGGAATGAGAGTGATGAAGGTAGAGTTGCTCCCTTTGACTAATCTCCCTGACCTTTCGAACTCTTTAACAAAAGCAAACACCTCTTCTTTCACTATCTCCCAATGAGACTTGATAAAAGAGAAAGTAAAGCCATCCGGCCCGGGGGCTTTTGACCCATCACACATCCAAACTGCACTCTTTATTTCATCCTCCGAGAAGGGAGCTTCTAAAGCTAAGCATTGGGAGTCCGAGAGATTTTTAAACTTGTCGCTCTGAAAAGTCGGCCTGTTGGGATCTGGTTCACAGAACTGATTCTTGAAGAAGCTGAAAACTTCCTCTTTGATACTTTGCGGCTCTTCCACCCAATTCCCATTCACAAGAAGACCAGGGATGTTATTACGCTTCAATCTTCCTTTAAT
Organism: Stellera chamaejasme; assembly: GCA_024586325.1. Lineage (NCBI taxonomy): Eukaryota > Viridiplantae > Streptophyta > Magnoliopsida > Malvales > Thymelaeaceae > Stellera > Stellera chamaejasme. The sequence goes on along the minus strand of CM044987.1, from coordinate 16,747,815 downwards.
AATACCATGAAAGAACGAGTTGTTTTCGTCCCCTTCGACCGCCCATCTGACTCTTGATTTCTGCTTCAAACTGAGAGAGAGAACCTTTTCAGCGTTGAAGTAATTCCTTCTGGCTGCCAAAAACGCCTCCCTATCGGCTTCAGAAAGAGTATTCTGCTCAGCTTTTAACTCCCACTCAACCATACCACTCTTAGCTGCACTAACCTCTGCTGCCCCATTCCCCAAGTTCACTTCTTTCCAGACCTTTATCTTCTTCACATATTTGAGCTTTTCTTTCAGGATAAACCCAACACTGCCTACAAAAGTAGCACTCTCCCAAGCCTCCGAAATCATCTCATTAGGCAGTGTTGGGTTTATCCTGAAAGAAAATCTCAAATATGTGAAGAAGATGATAAAGGTCTGGAAAGAAGTGAACTTGGGGAATGGTGCAGCAGAGGTTAGTGCAGCTAAGAGTGCTATGGTTGAGTGGGAGTTAAAAGCTGAGCAGAATACTCTTTCTGAAGCCGATAGGGAGGCGTTTTTGGCAGCCAGAAGGAATTACTTCAACGCTGAAAAGGTTCTCTCTCTCAGTTTGAAGCAGAAATCAAGAGTCAGATGGGCGGTCGAAAATATATTTCATATTATGTTTTAAACAATTTCTAAACTGAATTTATAATTATTGATGGTGAAGGTATTATGTAAAAATACAGCAAAAGAATTAAACTAAATAATTAATTCAAGCTTCTAGAATTATTTTTCACGTAACCAGGCCAAGTATGATTATATATATATATATATATATATATATATATATATATATATATATAAATTAAAAAACACGAATGAGCTTTTAATAAATGTTGATAGACATTTTTACCCTTTAAATCTAAGTTATTAAAGTCATTTAATGAGAGCTAAAATTGTCCTTTCTTATTAATATTAATTAGATTTTTAATCATAATAGTATCCTAAAACGGTTCAGAGTTTTAATTATAATAGAATCCTAAAACATAAAAATGGAAAAAATAGAAGACAAGTTACATCACAACTCATCTAACTTGTAGCAACTTTTAGGTTTAACTCTTTCTTAGAAAGTGAAAAATGCGCCACAAGTTACTAAAAGTATTGTTCATACTGTTTAAATAAGAGATGATCTACAATATATTGATATAAAAGTTGATCTGAAGTGGAATTGGCGTCAAGAAATATTATGATAAAAGATTATATGAAATTTAATTCATTGCAAATTGAAATCTTAATTGATATGATTCTTTAAAAGAGACACTATTAATTAAAGATTGAATTTAATGATAGAAATATATTTGATTATACTTTTAAATAATATTACCATGTAATTTCGAATTTGTTAGAAAAAGGACACAGGTGACTATATTTTATGCCCAATTTTATCTCAATTCTCAAGTCATCTTCAATGATTTATTCACACTTTGAACTTCAATTATTAGGATTAATATTTTATAAGACCAAATTTTTTAAATCACAATTAAAGAGTCTCAATAACATGATAGAATTTTTAGAAAGATATTCGAGTGACTATTATTTTGTAACTTCTTCAAAAAGTTTGGACTAAATCTCTTTAACCCCTAAAATTCAATTTCACAGTCATCTAAGCCCTTAAGAGTCGGTGTACATAGTTAATAAACTATTCATATATACTTTCTCTCAAAATAAACACACATAAACATGCACATGAGCATAATGATAGGATTAGCTTAAATTTTGAAATAAGATTAAATCCAATGCAATTGAGAATTCTAAAAAACCCAAAAAATAATAATTAGGCTTTTAGTGATGGTATTTAGAATTCTTCTGAAAAAAGAGAGAGTAGGTGACTAATTTGTTTATTCTAATACTTCTACATTTACAATTATATTTATATTTATTTTACACCTAATATGTACCTAATACTTTTAGTAAATGTTACACAACCTTTTTATCTTTATAATTAAGTTGTTATGCTCTTTTGAGTATAATTTTAAATTAGAGTTTTAATGATGATATCAAAAATAATTAATTGATAAAAAATACGATTTAGAGATTTATGTTTTATTAAAATACAATAACAACTTGAATTCAAATGGTAAAAGAAATCATTCAAATTTATTTCATCTTAGAATTTTCAATTTCGAAATGAATTAAATTTCATATCGACTTTTATCATAGTATTTCTTGACGCCCATAACCCATTCCACTTTTATTATCTACTTTTATATCAATATATTGTAGATCATCTCTTATTTCCTTTTAGAATTTTCAGTTTGCAATATGTTAAATTTTTGTAACTTATTTCAACAGTACTATTCGTAATTTGTGCCGCATTTTTCGTAACTTGTGCCGCATTTTTTAGTTTTTCAGAAAGGAAATTATCAAAAAACCCCTGAGGTTTGTGCAAATATAAAAAAAATCTATGGACGTTAACTTCCGTTAGAACAACCGTTAGCTTTTAGGTGTAATTACAAAATTGGACCCTAAAACTTTTAACCATAACAATTTTACCCTTAATTATTTTATACTCCTACATTTAAACCCCCACCTCCACAAAATCGAAACTGAAAACTCGGAGAGCCACAAGCCTACCTCACCAGCATCCTTGGTCATAGTCCTCACCTTTGCGACCACATCTTGGAGGATCGCGGCATCGTTAGACCTCACCGCAACGTCAATCTTCACCAGAACCTCCGAGATTTCCGTCGAAGAAACCGACACTCGCAGCGTCGGGATCCGCTCGATCCCGTACGACTTGTTCTCGACACACCAGTCCCGGATCATTCGGCGAATCGCATGATTCGGAATCGGGTGTGAGGCTTGAGGCCGATGGAGGTTGAGAGATGCTGGTGTGGAGTGATGGTCGATGACTGCCCGACATGAATCTTGGTAAGGCAAGCGAGCCCGTTGCAGCCGTTGATGTTCATGGTAAAAGAGCCGCTGATTCCCTCCCGGCACAATCGCCGGAAGGTCAATGTTGAGTCGATCTCGTTCTTATCTTGATGAGAGCGTCGAGGATCATGGGCTGCAGTCTTTAAGATCGATTTGAAAGTCCTGGAGCTCCGGATTGGTAGGATTATCGGGATTCCATCGATAGATTTGGAAGGTCTTAAGATTTGAGCCCGAGCTCGCCTTCGGGTCGACCTTCTGGGCTTCGGTCTCGGTTGCATGAAGGCGAGCGAGGACGAGACGTGAAGATGGAGACAACCAGACCTTGGACAAGTACACCGATCTTCGAATCAAACCAGTCGTCGATAGAGGTGAGGTGAGGTGGAGGTGGGGGTTTAAATGTAGGAGTATAAAATAATTAAGGGTAAAATTGTTAGGGTTAAAAGTTTTAGGGTCCAATTTTGTAATTACACCTAGCTAAAAGCTAACGGTTGTTCTAACGGAAGTTAACGTCCAGATGGATTTTGTATATTTTTACAAACCTCAAGGGGGCTTTTCGAGAATACTGAAAATGTGGGGGGAGGGAGTGGAGATTATTCTAAATCTCAGGGTTTTTTTTGATAATTTCCCTTTTCAGAAAGATTTAAACCTAAGAGTTGCTACAAGTTATTAGTTGTAATATAACTTGTCCTCTATTATTTTTTTTCCTTTTATGCGTTTTAGGATTCTATTATTATTAAAACTCTAATTAATAAAGTGTTTTAGGATACTATTATGACACTAGTCATCAATACGTTCGTTGAACGTAGAAAAATACTCTATAAGATATATAGTAAAACTATGAAATTAAAAATAATTATTAAATTCACAAATATAATTTAAAACTCAAGATTAATAGAATAAAATTATCTTGCACAAAATATAATCTAGGATTCAATTGTTTTTTAATTGATATATTCTAAAACTAAAATTTATAATGATACATTTTAATTAAAGATTTGAAAGCTAATGGTTATACTGTAATTGAATGCATAACAAAGTAAGGAAAATTTTTTACTATAAACTATTATTATTGTATTTTTCCTTTTTATATATACATCTCATTTTCCACTTAGAGGATAATTATGGAAAAGAATACAAAGTCTTAATTTGATTCAACTTAATTTTTGTGTCCAATCTTGAATCGAGAGAGTAAAAATATCTTTCAAATTTATTTTACTTTTATAATTTTTAGTTTGAAATGATTTAATTTCATGTCATTTTTTGTCATAATCTTATCATTTACGTTTTAAGATTACGTGTATAGTAAGTTTTCCTTGAGAGAAACCATGGTCTTGTATATAAACTATTAAAACTAAAGGCCTAAATTAATAGCTCCAAAAGCAATGTTTGAAAAGTACTGACACAAAAAGTCCAATTTTTTTAACATAATTACTGAAGTATTATTTGAATTTTCTACTTCTCATGTCTTAAAAGGGTAATAGTATAATTTTAAGGTTTAGTGGGTGGGTATAAGGTTAACCAAATTGCTTAAATCCAAAAGTTGAGATAGTTTTACAAAAAGCAAACATTTGCGTCTTTGTATTCTTTAGAACTCTATCATTATCAAAGCTCTAATTAATTAAATAGTATACTTAAAAGAAGACAACTTAAAAGATAAAAAAATGTTCAACCTTTAGCAAATATATGTTTCTGTTCATTGTAAAAATAAATAAATATTGTTGTTATAGATATTCAAGTATTAGGTGTTAAAAAAGCAATGTAGAAATGCTTTTAAATGCAGAGTTATTAGCTAGGTGTTTTTTTCCTTTTAGTGAATGTTAAGGGTTTAAATTATCACTAAAAGAAACTTGAGAAATAAGAAAGAATTAGACCATCAAATATGTTGTTTTGGAGAAGCCCACACATGTATAGGAATAGCAATTTTTTTTTGCTCCATTTTTCTTATACATTTTAGAATTCTATTGGGATTGAGACTCTAAATGATACTACCTTGTTCCCAAAAAATGGTGTGCTTCTTTTTTACCATTTAATTTATGATTTTATTTTTTTAATATTTTGATATACACGGTCAAATAATTTAGGTGCAAATTATAAATTAATGTGTAGTTTTTAAATATAGTTTTTCAAATATTTTTTTGAGTTCTTTCTATTAATATTTCAATCTCCCACAATATCAAAAAAAAAAAAAACGCATCAATTTTTCAGAGATGGAGGGGAGTGTAAAATTTTAAATTTAGGCCTCATTTGAAGACTACAAAGCTTAAATATAAAGGTTAAAAAGGTCCATTAACATTTACCAAAGTCTCATTCATTCATATATATATATATATATAGACACACACACACAACATTGAAATTACTAAGGGTGCGTTTTTATGTGGAAACATCTCAAATTTTACTTTTAAATTTTAGTTTAAGTTTATAACTCGTTTCAATATATATTTACAAAATTCTGTATTTCAAACTTTGCAAAACACATTTCATCAACTAAAATATACTCCTCCATTCCTATTTAATTGTTACATTTGACTTTTACATTTTTTTTGACACAATTTTTTACTAGAAAGAATTTGTTAGAAAAAATTGAATTTTTTTTAGAAATTAGACAAAAATATTTAGATTAGATGCTGAAAATAAATGTAACTATTAAAAATGGATAGAGGAACTATATAAACAGTATTTTCGATTTTAATACACCAATTGTCCCAAATTAATTAATCTGCTTTCCTTTTAGGAAATTCCTAAATTTAGTTGTTAGTAAAAGTTTACATATTTATTAAACTAATTTATGATCCTTATTTTTTTTATTTTCCTTAACGCTCTAGCTCATTCTTCCTCTTAATTTTTTATCCACAGTTCCTATTTTAAACTTTTTGTTCAGGAAATTTTCGGGGTGATTTGTTCAGGGTGAAGGAAGTACAAATCTTCAATGATTGGAAAACACGTCCTTAAAAAAAAAAGGACATTAAAGCTTTTATAGGAAATTTTGAAAATAAGAGAAAACTTCTCCATGCCAAAACTAATTAGTACTTAAACTTTACTAAATGCATACGTCTAAATGTTTGTGTGATCATTCTAGATGGAGCAAGAACGGGGGCATTCACCTTCAGCAATAGAATGTTACATGAAACAGTATGGAGTTACAAAACAAGAAGTTGTGGATGAACTTTATAAAAGAGTTAGCCTTGCATGGAAAGATATTAACGAAGAGTATCTTGAGCAAACATCAAACTTAAGACCAATCCTTCTGGTAGCCATCAATTGTGCCCGTCTTGTTCACGTTCTCTATACCGAAGGTGATGGATACAGTGACCCTCAAGTGCTGAAAGACTTCATAACTTCTTTGTTTATGGATCCAATTCTGTATTAAGTAATTTAGATATTTTAGATTATAGCCCCTATATGAAGACAAGCACTGGTGTACGAAAGCAAACTTACGTCGAGGTCCGCGTGCCCCGAACTCTTTTGGTTTTGTTGTTTTCAAGGTTGATGGATCCGATTTTATTTTATGATGTTTTTTTAAGTGAAGGACTTTCATTCGAACTTAAGTGGCTGCCACTGACAACAACCAATCAGTGGGATTAAGCCCCCAAGAGCAACGTCCATAATGCTCTAAAGCATGATGAGCCATAGTGTGGGCAGCGATATTAAATAGTCTCTTTACAAAGACTAGAGAATGAAAAGTTAATAATGATAATAAAAGCAAATGAGCACCCAAAAATGGTAGAGACTTGGAATATGTGTGCTACGTATCTCCTAAACCAAAAATTGAGAATCTGATTTGAAGTAGACGTTCTGCCATTGTTGCTTTCGCGCCTCCCTATGCCCCATAATAAGGCAATTGTCTCCGAATCTAGCAAATTTGTCCCGGCATAGTTAAAGGTATAAGAAATTGCCAAAAGAACTCAGCTAGTAGAATCTCTGGCTATGGTACCTACAAAAGCCTTCTTCCTCTACTTACATAGAGCTGCATCCACATTCACCTTTACTGAACCAGGTGTCGGAGTCACATTGATTCGATTTATCCAAAGGAACCAAGCTGTTACCGCAATTAATAACTTCTCCTCATTTTGTTTGTGCTCCTCGTACTACCAATCACACCAGTTTACCTCATGTGTTGGAGGGGAAATACCTAGCAATTGCCAAACTTTCCTACCAAAATGACATTCCCAGAGGAAATGGCAGACAGTTTCCACCTCTGAACTACATACTGGACAAGTTAAATTCACTTGAACCCTTTTAGGCGATAATCAATCACAAGTTGGTAAAAAAATTTAAACAAGCTCTCCAGAATAATACATGTATTCTAGGCGGCACACGAAAGTGCCAGAACCATTTCGAATAAACTGAAGACTCTAGAGGGTTGACCTTATATTGCATAGCATAAGCTAAGTAATATGTTGATCACACTGTAAATTAAATCCTCCATTCCCCATGTGAAAATATCCACCAAGGATCGTGGACTCAGAGGTATCGAGTTTACCCTGGCTGCATCCACAGGATGCAAAATTGCATCAATATTCCTAGTCTTCCAAGAAAAAGTAGCCTGATCAATCAAATCTGATACACACAAGCTTTCTAAAGAAGTAATAGGCTACATGATCATGTCAGTTGGAAGCCAATTGTCAAACCAAACTGATATAGAAAATCCAATCCCAATTCTTGAAAAACCATCATTGCGTTGAACAGCCTGCCAAATGACGGAACCAAACTTTGGAGGGGCGTGACTTGTAGGAAAGAATAATGGTGAAAATATTTTCCATTGAACACTTGAGCAACCAAAGAATCCGGATTTTGAATCATTCGCCTCCCCTGTTTGGCAAGATCGTTTTGTCAAAAGCCTCAATATCACAAAAGCCAAAATCACCACCTCCCCTATTACAACAAAGCCGATCCTAGGAACACTAGGTGATTTTGCAGTCCTCAACATCTCCCACCCAAATGAATTTGTACGATATGGAGCATAAAACAACTGATGTCAGAATAAGCAAACAACTAATGAAATGGGTAGGGAGATCCTTTTGATCATAGTTCCCCTACCAGCTTGAGATAAAGTTGCATGCTTCCAACTTGATAAGCATTTTGATACTCTCTCAATAAAAAAATTCATACCGCACCACGTTTTCCCATCCTAATAGCCACTGAAAGCCCAAATAGCGATCAACAGTAAGGCACTTCGAGGTACCTAACAACCTGCACAACTCTTGGTGATGAGTATGGGATATGATGGGCATAAAAAGACAGAGGAATTACAGAGGTTTACCATCTGGCCTGATGCATCTTCATAAGTATGCTATACTGCGGTGCGATGTGTGCAAGGGTGTTCTCACTTTCTACCTCAAGTTTTAAAATTTATAAGAACACATTTAACACAATTCCCCAAGAGAAGGGATCGCGTGTAGTATTTGGTATGAGTAAAGAGGGTGTCGAACTCAAGAGATTTGTGCGTTTAATGATGAATTTGTGCAATGTGCTAAGTCAAATCTACAAGAACTAAGTGGGCAGCGAATATGTGGTGGTGAAATGCCTATAACAGTGAACTAAAGAAATCAAATAAAATAGATATCAATGATAAAAACAGGGCAAATGCAAGCAATCGCAACTAGCACTAAATGAACAATGAAAATCAATAGAAAATGGCCTCTTTGGGTTTGCCTTACGCTTTCGGGGTTCCTCTACGAGTTCATGCGTGTCTAGAGGTGAGTATCCAAAATAGGGTCACTTTCCCTTCAAACAAGCGACCTCAATCTCACATAAAGCAGACATAGCTTCTCTCGATGAAAACTCTTCCAAGTATTTAAAGCAATGAACTTCACCACTGACAAGCCTCTATGGCCATCTCTAACGCATAGGAGACAAGTCAACCAATTTCCTATGATCTACACTTGATTGATGCTCTCTCGGGCATTCAATCGAAAACTTAAGGTGGTGTGTGTGTGAGTGGCCAGCAAACACCACATCTAGCATGTAATTGTACAAATAAATCGATATCTAGATCACTCTAAGCATGAAAACTCATAGCTTTACTCGTCAGCTAAGTAAACCCAAAGAGTAGAGAAACATGCTCACGCACACACATGCTGTGAATAGTGGACAATATGTGTATAGTGCTTAACAACCAAAATAAATGAGAAAGAGAGGAGGAATAAACAAATATAAAAGCTCCTTTAATGAATCCTTTCAAGTGCCTTCACTCATAGCCTTGAAAATGAGTCAAAACCCTAGGAGGAATCTCCAAAATGCTGAACAAATGCTGCAATCTCGAAGTTGATGTTAGGGCTGCTGAAAACTTACCCTAAATGGTTTATTTATAGGCTGGAACTGAGAAGTTTCACGAATTCCCCGAGTCTGTTAAGTCTGATGATCAACGCACAAATCCTGTCCATAGCGCACAGGACAGTGCACAAGTCCTCTATGTTCAGCCTTCGCTTTGAGTTTCTCTAGTAATTGCACATATGACCACATAATTGGCGCACAAAACAACACACATCATGCTTGAACAACTACTTGTCCACCTGTGCATCTTGATCTCTGCGCACGAGATTCAGCACAGATGATCATCATCAACGCACAGGAGGGAGAACACCTCAGCGCATAGCGTTTCCATCGCCTCTTCTTTGCACAATCCTCCTTCCTTTTGATCTGAGAGTTGCTGCGTTCATCCTTTATGCCAAATCTTCATCCAAAAGCCTTGATATATGCACTTTAAGCTCCATTTTCCTCCGCATCCATGCATCTACAAATGATTGAACAAAACTGAGGAAAAAGCAACTCAAATGAGCTCAAATGATAGATCATCATAGCTTAAACATCTCAGAAATGTGAGTGTGTCATGAGTAAATAGAATGGAATCATCTCCAAATAATAAGTGAGATATTCGAGGACTCAAATCATGAATCCGCACCCCCAAAATTCCACCCCTGCTTCGGCCATGCGAAGAAGCAAACATAGGCCCTCCAAAACGAACAAGGATAAGAAAGGAGAAAGAGGATCTATTTTAATCCAACGGAAAGGAAAATCTAGTTCAACAAAAAAGTTCCCGAAGGAAAATCTAATTTAATTATTATCGCAACCCTCTTCTACTTTGGATGGAATTAATATGGTGGCATGTTTCCAAAGCGATCAAAACATTATCTGTGAGCAACCTGCCAGGGATGAAAGCACCCTGATGATCGGGCCCATCAACAGTTTCAATCTATTAACAATGACCTTTTAAAAAAATCATTTAAGTCACATTACAAAGACTAATCGGTCTGAACTCCGCTAGAGAAGCAGGGACCTTGCACTTCAGGATTAGTGCATGATGTGTGCCGGATATGATGTAGGAATCAATGCGTAAGATCAAGTTTTAAATTTATAGCCCGCTCACGTACTTTTCCCAAGAGAAGGGATGTCTGTTGTAGACAGGGTGAGTGGACTCGATCCACAGAGATCAAGCTCGACCGAAGGTCTCCTTGCCAAATATATGAAAATATTTTTGGTTTTTAACAGTGGAGTTTATAAAAGTTACAAATCTAAGAAAAGTAAAATGCTTAAAGTAAATCATCATACATCATCATCAACAGCACCTTAATCCCAAACTATGTTAGGGTCGGTGGCATGAAGGTTATAGTGACAATTAATTGTCCACTATAAATTCATGCAAAAGCATATAGTGGTAAAGTTTTATGTTGGATGTGTAGCGGTGAGATTTAGAGCCTGTGCAGATCAGTAATTTCTAGGTTTCCAATTGACCTAACCTAAACAGATTGGTGGCAAATCCTTGTCAAAAATCTCGTCGCTACAGCTGGCGACTCCACTGAGGATAGTCTGGCCTCATTAAGGGTTTATTTTCGTTTCTTTTGCTTGACTTAATTTTACTTATTTACTTATTTATTTAATTATTTATTTATTTATTTCATTGTGGCATACATGAAATGGAGCTCTCTACCCAAGCTCCACCAAAGCTAATCTCTTTCAAAGCGGAATATGGTGTTGTTGTACTTGTGAGATTTTACTCTCCAAGCCTTCATGGTTTTATAGTATGGAAGTGGTGATAACCCCGTGGGATTAATATTCCCCGCATGGGTTCATGAAAACCTACGACCCGAATTAATCTATTCCTTACATGTCCCTCGTGGGTAAGGATTGGGCCGTCGCTTTTCAACGATGGGATCCGGGAACCACCCTAAGCCTTTTGATATACCATTCCTTGCATGTAATGGCCCCATATCCAACCAGTAGCTCCGGCTTTAGGATTCCTACCCACCTTATGTCACCCGTTAAATATGATGTGTGCTATTGTACATACTGTTATTTTTGCTAATCTGTCTGTTCTTACAATTTTATCTCACTTTTATAGGTAATATACTCAGTGAAAGATTTTATACCATGAATATGTTTGAAATTCTCCCCATCGCCCATGACGAGTCTTGGATTTCCACAATAGTGGAAAACCAGCTGGAGGCGATGGACTTTTCTGAGTCAACAAAAAGTCGTCAATGAGATTGTCTCACTCCACAACAATCAATCGCGCTCAAGCCCAAGGTCCCCGTTAATACAGAGCAAAATGATATGACTGAGCTACTAGGAGTTTGGAGGAGCTGGGAACCATCAGAACATCAACTCTTTATCACCGAATATGGTCACGTTGCTAGCTTACTCAGGGTGCCGGTCGATCAATCTCTCATCCGTGCTTTGATACAATTTTGGGATCCCTATTATCGATGTTTTTCATTCAACAAGATGGATCTCGTACCTACACTCGAAGAATATGTCAATCTCTTGGGTAGGCAATCCAAGCAGCCATAAACCATCTATCAATATGATAAGCAGACCGAACCCCATCAAGCTCTAGCTCAATTAATCGGTATTCAAGTTGCATCGCTTAAATCCTTGTATATGTTTGAAATGATCTGAAGCAACTCATGTCAACATTCCCAAGACAAAAATGCCGCATTTTTCCTCTGACAATAAACGAGCTACTGATATTTCCAAAGCTAGTAGGGTATATTGACAGCATGGTCATCTACCTCCTTCACCAAATATGCATGTCACGAGTCGAGCCACTCCGACGCCAGTCATTTTGGCTGAAACTATCCGATCTCTTAATTTTTACCGTTTTAAGGGAGGAAGATTTATCGGCTGCACCCACCTGCTCTCCATTTGGATCAGAAGTCACCTTCCTTGCATCCAAGACAACATGCATAATCAGTTCTCCTATGACTTTATTCCCATTCAGGCCTTTCTGAGCAGTAAATGGATAGAGCGGTCCAGTAAAGATGAGTGGATTGATTATTTCAAAAGCCTCACCGAGGAGCAAATTGTTTGGAAAGCACCTTGGAGTTCCGGTACCCAAGTTCTATACCGATTATGGTGTCTGTCCATGGGTGCCCCTTCTAGGCATTTGGGGAGGTACGAGTTATGCCCCAGCCATGGCTCGTAGGCAATTAAACTCCTCGCAGTTCATTCCCATGACACATTTGCTTAATTGTCTTGAGTTCACCTATGAGGATCAATATGTAAAATGGTACTTGGCAAGAATCTTAGTAGCCTGGAAAAGACCCATGCTGGTCAAGCAAGGGGCGGGGTCCCTAACACGATATCATGAGTGGCGAAAATCCCGAAGGAAGGGGATATTACTTCCAGGTGGTGAGTCTCCTCTGACAACAAAAAGACAATTAGAATCAGAGTTGGAGGAAGAGAAAAGAAACACCAAGAGAGTCATAGTGTCAGAAGGATCATTCAAATACAAAGAAACCTCATTCACCGAAAAATGGGGGGGCATGTGAATGAAAGTACATTTCAGATCATTGCTACACTGTCAAAATTGAGGTCAAGTCAAGTTCACTCAATTCCCGAGTCGGATCAAAGGTCAAGACATCAATACCCATGGCTCATAGAAAAAGGTGGAGAAAATAGAAAAGGGGTCAAAGTAAATCCTATTCCGCATTTTAGTTGGAAGTAATCGGACGTAGGTAGCAACAACTATTTACGCTTGCATGAAAATGACTAAAAAACGCAAGTCAAACAAGGTCCGACCCAAAAGGAAAAAAAAGGAGAAAGAATGGAAGAATGAAGAAGTGAGTCATGGAGTCTAAACTGAAATCCTGCAAAGGCGGTTTAGAAGGAAGGCACAATTTGAAGCAATTATTACTATCTCAATGACCCCCGGGGGTCAACTTACATCTCAAGTAGTTTCAACTACTTTTCAAGTTTTTGAGGTGCAATTCCACACATAATGAGAGTTGGGGGCAACATTTGAAGTCGTTCTCATTGGATAAGGTGATGATTTCGTGATTGACACTATCAGGTTTCAAAGAATTCAAGTCGCTAATTGGTGATGTTACAAGGCCTTTCGCCTGAAGCACCCTACTTTTCATCAGCCCATATCAGTGGATGTCATTTACCTCCAAGAACCATTCAAGCGATATTCTTTCATCACCTCAACATCCCCACAAAACAATCCTTCACACTAAGAAGCCCTTTCGCTATCGCCGCACATTCTACATCTTCAAGTGGAAAAGGGAAAGAATAACAGATTTTAATGATTACACAAGGACCATCATATATTTTGTCAAGCTCTACAAATCGATAAGGGTTTCTTTAGAGATCAACCATTAAGCATTGATGAGTGTGGATTAGACATCAGACATGGTTTAAAGACTCTTGTAGAGAATTTGCACTTTTATGAGCATATTTGGGGGGCAAAAATGATCATTCACTCATATAATTGTTCTCAAGGCAAGGGATATCAAGGAATAAATAAAAAATCTTTTGAAGGTAAGGTAAGCTCAGATGGAAGGGATTCATAAGGTAAGCTGGGTAAAGGTTCCACCATGCATCATTGGTTTTAATTCTCATTTTTTGAAGGTTTTGGCAACAACTTCAAACATAAAGCATTTTCAAATTCATGCATCATGGAAATCATGTATCATGCACATTGGCAGGTTTTCAAGGGGTCACATCGAGCAAGGACTGGAATAAGCACTATTCAAGTACCTCTTTTGGGATCAAGAAAGTCAACCAGCACACAATTCGACAAAAAAGTCAAGGAATGTTCCTTAACCCCTTTCAGGAAAGAAGTACTTCTCTCATAAAAGGACCAGAAAGTCATTCCCAAGGTTAGCCATTGATTTTCACCAAGACAAGTAAGGAGGACTCCAAAGTTTCATCAAAAGTCAGGTAAGAGGTTCGTACTGTTCCCTCACATTTCATAAGCCAAGTCTAAGTTTTTAGCAAGGTAAGGAAAGTTCCTTAACCTATTCAAAAACAAAAAGGTTTCTCTTGCAATGTAGGAAGTTTAATCATTTTGGCAAACTTCTCATCAATGTCAATCACTCGGATTTTCAACAAAGGAAGGTTCGTTAAGCTTAGTACGAAGAGATGGTTTTTCTTCATCAATGGTAAGAAGGTTCTTACCATTCCTCTCATTTCAAGATATCAACCAAACAAATTTCACTAAAGCCAAGGAAGGTTCCTTACCCTCGACCCATAAGAGAAAAGTTTCTCTCCCTGAATGGTTAGAAAGTTCTTTCATTCGTCTCATTTCAAAGTTTTCAGTAAAGGGTAAGGAAGGTTCCTTTATGTCAATTCAGAGAGAAAGATTTCTCTCCCCAATTGGTAAGAAAGTTCTTAGAATTCCTTGAAAGCGGAAAGCCTAAGAAGGCGAGGTCATTAATAAGTCTAGGATAACCATTTGGCATTAGAGGAGGAGGGAGCATTGAGCTGTCATATCGTTGTCAACCAAAGGAAAGTCAAGAGTGAAGAGCAAAAAGCAACATCCAGGGCGAGACACAACTGAAGAAAGAAGAAGGCATAAAAGGTTTAGGAAGTACAGAAAACAAAATTAAAGAAAATTGAATTCGACATATTACATTCTGCATATTGCATCTGCATGGCACTTTGCATGACAGGTACCAAGAAGGAAAGCTGCTAGAAACTCCACACTTACACTTCGGACAGTTTAAAAGCAATGAGGCACTCAAATCTCACATCAAGGGCAAGGAAGGTTCATTTGCCCAAGCCATGAGAGGAAAGTTCCTCTCATTGAATGGTAGGAAAGTTCTTACCATACTCCTCATTTTGAAGTTAATCCGGAGTCTTTCACTAAAAGGTAAGGAAGGTTTCTTTACCATTTACATGGAGAGAAAGGTTTCTCTCACTAAGTGGTACGAAAGTTCTTACCATACTCCTCATTTCAAATTATCAATCATGTTTTGAACAAAGATTCGCATGGAAAGTTCCTGAGTTTCATCCATAAGAGAAAGGTTTCCCTCTCCGCGCGGTAAGAAAGTTTTGTGCATTTTAAAAGTCGATCCAGAGAGTCACAAGGAAGGTTCCTTAGCCTAATTCATAAGAGAAAGGTTTCTCTCTTAGTGGTAAGAAAGTTCTTACTATTCTCCAGCATTATCCAAAAAATTTTATCCAGGTAAGGGAAAGTTCTCTACCTCTCTCAACTGAAACCTAGGTGGCAAAAAGAGAAAGTTCTCTACCTAGTAAATCAGTCTCAAGGTAAGAAAGGATAGCTGGGGTGGCAAAAAGGGAAGGTTCCCTACCTCACAACTCAAATCTAGGTGGCAAAAAGAGAGAGTTCTCTACCTAGTAAATCAGTCTCAAAGGAAGAAAGGATAGCTGAGGTGGCAAAAAGGGAAGGTTCCCTACCTCACGACTCAAGCCTAGGTGGTAAAAAGAGACAGTTCTCTACCTAGCATCGCTTTGGAGTAAGGAAAGTTCCTTAATTCTAAGTAGTGGGAAGGTTTCCACTATTCGACCCAATATGAAAGTTCTTACTTAGGTGAAGAAAAGAAAGGTTTCTTTTCTTTACAGATAATGAGAAGGTTCTCATTATCATACCATTTGGGGCAAAGAAGGTTCTTTAGCCTCGAATAGTGGGAAAGTTCCTGCTATTTAACTCAACGGGAAAGTTTCCGCTGAGCGAAGCAAGGAAGGTTCCTTGACTTCAGAAAGGTAAGAAAAGTTTCTTCCTTTCAAGAGTAATGAGAAGGTTCTCGTTATTCGCCGGACAAAATTTGACGTCATCTTACTTTGCATGTTCCATGTTCCGTGAATCATACAAAAGGGGGCAGCTGTTGACACCCAATTTTGTCCGGGATCCTTAATCGAGTCTAGAATTTAGGCTAAATTAGAGTCTAGGAGGGCGATATCGTCCATTTATCAATTTTTTGGTCATTTAGCTAACATTAGGATAATTGTAGGTCTTAAAAATCCAAAAAAATGGAAAATTGTGAAAATCTAAAAGAGAGGATTTGTTTAAGGACTCAATCGATCTTATGATAACTTTTAGGGTGGGAGGTTGTTATTTATCCAATTATTTCTTAGCCTCCAAGTTGAAAAGAGATCCATCAGGATGAAAATTGGTGGTGCAATCCCACCAAAATTGGAGTCCAATCCCATCCTAAACTCCTCTAACTCTAATTCTACTCATTCCCTATAAATAAACCATTAATCTAAACCCTAAAGAGAGAAGAAACTCAGAAGCAATTCGACCAAAAAGCTGCACTCTAAGCCTCTGTTTCTTCTCTTCCCGAAACCTCCATCCATCAACTTCAATCTCGCAATCTAGCCATTCAATCTTTGAAACTTGGTGCATTAGATTCGTGTCACTGTCAAGAGTCCAAATCTACCATCCTTTTCGCCTGAAGATTTCGGACGGAGGAGAATTTCGCGTCATCCCGCTACCCGCCCGCGGCTCAACCGGCTTCGATCCAGCGACCCAGGCCACCGTGCTCGCTCCCACCGCCGTCCAACTCCTCGCCGGCCACCGCCCTGATGATCCGCACTACTCTCGTCGCCGTCTGGCCTTGTTTAGGCCGTATCCGAACCGGTCAGTCGCTTGGCTCCTTCTCCGCCATCGTCAACAGCAACTGCAGCAGGTACGTGTCTGGTTTTCTTCCTTTGTTCTTTGTTTATTATTTTAAGTCACTCATGTTTTCCCTTTTATATCACTTAGGTCACCCAAATTTATAGTATTATCATTTAGGTCACCAATATTCACTCACATCCCAAGTATCAATTAACAAGTCAAAAAAAGAGACAGTTTGGGCACTAGGCCTAAACTTTTAATCTTTCTTTTTCTTAATATTTGTCGCTAATGGTTCTTTTTCTTAATCTTTGTCACATCTACAAATGGTTCATACAATGTACATGCAACATTTAATGTTTGGGATTTGGCCCCTTTTGTAGATGAAGATGAGGAGTAGAATCAGTGAATAGATTGTTTTGAACAAGGGGGACTGATGTAAACATCACCTCAAGCCCAACACAAGTTCAAGAGGAAGGTCAGCTTCAAGGCCAAGCAACTCTAACGAAGACCAACCTCAGCCCCATTCAAAGCCTTGAAGGGCCCATGACAAGGTCAAGAATGAAGAAGGCTAGGGAGTAGCTTAATCAATTCATGCAATTGATGGAAACCAAGGAATGCAAGGGAGAAGAAGATGACTTGTGGCCCAAGTTTCAGTTGCTTGGGTTGCACCCTGAAGAAGCTCAAAGGGCTAAGGATGGCTTAAGCCTAACTTGGCTTGAATTTTGAGAAGTTTTGAAGGCCAGTGTGACCGACTCTAGTGCGATGGCTTCAAAGGAGTTTGACCCCCACGTAGAGCGCCCTTAGGGGTAGGTGCGACAGCCGCAAAGTGACGCTACCCCCAGACCTTGGGTGCTCCCCCTACAGCCAAATGGCCTTGGTGCGCCCCCAGCACTCCTACACTGAGTAGTCTTCCAGACTAGTGCGCCCCTCCAGGTGCAACCCCATGCACCCCATCCGCCTCTCCTGCAGCTAGCACGCCATTTAAAAGACTTCCTCAGCACACCCCACGCACCCCCACAGCTACCCACACACTGAGCATCTTCAACAGCGCACCAGAGTTCCACCAAACTTTACTTTTACTAGTTAATTTCCAATGTTTTACTTCTTTTGTTGGCTAACTAACTAATTGGCCAATTTTTGGCATTCTAATCCATATTTAGACATTTATTTAAGTAACCTTACTACTTATCTCTGAATTGTTGGTTAACCAACTAAAAGCATAGTGCTCCTGAGCGAAAATGATCAGGGGGTGCCAGCCACGACTCAATGACGGACAGACTCTTCGGTACCAACCTAATGCATCTAGATTTGCGAATTTGGTGAAAATGTGGATTTGTAGAGATAATTTGAGTGAAGGTTAAGATGTTATATATGTGACTCAAATTATTCAAGTTTGAAAGATCGAGTAAAGTTGTTAAATAAGAGTTGTTAGTGGAGTCCTAATTAGACTAGGTCTATGTGAGTATGTTTTTAGGTTTTAGTTTGCCTAATAGTATAAGGTTTGTTTGGTTAGTAAATTTATATTTCAAAATTATGGAATTACAGTCCTCTCTTTCATAGACTCTTGAAATAAACACTTCTTTATACCATTCTAGGTCTGATGGGGTTTTACAATTTAGATTGAGCAGGAATTCTCCATTTAATTTTTGTTTAGATTCTCCTGTCCTTATAAAATGTAAGTAAATTGTTAATATTAATATATTAACAACATCAAATTCTGATGATACTAAGGTTTGATTTCCTTGTACCATTGTTATTTCCTTTTTAGCATTTCTTATTTCATGTTTTGCTTGTTCTAACATGCACTTATCCCACCGATTTCTTAATTGTCCTGAAAATCCAGAGATTATCATTTCTGCTACTTGTCCATCTGATGTGTTTGTAGACATACTTTTAACCGCTATCCCATACATTATCATATGATGAATGATCTGGGATATTTGATATTCTGAAAGACCATCAATATTTCATTCTCTTATTTCATCTCCCCTATAGGCGACAAATGAATCAGGTGGCCAAAAATTATTTTGTCTAATATCCACTGGAGATGGTTTGCTTGTATATGGATATGAGACATTTCATACCCTCAATGGACCTCCTCTCTCCATCTTAATTCTATTAACTTGAGGGGTTTCAAAAGAAAGTTGATCTTCTTCTTTAGAAGTTTCTTCTTTGATCACATTAATTTGGGGATTTTTCGGCTACTTGTTTTGTTAATTCTTTTACTCTTTCAGAAACGTCATCATTCCTTCTTCCTAATTTAAATATTGGAATTTTAGATGGAAGATGAATAGGAGGTTTAGAAGTAGTAGGCCATCTTCTTAATTTCTTCAATTCTACATATCTACTTTCCTACGATTGTATGTAAAGATTTGTGAAATTATTTTGTTCAATCAAAGATTGAAGGTCTTTTGTTTCTGCTTGCTTAGAAGTACTTTCTTCATTAGTGGTTGCGAAAGGTGAAGCATTTGCTTGTTCTCCTAAGACAATTGTCTTAGAAGGAGGGTGCGGGGTAGTTACTTCTTTTATCTCTTCCCCTTTTTTAACTCTGTACATACTCCATGTCTCTTCTAATGTAGCTAGAGTTGTTTATCTAAAACTAAAGTTGGGACAAACCACTTAAAATATTTTAGATTGGTTCTGGATTGTCTAATTCTTTTATACCACAGTTTTTGTATTTTTCCTCTCTCTTCTTGGGTATAATTATCAGCTAGCCATTTTCTTTTATTTCATTTTCCTCTGATCCGAAATCATTTCTTAGACCATTATAGTCTATTTTAAAAGGTTCTCTCAACATATTTATCTCAAAATCTGATAAACTAATTCTATCATCTTCAACTGATTTGGATGACTTTCTCTCTTCTATTTTAATGGGTCCATTTTATAAACTTGGGTGGGAAACTTGTTCTACCGATTGCCTAACTACACCAATAGATTTTTCATATTCTATTTCTGGCACATGTGAACATGATGCCCTTGTTGAACTCTAGGAGGCTTTTATGAGAATTTAATCATTCTAGTTATTTTGTCTTTTCCAAATTTATCTCAACTTCTCCGTTTTCAAATTCTATTATTCTTTCTACTTCTCTAATGACATACGAAGTTCTAAGTTATAAGTTCCCATTCGATAAACTTCAAACTTGTTAATTCTTGAAAAATCCCAGTTTCCCAAACCTTTTTCAATGTCTCGAATGATTATGCCTTGAGTATTTTTCATTTTTTCTTTTCCTTTAAACTCTCTTTCTTCAAACCTTTTAGAGGTAAGATTTTGCTAAATTTTTAAATATTCCAGCCATTGAGGAACAATTTTAGTTTCAAGGTTTTAATGTTATCTGTCAACGAACTTTTATTCCATCTTACTGACTCTCACTAAGTCTTACCGAGGAAACGCGACTTGGGTGATAATCACCAAAACCTCTGAACGTAACTTTGAAACCTTAAAAGCAGGAAAAAAATGAATAATTTGAGCAAATTCTATTTTCTTAGGGCAGAAAAACAATTTTTAAAGTTTTGTGGTAAAAGTGACAGAAGTTGTAAAGTTTGAGGAAAAACACGAAAGAGGGAAATATTCTTTGATTTATAGCAACGGTACAACTTAGGACTAAAATGTGAAGTTGTAGAAAGATAAAGGACTTATTTGTTAACACAACGTAAGTTATAGGACTAAAATGTTAAAATTCAAAGTTTTAGAATTTATTTGTTAATTTTGAAACATTTAGGACTTGATTGTAAAAATGGTGAAAGTTATTGTACTAATTTTTCCCTTCTCCCAATAAGGGGCTTCAAAGTTGAAAAAAGAAGGGATCAGAAATCACCTTATATGTGTGTATTTGAGAGGTGAATTACTCACATAGCAAAAACTGAAAAATGGGGGGCTAGGTTTGAGAGTCCGTGAGGTTTGTCACGACATGAAATGTTGTGACCGTGTAAAGACCAATTAGATGGTCTCGTGCCTTTGTGGTTTACCGCCTATGGTGTAATGGGGGGCCTACAGTAGCATTGAGGCGTGGTTCTGCCTTGTGCTACGGTCTGGCCGAGTCAGGTCGGGAGGACTTGACCATGAAACAGGTCGTAGCCATATAAGGAACAATTGGTCGGGAGCTATTGCCGCTTCCCTGATGAGCCCATGGCATGGTGAAACCAGTTGGCACGCGTATGGTAAAGCTGGTCCCGGAGGTATCGTCTATGGCCTCGGGACGCCACACGAGCGCTGTGGGTTGTGTCAGACTCTAGGCCCGTGACAAGTGGTATCAGAGCGGGGATATACGCGCGTACTGGTGCACACCATTGTGGGGTCCTTAGGTGAGGACTATGCCGGTACGTCGCCAAGGTTGTTGCGATGTGCTAAGGAGTGCTCTGCCCAAAGGTGATGTCTGCGAGGAGATGCGGACTGGGGTAGCCACAAGAAAGCCCGACTGCCGTGTGTGATGGCTGGTCTGGGTGGTGTGCATTGTAAGTACGGTAAGTTCGGTCCTAGGGCGGAGTCCTTCTCCCCCAGCACGAGGGCTTGCTGTTTGTTGACTGGGGGAGAATGTCATGGCATGAAATGTCGTGACCATGTAAAGACCAATTGGATGGTCTCGTGCCTTCGTGGTTTGCCGCCCATGGTGTAATGGGGGGCGATAGTAGCATTGAGGCGTGGTTCTGCCTTGTGCTACAGTCTGGCTGAGTCAAGTCGGGAGGACTTGACTATGAAGGGGGTCGTAGCCGTATAAGGCACAACTGGTCGGGAGCTACTGTCGCTTCCCTGATGAGCCCATGGTAGGGCGAAACCAGTTGGCATGCGTATGGTAAGGCTGATCCCGGAGGTATCGTCTATGGCCTTGGGACATCACACGGACGATGTGGGCTGCGCCGGACTCTAGGCCCGTGACAGGTTACTTTGGAAATTGACGTGAACTCCATTGGCGTGAATTCCTTAACACCTCTATCCCACCAAGAAGCCAAACTCAGTAGGTCACTTTTCCAAAAATCAGAAAGTAAATTCCGCTGTCTTGTCAATCAACCGGTTTTGAGTCTCGAATAATAAACGAGCCGAGCTCGAGCTTAATTTGTTCGGCTCAGGTGGGCTCACGAGCCTTAACGAGCTCACTAGGTAGTGATGTCGATCTAACTAGGTAGTCATGTCGATCTAACAAGATAGTGATTTCGATCTAAATAACTCATCATGTTGTCACCATTTTATACTAATCAATCAAGTAGTTGTGTCGATCTAACAAGGTAGTCATGTGGATCTGACGATGATGATCTAAACAACTTATCATGTTGATCTATTGTCAATGTTGACATATCAAGTAGTTATGTCGATCTAACAAGGTAGTCATAAGGATCTGACAATTTAGTGATGTCGATCTAAAAAACTCATCATGTTGATCACCATTTTATGCTGATCAACCAAGTAGGTATGTCGATCTAACAATGTAGTCATGTGGATTTGACAAGGTAGTGATGTCAATCTAACTAGGTAGTCATGTCGATCTAACAAGATAGTGATGTCGATCTAAAAAACTCATCATACTGATCTCCATTTATGCTAATCAATCAAGTAGGTATGTCAATCTAACAAGGTAGTCATGTAGATCTGACAATCTGACAAGGTAGTGGTGTCGATCTAACTAGGTAATCATGCCGATCTAACAAGATAGTGATGTCGATCTAACAAGATTGTGATGTCGATCTAACAAAATAGTAATGTGGATCTAATAAGGTAGTCATGTCGATCTAACAAGATAGTGATCTAAAAAACTCATCATGTTGATCATCATTTTATGCTGATCAATCAAGTATGTATGTCGATCTAACAAGGTAGTCATGTGGATCTGACAAAGTAGTGATGTCGATCTAACTAGGTAGTCATATCAATCTAATAAGATAGTGATGTCGATTTAAACAACTCATCATGTTGATCACCATTTTATGCTGATTAATCAATTAATCATGTCGATCTAATAAGGTAGTCATGTGAATGTGACGATGATGATCTAAACTACTTATCATGCTGATCTAATACTTAACTTGCTTTTAATCTTACACTTTATGCATCAAACTTGAATTGATGATATCTTAAGCTCTTAACATGCTTTTAATCTAATATTTTGCAGATAATTCAGAATGGTTGTGTTCTAGTTAATGATAATTTTTGTAGAATTGTTTGGTCAGCATGGTCAAAGTCAAAGTGTTCGTTGCGATGCGATCTCGTCTGTAAGAGGAACAAAGGTGAGTTTCAAGCTTAACTAACCGTGAAAAAGCTAATTCACTCCTCCATAACTCACGTTAGGTCTGAATTAGTTTTGGGTGGAAAACTTATTAACTCACTTGTGAAAAAAGATGTGTGAAAAACTCAAAATTCACTTTAAAAAGTGCAACTTTGAAACCCCTAATGGTATTAGGTTTGTTTGGTCAGTATATATAGGAGGTCTTCTTGTTAGTTTCGTGAGGGTGTGAGAGTGATTAGCGGCAGCACTTGTTTTCTATGGTTAGAGATAAAACATGCTGTTAGTATTGCTTAAAGTTTTGAGCGTGAAAACAAAGGGTGGAGCCTGCATGTATGTGTAGCAACAGTATTGTGAGTGGTTTTGTGAGGTGAAGTAGCCTGCATGTATGTAATTTTGGTTAGATATTGAAAGTGGAGAAAAGATGTGGAATTTTCATAGTGAAAAAATTAATTATGTTATTTGCCACGTTTTTTTAAAACACAACACAATTATCTCAGAATTTGTTTATTTTAGGGAATATTACGATCCTTGTGAAAGGTCTGTAATCTTTCCTCTTGTAGAGCAAATTGACTCTCTCCCCATTAATTACTGGTGAGCTTTGTGGGGAGGATTACTATGACTGTTGGCTTTAAGGATTTTGATGATAACAAAGTTTTGGGACTTTTTGTAAAGTTTAGAAAAGTTATGCATGTTTCGGACACTTAGCCTTTAAATTCATAAACTGCTTGTGGGCTTCGTTTTACACCTAATGGGCCTCTAGTTTGAATTTCGAATTCAGCCCATTAGCGCATAAACAGGTTTAAAAGATGTTGAGTTCGTGTAGGACACTTCTCCTTGATTTTCGTCTTCAGCTTCCAACCGATTCTGGTGGAGATAAACCTGGCGTTTTTACCTGGATTTCAAAACGAAGAAAGACGTTGCAGAAGCTCCAAGACGCTCCTCCTATGAGTCTTTAAATACCGACTTCGAACTTACGAAGAATCACTTCTCTTCTTGACAAGCATTCAAGTTCTCGTTTTCATAAGCAAAGCAAGTCAAGTCAAGCTTTCCAGCATCAATCTTCAGAAGAACTAGTTTCATCATCTTTGTAGCATTTCTGGGTTATTTCGAGAGAGAGGGAAAATCGTTTTAGAAAATCGTTTTGTGTGTTTTCGATAAAACCTCAACAGGTTTAGATTTTCGTAAAAATCAAAGTGTTTTTAGGTTTGTTTTGGTAAGCCTCGGGAAAACTAAACTGGGATTTGTTTTAGGTTTTTAGTGAGCCTCGGGAAAACTATTTTGGGTGTGTGTTAGGTTTTTTGGTGAGCCTTGGGAAAGCCATAGTTAGGTTTTTAGTTGAGCCTTGGGAAAAACTATTTGTACTTTTCTTGGTGTAACCTTGTTAAAGTATAGTGGAAGAACTCTCAAGTTGTTGACTTGAGGAGAGGACGTAGGTCTCAGACCGAATCTCTATAAACCCTGGTGTCGCTTTAATTCTTGCTGAATTTCGCGTTTCTAAATGGGTTGACATCAAGTTGGTTCTTTCGGTTTTTGGTAAAACGAAAAGTTTTTGAGGCCAACCAATTCACCCCCCCTCTTGGCTGCCTACTTGGGACAACAATTGTTATCAGAGCACACGGTGATCTGTGATAAAACCTCGTGGTTTCAGATCCAAAGATCAAATGGCATCGGTTCCAAGCATGATTCTTGAAGGGTACAACCCATCGAGACCACCACTGTTTGATTCAACAAACTTCAACTGGTGGAAGACAAGAATGCAAAATCACATTCAGGCGCAAGATCACCATCTATGGAGAATCATTAAAGCAGGACCTCACATTCCAACCATTGTTACTGATGATGGAATAGTTGAGCCGAAACCTCTCAAGGACTACACACCTGACGATGACAAACTATGCACCTTGAATGCCAAAGCGGTAAATGTAATTCTTTGTGCTTTAACTCCTGATGTTTTTAATATTGTCTCTACTTGTGACAGTGCACATGAGATATGGAACAAGGTTCTGGTGACTTACGAAGGAACGGACCAAGTCAAGGACACCAAGATGTTCATGTTGGTCAAAGCTTATGAAATGTTTGCCATGGATCCAAAGGAGACCATTGCGGACATGCACAGAAGGTTCAATGAGATAATCACACCTTTGAGACAATACGGTAAGATCTACAAGAGTGAAGAATTGGTAAGAAAAATTCTGTGGAGCTTACCACCATCATGGAGAAGTACCGTGGAGGCTATAAGTGAAGGAGGTAGTATCAAAACCATTAGTGTTGATGAATTATTTGGCAAACTAATGACTTATGAAATGAAGGATAGAGAAGATGAAAAGATGAACAGGAAAAATAAGTCTATTGCCCTGAAGGTAAAAGAATTAGAAGAGAGTTCTACAGATGAGGAAGAGACAGGCGATGAAACGGCTATGATAGCAAGAAAGATCAAGAAGTTGCTCAAGTACAAAGGAATGTACCAACAAATGAAGGACAAAAGGAGAAGCCCCTTCAAACCTCCGATCTGCTACAACTGCAGTGGAAAAGGCCATATGCAGTTCGACTGCCCCGCAAATGAGGGTAACTCGAAGAAACAGAAGGAAAATTCAGACAAAAAGAGAACCTTCAAGAAGAGGAAACCTGGATTGAAGGGAATGGCCGCCTGGAGTGATAGCTGTTCGAACTCAGATGATTCAACCTCAAATGAGGAGGAAGAAGCACACTTATGCCTGACAGAAGGCGAAGAGAGCATCACATTCATGAGCTGTCAACCTGTTGACACCGAGCTACAGATATCTCAACCCGTTGAGACGTGCCTAATGGCTACTGCGGAATCTGAGGTAACGAGTGATGCTGAGTCTTTTAACTCTTCCAGTTCTTCATATGTAAATGAGAGGAAGCAAATGCTAGAAGAATTTGCTGAGGTATGTCAGGACTACGACACTCTCATTAAGAGGCTTAAAACCGATAATGCAAGGTTGTTAGAAGAGGTAACAAAACTGAAGGTTAAAAATGAAAAGCTGGAAAAGACTTTATCCGGTTTCGTAAATGGTGAAAAGAACTCGAACAAAGATGCTAGGAAGTCAGAAGTCTTACCATGATAGGACCGGAATAGGGTATGAACAAAAGAGACCTAGTTTTCAAACATGGTTTGCAAATGTCACTTATATAACTTGTGAGACCTGTCGTAAAAAGGGACATAGTAGATTTGAGTGTCTCTTTAGAAATAGACGTATTTTGCATGGGGTCAAACAAGTTTGGGTTATTAAAAATGTTACTAACCCTTATGGACCCAAGAAAGTGTGGGTACCAAAAGTCAGATGCAATGTTCAACCTGTTTAGGTCCTGAAGAAACACACATGATACTTGGACAGCGGCTGCTCAAGACACATGACCGGGGATAAGAGTAAGTTTTTCAGTTTTACCCCAAGGAAAGGAGGGACGGTATCCTTTGGTGACAATAGCAAAGGTCAAATACTTGGTATTGGTAAGGTTGGTAAGGTTGGTTCTTCGGCTATAAACAATGTCTTACTTGTTGAAGGACTAAAACACAACTTGTTGAGTATTAGTCAACTTTGTGATAGTGGTTACCATGTTATATTCAAATCCGATCAATGCCATGTTTTGGACAAATCGTCCAACAGCACTAAATTCGTTGGAAAGAGATGTGGAAATGTGTACACCTTTGATTTAGATGATCTATATTCATTCAATGTAAAATGCCTCATTGCTTCTAACAAAGATAAGAGTTGGTTGTGGCATAAAAGGCTAGGTCATGCGAGTATGTACACAATTGCAAAACTGCTGAAGAAGGATCTAGTAGAGGATTGCCGAAAATCAAGTTTGATAAGGACAAAGAATGCGCAGCCTGCTTGAACGGCAAACAAACAAGAGCTTCATTTAAGTATAAACAGGTTGTGACGACTACAGGAGTACTAGAACTTCTACACATGGATCTCTTCGGCCCCATCTCAACTACAAGCCTTGGAGGTAAACGTTACTGTCTAGTTATTGTTGATGATTATTCAAGATATACCTGGACATTCTTCCTTGCTAAGAAAAGTGAGACTTGCGAGAACTTTGTCAACTTTGTCAAGAAAGTTCAAAATGAGCAAGGTAAGAAAATTGTTGCTATACGTAGTGACAATGGTGGAGAATTTGTTAATTCTGAAATGGAATCATTTTGTATTTCTCTTGGTATATCTCACAATCTCTCTTGTGCAAGGACACCGGAACAAAACGGTGTGGTGGAAAGGAAGAATCGAACCATTGGGGAAATGGTAAGAACAATGCTCAATGACTACTCTCTTCCTAAATACTTTTGGGCAGAAGCAGCAAGCACCTCTTGCTACATACTCAATAGAGTCTTGATTAGGCCTATCCTAAACAAGACACCTTATGAGCTATGGAAGGGTAAGAAGCCGAATATTTCTCATTTTCATACCTTCGGCTGTAAATGCTTTGTTCTGAATCTGGATAAACAGCAACTAGGGAAATTTGACTCAAAAAATGATGAGGCAATATTTCTTGGTTATTCTTTAAAGAGTAGAGCTTTTAGAGTCTTCAATAAACGAACCTTGAAGGTAGAGGAATCTATACATGTCTTCGATGAGACTAACCCTGTTTTCAGAGAAGAGGATGATATTCCTGAAGGTCAGAATAACGATCCAGCTGAAACTCAGAAAGAAAACAATGCGGAGAGTACGTCTCAACCCGTTGAGACGGAACCAGCAGATCAAGATTCAGTCGCAGTTCAGACATCTCAAGACCTACCTCACGAATGGAAATTCAAGCATAAATCCAGCCACCCTCAGGAGAACATTCTGGGTGACATAACCCAAGGGGTAATGACTCGTTCAGCTTTAAAGAATTTTTGTGCGTTTAATGCCTTTGTTTCTCTTGTAGAACCCAAAACCATAGATGAAGCACTACAAGATGAAAACTGGATAAACGCTATGCAAGAAGAGCTGAATCAGTTCAAAAGGAATGAGGTATGGACTTTAGTACAAAGACCAAAAGACCACTCAATAGTTGGTGCTAAATGGGTCTTTAGGAACAAGCTTGATGAAAATGGTATTGTCACTAGAAATAAGGCAAGGCTAGTTGCCAAAGGCTATTCACAGGAGGAAGGGATTGACTATGACGAAACCTACGCTCCTGTGGCTAGACTTGAAGCAATAAGGATGCTTTGTGCATTTGCATGCTTCATGAACATTCAACTTTTTCAAATGGATGTAAAAAGTGCTTTTCTAAACGGGTTTATAAAAGAGGAAGTTTATGTAGAACAACCTCCCGGTTTTGAAGATCCTCACTTTCCAAACCATGTTTACAGATTAAAAAAGGCTCTTTATGGTTTAAAGCAAGCTCCTAGAGCTTGGTATGAAAGGTTGAGCACTTTCTTAGTTGATCATGGTTTTACAAGAGGAAAAGTCGACAATACTCTTTTCATTAAGTCTTGTGAGAAGGATATGTTGCTTGTGCAAATTTATGTTGATGATATAATATTTGGTGCAACTAATCAATCCTTGTGCAAGGAGTTTTCTGAGTTAATGCAGGGAGAATTCGAGATGAGCATGATGGGCGAACTAAGCTACTTCCTTGGATTACAAATAAAGCAATCAAAGGAAGGGATTTTTATAAGTCAAGCCAAGTACATAAAGGATATCTTGAAGAAATTTGGCTACACTACAGCAAAGCCCAGCCCAATACCTATGAGTGCAACGGTAAAATTAGATGAAGATTCCAAGGGTAAACAGGTTGAGCAGAAGCTTTATAGAAGCATGATTGGCTCTCTACTTTATCTTACTACAAGTAGACCTGATATTCTCTTTAGTGTATGTCTTTGTGCAAGATTCCAATCTGACCCTAAAGAATCTCACTTGCATTGCATCAAAAGAATCTTCAGATACTTAGTTGACACTCCTACTCTCGGATTATGGTACTCTAAAGATACCTTGTTTGAGCTTCATGGTTTTACTGATGCAGACTTTGCAGGAAGCAAAGTGGATAGAAAATCCACAAGCGGAACTTGCCAATTTTGGGAAGTCTGCTTAGTTTCTTGGTTTTCAAAGAAACAAAATTCAGTTGCTTTATCAACCGCAGGTTTGAGTACATAGTCAGCAGGAAGTTGTGTAGCTCAAATCTTGTGGATGGTACAACAATTGATGGATTTTAATTTCATTTTTAGAAAAGTTCCCATTACATGTGATAATACAAGCGCAACTGCTTAGCCAAAAATCCAGTCCACCATTCAAGAGCTAAACACATTGAGGTAAGGTATCACTTTATTAGAGAACATGTTGCTAACGAAGATGTTCTACTTGAGTTTGTTGATACAAATCATCAGCTAGCGGACATCTTCACAAAACCTCTGAATGAAGAGAGGTTCACTTTTATCAGAAGAGAATTGGGCATGAGCAATCCAAGGTGAAAATCAGGTATGTATCTCTAAACCCGTTGAGAGTCTGTCAAAAGGATAAATGTTAAGCAATGTGAAAATTAATTTCACAAATTGCAAAACACAATTTCCTTTATATTAATTGTGTACATAAATAACCCAGAATTGTCATTTTTTTGAAAGGCCAAACGTTTTTGTTAACCAAACGTCTTCTCGCTTCTAAAAGAGTTTTTTTTAAAAGGGGATGTTTTGAGTTTCGGAAAGGGAAAGGTCTATTTTTGCAAAAACCTATTTATCGTTTTTTTCTTTCAGCCCTCTCCTAAACCCATCATACTCCTGTACCCTTTAACCCTAAACCCCCAATTCACTCCAGAATGTCTTCAATCTCAGATTTGAAAACCGCTGCTCCAATTCTTGATTCCTCACCGGTAAATCGACCGCAATACTCAAGCAGCACAAGTAGCGATGGTGTCGAGTTCAGGCACGAGCAAAGTCGTCTAACTCCGACACGCTTTCTGGTCTCAACCTGATGAACCCAGTCACAGAAACTGAAGATGAATCCCTGAAAGACCAGGATTTCTTGACCCAAGTTGCTGAAAATCTTGCTCGGCTAGGACTTGGGCTCGGTCAAACTCTTCCAGGACCGCCGCATGTCGCACCAGAGTTCAGCCCCGTGGCGAGTCCAATTTGTAGCGCTTCTTCTGTGGTTAGCGTCTCCTCGAAGGAGGAGGATGAGTTTGAAGAAACTCTGGCGAGCTTCCTGGCAGGGTTAAAGAAAAAGAAAAGCAAGCCTACAGCCCCAGTCTCAAGTAGGACTCGCAGACGAGGAAACGGATTGAGGAAGGTTGAGGCAAAACTCTCAGGAAGGTCTCCATCGACCTCTAAATCCGTTGAGAGGCCGCTCTCCCCTCCTACTTTGAAACGCAAGAGAGGTGCAACATCTGTTTCATCCTCGGAAAAGAGACAGAAGAGGACTGATAGTTCTTCAATCAAGATCAAGACCAAGAAATCAGTGGCTCCAGTTCCCTCACTTTACAGAAGTGTTGAGGTAAATCCCAAATACTCCAAGTTCTCACGGCACTCTTTTATTACTAGGGAACTACTGGTAACCTTCGGGGTAGAGGAAGTAGTAGTTTGGCTTGACCACTATGGGTTAATGCCCTTCTTGTTCACACCTTCAAAGGGCTATAAGCAGTTAGCTTCCGAATTCTACTCCACTCTGAAAGTATCCTCCGATGGGCTGAGCATCAAGGCAAGAGTACAAGGTAAAACTCTCACTGTTGGGCACAAAGAGTTCTCTACTGCACTTGGAGTACTGGACTCTGTAGAAGAGGTAGATGATACTCCAGAGTTGAGGGAAGAAGCAGTCGGTTACTTCTTTGGTGATTTAGGTATTCCTCTTGACTCCTTACCTTATCAATTTACAAGCATGATGTTTTCTGAACTGAGTCATAGAGTACTACACTGGATCATTGCTGCTATTCTCTTCCCTAAAGAGGGGACTCAGCTTGTTACTTGGGGAGATCTTTGCCTAATGTTTAAAATGGTCCATGGGATGGACGTTGATTTTGGAAGGCGTGTGATTGAACTCTTAGGTCTGTCAGTTGCGGGAAGGCATAAGGAACGTATGCCATATGCTGTTCTTATTAGTGACATGCTTGAAAAGCATGGGGTTGCTAGGACAGACAGAGCAATGGAAGAATGGGAAAGCTCCACTTACCTAGTTCAGGCCACAGTCAAGAAGAGTGGCTTCAAGAAAGAAGCTAATGGTAAATGGGTAAGGATTCAGGCGAAACACGAGCAGGCTTTGAAGAAACTGAGGGAAAACAACGCGCTAAGGGTTGCTTGACAGCAGAATCGTGAAAGAATCATCAGGGAACAAGCATCTAAACGTGTTGAGGATGCAGCTAAGGAATCTGAATTAGCAGCTCAACCCGTTGAGACACCACCAGCTGTGACACCAGAAGTGCTTGTTCATGATGAGACCATTCCAGCAGACCCAGTAGAGTCTTCGACTACTCCTCCCCAGTCCCCAACCCAGCCTTGAAAAAACCTGTTTTCAACTACTTTGTTCCTATCTGTTTTTAAATTCTGGATTCTCCTTTCTACTTTTCAGAACTTGTTCACTTTTAAATTCTCTGGGATTGTACACACATATTGCTGCTACATTTCTACTATGCTTTAATCTGGTTGCATCACTTGTCTTATTTGATCTTTTTGATTTTGACAAAGGGGGAGAAGTTGTTTAGGAGTTTATGAGGTAAGTGATGAGTTTAGAAAATGCTACTGTGCTACTGAGAGCTTATTCTGTTATTGATGCTGAGTTGCTTAAATTCTTGCTTCGCCTATGCGTTAAAAAATGTTTTACTAAGGGGGAGATTTTACAAAGAATTTTCAAAGAGTTTGATGTTTACAAATTTTCAAAATGTGTTTTACTTAGGGGGAGATTTTCAAACAATTTCTGAAAACTCTAAAATGTTTTGTCATCATCAAAAAGGGGGAGATTGTTGGCTTTAAGGATTTTGATGATAACAAAGTTTTGGGATTTTTTGTAAAGTTTAGAAAAGTTATGCATGTTTCGGACATTTAGCCTTTGAATTCATAAACTGCTTGTGGGCTTCGTTTTATACCTAATGGGCCTCTAGTTTGAATTTCGAATTCAGTCCATTAACGCATAAACAGGTTTAAAAGATGTTGAGTTCGTGTAGGACTCTTCTCCTTGATTTTCGTCTTCAGCTTCCAGCCGATTCTGGTGGAGATAAACCTGGCGTCTTTACCTGGATTTCAAAACGAAGAAAGACGTTGCAGAAGCTCCAAGACGCTCCTCCTATGAGTCTTTAAATACCGACTTCAAACTTACGAAGAACTACTTCTCCTCTTGACAAGCATTCAAGGTTTTCGTTCCATAAGCAAAGCAAGTCAAGTCAAGCTCTCCAGCATCAATCTTCAGAAGAACTAGCTTCATCATCTTTGTAGCTTTTCTGGGTTATTTCGAGAGAGAGAAAAATTGTTTTGAAAAACCGTTTTGTGTGTTTTCGATAAAACCTCAACAGGTTTAGATTTTCGTAAAAATCAAATTGTTTTTAGGTTTGTTTTGGTAAGCCTCGGGAAAACTAAACTGGGATTTGTTTTAGGTTTTTAGTGAGCCTCGGGAAAACTATTTTGGGTGTGTGTTAGGTTTTGGTGAGCCTTGGGAAAATCATAGTTAGGTTTTTTAGTTGAGCCTTGGGAAAAACTATTTGTACTTTTCTTGGTGTAACCTTGTTAAAGTATAGTGGAAGAACTCTCAAGTTGTTGACTTGAGGAGAGGACGTAGGTCTCAGACCGAACCTCTATAAACCCTGGTGTCGCTTTAATTCTTGCTGAATTTCGCGTTTCTAAATGGGTTGACATCGAGTTGGTTCTTTCGGTTTTTGGTAAAACGAAAAGTTTTTGAGGCCAACCAATTCACCCCCCTCTTGGCTGCCTACTTGGGACAACAATGACGACCCCGTTAAGTCGGGTCGGAGTACGGGCATACGTACTTCGAGGAGGAGCACTTACCGGATGGAGATAATCTGTGATTTCTTGACATGGCTATATGACTTTAGGGAGTTGAATTTGGGTAAAATAAAATGAACTTTAGTTTTATTCCGCTGCACCTATCTAAATGTTATTTCCGTAGTATGGCTGAGTAACACCCATGTTTATCGTTGGAGAACTTATGCTATGTGAATAAGTGTAATTTTGAAAAGTTTTAAACTCTCCCTAAAATTTTACACAAGTTCAAACCAACACAAGGTAAGTTTAATTACTTGAATTGCATTTTTTTACTAAATTTAGTGCAAGTTAAATTGCATTTAGATTTAAAATTGTAAATAGATTTCAATATAATTTAGTGTTAGACATTGTAGCGACTGGGTCTTCGATGGAGTCGCCACCAATCTGTTTGGGTTAGGTCGATTGGAAACCTAAACTAGTCTACGAGAAACTCCAAGTCCGTAGTCAATTACAGATAAAAATTATCAATTTTCATATGCCCGAAAATTGGTACTAAAGTTCAATTTATCTCCATTCACTCGATTTTGTATACATACTTAAAAAAAAGGAAGGAAAAGAGCATACCGTCACATTAACAAAGTGTAAGCATAGATACATGGAGCTTAAAGTTAATGCACGAATAGATTTTGAACACATAATAACCATTATGTGCAAGCATGGGTCAAAAAAATATCTTAGTAGAAGTTGAAAAGAAGAAAGAAAGAAAGAAAAAATGAACAAAAAAGAAAAGCATGAAATTTAAAACATATCACAAAAACACAAACAAAATGTCACACATGCATTAATAGGGAACAAAGTAACAGAAGTGAGCAATTGGCCATGAAATGCCAAGTCTTTATCTATTAAAATAAGTACTCTAAATGTGACATATCAAAAGTGAAGGACTTGAATAAAATTAAGGGAAAACTTTGGTGACCAATTGTAATTATATCTAACCAAATAGCCTCTCCTTCTTCTCCACGTAGCTAAGGTTGTCTCTAAGAACCTCTGTAACTTGCGATTGACCAGGAAGGGGACGGTTCGTGGTGGGCAAAGACTGAGCAACGATTTGCGGCATCAAACAAAGGAGGGGGTGCTGGAAGACAGAGGAATACGTGGAGACAGGGCTTAGGAGTTGAACGGCAGCAACAACGAACATGGATAGCAACTCGACGGAAAGCTGGCCGGAGGACCGATTGGCGACGAAAAGTGACGGGCTAGAGGTCGGAAACAGGAAGAGACCTCGATGAATCCCTTTCTCCTTCTGAAAACTTGCACGAACCGAAGTGATTCTTGAGCAGAGAAACTGAGTATCGTGAATTTTCTTGCAAAAATTGCTCTGAGATTGATTGTGTGTTGCCTGGTTAAATTATTGTGTGTTGATCTTTTGTAGCCGAAAAATAACAACTGCTCCACCATCCCCATGACCTATAAACCGTCTTGATTGTGCGCAAGGTGAAGGGACGGAAGTTGAAGCCTGAAGTTTTCCACGCTCCTCTTCTCCACGATCAATATCTGCACAAAATAACTTAGGAAAAATTAGTAAGTTGGTCCAAAAACTTTGTAAAATATTCAATTTAATCCACCATCTTTCTAATTTCATTCCATATGACTCATCTCTTTAAAACCGGTCGCTTAGCCCCCCTGGAATACCTCTAAGCTCCTAATGTTTGAGATAAAATTGGGTGTCAACAGACATTAATAGATTTCAAGTAATTAGAATTAGAGTTAAAATGTTCAATTGTTTGTTTATGTAGAATATTTTAATTAGAGTTAAATGAAAAACTTCTAGAATGGCCAACACCGAAAGAAGCTCCAAGGGGAGATGAAGAAGATGACCAGTGGCTTTTGAAATTCTGATTACTTCTAATCTGTTTATTTTTCTTTAATTCCCTTCGAGTTACTAGTTACTGTAGTAACTTTTAAATTACCGTGGACAGTTGACGGAAAATTAAATAAAAAGGTAGGGTGGTTTATGTGGGACAGAAAAATTGGACTCCTTGATTTCTGCTTCATTGACAGATTCACATAATTTCCACATCACATGCAAAACGTGTGGACGGGCATGATTGAACGAGTGAGTAGATGAACTGGGGATATAATCTAACACATCAAAGCTCAATCTACATTTTTATTGAGTACCAACCGCCAACTTATTAGCCATGCACGATTAAACCAACGACTATGATTCATGTAAATCATTAGTAGTGTGTTGATGGTGAAATTGGAACGAGGATGAGATGATTCTTCCTCTTGAGAGTTGCTCCAAATGCTTCTGTCATGTCAAGATCTGCTTCTTCGCCATTGCTAACCTTCCAATTGAAATTAAATAACATTTGTGCAAGAGTAAGCATAATAGTTGGTTCTGCGAATGATATGCCTGGGCATATCCTCCTTCCCGCTCCAAATGGTATGAATTTGAAATCATTTCCCATGTACTCAATAGAATTATTAATGAACCTTTCTGGGTGAAACTTGTGTGGTTGCTCCCATAAATTGGGATCCCTTGCAATAGCCCAGGCATTAATGATAACTCTTGTTTTTGTAGGTATGCAATACCCGTTGATCTCACAGCTCTCCCAGGTTTCTCGCGGCATCAACAATGGCACTACCGGATATAACCTTAGAGTTTCTTTTACCACACATTTAAGGTATTTTAGCTCTGCAATATCTGCTTCATCCACTTTCTCTTTGCCTCCTGAAATATGTCTTACCTCAGCTTGAGCCTTCCTCAGAACTCTTGGGTTTCTAACCATCTCACTCATTGCCCACTCAATAGTTGTTGCCGTAGTTTCGCCTCCACCAGTGTAAAGATTCTGACAAATAAACAGGGAACAAAAAATTACTTAAAAGAGTCATTATAGTATAGTTGTTTGATTTGTTTATTATATGACATAATTCAACACTAACCAATAAAACTGCTTTAATGTTGTCTTCTTCCAACATGAATTCACCTGGTTGTTGAAGCCTTAAGAGAACTTGTAGAATGCATTTTGTGTTTGTCTCCCCATTCTGTGTAGCCATCTTACTTCTATGTTTGTTAATTATATTCCCAAACATCAAGTCAAGCTTACGACGAAGCTTCTTAGTTTTGGTCATCAATCCAGTAACAAGTTGAAGTAGTTTGACATGAGGGTATAATTCAGAGAGTAAAAATCCAGTTCCGACCTGTATCACTTCAAGCATAACATCTCTGAACTTGTCTTGCTCTTCAAACGTCTCGCCAAACGCTGCTCTTCCTATAATGGCATAAGTCATTGAGGACAACATCTCGGTGAGATTTACAGGACTTCCGACATCTTTAGAAATCATTTCGATGAAATTCAGTACTTCCTCTTCTCTTATGGACCGATAAGATAAGACCGCTTTTGCACTTAATAGATGAGTACTGCATATTTTCCTTAGTTGTCTCCAATACTGGCCATATGGAGACAAGCCAATGTCTACGAAGTTATAAGTTACGAGCTTAAGGGCAACAAGTTGAGGCCTATTTGCAAAGATGATGCCATGAGTCGTCAACATCTCCTTGGCAATTGCTGGGGAAGTGACAACAATGGTGGGTACTGAACCAAGCTGCAAGTGCATTATAGGCCCATGTTTCTTAGCTAATGAGGTTAGAGCAATAATGGGTGAATTGCCAATAAGTTGATACAAGTTTCCAATCAATGGAAACTTCCACGGCCCAGGAGGCAACTTTGATGCATTTTTTCTTTTGCTCCATATTTTGAAAACCACCATGAAGATGATAAAAACAATACATGTGAGCTCTATCAGAAACTCCATAAGGATTAGAATAGATGAAGATTGTTTGGTCCTTCAAATCCAGAGAAAGATGTGTTTTATACAGGTATGACTTGACCAAGCAATTTGTTGCTCTCTTAATTAAAATTTAATTAAAATTTAATTCAAAATTTAATTCCTATCCATCGCTGAAATTTACTTCCTTATAAAGCGGCTTTGATGCCATTTTCTTTTTGATTTCTTACCTAGAAACAAGTTTTATGCCAAACATAGAATCGATCAAAGTAAATGTGGGTTAAAGAGAACAAATTCTAACAAAAACTCACATACACTATTAAAAAAAATTATACAAAAAAATTAAATAAAAACAACTAAATAAAATACATAAGCAAAAATAACTAAATATCTATATGCGAAAATTGAAAGAAAAAAAGTTCAGTTTTTCCCCCAATGTTTAGGGGTAGACAGATTTTGCCATCTAACTAATTTCGAGCTTGATTTTGTATGGGTGTCTATTTACCACATATGTGAAAAAACACACACCATGAAAATGTCAAATTTATCATCTTAATAAATCTCTACAAATGGTGTTTTAGTCTTTTAGTTTATTAGATTAGTTAGTTGAGTTAGTTAATAAACGGACTCTGATTTTGTCATTATCGTTTGTGAACCGGAGTGCGTTTGTCATTCTTTGTTAAAATGTACACGATGGCATTTATGATGCTTATTTGTCGTTGACATGGCAATACTTATTCTTGTAAAGCTACAACTCTCATCCTTAACATTTTAAAAACTTACAAACACACCCTACCATCTTCTCCCATCGTTCAAGACCAACCCCACCTTTCCCTCCTACCGTGCTCCTCTTATTCATGCTGGATTTAAGTAATTTTTTTTGTTCCCTGTTTATCTGTCATCAGAATCTTTTGTCACGACCCGCTTTTGACGGAGTGTGCGAGGAATGTGTTGGGGCGCGCGGTGCAGCATTTAAGGCACGCGTACGGCATAGGGCTAAGGATCCGGGACGCGGGACGACACACTTGAGAATGTGCAAGATGGATTTAAGAGGAGCCAAGGTGAGGAAGACACCTTGGGATGACTATAGAACCATGGAGGACATTCTAGCTCTGAAATATTCTAGAATCCTTCAAGGAGTTCTAGGTTTGTCTAGACTGGATCGGAAGGTGCTGGATGAGTCTAGCTAGAAGGAATCGGAATAGCCTAGGGTGGACTAGAGAGTGCTAGAAGTCCCTAGGACACGCTAGAAGGTTCCGGAAGGTGCTAGAGAGTGCTAGGAGGTGCTGGAAGGTTCTAGAAGCTCGTGGAACCCTCCAGAGCACTCTGGGAGTCTCTAGCTTGGTCTAGAGAGTTCTAGGCTGAGCTAGAACTATATGGAGAAGTCTAGTAGGTGCTAGACATATGTAGATATTTGTAGAGAATTTTAGAGTCAATCTCCACCATTGGATCAGATTGATTCTGGCCGTCCATTGAGGAGGTGGAGAACTATATATACCCCCTTGGGGGAGCTCATTTGTATCCAACTCCAAGCAAGCCAAATCTAGAGTTGTATAGCCAACACTTGAGCAATACAAAAGAGTTGTATAGCTTTCATTCTCTCCTTCTAACTTTTGTTGCCCTCTTCTCAAGCATTCTCAAGCAAGACTTAGGCACATTGAGGCGAGTTAAGCTGACTTAGCCACGAAGGTGCATGACTAAGTGCCGCACGGGCATAGTGAGAAAATCAGTCCGTGACACTTTACATTGGTGGAGGCGAAACTACGACAACAAATATTTAGTGGGTAACGAGTGAGATGGTTATAAACCAAGAGTTCTGAGGAAGGCTCAAGCTGAGGTAAGACAAATTTCAGGAGGTAAAGAGAAGGTGGATGAAGCAGATACTGCAGAGCTAAAAATACCTTATATGTAGTAAAAGAAACGGTAAGGTTATATCCCGTAGTGCCATTGTTGATGCCACGAGAAACCTGGAAGAGCTGTGAGATCAACAGGTATTGCATACCTACAAAAACAAGAGTTATCATTAATGATTGGGCTATTGCAAGGGATCCCAATTCATGGGAGCAACTACACAAGTTTCACTCAGAAAGGTTCATTAATAATTCGATTAAGTACATGGGAAATCATTTCAAATTCATACCATTTTGAGCAAGAAGGACGATATACCCAGGCATATCTTTCGCACAACCAACTATTATGCTTACTCTTGCACAAATGTTATTTCATTTGAATTGGAAGGTTAGCAATGGCGAAGAAGCAGATCTTGACATGACAAGCATTTGGAGCAACTCTCAAGAAGAAGAATCATCTCATCCTCGTTCTAATTTCACCATCAACACACTACTAATGATTTAAATGAGTCATAGTCGTTGGTTTAATCGTGCATGGCTAATAAGTTGGCGGTTGGTACTCAATAAAATTGTAGATTGAGCTTTTATGTGTTAGATAACTCGAAGGGAATTAAAGAAAAATAAACAGATTAGAAGTAATCAGAATTTCAAAAGCCACACTGGTCATCTTCTTCATCTCCCCTTGGAGCTTCTTTTCGGTGTTGGCCATTCTAGAAGTTTTTCATTTAACTCTAATTAAAATATTCTACATAAACAAACAATTGAACATTTTAACTCTAATTCTAATTACTTACTCTAATTTTGAATTTACTTGAAATCTATTAATGTCTGTTGACACCCAATTTTGTCCCAAATATTAGGAGCTTAGAGGTATTCCAGGGGGCCTAAGTGACTGGTTTTAAAGAGATGAGTCATATGGAATAAAATTAGAAAGATGGTGGATTAAATTGAATATTTTACAAAGTTTTTGGACCAACTTACTAATTTTTCCTAAGTTATTTTGTGCAGATATTGATCGTGGAGAAGAGGAGCGTGGAAAACTTCAGGCTTCAACTTCCATCCCTTCACCTTGCGCACAATCAAGACAGTTTATAGGTCATGAGGATGGTGGAGCAGTTGTTATTTTTCGGCTACAAAAGATCAACACACAATAATTTAACCAGGCAACACACAATCAATCTCATAGCAATTTTTGTAAGCAAATACACGATACTCAGTTTCTCTGCTCAAGAATCACTTGGCTCATGCAAGTTTTCAGAAGGAGAAAGGGATTCATCGAGGTCTCTTCATGTTTTCGACCTCTAGTGTTAGGTTAAATAGAGCAAGGATGAGAGATTGACTAGATTAGCAGGAAGAGTCCAGCATATTTATTAATGAATCTTGGTGCCTTTTATAGGCTTACAACCTAAGTAAGCAAATTCTAATCTAACTAGAGTTCCTTAGCTAAGAATTCTCCTAATTAGAATAGTATTCTCACTCTACTTCTAATCCTAATAGTATTGTACTAACTGCAGACTTCTTCTCTTCCTCTCTGACTTGTAGTGCAAGTTCTTCCTGATGTAGGTCTTCTAGTTAGCCACTGCCTTGACTAACTGCTTTGTCAAACTTGCTGACTTCATCATCAAGCTTTGAATCATCTTCAACACTCCCTTGATTCAAAGCCTCTGATGTATAGCTCAGCCCTTAGCATCTCAAACTTTCTTGTTGTTAATCCTTTTGTAAAGATATCAGCTAG
Source organism: Stellera chamaejasme (assembly GCA_024586325.1). Taxonomy (NCBI): domain Eukaryota; kingdom Viridiplantae; phylum Streptophyta; class Magnoliopsida; order Malvales; family Thymelaeaceae; genus Stellera; species Stellera chamaejasme. Next base: position 16,707,677 of record CM044987.1, on the reverse strand, counting down.
CTGCTCCTCTGTTGAACAAAACTCCAGTTTCACATCTCCTTTAGTGATCAAGTCTCTAATAAAGTGATGCCTTAGCTCAATGTGCTTGGTTCTACCATGCATTATTGGATTTTTAGCTATTGCAGCTGCTGATCTACTATCGCATAGAATTAATGTTGGTTCTTCTTGCCTTTCACCTAAGTCACTTAAAAGTCTTCTCAACCAGACTGCTTGGCAGGCTGCTGATGTGGCTGAGACATACTCAGCCTCTGCACTTGATAATGCTACTGAAGCTTGCTTCTTTGAGGACCAGGAGACTGGTCCTGATCCTAGATGAAAGAGGTGACCTGAGGTGCTTTTTCTATCTGTTTGATCTCCAGCCCAATCACTGTCAGTATAGCCAACCAAATTGAGTCCTTGTCCTCTCTTGTACCATATACCATAATCTCTAGTCCCTGCCAAATACCTCAGCACCCTTTTTGCAGCTCCAAGATGCTGTTTTGATGGCTGATGCATGAATCTAGAGATCAATCCCACAGTAAAACTCAGATCTGGTCGAGTGTGAGTCACATAGATCAGTTTTCCTACTAGGCTTCTGAATATCCTTGCATCTGCCTTACCTGTGTTGTCTTCTGCTTTGAGCTTCTCATTTGTATTGATTGGGGTGGACACTGGCTTGCATGTGTCCATCTTGAATGTCAGAAGCAGCTCTCTAACATATTTGGCTTGAGACAGGAAGATTCCATCATCTGTTTGTTTTATCTCCAACCCAAGAAAGAATTTTAAGTGGCCAAGATCAGTCATTTCAAACGTCGTTTTCATATCCTTCTTGAACTCCTGCAGTAGGCTGAGTGAAGACCCTGTATAGATTAAATCATCTACATACATACTCACCATTATGATACCTTGTTTTCAATCTTTTTATAGTATAAGGTAGGCTCATTTGCACTTCTAGTGTAGCCATTCTCTTGGAAGAATAGGTCTATTCTCTCATACCAGGCTCTAGGTGCCTGTTTCAGCCCATACAGAGCCTTTCTCAATCTATAGACATAGTCTTCCTTACCTTCTGTAACATAGCCAACAGGTTGCTGCACATATACTTCCTCTTTTAGTTCTCCATTGAGGAAGGCTGACTTCACATCAAACTGAAAGACATTCCAGGCGTAATGTGCAGTAATGGCCAGAATAACTCTCACAGTTTCAAACCTGGCTACTGGTGAGAATGTCTCGTCAAAATCAATACCTGCTTCCTGATTGAATCCTCGAGCCACTAATCTTGCTTTATGTTTGTTTATACTGCCATCTGGATTGTATTTGGTCTTGAAAAGCCATTTGAGACTGACTACATTCTTGCCTTTGGGCGCTGGCACCAATTCCCATGTGTGATTTTTGACAATGGACTTTATTTCTGAATCCATGGCTTTCTTCCAGATGCCTTGTTGCAGTGCTAGTTCTGGTGATGTAGGGTCTTGGGCATACATAGCTAGTGTGGTGAAGTCAGATAGGTAAGAGGGTGCCTTTCTCACACGTTGAGGTCTCAGTGATGCTGCTGTTTGTACCTCTTCATTTTCCTCATACTCTTGATCCTCTTCTTGAGGGGATGAGATCACTTGTTCTTGATCTTTCTCGGTTTCTTCTGAGTGATCTGTGTATTCTGGAGCCCAGACCTGTGTTCCACTTGTTTCTGGGATTTCATCAACTTTGATATCCCTACTAATTACAATCTTCCTGCTCTCTGGATCAAAAACTCTATAAGCCTTAGTGTTATTGCAGTAACCAACAAACACATATTTTTTGCTCTTCTCTTCAAATTTATGCCTATTTGCAGTAGTGAGCACATAACATGTACTGCCAAACACTTTAAGATGAGACACAGAGGGTTTAAAGCCATACCATGCTTCAAATGGTGTTTTATCTTCCACTGCCTTTGTGGGTGAGAGATTGAGTAGGTAGATAGAGGTAGCAACTGCTCGCCCGCACTCATCTTCCATCTTCTTGCTTGTTAGCATTGATCTGGCCATCTCAATAACAGTTCTATTCTTTCTCTCTGCCACTCCGTTTTGCTCTGGAGTGTATGGGGCAGTGAGTTGTCTATGGATTCCTTCTTCTTCACAATAGGCATTGAATTCACTGGAAACAAATTCTCCTCCTCTCTCGGTTCTTAGTGTTTTTAGCTTTAGCCCTGTCTGCCTTTCAACTCTGGCCTTATATTTCTTAAACTCATGAAAGGCCTAAGATTTCTGCTCCAGGAAGTAGCCCCAGCTCATCCTTGTATAGTCATCTGTAATCATGAATAGATATTTGCTTCCTCCATATGATGTGGTTTTCATGGGACCACATAGATCAACATGTACTAGCTCTATTTTTGCTTCTGCTCTTCTTGACTGTGCACTGGGGAATGGTCTCCTTGTCTGTTTTCCCATAACACAGCCTTCACATAACTCTTTTCCTTCTTTAACAGTTGGCATACCTTGCACCATGTCTTTAGCAGCAAGTATATGTAAAGAGGTATAGTTAAGGTGCCCATACCTCAGATGCCACAGTTTTGCATCATCTTCTTGTTTGCTCATCATGGCCTGCATTTTCTTTGTAAAAATGACTGGAAACATCTGATTCTCTGACATGGTTGCTTCTAGTATCATTGCTCCATCCTTATCCTTGATTTCACACTTTGAGTTGTGAAACATAATACTGCACCCTGTCTTTACAAGCTGTCCAATGCTGATGAGGTTGTGTGCAAGTCCAGGCGCATAGTTAACCCCCTTAATCAATCTGTTTCTCCCTTGAGAGTATATGCACACATCCCCTCTTCCTTCTATTTTGACCTCTTTATCATCACAGAGTTTTACCTGTGATTTATGAGTTTCATCCAAGTATTTGAACTTGGTTTTGTCCCCTGTGAGATGATTTGATGATCCACTGTCCAGATACCAGACATCAGTGGTTTGAGCTTCATTGATCATGGGTGTCATGAACAGACAGTCTTCTTTTGGAATTTCTTCTTCTGCAAAGTTAGCATCTCCAGGCTTATTCCAGCAATCCACCTCTTTATGGCCCTTCTTCTTGCAGTATGTGCAGGTTTGTTTGCTCCAGCACTCAGCTTCAAGGTGTCCAGTCTTTTTGCAGTAGTTGCAAGTCATAAACCTGCCTCTGCCTCTTCCTCTAGCCCTGAACAATCCTCTACCTCTGCCTCTGAATGTATTATTATGTTGATCATCTAGGGCTTGAAAGGCAGTTTCTTGGTCCTTTTCTGCATGCTTCATGATTCTGGCTTCATGAACTTGCAAGGACCCCATAAGCTCATCCACTGTTAAGGAGCTGAGATCTTTTGACTCCTCAATGGCTGCAACCACGTGATCGAACTTGGAAGGAAGACTTCTAAGAATTTTTCTCACAATCACTGGATCTTTTATCTCTTCTCCATAACTTCTTATTTTACCAACAATGTCTGAAACCTTTGCCAAGTAGCTCATGACAGTTTCATTGTTCTTCATGCTTGAGTTCTCAAACTCACTTCTTAAGGCTTGTAATTTTATTTCCACCACATTCGCTGAGCCTTGAAACTCTATTTTTAGGATGTCCCATGCTTGTTTTGCAGATGTTGCTCTTGCTATTCGAGAGAAGAATGCATCATCAACTCCCTACTGGATCATGGCTAAGGCTCTAGCATCTCTCTTGATGTTCTCGCCTTTACTTGCCTCTGCAGACTTTTCTGATATGCCGTTTTCAACAATCTCCCATAGATCCTGGCCTAGGAAGAGTGTTCTCATCTTCACACACCAGAAATCAAAAGATTCTCCCTTAAAAGTTGGTATTTGTGTGAGAGATCCGCCAGTATTACTCCCTGCCATTCTAGTTTTTTTTTTGAACCTAGTGCTCTGATACCACAATGTTAGGTTAAATGGAGCAAGGATGAGAGATTGACTAGATTAGCAGGAAGAGTCCAGCATATTTATTAATGAATCTTGGTGCCTTTTATAGGCTTACAACCTAAGTAAGCAAATTCTAATCTAACTAGAGTTCCTTAGCTACGAATTCTCCTAATTAGAATAGTATTCTGACTCTACTCCTAATAGTATTGTACTAACTGCAGACTTCTTCTCTTCCTCTCTGTCTTGTAGTGCAAGTTCTTCCTGATGTAGGTCTTCTAGCCACTGCCTTGACTAACTTCTTTGTCAAACTTGCTGACTTCATCATCAAGCTTTGAATCATCTTCAACATCTAGCGCGTCACTTTTTGTCGCCAATCGGTCCTCCAGCCAACTTTCCGGCGAGTTGCTGTCCATGTTCGTTGTTGCTGCCGTTCAACTCCTAAGCCCGGACTCCACGTATTCGTCTGTCTTCCAGCACCCCCTCCTTTGTTTGATGCTGCAAATTGTTGCTTAGTCTTTGCCCACCACGAACCGTCCCCTTCCTGGTCAATCGCAAGTTACAGAGGTTCTTAGAGACAACCTTAGCTTGGCCTTTGATTGGTACTCGCAATAAAGTTGTAGATTGGCCTTTGATGTGTTAGATTATATCCCCAGTTCATCTACTCACTCATTCAATCATGCCCGTCTACACTTTTTGCATGTGATGTGGAAATTATGTGAATCTGTCAATAAAGCAGAAATCAAGGAGTCCAATTCTTTTGTCCCACATTAACCACCCTACCTTTATATTTAAATTTCCGTCATCTGTCCACGGTAATTTAAAAGTTACTATAGTAACTAGTAACTCGAAGGGAATTAAAGAAAAATAACAGATTAGAAGTAATCAGAATTTCAAAAGCCACTGGTCATCTTCTTCATCTCCCTTTGGAGCTTGTTTTCGATGTTGGCCATACCTGAATTTTGTCATTTAACTCTAATTAAAATATTGTACATAAACAAACAATTGAACATTTTAACTCTAATTCTAATTACTTACTCTAAGTTTGAATTTACTTGAAATCTATTAACGTCTAGTACTAAATTATATTGAAATCTATTTACAATTTTAAATCTAAATGCAATTTAACTTGCACAAAATTTAGTAAAAAATGCAATTCAAGCAATTAAATTTACCTTGTGTTGGTGTGAACTTGTGTATTAGACAAGCAAGGTAGATTAGAAAATTAGCGATTTTAAGATTTAATTTTTAAAAATGTAATTGGGTTTGGTGTGGGGCCTATTGTAAAACCATATTTACCCACCATGAAATTTAAGTGAAAGTTTAAAACTTTTCAAAATTACACTCATTAGATAAAAAAAATCAAATCAAATCAAGGAGCATTCACATAGCATAAGTTCTCTAACGATAAACATGGGTGTTACTCAGCCATACTACGGAAATAAGATTTAGATAGGTGAAGAGCAATAAAACAAAAGTTCATTTTATTTTTCCCAAAGTCAACTCCCTAAAGTTAAATAGTCATGTCAAGAAATCATTGAACATCTCCAATTGGTAGGTGCACCTCCTTAATGTACGTATGCCCGTACTTTGACTCAACGAGGTCAGCATAGTAATCCTCCCCACAAAGCTCACCAGTAATTAATAAAGTGAGTGTCAATTTGCTCATTAACGAGGAAAAATTACAGGTCCTTCACAAGGGTGGTAATATTCCCTCAAATAAATCAATTCTAAGATAATGGTGTTGGGTTTTAAAATAAAACTGGGTAAACAACATAATCAATTTTTTCACTGTAACGATATCACGGCTTTTCTCCACTATCAATATCAAACCAAAATTACATACGCCAATTATCTCAACTATCAACCTCTCAACACAGAAAAATCTCTCCAAATTTTTGACTTACCGGCTGCGCCTATCAACAAAAACACCCACACAAGAAAAGTGTAACTTTGCAAGTTCATCTCACAAAACCACTCACAATACTGTTGCTACACACATAAATGCAGGCTCCACCCTTTTTTTCACGCTCAAAACATTCACCAATACTAACAGGGATGTAGAGTGCACCTCGGCCACGAAAGCAACTACTCCTCTTCCAGGACTTGGCCTAGTGTCTCTTCAAGTTTTGCAGTTCTATTTCCCAAAGAGTTCGGTGTCCACCATTATTCTCGGTTTCCCGCTTATGAGCCCGATTCATCACAGCAATATAGAAGCTCAACATACATGATCAATTTACTGGAAAGGAAGAAACAAGGAAAGAACTCACGGGGTCCTGGGCCGCGTCTCACAAAGATAGCGTTGGCTTCTAATCAACTTCTTGCTATCACGGGTAAAGAGCGTCGTATCAGAGATCTTGAAGCCGTTGAGCCCGTCTGCCGACCGCTTGCTCTCCATCCTCACCTCTCTCTCTTTCTCTCTTTAAATTCTCTCTCTAACTTGGCTCCCTTCTTCTCCCGCTCCTCTTCCCTTAATATAGACATCCTTTTCTTCTTCACTAAGTAACTTAGCCTTGAAGTAACTTACCCACTAAGTTGTGTTATTTAACCACTAAGTAACGTAACTTAACCACTAAGTAACATAATTTAACCACTAACGTTACTTAATCACTAAGTACTGTAACTTATCCACTAAGTAACGTAACTTAACTGCTAAGTAACATTACTTAGCTACTGAGTAATTTCACCAAAACCCACATCTCGCCTCTAAATCTCAAGTTATAATCTTAGAATTCCTTTTTAACTTCTATCTTTATCAGTCACTAACATTTAATTAAAATTCCAAAATTTTCCCCAAATTTTCTATTTATTCCGTTATTGTCCTTTATCTTTAAATCTCTTCAGTTGTGGCACGGATTTTCTAGTGTTGAAAATCCGGGTCACAACATTCTCCCCCCTTATTCTGGAGACAAAATCCAGAATAGGGTTCCCAGTTCTTCAGTTGGTTTTCAATTACAGTACTCCACTTCTGTCTTTTCTATCTACGGTCTCTTTATTCAATATTCTGTACTTAATTCTACCAGACGTTCTTCGCCCAGATTCCCATTTCTGAGTGCCCATACACTCAGCTATTGGTTCATCTCAGTGAAGAAGATGACGGTAGTGTCTCATACCACTCTATCAAGTGTCTAACAACACTGAAATCAGGCAGCCAAATTATTCTCTTTAAATTCGTCAAAGTCCTTAACAACTCTTTCCTCTCAGTTACTACAGTGTTACGTTATACTCTCATTCATTTCACACCAGTTCCAGTTATTAACAAGTCACAATTCTCTGTCCCATATTCCTATTTCAACTCAATGAGTTCTTTCATCTCAGTTTTTTTCATCTATAGTTTCCATAATAAATGTTATTAGGCTTACTCCATGTAGATCCACCATTTTCTGAGTGCCCATACACTCAGTTAATGACATCCATCTCTGTGAAGAAAATTTTACGGAAGTGTCCCATACCACTCCGTTAAAAGTGCCTATTAACACCTATTTCAGTTGATAATGCAATGCATGAAAAAAGCAATCAAGGAAATAAAATATTATGCAAAGAATACAAAAAGAAATAAACACATAGAAACAATCAAATAAACACATAGAAACAATCAAGTATCTAAATCAAAACTCAGCAGATTAACATAACTTAAACAAACTGTTGCTACCCTGCAAAATAGATTTAAAACAATTTAACAAATAATACACAGTTTTACATACATTCAGTTCAGTTTCTGGTTGGGTTCAGGATCATCAAACCAGTTCATGCCCAGAGAATGACCCAGCTATCAGCAGTTGGTAAATTTCAGTTCAGTGGTCATAGGTCCTGAGTCTAGGGATAAACCTCCCCTAGCCCTAGTCACCTCTGGGGATCATTAACCACAAAGACATGCAAGGAAAAATAAAAGGGTCCTAGATTCTAACAAAACAGCATACTAGACTTCCTAGCTAGAAACAGCAAACAAGACAACCTATGACCTAATCTAGAGGACACCAACCACAAACAACAGAGAACATGCATTTAACAAAGAAAATATACACCAAAGTGCAACACTCCAGTCCTCAGTCTTTCCAATTATCATTAGTCATTAACAGTTTCAATGAAATTTTAATTCACATTCATATTACAAGAAAATTCAATCTTGGCAGTTTAAAGGATGTACCTTGGCAGTTTGAATCCCATTATGTAACTCATTCAATTATGTAGCTCATTCAATCATCAACCAGTCAGATTTCTCAGAAATAAGTTCAAGGATGTGTACCATGGCAGTTTGAATTCCATTGGCTGAGATCCAAGCGACTTACCAAGATTTCTACACAGCTTCTTCTTGATGTTATCCTTTCCATTGAGCTCCTCAACGAACCAATTTGTTCCTGGAGAGTGACTTCGCGTAGAAAACACTCAGTCAAACAAGAAATAAATAATTAGTAATCTGATTACTTGAGAGAAAGAAATCTAGTGAAATTTACAGGACTTCCGACATCTTTAGAAATCATTTCGATGAAATTCAGTACTTCCTCTTCTCTTATGGACCGATAAGATAAGACCGCTTTTGCACTTAATAGATGAGTACTGCATATTTTCCTTAGTTGTCTTCAACACTGGCCATATGGAGACAAGCCAATGTCTACGAAGTTATAAGTTACGAGCTTAAGGGCAACAAGTTGAGGCCTATTTGCAAAGATGATGCCATGAGTCGTCAACATCTCCTTGGCAATTGCTGGGGAAGTGACAACAATGGTGGGTACTGAACCAAGCTGCAAGTGCATTATAGGCCCATGTTTCTTAGCTAATGAGGTTAGAGCAATAATGGGTGAATTGCCAATAAGTTGATACAAGTTTCCAATCAATGGAAACTTCCACGGCCCAGGAGGCAACTTTGATGCATTTTTTCTTTTGCTCCATATTTTGAAAACCACCATGAAGATGATAAAAACAATACATGTGAGCTCCATCAGAAACTCCATAAGGATTAGAATAGATGAAGATTGTTTGGTCCTTCAAATCCAGAGAAAGATGTGTTTTATACAGGTATGACTTGACCAAGCAATTTGTTGCTCTCTTAATTAAAATTTAATTCAAAATTTAATTCCTATCCATCGCTGAAATTTACTTCCTTATAAAGCGGCTTTGATGCCATTTTCTTTTTGATTTCTTACCTAGAAACAAGTTTTATGCCAAACATAGAATCGATCAAAGGAAATGTGGGTTAAAGAGAACAAATTCTAACAAAAACTCACATAGACTATTAAAAAATATTTATACAAAAAAATTAAATAAAAACAACTAAATAAAATACATAAGCAAAAAAAACTAAATATCTATATGCGAAAATTGAAAGAAAAAAAAGTTTAGTTTTTCCACCAATGTTTAGGGGTAGACAGATTTTGCCATCTAACTAATTTCGAGCTTGATTTTGTGTGGGTGTCTATTTACCACATATGTGAAAAAAGACATACCATGAAAATGTCAAATTTATCATCTTAATAAATCTCTACAAAAGGTGTTTTACTCTTTTAATTAGTTTAATAGATTAGTTAGTTGAGTTAGTTAATTAGTAGTACATTTAGGTATGTATTTTTCCACATATGTGGTAAATAAACAGACTCTGATTTTGTCATTATCGTTTGTGAACCGGAGTGCGTTTGTCATTCTTTGTTAAAATGTACACGATGGCATTTATGATGCTTATTTGTCGTTGACATGGCAATACTTATTCTTGTAAAGCTACAACTCTCATCCTTAACATTTTAAAACTTACAAACACACCCTACCATCTTCTCCCATCGTTCAAGACCAACCCCACCTTTCCCTCCTACCGTGCTCCTCTTATTCATGCTGGATTTAAGTAATTTTTTTTGTTCCCTGTTTATTTGTCAGAATCTTTTGTCACGACCCGCTTTTGATGGAGTATGCGATGAATGTGTTGGGGCGCGCAGTGCAGCATTTAAGGCACGCGTACGCCAAAGGGCTACAGATCCGGGACGCGGGACGACACACTTGAGAGTGTGCAAGATCTATTTAAGAGGAGCCAAGGTGAGGAAGACACCTTGGGATGACTCTAGAACCATGGAGGACATTCTAGCTCTGAAAATTTTCTAGAATCCTTCAAGGAGTTCTAGGTTTGTCTAGACTGGATCGGAAGGTGCCGGATGAGTCTAGCTAGAAGGAACTGGAAAAGCCTAGGGTGGACTAGAGAGTGCTAGAAGTCCCTAGGATACGCTAGAAGGTTCCAGAAGGTGCTAGAGAGTGCGAGGAGGTGCTGGAAGGTTCTAGAAGCTTGTGGAACCCTCCAGAGCACTCTGGGAGTCTCTAGCTTGGTCTAGAGAGTTCTAGGCTGAGCTAGAACTATATGGAGAAGTCTAGTAGGTGCTAGACATATGTAGATATGTGTAGAGAATTTTAGAGAGTCAATCTCCACCATTGGATCAGATTGATTCTGGCCGTTCATTGAGGAGGTGGAGAACTATATATACCCCCTTGAGGGAGCTCATTTGTATCCAACTCCAAGCAAGCCAAATCTAGAGTTGTATAGCCAACACTTGAGCAATACAAAAGAGTTGTATAGCTTTCATTCTCTCCTTCTAACTTTTGTTGCTCTCTTCTCAAGCATTCTCAAGCAAGAGTTAGGCACATTGAGGCGAGTTAAGCTGACTTAGCCACAAAGGTGCATGACTAAGTGCCGCACGGGCATAGCGAGAAAATCAGTCCGTGACACTTTACACTGGTGGAGGCGAAACTACGACAACAAATATTTAGTGGGTAACGAGTGAAATGGTTATAAACCAAGAGTTCTGAGGAAGGCTCAAGCTGAGGTAAGACATATTTCAGGAGGTAAAGAGAAGGTGGATGAAGCAGATACTGCAGAGCTAAAAATACCTTATATGTAGTAAAAGAAACGGTAAGGTTATATCCCGTAGTGCCATTGTTGATGCCACGGGAAACCTGGAAGAGCTGTGAGATCAACAGGTATTGCATACCTACAAAAACAAGAGTTATCATTAATGATTGGGCTATTGCAAGGGATCCCAATTCATGAGAGCAACCACACAAGTTTCACCCAGAAAGGTTCATTAATAATTTGATTAAGTACATGGGAAATGATTTCAAATTCATACCATTTTGAGCAAGAAGGACGATATACCCGGGCATATCTTTCGCACAACCAACTATTATGCTTACTCTTGCACAAATGTTATTTCATTTCAATTGGAAGGTTAGCAATGGGGAAGAAGCAGATCTTGACATGACAAGCATTTGGAGCAACTCTCAAGAGGAAGAATCATCTCATCCTCGTTCCAATTTCACCATCAACACACTACTAATGATTTAAATGAGTCATAGTCGTTGGTTTAATCGTGCATGGCTAATAAGTTGGTGGTTGGTACTCAATAAAATTGTCGATTGAGCTTTGATGTGTTAGATAACTTGGTGGCTGATGCATGCGCGTGATCGCCACGTTCCGGTTTGACTTGCGTGTTACGATGTTGACAGAAGCCATTAGGTCGACTTTGCGTGCTAGAGCGCGATTGTCGAGAAATAGAGTGATCCTCTGAGATGGTGATTTGACGAGTCGTGTTGAGTAGTTGTTAAACGTTACCCCTTTAGGTATGAATAGTGAATGTATTTATAGTCCTATGTCTTAGTGGCATTATTGTAATATCTCAATATAAGGTGATTATGTATTTTAGGTCATATATGCACTTCGGGAAGTATGGTTCGGGAACGTCCTCAAGCTTTATTCGGGTTATATGCTAGTTTTTTAATGGGGCCCTTATTTCGGGCTTATGTGTGGGCCTTTTGTTAGGCCTTTTATGCGTATTTGGGCCTGGCGGCCATCAAGTCCCCCCTCAGCCCTTTTGGCCGACTAAGAGGAGTCCAAAGTTCTCTTCTCCAATATCCATTTTTGAATGTGCGGGTCATGTTCGGGAAATTGCTTGGTTCGGGCGACTTTTGTTGTTCGGGCGTGTTATTCCTCTGAGGTATTCGGGTAACTGAGTCCTTTGCTTTCGGAAATCTGTTCGGGTATTGGAAATGTGCTCCGGGCTTTGCTGTCCGGGGAACTGAGGACGAAAAGTCCTCCTTTGGTCCCGAGCAATGTTCGGGCTGTAGAAACGTTTCCCGTACTATAATGTCCGGGAAACTGAGGATGTGAATTCCTCCTTTTGTCCCGAACAATGTTCGGGCTTTGGAAACGTTTCCCGTACTGTAGTGTCCGGGAAACTGAGGAAGTGAATTCCTCCTTTCGTCCCGAACAATGTTCGGGCTTTGGAAACGTTTCCCGTACTGTAGTGTCCGGGAAACTGAGGAAGTGAATTCCTCCTTTCGTCCCGAACAATGTTCGGGCTTTGGAAACGTTTCCCGTACTGTAGTGTCCGGGAAACTGAGGAAGTGAATTCCTCCTTTTGTCTCGAACAATGTTCGGGCTTTAGAAACGTTTCCCGTACTATAATGTCCGGGAAACTGAGGAAGTGAATTCCTCCTTTTGTCTCGAACAATGTTCGGGCTTTAGAAACGTTTCCCGTACTATAATGTCCGGGAAACTGAGGAAGTGAATTCCTCCTTTTGTCTCGAACAATGTTCGGGCTTTAGAAACGTTTCCCGTACTATAATGTCCGGGAAACTGAGGAAGTGAATTCCTCCTTTTGTCTCGAACAATGTTCGGGCTTTAGAAACGTTTCCCGTACTATAATGTCCGGGAAACTGAAGTCGGATCTGGGGTTTTCTCTTCGGGATCTGTGACGGTTCATCTCCTTAACTGCCACTTTTTGAATCGACGGCAGGGATCGAGTGACTTTTGACGTTTCATCTGCCCGATCTTTTCTATAAATGTGAGTTGAGCGTCACTTTCATTTGTACCTCAAGCTCTCTTCTCTCTGCTCACAATAAAATCACGACGGATAATCCTACGCTCCAGGAGGCGGTTAATATCTTCAAGAGGTGGAGAACTGTTGAAGAATCTAATCCAGAAGACTTCTTCCCCCCTTTCCTCGGTGAAGCCACCGTACCGGAAGGTTACAGAGGTTCGTCCGCCGTCCATCAGTTCTACCGACTTCACCGTCGAGTTGTCGACGCCGCTGCTGTCAGCCCGTCTTTTAGCCTTCTTCCAGCGAGCCGTCCTTGTCTCCTCCGGCCATTTACCCGAGGTACATGAGAATGGCTCCTACTTTTCCCACCCCTTCTACTATTCATCCTTCAGGTTGCCTTTTAGAAACCAAGGGCGAGATTCCCGAAGGTTGGTGGTCCGAGATAGAGAACTACCGGAGTAAGGCAACTCCGGAGCTAATAAAAGAGTGGCAGTCCACTTATTTTGTCCCGATGAAAGTTCGTACTCGGGTTCCCTCTCCGGAATGCCGGGCGTATGAGCCTGGGAAAGGCTGGTTGGTGATCTTTAAGGATCAACTGTTGTGCGGGCTCCGCTTCCCCCCGCACCCATTCGTTCGGCAGCTGGCGGAATCCCACGGGCTAGCGGTTAACCAATTCAGCCCGAATACCTACTGCCACATAAACGCCTATCTCATTCTCTGTGCTCTGTTCGAGACAGCCAACCGTATCCACTTTCCTCCGACTATAAAGTTAATGTGATCCCGAGGAATTGTTTCTACTTCTTCAGTGCCCGGGGTCCTCCTACTTTGAAATTCATTTTCGTTTGGAACTTGCCAACCAGCCGCAAGGGATGTCATCTGGAATTTTTCTTCATTAAGACTTATGCGTCATGGGGCTTGCAAACTGCGCAGAAGGTAGGAGGACTGCCGGACGTGCAGAATCCTCGACGATTGCTGAAGGGGGCTGCTACCAAGGAGAATTATGACCGGTTCAATAATAAAATCCGGACCATTGCTCCTTGGTGCGGGGATGGACCGAAGGAGGTCCTCCCCTTTCCTTTGTACTGGAGGCTGATTACTCAAGGGGTCCTTTCTCACTTGGGTATTATCCAGGGGGACTTGGGGGAGTTGGGCATCCGGGAATCTCCCCCTTCGACCCGAGACTTGGCCTTGGTGCACCGTCTTCGGGGCGAGACGTCCTTCGAGAACTTCAAGAAAGGTTTATATCGTTCTTCTGTTTATTGATGCATTCGTTTGATATTAACTAATTCTTCCCCTTTTTTGTAGAAATGGAGCCCGAGTTTGATCTCAGCGCTATCTTCCGGGACGCGAGGAAAGAGAAACCGGGCTCTAAGGCCGGAGGTTCAAAGCCCGCAGCAGCTGAGAAGAAACGGAAGAGGGCTGCTTCGGTTGATGCTGAGGCTGGAGGCCAGCCTACTGAGAAGTCGGCCGGGGAAGTTCCATCTCCGGTTCATGTTGAAGGTCATCCTACTCGGGATGACGTTTATGAGATGCTCCAGAACTCCCCCGAACGAATCAGAAGGGCTAGGGGGAAGTTCACGGCCTCGAGGGTAACCGAGCAAAGAGCCCCAGAGGTCGCACCAATCGAGTTCCAACTAGGTAACCAGTTTGTGAAGTTACGCAATCTCTGCTTTTGGAACTTGTTCAGAAATCTTTCCCGAATGTTCGGTGAAGACCCGCTGCATGACGTGGTTCGATCTCATTTTTGTACGTTAGGTCCGGACTGGAAAGAGTCCCAGGAAGAGAGGAGGCGGCTGCGGGACGAGAAGCTCTCGCACTTCGGGAACAATCTCATTCCCCGGGAGCCGGGGTGGCTGATCCATGAGGATCAAAACATCCTGGACGACGAAGACGCCAAAGATATGGCTCCCGAGCTATTTGAAGGGACCACCACCACCCGAACAATGGAGTGCCTAGAACACTTTTACCCTGACTTGGACGTTGCTGCTTAAAAAATGGCCGTCCTTGGGTATCAGGTTAGTATTTGGTTTCTTATTTCTTTAGTCTGGACTTCCGGGGTAACACCGCGGGAAGGTAACTCTTTTTGATGGAGTGCAGATGGCCACAATGGGCGGGTGGGTTTCCCGAGTTATCCGAGCATCAAGCCGGATTCGATCCGAAGCCGAGCAGCGGGCGACCAAAGCCATAGCTGTGGTGGCTAAGCTGATCCAGCGAGTCCACCACTATGAGCAGCTGCTGCGGCACTCCCGTACTTCCACCGTACTCGAGCTTCCCGAGGGCACCCACATCCGGGAGAACCTCAGCCCGGCCGAAGCTGATGATTTTGCCTTGGCTGAGGTTGCCTTCCTGAACGCGGTCAAAGACCACCGCCATTCTGAAGACGCTCTTCGGGAAGAAGTTCGGAAGCTCGAAGCTGAAAAAGAAAAATTTCAGGTTGACTTCGCCAACCTGAAAGAGCATCACGAGCACGAGCAGCGGGTCAAGGATGAAGAGATCCGGAAGCTTCGGGAGGAGCAGGATCTGAAGGCTAAAGATGAGGAAATTCAGAGACTTCGGGATGAACTTGCCAAAGCTGAGGATAGAATCCCGAAGTATCAGAAGGCGCTGAAAGATTCC
The DNA here is from genome assembly GCA_024586325.1 of Stellera chamaejasme. Lineage (NCBI taxonomy): Eukaryota > Viridiplantae > Streptophyta > Magnoliopsida > Malvales > Thymelaeaceae > Stellera > Stellera chamaejasme. The sequence continues at coordinate 16,692,421 of CM044987.1, read as the reverse complement.
ATAAATCTGGCCGTTGACAAATACACCTTCGGGTTCTGTCTGGCCAGGAAGCAAATCGTTGAGCGCAATCCTCATGTTGACCTAACCGGGCTTGACGGGAATGACGAGCCCGAAGAAGATCCTAGCTGGTACGGCGAGGAGTTTCTGCAACCGCCCGAGCCAGTCACCGTGGACGACTTTACTGATCCCCAATGATGTAATTTTCTTTCAAGTCCATTTTTGTAATCCAGCCTCGGGCGTTATTAATGAAAACATTCAAGGATTGGTTCAACACTTGTCTCCAAATTCAGTCGTGCTTTATTACTCCTCGGTCATACAAAATATTTCTTCAATGCCTCGGAATGATAAGAATTTGCTAATTCCCTTCCTTCGGGATCCAACAACTTGTACACTCCTTTCCTTTCTTCAGCGACAACCTCGAATGGACCTTCCCAGTTCGGGGCGAACGCGCCCCCTTTTGGTCTTCGGGATCCTAGTTTGGTTTGCCGTAGAACCAAATCACCCACTTTGATATTTTTTGCCTTCACTTTGGAATTTGTTGTTGATGCGGTTCTCTGTTGGAAAGCTTTCCTTCGCAGCTCTGCTTCATCTCTTCTTCCTTCGAGTAAGTCCAAATTTGCCCGCAAACCTTGCTCATTCACCGCTTCTTCGAACACCTCGGCTCTGAGGGAAGAGTTCGCTACTTCGATCGGGATTAGTGCATCGGTCCCGTATGCCAAAGCGAAAGGGGTTTCTCCAGTAGACCTTCGGGGCGTGGTCCGGTAGCTCCATAAAACATGAGGGAGTTCTCCGGGCCATTTGCCCTTTGCTTTTCCAAGTCTCGTTTTTAACCCATCTTTCAAAGTCCGGTTAGACACTTCGACTTGGCCGTTACTCTGCGGGTGGGCGACCGGAGCAAAATGAATTTTGATCCCGAATTCCTCGGCGAAATCCTGGAATCCACCGTCAGTGAACTGAGTTCCGTTATCGGCAACTAGAACCTTCGGGCATCCGAACCTGCAGATGATGTTCTTCCACACGAACTTTCGGATGTTTTCAGCCGTAATTGTGGCCAGTGGTTCGGCTTCTATCCACTTGGTAAAGTAGTCCACGGCGACTACGCAATACTTCAGTCCTCCGGGGGCAGTGGGCAAGGCCCCGATCAGATCGATTCCCCATACGGCAAATGGTATGGGGTAGTCCGAGGACGATACGTACTCCGAGGGAATTCTCTGTATTCGGGCGTGTTCCTGACACTTCTTGCATTTGTTAACTAGCCTCCTTGCGTCTTCCTTGAGGGTAGGCCAAAAGAACCCTTGTCTCAGTATGACCGCAGCCAACGCATCTGATTTAATGTGCGACCCGCAGGTGCCTTCATGGGTCTCCCTCAGAATGTCCTCGGTGTCTCTTTCGCCGACGCATTTTTGCATCGGGGAAGAGAATCCCTTTCGGTACAGATTATCACCAATGATAACGAACTTGCTTGCCTTTCTCCTGATGTTCGCGGCTTCGGTCGGGTTGTCCGGGAGTATCCCTTCATCGAGGTACTTCCAATAGGGGACCCTCCATCCCGAGGTAATGCAGCATATCCGGGAATAGTTGACGCAAGGTTCACTTCTTACTTCGTCGTAAGAAGCTGACTTTGAAAGCTGATCGGCCTCCGAATTTAGCGACCGCGGGATCTTCTCGATACATAGCTTCTCGAAATCCGCGGCCAATTTTCTAGCTATCTCGGCGTATTTCTTGAGACTTGGCTCCTTGATCTCGTACTCCCCATTCATCTGCTGAACGAGGAGGTTTGAGTCGCTACACGCTTTTAGTGATCGGATTCCCACTTTCTTGGCCAGTTCTAGACCAGCGATAAGGGCTTCATACTCGGCCGCGTTGTTTGTTACCGGGAAAGTGAACTTGATCGACTTTGTTGCTTTCATTCCTTCTGGGCCTTCGAGAACTAATCCGGCACCTTGCTTGTCCGATCCCGAAGCTCCATCCACATGCAGGGTCCAGACCGGACTATCCTCGTTCCAAGAACCCTCACTTTCGGACTCCTTGGGCAATTCCGCGATAAAATCCGCTAATGCCTGTGCCTTGATTGCTCTTCGAGGTTCGTATTTGATCTCATACTCGCTCAGTTCTATGCACCATTTTGACAGTCTTCCGGAGTGGTCTACCCGCTTTAGGATGTCCTTGATAGGGACGTTACTCCGAACGACGATGGAAAATCCGAGGAAGTACGGCTTCAATCTTCTGGCTGAGAGGACTAGAGAATAAACTGCTTTCTGGATCATCGGGTAATTGAGCTCGGCTCCGTGCAATGATTTGCTCACGTAATACGTCTTCTTGGACAAGTACCGAACTTACGGCCTTTTCTCCTACTGCCAAGTATACAATGAGGGGTCTATCCTCGGTTGGTTGCCGAAGCGTAGGCATTTCCAAGAGGTAGGCTCTGATTTCCTCCCAGGCCTTCTGACATTCGGGATTCCAACTGAACCTAGCTCGTTCCCTTGCGTTTTCGTCCTTAGATTTCTTCTCTCCTTTTCGTACCCCAATTCTCCCGGGCTCCGCACCTTCTTTGATCAAGAGTTTGAAGAAAGGGCGGCACTTGTCTCCATATCGAGATATAAAACGACTTAGGGCCGTAATTTTCCCGAGAAGTCTCTGCACGTCCTTTATCGATGAGGGTGTCCTCACGTTTAGAAGAGCTTCGATCTTTGCTGGATTCGCATCGATGCCGCGCTCGGACACCATAAACCCGAGAAATTTCCCGGATGTCACTCCGAAAACGCACTTGTCCGGATTCAATCGTAGCCCATACTTTCGGATCTGCCCGAACACCTCTTCAATATCGCGGACGAGATCCACTTCCTCCTTGCTCTTGATGATGATATCATCGACGTAAACCTCAAGAATTCTTCCTATCTGTCCGGAGAATACCTTGTCCATTAACCTTTGATAAGTCGCTCCGGCGTTCTTAAGTCCGAAGGGCATTCTGGTATAACAATGTGTCCCGGCGTTGCTTATGAAGGACGTTTTTTCTTCATCTGCCGGGTTCATCCTGATCTGATGATAACCGCTGTAAGCATCGAGGAAAGAGAGCCTCGCGTGTCCGGCCGTGGAATCCACAAGCCTGTCGATCGGAGGAGTTGGGTACGAATCCTTCGGGCAAGCATCGTTTACGTTGGTAAAGTCTATGCACATGCGCAACTTATCGCTGTCTTCTCGGGTTGCGACTACGGGATTGCTTAACCATTCGGGATACGATACTTCTCTTATGACCCCAGCATCGAGAAGCTTCGAGATTTGCTCTTTGATGAAGGCCCTCTTGAAGGGGGCGTTATTTCTTTTCTTCTGTCTTATAGGTCTTGAACTCGGGTCGATGTGCAGGCTGTGTTGGATGACTTTCGGGTCGATCCCGGGCATATCACTCGGAGAGTAGGCGAACAAGTCTTTATTCATTTGAAGCAAGTTTACAAGATTTTCCTTACTGCCCTCGGGCAAGTCTTTCGCAATTCTTGTTGTCCTATCTCCTTCTAAAACGACTTCTTCGGTGTCCTCTTTTCCCTTGTCATCCTTCGAGCAGCTCGGAGTAGGATCCTTCTGAGCTATTGCCATGACGTCCTTGGCCTCTCTTTGACTCACGTAGATCGAGGCATCACCCTCATCTGTGGCGAAAGTGATGGTGAGGTATTTCACGTCGGTTCTCATGTGAATAGCCACCTGGGTTTCTCTCCCGATGATGGCGTTGTACGCAGAAGGGACATCGATGACAAGCCATTTGACCATCAATGTCGTATACCGGGATTGACCTTCGGGACCGACTCCCAGGAACATCGTCGGGAGCTCGATAGAACCGAGCACTGGCAGTTCATCCGGGCCTACGCCATAGGTTGCTGTCTTGACAGGGTTCAGTCGGCTTGACTTAAGCTTGAGGCCTTCATAGGCCTTTCCGAATAAGACGTCCGCGTTCGAGCCATCGTCGCAGAGAACCCTCTTGACATCTATGGTTCCGATTCGGAGGGTGATGATGAGCGGGTCGTAATGCGGAAAACGCACTTCGGACCCGTCCGCCCGTTTCACTCTCGAAGACGGATCCCCGTAGCTCAATGAGGCTATCTCCCTCGCTTTCCTCTTCCTTGCATTTGAACCCAGGGTGGTCGTTATTGTATTCAGTACTCCGGTTGGTTGGGGTGGGGATTTCTTCTCTTTGCCCTTCTTGTTCGGTCCCGAGGTGTCTTCTTCAGCTTTCCCCTTACCTCGGGAAATCTCCTCGTTCCGAGGCATCTTTAGATACTCACCCAGAGAGCCCCTCTTGATGAGATGTTCGATGTATCTCTTCAACTGGTGGCACTGCTCAGTCTCATGCCCGGTGTCTCTATGGAACTGGCAGTACTTGGACGAATCGCGCTTTGCTCCCTCTGGCATGGCTCTGGGCCAGTTAATGTTCCCCGCACCTTGTCTCTGGAGGGCTGCGAGGATGCTAGCTCGAGTTGTATTGAGGGGGGTGAAACTCGGGATTCTCTCGAAAGTTCTCTTCTGTCCTCCCCAGTTCCCCGGCTGTTTGGCCTGCGGAGTTCTGATGTTCTCCTTCCTTGGCTCTCGGTTATCTCTGCTGTCCTGCTTCCCTTCGCGTTGGGACAACATTTCCTGAGCGATCATATGCTCCTGTGTGACAGCGTACATTTCCTCGACGCTTGTGAAATTCTTTCGAGATAATTCATAAGCCAGGCGCGAATTGGGGATGAGCGCCTTTGTGAATGCCATGATCCGAATGTTGTCCGTCAGATCAGACGCGTGTAAAGCTTCTCGGTTGAACCTTTCGATGAACTCCCGAATACTCTCGTTCGGTCTTTGTTTGATGTCAAACATTTGGATGGCCCTTTTCGCTGACCTCTTACATCCGATGAAGTGTGTTGTGAATTTGGTGGCCAGGTCCCCGAACGATGATACCGAGTTCGGGAGGAGCGAGTTATACCAGGCTGAGGCCGGACCTCCTAGAGCTACTTCAAAACACTTGCACAGGGCCGCCTCGTTGGCTCCTTTCAGCTCCATCGCTCTTTTGTACTTGCGGACAAAAGCATCAGGGTCTCCTGAGCCTTGGTATACCTCCAATGGGTGTGGTAAGTTAAACACTCGGGGCATCTGGGCGTCCCGAATCCTGCTGGTGAATGGCCCATCATCAGGGGTGACCTCGCACTTGGGTTCGGGAATGCCCGAATTTCTCTCGACTTGTTCTAGACGATGCAACATCTGCCTGATCACATCGTCCCGCGGATCACCACGTACCAGTCTCTCTGGTCTAGGGGATCGGTCCCTCTTGTACTCCCTCGGGGATCTTGACCGCTGCCGGCTTTGACGGTCCGGGGAAGCAACTTGCTGTGAGGCTGCCTGCTGTCTACCATGGTCCGACCGCTTCTGCCGTGGTAACAAGCTGTCCCGAGGATTATAAGATCGACTAGCCTGGTCGTCTTGGTTTCTTCGCTCTTCCTGAAGAACCATCCGAACTGCTTGGACAAGATCAGGGTCCAAGTGTCGAATGTCGCTTCGACGGAAGCTGGATGTAGGCCGTAGGGAGGTTGCTCCGTTGGACGATTCCTCTGGGGAGCCCTTGTAACTGGGATCGGCCGTTCGGCCGTTGGTGGAACCTTCTCCCTCCGGTCTAGTTGATCGGGAACGGGAATGGCCCCCACGTTCAATCTGATTTTGGGGACCACCGCCTTTCCCACAGACGGCGCCATTTGGTGGCTGATCTGTGCGCGTGATCGCCACGTTCCGGTTTGACTTGCGTGTCACGATGTTGACAGAAGCCATTAGGTCGACTTTGCGTGCTAGAGCGCGATTGTCGAGAAATAGAGTGATCCTCTGAGATGGTGATTTGACGAGTCGTGTTGAGTAGTTGTTAAACGTTACCCCTTTAGGTATGAATAGTGAATGTATTTATAGTCCTATGTCTTAGTGGCATTATTGTAATATCTCAATATAAGGTGATTATGTATTTTAGGTCATATATGCACTTCGGGAAGTATGGTTCGGGAACGTCCTCAAGCTTTATTCGGGTTATATGCTAGTTTTTTAATGGGGCCCTTATTTCGGGCTTATGTGTGGGCCTTTTGTTAGGCCTTTTATGCGTATTCGGGCTCGGCGGCCATCAGAATCACTTGGTTCGTGCAAGTTTTCAGAAGGAGAAAGGGATTCATCGAGGTCTCTTCATGTTTTCGACCTCTAGCGCGTCACTTTTCGTCGCCAATCGGTCCTCCGGCCAACTTTCCGGCGAGTTGTTGTCCATGTTCGTTGTTGCTGCCGTTCAACTCCTATGCCCGGACTCCACGTATTCGTTTGTCTTCCAGCACCCCCTCCATTGTTTGATGCTGCAAATTGTTGCTTAGTCTTTGCCCACCACGAACCGTCCCCTTCCTGGTCAATCGCAAGTTACAAAGGTTCTTAGAGACAACCTTAGCTTGGCCTTTGATTGGTACTCGCAATAAAGTTGTAGATTGGCCTTTAATGTGTTAGATTATATCCCCAGTTCATCTACTCACTCATTCAATCATGCCCGTCTACACTTTTTGCATGTGATGTGGAAATTATGTGAATCTGTCAATAAAGCAGAAATCAAGGAGTCCAATTCTTTTGTCCCACATTAACCACCCTACCTTTATATTTAAATTTCCGTCATCTGTCCACGGTAATTTAAAAGTTAACTAGTAACTCGAAGGGAATTAAAGAAAAATAACAGATTAGAAGTAATCAGAATTTCAAAAGCCACTGGTCATCTTCTTCATCTCCCTTTGGAGCTTGTTTTCGATGTTGGCCATACCTGAATTTTGTCATTTAACTCTAATTAAAATATTGTACATAAACAAACAATTGAACATTTTAACTCTAATTCTAATTACTTACTCTAAGTTTGAATTTACTTGAAATCTATTAACGTCTAGTACTAAATTATATTGAAATCTATTTACAATTTTAAATCTAAATGCAATTTAACTTGCACAAAATTTAGTAAAAAATGCAATTCAAGCAATTAAATTTACCTTGTGTTGGTGTGAACTTGTGAATTAGACAAGAAAGGTAGATTAGAAAATTAGCGATTTTAGGATTTAATTTTTAAAAATGTAATTGGGTTTGGTGTGGGCCTATTGTAACACCATATTTACCCACCATGAAATTTAAGTGAAAGTTTAAAACTTTTCAAAATTACACTCATTCGATAAAAAAATCAAATCAAATCAAGGAGCATTCACATAGCATAAGTTCTCTAACGATAAACATGGATGTTACTCAGCCATACTACGGAAATAAGATTTAGATAGATGAAGAGCAATAAAACAAAAGTTCATTTTATTTTTCCCAAAGTCAACTCCCTAAAGTTAAATAGTCATGTCAAGAAATCATTGAACATCTCCAATTGGTAGGTGCACCTCCTTAAAGTACGTATGCCCGTACTTTGACTCAACGAGGTCAGCATAGTAATCCTCCCCACAAAGCTCACCAGTAATTAATAAAGTGAGTGTCAATTTGCTCATTAACGAGGAAAAATTACAGGTCCTTTACAAGGGTGGTAATATTCCCTCAAATAAATCAATTCTAAGATAATGGTGTTGGGTTTTAAAATAAAACTGGGTAAACAACATAATTAATTTTTTCACTGTAATGATTTCATGGCTTTTCTCCACTATCAATATCAAACCAAAATTACATACGCCAATTATCTCAACTATCAACCTCTCAACACAGAAAAATCTCTCCAAATTTTTGACTTACCGGCTGCGCCTATCAACAAAAACACCCACACAAGAAAAGTGTAACTTTGCAAGTTCACCTCACAAAACCACTCACAATACTGTTGCTACACACATAAATGCAGGCTCCACCCTTTTTTTCACGCTCAAAACATTCACCAATACTAACAGGGATGTAGAGTGCACCTCGGCCACGAAAGCAGCTACTCCTCTTCCAGGACTTGGCCTAGTTTCTCTTCAAGTTTTGCAGTTCTATTTCTCAGTAGTTCAGTGTCCAGTCATTATTCTCGGTTTCCCAGTTATGAGCCCGATTCATCACAGCAATATAGAAGCTCAACATACATGATCAATTTACTGGAAAGGAAGAAACAAGGAAAGAACTCACGGGGTCCCAGTCGCGTCTCACAGCATAGCGTTGGCTTCTAATCAACTTCTTGCTATCACGGGTAAAGAGCGTCGTATCAGAGATCTTGAAGCCGTTGAGCCCGTCTGCCGACCGCTTGCTCTTCATCCTCACCTCTCTCTCTTTCTCTCTTTAAATTCTCTCTCTAACTTGGCTCCCTTCTTCTCCCGCTCCTCTTCCCTTAATATAGACATCCTTTTCTTCCTCACTAAGTAACTTAGCCTTGAAGTAACTTACCCACTAAGTTGTGTTATTTAACCACTAAGTAACGTAACTTAACCACTAAGTAACATAATTTAACCACTAACGTTACTTAATCACTAAGTACTGTAACTTATCCACTAAGTAACGTAACTTAACTGCTAAGTAACATTACTTAGCTACTGAGTAATTTCACCAAAACCCACATCTCGCCTTTAAATCTCAAGTTATAATCTTAGAATTCTTTTTTAACTTCTATCTTTATCGGTCACTAACATTTAACTAAAATTCCAAAATTTTCCCAAAATTTTCTATTTATTCCGTTCTTGTCCTTTATCTTTAAATCTCTTCAGTTGTGGCACGGATTTTCTAGTGTTGAAAATCCGGGTCACAACATTCTCCCCCCTTATTCTGGAGACAAAATCCAGAATAGGGTTCCCAGTTCTGCAGTTGGTTTTCAATTACAGTACTCCACTTCTATCTTTTCTATCTACGGTCTCTTTATTCAATATTCTGTGCTTAATTCTATCAGACCTTCTTCGCTAGATTCCCATTTCTAAGTGCCCATACACTCATCTATTAGTTCATCTCAGTGAAGAAGATGAGGGTAGTGTCTCATACCACTATCAAGTGTCTAACAACACTCAAATCAGGCAGCCAAAACATTCTCTTTAAATTCTTCAGAGTCCTTAACAACTCTTTCCTCTCAGTTACTACAGTGTTACGTTATACTCTCATTCATTTCAGACCAGTTCCAGTTATTAACAAGTCACAATTCTCTGTTCCATATTCCTATTTCAACTCAATGAGTTCTTTCATCTCAGTTTTTTAAATCTATAGTTTCCATAATAAATGTTATTAGGCTTACTCCACGTAGATCCACCATTTTCTGAGTGCGCATACACTCAGTTAATGGCGTCCATCTCTGTGAAGAAAAATTTACGGAAGTGTCCCATACCACTCCGTTAAAAGTGCCTATTTTAGTTGATAATGCAATGCATGAAACAAGCAATCAAGGAAATAAAATATTATGCAAAGAATACAAAAAGAAATAAACACATAGAAACAATCAAGTATCTGAATCAAAACTCAGCAGATTAACATAACTTAAACAAACTGTTGCTACCCTGCAAAATAGATTTAAAACAATTTAACAAATAATACACAGTTTTACATACATTCAGTTCGCTACCTCTGGTTGGGTTCAGATCATCAAACCAATTCATGCCCGCTTTTAATGACCCATTCTATCGGGTTCAGGTTGGTAAATTTCAGTTCAGTGGTCATAGGTCCTCAGTCTAGGGATAAACCTCCCCTAGCCCTAGTCACCTTTGAGGATCATTAACCACAAAGACATGCAAGGAAAAATAAAAGGGTCCTAGATTCTAACAAAACAACATACTAGACTTCCTAGCTAGAAATAGTAAACAATACAACCTACGACCTAATCAAGAAGACACCAACCACAAACAACAGAGAACATGTATTTAACAAAGAAAATATACACCAAAGTGCAACACTCCAGTCCTCAGTCTTTCCAATTATCATCAGTCATTAATAGTTTAAATGAAATTTTAATCCACATACATATTACAAGAAAATTCAATCTTGGCAGTTTGAAGGATGTACCTTGGCAGTTTGAATCCCATTATGTAGCTCATTCAATAATCAACCAGTCAGATTTCTCAGAAATAAGTTCAAGGATGTGTACCATGGCAGTTTGAATTCCATTGGCTGAGATCCAAGCGACTTACCAAGATTGCTACACAGCTTCTTGATGTTACCCTTTCCATTGAGCTTCTCAACCAACTAGTTTGTTACTGGAGAGTGACTTTGCGCATAAAACACTCAGTCAAACAAGAAATAAATAATTAGTAATCTAATTACTTGAGAGAAAGAAATCTAGTGAAGGCTCAAGTTATAGATCACACACCGAAACTCTCCTTCTCTGATACCAACTGTTGTGAACCCGCCGTTTCAGCAGTTTAGTAAAGCAGACCGAGAACTCCAATAAACGACGTTTCACAACCTTCAGGATCATTCGCAGTTGTTTTTATAAAATGTTGGTTTTGAAATTATAAAAGAATATTAAATGTATTTTTACAACCCGAGTTAAAGTATGAAATCTATATAATAGAATTAAAGATAAAATACAAGTAGAACTCTACAACTTAACTTGGCTAGTAAGTGACTTGTATTGCAAGTCATTCCGCCTTGTTGTTCTTCACAGTATTGAACATTGTCAAGTTCCCTCCAAAAGAAACAATTATAGAGTAAGTGAATACTTCAATAAATAGAATACAATTCAGATAACTTGAAAGAGAAAGAAAGGAGAACAAGTACTTACAGGGGTGTGGAGTGCCCCACCAGGAAAGCAACTACTCTTCTTCCATGACTCGGCCTAGTGCCTATCTTCAAGTTATTCAGTTCTATTTCCCAGTAAATCAGTGTCCATTAATTCTCAGTTTCCCAGTTATGAGCCTAATTCGTCAGAGCAATATAAAAGCTCAACATACATGATCAATTTATTGAAAAGGAAGAAACAAGGAAAAAATTCACGGGGTGCCGGTCGAGTCTCACGACATAGCATTGGCTTATGATCAACTTCTTGCTGTCACCGATAAAGAACATCGTATCAAAGATCTTGAAGTCGTTGAGCCTCTCTGCCGACCACTTGCCCTCCATCCTCGCTTCTCTATCTTTCTCATTAAATTATCTCTCTAACTTCTCTCTCTAACTTGGCTCCCTTCTTCTCCCCTTCCTCTTCCCTTTATAAAGACTTCCTTTTCTTCCTCACTAAGTAACTTAACCTAGAAGTTACTTAGCCTCGAAGTAACTTAGCCACTAAGTTGCCTTACTTAACCACTAACTAACGTTATTTAACCACTAACGTTACTTGATGCGATCACGGGCACGCTTGGCGCGATCCCGCGAGATCACAGGAAGCGCCGGATCTAGCTCGAAGGAGTCGCAAGAACAGGGAAGGATAAATTCAGCCTCAAACACCTCCCAACTACGAGGTTGGGCAATATTTGAGATAATGCCTAGGGACGATGGAAGATCTAGCACCTCTTAACTATGAGATTAAGCAATACTAGATATTAAACTCGATGATAAACACCAAGGGAGATGGCGGAAGGTAGCAAGGGGTGAGAACCGAAGCTTGAGGAAATAAACCTCTCAAGCGTTTGACTATGTTCTACGTTTTCTAGGGGCCTGCTGTCCCTTTTATAGGAGGGAGAAGTGAAAAGGCTCTTACATATGCGCATGCATGCCAAAAGCATAAAGTGCTTTTGCATGCATGTCATCCTAAAAAGGTAAAAGGTAAAAGGTAAAAGCTAACCTAAAAAGGTATTTTTACATAAAATAAATATTTGTACTCTCAAGTGTCTTCATTAAATGAGGGAGTGTTCCAGATTAACTTGAAATGGTTGGCCGGATTGTTGGGCATAGGTGGCTTCGTCTCAGGGCTTCGCCTGAACTGGAAGACTTCACACTGAAGGCTTCGTCCTCGCCTGGGAGCTTCGCAGAGACGGCTTCGCCTAAAGGCTTCGCCTTCGCCTGGACGCTTCGCATGGAGTCCTTGCTTTCGCTTTGAAGACTTCACGCTGAAGGCTTTTGAATGAGGCCTTCGCCCGGATGCTTCGCAGGGGCGGCTTCGCCTGATGGCTTCGCCATTGCCTGGAAGCTTCGCGTGAGGGAAGCCTTGCCTTCGCCTAGAAGCTCCGCATGGATGCTTCGCGTGGAGGCTTCGCCTTCTCCTGGTCAGGCGACCACTTGAATCATGGATTGGGCCGCCTGGGCCTCTGAACCTCCTCGCCAAAAGGGGATGCTCCGAGCTTCATTCGCCTTCCTCTTTGCACTTGAGGCTTTGTTGTCGCTTGTGGATCCCATGATCACATCATTCCCTCCCTCTTAGAAAGATTTGTCCTCGAATCTAAAGGGGGAAATTCCTACAAACAAAGACAAGCACAACAAACTTTGCAGAACATTAGGGGTTAGTGAATGAAAGCTCATCAATTGGAGACTGAGGGGGGGTCACGATGGCAATGCACATAAATGTGGGAGCATGCAACTCCAATATGCATTGTGAACATGAACAAAAGCCTATAAAAGTTCATGACATGCTTCCTAGAGTATTTTATGCAATCAACAAGAAATTTGTACTCAAGGAAGTCATGCGCTCTAAAATTTTTAGACCTTTGTTCATGGAGAGGGGGTGGGTCAAAGGAAGCATTTTCTTCACAAACCACATGCACATGTGCTTCCCAAGACAAAGAATGAAACACTAAGCTAGTCATAGAAGAAATGTCAAAGTGTGGAACACATAGACTAGCCTTAGCACAAACAAGAGGTAACGAGATGGACAATCCGCCCTTTCTCTTCTCCTCAACCATAAACATGGTTTCAATTTTAATTTTTCTAAGATGCTCATGTTTACTAAAGAATGGCATGGCTTAATCACATAGGTGAAATAATCTTTCTTAAGCCTATGCATTTTAAGCATACTAAACATGACATCTTCCTTCAAAACCCAACAATTAAGCATGCATGCATTCTCATGTATCTCAGGATCAAAATTGAGCCTAGGCCATTCATTCTCATCATCTAATTGCAAGGAATCAGAATCACGCATTGAAGAGAATGCTTGACTAGGGGCGGGGAACATGGGGTATGCATCATGCTCATACATCTCATCATGGTAATAATTATGCTCAACATCCGAAGGATAATTCTCATAGGTTTCGGATACTTCAAATGATGAATGAGATGCATGTTCATGACTATTACATTCAAGAGTTTCATCATATAAGGAAGAGAAATCATCATATGTTATGGATTTAGAATCATCAATCTCTTCACATCCTAACTCATGCTCTTGAATGACATACCAATTATCATCGCATGGAAAAGTGCAAGTGTCATCGCATGGAAATGGATAATGGTTAAATTCATTCATGCACTTGTCACTTTCAACATGCTCATTGTGATCAAGGGAAGTTCCAAATATGTATTCGAACAATGGATGTTGGGGATGTACACTTTCGGGTTCAGCATCCAAGTTCTTATCATGTAAACTCAAGGAAGCCATTGATTCGCATTCAGGCGCATACTCTTCGCCACTAGGAGAAAGGGACAAGTTACCTGTTACCAAGTTAGGGAAGTGTAGGTCCTCTCTCCATGTTTTCTCTTCTTCCAACAATGATGTGGCCTCTTCCTTAAGTGTGGGCTCGGTTGGAACTCCCAAGTGAGCTCTTCCTTCTTCCAAAGCCGTGGCGTCTTCACCATCTTCAAGCATTCACGCATCCGTGACCTTCTCTTCACTTTTCTGCAAAAACAAAGAAGAACAGCATGGTTGAGAAGATGAAATGGCTAGTTCTTCTTGGAGTTTGGTTGAAGGTCCGGGTGCATCATTCTTTTTACTCATTTGGCTTTGGAGAGCTCTTTCCTTTCTTATCTCTTCTTTTCTTTTCTTTTTCTCTCTCTCATATTCTCCGTACTCCTTCTTGAGTCTTTAAATCATTTGAGAGAGAGATTCTTCATTTGGATTTTGGTGAGAGCTTTGGTTTGGGGTGTGGGCTTGGGTTGCGCAAGCATTGGGGGGTGGGGTGTGGGTCTGTGGCGATGGGGGGCTTCGCTTCCTGTCATAAGAGGGAGTTGGTTCGCTTTGGGGCGAAGACCCTTCGAGTGGAATTGGGTGGGGAAGTCGGGTGGAGTTACTAGGTGTAAGGCGCAAGGGGGGCCTTGTTTGGTAGTATGGAGAGGGTGGCTCTTCTTGGGGGGGAACCATATCTTTGCCATAACAACCTCTTCAATCTACTCCACATCCGAATAGGGGGTTCGCAATATTGTTCTCGTTGGGCGAGCTCTTGGCGATACCATCTTTTGGCTTCTCCTTTTAAGCATATTATGGCAAAGCCTAATCTTTCTTCGTTATGAAGTTGGTAATACCAAAAGTGGTACTCCAATTTCTCCATCCAATACCATAAGTCATCTTCAAGTTTGCATCTCTTTTTCAAGGGATGAAACCCAATGAAATGTAGATCTTCTTCCGCCATGGGTTCGCCTACACACTTAACAATAAAGTTAGTACTGCTCAATCTCCTCACGTGTTTAGGTGGTCTCTCCCTTTCGCGAAGAGGTCACTCCTTTCGCGAAGGGGTCACACTCGGCTTTCACTCTTTCCTCTTGCTTGTAGCTCTCAAAGCTTGCTCTTTAGTGCCAAACCCGAAATGAATACCACAAGATAACCTCTAGCATGCAAAAATCATTTGAGCAATGAAGTGCTAGTTACTTGAAGCAAGCTAGGTTAAAATGGTGGGGGGTTCTTTGGCCGCAAATTACAAGATGGTAGGAAAGAATATTTTGGCACACAAACACCTTTGGTTCAAATTTGAAATAAAAAATGGATCAAAGTTACTATTCATATGAGTTTTGGTATGAACTTTTTATGAACATCATATGACCACCAAGAACATCAAGAACACACTTTTGATTTTCCAATGCTTTTCACAACCAATCTTTTGTACACCACTTTCTTTTCACTTTTCAACAACCTCACTCTTTTATGCATATAAGCCCATGCGCATTGCGGTTTTGGATATAATCCGAAACTTACGACTTTTGCTAACTCGCAACCGCAATCTTTTCTTCTTCTTCTTCTTCTTCTTCTCTCTCTTTTTTTGACTTTTGAATTTATGAAGTTGCTAAACACAACAACAACTTCTAACACAGAAACTTCACAACAAATTAACAGAAACAAAGGCGGATGGTGGGGTAAAGAAGGGGCCGAATATAACAAGGTTTAAAATCACAAAAACAAATCTTTCTTCAAGTAGAAGGTAAAGGTTTTACCTTGAAGAAATCACACACAACTCCAACAAGCGATTTGGCTCTGATACCACTTGATGCGATCACGGGGACGCTTGGCGCGATCCCGCGAGATCATAGGTAGCGTCAGATCTAGCTCGAAGGAGTCGCAAGAATATGGAATGATAAATTCAGCCTCAAACACCTCCCAACTACGAGGTTAGGCAATATTTGAGATAATGCCTGGGGAAGGTGGAAGATCTAGACCTCTTAACTACGAGATTAAGCAATACTAGATATTAAACTCGATGATAAACACCAAGGGGGATGGCGGAAGGTAGCAAGGGGTGAGAACCGAAGCTTGAGGAAATAAATCTCTCAAGCGTTTGACTATGTTCTACGTTTTCTAGGGACCTGCTGTCCCTTTTATAAGAGGGAGAAGTGAAAAGGCTCTTACATATGCGCATGCATGCCAAAAGCATAAAGTGCTTTTGCATGCATGTCATCCTAAAAAGGTAAAAGGTAAAAGCTAACCTAAAAAGGTATTCTTACATAAAGTAGATATTTGTACTCCCAAGTATCTTCATTAAAGGAGGGAGTGTTCCGGATTGACTTGGAATGGTTGGCCGGATTGTTGGGCATAGGTGGCTTCGTCTCAGGGCTTCGCCTGAACTGGAAGACTTCGCACTGAAGGCTTCGTCCTCGCCTGGGAGCTTCGCAGAGACGGCTTCGCCTAAAGGCTTCGCCTTCGCCTGGACGCTTTGCAAGGAGTCCTTGCCTTCACTTTGAAGACTTCACGCTGGAGGCTTTGAAGACTTCACGCAGGGGCGGCTTTGCCTGATGGCTTCGCCATTGCCTGGAAGCTTCGCGTGAGGGAAGCCTTGCCTTCGCCTAGAAGCTCCGCAGGGATGCTTCGCGTGGAGGCTTTGCCTTCTCCTGGTTAGGCGACCGCCTGAATCATGGATTGGGCCACCTGGGCCTCTAAACCTCCTCGCCAAAAGGGGATGCTCCGAGCTTCATTCGCCTTCCTCTTTGAACTTGAGGCTTTGTTGTCGCTTATGGATCCCATGATCACATCATTACTTAATGACTAAGTACCATAACTTATCCACTAAGTAACGTAACTTAACCGCAAAGAAACGGTTACGATCACTCCGAGCGTGTAGTGACCCGGGTGACCCGGGACATCGGTTTTAGCCTGCGGGTCATGTATTTGGACGATCAGACAGCTTCCGAGGCTTATCTGGGCATTATTTTTGGGAATCCTTCGGGATTTGGGGTCGTATGGGTTTCCCGGACATTTCCGTCAAAAATATTTTTCGGGGCCGGGACTTGTCTCGGGACGTATAGCGGGCTCGGTAGCGCTCCCGGGATCTCGGAAAAGGAAACCGTTTGGATATTTGGAATCGTGGGAATGTCCTGCATATTTTTACGGAGTATGTTTTTTGGGACGGGACGTTCGGTCCCGGGCGACTCCCGGGGCTCGGGACAGGAATCCTGGGGCTCGGGATGGAAATTTTGCGACGGCTTGGGTGTAAAGTATGTTATGGCTCGAGACGAATTTTATGGTAATATTTTAGGATTTTTGGTATGGCGGGATTTTTGTTCGGGCTAACACGTCGGGAATTACTCGGTTGGAGTTGGCGCGGGTTTGGCGCACCAACACTTAGCCATTTCAGATTTTGGCTAAGGTATGACTCATGCCTATGACTAAGGTGTTGAGTCATGGGAGGGGACAAGTGTCCCGTGACTCACACCTTGGAAAATATATAAAGGAAGGCATTTTATGGAAAAATGCCATTTCTTCTTCATTTCTTCTTCTTCCTTCCTCTTTGCCACCATAGCCACCTCCTTTCAAGCTCTTGGTGTTCTTCATTTATTGGCTGGAAATCAACAAGGTTTTGGGCTCCAATCATTGGTAAGCTTCTTCTCTTCAAGATTTTGCAAGTTGGAAGCATGAAATATGGATGAGAAATGGGTTTAGAAACCGAATTGTGTTTGTTCTTTGCTATGAGTTGTGATGATCTTCTTGCTTCCAAGTTTAAGTATGTTGTTCTTGGTATGGAGAGGAGTAAGAATCAAGGTTTAGATTTTGGAAAAAACACCATGGTTGCTAAAACCCTAAATTGCCGAAATTGGGGTGAATTTCTAAACTTGGTGTTTAGTTGTGTTTTTGAATCATGCTTTGGATATGTTGTTCCTAGCATGATTCTAAGGCATTGTGCGGATTCAATTTGAAGGAAAACATGTTGGGTAAGAAAGCCCCAATTGGCCGAATTCAAGGGTTAGGGTTTATGTGTGGTTTTGGTTGATTAAGGTGGAATTGGTTAGAATTCATGCTTAAGGTGTGCACTTGGTGGTTAAAGTATGTGTTTGGTGGCTTGAATGGATTGAATTGGAAGTTTGGTGAAAATTTGGTAAAAGGCCGAAATGTTAAAGGGAAACTTTATCTATGTTTGGGTTGTGTTTTGGGTGATTTGGATGGGGTTTTGGTATCGGGGATGGAATTAGGTGCGTAACGATGTTTGGAACGTCGTTTTCGGATAATAGGAGCAAAGTTGCCCTTTTTGCTTGGTTACGGGTAAAGTGTCTGGAAAGTGGGATTTTAAGGTTGGATTGTGATTGTGGGTGTATGAATAACAATGTTCTAGCTCGGTTCGGGAAACCGAGCTTTCTGTGGATTTTTGCGGAAAAGTGTTGGATTGTGCGGGTTTGGTTTCTGAGGGTCTGTTTTGGTGAGTTCTGACTTGTGTGTGGTTGTTCAGTGTGTTTCTGCGTTGGTGGAGTTGTACGGGACCATAAAAGGCACAGTACCACATTTCGGGCCGGGAGCCGGGATTTCTCGGGATTTGTGCTGCGGAGCGGTTTTTCTGAGGTAAGGGTTCAACTTCTCTCGTTACGCATTCTGGAATGGGACTTTATGTATATCGGGTTTAGTTGAGGCAGGTTCCGGGTTGAGGACGGTGGTTCGATGATCCCAAGACCTGTCATACGATTAGATATTGTTTGTAGTTTGTTCTGCTTCAAGGCCCAATTGGTCTTGGAGGCCACGGGTTACTTATCTGTTCTGTATATCCGCACTAGGTGCCGATATTCTGCCTATACCTTTTGGTATATTCTATTCTGTTTTGCATATGCATTATGATATGTGTTACGGTCACCCCGAGCGGGTTGCGACCGGGTGACCCGGGGCTCCGGTTTTGGCCTGCGGGTCACGTTTTTCGGCGTTCGGGCGGCTTCCGAGCCCTATCCGAGTATCGTTTTGGCGAACCCTTCCGTATTTGAGGTCGTGTGGGTCCCGGACGTTTCCGCCGAAAATATTTTTCGCGCCGGGGTTGTCGGGTCGCCTCGGGACGTCTGGCGGGCTCGGTAGCGCTCTCGAGACCTCAGTTCGGGAAGCCGTTTGCAGTTTTGGAGTCGTGATAATGTCCGGAGGTGTTTGTGGAGTTTAATATTTGGGGCGGGACGTTCGGTTCCGGGCGACTCCCGGGGCTCGGGACGGGAATCCCGGGGCTCGGGATGGAAATTTTCTGACGGCTTTTGGGGTAAGTTGTGTTATAATTTAAGATGGAATTTATGGGTATTTTGAGGAATTTTTGGTGTGATGGGATTTTGGTTACATTGGACACGCTCACGCGTCGGGTTTTGGTTCGGGTTCGTGAGCTCGGTAGGACACTCTGGAGTGGTAAATGAACTTTTAAAAATGTTCTGTGAATGTTATATTATTCTGAGGGTTGTGTCCAAGTTTTGTTAATTTTGGAATTCGGTAATTATTTTTGGGCCAAAAGTATTGGAACTTTCGGAAAAATTGGGAGTTAATTGAATTTTGATTGCAAAATAAATAAGATGGGTATGGGCAGCATTTGGATGTTTCGGCAGCATTTGGGATGAGATAGGGACACATGTCCTTCTCTCATTTAAGAAGATATAGTATGGGAAAAAAAGAAGAAATTATTTAAGGCCTTTTATGTTATAAATGTGATATTATTTTCATTTCTTCTTCTTCTTCTTCTTCTTCCTCCTTGCATCCGCCACCATGGGAGCTCCTCTCAAGCTTTGAAGTTCTTCTCCTTTGCTGAAATCATCATGAGCTTAGCTTCAATCTTGGGTAAGTTTCCTTCCTAAGCTCTCTTTTCTTCTTGGAATCAAGTTTGGATGGATAAAGAGATGGTTTTGAAAATTATGGATTTGTTCTTAGCTACTAGCTAGGATGATTCTCTTCCTCCCATCTTTTAGTATGTTGTTCTTGGGTAGTAGGGGAGTGTTAATCAAGTGTTAGATTTTGGAGAAACTCCTTGGATGAAAAAGCCCCATTTTGGCCGAATTTCTTGGAAATTCTATGTTGATGTGTGTTTGTCTCCTTGATTCATGCTTCAAGTATGTTAATCCTAGCATGATTCTAAGCTTATGTATGGATTCAATTTGATGGAAACAAGTGGAGGTAAAAACCCCTTTTGGCCGAATTTAAGGGTTGATTTTCAATATTGGATTTTGTTGTTTTGGATGCAATTGGGTAGCATTCTTGGTTTAGAAGTGTAATTGGTGGTTAGAATGATTAATTGGAAGCTTGAACGGATTGAATTGGAAGTTGGATAAAAAGTTGGCTAAGAACCGAATTTTGGAATGATTCTTTTTCCATGTTGGAGTTTCACTTTGGTTGAATTGGATGTTAATTTGGTGTTGGGGTTGATTTTAGGAGTGGTTTGAAGTTTGAAACGTTGAATTCGGTTAAGAAATGGAAAAGTTGCTTTTAAGCGGGATTATCGGGAAATGTTGGGTAATTAAGGGTTTTAAGGTTTGATTTGATCAATTCGCTTATTGGATTATATTTGACAATGTATAAGCTTGCATTGTCTACGTTGGTTCTGAATTACGACATTTACGTGGAAATCTGGAATTTCTGGAAGTCTCGGATTTTCGGTTTTGGGGTCGGGGTGTAGTGTGGTAGTGTGGTCGATAAGGATTCTAATTCAACTTAGTTTGCAGATTCTCGAGGTTCGAATTTAGAAAAAGAGAGGTTTTCGAGTCGTGGTGTGGAAGTCGTCCAGAATCGGTCTAATACTCTGGACTTTGAGGTAAGGGTTTGGTTCTGCTATTTTTGGTAAGATAGGTGTATGTTTAGTTTCATTTTCTGTTCTGCAGGTATTTCAGTATTATATGCCTAGAGCATATTCTGTAGTCTGTAGGTGTATGTATTGTAGCACTTCTGTTTTGCAGGTATTTCGGAAATTTCTGCTTTAAGGTACGTTCTGTGATCTGTAGGTGTATGCCTTGTAGCATACCCTGTCTGTTAACCCTACGTTTGTAGGTGTATGCCTTGTGGCATACTTTGTCTGTTAACCCTACGACAGTTGTGGGTTCGCTACCCCAGCTGGTGCACCATGCTTCGTAATAGCTTGGCTTCGACTCCCTTAGAGGAAGGCTGCCGTTACGATTTGTTATAAGGGTTTATGGCGATTTAGTATCGCACGTCCTTCGGTATTCGATCTGTTTTTATTACATGCACGATGTTACGTATTCATTGCATATATTCTGTATATTGTTATCTTTCTGTTTTGCAGGGTTACATATGCTTATCTTACCCCAACTCCCTTACGGGGTCCTTTTAGGACTCACCCTGTTTGGGTTCTGTGTTTGGATTTCGGTAGGTGCAGTAGCGGCCGGGGTAGGTTTCGCGAGGCTTCGCCTTGGTTATGTTGAGCGCAGCAGTACCTTGCGAGCTGGGATTTTGTCTACTTGGTCCGAATCCCGCGAGGTATTTTAACGTTTAGGCCTAGGGTCGGCTCTGTGCCGCATGCGCATACTTTCTGTTTTATTGTTGTGATGATTGTATATGTTTGTATATATATTACATTGCATTGCATATTCCGAGCGCTTGGCGCTTGCTAGACACCTAAGGTTACGTGAACTCGTATGTATCTATGTTTAGTGCGTAAGCGCTCGTCCACGGAGGCGAGGCTTACTCATTCTTTGATGCATGAATTGCATGTTTTAATTTTATTTTAGTTATATGTATGAAAATGTTCAAGTCGCTTCCCAATCGCCCGTTTTTCGGGTCCGCTACGCGCGGCGGGTCTCGATGGACCTGCCATCTTGTATTTTCCGGCTTCCGCTTCCGACGTCCCGACGCCCCCGCCTCCGCAACCGGGCTCGGGTGGCGTGTGGTGACAATATGTTTCTGTTCTGACGAGACCCAGGATGGTCTTGGAGACCACGGGTGCTCCTTGGTTTGGTTTGGTTGTGTCCGCACTGAGGGTGCCGACATTTTGTTCTGCGTATCCGCACCGGGAGTGCCGATACTTCTGTTCTGTGTGTCCGCACTGGAGGGTGCCGACACTTTATGTATATCCGCGCTGGGGGTGCCGATATACTTCTGTGACCCTACGACAGTTTGGGGATCATGACCCCAGCCGGTACCGTGCTTCTGTTATGTATATTCTGACCTCTTAGAGAGGGCTGTCGTTCTGTTTATTTTAAGGGTCATTTTGGCGGTTGGACCGCGTACGATGGGTTCCGGCTCACCTCTGACTCTGCGTACATGCATATATATGTATATATTTGCTTGTGTTTGTTCTGTTTTGCAGGTTCGGCTTAATAGCACAAGTACAAATTGTATCTTACCTCAGCCCTTACTGGGTCCTCCCGAGGACTCACCCCTTTCTGTTTACCACCTTTCAGGTCGATCTAACAAGCAGCCGGCAGACTAGAGATCCATGGTGCTTTTGGTTTTGGTTTCAGGTATTGACAGTTCCATGGTGGAACCTCTGTTCTGTTCTGTTTAAGGGGTAGTCTCGGTAGAGGCTTTTGGTTGGTATATCTGAGTTACATTACATTGGTATACGGTTGACTAACTCTTTTCTCTCTTTGGTTGTGGTTTAGCAGCAGCAGTAGTACATTGTGCGGGAATCTTCTGAGCGAGAGGTTTCCAGATTCCGCACCTAGGTATTCTAGGGTTTCTGTTTTGATGGCTCTGTAGGTGCAGTGGCATGCATGTTAGAACACAGATCATGTTGTATATGGCATATATTCTGGGATATATTCTGATTCTGTACTGTCTTCTGAGTCGAGGGCGGAGCCCGAGACTTGCCTATATTGGATATGTTATGAAATGGATTCTGTGTTATGTTTATCATGAGTAATGTATGTTATTCCATGAACTGCATGTTTGGTGATGGTCGGATGCTCGCCTATTTCAGTGGGGCGGAGCTCACCATGGATTGTTAAGTTATTTTGTATACTTGCCGTGTTTGAGTTTTGTAGGTTGCGGGTCGTAGTACGACCAATCTGTTCAGTGAGCAAAGTGTTCTCAGGCGTCGGGCCTTCGAGAACGAGACTTTGCGGGCCGGGTCATGGAACCACTGCACGTAGCGGGTTTCGGTAGTACCGTTACCGCGCTTTCCGCCGTAGCTTCCGCTTCTGACGTCACGGGCGGCCCCGCCTCCGTAACCAGGCGGGGTGGTCGTGACAGAAACGCGACTGAGCCACTAAATAATTTCACCAAAACCCATCTCTCCTCTAAATCACAAGTTTTAATCTTACAATTCTATTTTAACTTCTATCTTTATCAGTCACTAACATTTAACTAAAATTCCAAATTTTACCTTAAGTTTTCTATTTAATCCATTCTAGTCCTTTATCTTTAAATCTCTTCAGTTGTGGCACGGATTTTCTGGTGTAGAAAATCTGGGTCACAACAATGCACGCTCAAGACTTGGGTGCGCATTTGAACGCTCACTTGAGCGCGGACCACTTTCTTCGAGCTCCCATGGTTCTGAATTGCTCCCAGTGACCGCTCAAGTGGGTGCGCATGTCAGCGCACTAAGCGTGCACCATCTTCAACTTCTTCGAAATCTTTTAGCTCCATCTCACTTGTTCATTGATTTGGTAAAGTTGTGGTCACGTCAAAAATGAGATGGGCGTGCGCGCGCACCATCTCTGTCTTCTCTTTTCTTCATCTTCTCTTGTTCATTTAATCCAAGCTTTGTGGGCTTCCTCCAAGTTACTCCCACAACTTCTAAGCCTTAATCTTGATGCATTTAGCTCCATTTCTCCGCAAATAAGCTCCCGCAAAGATCTTGTGCAATAACAAGCAAAGAGCATCTAAAATATAGAAATTAAGCTCAAAAGTGAAATATTATGGCTAAAACACATAAGAAATGTGTGTTTGTACACATAACACACCCCCAAACCCAAATTGTTGCTAGTCCCTAGCAGAGCAAGTATCTAGGAAAATAAAGATTCAAAGACACCTACTCTAACCACCTAATATTTACAAAAACATTTGGTGTAGGCAATTGATGAAATCAAAGCATTCATGCACCTAAGAATGTATCAATCACAACAAAGGTTGAGTGCTCCTAAAGAAAGACCTAAAGTAATGTAGAAGTGAACAACTTGTGAAAATGTACAAAGAGTTTGCGTACATCACTCAATGAAGCACATGAGTTACTTGAGCACTTATACTTCCTAAGAAAAACTTAAACTCCTATTTTGATGAGCATTGATTAGCTACTAGATTTAGCAAGTGAATGTAGTTTGCCCATTGCTCCACGCGTTTTATTTGGCAACATTGGTCATGTTTCTCTCTCCTTTTTGGCCCTTTTCTGACTTTACACTTTTTTTCTTTCTTTTTCCACCTTTTTGGTGCGAGGATGGTCTCCTAGGCACTTGAGATAGATGTTTGGAAGAGGGGCAAGAGGCCACAAGAACGGGGTCTCCGCTCTCATGTCTATAACATCATTCCACACACCATCCAAAGGTGTGATTTACCACATACTTATACTTTAAGCTTGCACCTGAAAGAGAGGTATAATGTCCATGAATAGGATCAATATCCAAGGCCAAACACATCATTCCAATTCCAAGATTAAGTAGTTTGCTCATATATGCCAAGATTCAGTAGTTTGCTCATCTATGCATACTGTTTTGTGTATTGCCATGATTCTGCAAGATTAAGTTTAAGTAGCTTGCACCAATACCAAGATTAAGTAGTTTGCTCATCTATGCATACTGTGTTGTGTATTGCCATGATTCTGCATGATCTGAGACCACCTAACTTGATAGGGTTAGGATGATTCGGTGCTAGAGGTGATCAGTTGTGTTTCAAAAAAAATTCTTTGGGATAGAAGCATCAATCACCAGTTTGGCCGGTCTGGCCTCATTGACATCATTACCAATACAGTTTGCATTCCCCATTTTTTTGCTCTTTTATGGAAATGTTTAAATGTTGACTATATGTGTCTATATTCAACTTACTGTTGTGATTGCGGTACAGTGAAAAGTATGTATATTTGTTTAGTTCTCAACTTTTTTATTTTATCTAATTGATTGTTTAATTAACCTGAAGTCAAAGTGCAATCAGCTTGGTTTTCGTTTTTTAATCTATGACAGCTTAATTGATTCCCTATATCCACTGTCAATTTTTTGCTTGCTTTCAAGCCCTAAGATTGATATTTTTCTAAAGCGTAACGATGACAATAATCTTATTATCTTTCATTCTCTTTGAAGTTTCTTTGTACTAATGTTCACAATTATTTTCTTGGTTTGCTTTCCTCTCTAATTTCCACTTGGGATAAGTTTGATTGGGTTGTTGTAGGTGTTTCATTTATCAAATATGGATTCTAAGAGAGTAAGGATCAATGAATGCAATTCAAGAATTATTCATTCTAAGAACTAAATGCACTCTAATGTGTAGTTTGTAATAACTTAAAACATGTTCGGTAAGTTTTTACATCTAAATGCATGCACATTGTTGTTTTTTACTTTTTCTTTTGGCAGATATACTTTTGCTTCTTTATCATCTGTTTGTAAGATCTTCATATTCCTTTATGTTGGCATGAATGCTTTAGACATGAACTGTAACACCCCATTTACCCATCATGAAATTTTAGGAAAATTTTAATTTTTTTTGAAAATCAACTTGTTCGATAAAACATTACAAAACATTCACATAAAATAAATTCAGATCCGATAAACGCGGGTGCTACTTAGTCACGCCAACAAAATAATATAGATAGATAAGTGCAGTGGAAAATAAATAAAGTTTGTTTTATCATCCCAAAGTCCACTAAGTCAGAAAACCATGTCAAGAAGTCACCGTGCGTCTCCACCCGGCTGCTGCTCCTCCTTGAAGTATGTCTGCTCGTACTTCGAATCAACGGGGTTGGCATAGTAGTCCTCCCCGTAAACTCATCTGTAATTAATGGGGTAAGCATCCATTTGTTGAATTAGGAGGAAAGATTACAGACCCTTCATTAGGGTTGTAATAATTCCTCAAATAAACAAATCCTAAAATAATGATTAGTTCTAAGAATGATATATTATGACATATAAGTATATAGCACATTATTTAAACAGTAAACAACCAGACAATCCTGATTTATGCCAAGATCTAAATGTAAGAATGTCATAAAACATTTTTGAAACCATTTTTCAAAACATGCCGTCGGATGAACCTAGGGTGGTGGGTATATATGTCCATTACCGTACTCTCGGGAATGCCTCTTAAGCAGAGCCACTGGGGATGTCACCAGGCCAAAGCCCAATGAGATGTCTACACCGAGACAGAGACTCTCGTGAATTCCAACCAATCCAGGAGGGCAGAGCACATGCATGAACCTATAGTATGGTGGGTGTGTCACCGCACTCTTGGGAATGCCCCTTAAGGAGAGGCACTAGGAATGCCTCCAGGCTAGAGCCCAATGAGATGTCTACGCTGAGACAGAGCCTCTCGTAAATGCCAACAATTCCATGAGGCAGAGCACATGCATATCCATAGTTGGATTCGAACCATCCGTTCTGAACCACTCGTCTAAAATTATGGCATAGTTAAGTCATGTAGGGCCGAATTCATGACACCTCTCATGTCTTAACTAACATGTGGGTCGTGAAAGGCCTTTTATCAGCACCAAACACGTTGGGTCAATCATAGGGTCTTACATCCTTATAGTTGCCCTAACCTGCCGTTTATCCCCTTAAAACATTTTCAGGTCATGCAAGGTTGTTTTATCAGCACCAAACACGTCGGGGCCAATCATAGGGTCTTATGTCTTTATAGCTGCCCTAACCTGCCGCCTATCCCGGAGAAAACATTTTGTCTAGTTTCGAATGCAATCATGAGATGCAGTACATCAAACAATATGTTACCCAACCGTGATGCATTGTCACTAGTCCGTTTAATTAATAAGCCTTTAAGTGTGATGTCATGTCCTACTTACGTGATGTTATGGCAATCATTTACAATTTAATAGTTGATTTACTTGTTTGCACTCTTATCTCGTGAGTTGTTACCCAACCTTACTTAATCTTAGTTTCGCGCCTAAGTTGTTATCTATCGGCTTAGGGTAAGTTTTACGGTCATATCATGAACCTAGGAACGGTTTCAATCTTACACATGATACTACCACCATTTCAGCCTTTCAGGTCCTAATATAACACTAACAGAGTTCGTTTAACGGACCTTACATGGCACTAGCGAACTTTCTTGTAACAGTCCTAGCAATATACTAGCGTTACATATAACACCCACTGTACACATCATAAATGTATATCAATCAATCAGTTAAATCAACCCAAGTGACAAGAACTTCTAAGTGCGAAGTTATAAGGTGACATGAATAAATAAAATACGCTACCCAAGTTGCACTACGTATTTAATGGGAAGAGGGTAGGGGGCAACCCGCTACCCTCCCTGTTACTTTTGATCCCGTTTCTTTCAGACTTTTAATGGGAAAAGGGAGGTATAACAATTTGAATGAACAAGAAAAATCCATAAAGTTGAAGGAATTAGGATTATAGATGAACAAGAAAAAGTAAACTTAGCTCAATCGTCAACTAAAACAGTTAAGTTTACCTTGAATCTTACTAATCATATACCCTAACACTAAACTCTTCAAAGTCGATGAATAGAGCTGCAAAATGAAAAATATAAACTGCCAGTACTTCTCTTAATCCTTTAAACAAGTGAAACAAATACTCGTATAATTAACAAGTTTTGCAATCAAATACAAAATACCTACCTAGAAGCACGAGCATAAGGGCAGACAAGTAAGAAGATAAAAGAACGGACAGCAAGCACACTCATTCATACTTAAGCAAACATCATGCTTAAGAACAATAAGCTTGTACCAAAATAAGGTAAGGAGAACAACATGCTAAACTCAAGAACTAGTACTTTAATTAATAAATTACATGGTCAAGTGTTCAACTCAAATTGGTAGGCACTAACCTTTGAGTAAAACTTCTAAACAATATGCTTTACTAAAGAACAAGAAAATTGAACGTGTTATGAACCCATAACTAGAGAGTAATTTAAATTATAAGTAAGTATAAACAACCAAGAAAGAAAACTAAAACCTGTAAAGAAAGATACCTAACTCACGGTTTTCATTACAAACATAAAACTAAGTATTAAAACTCAAGTTGAGAAATATTTACAAAGCATTTAGAAGCAACTAGCTTTTTCCTGAAACAACATTAACAGGAGGAGTTTTCCCAAAATATTTACAACACTTTACAGTACTAGATTAAGCATGTACAGATCCATAACCAACAAGAGTTTACACACAGACCAGTGGTAAAACGTTACCACCTTTTATTTCTAGACATCAAAACTATAAATAAGCATGTACAGATCCATAACCAACAAGAGTTTACACACAGACCAGTGGTAAAACGTTACCGCCTTTTATTTCTAGACATCAAAACTATAAACAGCTCCAACAAGCCAACTCAAATAAGATTAATACTAGTTTACACAAGGAAACAACCACATTGGTACTGGGTCTGGTTTGTGTGAGTGCGTCTGTTAAGTCTAGGTCTTTAGTTTTAGGGAAAGATACAGTTCTAGTCCTTAGGAAATTTTACTTGTTACAGAAATGCCCCATTGGTACTAGGTTTGGTAGCTGGTTGAACGTTACCAACGTTGGTAACGGGTTACTCGTTACCAAGCCCGCTACCAAAATAAAAAAGGTGACGGCTCTAGCAACGAGGCCCGCTTCCATCGGTCAGAGGCTACTTTTGGGACCTTGGTAGCAGGTTCCTCGTTACCAGGCCCTCTACCGAGGTGGCAACATGTACGCTGTGTTGCCTGATCGAATATTTTTTTAAGACCAATTGTTTAACTTAGAGCTCATTATTCGATAGTTTGTTTAGGAAGTAGATAAAACACCTCAAATGAAAAACCTCATCTTATTCCCCTTACTTGGATGTAGTCGGGAATATGCGTTGGCTATTAATCAAGAATGACCGGAAGCGTTGGTTGGAGTTGGTGTTTGGAGTCGAGAATAGCGATAAGAATTTAACAAAATATTCTATTAGATTCACAAGTGAAAGATTACCGTTACCGGCTGGTAAGATTTACGGGTAAAGAACATAGGCTTTACGATTTTCCAACGGCCAACAATAGCTCAAGGTGATATTTGGGTCAAAAAGGAGAGTCCGAGAAATTTTGGAAGGCTTTTAAGCACAAAAAATACAAATTTTTATGCATAATAAAATATTTGTAATCACAGAAAAGTAATGTTTAATTCTTTAAACAATTTAAAAGTTGAAAACAAAAATTATAAAACTTATAAAATACTAAATAAGATTTATATACAAAATACGGTATTTTTCTCAAGTTTATTAATTTTTATCAATTAAATAAAGAAGGAAAATAATCACTGAGTAAAAAGTATGTATTTACTTTACAAAATATTATTTAACAAATTTTACATACAAAGTAAGATTATTCAAGTTTAATTACAAAGTTTCATAACCAATAGATCAAAAATGAAAAATATATGGATTTTCTAATTTCTAGATTATAACTTTTCAAGAAAATAAAGTAAAATAAATTTTATTAAATTAAAAAATTAATAAAACTCGAAACATGTTGGAAATAACAATAAAATAATTTAGCATCGTGCGTTAAAAGTAATATGAATATAAATCTGAATGTAGAAAGTTTGAAAGAAAGGTTAGCATGCTTAAATGATAAAATAATGAACATTTTAAGAGAAAAAAAAAAGTTTACACTTAGTGCCCCATTTGTTAAGTTTTAGACTTAATAAGGTGGCTTAAAAGAAACTAAAGACAACTAAGGGGTTTAACTGGAACAGGGTAAAAAGTAAAGGGAAAGGGATTAAAGTTTCAATTTTACCAAAAACATTAAAACTTCATCTTCTACCTCACGACTCTGCCGACGGTTGCAACGGCAGCAATAGATTTCGATGGGGGTTCAGGTGCCGGATGCTGCGGCGGTGACTTAGGAGGCATTTAGCGGTGGTTTCATAGCGAACAGAGCTCCGGATCGAGAGAAAAGGGTGTCCGAGTCGGAATTGGTTCTTTGACAATTCCTCCTGCTGTTACAACATCTTCGACGATATGCGAGGATGGCTGGCGTCAGTGTAGGACGACAGTGCTAGTGAGGGCAGAGTTTTGTGGCCAGAGGCTGCGAATGGGAGGTGAGGAAGGTGGAGCACGGTTTGAACTCGTCTATTTCGATTGTCCCATTTTTTGTGTTGCAGCTGTGTTTCTTTCTTCAAGTTGGCTGAACTTATAGCCAAAGATTGATTGATAAGGGCTTCAGCAATGATAAAGCTATGAAAGTTCAGAAGTTGATGGATTGGTGAGGATTGGCAGAGGCGTGGAGATGGAGTCGGCGGGTTTGGCGGAGCTGAGTGCTCGGCCATTTTTTCTGTTTAGTTAATTCTTATTTACTGAATTAACTATCAACACCCACTAATTAAACAAAAAGAGGATTAAAAGAAGATATATATATATATATATATATATTACGAAAAGATACATAAAATAATACTAACATAAAAGGAAAAAGAAAACACATGAACTGATAAAAACACAAGTTCATAAAATAATGAAATGGTAAAAATACATGAAATGACGAAGGAACGTGAAATAATAAAAAGTTAAAAGCACCTAAAATAATATAATGAAAATGTAAAAGTATATAAAATAGTGAAAATGATAAGGTATATAAAATAATGGAAAAGATAATGTGCATAAAATAATAAAATGACAAAAATAAATAAAATGATGGAAACACTGAGAGTACGTAATTAATGTAAGAATTAACCATGACTCGAATATCTAGAGGTTATTACATTGACAAGTGGAGAGTTATTGTAAGTACAAGGTGAGCTAGACTCAGATTAAACTACAAAGAACGTTAGTGGCTTTTATGTTCATCATTACGAATTTAAGGTTTTTCTTTCAGCCTTAGGAAGTCGGTAGGAGTAGCAGGGTTCTGCTAGAACTTAATCTAATCTTGTAGGGAGAACATCCATTGTATTTCCAATATGTTTTATA
This sequence comes from Stellera chamaejasme, assembly GCA_024586325.1. NCBI lineage: Eukaryota > Viridiplantae > Streptophyta > Magnoliopsida > Malvales > Thymelaeaceae > Stellera > Stellera chamaejasme. The sequence continues at coordinate 16,661,977 of CM044987.1, read as the reverse complement.
TTAAACCTGACCAAGAACTCAGTATGAGAAAATTGCGGGACAACAACAATTATGATGTGTCATTTTAGTCTCATAAATTCAGGCACACTTTAGGTGTTGATGAATCTAATGATTATAATGAATGCATGAATTGTTATTTCTACACTTGCTGTCATACGAGTATTAAAACCACTCAATTTATGAGTAGTATGCTTAAAATTATAAGATCATGTGTTTTGTTTTATTTGTGTTTGGTTGGAGAGGCTTTATACCTTATTGTTCCTGGTTCACTTGGTGAACAACATAGTAATGGACCCACTTGAACTAGAGAGAGAAATATGGGGAGATGTATAATGAAGTTCATAATGCCCCAAGTGATTTGTTCTTGGCTTGTAGTTTTGATAGTGAAGTCTCTTGGTTGGTCTTTCCTGAGTTGGTTCATTGAGTTGTTCCTAAGCTCTTAGTATCTACGGTCAATGTGTAAATAAGGTTATATCTAGTTGAGTATGAGAGATGTAATGTAAGCAAGTAAGATAATCAGTTGTTTATCAAGTTGATTTTGTACAAAATGTTACTCACTATTATTTATTGTAATTGAGACAATCCATAGTTATTATAATTATGGTATTAATAAGTAATGATGATTAGATCAATCTCATGCTATCGACGGATATTTAAGCTAGTTGTCATTCAAGAAGATTTGCGGTTGGCATTATCCGCTGAAGGACTTGCTTTGTTTTGTTTTATTGTTTTCCATAGTAGGTTTTTTTCCTTCTAAAATTACTAGAGTGTAAACTTCACAAGGTTTTGTTCCTTAATAAAAATAAATTTCAAGTTTGTCAAAAATTAAATCTCTTAATTTTTTGTTTATCTCCGTTTCTTCTCTCTTTTATCTCCGTTTCTTCTATCTTTTATCTCCGTTTTCTTTCTCCAAGCTCTTGCTTCTCTCTCTACTCTTTATTTTTTAAAGTTTCTTTTGTATTTCTTTTTGAGTAACTATACGGTGCGCCTATAGGCGCACCTTAAGCGCTTATAGAGAAGAAGAATAAAAGAAGAAGAAGAAGCAGAACACTGCATTGAAGAACTCGTCGTGTTTGTCGGCGACGAAACCGGAGCTCGCAAATCTCCACGGATCCATCATTCCTTCCGCGCGGAGCAACAAAATTAGACCGGAATTTAACCGATTCCTCTTCTTTTCTCGTTAAATCAACAAAATCAACAACAAAGCCCACCTGCCCAGTTCTTCTGATGAAAACAACCACCGACTCCGGCGAATTTGTTCGATTGTCAAAAATGATGTGCTTCGACACCAGAATGATGCATTTCGATGCACTATGATGCGCTCCCGTAACAATATAATGCACTCGTTTTGATGACCTACTGATGCATTTTGTTCTACAACCCACAACGATGCGCTTGATTACCAAAATGATGCATTCGCGATGCATAATGATGTTCTCCCGTAACAAACATGATGCACTCGTTCTGCTGATTTAATGAAACACTCATTTTCTGCAACCTTCCAAAATGATGCCTTTGGTGACCACTATGATGCACTCCTGTTGTACTATGATACTCTCCATTACAAATTTGATGCACCCGTTCTCATGACAAATGTTACACTCGTTTTCTTTAACCTTTCAAATGATGCAATTGGTGATAAGATTGATGCTCTCCATTTCCACTATGATGTTCTCCCTTATAAACATGATGCACTTTTTCCCCCTAATTATGCAATCTAGCTCACACGTCATTAAGGTACGTAAAAGCATCATAATGAGTCGAATGGGCATCATTTAGGTACGTAGGAGCATCATAATGAGTTGAATGTGCGCCTATAGGCACACCTTAAGCGCCTATAGAGAAGAAGAATAAGAAGAAGAACAGGGCATTATGATGTGCGTCGATATCGGAATGATGCATTCTCGATGCACTATGATGCCCTCCCGTAACAACATGATGCACTTGTTTTGATGACTTACTGATGCATTTTGTTCTACAATCCACAATGATGCGCTTGATTATCACAATGATGCATTCACGATGCATAATGATGTTCTCCCGTACAACATGATGCACTCGTTCCGATGCATTAATGAAGCACTCAGTTTTTTCAACCTCCCAAAATGATGCTTTTGATGACCATTATGATGCACTCCTGTTGTACTATGATGCTCTCAATTACAAATATGATGCGCTCGTTCTAATGATAATGTTGCACTCATTTTCTTTAAAATTTCAAAGTGATGCGCTTGGGGACAAGATTGATGCTCTCCCTTTTAAACATGATGCATTTTTTTTCCACTGATTATGCAATCCAGCTCACACATCATTAAGGTACGCATGAGCATCATAATGAGTCGAATGCGCATCATTAAGGTACGTAAGAGCATCATAATGAGTCATGTGCAGCGAGTTGCAGCTTTGGATCATGAGATATGAATCGTGTCATTCAGTTGAGGAAATGGTTGGGAATAGATCGACGATGCCTCAGGAAGCGACTCGCTACTCCGGCACGGTCAGATTTCAAAGTGGCGACGCTTTTGGCCTCCAAAAACCTCTCCGCCGATAACATAGAAGGGCCGTCGGTGGCGATAGACATGGCAGGGTTTTCGTCAGTGGGAGAGGAAGGCTTGTGGTGGCAGACCAGTTTGTTGCAGACGTTGCACTTGTTGGCAACAATATGAGTGTTGTCAAAGGAATGCGGCACGTCGAACGAAGGTGACGGCGGAGAAATCGGCGAAGATGAAGTGAATGGCTCACGTTTGATGTGGGCGCACCGTATCCTCCGCCTTTCGTTTTTCCTTTTTTGCTTTTTACTGTCATGCTCGAGTTTTAGATCTGCAAGTTTCTATCTTTATCTCCGTTTTCTTTCTCCAAGCTCTTGCTTCTCTTAAAGATTTTTTTTTAATTTTTGTCCTCTGTGATTTTCCGTTTCCCCTATGTGATTGTTTCTTCTTCCTTTATTTGATTTCAATGTTTTGTGTTTTTACACTGTACAGTCGGACACGTTAAGCGACAGGTTCATTCCTTGCAGATGGTCAAGCTTCACGCATTGCGCTGGTCCTGCTGGTCTGAGGAAGGGTCGCCAGTGAAAGAGGTACGGAATGAGGCTCATCTGAGGTTGTTGAAATCTACTCCCTCCTCCCAGAAAAGATTTAATCATATTCCTTTTTAGGTTGTCTCAAAAAGATTTGATAATTTTCTTTTAAGGAAACTTGTTTACTCCACTTTTACCTTTTAACCTTCAACTTTCCTTTTCAACCTAAAAAGTTATTTTTGTCTTATATAAGAGTTTTACTTTATTATTCTCAAATCTTCAATACTCCTTAATCTTCGTACCAAGTCAAATGTCTAAAACAAATTGGGACGGAGGTAGTAATTGTTTTGTGTTTGATTTTGCTCCTCCCCCTTCATTTTGCTTCTTCTTGTGAGCTTTCTATCTCACTCTCCAAATTGCATGCGAAGCTTGCAGCCACGCCCGCATGCATATCAGCTCACCCATCTCAATGTTAGCGGAATAAACATGTTGAGCAAGAAACTCAAGAACACAACAATGGAGGAATGTTGTTTTACTTCCACACTTTGATTCATAAAAAATAATCTGCTCTTATAGAGCTTTATATCAGTAACTTTCATAGGTAATTTATTGTGCTTAAATTTAAACTCTAACTCCTATTAAATTGTAAATGAGAGTTACAGAAAACTAATGACATAAAACTGTTAGTTAACTTAACTCTTGAACTTCTTCAGTTACTTATTCTAACACTTGCACTTCTAATATTCTCTCCCTTAAACTGATAATGGTCAATATCAGTTTATATCACCATATTGATGAACACCTTTGAAGGGCAGATACCCAATAGACTCCTTAGCTTCATAAACGTAACAGCCATAAGAGGTTTGGTAAGTATGTCAGCTACTTGATCTTCACTTATGTAATAAACCAACTCAACTACCTTATTTCTTATTAAATCACGTAAGAAGTGATACCTCACATCTATGTGCGTGCTCCTTCCATGTAATACTTGATTTCTGGACAACTTGATAGCTAAGTTGTTGTCACAGAAAATCAGAGTAGGTTCATCCTACTTGTACTTCAGTTCAACAAGTAATCTCTTCAACAATACTCATTGACAAGCACAGTAGGCACCGACAATAAATTCAGATTCAGTAGTTGACAATGAAACTACTTGTTGCTTCTTAGAACACCATGAAATTGCACCTCCACTCATTAGGAATAGATAACCTGATGTGCTCTTTCTATCATTGACATCTCCAGCATAATCACTAACAGTAAAACCAATTAAAGCTGACTCCTCACCCTTCTTGTAAAATACACCATAATCAGTTGTACCTTTAAGATACCTCAAAATTCTCTTGGCTAGCAGCAAGTGTTCTTCAATAGGTTTCTCAAAAAAATGAGAAATAAGACTTACTCCAAATGTGATGTCTGGTCTAGTAGCAGTAAGGTACATCAAACTACAAACCATCTGTTTGTAGAAGGTGGTTTCCACTCTTTTACCCCATTATCACATGTCAATTTAAGTCCAACTTCCACAGGTGTAGCAAATGAATTGCACTCTTCCATCTCAAATTTCTTTAATACTTACAAGGTATTTTTTTTTGCATGATAAATATACCTCTTCCAGTTTGTAGCACTTCAATTCCCAGAAAATAGTGCATTAATCCCAAGTCAGTCATCTCAAATTCCTCCATCATTGATCTCTTGAAGTCTTCAATCATCTTTTGATCATTTCCTGTATAGATGAGATCATCTACATACAAGCAAACAAACAAACACTTGTCTGCACTATTAGTTTTGATATACAAGGTAGGTTCATAAGGACACTTCTTGAAGCCATATGACTGAAAGTAAGTATCTATGCGACTATACCAGGCCATGGGTGCCTGTTTTAGTCCATAGAGAGCTTTCTTTAGTCGGTACACCAAACCTTCATGTCCAATTGATAAATATACCATGAATTCTGGGCAGCAACTGAAATTAACAATTTAATGGTGTCCATTCTGGCCATTGGTGCATAAATTTCCCTGTAGTCCACACCAAATTCCTGCTTGTAGCCTTTTGCCACCAACCGAGCCTTGTGCTTCTCCATTTCAGCTTTGTTTTGAATACCCACTTCACACCAATGCTTTTTTTGTCCTTTTGGTAGTGAAGTGAGTTCCTAGGTGCCATTCTTCTCAATGGACTTCATTTCAGCTTCCATTGCATGCTGCCATTTATCTTCTTTAACAGCATCCTCAAAGGTAAGATCATATGAGCTTGATAATCATCATCAGACAGCTCATCGCCACTTACATAATCTTCCATCCATGTTGGCCGCCTTCTTAGACATTGAGGTCCATTTGCAGCATTTGGTTCAACCACTGGTTGTTCACCTACTGGTGAGAGAGGTTCCTGTTGTACCTCATTCCGCTCTTCATCATTATTTTTATCTTCACTAGATATAACAATTTCTTGCTTTGAAGGGACATTTTCATCCCACTTCCATGTGTTTGACTCATCAAACACCACATCTCTGCTGATCACTATCTTCTTAGTGACAGGATTGAACAACTTATATGCTTTGGACTGTTCACTCATACCCAGAAATATGCACTTCTCACTCTTGTCATCAAGCTTTCTTTCTAGTCTCGAACATGAACAAAAGCTAAACACTCAAAAATTTTATAGTGCTCAACTGAGGGTTTACCTCCAAACCATGCCTCATAAGGAGTCATATTCTGAACTGATGTAGTAGGAGCCATGTTCAAAATATGAATGCTCCAATTTACAACTTCTGGCCAAAATTTCTTGTCCACTGTGCCATTTGCAAGCAGGCTCCTCACCATGTTGATGATGGTTCTATTTTTCTCTATATATCTAGAGAATAAAAAAGAAGAAAAGTAGTTAGCATAAATAGAATAACAATGTAACATTGCAAATCATATATCATTATTGCATGAAATGAGTTTTCACACATAATATAAAAGAAATTTAAAGAAAACTCACTACGTCGATGAAACAACGATTACCACGGCCAAACCCGCGGTAATGTCGCGGTACGCACCGCGGGACGGGCCGCGGTAATCGCCGCGGTAAAATCGTCCCCGGTCGCCTCGGTGGCCGCGGCCAAGGCCGCAGTGAACGCCGCGGCCTTGCCGCGCTCGCAGGCCGCGGTAAGGCTTTGACGGCGGCGGCATCGTCCACCGCGGCCTGGATGCGCACAAGGCCGCGGTAAACGTTTTCTCAGGTTTGGAGAATTGTTATTATATTTATAATTGTTATTATGTTTATAATTTTAATTAAAAATTTATTTAAAATTTAATAACAATGCAAAAATATAATTATATATATAGTAAATAGTTTATTTACAGCAAAATCTAAATAATATTTACAAAAACTCTAAAAACTGTCGTTTTGGTCCGCGTTTGGATCAGTAGTGTTGAAGTAATCAACAAAGTCGTCATCCCCAATATTCTGAAGCCCATCCATGAATGCCCGCCGCTGCTGCTGCTGTTGTGGGATTTGTTGTGGATCTGGCATCTCCGGCCGATAATCCCCGTGGGGGTGTGTGAAGCCCAGGCCCAGGTTGACATTAGGATGCGACTGCTGGGGGTGCTGCTGCGGCGGCCGCTAGAAGTGGTGCGGCGGCGGCTGCTGCTGGAATTGCGGCGGATGCTGGTAGTACTGAGCCGGCGGCTGCTGAAAGTGCTGCTGCTGGAAGGGCGGAGGCCCAGAGGAAGATCCAGCTGATAAGAGATCAGACGGCATCACGTTAGGCAGGATATACCCCCCAGAACGCATAGCCGACCAGATGTTGCTGACGGCTGAATCGAAGGATCGCATTGCGTCTGTCTTCCAAGCCTCAAGATCACCAACCCTCACATCCAGCGCGGCATCCTGGCATCCGAGGTCACGGATCTCATCCGTATCCCGCCGATGATGGTCCTCAAGCTCATTCTCGCGCTGAAAGTTAAAAATTTTTTAAAAATTAAAATCTATTACATAAAAAAATAACTCAAATTATAGAAATTAATTAAACGACAATCTAAATACCTGAGATCGCAGAGGTGCCTCGAAGTGCTCCGGATGGGCAATTTGTGGCGTGACACCGATCCAGCGTCCTCGAGTGGGCCCACCCACGACAGATTTGTAGATCTCGTCATCGATCGCTGAGAACTGTCCATTTGGCCCATACTTGGTAATGAGACGCGTCCTATACTCCTCCTAAGTAATAAAAAAAATAAACTTTCGTTAAATAATAATAAAAGAAATGATAATTTGAATCGAGGAAAATAAATGAATAATACGAGAACGACCGATTCCTTCCCAAGCCATGCCTCCCCGAACTCCTCCTGCCGTAGCCGGTGCCCAACTTGTTTACTCTGTCCAACAGTATTTATGAAGTAATTAATTTTTTTATAAATTAAATAAATTAAAATTAGATGTTTAAATAATGAACTGGTTAAAGAAGATTACCAAGTCTTCATAAACTCTCTGTTTGGACTTGTTGCCAAACGACTTAATCTTCGGACGATTCAGGCTACTTGCATTCCTTTTGTTCTTTTGGGATTCTTCCTTGAAGTCGTTGCTGTTGTAGAACTCGAGAAGCATCCTCCACTTGTCCGGGTTGAGGCGAGCTGGGATGAGCGGTAGCCAATCCAGGTAGTCAGGATTGTCCGGATCCAGCGGATGCAATCGCTTGCACTTCTTCCGGATGTTGTTCTGCGTGTTCTGGTAGAACTCCGCAAACCGGGAGTGCAACTTCTCCAAAAAGCCCAGCTCATCCCACACATGTTGTTCCTGTAAAAAATTTAAAATACAACGTCATTATCCTCAGTAATTTATAACAAGTATTAATTAATGTAACATATTAAATATTAATAATTGTTAAACTACCGCGAACTTATTTGCCCAAGTGGCAAGCTCGTCCGCCGTCTGCTGGTAGTATTTGGGAGGGAATCCAGAGAAGTGGTTCGCGACGACATGAGAAAGCGCGCGCGTGATCTGCTCCGAATGCAAACTGCACATTAACAGAAACCGTGATCGGTAATGAAACATGTAAATAAAAGATATAGCTCCGAATGTTAGAGACTTACTGTGCGATGCGGACTATAAGGCGTCCATCAGGGCCTGCGACCGGCGGAGGTAGTGGTGGCGGGGGCTGCGACAGTATCCGTGGCCGCTGCGGTGGAGGTGCAGCGTCTTCATGCGCTGGAGGTGTAGCGTCATCGTTCGGTGAATCTTGATGCACCGAATCACCGGACCCCCCAGGAGAGTCCGTCGTACGTGATGGGATAACCTCGATGATCGACCATGGGAACTACGGTCGAATGTCCGGACCCGGGAACCTGACCCCGACTCATCCCGGCTTGAACCATCGGGAGTGGACGCCATATCTCAAAAACATTTAAAAAGGAACATGAGTTTCATTTTTAAAATTATATTTTAACCCCCAAACTTTTGAAAAAGTTACAATTTGACCCGAAAGAGTTTAAAAATATACAATGTCGTTCGAAAGTTTTTCAAAATTTTCGAAGACACCCCAAAATTTTTTAAAAATATATTTTAACCCCCAAACTTTTGAAGAAGTTACAATTTGACCCGAAAGAGTTTAAAATTATACAATGTAGTTCGAAAGTTTTTCAAAATTTTCGAAGACGCCCCAAAATTTTTTAAAATTATATTTTAACCCCTAAACTTTTGAAGAAGTTACAATTTTTTAAAATTATATTTTAAAATTGTTGTTTGTCAAAAGATACATTTATCTAAATTTGAGATTGTTGTCGAACGACGTCATACATTTTACTATATTTCGACCGGATCATCGTCATCGTCATCTTCGTCCGATTGGTTGTCCAAATGATCTATGTGCTCGGGATGTGCTTGATGATCCAGTAATAATGGGGTCACATCTGGTCCTGGACGTATACTTTCACCAATTGTCGTCGACTCTTGCAATGGATTCACCGTACCTATCTCCGGCTCTTGCATCAAATCTTCCTTAAAGCGTCTCGGTTTAGTTTTGAAAACTGTCCACCAGTTTTTCAGATTTTGCCTCTTTGAAGGGTATTTGAGATAAACCACTTGTTCTGCTTGGCTGGCAAGAATGTATGGATCTTCTGGATAAAGTCTGGATGTGTGGTCAACATCGATGATCCGCGAAAGTTTATCGTAACGGACGACTTTATTCGTACAGAACCACGTACCCTTGAACACCGTAATACTCAGGTTACTCCTGTACTGAAGGACAATGATTTCATCAATCCAACCGTAGAAATCCATATAGTCTTCTGCATTTGTATCTCCGAGGACGCAGACGCCCCAATTAGCAGACATCTTGCGCTGGCCGTATTGTTTTGTGTGAAACTTGTACCCGTTCACATACACACCAGGAAATGATTTAGCTCGCACTTACGGTCCGCAGGCCAAGGCATACAATGCTGGAGGTAAAGTTGTCTCATTTGCAGAGGCCTGCACATTAAAAATGTCAGTTTAAAATCAACATACATATTGGGGTTATCTTTAAAACCATAAACAATCAAGTGCATGACTAACCATGTTCTTGAACCATTTAGGGAATTGTGCAAGTCTCAAATTGTCAATACCAGCGTCATCCAAGTCTGGAATATTCCGTCGGGCCAAAACATTGAATCGATCTATAAGTGGATCAACTTCCCGACAGTTTTGCAGAATATAAGTTTGTACATGTTCCCTCTCTGCAACCGTCAACTCCCGAAAGTGCGCTCTGCCCATTGGTTTAGATGGATGATCAAATATTGATAGTCCGCTCGGATTGACAGTAACGGGAACAATTTTGTTACGTATGTTGGGGTTCACACATGTTCCATAATTATCTTCCATGTAATGCTCGCAAAAAATCGCAACCTCCTGGATGAGAAACTTTTCAATGATGGAGCCCTCCAAGAATCTTTTGTTCACAGCTTTTGCTTTCAATCTTTCAATATTCCTTTCGAAACTATACATCCACCAGTATGACACAGACCCACACGTTCGAAGATGCCAAGGGAGATGCATCGTGAGATGTTCCATCGAGTCAAAGAACGATGGAGGGAATATTTTCTCCAGTTTGCAAAGTGTAACGACGATAAATTCATCTAACTTTTCGACATCGTCCAATGGAATATCCTTTGAACAAATTAGTCGGAAGAATTTACTGAATTCAGATATTCTAGTCCAAATACCGTCATCGAGATAGCCCCGCAAAGCGATTGGGAGTCACTTTTGCATGAAGACATGACAATCATGGGGTTTCATATTGTAGAACGTGTTACCGGACGTATTAACACACCTCCCAATATTAGAAGCATAACCATCTGGAAGTTTGACGGTATGCTTCAACCAATAGCAAATACTCGCAATCTGATATGCATTTACAAATCACCAAATGCAATTCAGGGCGCAGTCCTAGATCTTCTAGATCACGTCTTAAATTTGCGTTGTCCTTAGTTTTCCCTTTCTGATTGACAATTGTGCAGAAAGCATTTTCGATCGATATGCATCACATCGAGACAATGTCTAACTTTCAAATCTGCCCAATATGGTAATTCCCAGAAAATCGATTTCTTAATCCAATTATGCTGCTTCCCAAACATGTCTGCCCTCATGTGATCCCACGGTGTCCCGAATGGTGGAAACACGATGTTTTGGACCTCGCTTAATATCTGGTGGCCTGATTTAAACTCACATCTTGGCCTTTGATCTGTATGTTTCCATGATTGCTTGTTGTTACGGAGAGCATGCCGTTGCGGTAAAAATCTTCTATGACAACCAAACCAACTCGTTTTCTTTCCATGCGTCAGCTGAAAACTATGAACATCCTCCATACAGTACGGGCATGCAAGTCTTCCATGCGTGCTCCACCCTGATAACATTCCGTACGTTGGGAAATCACTAATTGTCCAAAGCAGACAAGCCCGCATGTTAAAGTTCTGATTACGATGTGCATCCCAGGTTTCCACGCCTGTATTCCATAGATTCTCTAAATGGGTCGAGGTAGAGCCCTTGATCTCCATCACTTTCGCCAAAATTATCAAATTTCTCTGGAAGAATCTCGTCTGCCCAATCCCCAATCCAATGGCCAAGTTGAGGTCACCAACCGCACCCTCAAGGAGGGCCTCAAGAAGCGCCTTGAGGGGGCCAAAGGCCGCTGGGTAGATGAACTCCCAAGCGTCTTGTGGGACTATCGCACCACAACGCGCACCCCAACTGGCGAGACACCTTTCTCCCTGGTTTATGGCGCAGACACGCTTCTACCTATTGAGGCAGATCTTCCTACCATCCGTATGATCAACTTCACTGACGAAGCCAACGCTCAAGGGCTTCGCGCCAAACTAGACCTACTCTAGGAATTGCGTGAGGGCGCTCGCCTCCGCATGTTTGCCCTCAAATAGAGGCTCAATCTCCATCATAATTCCAGGGTCAGGCCCAAGGCACTACAACAAGGGGGCCTTGCCTTGCTCAAGTCCGCCCTCACTCCTCGCGACCCCAAACAAGGCGTCTTGCGACCCAACTGGGACGGACCTTACATTGTTCATAAACAAGTCCACCCAGGAGTCTATGAATTACAACACCATGATGGTCGTCTTCTTCCCCACAACTTTCATGCGGATGACTTACGCTCATATTACGTGTAAGTCCTCAGCTACATGTTTCAATTCAATAAAATACAAGTATATTTCTTCCTCTCTTATAGCACTACATGGCAACATAATCGCCCTCTGCACCCAACCGGTCAGACTGGCTACTCGCCTAAATCATGGCACCAGACCTTGTCAGGTCCCCCTCGCGCACCCACACAAAGGGAAGCCCATTGCGGCCGCGCTAATGATAGTTACGGGTCCCATCCCCAACTGACCTTCAACTCGCCCGCCCCATCCCCAACGAGGCGGAAGGGAAATCCCTTTTGGCTCCTTCAGGGAAGGTCCTGTATAAGTCACCCTTCAACGGGCCTTCGCGCGGACACCTCCAACAGGTAGTTGCGGGTCTCATCCCCAACCGACCTTCAAGGGTAATCCCCTTGCGGTGCGAAAGGGTAATCCCTTTTGGAAGGGAAATCCCTATGTAAGTCACCCCGGCTCCTTCTTCCGCACGGGCAAGGTCCGGGTCCCTGTATAAGTCGCCCTCGCGCGCCTCACCGGGCCTTCCGCGCAAACACCTCAAACAAGAAGATATATGTGTAAGTCGCCCTCATGCGCTGCAGCGGACCTTCCGCACGAAAAGGGCTGCCATCGTGAGCCTAGCAGACCTACCACATGGAAAATTTCATCCACGGTCTCCAAAGGCATCACCACTGCGAACCCTAAATGGGTCCTCAGCTTGTCTTAACAAGTAATCTCTCTCAACTTCTCGACAAGTGATCTCTGTGGCTTCGCCGTTGCGAACCCCAGCAGACCCCTCGCTAAAAACGAGACTTAGCCTACGGTTGTTGACCTAGCTAACGTACCCTACAATGCTATTGCAAGACGAAAGCGAGACTACAAACAATGAAGGTAAATTTGAGCTTTACTTTTCTTATCATAAAGCTTGCGAGCACCATGCAGGTATCCCTTACTTGGTACACTGTCCACTACCCAAGGGCTGCCATCGCGAGCCCCAACAGACCTACCACATGGAAAATTTCATCCACGGTCTCCAAAGGCATCACCACTGCGAACCCTAAATAGGTCATCAACTTGTCCTAACAAGTAATCTCTCTCAACTTCTCGACAAGTGATCTCTGTGGCTTCGCCGTTGTGAACCCCAGCAGACCCCTCACCACAAACGGGACTTAGCCTACGGTTGTTGACCTAGCTAACGTACCCTACAATGCTATCGCAAGACGAAAGCGAGACTACAAACAATGAAGGTAAATTGAAATTTTACCTTCATTACTACTGTCAAAATTATGCAAGAATTTGCAGATATCCATCATACACAAAAGAGGGGGGGCCATCCACAAATTGGAGCCTCCACCCTAATTCAGAATGGCGTACCATGTATCGCCCATCTTCCTCCCCTGCTCTCCCCAGTTGAGCAGGGCCTCTACTGCTGGATCGCTGGTGTTCGCAGCTCCAGAATCCTAAGACTTAGCTCTGGGAACGCTTTCTCCACTTGGAAGCGGCATCTGTCACCCCACCCCGACCCACAGACCCCGCACTCGCGGAAGCGCACGGAGAACGGAACTAAACCGGGGAAAGGGGGAAGGTGGGGGCGACGGTTCACTCACAACCCTAACATATAACCTTAAACCCAAGCCAAAGTGTTTAACCAAGCCCCAAGACACTTACCTACGCGAATGGGGTTGAAAAGAACCAAAATCTCGAAAACAGGGTTCAGGCGACCGCCCGGCCCCAAGCCCGGGTCGCCTGAACCATCGTCTAACTCGCTGCCCAGTTTGCTGAGAAGCCCAGTCGACCACCTGACCTGAGGAGAGGGGTCGCCTGTGATGAGGACATCGCCCCAAAAGGCTCTCAAGTTCAACCAAGCTCGCCATCACAAGCACGCGCACCCACAGATCCACTCCAAGGCGTTGGCGGGCCCATGACCAGGGCTCGTCTGAAGCAAGTTCAAGCAAACCTCAATGCCTTCATGAAGCTCATGGCCCAAGACGACCAAGAGGAATCTCGAGCAAAGGCCTTGCAGCTTCGCCACCTTGGCATCATTTTGGACGAAGAAGATGCGAGGTCCTCTGGAGTCTTAAGCCTAAGCATCCTCGAGGAAGGGAGTACTAAGGCCTTGGTACGCGGACACTAGACCAGGCGAAGACCGCAGACAAACATCCTCGTGAAAGGCCTAAGCGGAGGCATTCCCGCGAAGGCACTTAGCGAAGGCAATCCTGCGAAGCCTTCAATCTTAGAGAGGTAGCCGACCACTTCTGACAGTAAAGCGCCCTTTTCACCTGCAACAACTCGGGAATGAAACCCCTTCCTTTACAGAGAAAAGACATGTGAACGCTTTTAGGATATTTTTCCTTTTCACCTTTTTAGAAGCTTTTCACTCTGCACGCACGCTATCTAAGCCGACTTACTGCTCCCACCTTCCCCACTATATAAGCTAAGAGCAGCGTCATTGTAAGGCAGAACATATTATTGAATTTAAGAATTCGGCTGAAACACTTCCGGAAGTTGTTGGCTTTTGTGTTCTCCAATATTGCATTTCCATTTTCCCGAGTGATCCAGCAAGAGGATCCAAGCATAATATCTAGTATTGCTTGACCTTGTAGTCAAGAGGTGCTAGATCCCATCTCCTTCCCCAGGCATTTTCAAGGGCATTGCCTCACCCCGTAGTGAGGAGGTTCCCTTGGCCGACTCTGTTTTTCTTTCGAGTTCATCCCCTGTCCTGTTTCCAGTGTTGCTGGGAATCGCCTTCTTTCGAGCTAGATCCTCCCGTTGTGATCGGTTATCCCACCGTGATCACATCAGCCTGGCCTCTCGCCTGACCCAGGCGACCGCCTGCTCCAAAGGCCGGGTCGCCTGGCCTGTCGCCTGGCTGCCTGCCTCCAAAACCCAGGGGGTCCAGGCGACCGCCTGCTCCAAGAAAGGGGTCGCCCGGCCCTCGCCTGATCCCCTGCCAACTACGGAAGTGGTCCAGGCGACCGCCCGCTCCAAGGGAGGGGTCGCCTGACCCTCCGACTGAACCTAAAACCTGAAAAACTTAACGCCAAACTTGCACGGTTCCGAACCTGAACTTTAACACTTATACAATCTTACCATTTACACAACCAAACCTTACACAACGAAACATGCATGTTATGTACATTATACAGAGCCTTAAACCAAATTCGAATACAAAGAAAACCAACCAAGTGGCGAACACGGGGAATCCAACCACACCACTTGAAGCTACTGCTGCTGTACCTCAAGTCCAAAACCTCCAACCCTAGCAACCTCGCCTCTACTCGGCGACTTGCTTTTCCTTTCCTTTTCCTTAAACGGTAGATATAAGGGTAAGTTCTCGAAAGAACTTAGTAAGAGAACAGGTATAGACATGGTGCAGTTACTATAACAGTCGATACAAAGAACCTGCAATCGGAAACAGAACGAATACGATACACAAAGCATCTCACCAATCAATCAAATGTTCAATCAATGCAACTCAATCAAACATATGAGATGCAGTTGGTCAAACACAATCACATTCAATTCACAATCAAAACGGTAACATTCTTTGTTATGGACCATGGCGAGATCTGCCCCGGTCCAACCGGCAATGGCCACGCGTCCATTCACAATCGGTCGGTAGAGCATGGTACCAGCTCGGGGGAGCGACCCCCATCGGTCAATCAATATGAATCATCGATAACCATCGTAGGTATATCGGAATACCGGTAAATTCATCGATAACCATCGTAGGTATATCGGAATCCCAATCGGTTCCTGCACAACAATGTCTATACCAGGAACTAGGTCGGTGTCATCGGGGCACTCCCCTATTCCAAACCTAGCCTCAGTCTATATCCGAGTATGTCTGCTACGCAAAGCAATACTCCTAAACACACACTGAACCCTTACCTCCGATTAAAGTCTGAATCCGAATTCTCGATCGACGGTCCCGGTAGAAATTTCGGCAGAGTTTCTGCCCAATTTCAAAGCAACTCCCTGTCCAGAAACAATCACAGATACACAATTCACATTCAGAGTTCACAGAATCAATCACTAACAATGGCATCAAAACCGAGGCTCGGGCCGGGAAAAATGGCTTTCACAGTGAGCCTCTTCTAACAGAACCAATTACACTATCGGAATCAGAATTCTACTCTGAACATAGAAATGCCCTTACCTTTCACAGAATTCTCCGTCGAAAATTACACCCAAATTTTCAGACGCGAATCGGCACAATCTCGGGTGCGTTTCATCCTACGTTCCTGTTATCAAACATGCACCAGAAAGTGCCGAGAACTCTTAGGAACCGAAAAATCAAACAAAGGAGCATATGACACTATTCACTCCAAAGTTCAAATGCTCATATCTTGCAAACTACTCCGATTCTTCCAAAACAAACTTCAGATTACTCAACTACACAACCCACTGAACGATCTAAGTGGCTTACCTCGAAGTTTGGTTGCGAAACAACGGAAATCAGTTGTGAGCTCAAGCTCTCAAAAATGACAGATGTGAGGGAGAGAGTGAGAAAGTTACGGATGGAGAAGATGAAGAAATAGAAGTGTTGACTAAAATCCCTTTTCAATAACTTATACATATATATATGCATTATTGGCATAATACATGTATATATGTATTTATACCCATAATTCCATTTCCTTCCTTTTCCTCAATCAACCAACAAGTGCCACATACCCCTTTCTCTCTCTCACCCATCCGTCCCATACCTCTCTTTTCTACCAAAATGTCTAATTTTCAAATTATCTCACACACAAACAAAACTGCATTTTCGCTCAGCCCGAAAATGTAATTTTTTACCAAACTTACTCCGATTGGAACCAAACTTTAACCACATACTCAGGATATCATAAAACCCATAAAACACATTTTTCTTATCCAAATATAAGTCCCGGGTCACTCGGAAATGCAATTCCCGGGAATTACGCGCAGTCGCGTAATTAATTCTAAATCCTTCCCGGGTTGCCCCAAAATTCACCAAATCAAATCCACAATTACCAAACATGCAAAGCAAATCCCAAAACAGAAATTATCAAAAATCCGGTAATTAAACTTAAATACGTAATTAACTTAATTACGTACCGGGTGTTGGTAACAATTCTCCCCCTTAAGACCCTTGGTCCTCCAAGGTAGTCTTAAGGCGTTCGTACTCTTGGGGGTACCGATCCTGTATATCCTGCTCGACCTCCCACGTTGCCTCTCGGTCGTTGATACGATCACGGGTACACTTGACGCGAAGCCACGAGATCGTACGGAAGCGCAGATCTAGCTTGGAGGAGTCGATAGACAAGGAAGGGATAGATTCGGCCACAGACACCTCCCAACTACGAGGTTGGGCAATATCTGCGATAAGCCTGGGGAGTATGGAAGATCTAGCACCTCTCAACTATGAGATTGAGCAATACTAGATATTAAACTTGGGATAAATCACCAAGGGGGATGGCGGAAAATAGCAAGGGGGTGAGAACCGGAGCTTAAGGAATTTTCCTTCTTAAGCTTTAAACGTGTTCTGCCTACAAAGAGAGTTTACTGTCCCTTTTACAAAGACGCATGCATGCATGCCATAAAGTGTACAGTACTTTTACATGCATGTCTGACTAAAAGATAAAAAGGGTAAAAGTAGATAAGTATGCTCCCAAGTGTCAGCGTGAAAGGCGGGAGTGCGCCAGAATGGTCGGGAGTGGTTGGCCGACTTGATAAGCTGAGGTGGCTTTGCTTTAGGGCTTCATCTGACTGGAGGCCCCGCCCTGAAGGCCTCGCCTTTGTTGGAAGGCTTCGCGGAGAAGGCTTCGCCTTAGTTGGCCTCGCCTTCTCTTTGAGACTTTGCGAATAAAGGCTTCGCCTTGGCTTGGAGGCTTCGCAGTAGGGAAACCCATCCTTAGCGTCTGAACTGGAAGTCTTCGTGTTGCAGGCTACGGCCTCGCCAGGAGACTTTGCTGGGATGGCTTCGCCCAACGGTTTAGCCTTCGCCAAGAAGCTTCACTTGGAGGTTTGCCTCCATCTTAAAGACTTCTTGATGAAGAGTCTGGCTTGAGGGCTTCGCCTTGAGTGTTTATGGGGGTGGTTTCGCCTGAAGGCTTCGCCAACGCCGGAACACCTTCGTTTGAGGAAGCCTAGCCCTCGCCTCGAGGCTTCGCAGGAATGACTTAGCTTGGAGGCTTCGCCAGTGTTCTGGATGCCTTAGCAGGATGCAGTTCATCCTTCGCCTTGAGACTTCACAGGAACAGCTTTGCCAAAGTGCTTCGCCATCGCCTGGATGCCTTCGCGTGCAGAAGCCTCTCCTACGCCTTGAGGTCTCGCGTAGGGTCCTCGCCTGGTGGCGTTGCCTTTTCCATGTCAGGTGCTAGTCCAGACCATGGGTTTAGGCCGCCTAGGCCTCTGAACCTACTCGCCAGGAGATTGCTCCGAGCTTCACTCGACTGCCTCTTCGTCTGGAATTCAATGTCGTTGCTTGGGGATCCCATGATCACATCAGTCGGTATGATGAGACCATTGTACTCTGATCATCGGTATTAGCTTACTACGAAGCTTCCGCACATCGTGCCCTAAAATGGCCACTGGCACCTCTCTGTAAGAAAGATCCGGTTCTTTCTGTATATCTTCCGCGGTAACTGTCTGAACCGGATCCAGGATACACTTCTTCAGCATACTCACATGAAACACGTTATGCACTGCTGACATATGCGGGGGTAAAGCCAACCGGTAGGCTACTCTACCAACCCGCTCCAGAATCTCATACGGTCCCACATAACGCGGTGCCAACTTTCCCTTCTTACCAAATCTGATAACTCCTCTGGTTGGCGCTACCTTAAGCCAAACCTTGTCACCAACTTCAAATTCCAAATCCCGCCTCCTTTTATTTACATAGGAGGTGGTCCGATCATTAGCAACCTTCAACCGATCCTGAATCTTCTTAACCTTTGCTGTCGTTTCCTCAATCCGTTGAGGACCCAATTCCACTCGATCGGAAGCTTCGCCTGACAATGTGGCGTTACACAACGCCGCCCATACAAAGCCTCATACGGTGCCATGCCAACGGTGGACTGATAAGCTGTTATTGTACGAAAATTCCACCAATGGCGGTGATAATCCCACTCACCACCAAAGTCCAAGACACAACTCCATGACATATCCTCCAACACTTGGATCACCCGTTCTGATTGTCCATCTGTCTGTGGGTGATATGCTGAACTCATGTGCAACTGTGTACCCAAAGCTGTGTGAAAAGCTTTCCAAAACCGTGTTGTAAACCGCGGATATCGATCGGACACTATGGAGTCTGGCACTCCATGTAACCGTACAATCTCTTTGATGTACAGTTGAGCTAACTTCTCCAAAGAATCTGTGATCCGCATTGGCAGAAAATGGGCACACTTCATCAATCGATCCACTACAACCAATATAGCGTCGGGGTGCGCTCGGGTCATAGGTAGTCCTGTCAGAAAGTCCATAGTAATATTGCCCCATTTCCTGACCGGAATGGGCAATGTCTGTAAGGTGCCTGCTGGTTTCTGATGCTCCGCCTTCACCCGTTGACACGTTGCACACTTAGAAACATAAGTGGCAATGTCCTTGCGCATACCCGGCCACCAGAAGTGAGATTTCAAATCATGATACATTTTCTCACCTCCCGGGTGCACGCTCAATCGACTCGTATGTGCCTCCTGAAGTATTTCATTGCGAAGAGTCGGTTCCATCGGTACATACAGTCGATCTCTGAAATACAACAATCCCTGCTTGTAACCAAATGACGGGTGAAGGGATCCTTTCGCTTCTCCCGATACCTTCTTCAGTGACGCATCTGCATTCTGAGCGTCTCGTACCCTGTCTAGCCACCCTGACTGGATCGTCAAAGTAAACAGTTGTTCTCGCTCTCGATGCTCCCACAAAGTCCACAAACAAACCAAGTCATTCTCTTCATCATCACCATCCCGATCTCCACCTTTCACCAAGCCGGTGTACTTCCGACTCAGTGAGTCAGCTACCGAATTTCCTGTGCCAGCGGTATACTCGATACTACAGTCGTAATCCTTCATGTACTCAAGCCACCTCCGTTGTCGCATATTCAAATCCTTCTGGGTAAACAAATATTTCAAACTCTTATGATCCGTAAAGATTTGAAATTTGCTACCCAGCAGATAGTGTCGCCATTGCTTGAGTGCATAAATAACCGCTGCCAATTCCAAATCGTGAGTCGGGTAATTTTGCTCATGCGGTCGAAGCTGTCTCGACCCATAAGCTATCACATTCCTATCCTGCATGAGTACACAACCCAAACCCGACCTAGAAGCGTCCGTGTAAATCGTATAAGCTGCACTCGGATCTGGCAATATCAGAATAGGTGCGTGAGTAAGTCTGTCCTTTAGTTCCTGAAAGCTGCGCTCACACGCCTCAGACCATACGAATGCTCGCCCCTTCTGCGTAAGCTGAGTAAGGGGTAGAGCCAAAGTCGAACATCCAAATACAAACCTCCGATAATAACCTGCCAGTCCGAGGAAACTTCTGATCTCTCGTACTGTAGTCGGTTGCTTCCAGTCCATTACTGCCTTAATCTTTTCAGGATCCACCGATAAACCATTCTCTCCAATAACGTGCCCCAAGAAGGACACTTCCCTGATCCAAAATTGACACTTGGAGAGTTTGGCATACAATTGATGATCACTCAAAGTCTTCAATACAATACGCAGGTGATCCTAATGTTCACCTTCATCCTTAGAATACACCAAGATATCATCAATGAAAACCACTACAAACCGATCCAGGTATGGACGGAACACTCGGTTCATCATATCCATAAACGCTGCAGGCGCATTCGTCAAGCCGAATGGCATGACGGTATACTCATAATGTCCATACCGGGTTCGGAAAGCCGTCTTGGGGATATCCTCTTCTTTCACTCGAAGTTGGAAATACCCCGATCTCAAATCAATCTTCGAAAATACCTTTGCCCCTTCAGCTGATCAAACAAGTCATCAATCCGTGGGAGGGGGTATTTATTCTTCACAGTTATCGCATTCAGTTTGCGATAATCGATACACAGTCGTAACGTTCCATCCTTCTTTTTCACAAACAACACTGGAGCACCCCAAGGGGACGTGCTCGGCCGAATGAATCCTTTAGCAAGCAATTCATCCAGCTTCTTAAGCTCATTCATTTCATTAGACATTCGGTAAGGGGGAGCAGACAGTGCGATCGATCCGGCTGAAGCAAAATCTCGAAAACAATTTCTCGTTCCGGAGGCATCCCCGGTAAATCTTCAGGAAATACCTGCGGAAACTCTCTTACTACAAATATCCGATCTATCTCATCCCTGATCTCCGAAGAGTTCAACCCACAGTAATCATCCTCATCGATCACTTCAATCTCGTCTAGAATTTTCAATTCTAGACTCCTCATTTCCGATCCCTGTTTAGAAGAAGCGGAGGACAGAAGTACCTTCCCGGTAGCTAGTGTCACCTCCCGCTTCCCACAATCAATCTGTACTCCGTTCTTATCCAACCAGTCCATTCCCAAAACCACAACATATCCCGAAATATCTAGAACCAGTAAGTCACTCAGAATCTGATGTTTCCCCAAATCGATCACACAATCCCGAACCATATCATTAGAGAGCAACCACTGGCTCCCTGCAGTCTTAACTAAAGCCACACGTGGCATGGAACTCACAGATAAATGCTGAGCCATAACAAATTTCTGAGCCACTATAGACACAGAAGCACCAGTATCGAACAATATAGTAGCAGGAATGTTATTTAGCAATATGGTACCTTTAAGAGCACCTTGTCGGGCTGTCTCACCTTCCTTTTGCTGAGTTGCCTCCCCGCGTTCAATCTGAAATACTCTTCCCATTCTCGGTTGCGGTGGCGGAGGAGGTGCTTGCGGTCGCGGAAACTGCGGTCTAGCACCACCTCGTGGTGCCCCCGGTCGGATCAACGGTAACCCAAATGGAGGCCTCGAGCCATGGCCGACCTCCCTTCTTGGTGCAGCTTGAGGACAATCTCTGATCCAGTGGTCCGAAGAACCACATCCCAAACACTGACCTGTCTCCCGATAGCATGCTCTGCCTGGGTGAGAACGTTGACAGGTCGAACAAACAGTAGTGGAGGGTGAAGCTGCTCCCTTCCCTCTAGCGCTCGAGTTAGGCTGGGGTGCCCTCCCGGCATTTTGGGAGAAGTCACGGAAACCAACACCCCTACCACGTCCAACGGTCTGTTAAGGCATGAGTCTACTCTCAACATCCTCCTGCTCAATCGGTTGTGTCACAGCCACCCCGCCCGGTTGCGGAGGCGGAGCCGGCCGCGGCGTCGGAAACAGGAATTACGGCGGAAAACGCGGCAGCGGAGCATCGAGCTCAAATACAAAACAAACGAGTATCGACTAGCAACCTACAGAACCCATACATGGCAAGTATACATGATAACTCGACAAAATACCAACCAAGCAGTTCATGGTATACCAAACATTGCTCATCGCAACAACCACAGAAACACTGAATTCATATCATAACAAATCCAATATAGGCAAGTCGGGGCTCCGCCCTCGACTCAGAAGGCATCAAAGGCAGAATATATTTCCGATCATATGGCATATACAAAATTCATGATCTGATCTACATGCATGCGGCTACAGCTACTGAGCCATTAAACAAAATCCTATATATATATACCTAAGTGCGGAATCGAAGCCTCTCGCTCAAGAATTCCCGCACGTGGTACTCTTCTTTCTGAGAACCCAGAATGTCCGGAAGCACCGCGGATCTCTATTCCGCTGGTTGCTTGTCGATCGCTACTGAAAGATGGTAAACAAATAAAAGGGTGAGTCCTCGAAAGGACACAGTAAGGGCTTAAGGTAAAAGTGCAGTTTGCCCATAGGGCGACAATCTGAACCTGCAAAACAGAATATCACAGCATATGCATGTACATATAAACATAAAGCATAACGTAAATCAGAATCCAACACATGCGGTCCAACCGCGAGCGACCCGTGGCGCGGCCCTCAGCGAGAGGTCGAATATACTGGTCGAGCAGAGCAGATAGCACGGTACCGGCTGGGGTCGCGAGCCCCAAACTGTCGTAGGGTCACAGAACAGAAGTATCGGCACTCCGGGTGCGGATACGCAGAATGTCGGCACCCCTTCAGTGCGGACACAGAACAGAAGTATCGGCACTCCTGGTGCGGATACGCAGAATGTCGGCACCCCTTCAGTGCGGACACAGAACAGAACATATAATAATAATAAGAATACATAAACATAACCGACATAACATTACCTGATAACCATATACAGAACAGAATAGGAACCCGGGCCTCTAAGGTCATCCGGGCCTTGAAACAGAACAAACGTACATTTTACCAAATTAAGCCCTTACCTCGGATACGCTGCCCCGCAGCCCAACACTCGGAAAATCCCAACTCCCGACCCGAAATGCACAACTTGGCTCCTACGGGTCTGCGCTACTCCACCAACGCAGAATCAAGCTGTACAACCATAGTTGGATCGAACATATCCAAACAAACCCCGAGAAAACAATTTCCGCACAAACCCGCACTTTCCGGAAAATTCCACAGAAAGCTCGGTTTCACAAACCGAGCCTGAACATTGTTATTCCAACACCCACAAACATATTCCAACCCTTAAACCCGCATTCCAGACACTTTTCCCGGTAAACTCGTATAAAACTAACTTTCTCATTTCTAACCCGAAAATGGTATTTCAAACACCATAACGCACCTACTTCCACCCACATTACCAATTTAGCATCCAATTCAATCAACACACACCACCAACATTGAAAAAGAATCACTTCAACAATTTGATCCTTAACCAATTTTTCACCACACCTCCATTTCAATCCAAACAAAGTTCCAGTTGTACTCTTTAATCACCAATTGCAATTATTAAGCAAGATTACTAACCAATTTCACCTAAATAACCAAAACCACTTCACTAACAATTCGGCCAAAGAGGGGTTTTCAACCCAACTTATTTTCCATCAAATTGAATCCACACATAAGCTTAGAATCATGCTAGGATTAACATACTTGAAGCATGAAGCAAGATAACAAACACACATTATTTTGGAATTTTCCCAAAAATTCGGCCAAAGAGGGTTTCTCATCCAAGGAGTTTTTTCCAAAATCTAACACTTGATTATCACTCCCCTCAAGCCCAAGAACAACATACTAAAAGATGGGAGGGAGAGGATCACTCTAGCTTATAGTGAAGAACAACCATGAATTCTCAAATTTGCTCTCTTTTCTTCACCATATCATGTTATCAACTTGAAAAGAGAAGAAGGATGGAAGCTTACCATTGTTTGGAGCCAATTCCTTGTTGAATTCCAGCAAGAAATGATGAAGCACTTGGAGCTTGAAGAAGGAAGAAAATGGCGGAGAGAAGAAGAAAGAAGAAGAAGAAAGAAGAAATGAAAAAGACTTGTAATATTATGTAATTTTATACTTTATATATCCCTTCCTTTTTCTCTTAAATGGTAAATGGACATGTGTCCCAAGTCCTCCCAAATGCTGCCGAAAATCTGCTGCAGCCCATACTCTCCATTATTAATTTTGCACCCATTTGCAAATTAACTCCCAATTTTTCCGAAAGTTCCAATTCTTTTTGCCCAAAAATAATTACCGAATTCCAAAATTAATGAAACTCGGACACAATCTTCAGAATATTATAACATGCACAGAACATTTTTCAGAAATTCATTTGCCTTTCCGGAGTGTCCTACCGAGCTCGCTGAACCCGAACCAAAACCCGACGTGCGGCGTGACAACTGAACCGAAATTCCGTCACTCCAAAATTCTATAAAAATTCCCATAAATTCCATCTTAAATTCAAACACAACTTACCCCAAAGCCGTCAGAAAATTTCCATCCCGAGCCCCGGGATTCCCGTCTCGAGCCCCGGGAGTCGCCCGGAACCGAACGTCCCGCCCCAAATATTAAACTCCACAACCACCTCCGGGACGTCACCACGACTCCAAAACTACAAACGGCTTCCCAAACTGAGATCTCGAGAGTGCTACCGAGCCCGCTGTACGTCCCGAGGCGACCCCGACAACCCCCCGGCGCCAGAAAAATATTTTCGGCGGAAACGTCCGGGGGACCCACACGACCTCAAATACGGAAGGGTTCGCCAAAATGATACTCGGATAGGGCTCGGGAGCCGTCTGAACGGCGAAAAACGTGACCCGCAGGCCAAACCGGAGCCCCGGGTCACTCGGTCGCAACCCGCTCGGGGTGACCGTAACATTCTCCCCCCCTTAGAACTCTTGGTCCTCCAAGAGTAGCTGAACCAACCAGACAGTGTCGCTACCAACCAGAAAATATAACCATTCCTCTAATCCGAACAATCGGACCACCGTGCAGTGCGGCGGGAGTGGTAGTTTAGACTACCATCTTGAGCCTCACGGCGTCCCACCCTCCGGGTGCATCTTATTGCACCCGAGATCGATTGCGGTATTTCTACCAGACAACCCCAGACGATCGAACCTAAATCTAACCGATCCACAACAGGCTATCACGGAAGGTACCACATAAAAGCGAAGCTTGATTGGGGGGTAAGACCAACCTAACAACTTACTCGAAACTCATGATAACCGATATAACTCGGGGTAACTCGCCCGCCTATCAAATCTTCTTGTTCCTCTGAACGGTGCTACCTCCAGTCAAATTCTATTACCAAACTCAGATTCAAGAGCCCTACGGCGGCGGTTCGTATAAGCAGTGGTGCAGTCGTTCGCGGTTTTAATCCGCGCCTGTAACAATCTGATCTTTGCCGTAGACTCCTCAAAAAGCTCGGGTCCCAGCTTAACCCCATCAGACGCATCTGTCCAACAGTATGGTGTCATACACCTCCCGTACAACACCTCATAGGGTGCCATGTCAAACGTAGTCTGAAAGCAATTGTTGTATGAGAACTCTATCAAAGTAACTGCTAGTCCCAAACTCCTCCAAAATCCAAAGTACAGATTCGCAACATATCCTCCGATATCAGAATCACCCGCTCCGACTGTCCGTCCGTCTGTGGGTGATAAGCTGTATTCAGATGGAGTCGCGTGCCCAATGCTTCATGAAAAGCAATCCAGAACCGTGCCGTGAAACGCGGATCACGGTCAGATACAATGGAGTCTGGTGCTCCATGTAATCGTACAATCTCACTGATGTAAAGCCGGGCAAGCTTCTCCAGAGGGTGCAGCGGCCGAATAGGCGAAAGTGTACGCACTTTGTCAGCCGATCCACAAAAACCCAGATAGCATCATGATAAAACCGTGTCAGGGGCAGTGCAGTCAGAAAGTCCATAGTAACATTGCCCCAGTGTCCCTGCCGGTTCCTGATGCTCACACTGCTCGAGTGTGCCCCCTCTAAAATATCATTCCAGAACTCCTGATCCTCTGGTACACAAAGGCGGTCTCAGAAGTATGGCAATCCTTGCCTATACTGAAACGTCGGTAACACATAAACCCTTATCTTCCCCAGATAACTTCTTCAATACCAAATCTCTACCTTGCGCTTCGCGCATCCTATCAAGCCACTCAGAATGTATAATAAGTGTAATAACCTGAGCACGCTCCCAGAGCTGCCACCTGTGCCAAAGGCACGTCAGATCACTCTCCTCAGATCGGTCACCAACATTTCCTCTCTTAATTAAGCCGGTATACCTCCTATTCAAGGCATCGGCAACCGTGTTGCCCGTGCCAGAGATGTACTCGATACAACAATCATAGTCCTTAATGTATTCGAGCCATCTATGCTGCCTCAAATTAAGCTCCTTCTGTGTAAACAGATATTTCAGACTCTTATGGTCGGTAAGAATCTGAAATTTATTACCAAACAGATATTGCTTCCAATGTTTCAGCGCATAAATTATTATAGCTAACTCCAGATCATGTGTCGGTCGGTTCAGCTCATGCGGTCGCAGTGCCTCGACCCATAAGCTACCACAAAACGCTCTGCGCCAACACACATCCCAAACCAGGATGTGGAAGCATCCGTATAAACCACATACGGTAAGATCGGATCTGAAAGAGTCGAGAATCGGAGCGTTAGTCAATTACCGCCTCAACTTCGAAAATTCTGCTCACACTTATCGGACCGGATATACGATTGACCCTTCTTAGTCAAGCTGCATAAGCGGAGATGCCGAACAGAAAATCCCAGTACAAACCTCGGATAATGTCCTACTAACCCGGGAAGCTCCTGATCTCCCATACCGTGGTAGGTTGTTTCCAATCCCGAACTGCCCTCACCTTCTCTAGATCCACAGACAGACCATGCTCAGATATAATGTGTCCCAGAAAAGTAACTTCCCGAATCCAGAACTCACACTTTGAGAATTTAGCATAAAGCTGATGTTCCCAAAGTGTCTGCAGAACTACCCTCGGATGCTCCCGATGCGAATCCTCATTCCGAGAATATATCGAATATCATCAATAAAACCACCGAAATGAGTCCAAGTACGGTCGGAACACCCGATGCATCGATCCATGAATGCCACCGGAACATTGGTCAGCCCGAATGGCATGACCGTAAACTCAAAGTATCCAAACCGGGTGCGGCGCAGTCTTAGGTATGTCCTCTACCTTCACCCTAAGCTGAAGATACCCAGATCAGAGATCAATCTTTGAGAAAATCCTCAAACCCCGAAGTTGATCAAAAGATCGTTAATCCTCGGTAACGGATACTTATTCTTCCCAATAAGAGCATTCAACCGTCTGTAATCAATACAAAGTCAGGGTGTCCCATCATTCTTCTTAACAAACAATACCAGAGCACCCCACGCTGAAGTGCTCGGTCGGACGAAACTCTTTTGCTGTAATTCCTCCAATTACTCCTTCTACTCCTGCATCTCAGAAATAGGCATCCGATAAGGAGGAATAGATATCGGAGCGATGCCGCAGTGGATCTCAAACACAATTTCCCGCGACCCGAAACCCGGAAACCTTTCTTTTTCAACCTTCTGGACCTCAGAATCTGTCAATTCAAGCTGAATTAGCAACTTTACCAACCACACTACCAAACTACACCCCGACCCAAAATCGAAAATCCGTGAGAATTTGGTAAAATTCCGATTTTCCGCAGACATCGAATTCAGAACCGATTCGAACATGCAAGAATTCACTTCAATAATCACAAATCAATCCACAGAACACATCAAATTCAACGAAATTCCCAACATAATCGGTCAAAAATTCGGCCAAAAGGTGAGTTCTCACCGTGTTGTGTTTCCAACGATCCAACGTTATTTCCTAATCCTTACCTACCCAACATCAACATATATGAACCACACAACGATCCAACGGTTCAATTCCATCAAAACTCAGATCTAAGCCAAGAACATCAACTTTCCAATATTGCCAAATACTCAACAATCGAACCATACCTCAGATAGACGTAGTACTCGAGTTGCTGATCAACTTCCCAGTTGAACTCTCGGATCAAGAAGCAATCTAGAGCAAGCTTTGGAAGCTTGTAAAACACAACAATGGTGGCTTTAGAGAGAGGAAGAATTCGGCAGTGAAGAAGGAAGAAGAATACGTTTGCATTTTTGCAAGACTTGCCAAAACTTAAGTCTTGTAATAATAAGTCATGTGCTTTGCACATGACATCCTTTAAGACATCATAGTGAATCATAATCACTAGAAATAACAAGAGACCAAGTCCAATACTTTCCACTAATCACATTTCGCCAAGTGTCACAGCTTGGCTCGCCCCGAGCCCGAAAACTGCCCGAAACCGTAATTTCCGACCCAGAACATTTTTCTTCACAGAAAAATGTAAATTATATCCCGACTCCAGATCTTCCTCAAAACTGCAAATCTGAGTCCCGGGTCACTCCCGGGAGCCGTTTCTCCGCCCGAGAATCCCGAAAATCATCCGACGGCAACCCCGGCCCGAAAAATATTTTCCGCGGAAATGTCCGGTACAAAGCCAGACACTAGAAATCAGATATCGGGTCAATCCGAACTCCGGTTCGAAATCTGAAGCAATCGGCCGGAGTAGCCGTTGGCCCGGCGCCAACCGGCTCGAATAGCCTCCCTCCAGGAGTTTGTCAATTCCTGCAAACCAAGTCTCTACTACCTCCGGCCCTCCTCGGCCGCTGAACCTCGGGGGGGATTCAAACTCTGAAACCTCTCCAAAAGTCCAACCTCGTCAGACTGGTGTCTCAGATCTCCCCGTCGTTGATAGGACCGACGAGAAGTCTAGGTGTCGTAGTGACCACGCTCCTCGGAGTCACTCACTTACCAATTCCAAAGCTGTAGCGAGCAGTGGCTAAAGTCTCGCTATCACCACCTGATCAAAATGCCCTTACCGTGGCATAAACAGTTTTTCCCCTGCCTACTGCCGCCCCAGAACCAGCTAGGCTGGCGGTAATACCAAATCAGAGAGGGGTCCCTACGACAGCTAAGCCTCGGGGGTGGTGAGTGTGGTTGTTCAGACCCTGGGTCACGCTGAACCCGTATCCTATTCCACGGAGGTGTGGGATCCCGATCCCGCCCCTCCGGTACCAAATCACGCTATCAACGCGTGTTAACCATATCTCAAAAATTTCAGACCAAACAGAATCCAGGACAAAAGTCGGTCACTCCTAATCTCTACGAAGCTAGCGGCGGTTTTCTAAGGCTCAGTAGTGTAATGCAATGCATGATGCAAGGATTCTTTTCGAATCCCGAAACTAAATAATAATCCTTAACATAGAATCGAGATCATGCTTATAATCACGGAATCACTTCATATAACACCCACACCATCCATAATGCTCCAAAGAACCGCCACCGCTCCACACGCATACCGAAATGGTTCAAATAAGGAGTTGATCAGGCTCCGTACAGAACCACTCCAGAATGTGGTGTAAACCAGTAGCTTGCCCTTCGAAGTCATCTTCGCAGTACTTAACCATGAACAGACTTATCTTACTCCAAAAGTCCACCCTCGGACTTGTATACTTGCCTTCCACATTTCATATCAAAACCAAACATACTTTAC
The DNA here is from genome assembly GCA_024586325.1 of Stellera chamaejasme. NCBI lineage: Eukaryota > Viridiplantae > Streptophyta > Magnoliopsida > Malvales > Thymelaeaceae > Stellera > Stellera chamaejasme. The sequence continues at coordinate 16,632,379 of CM044987.1, read as the reverse complement.
CTTTTGGTCAATCCGACCCAACCTGCTCGATACCAACTTGTCACAGCCACCCCGCCCGGTTGCGGAGGCGGAGCCGGCCGCGGCGTCGGAAACAGGAATTACGGCGGAAAACGCGGCGGTGAGCATCGAGCTCAAATACGAACAAGCAGTATCGACTAGCAACCTACGAACCCATACATGGCAAGTATACATGATAACTCGACAAAATACCAACCAAGCTGTTCATGGTATACCAAACATTGCTCATCGCAACAACCACAGAAACACTGAATTCATATCATAACAAATCCAATATAGGCAAGTCGGGGCTCCGCCTCGACTCAGAAGGCATCAAAGGCAGAATATATTTCCGATCATATGGCATATACAAATTCATGATCTGACCTACATGCATGCAGCTACAGCTCTGAGCCATTAAACAAAATCCTATATATATATATACCTAAGTGCGGAATCAGAAGCCTCTCGCTCAAGAATTCCCGCACGTGGTACTGCTGCTGCTACAGAACCCAAAATGTCCGGAAGCACCGCGGATCTCTATTCCGCTGGTTGCTTGTCAGACTGCCTGAAAGATGGTAAACAAATAAAAGGGTGAGTCCTCGAAAGGACCCAGTAAGGGCTTAAGGTAAAAGTGCAGTTTGCCCATAGGGCGACAATCCGAACACGCAAAAGCAGAATATCACAGCATATGCATGTACATATAAACATAAAGCATAACGTAAATCAGAATCCAACACATGCGGTCCAACCGCCGAGCGACCATGTAACGACCCCTCAGCAGAGGTCGAATATACTGGTCGAGCGAGCAGATAGCACGGTACGGGTGGGGTCGCGAGCCCCAAACTGTCGTAGGGTCACGAGCGTATGTATCGGCACTCCCGGTGCGGATACGCGAGAATGTCGGCACCCCTTCGGTGCGGACACAGGCAATGTATCGGCACTCCGGTGCGGATACGCGAATGTCGGCACCCCTTCGGTGCGGACACGAGCAGAACATATAATAATAATAAGAATACATAAACATAAACGAAGTAACATTACACGATAACCATATACGAGCAGAATAGGAACCCGGGCCTCTAAGGTCATCCGGGCCTTGAAAGCAGAACAAACGTACATTTTACCAAATTAAGCCCTTACCTCGAAACGCCGCCCGCAGCCCAACACTCGGAAAATCCCAACTCCCGACCGAAATGCACAACTTGGCTCCTACGGGTCCGCGCTACTCCACCAACGCAGAATCAAGTCACAACCATAGTTGGATCGAACATATCCAAACAAACCCCGAGAAAACAATTTCCGCACAAACCCGCACTTTCCGGAAAATTCCACGAAAGCTCGGTTTCACAAACCGAGCTAGAACATTGTTATTCCAACACCCACAAACATATTCCAACCCTTAAACCCGCATTCCAGACACTTTTCCCGGTAAACTCGTATAAAACTAACTTTCTCATTTCTAACCCGAAAATGGTATTTCAAACACCATAACGCACCTACTTCCACCCACATTACCAATTTAGCATCCAATTCAATCAACACACACCACCAACATTGAAAAAGAATCACTTCAATAATTTGATCCTTAACCAATTTTTCACCGCACCTCCAAATCAAACCAAACAAAGTTCCATTTGTACTCTTTAATCACCAATTGCAATTATTAAGCAAGATTACTAACCAATTTCACCTAAATAACCAAAACCACTTCACTAACAATTCGGCCAAAAGGGGGTTTTCAACCCAACTTATTTTCCATCAAATTGAATCCACACATAAGCTTAGAATCATGCTAGGATTAACATACTTGAAGCATGAAGCAAGATAACAAACACACATTATTTTGGAATTTTCCCAAAAATTCGGCCAAAGAGGGTTTCTCATCCAAGGAGTTTTTCCCAAAATCTAACACTTGATTATCACTCCCCTCAAGCCCAAGAACAACATACTAAAAGATGGGAGAGAGAGGATCACTCTAGCTTATAGTGAAGAACAACCATGAATTCTCAAATTTGCTCTCTTTTCTTCACCATATCATGTTATCAACTTGAAAAGAGAAGAAGGATGGAAGCTTACCATTGTTTGGAGCCAATTCCTTGTTGAATTCCAGCAAGAAATGATGAAGCACTAAGGAGCTTGAAGAAGGAAGAAAATGGCGGCAGAGAGAAGAAAGGAAGAAGAAGAAAAGAAGAAATGAAAAACTTGTGATATTATGTAATTTTTATACTTTTATATATCTTCCTTTTCTCTTAAATGGAAATGGACATGTGTCCCTTCCTCCTCCAAAACATGCTGCCGAAAGTAGGCTGCTGCAGCCCATGCTCTCCATTATTAATTTTGCACCCATTTGCAAATTAACTCCCAATTTTTCCGAAAGTTCCAATTCTTTTTGCCCAAAAATAATTACCGAATTCCAAAATTAATGAAACTTGGACACAATCTTCAGAATATTATAACATGCACAGAACATTTTTCAGAAATTCATTTGCCTTTCCGGAGTGTCCTACCGAGCTCGCTGAACCCGAACCAAAACTCCGACGTGCGAGCGTGACAACCTGTACCGAAATTCCGTCACTCCAAAATTCTATAAAAATTCCCATAAATTCCATCTTAAATTCAAACACAACTTACCCCAAAGCCGTCAGAAAATTTCCTTCCCGAGTCCCGGGATTCCAGTCCCGAGCCCCGGGAGTCGCCCGGAACCGAACGTCCCGCCCCAAATATTAAACTCCACAACTACCTCCGGGACGTCACCACGACTCCAAAACTGCAAACGGCTTCCCAAACTGAGATCTCGAGAGTGCTACCGAGCCCGCTGTACGTCCCGAGGCGACCCCGACAACCCCCCGGCGCCAGAAAAATATTTTCGGCGGAAACGTCCGGGGGACCCACACGACCTCAAATACGGAGGGGTTCGCCAAAATGATACTCGGATAGGGCTCGGGAGCCGTCTGAACGCCGAAAAACGTGACCCGCAGGCCAAAACCGGAGCCCCGGGTCACCCGGTCGCAACCCGCTCGGGGTGACCGTAACAAGTTGAGCCTTCTGTGTTGCTTCCTGATAATATCTGATATCGAACGGTCGGAGTGCCAATCAAATATCAGGTCGCAACCCTCTGATGAACCTCTTTGCCTTTTGCTCCTCCATCCCATGGTACTGTGGGACGTAGCGAATCAATCGATCAAACTCGTGCTCGTAGTCCAGCACGCTCATAGTCCCTTGTGTCAGATTGTCAAATTGTGCTTGTCGCAAGTCCCGGACAGCATCACTCACATAATGATCGTGGAACAAGCGAGTAAACTCATTCCACGTCATATCAGTATTAGGCTCTCCCCGCGCGAACTGCTCAGCTCGGCGCCTGTTCCTCACACTCTCCCACCAAATCAAAGCTCGGTCGTCCAAGTTGTACGTTGCCAAAGATACCATTGCGGTAGGTGAGAATTCCAACCTTTCAAACATGGAATCGATCCGTCGAAACCAGACTTCCGCCGCCTCAGGTCCACCCTTTCCCTTGAAACGGGGTGGGTTCAGGCGTTGGAAACGCTCGAGCATCCTACTAGGGCGCTCATTCTCTTCCCGTTGCCTCTTAGGTCGATGTGACCCTTCGGCTTCCTCAGATTGTCGACGGTGACGAACACTTCCTTGAGACGGGCCATGAACATCATGACTCCGCCTTGCAGCTGAGTCACTCCCTCGTTGCACCCTCCTACCTCTTGGGTGTCTCCGCTCTTCATCGGTACTAGCCTCCTCCTCCGATGAGGATGGGCTGTTATCAGTCACAGTATGGGGTGCATGACGCCCCGATCAACTTCCACTCGCAGCTCGAAGTTGTTGCACTGTCCTTGAGTCTGTCGGTTCCGGTAATATCAGTGCCAAACTATCCCGGATCTGTTCTAAGACCCGCATTAGCTCAGGGGAGACTTGTGGTGCCCGCCCCCTGCCGGTTGTACTATCTGACGAGGTTCGGGACCTTCATCCCGCCTCTCCTATTCATTCGGTCCCGGTCTTTCCCGGGTGTTAACCATTTTCTGAGAATCATTATAAACACAACATTACGGTAACAATCAAAACTTAGCAGCAGCAACAGTATTCCAATTGGCTCTGTATATGTACATGCATGATGCAATGAAATGCAACCTTACTATAACATAAACCATTCGCAATTAGGTAAACCTGCTCTGATACCAACTTGTCACCCCAACCCTGACCCACAGACCCCGCACTCGCGGAAGCGCACGGAGAATGGAACTAAACCGGGGAAAGGGGGAAGGTGGGGGCGACAATTCACTCACAACCCTAACATATAACCTTAAACCCAAGCCAAAGTATTTAACCAAGCCCCAAGACACTTACCTACGCGAATGGGGTTGAAAAGAACCAAAAATCTCGAAAACAGGGTTCAGGCGACCACCCGGCCCCAAGCCCGGGTCGCCTGAACCATCGCCTAACTCGCTGCCCAGTTTGCTGAGAAGCCCAGGCGACCGCCTGACCTGAGGAGAGGGGTCTCCTGGCCTCTCGCCTGACCCAGGCGACCGCCTGCTACAAAGGCCGGGTCGCCTGGCCTGTTGCCCAGCTGCCTGCCTCCAAAACCCAGGGGGTCCAGGTGACCGCCTGCTCCAAGAAAGTGGTCGCCCGACCCTCGCCTGATTCCCTGCTAACTACAGAAGTGGTCCAGGCGACCGCCCGCTCCAAGGGAGGGGTCGCCTGACCCTCCGACTGAACCTAAAACCTGAAAAACTTAACGCCAAACTTGCACGGTTCCGAACTTGAACTTTAACACTTATACAATCTTACCATTTACACAACCAAACCTTACACAACGAAACATGCATGTTATGTACATTATACAGAGCCAGAAACCAAATTCGGAATACAAAGAAAACTAACCAAGTGGCGAACACGCGGAATCCAACCGCACCACTTGAAGCTACTGCTGCTGCACCTCAAGTCCAAAACCTCCAACCCTAGCAACCTCGCCTCTACTCGGCGACTTGCTTTTCCTTTCCTTTTCATGAAACGGTAGATATAAGGGTAAGTTCTCGAAAGAACTTAGTAAGAGAACAGGTATAGACATGCTGCAGTTACTATAACAGTCGATACAAAGAACCTGCAATCGGAAACAGAACGAATACGATACACAAAGCATCTCACCAATCAATCAAATGCTCAATCAATGCAACTCAATCAAACATATGCGATGCAGTTGGTCAAACACAATCACATTCAATTCACAATCGAAACGGTAACATTCTTTGTTATGGACCATGGTGAGATCTGCCCCGGTCCAACCGGCAATGGCCACGCGTCCATTCACAATCGGTCGGTAGAGCATGGTACCAGCTCGGGGGAGCGACCCCCATCGGTCAATCAATATGAATCATCGATAACCATCGTAGGTATATTGGAATCCCGGTAAATTCATCGATAACCATAGTAGGTATATCGGAATCCCAATCTGTTCCTGCACAACAATGTCTATACCAAGAACTAGGTCGGCGTCATCGGGCACTCCTCTTCCAAACCTAGCCTCGCCTATATCCGAGTATGTTCACATGCAAAGCAATAATCCTAAACACACACTGAACCCTTACCTCCGATTAAAGTCCGAATCTGAATTCTCGATCGACGGTCCCGGTAGAAATTTCGGCAGAGTTTCTGCCCAATTTCAAAGCAACTCCTGTCCGTAAACAATCACGTATACACAATTCACATTCGAGTTCACGAATCAATCACCAACAATGGCGCAAAATCGAGGCTCGGGCCGGGAAAACGGCTTTCACACCGAGCCTCTTCTAATGTAACCAATTACACTATCGGAATCAGAATTCTACTCGAACACGAAATGCCCTTACCTTTCAGAATTCTCCGTCGAAAATTACACCCAAATTTTCAGACGCGAATCGGCACAACCTCGATTGCGTTTCTTCCTACGTTCCTGTTATCAAACATGCACCAGGAAGTGCCGAGAACGCTTAGGAACCGAAAAATCAAACAAAGGAGCATATGACACTATTCACTCCAAAATTCAAATGCTCATATCTTGCAAACTACTCCGATTCTTCCAAAACAAACTTTAGATTCCTCAACTACACAACCCACTGAACGATCTAAGTGGCTTACCTCGAAGTTTGGTCGCGAAACGACGGAAATCAGTTGTGAGCTCAAGTTCTCAAAAATGGTGGATGTGAGGGAGAGAGTGAGAAAGTTACGGATGGAGAAGACGAAGAAATAGAAGTGTTGACTAAAATCCCTTTTCTATAACTTATACATATATATGCATTATTGACATAATACATATATATATATAATCGCAGCCAGCCCTCCTCGTAGGCTGCGCCCCCTCCTCGTAGGCCCGCGCCTGCTTCACCTTGAGGTTGGATCTCACCAAGCTTGTACATAAGTCGAGGCATCCTCTTAGAGATGGGCACCTTAATGGAAGAAGGGGACTCAGGGTCCTCATCTACGAAGGGAGGAAGGCCCAAAGCCTTCTCCATCTCCCATACTGAGGCCATCGCTTTCTTGAGATCAGTGGTGATCTCCAAATGTGCCTTTGCGGCATCCTCAGCAGCAAGCCTGCCCTCTTCTGCTTTCCCCTCCGCCAACTGGGCCTGGGCGATGGCCTGGCGCTTCACCTCCTCAGCTGCAGCCTCTGCCAGCTCAACTTTGGCCTTCGCCTCCGCGAGGGCAGCTTTTGTTTCAGCCTCCAAAGAGAGGAATGACTCCTTCATGACAGCAGCCTCAATCTGCTTGGCTTCCAACTCTGCTTCCTGTTGAAGGAAACGATGCTGAAATGCATCAATCAGACAGGCCTGCTCCCACCGGCGCAGCCTGCAAGCGGTCCGCTCCTTGTTAAGGAAGTCGCACCAAGTCTCCAGTTGGGCCACTCGCTTGGCCTGCTCCTCCTCCCTTCCTTGAGAAGCCTCCAGCAACTTCCTGAGAAATGCTATCTCAGCAATTTGGGCGTCGTCCCGCTTGTTGGCATACTTGAGAAAGTCATGCCACTACTCAATGGCAGCGTACCCTTGAACGTCGGCCTGCATCCAATTCCATTCAGCAAGACAGAAAGAAAAACTACAGAGTTTATAAAACAAAGACTAAAAGCTATCTTACCCGCAGATTCTGCTTGGCTGACTCCTTCATGAGCTCAGCAGGGGAGTCTGGCTTCGCCCTATCACCTCCCTGTCATAAGGGGTGCGCAGCCCCTCCAGGCACGATAAGAGGGTCTTCTCCCCTCCCAACAACAATGAGTTGTCATTATTGAGGAAGAAGACCGGGTCCCACGCATCGCGCAGTAGCTTCCCCTCTTCCTTGTACACCTTGGCCCTGAGGTCTTGCCTCGTGACCCTCAGTGTAACCGGCTTTTCAGACCACTTGGGGGCTGTCTTGGCAGCAACTCGCCTTCGCTCCAAGTAATGGGGCCACACCCCGGTCTCCTCCAAAATCTCGGTCATGGTCCCCAGGTCCGCGCAGACCTCGCGAGGGCCGCTCCCTTGCCCAGAAGGCCCCGCACCTGCAGTAGTTAAAGGTAGTACAACTGAGAAAGTTGAAACACAATCTCAAGTCAAGTGAAACACACTCTCAAGTCAAGTGACTTACCAGCAGAGGGTTGCACCCATCCACTAGCCTCTGGCTGGCTGCTGGAAGGTTGGGCTGCTTCCCAACCACTTGTCCTCACAGAGGACCGCGCCACCAGTGCCCCCTCCTCTGGGGCCTCGCTATCAGAAGAGGAAGATGCCTCCTGAATGACCAAGACCCCTTTCCCCTTCGCCGCAGGGGCATCCTCCTTTGAAGGAATCACTGCAGGGGCCTCCTCCCCTGAAGGGATCGCCACAGGGGTCTCCTCCCCTGCAATAATGGCCTCCATCTCCTCCCCTGCTGGGGTGGTCACCACCTCCTCCTCCACAGGAGTGACCACTGCCTCCTGCCGCCCAGAACTGCTGATTGCCTTAGCAGCCTGTTGGCCCCTCCTCCTCATGGACAGCAGGACTTCCCCCGCTGACATCCTGCCTCTTTTAGGGGGCGCGCTCCCCTTGGCAGCAATCTCTGCCGCGACCACGTGCCCAGGCAAGTCTTCACCTTGAGCTGGAGAAGGACTCGCAAAGAGCCCAGACACGAAGGCCTCAAGAACGGCGGCATCCTCAGGGGCAACTGTCTCCACCACTGATATGGGCACACCCTCTATGGGAGCAGCGGTGTCCGCCCGCACCCCCTCTGAGCCCTCTACAATGGGCGTGGCCTCTTCAGTAGCGGAGGGGACCTCCACTTCCAGTCCCCTCGCCTCCTCCGCAGGATCTGCGGCCTCTACGGTGGCGGGGACCTCTTCCCCAACAGACCCCGCTGCCTCTTCAGTAGGAGGGACTGCTGCAGATCCCTCTGCCTCTGCAGGCCCCTTGGCCTCTTCAGCAACGGCGGAGGCACTCCCCTCTCCAGGCTGCACATCGCCAGCAGCCACTCTCCTCTTCTTCTCTCTTTGAGGGGACACCAATGACTTGGTGGCGGCCCTCTTCTTCTGCAAAGGGACAATGCGTCCCAACGCCTTGACAGCCCCAGCAGGGGCATCCCTCCCAAATGCACAGGCCATGTGCACCTGCTGGGCAACGCGCATGGACGCTCTCTTGCCCTTGCCTTCGCCAGACTCAATGGAGGCGTCTGCAAACAGAAGGAAAAAACTTCAGACCAGGTTCTGCTAAGCATTTTACATTTGTGCAATGCACTTGTATATACAAACGTACCTCTTGGCCCTGCCAGCGCTGCGGTAAGGGCATCTACCACTGCCCCGCGATGGGCTGGGGCCCATCCCTCGTATGGCGGGGGCACCTCAGGGTCCAGCAGGAAGCCCGTGCTGATCCCAGCCCACCTCAATGTTGTCTCATCAAGTTGGGTGGCAGAGAAAGGGAAAAGCTCGTCACAGGCGCTCCTCGCAAACACATCGTCCAACCATCCCAAAAGTTGGACGTATGCCTGCCACCGCAGCCCGTTGGAAGTCAACTCAGGCCTCCGCGCGATGCTCTGCACTGATCGCCGCGTCCTCGCCACGGGAAATTTCCATGAGTTTTCGCGGGACAGGAAGAAGAAGGATCCATGCCAGGAATGGTAGGATTTGGGCGCGGCGATGAACGAGATGGAATTGTTCCCCCCAACATTTATGGGGGTCACATGGAAAAATGCGCTTCCACTGCGCAGCTCCAGCCGATAAAACCGTCGGAAGACGTCGGCAAACGGCTTTGCACCGGCCATCCGACAGGCAACGGTGAAGCCTGCGATGGTCAGAAACGTGTTGGGCGCCAACTGTGATGGTGGCAGCCCCCACTCGGTGCACAAATCTTGCACCAGCGGCGGGAAGGGGAACCGCAGCCCCGCCGCAAGCTGTGCCGTGTACAGACACAACACCTGGTTCTCCAAGTTCTCCTCGGTCGTCGGCAGACCCAACGCCCGGCAGGCACCCGTACGGGCGGTAAACACCAAAGCCTTCTCCACTGGGAAAAAGGCCTTCACCATGTCCTGGTGAATCTTGTCAAAACTCGCTGTGGTCTTCTCCACGGTAGCAATCACCGGACACACGGCTTCCTTGGACTCCATTTCTGCAAAAAAATCGAGCAACAGGCGTATAAATCGGAAGAGCCTAACAGAGGCATTTTGTCAAGCACTCATCGTGCTCAGAAAAGCACTCACTGTGCTCGGAAGAAATCTTACCTGCTTAAATCGCCGGTGAAAAGAGCGGTAGGGCAGGTAGCAAACGCACGAACAGACGGCGGAGTTACGAACGGGAAGCAAAGAATCACCACAAAAGAACTTGCAACGACCGATGAACGGTTCAAACACGCAAGAATGCGAAAAGGCTACTCAGCGCAATAACGAGGAAATGCAAAAGTGAAGATGAATAGTTTCAATCTTCTCGGACACGCTTTTATAAGCCCGCGGAAATGAAAAAGCGCTTTTTTAAGCGTAATCGGCTCCTGAGGCGCCACGTGCCAGCATCTAACGGTTAGTAAACCTTGTGCCTTCCGTTATTTCTCCTGCTTTAAGTATTGAGGAAACCCCTCACTTCCGTTACACTTCAAACGGTCCACAAGAGGCATGCCGCCCTCGCCAGTTCCAAGACTTTGAATTTTAACAGAGTACAGGACCCTGCCCATACTCTGCCTTCAGGAGGAGGCATCTTGGTACACTACCCAAGCAAATGCCCCCTCAAAAGCTCACAAGGATCATGAGGAATCCAACACATGGAGTATCAGACCATAAAAGGTCATCACACCCCACACAAACTCGGTTCTGCGGCTACTACTGCCCTCAACACGATATTTTTCAAACAGTATTTGCAACACGGAGTACAGGACCCTGCCCATACTCCGCTCTCAGGAGGAGGCATCTTGGTACACTACCCAAGCAAATGCGTCCTCGCATCGCATCAGAATCACACAAGGCCCCGCAGATTTCGCCCTCGCGGTCTCCTTAGTCTTACCCCTCGTGAGGTCTTACTCCTCGCGAGGTCTCCCCTCTCGATCGCCTTCGCGGGTCTTACCCTCGCGGTCCCCCTCGCGTCTCGCACGCCTTCGCGAGGTCTCCGCTTCGCGAGGTCTTGCCCTCGCGGGTCTCAAGTCTCGCCTTCGCGAGTCTTTTAGGCCTTCGCGAGTCACCCTCGCGGTCTCAAGTCTCGCCTTCGCGAGACTTTTATGCCTTCACGAGTCACCCTCGCGGTATCAGGTCTCGCCCTTGCCATCTCACTAGCCTTCGCGAGTCTCACTCCCGCGTTCTCAACTCGCCTTCGCGAGGGCTCTCACGCCTATACTGGCCCCGCCCAGATAAGGCCCCTGCACTCAGGTTCGTGCGACCCTTACACCTTTATTGGCTATGCTTTATCTGGGCCTTCGCCTGCTACTTGCTCCACTAGGAGATAGGCCACTTGGTCATCTGACATTAAGCAACCAATGAGGAGGTCAGCACGAGCCTGAGTGATCTTCACCAGATTTGCACGCCAAACATTCCCTGACAAGTGAATCTTCTAAGGCGGTTTGCTGAGATCTTCATCATCACAGCCGCCTTATCTCCTTAAGTCTCAGACTTGTCGGACTTGTCTCACACTGTCCAAGGCTTCAACTGGGGGAGGCTCCTCCTGGCATCTCCGTATAAATAGGGGGATGTCCACCCTAAACTGAGTAAGCTACTACACGACCCCACTCCTCTCTTGCTACTTCTGAGTATTCTCTTTGTCTTCCACAGATTACTCTGAACAGCAAGCTTGGAGCTCTCAAGAACATCATCACCATCAACCATTCAACTCAGATTCCGCACCTGCTTCAGGAGCGCGAATATCACATGATAATTTTGTTGAAATCCATCTATCCCCTCCTGAAAACGCTGATACATCCAATCACGTTGTCCGGCCATTATACAATTCCTATAATAATTGTATAAAAAAACAATATGCCAAATATTAAGCATAACAATTATATAATATATATTCAGCACAGAACTTAATTCCAGATTTTTCTCCTAATTCAAGGTGCATGGGTCCTATCCTATTCATAAAAGTACTATTAGTTAATCAAACTTTTATCTTGTGTAAGTAGAAAACTGATATAATTACGTAAATTTCGCAACATTTCGTCTAAGTTCCTCGTTATATCATTTCTCCGGCGTAACGCCTAGAGCAGGTATAAAGAGGAACAAGACGAAATATTGCATCCGAAATTTACGTAATTCTTACATTTCTCCATACACAATCATAAAAGGTTAATTAACCGATAGTATACTTTTACAAACTGTCCAGTAGGTCAATCCATGAAAACTTTGTAGAATATATAATTTTACACCGTTATTTCAATATTTTGAAATAAACTGTAAAATAATACTCCCTCCGTCCCACAAAGGTTGTAGAATTTGTTTGGGCACATATATTAAGGAAAGTGGGAGAATAATAGTGTGTTGACAAAATTACCCTCATGAAAAAGAAAATGAGAAAATTTTGTAGACCCCAATTTTAAGTTGAGTGGGAGGAAAGAGAAAAATTTGTGGGTCCATGATGTGAAATAAGAGGATAAAATGGTAAAAATGATGATAGAAAGTTTCTATTTTAAGAAAGTTGACAACCTTTGTGGGACGACCCAATATAGTAATGTTGACAACCTTTGTGGGACGGAGGGAGTATATTACTACAATTTTTCATAGACAGGTACTATGGCTCATGAACTACTTTAGTTTAATTAAATAAGTAAGCAACTGAAATACATATAAATAAAACAAATTTGAAGAACTCATAAAAATATATATAAATAAATCTAAAAAAAATACTTGTTACCTACAAGAGACACAATAACTGTGGGCGGTTGACCATCAACTGAAATCACTAGATGATATATACTTTCTACAATTATAAACAATTAAAGGAAAAAATTGAAAGGAGATGAAGAAAATATGAAGTGTTGTGTGAAATGAAACCGGAGAGGAGGAGTTGCTTATATAGGGGGAACTTACTACGGCCAAATCCGCAGTCGACGGCCGCAGTAAGCAGCTGGTCAAACCGCCTCGTGGACCACGCGGCTTTACTGCGGCCTTAGGCGCGGTAAAGGCCGTGGTAAATCGTTTTATCGCGGCCTTAGGCGTGGTAAAGGCCGCGGTAAAACATGTATCATGCACGTAGTGCAAGACACGTCATAAATATTTGTATTTCACTATTCTTTATTAAAAAATCCATAACCAACAAATGACGTTTTCCATATTTTCCTTACGTGGTTTATTTAACAATTTTCATTTTTACACGCATTTTTTGATTATTTAAATTTTCCAATGATTTTAAATATTTATACATTGGTGGCATGCACTAGCTTATAAATTTATCATTTAGTACTCCTGTAACACCCCCATTTACCCACCAATAAAAATTAGGACAAATTGAAACTTCGAAAAATAATTTGTTCGATAAAACATTTCAAAACAAACACGTAAAATAAATTCACATTCGATAAATGAGGGTGCTACTCAGTCACGCCAAAACAGATAATACATATAGATAAGTGCAGCGGAAAATAACAATGTTCGTTTATTTCCCAAGTCCACTAAGTAAGGAAGGGAGCCATGTCGAGAAGTCACAGCACGTCTCCACCAGGTAGCTGCTCCTCCTCGAAGTACGTCAGCCCGTACTCCGAGTCAACGAGATCGACATAGTAATCCTCCCCGTAAAACTCATCTGTAATTAATGGGGTGAGCGTCCATTTGCTCAGTAAGGAGGAAAGATTATAGACCCTTCATGAGGGTCGTAATACTTCATCAAATAAACAAATCATAAAATAATGATTCTAAGCATGACAGATTTTAACATATAAGTATATAGCGCAATATTTAAACAGTAAACAACCAGACAACCCTAATTTAAGCCAATATGTAAATGCAAGAATATTGTTTAGCTCGTTCACTGTACGTTAAAAAACATTTTCGAAACCATTTTTTAAAAACATGCCACCGGATGAACCCAGGGTGGTGGGTATGTACATTACAACACTCTCGGGAATGCCCCTTAAGCAGAGCCACTAGGCCAGAGCCTGATGGGATGTCTACGCCGATACAGAGCCTCGCGTGAATGCCAACCAATCCAGGAGGCAGAGCACATGCATGAACCTAATGTGGTGGGTGTGTATATCACCACAATCTCAGGAATGCCCCTTAAGCAAAGCCACTAGGGATGCCGCCAGGCCAGAGCCCAATGGGCTGTCTACGCCGAGACAGAGTCTCGCGTGAATGCCAACCAATCCAGGAAGGCAGAGCACATGCATGTAATAGTTGGGTTCAAACCATTTGTTCCGAACCACTCGTCTAAAAATATGGCTTAGTTAAGTCACGTAGGGCCGAATCCACGACACCTCTCATGTCTTAACTAAAGGTGGGTCGTGTAAGGTCGTTTTTTCGGCACCAGATGTCACGACCACCCCGCCCGGTTGCGGAGGCGGAGCCGGCCGCGACGTCGGAAACGGAAACTACGGCGGAAAGCGCGGTAACGGAGCATTTTGCTCAAATGACGGAATAGTCGAACAACGACTTGCAACCTACAAAACTCTTACATGGCAAGTATACGAAATAACTCAACATTTACCAAACATGCAGTTTGATACGAATCCACTCCAAAGAGGTGGATTGTTCACTTGGCGGATCTAGCTTGTTGTAAGTGACAGAATTGAAACGAAAAACAGGGTCGGCTCCTAACCACCTCAATCCTCAAATGGAGAGCAATGGAAAGGTGAATTGCCTAGGAGTGAGGGATCTAGCACCTCACTTCTCAAATGAAGAGCAACACTAGATGTCAAGCTTGAATCCACTTCAATGGAAGCAAGGGGATGATGGAGATAAAAGGCAGAGTTCAAAGTGAACCGATACTCTCACACTGGAGACAGTTTCTGATATTCCAATTATAATTCAAGTTGTTCTTACAAATGCGTGAAAACTAGTTTAAATAGGGAGGGGTGGTGAAGGCAAAGCGGCGCCTCCTTCCTGGCATGCATGCGAAAAGCATAAAGTACTTTTGCATGCATGTCAGCCTAAAAAGCTTCCGAAAAGGTCAAAGTACTCCTAAAAGTAGACTTATGTCTGTAGCACGTAAAAACTGACATTTGTCTTCCCGAGTATCTTCGTGAGAAAAAGGGGGTCTTCGCGGAAGGTCTAGTTAACCGAAGTCTGCGGGATGCGAAGGCTTTGCAGGGGCAGCTGCGCTGGGGAGAGGGCTCTTGCTGATGCTTCGCGGAAACGACTTTGCTTATATCTGGTAATCTCTCCTAGGGTCCCCGCCGAGAGGCTTCGCGTTTCCAGGGTCCCCGCCGAGAGACTTCGCATTTCCAGGGTCCCCGCCGAAAGACTTCGCAGCTCCAGGGTCCCCGCCGAGAGGCTTCGCATTGATGACTTTGCTTTGCGCCCTTGTGTGGCCAACTTGCACGTAGCCTTCGCCATTGGCCTCCTCTTCAAGTATGCTTATATTCACAGACCCAAAGGCTTTTGCGTTGTCTTCCTCCATGGTGATGCCGAGTTGGCAAAGCCGTAGAACCCGCTCTCGAGCTTCCTCTTTATCGTCCTGGGCCATGAGTCTCATGAACGTGTTGAGACTTGCTTGAACTTGTTTCGATCGGGACATTGTCATAGGTCTGCCAATGCCTTCTAGAGGGTTGGGAGGCTTGCGAGCTCGAGCTGGGGCATCTTCATGTTCCTCGTTCGGTCTGCTAGGTTGATTCACGGTGATGTCCTCATCACAGTTCATGGTGTACCAAACATTGATCTTCGCAACAGAACTCAGAAACACTGAACCCACAGAAACACCGAACCCATTTCATAACATATCCAATATGGCAAGTCGGGGCTCCGCCCTCGACTCAGAAGACAGTACATAAACAGAATATATCTCAGATTATACATCATATATAATATCATGATCAGAAATACATGCATGCAACTACACCTACAGGCCACCAAAGTAAACCCTAGAATACCTAGGTGTGGAATCAAGAAAACCTCTCGCCCAGAAGATTCCCACACGAGGTACTGCTGCTGCTGCTAAATCACAACCAAAGAGAGGAGAGTTAGTTAACCGTAAATCCATCAGAACTGAAATCAGTTACGCCAACCAGAAACCTCTACCGAGACCACCCCTTAAACCCGAACAGAACAGAACGGAGGTTCCACAAGGGAACTATCAATACTTGAAAACCAAAACAGAAAGCACCGCGGATCCCTAGTCCGCCGGCTGCTTGTCAGACCGACCTGAAAGGTGGTAAACATATAAGGGGTGAGTCCTCGGGAGGACCCAGTAAGGGATGAGGTCAGAATGACAAAACAGAAGTATATCGGCACCCCCAGTGCGGATATACACAGAATGTCGGCACCCTCCAGTGCGGACACAGAACAGAATGTCGTCACCCTCAGTGCTGACACAACAGAACAGAAGTATCGGCACTCTCGGTGCGGATACACAGAACAGAACCAAGGAGCACCCGTGGCCTCCATGACCATCCGGGTCTCGTCACAGAACAGAACATATCATAATGCATATGCAAAACAGAACAGAATATAAACAGAAATATACCAAAAGGTATACACAGAATATCGGCACCTAGTGCGGATATACAGAGCAGAACATAAACCTGTGGCCTCCAAGACCATCCGGGCCTTGAAGCAGAACAAGTTACAAACAGTATCCTACCATGTGACTGGTCCCGGGATCACCGAACCACCGCCCTCACCCGGAACCCGCCTCAACTAAACCCAATATACATGCAAATACTACCAGAATGCATAATGAGAGAAGTTGAGCCCTTACCTCAGAAAAACTGCCCCGCAGTACAAATCCCAGGAAATCCCGGCTCCCGGCCCGAAATGTGCCAACTTGCTTTTTATGGTCCCACACCGCTCCACCAATACAGAATCAAGCTGAACAACCACAAACCAATCAGAACTCACCAAATTAGACCCCCTGAACCAAACCCGGACATTCCGGCACTTTCCCGCAAAAATCCACAGAAAGCTCGGTTTTATGAATCGAGCTA
The DNA here is from genome assembly GCA_024586325.1 of Stellera chamaejasme. Lineage (NCBI taxonomy): Eukaryota > Viridiplantae > Streptophyta > Magnoliopsida > Malvales > Thymelaeaceae > Stellera > Stellera chamaejasme. The sequence goes on along the minus strand of CM044987.1, from coordinate 16,615,859 downwards.
GAACATCGTTATTCATACACCCACAAACATATTCCCATCTTTAAAACCCACTTTCCAGACACTTTACCCGTAATCCCGCATAAAGATAACTTTTCCTCCCATTATCCGAAAACGACGTTTCAAACACCATTACACACCTACTTCCATCCACGATACCAAATTACTATCCAAATCAACCAAAACATAACCCAAACATAGATAAAGTTTCACTTCAAGTTTCGGCCTCTCACCCATTTTCCACCAAACTTCCATATCAAACCATTCAAGGTTCTATTTACATACTTTAACCACCAATTTCATATCTTAAGCAAGATTACTAACCAATTCCACCTTAATCAACCAAAACCATTCACAAACCCTAACTATTGAATTCGGCCAAAGAGGGGTTTTCCATCCAACATGTTTTACATCAAATTGAAACCATAGAAAGTCTTAGAATCATGCTAGGAATAACATATCCAAAGCATGATCCAAGAACACAACTACACAATATTTTAGAAATTCAAGCATTAATTCGGCAACTCTAGGGTTTTTCAACCATGGAGTTTTTCCAACATCTAACCCTAGATTCTTACTCCTCTCCAACCCAAGAAGAACATACTAAAAGATGGGAGGAAGAAGATCAACCAATCTAGTAGCTAGGAACAAACCCTAGTTTCGAAAAACCCTCTCTTTTTCCACCCAAACCAAGCTTCCAACTTGTAAACTCATGGAGAAGAGAAGCTTACCAATTTGTGGAGCTCAAATCCTTGAAGTTTCCAGCCAAGATGAAGAACAAGAAGCTTGGAGGAAGATGATGAAGATGGCGGCAATGGAAGGGAGAAAGAAGAAGAAATGAAACACTTAACATTTTTCATGAAATATCTCCCTTTTATACCTCCTTTCCTTTTCCATCTTTCACCACAAGTGGACAAGTGTCCTACCCCTCCCTTTCCAGCCGACCTTCTCCAAATCTGACCAAAATAATTGCTGATTTTAGGGTTAATAACAACTTAGTCCTCCAACTCTCCAAATCTTTGCAATTTAGCCCCAAACGCAACTTCCTAACCCCAATTGAAACCAAAACTGAACACAACCCTCAGAAAATCATAACACACCCAAATCCTATTTCCAAAGTCCATTTGCAAATCCAGAGTGTCCTACCGTGCCCGCTGAACCTGAGCAAAAACCCGACGTGAGTGCGTGATAACCCAAATCCAAATCCCGCCATGAAAAAATTACACAAATATTACCATAAAATCCGTCTCATTATATAGCATACCTCACACCAAATCCGTCGGGAAATTTCCATCTCGGCCCCCGGGATTCCCGTCCCGAGCCCCGGGAGTCACCCGGGACCGAACGTCCCGCCCCAAATAATATACTCGGTAAAAAGATGTAGGACGTTCCCACGATTCCAAATATGCAAACGGTTTCTCATTCTGAGGTCCCGGGAGCGCTACCAAGCCCGCTGAATGTCCCGGGACAAGTCCCGGCCCCGGAAAAAATATTTTCGGCGGAAATGTCCGGGAGACCTATTCGACCTCAAAACCCAAAGGATTCTCAAACATAATGCTCAGATAAGTCCTGGGAGTCGTCTGACCGCCCAAAACCGTGAGCCGCAGGCCAAAACCGGAGCCCCGGGTCACAACCTGCTCGGGGTGACCGTAACACCAGACATGTCGGGCCAGTCACAGGGTCTTATGTCCTTATAGCTGCCCTAACCTGCCGCCAATCCCCTTAAGACATTTCCGGCTAGGGGTGTAAACGAGCCGAGCCCGAGCTCAGGAGTTCGAGCTCGAGCTCGTGAACGAGCTCGGCTCGAGCTCGGCTCGAGTTCGAACGAGCCCGAGTCGAGCTCGAGCTCGGCTCGAGACAGCTCGAGCTCGGCTCGAAGGTTCGTGAAGCTCGAGCTCGTTAGGCTCGCGAGCTCGGCTAGGCTCGATTCGGCCTCAAACGAGCTCGCGAGCTCGAGCTTGTTAGGCTCGATTTCCTCGCGAGCTCGAGCTCGTTAGGTCATTTTCGTTAGGCTCGCGAGCTCGTTAAACCTTACGAGCCGAACTCGTCGGGTCGGCTCGTATTAATCGAGCCTCATTGCTCGAGCTCGAGCTCGAGGCTTATAAAAGCTCGGCTCTAGCTCGAGCTCGAGCCGAGCTCGCCTATCCGCTTAACAGCCCTATTTCCGGCCCATGTAGAAAAACACGTTGGGTCAGTCATTGTGTCTTATGTCCTTATAGCTGCCCTAACCTGCCGCCTATCCCGGAGAAAACATTTTGTCCAGAAAATTCATTTTGTCCCGTTTCGAATGCAATCATGCGATGTAGTACATCAAACAACATGTCATATCCAATCGTGATGCATGACCACTAGTTTGTTTAATTAATACTCCCTCCGTCCCACAAAGGTTGTAGGATTTGTTTGGGCACATATATTAAGGAAAGTGGGAGAATAGTAGAGTGTTGACAAAATTACCCTCATGAAAAAGAAAGAAGGAGAAAATTTTGTGGACCCCAATTTTAAGTTTAATGGGAGGAAAGAGAAAAACTTGTGGGTCCATGGTGTGAGATAAGAGGATAAAATGGTAAAAATGGTGATAGAAAGTTTCTGTTTTAGGAAAGTTGACAACCTTTGTGGGACGGCCCAATATAGTAATGTTGACAACCTTTGTGGGACGGAGGGAGTAGCATTTAGGTGTGACGCCTTGTCCTACTCTTTACTACTTTTATCTTGTAATCTTGTTACTTGCGTGATGTCATGACAATCATTTACAATTTAATAGTTGAAATACTTGTGTGCACTCTTGTCTCGTGAGTCATAACCCAATCTTGCTTAATTTCGTTTTTGTGCCTAACTTGTTGGCTATCAACTTAGGGTAACTTTTATGACCCTATCATGATCATAACGCTTGGTTTCAACCCTAAACATGATACTACCCCTTTTTGGTAACTTTTACGACCCTATCATGATCGTGACGCTTGGTTTCAACCATAAACATGATACTACACCTTTCTGGACCCACACATGATTCTAGTATCTTTTTAGCTTTCCGGCCCTAACATGAAACTAACGGAGTTCGTTTAACGAGCCTATCATGCCACTAGCGAGTATAACGGTCTTAGCAAGATACTAGCGTTATATACAACATCCAGCGTACATATCATACATGTATGTCCATCAATCAGTCAAACAACCCAAGCGATAACAATTCCTAAGTGCAAAAATATAAAGTATCAAGAATAACTAAATACGCTACACAGGTTGCGCGTCCAAATGTTTTATTAAAACCAATTGTTTAACTTAAAATTCATTATTCGAGAGTTTGTTTATGAAGCAGATATGACGACTCAAAGGAAAAACTCCATCTTATCCCCCTTACTTGGATGTAGCCGGTAATATGCGGCGGCTAATAAGATGAGGATGACAGGAAGCGTCGATTGGAGTTGGTACTTGGAGTCGAGAACATAGCGATACGAATTTAACGAAATATTCCATGAGATTCCGCAAGTGAAAGCTTACCAGTACCGGCCTGTAAGATTTACGAAAAAAGAAAGGAGGCTTCTACGGTTTCTGATGGGTTACAATAGCTTGAGGTAAAGTTTGGGTCAAAATGGAAGGTCTGAGAATTTTTTGAGGGCTTCTAGGCACAAATACAAATTTTTAAGCACAAGAAAATAATTTTAAGCAAGGAAAACTAATTTTTAAATACTTCAAACAATTTAAAAGTTGAAACTAAAGTTTATAAAAGTTATGAAACACTATTATAGGATTTATGTATAAAATATAGAATTTTTCCAACCTTCATTATTATTATTATTATTTTTCTATAAAAATAATAAAAAGGAAGTTAATTACTAAGATAAAATATTTTCCTATTCTAAAATACTTTTTGAAAAGTTCCATATGTAAAATATAAGTATTTAAGCTTAACTAAAATATTCTACATTCAAAAAGATCAAAATGGAAAGTTATGGATTTTCTAACTTTTAGAAAATATTTTACAAGAGAACTAATAAATAGTATTAAAATAAAGTTGATAATTTACAAAGTAAATAAAACTCACAACATGTTGGAAATGAATTTAAAACAATTTGGTTGGTGTAATAACAAAACATTTAACTAACAAAACAAAACTTCTAGGCTACTGCCCAAAGTGTCACTTTCAAAACCTATTAGGTGACTGGACTGTACGAATTTGGAAGTTTAGGGGGTTGACCAAAAGAAATGAAAGACGAGGGTGTAAACCAGAGTTTTATCCAAATCACCTTCTACTTCAATTCTTCAATGGTCCGCCGGATACTGGGCTAGGTGGCGGCGGTATGGCGACCTCCGGTGGCCGGTGAGTTTCCGCAGCGGACTTCGGTCCATAAGGTGGCGCGCCGGCCGAAGATTCCAACGGTGGTGGTTGGAGTGGCTGAAGACGGCTAGAACGGCCAATCGAAACGGTTAAACATGAAAATGAGTTGGTGGTTTTTCCATCGATTCTCTTTCATTTTGGCTCTTCCGACGATGAAACTTGATGGGGATGCTCACGAGCACGGGCCGGAGCTGATGGAGGTGAAAATTTGTGGAGAAAACGCAAAACAAGAGTGAGGATGGAGAGGTCCGATTTGGGGCTTAATGCTTCTTTCTTTCCTGTTTTCAGCTTCTAAGGTTCTATTTAAAGGAAAACGTTGATGGACAGAAGCTTAAAGTAATCATGAATCTGCTACAACACTGTTGGATGGATTGGTGAGGAATTTGGCAGAGCAAACGTGAATCAGAAGAAGGAGAAGAAGAAAATGATGGCTTTGCACTAGGGTGTGAAACGATTCCAGCCGAGCCAAGCTCGGCTCGAGTTCGAGTTTTAACGAGCCCAACGAGCTAAGCCTCACGAGCCTCGAACTCGAGCCAGTTTTGAGACTCGAATAATAAACGAGCCGAGCTCGAGCTCGAAACGTTCGGCTCGTAAGGGTTCGCGAGCATTAACGAGCTCGTCTAAAATTACGATACAACCTTAACCGAGCCTAACCGAGCTCACGAGTCTAATGAACTCCCGAGCTCGTTTACTGAGTGTTGGGTCTGAATCGAGCCTAACCGAGCTCGCGAGCCTAACGAGCTCGAGCTTCACGAACCATCGAGCCGAGCTCGAGCTCGAATTATTGGGGCTCGATCGAGTTCGAGCCGAGCTCGAGCCGAGACCGAATTTCACGAGCCCGAGCTCGAACCTGCTAGGATCGGGCTCTGCTCGGCTAGAACTCACCCTTACTCTGCACCTAGCAACAGGTAAGTTTTGTATTTTTATGAAATTATCTTTTTTTTCTCATTTTAATTAATTAAAAGAAGCCCACTAATTACTAAAAGAATAAATAAAAAGAATGATTAAAAAGATAAACTAAATACTTAAATTAATGAAATATAAAAAGAGATGAAAATGTAGTATTCTCATAAATTGGTAAAAATAAAACAAATGAAATAATGAACAACATGTTCATAAAATAATAAGATGATAAAAATTTATGAGATGAAGAAAATATAATAAATTCATAAAATACAAAAATTGACAAAAATACATGAAATGATGGAAATAGTGAGAGTACACAAAATAGTTAAAAAGGATAAAGTTCATAAAATAATAAAAGATTAAAGCATATAAAATAATGAAAAAAGGTTCAAGTATATAAAATAATGAAATTGATAAAGTACATAAAATTGTGAAAACGACAAAGTTACATAAAATAGTGAAAATCTTGAAAGAACATTAAATAAAAAGACGAATATACATAATAAAATGATGAAAATAGTAATAAATAAACAAAATAATAGAGCAAGTAATAATAAATAAAATAAAAAAATCATAATTATAAAATAAAAAGTACACGACTAGAATGTCTGCCACGGCAGAGTTTGGTGTTGGAAAACGAGGTTTGTCAGCCTTTGCTTCCAAGGAGGTTTCAACCAAATTACTAAAATACCCTTGAGGGTATAATTGAAATTTCTCTGAGATTAATCTAAGAATTAAGCCGGACTAAAAAATCTAGGGTTATTACATCCTCCCCCTTAAATGAAATTTGTCCTCAAATTTCAAGGGTAGGGATGATGTATTAGCTAAAAGGTGTAAGAGCTTCTTTCGTAGTTCTTCTTTATACTCCCAAGCTGCCTCTTCTTAGCCAAGATGATCCTTTTTTCCAATTGAATGACCTTATTGCAAAACACCTTCTCTTTTGTGCCCACAATGGCCATTGGTTCCTTAACATAGGTCAAATCCTCGTGCAATGGTAGCAGTTCCCAAGGTATCACACAAGATGGGTTTGGATGGTATTTCCGAAGACTGTTGACATGGACGACGCCATGTATTTCAACCTTGGTATCTGGATTTAGCTTCTGGGCTTACTTAACCTTTTGCATCACGGTATGCTCTACATGTTACTTGGCTAGGAAACTTTGAGGAGTATGAGGTTGGATGGTAAAGTTCAACTTATCAAATTCTTCCAACAACTTCCATGCAGAAACCAATAAGACATTCACGCTCACCACTATTCTTGAAGGGGTAAGTCTCTTGATGAGGAGGCAGTTTTGAGTAGCTAATAGAATAAGGATGGTAATTGACATATTTAGTAGGGATAACGTATATGAGCCCTTATTATAGGTGACAAACGCCAAAGGGGAAAACTTGCGCTACTTGGTCCATTCGGATGACCATTGGTCAAGAATTTAAGTGACGGAGATATACGACGAAGAAAAATCAAGATCAAGATGAAATCATTCTAAAGCTGTTGATGACCATTGATTCCAAGGTTGAAGTTAGCAAGGATGAAGCAATGTTTCAAGGAAAGGTCATCTTCATCTGGTAGACTTGCATCTAGGGTAATCTTATCGAGAGTTCTAGAAATTTCAAGTCTCAAGAGGTGAGTGTTCTCGAGTCGAGAAACGTCAAGACTAGATGAGAAGTGAGGAGGGTTGGCTCTTAGTAGGGATTTCTTCCACCTCTACTTTCTCAAGGATTGAGATGAAGTACCAAGACTTTATAGCTTCAGTAGTATACTAGATTACTAGGAAGACTTGAGTCCACACTTATGGACTCTTATAAGAAAACTCTCAACACTTACCTAACCCCGGTTACTAACCCTTAAGTCTTTTACGAGATTCTAATCATATCCTCGGCTTAGACGTTTTAGAGTCTGGCCAGTGCCTCTAATCGTCGGAGTAAAGGATTCCTTGAGAATCAACTGTTATGAGTGGTTTTTATTAGACCAACAATATAGCTCTATCACTTTTCTAACTTTCTTTTAGTAAATTAGTCACTTGGTGTATGGTTTTACGTACCCCTTATTAGAAGCAAGTTGTTAAATTTGATTTCTAGTTAGCCTAGCATATTATGCTCAATTATGAGATCCCAAAAAATATTATAATAGCAAACAAGAGAACAACTTACCAAGTGGAACCGCTGCCTTCTCGACGACATGGCTCTGATACCACATTCGATAATACATATAGATAAAACAATTTTCTCGATAAAACATTTCAAAACAAACATGTAAAATAAATTCACATTCGATAAACGCGGGTGCTACCCAGTCACGCCAAAACAGATAATACATATAGATAAGTGCAGCGGAAAATTACAATGTTCATTTATTTCCCAAGTCCACTAAGTAAGGGAGCCATGTCGAGAAGTCACAGCGCGTCACCACCAGGTAGCTGCTCCTCGAAGAAAGTCTTCCCGTACTCCAAGTCAACAGGATCGGCATAGTAATCCTCCCCGTAAAACACACTTGCAATTAATGGGGTGAGCGTCCATTTGCTCAGTAAGGAGGAAAGATTATAGGTCCTTCATCAGGATCGTAATACTTCCTCAAATAAACAAATCATAAAATAATGATTCTAAGCATGATAGATTTTAACATATAAGTATATAGCACAATATTTAAACAGTAAACAACCAGACAACCCTGATTTAAGTCAATATGTAAATGCAAGAATATTGTTTAGCTCGATCACTGTACGTCATAAAACATTTTCGAAACCATTTTTTAAAAACATGCCACTGGATGAACCTAGGGTTACATTATCGCACTCTTAGGAATGCCCCTTACGCAGAGCCACTAGGGATGCCGCCAGGCCAGAGCCCAATGGGATGTCTACTCCGAGGTAGAGCCTTGCGTGAATGCCAACCAATCCAGGAGGTAGAGCACATGCATGAACCTAATGTGGTGGGTGTGTACATCACCACACTCTTAGGAATGCCCCTTAAGCAGAGCCACTAGGGATGCCGCCAGGCCAGAGCCCAATGAGATGTCTACGCCGAAACAGAGCCTCCCATGAATGCCAACCAATCCAGGAAGGCAGAGCACATGCATATAACAGTTGGGTTCGAACCACCTGTTCCGAACCACTCGTCTAAAAATACGGCTTAGTTAAGTCACGTAGGCCGAATCCACGACACCTCTCATGTCTTAACTAAAGCTGGGTCGTGTAATTTCATTTTTTCGGCACAAGACAAGTTGGGCCAGTCATAAGGTCTTATATCCTTATAGCTGCCCTAACCTACCACTTATCCCCTTAAAACATTTTTGGGCCATGTAAGGTCATTTTTTCGGCACCAAACACGTCGGGTCAGTCATTGGGTCTTATGTCCTTATAGCTGCCCTAACCTGCCGCCTATCCCGGAGAAAACATTTTGTCCAGAAAACTCATTTTGTCCCATTTTGAATGCAATCATGCGATGTAGTACATCAAACAATATGTCATATCCAATCGTGATGCATAACTAGTAGTCCGTTAATTAATAGCCTTTTGGTGTGATGTCATGTCCTACTCTTTACTTCTTTTATCTTGTAATCTTGTTACTTGCGTGATGTCATGACAATCATTTACAATTTAATAGTTGAAATACTTGTGTGCACTCTTGTCTCGTGAGTCATAACCCAATCTTGCTTAATTTCGTTTTTGTGCCTAACTTGTTGTCTATCAGCTTAGGGTAACTTTTACGACCCTATCATGATCGTAACGCTTGGTTTCAACCCTAAACATGATACTACCCCTTTCTGGACCCACACATGATTCTAGTATCTTATTAGCTTTCCGGCCCTAACATGAAACTAACGGAGTTCGTTTAACGAGCCTATCATGCCACTAGCGAGTATAACGGTCTTAGCAAGATACTAGCGTTACATACAACATCCAGCGTACATATCATACATGTATGTCCATCAATCAGTCAAACAACCCAAGCGATAACAATTCCTAAGTGCAAAAATATAAAGTATCAAGAATAACTAAATACGCTACACAGGTTGCGCGTCCAAATATTTTATTAAACCCAATCGTTTAACTTAGAATTCATTATTCGAGAGTTTGTTTATGAAGTAGATAAAATGACTCAAAGAGAAAACCCCATCTTATCCCCCTTACTTGGATGTAGCCGGGAATATGCGTCGACTAATAAGTCGAGGATGACCGGAAGCGTCGATTGTTGTTGGTACTTGGAGTCAAGAACCTAGCGATACGAATTTAACGAAATATTCCATGAGATTCCGCAAGTGAAAGATTACCGGTACCGGCCGGTAAGATTTACGGAAAACGAAAGGAGGCTTCTACTGTTTCTAATGGGTTACAATAGCTTGAGGTAAAGTTTGAGTTAAAACGGAAGGTCTGAGAAGTTTTGGGGGGCTTCTAAGTACAAATACAAATTTTTAAGCACAAGAAAATAATTTTAAGCAAGGAAAAATAATTTTTAAATATATCAAACAATTTAAAAGTTGAAACTAAAGTTTATAAAAGTTATGAAACACTATTATAGGATTTATGTACAAAATATAGAATTTTTCCAACGTTCATTATTATTTTTTTGTATAAAAATAATAAAAAGGAAGTTAATTACTAAGATAAAATATTTTCCTATTCTAAAATACTTTTTGAAAAGTTCCATATGTAAAATATAAGTATTTAAGCTTAACTAAAATATTCTACAATCAAAAAGATCAAAATGAAAAAGTTATGGATTTTCTAACTTTTAGAAAATATTTTACAAGAAAACTAATAAATAGTATTAAAATAAAGTTGGTAATTTACAAAGTAAATAAAACTCACAACATGTTGGAAATGAATTTAAAACAATTTGGTTGGTGTAATAAAAAACATTTAACTAACAAAATCGATTATATTTATATTCATTTTTTTGGACAATAAACAACATATCGTTCACATCGAACGAACTGTTATTTTGTTATATTAACCTATTTAGTAATTAATAATTCATTGAAACACAACATTTTTAGTTTATATTAACATGACAGATTTTTATTGAAAAAATTGAACTCGTAATGAAGTCTGGTATTATAACTATTTGTCAGTTTTTAAGTTATATTAAAAACAGCGGCCGTAGGCGGATACGTACATTAGTTTATAGTAAAGGAAGAGACTTTCCAACTCACAAACACTACGTAATAAAAATTTTGATCAACAAGAAGATCGGCATGACAAAGAAGATAGATCAACGTTTTAAAAAGTTGATCAACATGACAAAGAAGATAGATCAACATGGTAATAAGAGAGATCAACATGCTAAACAATAAGATCAGCATGACAAAGAAGATAGATCAACGTTCTAAAAAGATTGATCAATATGACAAAGAAGATAGATCAACATGGTAATAAGAGAGATCAACATGCTAAACAATAAGATCAGCACGACAAAGAAGATAGATCAACGTTCTAAAAAGATTGATCAACATGACAAAGAAGATAGATCAACATGGTAATAAGAGAGATCAACATGCTAAATAAGAAGATCAACATGACAAAGAAGATAGATCAACGTTCTAAAAAGATTGATCAACATGACAAAGAAGATAGATCAACATGATAATAAGAGAGATCAACATGCTAAACAAGAAGATCAGCATTGTTGACACCCAATTTTGTCCGGACTAGTAATTTAGGTTTTTCGGTATTTCTCCGTATTTTTATTTCATATGACTTTTGTTGTTATTTTTTGTAATTTTGGTTGCTCTAGTTTATTTTATGTGATTTTTATCATTTTTATTATTTTACGTAGTTTTCATCATTTTTCACGTGCTAGTGTCATTTTCATTATTTTATGAACTTTTGTCGTGTGTTTTTGTTATTTTGTGAAATTTTTGTTATCTTCATTATTTTGTTGTTTTTTATAATTTCAGGTGCTTTTGTTATTTTTGTTATTTTTGGTACTTCTATTATTTCGATTATTTTATGTAGTTTTTGTCATTTTTATGTACGTTGTTTTTATTTTTATTTTTTTACTCCGATATGCCTTTTATTATTTCGTGTGCTTTTGTTATTTTCATGATTTTTATGTGCTTTTTATTCGGTTTAATCAGAATTAAATTGTCTTTATTTTATTTTATTTATTAATAAAAAAACATAAAAAAGAAAAAAAAGAAGACTTACAGCAGCAAGCACGAACTTCTCCTTCTCCTCCGTCGGCGCCTCCTGCAACCTCTGCCCATCACCCATCCATCAAAGCCAACTTCAGACTCCATCATCATTGAGCAAAGCACCTGTCAATCAAGAATTTCGGCTATAAATTGAGCAATTTTCGTGAAGAAACAGGGGGAGAGCGGCTCTGTTTTTTTCAAGTCACTTTATTTATCAATAGTTTCACTTAAGTCACTATTTCAAGTCAAAAACCCAACTTTGCGCACTAGACCTAAACCTTTATGTGTTTTAGTTAATATTTTTGTTATTATGTCAATCTAAATTATTTTTATTTTTATTTTTAAGATATTTTGAGTTTTATTAGCTATGTAAATTACTAAGAATCTTTTTCTTTTATTTTTAGTGTTATTATTTTTTTTCATTATGTCTTAAAGTCAAGCAAAAATCTAAAAAAACCCGTGGTACCAATTTTGGACGTACGAAAATTAATCATTTTTGTACGTAACTGACAAACGATTCCAGATCTCTCGTAGACCATTTTCAGATTCCCAATCGACCTAGGAAAAAGATTGGTGGCGACTCCTTGTCAAAAACCACGTCATTGCAGATGGCGACTCCACTGGGGACTTGTCTAGCCATATAACGGGTTTATTTTTACTTATTTGTTCGATTGTACTCTTTTTGTGATGTGTTTCCATTGTACATATTGTAACACACACACACACACAACATACATGTTACATTCATGTCATTGAGCTTCCTACCCGAGTTCTAAACAAAACAAGATCTTTCTAAGCGGAATACGGTGTTGTTGTACTTGTGAGACGTTATTCTCCAAGCCTTCACCGTTTCCTAGTAGGGAAGTAGTGCTAGTCCCGTGGGATTAATATTCCCCGCATGGACTCACGAAAACCTACGACCCAGATTAATCCATTCCTTGCATGTCCTTCGCGGGTAAGGATTGGGCCGTCGTTATTCAACGATGGGATCTGGGAACCACCCTAAACCTCTTTGACAAACCGTTCCTTGATATAGTTGACCTTATATCGAAGCCATTAGAACAAACCTTAGGCTTCCCCCACCCATTTCGTTTTCACCCTTAGGCATGTGTTTCTTGATTCACATATTGGTCACATGTGCTTTATATGGCTATTGCTTGCATTTGGCTAGAATTAATTTCTCAATTATCAGGCTTGAACACTAGAAAGCATCAAAGTTTAAGAAAGGAAAAATACGTTAATTCTCGAAGGAGCGAGTGCAGGACTTTACACGAGTTGCATAAGTGACAAATGAAGAAGCATGAGATCACATGAGATGGGATAAACACAAGACAAAGCCAGTTCTACTGAATAACCAGCGTAATTTATGAAGCTGGAAGACTCGAGTATAACAACTCTTTGGGTTGGATATTTATTGTACAAAAAAGTCATTTCTTTCAACAATTGTCGATTCAATCATTTATTCTTCATACTTGTACATTTTTATACGATTTATACTAATTGTTGTTCTTTTTCTTTTTGATAACATTCACATACATCATTTTTTTTCTCAATTACCAATGACACAATTACTCATCGATCATGCATTTGGTTATTTATTTTCCACACATGTTACTGTACATTTTCATTCATACACAAATAAAAACATCTTGCAAAAAGAGAAGAGGACATCAAGGAGTTTGAGGACAATTTTATGATGTGAAGAAAAACTGAAGACCCCCATTTGTGACATGGAAAGACAATTCCTCACAAGTTGTCTTTAAGCCGTGTCTAACACTACGTAGAGAAACCGCCTTACTGCGGCCTCCGCCGCAGTAAATGCCGCACATTTATCTGCGATATTTATCGGCGAGAGGCCGCATGAAGTCATAAATCGGTTTCTCGTGGCCTCCTCATGATAAATCCTTGTCTTCTCTACGTAATACGTTGATCAATACAAATTGATGAATAATTGGAAAAACCTTGAGTTTACTCCAATCTTTGAGAGCTTGCCAAGATAACTTGAAAGTCGAAATTACCTAGATTGAGTCTAGAATTTAGGTATTGTCTTTGTTACTACGGACCTCTGTTATTCTTTTCTTTGAAATGAGAAGGGGTAAATGTGCACTTTGGCATCCTTCAGCAAAATATCACATCACAGTCCAAGCATTCTTTTCTCCATTTCAAGACTTTTCCACCAAGCCACGGCATAAACAATGTCATTGATGAGCTGAAAAGAGGACTGAATAGTGGCTATCTCGAAGACATTGCCAAATCTTGTGAGAGTAATTTCGATGTGGCCCTTCGACTGTGAGATTATTTCAGAGAAATGTCGTCTCAACCGTTGGCCGAATAAACATTAGAAGGTTATTTCACAGCATCAAAAGACTAGTCATCTCAAATATTCTTTCCAAAAGGAGAGAACCTCATTCATTAAAAATAGATGCATGGAAATGATAGCACATTTCAGATCATTGCTACATTACGAAGGTCGAGATCAAGTCAAGCCTTCTTCAATTCATCAGTCTACATGGTTTGATCAGAAGTCAAGAGGCCTTCAACACATCAATACCCATGACTCTAAAAAAAAGAAAAAAAGAAAAAGGGTCCAAAACATTCTACTCCGCTGTCTTTAGTTCGAAAAATCTAAAGTTATGAGTAGTGCTAGTAGCCATTTGTCTTTGCATTTTAGTCAGAAGTAATCGGGCGTAGGTAGCGACCACTATTTACGCTCGCATGAAAATGACTAAAAATCGCAAGTCAAACAATGTCCGGCCCAAAAAGAAAAAAAGAAAAAGGGGAGTCATGGAATCTAAACTGAAAACCTGCAAAGGCGGTTTAGAAAGAAGGCACAATTCAAAGTGGCTCAATGACTCGGGGAGCAACAAACTTCTCAAGGAGAATCAATCGCTTTTCAAATTTCTGAGGAGCAGTTCACACCTCATAGGGGGGCAACATTTTGAGATCGTTCTCATTGGATAAGGCAATGATTTTGAGATTGACACTATCAAGTTCTGCAAAGAAGTCAATTTGCTCATCAGTGACATTACCAAGCCTTTTGCCTAAACACTCTACTATTCACAGCCTATGTCAATGGATGCCATTTACCTTAAAAAACCATTCAAATGATGTTCTTGCTTCACCTTAACCTCCACATAAGACGATCCTTCATACATCTTGTCATATCTTGTCAAGCTCTACAAATTGATAAGAGTTTTCTTTAAGGACCAACCGTTAAACATTAATGAGTATAGATCTTACGGCAGACATGGTTTAAAGACTCTTGTTGAGAATATGCAATTTTGTGACCACAACTGGGGGGCAACTAGATCATTCACTCATACAATTGTTCTCAGGGGCAAAGGAATCCAGCCATGGAAAACAATTTTTCAACGATGAGGTAAGATCACATCAAGCAAGATGGAAAAGATCCATGTGGAAAGCTTAAGTAAAGGCTCTCGCGCCAATCATGCATCATGAGTTTTTATCAAAGAACATTGTGTTTTTTTATGACGGTATCAAACATCAAACATTGTCAAAATGATACATCATCTGCATCATGTATCATACACAATATCATCATTCATTCTCAGAGACAGGTTTTCAAGGAACTCATCCATACAGGTTTTGATATCAAGACGAGAGGATTCTGATGAGAAACTCTCTAAGATGACAACTATTCATGTTCACTTCAGCTTGAAAGTTTCCACAGGTTTCACTTAAGCTTTCCACATTACCATGATACGGTAACACATTATCTTTCACTTGCCTCATCTTGTACATACAGGGCACATTGCAAATTGCACAGTCAAAGGCTACGACTCTTGTAAATTGGCTCTTTTTGTGCGATTTCACATTTTTGAAGTTTAGTCATTTCGAAAAACTTCACTCATTTTCCAAATTCGCTCATTTGTGCGATTTCATATTTTTGGGAAGTTTAGTCATTTTGACAAACTTCATATCAATCTCATTCACTCAGATTTTTCACTAAAGGCAAGGAAGGTTCCTTAGCCTTAACCCATGAGAGAAAGGTTTCTCTCCCTGAGGGTAAGAATGTTCTTACCATCCTTCTCATTTCAAACAATCAATAAAGAAGCAGGGAAGGTTCCTTCGCTTCACGAATAACAAAAAGGTTCTTGTTATTCAGTCATTGAATGATAGGAATGTACCTACCATTTTTCTCACTTCTTGATAATTTCTTGTCACCAAAGGTGAGGAAAGTTCTTCAACCTCAATCGTGAAAGAAAAGTTTCTCTCAGAATGGTAAGATTCTCACCATTCATCTCAAGATATCAAGTCTTCCAACAAAGAAACAAAGAAAATTCTTTTGCTTCATAAGGGAAAGAAAGGTTTCTTCCCTTCAAGAAAAACAAGAAAGTTTTTGTTATTCGACCACAACTATCAACAATCATTCATCAACTTTTATCGAGTATTGAGAAAGTTCTCAATCTCGAATACTTGAGGTAAGGAAGGTTCCTTAACCTCAAAAAGTTTTTTTTCCCTCCACGATTTCATTAAACTCCCATCATTTTCAAAAATTCGCTCATTTGGCGCGATTTCTAATCTCGAAAGTTTAGTCACTTCGTCAAACTTCCCATCAATCTCACTCACTCATATTTTCACCAAAGGTAAGGAAGATTCCTGTAGCGACGGGGTTTTCGACGGGAGTCGCCACCAATCTTTTTTTGGTAAGGTCGATTGGGAACCTAAACTGTCTACGAGAAACTCAAGGTCCGTTAGTCAATTACGTACAAAAACGATTAATTTTCATACGCCCGAAAATTGGTACCACAGGTTAATTTCTATTTTTCGTTCACTTGATTTAATTTAATCCTTTTTTATGATTATTTTGTTATGATATACAAAATGATTAATCTTAATGAAATTGGAGAAAATGTTTACGATTAACAAACGAAGAAAAATGAGAATTATCACAGTTAAAATGAAAAAAAAGCTACAAGGATTAAAAGGAAATAAAAGAAAAAAAAATGTTTAGGCATAGTGGCCAAACTGTTAGTTTTAAAAGATGTGAGATGACTTGCTTGAAAACATGAAAAGGTTAGGTGCTAAAAACCGAAACTAATAAAAGGACAAGGGGTAGGAAATTAAAAAAAAAAACAAAAGCAAGAAAAGAAAACAGAAACGCGTACCTGCTTCGTCTTCGCAGAGAAGAAGAGAATGGTTGCGACGGCGCTGCCTCCGTCACGGCGAGAGCGAGGCCAGGCGGCGTCGACGGTGGCTGGGATTGGCTGGGCGGTGCACGGCAAGGCTGGTGGCGGATATGGGTGGTTGGAAACAGTGCAGCGGATGGAGATGAAGGACTGGTTCGGAACCGAGGTGCTGCTGCGGGTCGCGGGGCTTCTTGGGCGTTTCCGGTAGCCTTCGGCGATGAGGTAGGTATCAAAAGCTTCCTGGTGGTCCGGCGGTGACGGCTGAACTGGTGGGAAGCAGCAAAAGGGCAGCTAACGGCAGTGGTGCAAGGTGGAGCTCAGGTCGGCAATTCGCGGCTCCTTTGCCGATCTTTTTCTCTGTGATTGATTGTGGCTTTTTTTTGTTGCACTCTTGATTGCCACCTCAGATTGCTTTTCCTATCTTATCCTGTCATGAATTTGGGTTACTAGGTAGAGAACTTTCTCTTTTTGCCACCTATATTTGAATTGCGAGGTAGGGGACCTTCCCTTTTTTGCCACATCGGCTTGTTTTGAGGTAGGGAACCTTCCCTTACCTTTAGTGAAAACCTGAGTAATTTGAGATTGATGAGAAGTCCGACAAAATGACTAAACTTCCAAAAATGAGAAATCCGAAAAAACGAGCAAGTTTCTGAAAACGGTGAAGTTTGACAAAACGACTAAACTTCCAAAAATGAGAAATTCCACAAAACGAGTGAATTTCTTAAAATAAATGAAAGTTTGACAAAATGACAAAACTTTCAAAAATGACAGATTCCACAAAATGAGTGAATCTTTAAAAATGTAGAAGTTTGACAAAACGACTAAACTTACAAAAAATGAGAAATCCCACAAAACGAGCAAATTTCTGAAAACGGTGAAGTTTGACAAAACGACTAAACCTCAAAAAATGAGAAATTCCACAAAACGAGTGAATTTCTTAAAATAAATGAAAGTTTGACAAAATGACAAAACTTTCAAAAATGACAGATCCCACAAAATGAGCGAATCTTTAAAAATGTAGAAGTTTGACAAAACGACTAAACTTCCCAAAATGAGAAATTTCACAAATCGAGTGAATTTCCAAAAGTGCGATGAAGTCTCGACAAAACGACTAAACTTCAAAATGAGAAATCCGACGAAATGAGCGAAATTTCCAAAAATGCGACGAAGTCTTGACAAAACGACTAAACTTCGAAAAAATAACATGAGCCTTTTTACCATCCTGTATTGCATGATGAACCTTTCTCTCTGGGAATAGATTAAGGAAATCTCTTTACCTGTCTTGGTGAAAATCTTGGCTAATCCTGGTTGATATTTTCCAATGAAAAGAGTGGTATGAACTCTCTTACCACTAAAGGGGAGAAACCTTTGTCTCGTGACTGATGTTGAGGGACCTTCTTCACGCTTGGTGAAATTATTCTCCTTGTTGATATCCTCAATCTTGAAACCTAACTTTGTGTGCTCCTTGAAAACCTGTCTTTGAGAATGAATGATGGTATTGTGCATGATACATGATGCATGACTTTGAAAATGATTGATGCTTGGAGTGGCTTAATTTTCATTCATTGAAACCACAATGTCTTTCTATGAAAACAAATGATGCATGATAGATGCATGAGTCTTACCTTCAACCTGCATCCTAAACCAATTCCACTGCTCATCCTTATGTTTTCCTCATGGCTTTCCATACATCTCGTCAAGAGGTCCAACTGCTCTTTTAGGTTCCATCAACCCTTTAAAGAAATCCTTTCTTTGTGAAGATAAAATCACTCTCACTTCAGTTGCATATTTCTTGATGATTACATCCAAAAAAGAATCTCAAGTCAAATGTCTCTTCTAAGTTCAGGCACATTAATCCACAATAAGTCAGCTTCAAAGTGGTTATCGTCAATTCGTAGAACTTGACAAAAATATCTTGTGACTTTGTAAAACTAACTTTTTATTCTTCTCCCTTTCAAGTCAGATAAACAAAATGTGTATGATCAAAAAAAGGAAAAAGATTGTCGATATCTTGTGGCACTGGTGAAGGACGAATCCAACGTGAATGATTTTTTCTTTTTTTAGGCAAATGACGTCCGACATGAAAAGGGCTCTATGGAAAAAGGATATCTTTGAAAAACTTGATGGTGCTAGTCTCAAAGTCATTGTCATACCGAATAGAAAAGATCTCAAAATGTTGCCCCCTAACTCTCATGATCGTGTGATGTCTCTTGGAAAAATGGATTGTACTGCCTGAGATTCTCTTCTTGCTCTTGAGGTGGTTTGGTTGGTAACAGCTGCTTTAAATCATTCCTTCATTCTAAACCGCCTTTGCAGGTTTTCAGTTTAGATTCTATGACTCACCATTCTTTCATTCATCTTTTTCTTCTTTTTTTCTTTTCTCTTCTTTCTTTTTCTTCTTCAGGTCGGACCTTGTTTGACTTGCATTTTTTAGTCATTTTCATGCGAGCGTAAATAGTTGTTGCTACCTAGGCCCGATTACTTCCGACTAAAATGCAAAGACAAATGGCTACTAGCGCTACTCATAACTTCAGCCCTTTTCGAGCTAAAGACAGCGGAATAGAATTTACTTGGACCCTTTTCCTTATCTCAAATGTTTTCTCCTCATGCCCCCCCCCATTTTCGGATAATGAGGTTCTTTCCTTTGAAGGAATCTTTGTGATGAATGGAAAGTCTGTGGTCGAAAAGAGCTTTCTGAAGGTTTGTCTGGCCGACCCCCTTTTTTTTGTAGGTGATACTTCTCTGGAAAATGATCTCTGCAATAAAAGTCAAAGTGCCACACAGAAATCACTTCCATTAGATTTGACAACGTTTTTGAAAAAAAACACCACCATCAAGTCTTTGCTTTAAGCTTATGAGTGACATTTCCACAAGAATGTAAGTACTGGTAAAGATGAATTAGAATGATGTTTAGTTGAAGGACGTCATAGCACACATTTTGCGTTTCCTCATTCAAAGGAAGAGAATAACAAACATCAATTGTAACAAAGATGAAAGCCAGATTTAAAGAAGACATGAGTTACTTTGACAAGATCTCAACGATGACAAAAACCACTTCAAACGTTCCTACTGAAAACAAATATGCCCAAACTTAAAGATCAACTTGACTTAAAAAGACTTCTTGAATCAATGCTTTCCCTCAGGGTTCCTCGGTGAAATGAAGCATTTTCGACTCCAGTAATTGCTGCACCTTTCTCTTCAACGCATAACAATTCTCCAAAGAATGCCCAGAGACTCCTTTATGGTAATGACATATAGCTTTTTCATCATACCATTTAGGATAAGGTGGTTGAATCTGCTTGGCTTGTATAGGTTCTATGAAGCGGCCTCCAAGTAGCTTGTGATACAGCTCTGTGTATGAAACTGGGATTGGATCGAACTTTTCATTCTTCTTTACGGTTGTCCCCTGAACTCTTTGGCATGTTCCTCCAGATAACGGTGTTGAATGTTGACCATCCGTTGAGACATTCTGTATGCTCATCCACTTTCCATCATTATTTGAAAACTTTGATGTTTTCCCAGTCCTGATGCCATACTCAATACGTTCTCCGGATAGCACGACATCCGAAAAACTATTTGTGGAGTTACCAATGAACTTGTCATAAAATGGAAACTTTAAAGTCTTAACAAACATGGTAACCATTTCTCTATCTGTCATGGCGGGCTGGACTTGAGCAGCTAAATTCCTCCATCTGTGGGCATACTCCTTAAATGTCTTCTGGTTTCTCTTTTCCAGGTTTTGCAAGGTTTGTCGATCTGGCGCTAGGTCTGTGATATGCCGGTAATTATTCACGAATGCATGAGCAAGATCGCTTCATGTCTTAATTGCCTTAGAACCCAAACTGAGGTACCACTGCAAAGGGGATTTGATCAGGCTGTCTTGGAAAAGAGCTGTCCAGACCCTCTCATCTTTCGAAAGCGGCTGAATTTTCCTCAAGAATAATGTTAGGTGGGTCACTGGACAAGTAGTTCCATCATATTTGCTGAACTCTGGGATCTAGAAATCAGCAGGAATTTTGATGTCTGGGACCAGACAAAGATCATCCACATTAAAAGAACCCAGGAGAGTTCCTCCTTCGACAACTCGCAACCTTTTTTCCAATGTCTCAAATTTTTGCTCTTCCTTTTCTTTATTCTTCCCATCTCCCGACTCAAATCGTGCTTGCGAAGTTCCCTCATCATTTTTGTTCTTTGTTGGAGTGAATCCGGGTGGGGTGTCGGAATCATCTTGGGAGGATCCTTGAGGCCCTTTCGCTCTGATAAATTCCATCAGGTGACCAAATTGCTCGGCGATGGTGTTAACCTTGTTCTCCAATTCCAAGAAACGTCCTTCCATGTTTTCCATTACTTGCTTTGTTCGAGATCGGGTATTATATCGGTATTAAGTTCCAATCTTGCTCGCTTTCGAAAACAAATTAAGTGCATGCTTATGAGTGATATATGATATGCTATGTGAAGATGGCATGTGGATGCATGACAAATATGACAATGTAAAAAAAATGGTCACAAAATTATCTCAGTTCTCAAAAGGCAATAGGGTCGAACCTGGTGGAAGGATCTACGATCATTATATGCACGGGTGGATTTTGAAAGAAAGGTCAAAGGCAGGTTCCCGAATCCCTTTTACTAAGTTCTATCGAATTAGAAAAGGCCAAATTCCTTACCCACGAGGGTTATGTAAGGAATGATTAATTCGGGTCGCGGCTTTCGCGGTTCCATTGGGTGACTACCGCCACACCCGAACAACGCTACTAACCACTAAGGTCTAGAGAAAGGACGGTGACTATTGCCACACACGACTAGCCTATCCCGGGTGTTTCACAAAAACGAGGTTATAAGGAGCTCGGGAAGAGAGCTCAATGTCATGTATGTCACAAAATAATATAACATGTAAAAAGTGACAAAGAGAAATAAAATAAAATAAAATCAAGTGAAGAAAAATAAAATAAACCGGTTACGTGGCCAGACTGTCCCCAGCGGAGTCGCCAGCTGTAGCGACGGGGTTTTCGACGAGAGTCGCCACCAATCTTTTTTTGGTAAGGTCGATTGGGAACCTAAACTGTCTACGAGAAACTCAAGGTCTGTTAGTCAATTACGTACAAAATTGATTAATTTTCATACGCCCGAAAATTGGTACCACAGGTTAATTTCTATTTTTCGTTCACTTGATTTAATTTAATCCTTTTTTATGATTTTTTTGTTATGATATACAAAATGATTAATCTTAATGAAATTGGAGAAAATGTCTACGATTAACAAACGAAGAAAAATGAGAATTATCACAGTTAAAATGAAAAAAAAGCTACAAGGATTAAAAGGAAATAAAAGAAAAAAAAAGGTTTAGGCATAATGGCCAAACTGTCAGTTTTAAAAGATGTGAGATGACTTGCTTGAAAACATGAAAATGTTAGGCGCTAAAAACCGAAACTAATAAAAGGACAAGGGGTAGGAAATTAAAAAAAAAACAAAAGCAAGAAAAGAAAACAGAAACGCGTACCTGCTTCGTCTTCGCAGAGAAGAAGAGAATGGTTGCGACGGCGCTGCCTCCGTACGGCGAGAGCGAGGCCAGGCGGCGCCGACGGTGGCTGGGATTGGCTGGGCGGTGCACGACGAGGCCAGTGGCGGAGATGGGAGGTTGGAAACAGTGCAGCGGATGGAGATGAAGGACTGGTTCGGAACCGAGGTGTTGCTGCGGGTCGCGGGGCTTCTTGGGCGTTTCCGGCGGCCTTCGGCGATGAGGTAGGTATCAAAAGCTTCCTGGTGGTCCGGCGGTGACGGCTGAACTGGTGGGAAGCAGCAAAAGGGCAGCTAACGGCAGTGGCGCAAGGTGGAGCTCGGGTCGGCAATTCGCGGCTCCTTTGCCGATCTTTTTCTCTGTGATTGATTGTGGCTTTTTTTTTGTTGCACTCTTGATTGCCAATATTTATAGATGAATTCGTAAACCACCCACTTCTTCCATGATGTTAAGAGCCTCTCCTGGTCGTGCATGAGTGGTGCGGCTGCAACTGCCGAGCAACTCTTCCACCATCAGTTTCCAACAATTTAAAGAGAAAATAACCAATTTAGTCCACAACTTTGTTTAATTTTCAATTTTAACCCGAAACTTTCCAATTTCATTCTTAAAGACCCTTTTCTTTATAATTAGCCACTTAAGTCCTTTCATAACATACTTCAGGGCAAAATTTGAGTGTCAACAATTCCTTAACCTTAATTCGAAGAGAAACTTTTTTCTTCGCTAATGGTAAGAAGGTTCTTACCATTCATCTCATTTCAGGATATCAAAAAAATTCACTAAAGGCTAGGAAGGTTCTTTAACCTTGACCCATGAGAGAAAAATTCTCTCCTTGAATGGTAAGAAAGTTCTTCCACTCTCCTCACTTCAAACTCAATCATGATGTTTTTTAAAAGGCATGGAAAGTTCCATCGCCAAAGTCCGGAGAGAAAGGTTTCTCTCCCCATATGGTAAGAAAGCTCTTACCATTCTTCTCGTTTCATGATCTTAACCAATGATCTCTTTTCACCAACAGTGAGAAATTCCTCAATCTTGAACATGAAAGAAATGTCTCTCTCACCGAATTGTAAGAAGGTTCTTACTATTCACTTCGTCTCGATACTTCAATCAAGTCTTTCGACAAAGAAGCAAGGAAGGTTCCTTTGCTTTAGAAGGGAAAGAAATATTTCTTCCCTTCACAAACAACAAGAAGGTTCTTGTTGTTCAATTTTTAATCAGTCAGCCATCTATTTTCATCGAGCATTGGGAAGATTCTCAATCTTGAACTATTGAAGTAAGGAAGGTTCCTTCGCTTCACGAATAATGAGAAGGTTCTTGTTATTCGATTTCAATCATCCATCAGTCAGTCGGTCACTCATCTATTCTCACTGAGCATTGAGAAAGTTCTCGAACTATCGGAGCAAGGAAGGTTCCTTCGCTCATGAATAACCAGAAGGTTCTTGTTGTTCAACTTTAAACAATTCATTGAATTAGTCATTCATCTCACTTTTGCCGAGCATTGGGAAGGTTCTCAATCTCGAATTACCGGAGCAAGGAAGGTTCCTTCGCTTCACGAATAACGAGAAAGTTCTTGTTATTCCATCTCAACTTTCATACAATCACTCATTCATCTCACTTTTGTTGAGCATTGGGAAGGTTCTTAATCTCGAATTACCAGAGCAAGGAAGGTTCCTTCGCTTCACGAATAACGAGAAAGTTCTTGTTATTCCATCTCAACTTTCGTTCAATCAGTCATTCATCTTACTTTTGTCGAGTAATGGGAAAGTTCTCAATCTCGAATTATCGGAGCAAGGAAGGTTCCTTCGCTTCACGAATAACGAGAAAGTTCTTGTTATTCCATCTCAACTTTCATTCAATCAGTCGTTCATCTTTCTTTTGCCGAGCATGGGAAGGTTCTCAATCTCGAATTACCGGAGCAAGGAAGGTTCCTTCACAACACGAATAACGAGAAAGTTCTTGTTATTCCATCTCAACTTTCATTCAATCAGTCATTCATCTCACTTTTTCCGAGCATTGGGAAGGTTCTCAATCTCGAATTACAAGAGCAAGGAAGGTTCCTTCGCTTCACGAATAACGAGAAAGTTTTTGTTATTCCATCTCAATCAATCAATCAGTCACTCATCTTACTTTTACCGAGCATTGGGAAGGTTCTCAATCTCGAATCTTCAGAGTAAGGAGAGTTCCTTAACTGTAAATAGCGGAAAGGTTTCCGCTATTCAATTCAATAGGAAAGTTCATGTTGAATGAAGCAAGGAAGGTTCCTTTGCTTCGGAAAGGTAAGAAAAGTTTCTTCTTTCATGAATGATGAGAAGTTTCTCGTTATTCGCCGGACAAAATTTGGGGTCATCCTACTTTGCGCGTTCCATTTCTCATGAAACACGCAAAGGGGGGCAGCTGTTGACACCCAATTTTGTCTGGACTAGTAATTTAGGTTTTTCGGTATTTCTCCGTATTTTTATTTCATATGACTTTTGTTGTTATTTTTTGTAATATTGGTTGCTCTTGTTTATTTTATGTGATTTTTATCATTTTCATTATTTTACGTAATTTTTATCATTTTTCACGTGCTAGTGTCATTTTCATTATTTTATGAACTTTTGTCGTGTGTTTTTGTTATTTTGTGAAAATGTTGTTATCTTCATTATTTTGTTGTTTTTTATAATTTTCAGGTGCTTTTTTATTTTTCTTTTTTTTTTGGTACTTCTATTATTTCTATTATTTTATATAGTTTTGTCATTTTTATGTACGTTGTTTTTATTTTTATTTTTTTCACTCTGATGTGCCTTTTATTATTTCGTATGCTTTTGTTATTTTCATGATTTTAAGTGCTTTTTATTCTGTTTAATCAGAATTAAATTGTCTTTATTTTATTTTATTAATTAATAAAAAAAACATAAAAAAGGAAAAAAAGAAGAAGGGCTTACAGCAGCAAGCACGAACTTCTCCTTCTCCTCCGCCGGAACCTTCTGCAACCTCTGCCAATCACCCATCCATCAAAGCTAACTTCAGACTCCATCATCATTGAGCAAAGCACCCATCAATCAAGAATTTCGCCTATAAATTGAGCAATTTTCGTGAAGAAACAGGGGGAGAGCGGCTCTGTTTTTTTCTTCGCCAGAAATTCATCCACCACCTCCCACCTCGCGTTCTAGCCACCCTCGTCACCAACCACCACTCCCGTCATCACCACCAGCCTCCCAGCAACCCGTAGCCATCCTCTGTACCGCCGGAGAGCGCCGGAGGCCGGAGAATCGAAGGAAACGAGCTCGCCGACCTCCACCTCCCACTTCCCTCTCCAGCCATTTTTGCTTCCAAAAACCACCACCATTAGCTCCATCACGACGAGAGGAAGCCATAACACCATCCCATGTCGCCGGAAATGCTCTGACGAGGGAGCAATCGACGAAAACCTGTCCCAACAGTTTCACGTTTAACAGTCTCGATTCGACGCTTCGGCCATCCTCGACGCCGGAAAACTACCGGAAACCACCCTCCGGTGGCCGATGCATCTCCCCGACCCAGGTCCGCCGCCGTAAGTCATGCTCCACCACCGCCTGCCACCCACTCCACCGCTGGTTCGTGCGAAGATTGAAGAAGCAAGAGAGGAGAGAAGTCTGACTTCAGTTTTTTGGGCAAATTACAACCCCAGTCCCTATCCCTTTACATTCTCCATTTTTTTACTTAAATCCCTTTATTTATCAATAGTTTCACTTAAGTCACTTTTTCAAGTCAAAAACCCAACTTTGGACACTAGGCCTAAACCTTTTTGTGTTTTAGTTAATATTTTTATTATTATGTCAATCTAAATTATTTTTATTTTTATTTTTAAGATATTTTGAGTTTTATTAGTTATGTAAATTACTAAGAATCTTTTTCTTTTATTTTTAGTGTTATTATTTTTTTTTCATTGTCTTAAAATCAAGCAAAAATCTAAAAAAACCCGCGGTACCAATTTTGGGCGTACGAAAATTAACCATTTTTGTACGTAAGTGACAAACGATTTCAGATCTCTCGTAGACCATTTTCAGGTTCCCAATCGACCTAGGAAAAAGATTGGTGGCGACTCCTTGTCAAAAACCACGTCGCTACAAGCATGACAAAGAAGATAGATCAACATGCTTAAAAGATTGATCAACATGACAAAGAAGATAGATCAACATGCTAAAAAGATTGATCGCCATGACAAAGAAGATAGATCAACATGCTAAACAAGAAGATCAGCATGACAAAGAAGATAGATCAATATGGTTATAAGAGAGATCAACATGCTAAACAAAAAGATCAGCATAACAAAGAAGATAGATCAACGTTTTAACACTACGTGGGGAAGACAATTCTTACTGCGGCCCTTATTGCGGTTTGGGCCGCAGTAAGCTTAAAGGCGCAGTAAACTGACGCAGTTAATGGTGCAGTAGGCTTTACTGCGGCCAGGGCCGCAGTATACAAGGCCGTGGTAAGGCCGTCGTAAACTATTTTTTAAGGTTTCTTCAACGGCCGCATCTTTCATTTTTTCCATCTTCTTCTTCTTCTTCACCATCATCTTCATCATCATCATCATCATCATCATCATCCTCATCATCATCAACATCATTATCATCATCATCATCATCATCATCATCATCATCATCATCATCATCATCATCTTCTTCTTCTTCTCCTTCTTCTGTATTTTCATTTTTTTCTTCTTTCACTTTCTGTTTAATTCTCCAATCTTCTTCATCTTCTTATTCTTCGTACTATTCTTCTTCCTTTTCTTCGTTCACTTTCTATCTTCTCTCTCCTTTCTTCTTCTTCTTCTTCTTCTTCTTCTTCTTCTTCTTCTTCTTCTTCTTCTTCTTCTTCTTCTTCTTCTTCCTCTTCTTCTTCTTCTTCTTCTCTCTTCTTCTTCTTCGCTGCCGACGCGCGCCGCTCCCACCTCAGCACCACCGCTCCACCAACGTCGCATTCTCACCGTCATGACCACCACTTGCTCACCATCACCACCGACTTCTTGGTTTTTCTAAGTTGGTGGATGAATAAATTCATCCGGATTCTTCCACCTTTTTTTAATTAATAAATCTATATACTACGGTCATGGCCGTAGTAAGGCCGCAGTAAGTACTGCGGCTATTACCGCAGTGAAGTTTCTACCGAGCCTTTATTTATTGCGGGAAACACTGCGGCCTCTCCCGCAGTAGTTACTAAAATACCTAAAATATATACTAAAATACCACAAAAATACTTAAAATAGCACAAAATTTATAAATAATCTTATTTTCGTTGATGGCCGCCAGGCCCAATCCGCACAAAAGGCCTAACAAAAGGCCCACGCATAAGTCCGAAATAAGGGCCCCATTAAAAAACTGTTTAACACGCAAATAACCCGAACTATGCTTAAGGACGTTCCCGAACCATACTTCCCGAAGTACTTATACACACTAAGTGCATTCTAAGACATTATCACGTCATATTGAGATATTACAATAATACCACTCAGACCTGGAACTATAAATACATTCATTATCTACACCTAATGGGGTATCGTTTTAACAACCACTCGACCGCATTCGTAAAAACACGACCTCAGAGGACCTCTCTATTTCTCACTAATCTCATCTTAATACGCAAAGTCAACCTGATGACGTCAGTCAACATCAGGACACGTCAGCACAACCGAAACGTGGCGGTTACACACACGGATCCGCCACCAAATGGCGTCGTCTGTGGGAAACGCGGTGGTCCCCAAAAGCAGATAGAACGTGGGGGCCATTCCCGTTCCTGTTCATCCAAACCGGAGGGAGAAGGCTCCACTAACGGCCGCACGGCCGATCCCAGTTATCGGAGTTCCTCAGAGGAAACATCTCATAGAGCAACCTCCCTACGGCCTACTTCCAGCTTCCATCGAACCGACATTTGACAATTGGACCCAGACCTTGTCCAAGCAGTGAGGATAGTGCTTCAGGAAGAGCGAGGTAATCAAGATGACTGGCCTGATCAATCCTGTAAACCTCGAAACGAGCAGCAATCACGGCAGAGGTGGTCAGACCATGGTAGCCAGCGGACAGCTTCACAGCAATCTGCTTCGTGAACCGCCAAAGCCGACAACGATCAAGATCCCCGAGGGAGCACAAAAGAGACCGATCGCCAAGACCAGAGAGACTGGTACTTGGTGATCCACGGGACGATGTGATTAGGCAAATGTTACATCGTCTGGAACAAGTCGAGAGGAACTCGGGCAGGCCCGAACGTAAGTACGAAGCTATCCCTGATGACGGACCATTTACCAGTAGAATTCGGGACAATCAGATGCCCTGGGTATTCAATTTACCGCACCCTTTGGAATATACCATAGTTCAGGAGACCCTAATGCTTTCGTCCAGAAATACAAGAGGGCAATGGAACTGAAAGAGGCGGCCTTGTGCAAGTGTTTTGAGGTAGCTTTAGGAGGTCCGGATCATGGCATTCACAAACGCACTCCTCCCCAATTCGCGCCTGGCTAATGAATTATCCCGGAAGAACTTCACTGACGTCGATGAAATGTACGCAGTCACGCAAGAACATATGATTGCGCAAGAAATGTTGTCCCAACGTGAAGGGGGAACATAGACAATCGTGAGTAAAGGAGGAAGAACACGAAGAATGCAGTAGTCAGACATCCGGGAAACTGGGGAGGACAAAAGGGAACCTTCGAGAAAAGTCCGAATTTCACCCCCTCAACTCAACTCGGGCTAGCATCCTCGCAGCCCTCCAGAGACAAGGAAGCGGGAACATCAGTTGGCCCAGAGCCATGCCGGAGGAAGCAAAGCGCAACCCTTCCAAGTACTGCCAGTTCCATAGAGACACCGGACATGAAACTGAGCAGTGCTATCAGTTGAAGAGATACATTGAACATCTTATCAAAAGAGGTTCCTTGAGAGAATACTTGAAGATGCCTCGAAACGAAGAAACTTCCCGAAGCAAACGGATGGCTGAAGAAGACACATCGGGACCGAACAAGAAGAATAAGGTGAGGAAATCTCCACCCCAAGCAACCGGAGTACTGAACACCATAACTACCACCCTGGGCTCGAACACAAGAAAGAGGAAGGCGAGGGAGATAGCCTTACTGAACTACGGGGATCCATCTTCAAGGGTAAAACGGGCGGACGGATCCGAAGTGCGTCTCCCGCATTATGACCCGCTCATCATCACCCTCCGAATTTGAACCATAGATGTCAAATGGGTTCTCTGCGACGATGGTTCAAATGCAGATGTTTTGTTCGAGAAGGCATATGAAGGCCTTAAGCTCAAGTCAAGTAGACTGAACCCCGTCCGGACAGCAACCTATGGAGTAGGCCCGGACGAGCTACCAGTGCTAGGCTCTATCGAGCTCCCAGCCATGTTCCTAGGAATCGGGTCCGAAGGTCAACCCCGGTACACAACACTAATGATCAAATGGCTTGTCGTCGATGTCCCCTCCGCCTACAACGCTATCATCGGAAGAGAAACCCAGGTGGCAATCCACATGAGAAGTGACGTGAAGTACCTCACTGTTACCTTCGATACAGATGAGGGTGATGCCTCGATCTACGTGAGCCAGAGGGAGGCCAAGGACGTCATGGCGATAGCTTAAAAGGATTCGGCTTCGAGCTGCTCGAAGGAGGACAAGGAGACGACGAATACCAAAGATGTCGTCTTGGAAGGAGATAGGACCACAAGAATTGCGAAAGACATGTCCGAGGACAGTAAGAAAAACCTTGTAAACTTGCTTCAAATGAATAAAGACTTGTTCGCCTACTCTCCAAGTGATATGCCCGGTATCGACCCAAAAGTAATCCAACATAGCCTGCATATCGACTCGAATTCTAGACCCATAAGACAGAAGAAAAGAAAAAACGCCCCATTCAAAAAGGCCTTCATCAAAGAGCAAATCTCCAAGCTTCTCGATGCATGGGTCATTAGAGAAGTGTCGTATCCCGAGTGGTTAAGCAATCCCGTAGTAGCAACCCGGGAAGACAGCGACAAATTACGCATGTGCATCGATTTCACGAATGTAAACGATGCTTGCCCGAAGGATTCATACCCTACACCACCGGTCGACAGGCTCGTGGATTCTACGGCTGGGCATGCAAGGATCTCCTTCCTCGATGCTTACAGTGGTTACCATCAAATCAGGATGAACCCAGCCGATGAAGAAAAGACGTCTTTTCTAAGCGACTCCGGCACTCACTGTTATACCAGAATGCCCTTCGGACTCAAGAACACCAGAGCAACTTACCAAAGATTGATGGACAAAGTGTTCTCCGGGCAGATAGGAAGAATTCTTGAAGTTTACGTTGACGACATCATTGTCAAGAGCAAGGAGGAAATTGACCTCGTCCGCGATATAGAAGAAGTGTTCGGACAGATCCGAAAGTATGGACTCCGACTGAATCCGGACAAGTGTGTTTTCGGAGTAACATCCAGGAAATTTCTCGGGTTTATGGTGTCCGAGCGCGGCATCGATGCAAATCCAGCAAAGATCGAAGCTCTCTTAAACGCAAAGACACCTTCATCAATAAAGGACGTGCAGAGGCTTCTCGGGAAAATTACAACCTTGAGTCGTTTCATATCTCGTTATGGAGACAAATGCCGCCCTTTCTTCAAACTCCTGATCAAGGAAGGTGTGGAGCCCGGTAGAATTGGGATGAGCAAAGGGGAGAAAAAATCTAAGGAAGAGAACGCAAGAGATCGGGCAAGATTCAGTTGGAATCCTGAATGTCAGAAGGCTTGGGAGGAAATCAGAGCTTACCTCTTGGAGAGCCCGGTAGAATTGGGATGAGCAAAGGGAAGAAAAAATCTAAGGAAGAGAACGCAAGAGATCGGGCAAGATTCAGTTGGAATCCTGAATGTCAGAAGGCTTGGGAGGA
The DNA here is from genome assembly GCA_024586325.1 of Stellera chamaejasme. Classification (NCBI taxonomy): domain Eukaryota; kingdom Viridiplantae; phylum Streptophyta; class Magnoliopsida; order Malvales; family Thymelaeaceae; genus Stellera; species Stellera chamaejasme. The sequence goes on along the minus strand of CM044987.1, from coordinate 16,584,958 downwards.
AATCAGAGCTTACCTCTTGGAAATGCCTACGCTTCGGCAACCAACCGAAGACAGACCCCTTGTTGTATACTTGGCAGTAGGAGAAAAGGCTGTGAGTTCAGTCCTTGTTCAGGAAGACGACCAAGGAAAACAGTGGCCGGTCTATTACGTGAGTAAATCATTGCATGGAGCCGAACTTAATTACCCGATAATTCAGAAAGCAATTTACTCCCTGGTCCTCTCAGCCAGAAGATTAAAGCCGTACTTCCTTGGATTTTCTATTATTGTCCGGAGTAACGTCCCTATCAAGGACATCCTAAAGCGAGTAGACCACTCCGGGAGATTGTCAAAATGGTGTGTCGAACTAAGCGAGTATGAGATCAAATACAAACCAAGGAGAGAGATCAAGGCACAGGCGTTGGCTGATTTTATCGCCGAATTGCCCCGAGAATCTGATAGTGAAGATTCATTGGACGAAAACAGCCCGGTCTGGACCCTACATGTAGATGGAGCTTCGGGATCAGACAAACAAGGTGCCGGGTTAGTTCTCGAAGGCCCAGAAGGAATGAGGGCAACCAAATCAATCAAGTTCGCTTTCCCAGTAACAAACAACGCGGCCGAGTATGAAGCCCTAATCGCCGGTTTAGAACTGGCCAAGAAAGCAGGAATCCGGTCACTAAAAGCGTGCAGCGACTCAAATCTTCTTGTCCAACAGATGAACGGGGAGTACGAGATCAAGGAACTGAGTCTCAAAAAATACGCCGAAGTGGCTAGAAAATTGGCCACGGATTTTGAGAAGCTGTGTATCGAAAAGATCCCGTGGTCGCTCAATTCCGAGGCCGATCAGCTCTCGAAGTCGGCTTCCTACGATGAAGTAATAAGTGAACCTTGCGTCAACTACTCTCGGATATGCAACATTACCTCGGGATGGAGGGTCCCCTATTGGAAGTACCTCGGCGAAGGAATACTCCCAGACAATCCCGTCGACGCCGCGAGCGTTAGGAGGAAGGCAAGTAAGTTCGTGATAATACGTGGTAATCTGTACCGAAAGGGATTCTCTTCCCCGATGCAAAAATGCGTCGGAGAAGGAGATACCGAGGACATTCTAACAGAAACTCACGAAGGCACCTGCGGGTCACACATTAAATCAGATGCGTTGGCTGCTGTCATACTGAGACAAGGGTTCTTTTGGCCCACCCTGAAGGAGGAAGCAAAAAAGCTGGTTAACAAATGCAAGAAATGCCAGGAACACGCTCGAATACAGCGAATTCCTTCGGAGTACGTGTCATCTTCGGACTACCCCATACCATTTGCCGTATGGGGAATCGATCTGATCGGGGCCTTGCCTGCGGCCCCCGGAGGACTGAAGTATTGCGTAGTCGTCGTAGACTATTTTACCAAGTGGGTAGAAGCCGAACCACTGGCAACAATTACGGCTAAGAACATACGAAAGTTCATCTGGAAAAACATCATCTGCAGGTTCGGATGCCCAAAAGTTCTTGTGGCAGATAACGGTACTCAATTCACTGACGGTGGATTCCAGGATTTCGCCGAGGAATTCGGAATCAAAATCCATTTTTCCCCGGTCGCCCACCCTCAGAGCAACGGACAAGTGGAAGTATCTAACCGAACGTTGAAAGATGGGTTAAAAATGAGATTCGGGAAAGCAAAGGGGAAATGGCCCGGAGAACTACCTCATGTTTTATGGAGTTACCGGACCACGCCCCGTAGGTCGACCGGAGAAACCCCGTTCTCCTTAGCATACGGAACCGAAGCCCTCATCCCCATTGAAGTAACTAACTCTTCTCTCCGAGCAGAAGTGTTTGAAGAAAAAGCGAACGAACAAGGCTTGCGGACGAATTTGGATTTGCTCGAAGGTAGGAGAGATGAAGCAGAGCTTCAAAGAAAATCATTCCAACAGAGGACTGCATCTATGGCAAATTCCAAGGTCTAGACAAAAAATATCAAGGTAGGCGACTTAGTCCTGCGGCAAACTAAGCTGGGATCCCGGAGACCAAAAGAGGGCGCGTTCGCCCCAAACTGGGAAGGCCCATTCAAGGTTGTTGCCGAAGAAAGAAAAGAAGTTTACAAGTTGTTAGATCTCGAAGGGAGGGAACTATCAAACTCTTACCATTCCAAAGCACTGAAAAAATACTTTGTATGACCGAAGAGTAATAAAGCGCAGTTGATCCGGGAAACAAGTGTTAGACCAATCCCTGTAATATTTTCATTGATAAAACCCGAAGTTGGGACTGCAAAAATGGATTGCAAAAAGAAAAAAAAAGAAAATACGCTAGTGAGGATCCGCAAAGTCATCTACGGTGACTGGTTCGGGCGGCTGCAAAAATTCCTCGCCATACCATGAAGGATCTTCTTCGGGCTCGTCATCCCCCTTAAGCCCGGATAGATCAGCGTGAGGGTTGCGTTCGACAATTTGCTTCCTGGCCAAACAGAACCCGAAGGTAAATTTGTCGACCGCCATCCCTACCGAATCCTTCAGCACCTAGCGAAACCTCGGGATACATTCATGAGCTTTGGTTAGCTCATCCCGAAGCTTCTGGATTTCCTCGTCCTTCGCCTTCAAACTTGCTCATCCCGAACCCTACGGATCTCCTCATCCTTGACTCTTAGGTCCTGCTCATAATGGTTCCTCAGGTTGGTGAAGTCAACCTGAGATTTCTCTCTTTCAGCCTCAGGCTTCCGAATGTCTTCCCGGAGAGCATCCTCAGAGTTGCGACACTCTTTGACCACACCAAGGAAAGAGGCCTCAGCAAGGGTAAAGTCGTCAGCTTCGGCCGGGCTGAGGTTGTCCCGAATATGGCTACCTTCGGGAAGCGCAAGTGAGGACGAGCTACGGGAGTGTCGTAGCAGCTGCTCATAGTGGTGGACTCGCTGGATGAGCTTGGCCACCACAGCTATGGCTTTTGTCGCTCGCTGCTCGGCTTCGGTCTGGATCCTGTTTGACGACTGGACAATTCTGGAGATCCACCCACTCATCGCTGCCATCTGCACGTCCCCAAAGGAAGGTTAAGACCCCGTGTTATCACCCCGAAAGTTCGTATGAAAAAATTGATTATGTGATTACCTGGTACCCCAGGACGCCCAATTTTGCAGAAGCGACATCCAAGTCCGGGTAGAACTGCTCTAAGGTCTCCAGAGTTCGAGCGGTGGTGGTCCCCTCCCATAGCTCGGGAGCCATATCCTTGGCATCTTCGTCGTTCAGGATGTCCTGATCCTCATGGATCAGCCACCCAGGCTCTCGGGGGATGATATCATTCCCGAGGCGCGAGAGCTTCTCGTCCCTCAGCCGCCTTCTCTCTTCCTGAGACTCTTTCCAGTCCGGACCTAACGTACAAAAATGAGATCGAACCACGTCATGTAGTGGGTCTTCGTCGAACATTCGGGAAAGATTCCCAAATAAGTTCCAAAAGCAGAGATTACGTAACTTCACAAACTGGTTACCTAGCAGAAACTCGATAGGCGTGACCTTCGGGGCGCGCTGCCAAGTCACCGGTGCAGCCGTGAACTTCCCCCGAATCCTTCTGATCCGTTCAGGAGAATTCTCTAACATGTCATAAACTTCATCCCGAGTAGGGTCACCTTCAACGTGTACCGAAGATGGTACTCCCCCGGACGTTTTCTGAGGAGGTTGGCTTACAGTCTCAGCATCGACCGAATCACCTCTCTTCCGTTTTTTCTCCGCTGCTGCGGGTTTGGAACCCCCCGGCATTGGAGCCTTGTTGCTTATTCTTCTTCACGTCCCGATAGATGGCACTGAGATCGAAGTCGGACTCCGTCTCTGCAAAAGGGGGAAGAATTAGTTAATATCAGACGAATACATCGATGAACAGAAGAACGATATAAACCTTTGTTGAATTCCTCGAGGGATAGTTCGCCCTGAAGACGTTGCAGCAAGGCCAAGTCTCGGGTCGAAGGGGGGGATTCCCGAATGCCCAACTTTCCCAAATCACCCCGGATGATACCCAAGTGGGTAAGGATCCCTTGGTTAATCAGCCTCCAGTACAAAGGAAAGGGAACAACTTCCTTCTGTCCGTCCCCGGAGCAAGGAGCATTAGTCCGGATTTTATCGTTGAACCGGTCAAAATTCTCCTTGGCGTCAGCCTCCTTCAGCAGGCGCCGAGGATTCTGCACATCCGGAAACCCTCCTACTTTCTGCGCTGTTTTTGGATCATGCTTTGGATCATGCTTTGGATATGTGGTTCCTAGCATGATTCTAAGGCTTGCTATGGTTTCAATTTGGTGGGAAATTGATTGAGTAGAAAAGCCCCAAATTGAGTGAATTGTACAATTAGGGTTTATGTTGATTTTGGTTGATTTAAGTGTAATTGGTTAGTAATCTTGGTTAAGAAGTGTAATTGGTGGTTGAAATGAAGGTTTGGTAGCTTGAATGGATTGAATTGGAAGTTGGGTGAAAATATGGAAAAGGGCCGAATTGAAGAAATGAAACTTTCTCTAGGTTGGTGTTGTGTTTTGGTTGAATTGGATAGTAAATTGGTATCGGGGTTGAATTTAGGTGCGGTATGGCGTTTGAAATGTTGTTTTCGGGTAAGAAATGGAAAAGTTACCTTTATGCGGGATTAAGGGTGAAAGTGTCTGGAATGTGGGTTTAAAGGTTGGAAGGTGTTTGTGGGTGTATGAATAACAATGTTCTGGCTCGGTTCGTGAAACCGAGCTTTCTGTGGATTTTTGCGGGAAAGTGCGGGATTGTGCGGGTTTGGTTTCTGGGGGTGTATTTTGACGTGTTTTGATTGGTTTGTGGTTGTTCAGCTTGATTCTGCCTTTGTGGAGCAGTGTGGGACCATCAGAGTTGAATTTGCACTTTTCGAGCCGGGAGCCGGGATTTCCCGGGAGTTGTGCTGCGGGCGGTGTTTTCGAGGTAAGGGTTCAACTTCTCTCGTTATACATTCTGGAATGGGACTTTATGTATATCGGGTCTAGTTGAGGCAGGATTCCGGGTTGAGGACGGTGGTCCGATGATCCCGGGACCTGTCATATGGTAGGGTACATGTTTGTATTTGTTCTGTTTCAAGGCCCGACTGGTCTTGGAGGCCACGGGTTTATATGTTGTTCTGTATATCCGCGCTAGGCGCCGATATTTCTGTTTATACGTTTTGGTATATTATATTCTGTTTTGCATATGCATTATTATTATATGTTCTGTTCTATGGTGCTCCTTGGTTACATTACGTAGTATGCCGCACCGAGGGTGCCGACATTACATTTCTATCCGCACTGGAGTGTTACATTACGTGTGTCCGCACTGGAGGGTGCCGACACTTTATGTATATCCGCACCGGGAGTGCAGGTATACCTCTGTGACCCTACGACAATTTGGGGATCGCGACCCGGCCGTACCGTGCTTACATTACATTCAGATATTCGACCTCTTAGAGAGGGCTGTCGTTTTGGGTCATTCTGGCGGTTGGACCGCGTATGATGGGTTCCGGCTCACCTCTGACTTTGCATACATGCATACGTGTATATATATGTGTTTGTGTTTGTTCTGTTTTGCAGGTTCGGTTCAGCAGCACATCTGCAAACTGTATCTTACCTCAGCCCTTACTGGGTCCTCCCGAGGACTCACCCCTTTCTGTTTACCACCTTTCAGGTTGGTCTGACAAGCAGCCGGCGGACTAGAGATCCGCGGTGCTTTTGGTTTTGGTTTCAGCAGCAGTACCTCGTGCGGGAATCTCCTGAGCGAGGGGTTTCTGGATTCCACACCTAGGTATTCTAAGGATCGCATTGAGGGCTCTGTAGCTGTAGTTGCATGCATGCATAATCAGATCATGTTGTTGTATATGACGTATATTCTGGAGTATGTGTTGGTTCTGTATCTGTCTTCTGAGTCGAGGGCGGAGCCCCGACTTGCTTACATTGGTTATATGTATGAAATGGTTTTGGTGATTTGGTTATCATGAGTAATGAAAAGTATTCCATGAACTGCATGTTTGTTTGTTAAGTTGCTTTGTATACTTGCCATGTATGTGTTCTGTAGGTTGCAGGTCGTAATACGACCATTCCGTTATTGCGGGCCGGGTCATGGGACCACTACACGTAGCGGGTTTCGGTAGTACCGTTACCGCGCTTTCCACCGTAGCTTCCGTTTCCGAACGTCGCGGCCGGCTCCGCCTCCGCAACCGGGGGGGTGGTCGTGACACCCATGGCCAAAGAAAGAGATTTCAAGAGAGCCTTTCTTGGAAACAAAACTTGTTTCCTCATGATTCCCACTCATTGCATGCTAACACTTGATCAGTGCAATTCAAGAGAGCCGCACGATGAAAGTAAGATCAGTGCAATTCGAGATTGGCCCACCCCTAACTCCTTAACTGAAGTAAGATCCTTTTTAGGCCTTGCTAGTTTTTATAGGAGATTTGTTAAGGATTTCTCTTCCATCGCCGCCCCCTTGCATGAACTAGCTAAGAAGAATGTCATTTTTGAGTGGGGTAGATCACAAGAGGAGTCTTTTAATGAGTTAAAATCTCGGTTGACAAATGCACCCCTGCTTACTTTTCCAAACTTTGACAAAGTCTTTGAAGTAGAGTGTGATGCCAGTGGGATAGGCATTGGTGCTATCTTGCACCAAGAAGGCCGCCCCATCGCCTTCTTTAGTGAAAAGTTAAGCGGAACCACTTTGAACTACTCCACATATGACAAAGAGCTCTACGCTCTTGTGAGATCTTTGCAAACATGGAGTCATTATTTACTGCCTAGGGGATTTGTAATCCATACGGACCACTTGTCCTTGAAGTATCTTCAAGGGCAAGGAAATTTGAGCAAAAGGCATGTTAGGTGGGTAGAGTTCATCGAGTCTTTCTCCTATGTCATTAAGTATAAGAAAGGTAAAGAAAATGTTGTTGCGGATGCCCTTTCTAGGAGATATGCATTACTCATGACTCTTGATGGAAAGGTTGTTGGCTTTCACTACGTAGTTGGAGGCAGTTCAGTAACGCCAGTGGTAACGCTTGGGGCATTACTATGGGGCCGGAAAGCGCAGTAGCGCCCAAGGCGTTACTCAGGGCGCTACCAGTCAGAGGCGTGTCAGAGCTAGTAGCGCCCTGGTAACGCCATTTGGCGTTACTGTGGGCCAAAAGTATTAGTAGCGCCCTGGGCATTACTCAGGGCGCTACTGGTCAGAGTTTGTCGGATAGAGTAGCGCCCTGGTAATGCCAGTGTGCGTTACAGTCGTCCTATTTCAGACACACCCCATTCCCTTTCTCCTTCATTTGCGTTTGCAAAACCTCAGCCCCAGTCCCGCAGTTCCTCTTCCCTCCGGCGTCTCAGCTCAGCCCTCTAATTTTTTGAAGAAGTTGTGCTTTTCCAGTGTATTGGAAGCAATATATTGAGCTAAGGTAAAATGTTTTATTGTTTATTTTCAAGTTTTTGTAATGTTTTTAATTTTTATTAAGTATAGTTATTTTAGTAAATGTTGGAAAATATATAAATTTTAGGATATAGATTTAATTTGAGCTATAGTTCCTGTCTGTGGATATTACGTAGAATATAATATGCGTAACGTTATTTTCAAGTTCGGAAATAATGTTATAAAATATAATATTCTATTGAATATTCATGGATTGTCCAGGTTGGACAGTTTTTAAAAGTGTAATCGGTACGTTGAACTTTTCTGATAGTTGTATATGCGAAACTGGTACGTCAACATTAATTTTCGCTCGTTTCAGTCTCGTTCCTTGTTATACCAAACTCAGAATTTAATATCTGAAAAATGGTATAATGAGGAACCGAGGCGAAATCTTTGCCAAAATTTATGTCTGACGTACAAGTTATGCATATGCGACCAGAGAAGTTTGATTTACTAATTGTACTTTTATGAATAGGATAGGACCCATGCACCCTTAATTAGGACGAATTAATTTAAAGAATATATACGTTGTGATGAAAAATGACTGTGGTAGTTTGTTAATTTTTATTTGTTGTTATTCATTTATATATATGTATATGTAGGAGTGGGTGAAATGGATGAAGGACGCGCGTGGATGTATCAGCGGTTTCAGAAAGGTAGTTGTGAATTAAATCCTCGATTTTGGGAGGGATGAAGGCGTTTTGGAGTTTGCTTTCAGAGATGCTGAATCGAAAGGATGGGACATGATGAAATGTCCGTGTAAGAAATGCAAAAACAGATACTTTTATGATAAATTTACGTTGGATCTCATTTATGTGAGTACGGTTTTAAGGCTGATTACTATATTTGGGATTGTCATGGTGAGGCGATACCGATCAATCCGTTGGTCTATGGAGGTTTTAATCGAATGAATTACGAAGCTTCGTCATCCATTAATGCACATGCGAGTCAAACAAATTGAATAAGAACTATGAAGGATGGGACGTCGGACAAATGGTTCATGAAGGTTTAGGATTGCGGTATAACAATTACGAACATGAAAGCTGTTGGAAATGATGACAGTAATGACAATGATGAAAATGATCATGATTATGTTGAAAATGATGGCTATGATAACTTGAATGAAAATGATCATGAGATTGAAGATGAAATGGAAGTGGAAACTCCTAATGAAGAGGCGCAAAAATTTTATAACTTGATGCAGTGCCTCACGGCCTTTATATGAAGGGTGTCGTCTTTGAGCATAAGAAGTTATCTGTGTTGGCAAAGTTTTGAGTGCGAAAAGTCGAGCAACATATCAGATGCCGGGTGGTCGCGAATGATGAAAGTCGTGGACGAAATATTGCACGAGAGAAAACCTTGCCACGAGCACGGCGAGATGAGAAGAAGTTGATCAGAGACTTAGGCTTACCGTATGTAAAAATTCATGCATGCGAGAATAATTGTATGTTGTTTCACGGCAGATTCGAGCATTTGGTTCATTGCGGAGTGTGCGGTGCAGAACGCTATACTCAGGGGGGACTTAATCGTTGTGGTCAACAGAAAATTAAGCCAAAGAAGGTTCTCCGTTATCTTGCAACAGGCCTCCCTCCCTCCCTCCCTCCCTCTCGCAACCGGCCTCCCACCCTTTCATACTTGCAACCGACCTCCCTCCCTCCCTCCCTCCCTCTCGCAACCGGCCCTCCCTCCAACTCGCAACCGGCGTCCGTCAGCCTCCCTCTCGCAACCGGCCTCCCTCTGCCTCCCTCTGCCGCACCTGTCACGCCGGCCGGCCGACAGCGCCTGCATCCTCGCCAACCACCGCGCCCACCGCCGGAGTCTCTCACCACCGCCGCCGAAGGTAATAAATACGAAATTTATTTACAATTTCAGATTAAACTCGAAATTTTAGTTATTATTAGGTAATTTGTGTGATTATTAGATAAGTTGTGTGATTATTAGATTATTAGGTAATTTGTGTGATTATTAATTAGCTAATTTGGGTGATTTGTGGTTATTAGGTAATTTGTGTGAGTATTAGGTTATTAGGTAATTTTTCTGATTATTAGATAATTTGAATGATTATTAGATAATTTCTGTGGTTATTATATAATTTTGTAGTGATTATTAGATAATTTCGGTGAATATTAGATAATTAAACGATTACTTTATAATGAATCGATTATTAGATAATACTAAAGTACCAAAATACTAAAGTATTTATAATGAATCGATTATTAGATAATGAATCGATTACTTTATAATGAATCGATTATTAGATAATACTAAAGTACTTAAGTACTAAAATACTAAAATATTTATAATGAATCGATTATTAGATAATGAATCGATTACTTTATAATGAATCGATTATTAGATAATTTTTGTTTAATTAATTCTAAAGTACTAAAGTACTAAAATACTAAAGTCATTGCTTTATAATACTAAAGTATTTCTAAAATACTAAAGTACTAAAATACTAAAGAAATACTAAAATTAATACTAAAATTAAATACTAGTTTATTAAAAATGTTGAAAATACTAAAGTAATACTAAAATACTAAAGCAATACTAAAATTACTACTAAAATTAAATACTAAACTATTAAAAATGTTGAAAATACTAAAGTAATACGAAAATAGTAAAGTAATACTAAAATGTCAAAGTAATATTAAAATTAAATACTAAACTATTAAAAATGTTGAAAATAGTAAAGTAATACGAAAATAGTAAAGTTATACTAAAATGCCAAAGTAATATTAAAATTAAATACTAAAGTATTAAAAATGTTGAAAATAGTAAAGTAATACGAAAATACTAAAGCAATAGTATACTAAAGTGATACTAAAATAGTATATTAAAATACTAAAATAATACTAAAATAGTATACTAAAGTTAACTTATCGCAAGGATATGGCGGGTCCGAATGATAGTCACGAGTCAGGACGTGGTTCCACCGGACATAGTTCCGGATCCGGACGTTCCAGGGGACGTGGTCACACAAGCCGTGGTTACGAGGGCACGCAGTTGCGAGTCGATGGTCGCACAGTCGTGGTTACGGCCGAGCATCACTGCATCGCCTTCTTCCTCGCACCTATCGGACTCGCGAGACACGGTCGAAGGTCGGCATGACCGCGTGGAGACCGACGGGCCCATCGAGGATGAGATGGCCCGATTGCTCCCGCCGCCACGACACTTGGTGATCGGAGGAGGATGATTCTCGCAGCCGATAAGTTGTTCATTTCATACGTTCAGTTTCGGTCTTCAACATATCTATTTCTAATCGAATGAATATATGTAGCCTTGGCTCCAAGCTTCACGGGGTCTACCAAGATGTGCAACGCGTTTTCCAAGACAGGTACTGCGGTGTCCCGGACAAGTACTCGACATTCACCGAAGCGGAGAAGAACGCGTGGATCGCAAAATTTGCGGTAAACGATTGAATTTTAACATATAGTTTTCTTATAAATATTTATATACATTACTCACCTAAACTTTTCTTGTCACGGGAAAATATGTTTGGTACCCGCCGTCAACCATTACGGGTGACGTCGAGAGGACGTGCACAAGTTTTGGGCCAAGATGTATAGGGGCGGAAGGGAAGATCCTCCGGACTTACAAAGACAAGTACCCTCTCAATGACGAAAATCCCAACTTCGATCAGGCGGGAGCACAAACACCCTACTTTCCCTCAAGCAAGCGGGATAAGTTCATCGACTCGCTCAACACTCCGAGTTTATTGCGCGGTCGAGACGAATGAGAAGAATGCAACAACGCAGGCAGCTCGGAGGCCGCGGAGGAGGCACGGCTCGACGACGGCGCAGAACTTATACGAGGAGATGATCGTCAAAGAGCGTCGAGAAGTCACCATCACTGACTTTCGGCAGCGTTGGGATGGTCCAGACGCAACTACATTCGAGGTAACTATTTCAAAGTAGTAGTCTCCTATTTTTTAGGGTTTATACACATTTTCTACTAATCGATTCGTTATTTGTTCATTAGGAGGAGTATATGAGGCGGGTTATGGAGAAGTACCGGACTTGAGCAGCGCGCCTCCTTTCGATGAGGAGATCTTGGGCGGTTCACGGAGCGCCCGAAAAGGGCGTTATCCCGGCGCTCCCCGCAGCTTGTCCACCCAGGGCATTTCCGCCCACCTCAGCCATCTCCGGTAATTAATTATATACTAAATCGAAACTTTTCATAACCTTAATGTTACATTATAAAGTAATATATCTTTTTTATATACTTTCAGCGAGAGCTTGCCGCTGAGGAGGAGCGTCGGGCGACTGCGGAGGCCCGACGCAAATCAGAGGAAGACTACCGTGTGCTCAGGGAGCGTCAGGCCCAGTTCGAGGTTCATGTCAACAACCTCCAGCGACAGTATGAGTCAGCATTCAGCGTTCTCTGGCCGACGCTTATCCATCGGGCGTCATGCGGCGGGGCGAGGTGCCTCGGAGTGCAGTTCCGGGATCATCATCAACCCCGCAAACCGGGACAACAGGATGCCAATCAACTTCCTCGACTCAGCTCGATTTCCATACCAGGCGGCCGCCGCGCAGAACCCCTTCGCCAATCAGCTCTCCTCCATGATGCCGAATACTACGAGCCTCATATGCACCGACCGCGGCCGACATACCAGTACAATTTGGAGACGAACACGTACGAGCAGTTCGACCCATTAAACCACAGGTTTAACCACGAACAATGAATCCGTCGGACCAACGACCGTCGGATAGTCAAAATCCCCAGCGGGATAATTGGAATTTCCGCCTCCGTAGGATCGTGCATGTATTACTACTCTTTTTCGGATGTTTTTGATTGTTTTAATTGTGTTTCAAACATTTAATTAAAATATGTTTATATTCAATTATCTTTTATTCCAAAATTTAAATACAAATATTAATTAATGCTTATTTATATTTATTTTATAAGATAAACATTTGAAAGTTAATAGATTAAATGTTAAACATAAAAAAAAAAAGAATTCGGCCCGGTGGCGCCGGTAGGGGCACAGGCGCTACCGGGCACATCGGCAGCGGGCGTGTAGTCGCTGGTAGCGCCAAGTAGGGGGTGTGGCGCTACCGATCTGTCGGCGTCGTCGAGGCAGTAGCGCCACAGTAACGCTTTTTGCTGAAGTAACGCGTCAAACGGTAGCGCCCTGCTAACGCTTTTTGGCGTTACCATTCGTAACGCCTTGGTAACGAAAATGGCGTTACCAGCCCCTCTCCAGATACGTAGTGTTTGAGTGTTTAAAAAGCATGTATGAGTGTGATGCGGATTTTGGGGATATATTTGCTAACTGTGCTAAAGGCAGCCAAAATGGCTACTATGTGTTTGATGGCTTCCTGTTTAAGTTTAAAAGGTTGTGCGTTCCAAGGGGATCAATGCGTGAAGTCATCATCAAAGAGGCACATGGTGGCGGTCTCATGGGACATTTCGGTGTCCAAAAGACGCTTGAGGCTGTCAAGGAGAACTTCTTTTGGCCAGGCATGAAGAAGGATGTCACCAAGGTCTGCGCCAGATGTGTCACATGCCACCAAGCCAATTCTACTCTGCAACCGAAAGGGAAGTACACCCCTCTCCCTTCACCTTCTCTTCCTTGGATTCACATAAGCATGGATTTTATAAGTGGTCTGCCTAGGACATCGCATGGTCATGATGCTATATTTGTAGTAGTGGATAGGTTTTCGAAAATGGCACATTTCATCCCATGTCCTAAAACTAAAGATGCATCGCATGTGGCTGATTTATTCTTTAAGGAAATTGTGAAATACCATGGCCTCCCGCGATCCATTGTTAGCGATAGGGATTCGAGGTTCTTAAGTCATTTCTGGAGAACCCTTTGGTCTAGGTTAGGCACAAGTTTGATGTTCTCGACATCAAGTCACCCTCAAACAGATGATCAAACCGAAGTGACTAATAGAACCCTCACCACTATCTTGCGCACCCTCCTTAGGAAGAACTTGAAAGAGTGGGAAAAGTGCTTACCCCATGTAGAATTTGCTTATAACCGAGCTTATCATTCCTCTACATCCTACAGTCCCTTTGAGATCGTATATGGCTTCAACCCTTTAACTCCTTTGGACTTCGTAGCATTAGACTATACTGAACAAATGGATATAGATGGGAAAAAGAAAGCCCAACACATGAAAGATTTACATGCTAAGGTTCACAAGCAACTTGAGAAAGTTAATGAGTCTTACGCAAGAAGGGTTAATAAGGGTAGAAAGTTTAGGAGTTTTCAAGTTAGGGACTGGGTGTGGTTGCACTTAAGGAATGACCGTTTTCCCTAAGCTAGGAAAAACAAACTTGCACCAAGAGGCGATGGCCCTTTCCAAATCACTAAGAAAATTGGTGAAAATGCAAATGTACTTGACTTACCTTGTGATGGCTCTTATAATGTACATGCAACATTTAACGTATGTGATTTGGTTCCTTTTGAAGGACAAGATTTTGAGAATCTGCGGACGGATTCTTTCGAAGAGGGAGAGTATGATGTGGACATCGCCCTAAAAGAACCCCAAGCTCAAGAGGGCCCGCAACCTCAGCCGCGCGCACCCCCAAATCCACTCCAAGGCCTTGGCGGAGCCATGACCAGGTCCCGGCTAAAACAAGTTCAAGCGAGTCTCAACGCTTTCATGAGGCTCATGGCGTAGGACGATCAAGAGGAGTCTCGAGCGAAGGCCTTACAGCTTCGCCATCTCGGCATCGCATTGGATGAAGAAAATGCGAAGCCCTTTGGAGCCTTGAGTATAAGCATCCTTGAGGAAGGGAGCAGCGAGGCCTTGATGCGCGGACACTTGACACAGGCGAAGCCCCCAGGTGAAGCCGCCCCCGCAAAGGCCCCAAGCGAAGGCGCCCCCGCGAAGACCCCAAGCGAGGACATGTCCGCGAAGGCCCCAAGCCCAGGCATTCCCGCAAAGGCGCCAAGTGAAAGCATTCCCACGAAGGCGCTAGGCGAAGGCATTCCCGCGAAGGCCCATGGCGAAGGCATCCCGCGAGGCCTCCATACTTAGCCAGCTAACCGACCAAGTCCAACACAAGGCGTCCTTTCTCTGCAGATACTTGGGAAGACAAATATCAACTTTCCATGCAAAGTACATCTGAACGCTTTTTAGGCTAGCTTTACCTTTTTACCTTTTTGGAAGCTTTTCGCCTTGCATGCATGCAAAAGCACTTTATGCTTTCTGCACGCATGCATGGTTGAAGCGCCGCTTTGCTCTCACATTTCCTCTCACTATTTAAGCTAGTCACAAACCTCATTGTAACCTAGAACATAATTTTGAATTAAGCAAATTCGGCCGAAACTCTCCAAGGAGATATTGGCTTTTGTGTTCTCTATTCTTGCATTTCCATCTCCCTAGTGATCCATGCAAGAGGATCCAAACATAATATCTAGTATTGCTTGACCTTGTAGTCAAGAGGTGCTAGATCCCATCTCCATTCCCAGGCATTATCACGTGCATTGCCTCACCTCGTAGTGAGGAGGTTCGCGTGGCCGAAATCTGTTCTTCGTTCGTTCGTTTATCCGCGTTCGCCTCCGCCAAGCTAGATCAGTAAGCGTTGATCACAACCCCCACTACCCGTGATCACATCAGAGGGGGTCACCCTGACGAAGACCCCTTTCCATCCCACACTCTTCAGTCGGGCTACCGTTAACCAGCACAAACACCCTTGCCGATTTCAAACATCCAGCTATCCAATTCCTCCACTTCACACCAAAATTCATTTGTTGGAGAATTTAATCCAAGAAACTCCAGCTGATGCTATCATACGCTTTCGCAAAATCCACCTTTAGTAACAACATTTGACGCTTCTCTCTTTTGATCCAAGACACCACTTCATTTACAACCAGGACGCCATCTGTTATCTATCTATCTTCGATGAAAGCTGTTTGAGTTTCTCGTACCAACCCCTCCAAGACCCCCTTTAATCTTTTTGCGAGCAACTTTGCCACTAGTTTGTAGAAGTAGTCGATGAGGCTAATAGGGCGAAAGTCAGAGATTAGAAGAGGGTCTTTAACCTTGGGCACCAGAGCAATAAAAGAGGAGTTGCAGCCTGGACTGAATGATCCAGTGGTTTCAAATATTTTCACCGCTGCTACTACCTCTGCCTTGATCGTTTCTCAATTTGCTTTGATGAAATTAAAGTTGAATCCATCTGGACCTGGGGCTTTCCCACCCCAACTGAGCCAAACCGCTTTCTTAATTTCCTCCTCCGAGAAGGGCGCTTCGAGATGGCTGGTTTGGTCTTCAGTAATGTGCTTGAACCTGTGGCTAGTGAAGACTGGTCTTTCTTGCACTGGCTCCTTAAACTGAGTTCTGTAATAATCTAGGACTACTTCTTTTATGACCTTCGGGTCCTCCACCTAACAACCATTGATCAATAAACCCTTGATAGAGTTTCTGCTTCTCCTCCCTTTAACCACCGCATGGAAGAACTTGCTGTTTTCATCTCCTTCTACTGCCCATTTTAATTTCGCTTTCTGTCTCAAATCCTCGAGAGGAGTCTTTATTCTTTGAAGTATCTAACTTTCGAATCCTGCCATTTAAACCTCTCTTCGGGGCTAAAGTCTTGCACTTCCGCCTTTTATCCAAGGAAAGAAAGTCTGCTTTTAAAGAATCGACATGTCCTCCTACCCCTGAAGTGTTACTCTTTCGCCACTCTTTTATCTTAAGTTTTAATGTCTTCAGCTTTCTTTGAAGCACAAGATCAACTTCGCCTTGCACCCCTGGTTGATCCCACATTGGTTTCACCATCTCACCGAACCCCTCCACAGTTAACCAATGATCATAAAATCTGAAGGGCACCGGCACGAAATTCATAAATGCCACATAGTTCATAAATAATAACTAAAATGGCTAAAATAGCACGAAATTCATAAATACCTAAAATATATACTAAAATACCACAAAATACATAAAATATATTCTAAAATACCATAAAAATGCTTAAAATACCATAAAGTTCATAAATAATACCTAAAATACCTAAATAAATTCCTAAAATACTAAAATAATTCCTAAAATACTAAAATTCATAAAATACCACAAAAAATACCTGTAGATGACGGTGGAGACGGCTGGTGACGGAAATCTCAAGTGGCCGGCAGCAGTGTTGGAGCTCGAATAGAGAAAAAATTAAAATCGTCAAATACATCATTTCTAACCATTAAAAAACCGAAAGAAAGAAAAGGAGAGGATACCTGAACTTGCTGTTGTAGTTCCACCTAAAAACCTAGTGAAACCGCGCTAGAAATGTGTTACGGTCACCCGGCGGGTTGCGGCCGGGTGACCGGGGCTCGGTTTTAGCTGCGGGTCACGTTTTCGGCGTTCAGGCGGCTCCCGAGCCCTATCCGAGTATCATTTTGGCGAACCCTTCCGTATTTGAGGTCGTGTGGGTCCCCGGACGTTTCGCCGAAAATATTTTTCTCGCGCCGGGGTTGTCGGGTCGCCTCGGGGCGTCTGGCGGGCTCGGTAGCACTCTCAAGATCTCAGTTTGGGAAGCCGTTTGCGGTTTTCGATTCGTGGAGACGTCCCGGAGATGGTTGTGGAGTTTAATATTTGGGCCGGGACGTTCGGTTCCGGGCGACTCCCGGGGCTCGGGACGGGAATCCCGGGACTCGGGATGGAAATTTTCTGACGGCTTTGGGGTAAGTTGTGTTTTAATTTAAGATGGAATTTATGAGTATTTTATAGAATTTTGGAGTGACGGAATTTCGGTTCAGGTTGACACGCTCGCACGTCGGGTTTTGGTTCGGGTTCTGAGAGCTCGGTAGGACCCTCCGGAATGGTAAATGAATTTCTGAAAAGTGTTTTGTGAATGTTATAATATTCTGAAGGTTGTGTCCAAGTTTCGTTAATTTTGGAATTCGGTAATTATTTTTGGCAAAAAGAATTGGAACTTTCGGAAAAATTGGGAGTTAATTTGCAATTGGGTGCAAAATTAAAAAGTAATCAGCATGGGCAGCAGCAGCTGATAATTTCGGCAGCAAGTGGGGAAGATTTTTGGGACACTTGGCTATTTCTTATTAAAGAGGAGAAGTATGGGTTAAAAGAAAAGAGACATATATTTGGCTTATTATTTCATAAAATGAGTTTTGTCTCATTTCTATTTCTTTTCTTTTCTTCTTCTTCTTCCTCTTGCTCTTGCTGCCGACGCCACCATTGAAGAACAACCTCAAGCTTGAAATTCTTCTCCTTGCTTGGAATCAAAGAGGGATTGAGTGCTTTATGTGGTAAGTACCTCCTAAGCTCTCTTTTCTCATTAGTTTTGAAGATTAGTGAAGAAAAGAGGAGTTTTGGCAAATGATGGGTTTGTTCTTAGCTATAAGCTAGGATGATTTTCTTCCTCCCATCTTTTAGTATGTTGTTCTTGGGTTGTAGGAGAGTGTTAATCAAGTGTTGGATTTTGGAAAACACATCTTAGATGAAAAACCTAGCTTGGCCGAATTTATGGGATAATTTCCAAAATGATGTGTGTTTGTTATCTTGTTTCATGCTTCAAGTATGTTAGTCCTAGCATGATTCTAAGCTTATGTATGGATTCAATTTGATGGAAAACAAGTTGAGGTAAAAATCCCCAAATGGCCGAAATTATGGGTTGATTTTCAATGATGGATTTTGTTGTTTGGATGCAATTGGATAGCATGCTTGGTTTAGAAGTGAAATTGGTGATTAGAATGGTTGTTTGGTAGCTTGAATGGATTGAATTGGAAGTTGGATAAAAAGTTGGTTAAGAACCGAATTTTGGAATGATTCTTTTTCAATGTTAGAGTTCCATTTTGGTTAAATTGGATGTTAATATGGTGTTGGGGTTGAATTTAGGAGTGGATGGAAGTTTGAAACGTTGAATTCGGTTAAGAAATGAAAAAGTTACAATTAAGCGGGATTATCGGAAAATGGCGGGTAATGAAGGGTTTAAGGTTGGATTTGATCAGTTCTGCTTATTGTATGATGTTTGTCAATGTATAATCTTGCATTGTCTAGGTTGGTTCTGAATTACGAAGTTTACGTGGAAATCTGGAATTTTACGGAAGTTCTGCGGATTTTCGGTTTTGGGGTCGGGGTGTAGTTTGGTAGTGTGGTTGATAAGGATGCTAATTCAACTTGGTTTGACAGATTCTGAGGTTCGGAGGTTAGGAAAAGAGAAGTTCTAAGTTTCGGGGCACGGTGTAGGAGTTGTCCAGAATCGGTCTAATACTCTGGATTTTGAGGTAAGGGTTTGGTTATGTTGTTTTGGTAAGCTAAGTATATGTTTTGGTTTCATTTTCTGTTCTGCTAGTATTTCGGAATTTTGTGCCTTTGGGCATATTCTGTAGTTTGTAGGAGTATGCCTTATGGCATACTCTGTCTGTTAACATTACGACAGTTGTGGGTTCGCTACCCCAGCTGGTGCACCATGCTTCTGTATTAGCTTCGGCTTCCGACTCCCTTAGTGGAGGCTGTCGTTCCGATTTGTTGTAGGGGTTATGGCGATTTAGAATCGCACGTCCTTCGGGACTCCGATCTATTTTCTGTACATGCATGTCATTCCGTATTCTGTTGCATATATTGCTATCTTTCTGTTTTGCGGGGTTACATATACTTACCTTACCCCATATCCCTTACGGGTCCTTTTAGGACTCACCCTTCTTTGGGTTTTGTTTTTGGGTTTCGGTGGACGATAAGCGGCTGCGGAGTAGATTTCCGTGAGGTTCTACCTCGGTTGTGTTTTGCAGCAGCTTCACCTTGCGGGCGGGATTGTCTTTTGGATCTGAATCCCGCGAGGTATTTGATGTTTAGGCCTAGGCTTGGCTCTGTAGCTGCATGTGCATATTTTTTTCTTTTTATTTCTTTGTGATGATTGTATGTCTGTATATATTTATATATTCCGTTACGTACATGTTACAGCGCTTGGCGCTTGCTAGACACTTTAGGTTCTGTGAACTCTGTATGTATTTATGTTTTGGTGCGTAAGCACTCGTCCACGGAGGGCGGGGCTTACTCTGTTATTAGAGCATGAATTGTACGTTTGGATTTTACTTTCAGTTATACGCACTAAATATTTGTTAGGTTGCTTCCATAATCCTTTCGCTCTTTGGGTCCGCTACGCGCGGCGGGTCTCGATGGACCTGCCATTCCTATTCATTCCGGCTTCCGCTTCCGGCGTCCCGGCGCCCCCGCCTCCGCAACCGGGCTCGGGTGGCGTGCGGTGACAAGTTGGTACCAGAGCAGGTAAGTGACCATATTGGTCGTCAGTGGTGACTTGTAGTGACAACTATTGTTCTACATTTTATTTTAGAATGGTTTGGTACGGAGATTGGCCACCTCCTTACTCGAACCACTTCAAAATAAAATTGTGGAGCAAAGTTTGGTCCTTCAAGTTATCCTGGTGGTTGCAGAGTATGGAATTCAGAATTTCGGGACTTTGGTAAAAGTGTTACAAGTAAAGGATTGTGGAAAAGTTTCAGGTACGTAAAATTGTGTGTTAGGAAAGGATTTGGTGAAATAAGCATGAATTGCTTCTGTGATTATGTGAAATGCATGATTTTATCATTTGCAAAATAACCACGAGTTAAGTCTTGCATTGCACTACTGAGCCTTAGAAAAGCTGCTGCTAGTTTCGTAGGGATTAGAGGTAACTGATTGTTTTGGACTCTGTTTGGTCCGAAATGTTTCAGAATGGTTAACACGCGCCGACAGCGTGATTTACGACCGGAGGAGGGGACCGTAATCCCACGCCTCCGAGAGGTAGGGAGCGAGGCGGGGATTACAGGCCGAGCGGGTACATACCCCGCCACCGGTTGTCTGACAGGTCGGGGTCTACCACTGCTTTGGTTCATGTCTTTGGAGCAGTCCAGCGGTTGTTGAGACACTAGTACGGAACAGGTTCCGTGCGATCCACAAAGTGCGGGAGGATTCGGTCGTGGCACCGTCTGTGCATCTTGATGGGAGAGTGAGTAGCCACACCCGGACTACCACCCACACTCATGTACGGGCCCGATCTGAGAGTGAGTCTGAGGAGGACGCGGAGCGCAGGAACCCGCGATCTCGGAGGGTACGACCAGAGCGTAGCTCCGTAGCTCGCTCCGATCGTTCTGACCAGGAGACTTATCAGCCCCTCGGCAGCGACGTAGGGTTATTGAGCTGGATTACGATACCACCCGTCGGACCCACCGACGACGGGAGGTTCGGGGCATCATTCTGACTCTGATGATGTCCGTTTGTTGGAGAGGTTCCAGCGGTTGAACCCTAGGAAGTTTGATGGTAAGGGAGGTCCCGAGGCAGCGGAGACCTGGTTTATGGAGATTGACAAGCTCATGGGGAGGTTACATTTACCTTCCACAGTGATGGTATCCCTTGCCACGTTCAATCTGCAAGAGGGAGCAGATCATTGGTGGAGGAGCCTTCAGGGCAATCTGAGGGCGAATGCGGGGCTAGCACCCGATCAGGAGTTGGATGTTACCTGGGAGCAGTTTACACAGTTGTTCCATCGGAGGTTCATCGGGGCTGCAGCTAGAGATCTGCGACAGGCACAGTTTGATGAGCTTGGCGGGAGACAGGCTGTCGCAGTATGAGAGGAGTTTGTGAGCTTATCCACTACGTACCGCAGTACCACGGTATGGAGGAGGAGAAGGCGAAGAGGTTTATCCGTCGATTGCGCCCGAGTACGAGATGGGCTCGAGGCCGTTGGATATTACTACTTACAGGAGGCAGTTCACAAGGCTCAACTCCTCGAGCGGGAGGACGTTGAGAGTCGCCTCACCTCGCGAGAGAGGTCAGGGGACTTCGAGGGTTCCACACGGCGAGGACCCCGGCGAGAGTTACAGGCGGCGAGCAGACCCGGGCGATCTAGTGGAGGCGGGGAGCACCACCCTCACGACCTTGTCCGACTTGTGGTGGGTATCACCGGGTCGACCTTGTTACCGGCGGGAGGGTCGATGTTTGCGATGCGGGTCGGATACTCACTGGTGCGGGACTGCCCTCAGACGGTGGGGCAGGGTTCTGGTAGTTTTCAGCGTCCGCAGTCTCGGGCACCGCCCAACGCGCCGCGAGGGCGTGGGTTTCAGCGGGGTGGCCGAGACCTCAGCAGCGACCGCAGCTTCAGCCACCCCCTCCACCGCAGCAGTCTAGGGCGGGACGCGTTTTTCAGATAGAGCGAGGAGGCCCTAGTCGGCGAGAGGCCCTAGTCATCGGGGAGGACCCGGTCGGCGGCGGGCCCGGCCAGCGAGGAGGCTCGACTCGGCGGGGAGTCTTGCAAGGTCTTGTATTTCGAACGATACATCTGTTCATGCGTTATTTGATACAGAGCGTCTATTTCTATTGTAGCACGAAATGTGTTACATCTCTCGCACTGTCTGTTAGTACTTTGCCGCAGATGTATTTAGTAAAAACTGGGAGTCAGTTTCTGTTTTCCAATGGGATGGTTCGGGGTTGTACGATATCCGTAGGCGGACATCAGATAGTATCGGACTTGTTGGTTTTGGACACGCCGAACTATGATGTTATTCTTGGGATGGATTGGCTATCCAAGAATTCTGTGCACATTGATTGTGCAGCCCGTACCATTATGGTTTCTGGAGAGGTACTACCTCTCACGACTCCGACTGGTTTGACTATCGCACAACATAGTACAGAGTTGCGGTTCTGGACCAGTGTCGGTAGTTGGTGTAGGGAATGTTTTGATCTGAATGAGGCGGATACTAGGTTGAAGCTAGCTAGTATACCGGTGGTTCGAGATTTTCCGCAGTATTTCCGGAGGAGTTGCCGGATTACCACGGAGCGGGAAATTGTGTTTGAGATCTACTGCGGTCGGGCACTTTGCTCCGATATCTATTCCTCCTTATCGGATGCCCATTTCGAGATGCGGGAGTTAAAGAAGCGATTGGAGGAATTACAGCAGAAGGGCTTCATCCGACCGAGCACTTCGCCGTGGGGTGCTCCGGTTACATTTGTAAAGAAGAAAGATGGGGCGCTCCGACTTTGTATAGACTACGACGGTTGAATGCTCATGTTGTGAAGAATAAGTATCCGTTGCCGAGGATTGACGATCTTTTTGATCAACTTCGGGATTCGAGAGTTTTCTCGAAGATTGATCTACGATCTGGATACTTTCAGCTTAGGGTGAAGGAGGAGGATATACCTAAGACTGCTTTCCGCACCCGGTATGGACACTTTGAGTTTACGGTCATGCCATTTGGGCTGACCAATGCTCCGGTAGCATTCATGGATCTGATGCATCGGGTGTTCCGGCCGTACTTGGATTCATTTGTAGTGGTCTTTATTGATGATATCCTGATATATTCTCGGGATGCGGACTCACATCGGGAGCATCTGAGGGTAGTTCTGCAGACGCTTTGGGAACATCAGCTTTATGCTAAGTTCTCAAAGTGTGAGTTCTGGATCCGGGAGGTCACCTTTCTGGACACGTTATTTCGAGCATGGTCTGCAGTGGACCCGAGAGAAGGTGAGGCGATTCAGATCGGAAACAACCTACCACGGTGCGGGAGATCGGGAGCTTCACGGGATTAGCGAGGATATTATCGGAGGTTCGTGCGGGGTTTTCTATTCTGGCATCTCCGCTCACGCAGTTGACCAAGAAGGGTCAGCCGTTTATCTGGTCTGATAGGTGTGAGCAGAATTTTCAGGAATTGAAGCGGCAGTTGACTAACGCTCCGATTCTGACTCTTCCAGATCCGAGCTTACCGTATGTGATCTATACGGATGCTTCCACATCCGGTTTGGGGTGTGTGTTGATGCAGGATCGTAATGTGATAGCTTATGGGTCGAGGCAGCTGCGACCGCATGAGCTGAACTATCCGACACACGATCTGGAGTTGGCTGCAGTGATCTATGCGCTGAAACAATGGAGGCATTATCTGCTTGGTAACAAATTTCAGATTCTTACCGACCATAAGAGTCTGAAATATCTGTTATCTGTTTACGCAGAAGGAGCTTAACATGAGGCAGCGCAGATGGCTCGAATACATTAAGGACTATGATTGTAGTATCGAGTACATCTCTGGCAAGGGCAACACGGTTGCCGATGCCTTTGAGCAGAAGTATACCGGGTTGGTCAAGGGAGGAGATGTTGGTGACCGATCCGAGGAGAGTGATCTGGCGTGCCTTTGGCACAGGTGGCAGCTCTGGGAGCGTGCTCAGGTATACACACTTACTATACATTCTGAGTGGCTTGATAGAGTGCGCGAGGCGCAAGGTAGAGATCCGGGGCTGAAGAAGTTATCTGGGGAGGATAAGGGGTCTTTGTTACCGGCATTTCAGTATAGGCAGGGATTGCTATACTTCCGAGACCGCCTTTATGTACCGGAGGATCAGGAGCTCCGGAATGAGATTTTAGAGGAGGCACACTCGAGCAGATTGAGTATTCATCCGGGAGTGAGAAGATGTATCGGGATCTGCGTACTCACTTCGGTGGCACAGGATGAGGAGGCACATTGCCACACATGTGTCTAGGTGTGCCGTTTGTCAGCAGGTGAAGATTGAGCACCAGAAACCGGCAGGGACACTGCAGACTTTGCCCATTCCAGTCCGGAAGTGGGGCAATGTTACTATGGATTTTCTGACTGCACTGCCCCTGACACGGTCCCGCCATGATGCTATCTGGATTATTGTGGATCGGCTGACAAAGTGCGCACACTTTCTGCCTATTCGGGTCACGGACCCTCTGGAGAAGCTTGCCCGGCTTTACATCAGGGAGATCGTACGATTACATGGAGTACCAGACTCCATTGTATCTGACCGTGATCCGCGTTTCACGGCACGGTTCTGGAGGGCTTTTCATGAAGCGCTGGGCACGCGACTCCATCTGAGTACTGACTTATCACCCACGCAGGCGGGCGGTCGGAGCGGGTGATTCAGATATTGGAGGATATGCTACGGAGCTGTACTTTAGACTTTGGAGGAGATTGGGACCAGCGGTTGCCTTTGATTGAGTTCTCGTACAACAACGGCTTCCGGACTACGATTGGTATGGCACCATATGAGGCGTTATGCGGGAGGAGGTGTATGACACCACACTTCTTTGGACCGATGCGTCGATAGGGTTGAGTTGGGACCCGAGCTTATTGAGGAGACTACGGCGAAGATCAGATTGATTCAGGCGCGGATCAAAGCCGCGAACGACCGCACCACTACTTATGCGAACCGTCGCCGTAGGGCTCTGGAGTTTGAGGTTGGGGATAGGGTTTGGCTCAAGGTAGCACCTATCCGCGGGACAGTCAGATTCGGGAAGAAGGGCAAGTTGGCCCCACGGTATATCGGCCCATATGAGATTTTGGAGCGGGTCGGTAGGGTGGCATACCGGTTGGCATTACCTCCTAGTCTGTCTGCTGTGCACAATGTCTTCCATGTTAGCATGTTGAAGAAGTGCATTCTGGATCCGACTCAGACGATTCCGGTGGAGGAGGTACAGCTGGAACCCGATCTTTCTTATCAGGAGGTACCGGTAGCCTTTACGGATAGGGATGTCGAGACTCGTAGCAAGTTGATTCCCATGGTCAAGGTTCGGTGGTCACATCATACCGACCGGAAGGCGACTTGGGAGACAGAGAAGGACATTCAGGACCGATACCCGAGCAAGATCGGCGGTTGATACAACTCTTGGAGGACCAAGAGTCCTAAGGGGAGGATGTTACGGTCACCCCGAGCGGGTTGCGACCGGGTGACCCGGCTCGGTTTTAGCTGCGGGTCACGTTTTCGGCGTTCAGGCGGCTCCCGAGCCCTATCCGAGTATCATTTTGGCGAACCCTTCCGTATTTGAGGTCGTGTGGGTCCCCGGACGTTTCCGCCGAAAATATTTTTCTCGGCGCCGGGGTTGTCGGGTCGCCTCGGGACGTACAGCGGGCTCGGTAGCACTCTCGAGATCTCAGTTTGGGAAGCCGTTTGCAGTTTTGGAGTCGTGGAGACGTCCCGGAGATGGTTGTGGAGTTTAATATTTGGGCCGGGACGTTCGGTTCCGGGCGACTCCCGGGGCTCGGGACGGGAATCCCGGGACTCGGGATGGAAATTTTCTGACGGCTTTGGGGTAAGTTGTGTTTTAATTTAAGATGGAATTTATGAGTATTTTATAGAATTTTGGAGTGACGGAATTTCGGTTCAGGTTGACACGCTCGCACGTCGGGTTTTGGTTCGGGTTCAGCGAGCTCGGTAGGACACTCCGGAATGGTAAATGAATTTCTGAAAAGTGTTTTGTGAATGTTATAATATTCTGAAGGTTGTGTCCAAGTTTCGTTAATTTTGGAATTCGGTAATTATTTTTGGGCAAAAAGAATTGGAACTTTCGGAAAAATTGGGAGTTAATTTGCAATTGGGTGCAAAATTAAAAAGTAATCAGCATGGGCAGCAGCAGCTGATAATTTCGGCAGCAAGTGGGGAAGATTTTTGGGACACTTGGCTATTTCTTATTAAAGAGGAGAAGTATGGGTTAAAAGAAAAGAGACATATATTTGGCTTATTATTTCATAAAATGAGTTTTGTCTCATTTCTATTTCTTTTCTTTTCTTCTTCTTCTTCCTCTTGCTCTTGCTGCCGACGCCACCATTGAAGAACAACCTCAAGCTTGAAATTCTTCTCCTTGCTTGGAATCAAAGAGGGATTGAGTGCTTTATGTGGTAAGTACCTCCTTAAGCTCTCTTTTCTCATTAGTTTTGAAGATTAGTGAAGAAAAGAGGAGTTTTGGCAAATGATGGGTTTGTTCTTAGCTATAAGCTAGGATGATTTTCTTCCTCCCATCTTTTAGTATGTTGTTCTTGGGTTGTAGGAGAGTGTTAATCAAGTGTTGGATTTTGGAAAACACATCTTAGATGAAAAACCTAGCTTGGCCGAATTTATGGGATAATTTCCAAAATGATGTGTGTTTGTTATCTTGTTTCATGCTTCAAGTATGTTAGTCCTAGCATGATTCTAAGCTTATGTATGGATTCAATTTGATGGAAAACAAGTTGAGGTCCCAAATGGCCGAAATTATGGGTTGATTTTCAATGATGGATTTTGTTGTTTGGATGCAATTGGATAGCATGCTTGGTTTAGAAGTGAAATTGGTGATTAGAATGGTTGTTTGGTAGCTTGAATGGATTGAATTGGAAGTTGGATAAAAAGTTGGTTAAGAACCGAATTTTGGAATGATTCTTTTTCAATGTTAGAGTTCCATCTTGGTTAAATTGGATGTTAATATGGTGTTGGGGTTGAATTTAGGAGTGGATGGAAGTTTGAAACGTTGAATTCGGTTAAGAAATGAAAAAGTTACAATTAAGCGGGATTATCGGAAAATGGCGGGTAATGAAGGGTTTAAGGTTGGATTTGATCAGTTCTGCTTATTGTATGATGTTTGTCAATGTATAATCTTGCATTGTCTAGGTTGGTTCTGAATTCTGAAGTTTCTGTGGAAATCTGGAATTTTACGGAAATTCTGCCGGATTTTCAGTTTTGGGGTCGGGGATGTAGTTTGGTAGTGTGGTTGATAAGGATGCTAATTCAACTTGGTTTGACAGATTCTGAGGTTCGGAGGTTAGGAAAAGAGGAGTTCTAAGTTTCGGGGCACGGTGTAGGAGTTGTCCAAAATCGGTCTAATACTCTGGATTTTGAGGTAAGGGTTTGGTTATGTTGTTTTGGTAAGCTAAGTATATGTTTTGGTTTCATTTTCTGTTCTGCTAGTATTTCGGAATTTTGTGCCTTTGGGCATATTCTGTAGTTTGTAGGAGTATGCCTTATGGCATACTCTGTCTGTTAACATTACGACAGTTGTGGGTTCGCTACCCCAGCTGGTGCACCATGCTTCTGTATTAGCTTCGGCTTCCGACTCCCTTAGTGGAGGCTGTCGTTCCGATTTGTTATGAGGGTTATGGCGATTTAGAATCGCACGTCCTTCGGGACTCCGATCTATTTTCTGTACATGCATGTTATTCCGTATTCTGTTGCATATATTGCTATCTTTCTGTTTTGCAGGGTTACATATACTTACCTTACCCCATATCCCTTACGGGTCCTTTTAGGACTCACCCTTCTTTGGGTTTTGTTTTTGGGTTTCAGGTAGACCTGATAAGCGGCCTGCGGAGTAGATTTCCGTGAGGTTCTACCTCGGTTGTGTTTTGCAGCAGCTTCACCTTGCGGGCCGGGATTGTCTTTTGGATCCGAATCCCGCGCGAGGTATTTGATGCTTAGGCCTAGGCTTGGCTCTGTAGCTGCATGTGCATATTTTTTTCTGGTTTGCTGTGATGATTGTATGTCTGTATATATTTATATATTCCGTTCTGTACATGTTCTGAGCGCTTGGCGCTTGCTAGACACTTTAGGTTCTGTGAACTCTGTATGTATTTATGTTTTGGTGCGTAAGCACTCGTCCACGGAGGGCGGGGCTTACTCTGTTATTAGAGCATGAATTGTACGTTTGGATTTTACTTTGGTTATACGCACGAAATATTTGTTAGGTTGCTTCCATAATCCTTTCGCTCTTTGGGTCCGCTACGCGCGGCGGGTCTCGATGGACCTGCCATTCCTATTCATTCCGGCTTCCGCTTCCCCGGCGCCCCCCTCGCCCCGCCTCGCGCAACCGGGCTCGGGTGGCGTGCGGTGATCCTAGGTGGAGATTGTTTTGGCCTAACTATCTCTTAACTACTAATTTTAGTAAGGTTCTATACAAAGGTACCTGACCTAGATTTTTCTGCACTCTCTAAAATTTTCTATTTCTACAGAACCAGAAACTATCCTAAATTTTTCTAAGATATTTCTACACACATACAATTATAGTAATAGAATACTCCTAAATTTGCGTCATTATTTTAACAAGTTGGTAGGGTGTCAAAATCACGAATATATTCTCCACCTAAAGCTTGTAACAGTTGGTTGATGCGCCACCTTTCCCCTCCAAAAAAACAAAAAAACAAATAAACAATTGTTGTATGCACCATCACCACGGTGACAACTCCACCAATATATATATATATATATATATATATATATATATATATATATATATATATATATATTATAGGATTCAATTTTCCTTTCAGATTCTTGGATTTTAGCATGAAATGAATTAATTTCATTAATAAAGTCCCAATAAATTTCACACAAAATACGGCGATAATGTTCAAAAGGATGCATGATTAAAATCAGAAAAATGGACTGAAATACTTCTTGTATTAAAAAACTTAAAATTAATAAGCAAATAGCTAAAGGCAAAA
Source organism: Stellera chamaejasme (assembly GCA_024586325.1). Classification (NCBI taxonomy): domain Eukaryota; kingdom Viridiplantae; phylum Streptophyta; class Magnoliopsida; order Malvales; family Thymelaeaceae; genus Stellera; species Stellera chamaejasme. The sequence continues at coordinate 16,556,438 of CM044987.1, read as the reverse complement.
ATATTAATGTTATCTCTGAAATAGATGAATTAGAAAATCAATTCAAAACCATGAATATTAATAATCCTTCCCCAGGTATTAATAAAGTCGAAAATCCAGATTTTCATAAATCAAAAACTTGGTATCCAAAACCATCTCCTCCTGATACTATGTTTGAAGAAAGAAAGAATACTCCTAATTCCTATGATGGGAACTCCATATGTGTTTGGAATCTAGATGGATTAACAGATTACCAAATTTTTTCCTTAATTTGTGAAATGGAAATGACAGCTAATGCCTACATGAAGAATTGATAAAATATATATATATATGGATGGGGCGTAAAGCGGAAGACAGGAAGTAAACATTATGGAGAGAGAGTAGTATGTTATAGAGAGAGAAGTAAGAGAGTAGTATGAAGAATTACATGTGTTTTCTCTTTGATCTCATCAGGAAGTTTTGTGGTAAATTCAAGATTTCGTGAGATTGGATTAATTAAACCATTTTTAATATCATGATCTAGAAACCTTACTGCTGTCTGGAAAAGTTTTATTTTTGGAAGAGAAACCGCTAGACCATTTTGTTTTATAACATTATAAAATTTATCTAAATGAGAAAAATGTTGAGAAATTGTACCACCTAAAAATCATGTAATTTTGGACATCTTAAATTCATTAAAACTTCAGAATCCTTTTGACCAATTAATTCAGAATTTCCTTGGAAATATTTTAATATTGCCCAAAGTAACATTTCTATAGCATTACTTTCACCTGTATCAAATTCTACATCGTCTCTAATTATTCTCCTAGTACTATTATCAATTTGATTTCTTTTATCTTCATCTAGATAATTTTGCCACTAACCTCTTAGTTGTCCTGTAAATCCATTTACAAGAAGACGAAGAGCTTGTTGATTAGTATTGTTATTGCCCATATAGGCATTAGCTGCCATTTCCATTTCAGTTAATAAGTTTAATATTTGGTATTCAGTAAATCCATCTATGTTCCAAACATTTATATTCCATCATAGGCTACACTTTCATTAATAATTTCCTCAAACATAGTATCAGGAGGAGTAGGTTTTCTGTACCAAGATTTTGATTTATAATAATCTGGATTTTTTATTCTATTGATACCCGGAGAAGGTGTATCAATATTCATTTGTCTGAATTGATTTTCTAATTCATCAATTTCAGAAATAACATTAATATTTTTACCCTTTGCTATTTGTTTATTAATGTTATCAATCTCTAATTGAATTTTTTATATAGGATTATTATTATTATTAGAAAATCCTTTTAACCTAAAGTCTTTACTTATAGGTGTAAAAGTACCTGCTAACGTTGGAGTAACCGAATGAGGAATTGTAGGTACAGTTTTAACTTTACTGGTTGAGGGAAGATTGGATGAAGGAAGACTAAGAGTTCTGGATTCATTTTTAGTAATAGCTGGCTCTAATCTATCTAGTTGTTCTCCAATAGTAATTAAAGATTGGTTTGCATAATTAAGTTGAGAATTTATTGTAATAAAAGACATTTTTGAAGAATCATCTATTTCCTTTTGAGGAACAGATTTAAAAGGTTGAGCCACACATTTATTTTCATTAGTATGATGAGGGGCTACATAGACACTCTCAGGAGGAGGATGAATTGATATTACTTCTTTGTTATTAATAGTAGTCCAATTTTTTGTGATCTCGGTTACTGGAGTAATATTAGAAAAAGGATAATTAATTTTTTCCTTTTGAGCATAAGATTCAAACAAAACAAAAAGAGGAATATGCATTCTGAGATTTTCCATCTCAGCAAACCATTTTTCTTTGAAATCATCAGTTTCCATTTCAGAAAATGTTTTGAAGTACCAAGTAACCTTTTCATGGTTTTCTAAGGATCTTAAATCCTCTTTTAAAATTTCTTTATCAATTACAAATTCTTCAATTATGACATTAATAAAACCTTTTGTAGTGAAAACTTCCATCTCACTAGGAGTAGGATTTATACTAGAGGACGCTTCGTCCTTAATGTCATAAACCGGTTGAGGAATCTCATCATTAAAATCAACATTTCTTAATTCTGTAGGAATAGAAACATTTTCAAAAGAAAGTGATCTTGGAATCTGGTTTTGAAAAGAGGAAGTAGGTTTATAAACTGAAGGCCTAGATGCCTCAGATTGGTTAAACCTAGTTTGAGGAAAATAATTTGAAAAATCGATTTTGACCGAACCATCTGTTGATTCTGTGATTAAGGCCTTTTGATTCATTATTTCTAAAGGTTGATAAAGGATAAGATTTTCTAAATCCCATTGATTAGATTTTGAGATTTCGTTCCATTTTAATTTCTTAGGAACATGAATAAATGAATTTTGAGAATTAGCTTAAAAAACAATGGTTTCATCCCTTATGGAACAAAACCTAGCTTTTGGTTCTATATTGTAGTAGTCATAACTTTGTATCTATAAATTATGTTTCAGATTTCTTTAAAGATTTAAAGATTATCTATAAACCTTTTGTATCAAAGACTTAAAAAGAATCCAAAACCTTGGACCGATGAACATTCAAAAGCTGTTAGAATAATAAAAGAGAAAATAAAAACTTTACCATGTCTAAGTATTCATAATCCTAATTCTGCCCTAATTGTAGAAACCAATGCTAGTAATATAGGCTACGGAGGAATATTAAAACAAAAATTAGAAGGACAAAATACTGAATCCTTATTAAGATTTATTTCGGGATTCTGGAATCAAACACAATTTAATTATAGTACTATTAAGAAAGAAATACTCTCAGTAGTACTCTGTATTAATAAATTTCAAGGTGATCTTTATATGAAAAAATTCCTACTAAGAATAGATTGCAAATCTGCAAAAGACATAATTGAAAAGGATGTTAAAAATTTAGTTTCAAAACAGATCTTTGCTAGATGGCAAGCTCTACTAAGTAATTTTGACTTTGATACAGAATTTATTAAAGGAGAATCCAATAGGCTGCCTGATTTTCTTACCCGAGAATTTTTGCAGGGCCAAAATTACTCAAAATGAGCAAAAGGATTTCAGTTGTTAAGTCCGAAGAAAAGCAAAAGGGAAGTTCTTCAACCTCCCCAACCCCTGCAAATTTTTTGCAAGCTCTTGCTACTCCTAAATCCAACTTTGCGTTGGTATCTCCTTCAAGTTTCACAGTTTTGGGAGATTCAAAATTAATTTCTACTCCTATTTCACCTATTACAAAAATGGCAGTCTTTTCAAAATTGCCAGATTTTTTGCCAAAACAGGCTTACAACGTAAAGTTGAATGCCTATGAATTTATTTTTTATGCAGAAGAAATTTTTTTCAATACTATTAATAAGTCAAAACCTGCTTTTGATTCCATCATAGCAAAACTGTTCTATCCTGGATTTCATTTCCAGAGTAGTTCTATTCAAAAAACCAGGGAATTTTATGAGTACATACTGACAGACTCAAAATCTACGGTAGTTACTCATTTCAAAAACCCAGGTTCAAAATTGATCAATTATTCAAAATTCATAATTGACAAAGTTTTTTTTTTGAACAGTTAAAGAATCATTTCATTAACAAAAAAAAAAGAAGAATACATCAGAGCATACACGAAGCTGCCCAAGAGACGAGGGCAGAGACGAAAACAGACCCATCCACACCACAACAAACCCGCCCTAAAAAAAATTGGGCAGCACTTCCCCTAAAAAAAGACCAACCAACCACCCTGCAAGAGCTAAAAAACAGCAACTAGCAAGCACACCAGCAGAATAACGGAAAGGAAACAAAAAACAAACTCAACACGCCCTAACACAATACTTCAGAAGACCTTAAGAGCGGGGCCAGCAACCAATCCGTCCAGGAAAGCCGAAGATTCGGAATTCTACTGCAGATCCAAAGGTAGGACATTACCTGAATATCAGCAAAGATCTGGGAAGTTTGCCATTGAATGTTTTGCATGACGAAGCTATTGCGACCCTTCCAAATCCTCCAAGCGGTAGTATACACGATGCCCTGCCAAACTTGTCTACCTTTGATTTGAACTTGAGAGATGAGGTTGCCCTCTAAAACCTCAATAAAATCCAGGAAGCCATGAACGTCCACATCGCACCACACCGCCACCTTTCGCCAAATCTCTGACGTAACCGGGCACCCGACGAGAATATGATCCACCGTCTCAGCTGTGGTAGAACAAAGTGGGCACAGAACAGACTCTAGCTCCATACCTCTCTGTTGCAACTGTACGCGGACTGGAATGTATCGCCGGGAAGCTCTCCAAATGAATACATTTACCTTCTTAGGCACTTTGTTACACCACCTCATCGGAACATCATGGTTGGCTGCTAACCGCTCATTGATCCTCCGGGATACAGCCTTGACAGTGAACAGGCCATCCGACGTCAGCTCGCACCGCCATCTATCCATAGTGTTCTGCCTTGGTGTGAACTCCTGTAGGACAAGGAGCAACTGATGAAGCTCACTTTCCGTTCTACCCCTCGGCTGCGACCTCCATCGCCAAACCCAGCTCCACTCCCCCTCCTCCCACCTAATCTTCTCTATCACCAGACTATTTGGATTCCCATCCACCTCATACAACCTCCTAAACTTATCCTTTAATGGACAATCTCCCACCCACACATCATCCCAGAAAAGCGTGTTATTCCCCATTCCTACCTCTCTCTTAAATAAATTTGAAAACCCCACTCCCAAACTCTCAACTTCCCTACTCGCCTTACTAATGTCACTCCAGACCGACCACGCTCCTAGACCCTCCCCTTGGTACAGGGTACCTGGCACTCCCCCATTGATACTCGCTACTATCTTTGCCCACAACCTATCTTCTTCCTTCAACCACCTCCATCTCCACTTCTCTAACAAGGCTAGATTCAAGGCTCTTAAACTACCCACTCTCAACCCCCCTACTTCGTTATCCCCGAATAGCTTTTCTATCCTAGCCCAAATCATCTTCTTCCCTTCCCCTGAAACCCCCCAGAAAAATTTATTCCTTAATGATTCGATCTTTTTTATCACCCCAGCTGGAGCACGGAACACCGAAAGGAAATACAGGGGTAAGCTTCCAAGCACCGAGTTTATCAACGTCAAACGACCCCCTATTGATAACGAGTTAGCCTTCCAAGATGACAACTTTTTCTCGACTTTGTGCACTAGAGGATCCCAACATTTGATTCTGCTCATAATAGAACCCACCGGCAACCCCAAGTAGGTGAAAGGGAGAGCAGCAGCCCGGCAACCTACTATTCGAGCTACAAAGGCAATCGTATCCAAATCAACTCCCACACCAAAAACCCTGGTCTTCTCCGGATTGATTTGAAGGCCCGAAACCAAGTCAAAACACCTTAGAATATCCATGAGGGATTTGGCATTGTCCACCGACCATTCCCCACAAAAGATCGCGTCATCTGCAAACTGAAGATGAGAAAGCCCAACTCCGTCTCTTCCCACCTTAATGGGCCGGAAAATATCTTGGGCTACCGCTTCCTCCATCATGACATTGAGCGCCTCAGCTGCCAGAATGAAAAGGAAGGGTGATAGTGGATCCCCTTGCCGTAAACCCCTTTCCATTTTACACTCTGATGTAGGGCTACCATTAACAAGAACAGATACCGTGGTCGATTCCAGGCAGCCAAAAATCCATCGCCGCCATTTATCCCCAAAGTTCATCTGTTGGAGAATGGAGTCCAGGAACCTCCAGCTGATACTGTCATACGCCTTGGCAAAATCCACTTTAAGAATAAGCATTTGTCTTTTTTCCTTCTTAACCCATGAGACCACTTCATTTATAATCATAATCCCATCTGTTATCTGACGACCTTGGATAAATGCCGACTGACAATTTCCTATCAGCCCATCCATGACCACCTTTAATCTTTCAGCAAGCAACTTTGCTACTATTTTATAGTAGCACCCAATTAGACTAATTGGCCGAAAGTCTGATATTAGGAGAGGATCTTTCACCTTTGGGATCAAAGCGATAAAAGAAGAGTTGCACCCCGCCCCAAAACTTCCAGACACTTCAAATTTCCGGATTGCTGCTATCAAATCTCCCTTGATGGTCTCCCAATTAGCTTTGATGAAATTAAAATTGAAACCATCAGGTCCGGGAGCTTTACTGCCGTCACACAACCAAACTTCTTTCTTAATCTCCACTTCCGTAAAAGAGGCTTCAAGGAAAGAATTTTTATCTTCATCTAACTTCTTGAATCTGTGGCTTGAGAATTCTGGCCTATCCGGAACTGGTTCTGAATACTGATTTCTGAAAAACTCCAGGACAGCATCTTTGATTACCTTCGGATCCTCAGTCCACCTTCCATTAACTAACAACCCCTGAATCGAGTTCCTGTTTCTATTCCCTCGAACAGCCGCGTGAAAAAATTTACTATTTTCGTCGCCTTCCACCGCCCACCTCAATCTGGCCTTCTGCATCAAATCTTTTGAGGCACGTCTCTGCTCCATGGCAAAACTAATTTTCAAATTCTACCACTCCCTACGCTCTTCTGAAGATAAGTCCTCGTTCTCAGCTTTACAATCCAGCCTAAAAAAATCCTGCTTTAACGCTTCCACCTTTCCCCCAACCTCTAGTTGCTTGTTTCTCCTCCATTCTTTTATTCTTATCTTCAAAGCTCTCAACTTCTCTTTCAGCACCACATCCGCTTCACCAGTACCCGAAGTATGCTCCCACACATTCTTTACCAAATCCCCAAACCCGTCCACTGACAGCCAATGATTGAAGAATCTAAAAGGAGAAGGTCCGAAATCAGTAGTCCCTGTTTTCAGGATAACTGGGCAATGGTCAGAAAACACTCTATCCCCAACAACAGCCGCCAAGTTAGGCCACCCTTCCGAAAATTCCCTATTGACAAGGAATCTATCCAACTTACTCATCTTCAAACCATTGCTACTCACCCACGTGAATTTGCGCCCCCCTTGTTTAACTTCCTGCAACCCATTGTCCCGAATAAAAGAATTAAAATCCGCTGCACTCACAGGTTTGAATCTGCACCCTCTTCTTTCTTCAGCCTTCCGAACCACATTAAAATCCCCCATTATACAAACCGCCTCCCCAAACTGCCTTATAATGCGGCCTAGATCTGCCCACACAGCACGCTTCTGGCTTATCAGTTGCGGACCATACACATTGACTATCAAGTATCTGCTGGAAATATTTTTCCATCTCCCTATGACACCCAAATAACCTATCCCCGAAACAATCTCCTCCGTTGTCCAGGAGCCTTTGTTCCAGAAAAGAACAAGACCCCCCGATCTGCCATCCGCTAGCTGCTGGGCGAATCCCAGCTCACTGTGACCCCATAACCGCAAATGCGCAGCCCCAATCTCCTTTCCCAAGAGCGATTCTTGGATCGCTAAGAAATCTAAATTTTCTCTAGCCGCGAGCTGCTTCAATTGTCTGACCTTATCCCCACTCCCAAAGCCTCTGATATTCAAAGTGACCATCTTCATGGACAAGGTCCGGAACCACCAGCCACACACGCGCGTTCTTCGTCTTTAAAAACTATCCCCAATTTCTTACCTACCATACGCGATCTACTAAGCGATGAATCAGATGAAATTGATACCTGTAGTTGAGGCCCTTCATGCGAACCCGCAGATTCCGCCACCTTCATGCCCCAAGAAGAGTCCGAAACCTTCTCCTCTGCTTCTTGAATTTGGGAAAATTTACTAAACCCCTTGGATGTACGTTCCGCCTTGAGCCGAGCCGCCCTTTTCATATCTCTCAGGGACACTTTGGCGCATACCCCTCCCGTCATTTGTTGCGCTTCAATCCAATGTATTGATCTTGAGACCACTCTTCGTCCCTTTCTCCTCCGCACCGTCCGGCCTGAAGACGCCTTTTTGCTCGAACCTGACGCAGAACGCATCTCGGTCAACCCTCTATTTGTGTTAAGAAGTAAACCTGTCTGGGCACGGGTACAATAATTTCTCTCAACCGTATCCAACAGACTGTGATTACCACACCCACTTACACCCAAGCCCATCTTTCGGTTACCAGATTCTGGTCTAGCCACCAGGCTTGGGCTGGACCCTTGTACCCCAGTCCCAGTCGGGCCCACTATCACATCCGGCCCAAACTGAGATTTCGAAATACCGCCTCTCTCCAACCCCTCAAATGCCTCCAAGCTTTTGTCCACCGCACAAGTTTCAGGAACAATCTCCTCGGAAGAAGCACTCACACGGCTCTGCGTATCCCCAGGACGAATCTTACAAATAGCCGCCCTTGTCAACGCTTTTTCCACACTTTTCGAATCGCAAATTGAGTCCGCCTTGTCACCATCAACACGTTTCTGAATAGCCTAAATTTCGCCTCCCAATAAGCCAAATTTGTTTTGCAGGTCCAATTGGCCATCAGAAACTGAGTTCGCCAGTGACGCGCCACCGTGCTCCGACCGCCGATCAGATTTCCACTCACCCTCCTCCTCCATTTCCACTTCCGATTCCGAATCTGGGTAGAAAACAGGATTTGCACATCTATGGCCGAAATCCATCACGTCTGAAACGTCCTCCACCACTCTAACTTTAAACGCAACTCCGTCTACTGAGAGGTTAACCACCGAAGCAATGAATTCGTTCTGCCAAGTTAGCACGCAGACCCTTCCCATGTACGTTGCCAATCTCTGGGCAGTGTGATCCTCCACTTCCACCACCTTACCCCAAAAACTTCCAATCTTCTCGAATGTATCAACTTGCCAAACGTGTAACGGGACTCCTGAAATATTCAACCACACAAGTCTCCCGGGTCTGATTTGTTCCTTTGCGGGACTCCACTTCGAAATATCTGTGAACCAATCTGAGAGCATTTCTTGTCCACTTACGAGAAGCTTGTTAAGGCTACTTGTGGAGATACACTCAATTAGCACACGTAAACCACCCAAATATTTTACTCTGCATTGTACAAAACCTGCCTGTTCCACAATCTCCGAAGCCTTCGGCAAAAGAGACACATGCTTCAATTCTCCAATAGCACAACTCTTAAGCCAATTTGTATCCTCTCTTCTAGTATTTAACAACAAATGTAGAGGTTTAACCCCTGTCACTACTTGATTGACCTGGCCAGGAGTTTTAACAATGTCTACAAAAGATCTCTCAAAGGCCCTGTTGTGACTCTCCAAACCATCAGCTACTGGATCAGCTTCAGCCCCTCTTGCTTGTCGTTGTCCCGTTCCCCGCTTCTCAACTCTAATGTCCCTTTTAAACCTTGCCTCATTCACAACGAGAAACTCCCCTCCAATCGGAACTGCCTGTAACTGTCTGACTAAGGCAACAATATTCGAAACGTTCTTGTATTTGACAAAGCCGAATCTTTTCCTTGCTTAGACCGCTTAAACGGTATAAAGATATCAATGACATTCCCAAACGCCAGGAAGTGTTTCCACATGCTCTCCCTTGACCACTCCTCAGGAAAATTGGTGAAGAACAAACTCGTGCTCAACCTGTCGATCACGCTGATAAACTCATAGTTAGGAATCCTGCCCCTGTTTCCCTGCCTTTGTCCAAGCATCCAGCTAGGTTGAACTCTCTCATCTCGCCTGAATTCTCTCACTCTCTCTCTACCTCTCATCTCGCCTCTGCCGAATCATAATTGACAAAGTTATTACTCCATCTGAATGGGGAATACATTTGTCTAGACCCAGACAATTCAATATTATTACAAAAGAATTCAATCAGTATACTTACTATGATTACATGAAAGCATGAACCAATACTTGGTACCTGCGAAGCTATGATCACTCAAAGTTATTTTTCTTCCATGAGAAGTTGATTAATGATATTCCAAAATGGCTTATTAATGATTGTTGGTTCTTCTGGGGTCTTGAGAAGAAGTTTCTCCCGGACATCTTCCAGGAGGGATTTAGATTCTTCCAATCCCTATACCCCGATTCAAAAGAAAACGAGTTATTAATGAAATTCACTATTAAATACAAAATCCCATGGATCATGGCCTGGACATACATATATATAGAAGATGACAGTCCCAGTCCCTGCATAGCTCGAGAGTTCCTAATCAAAATGTGGGAAAAGTTCAACCCTGAAAAATGTTCCAAAGAGAAGGTGCAAGAAGATTTCCCACCTGTAGCGACGGGGTTTTCGACGGGAGTCACCACCAATCTTTTGTGCGATAGGTCAATTGGGAACCTAAAATGGTCTACTAGGAAACTCGAGGTCCGTTAGTTAATTACGTACAAAAATAATAATTTCCATACGCCCAAAAATTGGTACCACAGGTTGATTTTATTTATTCCACTTGATTCAATTTAAAAATAACAAAAAAAATGAATGAATAAAAATCCAAATAAACTTACAAAAAAGAAGATGAACACTTAAACAGAGTAAAAATAAAATTTAAAGCAATAAAAAAAAGGAAAACAAAGAAAAGCAAATTATGAACAATTAGCACTTAACTCTTAACAATACTATAGCAGGAGAACAAACGATCAAAACAAAGACTTGGACAAGTCTGCACCATAACCTATGACATAGACCAAAGAAGATTTACATGTATCTATAAAGGCAGGAATAAGAGTAAGTGCAAATCTGGCCATCAATATCCTAGTCATTTACAATTAAAATGAGTGCTCCAGTTGTCTCATATTGAAAGTTAAGGACTTGAAAAAAACTAATAACCAAACTCAGTGACCAACCATAATTTTACTAACCCAAAGAACTCAACATCTTCCCCAAATCGCCATCTAAGAACAGAGACGCGTCTCTGGTGCTTGGCTACTGGCAAAGAGGGACTCGCGGCCGATCTCAGACGTCGGATTTCGACGAACAGGTGGCCGGAAAAGGGTCAGCGAGCTCGGTGACGGTGTGGCTAAGAATCAAACGTCCGATGGTCGATTGATTGTGCGGTGGCCTGACCGAGCGATTGAGACTGGGACTACGGCAGCGGATGGTCGATGATGAAGCCGAAGGACCAAATCGCCGGCGAGACAGCCACCAAGGGTTTGGAACGAGCTGGGCGATGTCGACGCTTGAACGAACGCGCCCAGATCAAGAAAACGCCCAAATGATTCCAGAAATATTAAATGGGCAAACCATGGACTTAGCCCCCAACTTTGTGCAACATTCAATGTAGTCCCTAACGTTGCCAACCTTTCGATTTTATCACAAAATGAGATATTCTTTTCCATTTAGTCACTTAAGTTCTCGTATAAAAACTTCATGTCAAAATTTGAGTGTCAACAGCTGCCCCACTTTGCATGATTTATGGGACATGAAGCGTGCAAAGCAAATTGGCCCAAATTTTGTCCCGCGAATAACAAAAACCTTCTCGTTATTCGTGAAGAAAAGAAACCTTTCTCTTCTTCGCCTCAATAAGAACCTTCCTATTGAGTTGAATAGCGGAAACCTTCCCGCTATTCGAGGCTAAGGAACCTTCCTTACCTCAAAGCTGTGAGGTCGAGAACCTTCTCGTTTCCTCTAATAAAGACGACAAATGAAGCCAGGGAACCTTCCATGCTTCTCTCAATAAGAACCTTCCTATTGAGTTGAATAGCGGAAACCTTCCCGCTATTCGAGGTTAAGGAACCTTCCTTACCTCAAAAGATGTGAGGTCGAGAACCTTCTCGTTTCCTCTAAAAAAAGATGATGAACGAAGCGAAGGAACTTTCCTTGCTTCTCTCAATAAGAACCTTCCTATTGAGTTTGAATAGCGAAAACCTTCCCGCTATTCGAGGCTAAGGAACTTTCCTTGCCCCAAAAATATTACTAGGTAGAGAACTTTCTCTTTTTGCCACCTAGTTTCAGGTTGCGAGGTAGGGAACCTTCCCTTTTTGCCACCCCAAATTGTTCTAGTAATCTTATCTTATCCTGTCCTGTCTTAGAATGAATGAGAACTTTCTCACCACTCGAATAGAAAATGTCCACCTTCATGCTTGAAGAGGTTAAAAATTCTTCCTTACCTTTTCCGATGAGAACCTTATGCAACTCTTGGAGATAGTAGAGGTACTCTTACCATTTCGAGATGACCACTGCTAATGGATTCTGCTTACCAATCCGTGATGCTCAAAAACTCCTTTCCGTTCTCCGTTCCTGTTATGCAAAATGCCATCCATGCCATGCAAAATGCATATGAAATTTTCAAAACCTTTTTCTTTTATCTTTTCTACTCCCATTTTCTTTCTTCTTTTCTTTTCTTTTCTTTCTTTTTCTTTCTTTCTTTCTTCTTTTTTTGATCTTCTTCTGATTGGCCATCTTCTCCATATCTTGAACTCTCTTCTTTACACTTCATTCATCGGATGAACGATGATTCTTGGGGATGATTCAATTCTATCAATAACTTGATCTCTTCTGGCTTTCATTTCAAGGCGTTTCTCTGAAAATCTGTTTGCCTTTTGTCCCCTGCTGGTATATGCTATGTGATATCCACCTGATGACCATAGAAACTTACCTGTTCGCTTAAAGCTTCCCAGAGTAATTTATGGTCTTTTCCTTTTTTAATGTTTTAGCTATAACTATCCTTTCCAGTTAGATTATCATACCACACATCAATGAAGTAGGGATGAGATATGGCTCAGGATAGATGAAAAGAAGGATTGTCATTTCATAACTTTGAAATCGAAAGAGTACAAACATCCACGTTAAAGAGCAAGGTGGATAGAAGGAAATGATGAAAGATGAAGAGATTGCTTTGACAATTATAAATGCATTGATCATGATAACCATGTCTTCTCTCTTGTCTCCTATTCTGAGGACTTCAATTACCCCAAGAATCATGCATAGTACTTCTTCACAGAGTCTGAGTTTACGGGCCTCGGGAGTTCTTGTCCATCCATTTCCGTCAAAATCAAAGCTCCTCCAGAGAACGCCTTTTTTACCACGAAAGGCCCCTCGTAATTTGGAGTCCATTTTGCCCTTGGGTCTGGCTGTATAGGTAAGATTTTCTTAAGCACAATGTCTCCTTCCACAAACTGACGAGGTCGAACCTTTTTGTTATAAGCTCGAATCATCCTCTGCTGATACAATTGCCCATGACAGAGCCGTCATCCTCTTTTCATCAATTAGATTAAGTTGGTCATGCCTTGCCTGAACCCATTTTGCTTCTTCCAACTCCACGTCCATCAAAACTCTTAATGAGGGAATTTCAACCTCGATGGGTAATACCGCTTCCATACCATATACCAGGGAGAAAGGTGTGGCTCCAGTAGAGGTGCGCACAGAGGTCCTATATGCATGTAAGGCAAATGGTAACTTCTCATGCCAATCCTTATATGTGACCGTCATCTTCTCGACGATCCTCTTGATGTTCTTGTTTGCCGCTTCCACTGCACCGTTCATCATAGGTCGATACGGTACAGAGTTGTGATGTTTGATCTTGAACTGCTTACACAAGTCATCCATCATATGATTATTCAAATTTGTTGCATTATCAGTGATTATGCGCTCTGGCAATCCGTATCGACAAATGATCTCCTTCTTAATGAAGCGACAAACCACGTTTCTAGTCACGCTGGCGTAAGATGCAGCCTCGACCCATTTAGTGAAATAATCGATGGCTACCAGAATGAACTTATGCCCGTTAGAAGCCTTAGGATTGATTGCTCCAATCACATCTATACCCCACATAGCAAAAGGCCACGGTATTGCGGTTACATTTAACGGTGTTGGTGGACCCTGTATCCGATTAGCATAAACTTGACATTTGTGGCATTTCCTCACATAGTTGATACAATCCGTCTCTAGGGTGAGCCAATAGTAACCCGCTCTCAGAATTTGCTTTGCCATTGTATGCCCGCTGGTGTGAGCGCCGCATATACCTTCATGCACTTCTTCCATGATTCTAGTGGCTTCCCGGGAGTCCACACAACGAAGTAGCACCATGTCTGGGCTCCGCTTGTAGAGCACATCCCCATTTAGAAAGAATCCCATCGATAACCTTCGTAGGAACTTTCGGTCATTATCTGATGCCCCCACTGGATAGACTTGCTCTTGCAGGTATCTTTTGATATCACAGTGCCATGGCTCGCCATCTTTCTCCTCTTCCACATTTGCGCAATATGCCGGAACATCAAATACTTTCATTTCGATTATCGGAGTCTGCTCACGGTTACTTATCTTGTACATAGCTGCTAGCGTGGCCAAGGCATCTGGTATTTGATTGTTTTCCCTCGAGATATGGTGAAAACTTATCTTCTTGAACTCTTTGACCAACTCTTGAATGTACCTCTGGTAAGGAACCAATTTAGAGTCCCTAGTCTCCCAATCTCTTTTCAGCTGATAAATCACCAAAGCTGAGTCACCATAAACTTTCAGTTCTTTGATATTCATCTCCAAGGCCATTCTGAGACCCATGGCATAAGCTTCATATTCTGCTATGTTGTTCGTGCAGGATAAGAATGTGAGTTTGGCAGTGAGAGGGTATTGCTTTCCTTCCGGAGAGACAATGATCACCCCAATTCCTTGTCCAAGAGCATTTGATGCTCCATCAAAAGCCATCATCCAGGTTTTAGGTTCCTCTTCAGACTCATCAGGATCACATTCGATTGACATCACATCCCCATCAGGGAATTCCATTCTCATAGGTTCAAAGTCTGGTGTCGCTCTATCAGCCAAATATTCAGCTATAATACTCCCTTTGATAGCCTTTTGGGATACAAACTGAATATCATATTCTGACAAAAGCATCTGCCACTTGGCTATTCTCCCCGATAGTGCTGGCTTCTCAAAGATATACTTTATAGGATCTGTTTTTGATATTAACAACGTGGAGTTGTTGAGCATGTAGTGCCTTAAGCGACTCGCTACCCAGGCAAGAGCGCAACATGTCTTCTCTACCATTGAGTACTTTACCTCACAGTCATTAAACTTCTTGCTCAAGTAGTAGATAGCCTGTTCCTTCCGGCCCGTTATATCACGTTGTCCCAAAACTGACCCTAGAGAAGAGTCTTGTACCGACAAATATAAGATCAATGGCTCCCCTTGTCTTGGTGGTACTAATACAGGCGGATTCATCAGATACTGTTTCACTTTCTCAAAAGCTTCTTGACAATCATTTGTCCACTCCACACCACTGTTCTTCCTTAAAGACTTGAACAACGGTTCACATTTTGAGGTTAGTTGAGATATGAACCTCGCAATGTAGTTGATCTTTCCAAGGAAGCTTCTAACTTCTTTCGGAGTCCTCGGAGGTGACATTTCCTGTATAGCTCTGACTTTATTTGGATCCACTCTGATACCTTCTTTGCTCACCATGAAGCCCAACAATTTCCCAGACTTTACACCGAAGGTACATTTCGCAGGGTTCAGCTTCAGCTGGTATTTACGGAGCTTAATGAACAATTTTCGAAGATCTATTAGATGATCCTTGGCGGTGTGAGATTTAGCTATCATGTCATCCACGTAGACTTCGATCTCCTTATGCATCATGTCGTGGAACAGCGTGACCATAGCTCTTTGATAAGTGGCCCCAGCATTCTTTAATCCAAAAGGCATCACCTTATAGTAGAAAGTTCCCCACAACGTGATGAAAGCTGTCTTCAGCATGTCATCAGGGTGCAATTTAATTTGATTATAACCGGAGAAACCATCCATGAAAGAGAAGTACGAGTTCCCAGCCGTGTTATCTACCAAAGTGTCAATGTGAGGGAGGGGGAAGTTATCTTTTGGACTAGCTGCGTTAACAGGTCGGTAGTCTTGACAAACTCTCAGCTTCTTGCTTTCCTTCTTCTCGATAGGAACTATGTTTACTACCCACTCTGTATACTCCGCTACACCAAGGAATCCCGCATCCCATAGCTTTTGGATTTCTTCTTTTACTCTTAAAAGCAATTCCGGTTTTAACCTCCGTAACTTTTGTCGAACAGGTTTAGCTCCCGGCTTTAGTGGAATCTTATGCACAACAATATCAGTACTTAACCCTGGCATATCCCGATATGACCACGCAAATATGTCTTTGAACTCTCTCAATAACTGAATCAATTCTTCTTTCTCTGGAAATGAAGCACCAATCTTAACATGTTTTTCTTCATCTTGACTACCCAAATTAATTGTCTCAGTAGTTTCCTGACTCATTGCCCTCTCTCGCTCATCTTGTTCAACTAACTTCAATAATTCAGGAGATACTTGAAAATCCTCATCGTCGGATTCAACAGAGTTAACAGGGTTATCAAAATCTATAAATGGGTTGCATTCATAGTTGTCAACGCGAGAATCATTGCTGCATTAAGGAATGAAGGGATTGGGGGAAGTGGGAGAAAAGAATAAGACAACACTCATGGAGAAAAGGAACGATGAAATGACGGACTTCATTGATATGCATAAATGATAATCAACTAAAAAACAGATAGTGATAGCTAAAAAGTCCATAATAAGCAAAGACAATACTCTAGAAACCGGACCTATTTCTAAGAGAATAGTACTATTAAATTACTTTGGAGAGCTTTTCGCTACAACATGTAGTTCCATGGCTTCCCAGTTGTCCAGCACTTCGCATGATCCACGGGGTCGAATGAGCTCCAGATCTCCAGAGTCTTCCTCCAAAATAGCCTGGATCGACAAATCATCAAAGGACTGGGTGACGGGGATGATAAGAGCAGTTTCTCCTCCACTCTTAGGGACCAAACCTCCACTAACAAAGGTGTCGCATATATCTGGGATTACCATCTTTTCCTCTCTGACATGCCCCCCTGCTCGATTGAGCCTTTTCTTTCTTCTCTCCAAGGCTTGATTCTTCCTGTCCCAGTGTGTTGGTTCAAACCCCAAGCCAAACTTTCCTTCATTTGAGGGGAGGCTCAAAGGTCTGGTTATGCCTTGCGCGCTTGCCCCCAACCCTGTTCTCGGGGTATATCCTTCCTTCATCATTACTTTTGCAATCATGTGTCCAGTGCCTGAAATAGCTGGGGTCGGATTCATCCCATATATGGCGTGAGCTACTTCAAATGATTTAAAAGAGCAATCGAGACCGTCTTCTTCTGCTTCCACGTATTGTGCCTCTGACGGCCTGGATAAGAGAATGTCTTCCTCCGCGAAAATAGTTACCAATCTTCCTTCAACCACAAGCTTCACCCTCTGATGGAGTGAGGAAGGTACAACACCAGCCATGTGTATCCAAGGCCTCCCCAACAGGCAGCTATAGGTCGGTTTTATGTCCATTACCTGAAAAGTGATATGAAAATCGAACGGCCCCACTTTGATCGGAAGCTCAATATCACCAATGACCTCTCTTCTGGTCCCATCGAATGCTTTCACTATTATTTGGTTGTTGTTGATAAATGTAGGGTCCACTCCCAACTTATGCAACGTCTCCAATGGCATCACGTTAAGTGCTGACCCATTATCGATGAGGACTCTCGCCATAATTTTGTCTCGGTACATGGTCGATATGTGAAGAGCTTTCATATGTCCCCTGCCTTCCTTCGGTATCTCATCATCCGTGAAAGAGATGAGATTTTGAGCTGTTATATGATTGACCAAGTGATCAAAATGATTAACAGTAATGTCTTGAGCCACGTAGGACTTGTTCAGCACCTCCAACAAGGCCTCCCGATGGGCTTCTGAACTCAACAACAAAGATAATATGGAGATCTTAGCTGGCAGATTGTTCAATTGTTGTACAACACTGTATTCACTTTGCTTGATGAGTTTGAGAAATTCACAAGCTTTTTCTTCGGTGACAGCCTTCTGTACCTCTTTTTCTTTGGCCAACTTTGTTTGGGCCGCTCGTGTCTCAGGAGCGTTTTCTCCTTGAACCTTCTTGTTCTGCTCGGGTGTATAAATACGGCCACTTCTCGTCATGCCCCCCACTTCAAGAAGATTCGCTGAAACATTAGAGGTGTAATCATATCTCCATGGGACCGCATGATCAGACTTTTGAGAGGCTTAAAAGTTGGGGTAGATAGTGAAACCACCAAAGGTCGAGGCCCTGACATGCCGTCTTCTTCGCTTGAGGTGGCATTGATGTTTTTTCCCCCATTTGAGGAATAAACCAGCAACTGTGATGAATCCATTAAGGCTTGAAGGAGTTCGAAAAAGACTCGGCATGTCTAAAGAGAGTGTCCTTCACTACCGTGAAGAGTACACCACTCTGCTCCCTGCTCCAAATTCGGGTTCTCGACTCCGGCTTTTAAAACTCCTTCCCTAACAAGCCACGAGTGTATAGATTCCATCGGAGTCTTGATCTCATCTACCGTCCTTCTTTGGTAGCTTTCTTCTTCGATTGCATTCACTTGTCCTCCTTGATGAGAGGGTAATGGGTGCTGAGTGGTATTGCCTTCATTGGAGAAGTCCAACCATTTTGTGTCTAGTAGTTGTTGGACAACCCGCTTCAATGCTAGACAATTCTCAATAGTGTGTCCAGCTGCCCCATCATGATACGGACATGTGACATTTGGATCATACCACCTTGGATATGGTGGTTCCAGTGGTTTAGATGGAATAGGGTGGATGAGCTTATTCTCGATGAGCCTTGGGTACAACTCCGAATAGGTCATCGGAATAGGAGCGAATATTTCCCTTCGCCTGGGAAATCCAGTTGTCGGGTGTGTAGTTGTAGCTGCTCTCGGTTGTCCAATGGGATAGAAAGGACGGGGCCCAGATGAAACGGCCCCTACCAATGGCGCTCCTCGACCTCTTCCCAACTGTTGTACTGCTTCTTTACGGGGAGGTCCCCCTTGTCTTCCACTATCAGTGTAGGCTTCCGCTATTTTTCCAGTCTTCACGCCGTATTCAATACGTTCTCCCGACAGTACGACATCTGAAAAGCTGTTTGTGGAGTTTCCAATGAGCTTGTCATAAAAAGGAGATTTCAATGTTTGAATGAACATAGTAACCATTTCCTTTTCTGTCATGGGCGGTTGGACTTGTGCAGCTAGATTCCTCCACCTGTGCGCGTACTCCTTAAATGTCTCCTGGTTTCTCTTTTCCAGGTTCTGCAAGGTTTGTCGATCTGGCGCTAGGTCCGTGATATGTCGGTAGTTATTCACGAAGGCATGAGCAAGATCGCTCCATGTCTTAATTGCCTTAGAACCCAAACTGAGGTACCACTGCAAAGGGGACCTGATCAGGCTGTCTTGAAAAAGAGCTATCCAGACTCTCTCGTCTTTCGAGAGCGGTTGAATTTTCCTCAAGAATAATGTCAGATGAGTCACCGGACAAGTAGTTCCATCATATTTGCTGAACTCTGGGATCTTGAAATCAGCCGGGATTTCGACGTCTGGGACTAGACAGAGATCGTCCACATTGAAAGAACCCAGTAGAGTCCCTCCTTCAACAGCTCGCAACCCTTTTTCCAGTGTCTCAAATTTTTGCTCTTCCACTTCCTTTTTCTTCTCATCTCCCGACTCAACTCGCACTTGCGAAGTTCCCTCATCGTTCTTGTTCTTTATTGGAGTGAATCCGGGTGGGGTGTCAGAATCATCTCGGGATGATCCTTGAGGCCCTTTCGCTTTGATAAATTCCATCAGGTGACCAAATTGCTCAGCGATGGTATTGACCTTGTTTTCCAATTCCAAGAAACGTCCTTCCATGTTTTCCATCACTTGCTTTCTTCGAGATCGGGTGTTATAGCGGTACTGAGTTCCAATCTTGCTCGCTCCTTTATTATTATTTTTAGAAAAGAAGTTCATTTTAGTCTAAATATGCCTATGAATGCATGTATGAATGATCAATATAGAAACTCCATAAAAACAACGTGCTTAAAACCAATTCAGAAACATACTTGAAAAAAAACATGTCCAAAGCAAACAACAAAAACAAGCCTAAAACACTTAGCACAACGTTGAGCTACCAAGGAAATCTCAGATCTAAATCCGCATCTTTCTAAAGCATCGGTAATGTCGTGCTTTCTCGATGAACTCGAACATCTTCTTTTGGTCTGGAACGAGGCTAGCTTGGAGGTCCCTTGCTTCATCCTCCATCTCCTCCGCTCGTTGACCGGCTTCACATGCCTGAGTCATCATCTCTTCTACCTTGTCCCGAAGACTGTCATGTTGCTCCTTCCACTGCTCCTTCTCTTCTTCTTCTTTGATAAAGTCCCCGACCAGTTGTTGGAAAGCTTTTTGTTTCATCTCAATCTTCTCTCAAAGGTATTCATTTTGTTTTTTTAGTGCTTCCAGTGCAGAATCCTTTTGTTCAATCTCGAGGCACCTTCTCTTAACCTCAGCCTTCTGCTCCTCAACTTCTGTTTTGAGGTTTCTTTTAGTGGCAACCTTCACAACGTCCGAGATAGGGAGAATGCCTTCTTTCTTCATTTTCCTCCACTCATTGTAGGGGTTAGATGATGGGAGAGCGCCTGGCTTCAGTAGGTATACGGCACTCCAGGCACATTGTATCCCTGCTATGTAGAGCTTGGAGCGTGGATCATCATAAGAGAACTCTAACTCATACAGGCGGTGAGTCGCGGGAATGAACTGTTGAGATCCCATCTGCCTACGGACCATGGCGGGAGCATAGCTTGTTCCTCCCCGAATACCAAGAAGAGGAACCCAGGGACATTTCCCACATCGATACAAGACAGGTTTTGCTGTGACAAACGAGATCTTCCACACTATTTGAGAGTCTGACATATTCAGGAAGAACTTAGTCCATTCTTCCTTATTCTCTTTCTCTGTCCAGGCACATTTAGTGAATGCCTCTATGGGTATGAAATCCTCGAAGAATCGGTGTCGGAAGTCCTGTTTCAGGCAAGGCAGGTGACCCTTGAGCCAAATATGAAGAAGTGGTGCACATCCGATAAAACGTCCTCCATTGCGTCTACAATAATTAAGAGACCGAACAGTTTCAGCAATGATGACGGGAACTGGGCTCACATGATGATGATGCATTTGTTCCAACAATCTGACAACTCCGATTTCAATATCCATTACTGTCTTCGGGAATATGATCAGCTCGTAAATAGCCAACGCGACAACTTCCTCTTATGCTCTCTTCCCGGCATTGATTCCATGAGATGCTTCACAATGCTCCATGCCAGACATTTCCCCTTGTTAGCTTTGGTGCGGTGTTTGAGGTCATCCATTTTGATACCCAGAAAGCGAGATAAAGACCTTAGCAACACACTCCCTTCTTCATGATGATATGGATTTGCTGGATAATCGGGGGAGATGTTGAGAATGACCCTATATTCTTCGATAGTAGGCATTAAGTCTATTCCGTTAAACGAGAAACATCGGTAATACGGGTCCCAGAACTGTATGGCGGAGCGGAACATGATCTCATCAATTCTGACTTCTAGGAGGTATGCGATATGACCAAACTCTTTATTGAACATGTCTTTCTCAGAGTTGGTCCATGACTTCCATATCGGACCGAGCTCTTCTTTGGAATTTTGTTCCAACCGTAGGTGAATCGGGGCTCTAAGATTGATGGCATTTTCGTCTGACAAACAATCCCCGTGTATCTTCTGCAGCTCTTCTGAAACAACCGTAGCGCTCAACTGATCTTCTAGCAGATAGGGAGAAGCCTCGCCGACATTAGACGGAAGTAGATCCAAGATGTCCATGGTATCAAAGAATTGTGCCATGTGTTGCCTAATATGCAATGCATGTGACAAAATAAGTCGTTAGTAACAAAAATCAGCAATAATGGCACATAAATCACAAATATATACAAGTACATGTGGAAAAACCTACGGGATGGATCTAGGTCACTATATGCATTGGGCGGTTTGAAAGAAGAAGGCCAAGGGTAGGTTCCCGAATCCCTTTTACTAAGTTCTATCGAACTAGAAAAGGCCCAATTCCTTACCCACGAGGGTTGTGTAAGGAAGGATTAATTCGGGTCGCAACTTTCGCGGTTCCATTGGGTGACTATCGCCACACCCGAACAACGCTACTAACCACTACGGTCTAGAGAAAGCGCGATGACTATTGCCACACACGACTAGCCTATCCCGGCTGTTTTACAAAAAACGAGGGTATGAGGAGCTCGGGAGGAGAGCTCGGTGTCATGTATGTCACAAAACAATATAACATGTAAAAAGTGACAAGACAAAAATAAAATAAAAATCAAGTGAAGAGAAAATAAAATAAACCCTTGATGTGGCCAGACTTTCCCCAGCGGAGTCACCAGCTGTAGCAACGGGGTTTTCGACGAGAGTCGCCACCAATCTTTTTGTGATAAATAGATTGGAAACCTAAAATGGTCTACGGGAAACTCGAGAGTCCGTTAGTCAATTACGTAAGAAAATACAATAATTTTCATACGCCCAAAATTGGTACCATAAGTTCATTTTTATTTTTATTCACTTGATTGAATTTACTAACCCAAAGAACTCAACATCTTCCCCAAATCGCCATCTGAGAACAGACGCGTCTCTGGTGCTTGGCTGCTGGCAAAGAGGGACTCGCGGCCGATCTCAGACGTCGGATTTCGATGAACAGGTGGCCGGAAAAGGGTCAGCGAGCTCGGTGACGGTGTGGCTAAGAATCAAACGTCCGATGGTCGATTGATTGGGCGGTGGCCTGACCGAGCGATTGAGAGTGGGACTACGACAGCGGATGGTCGATGATGAAGCCGAAGGACCAAATCGCCGGCGAGACAGCCACCAAGGGTTTGGAACGAGCTGGGCGATGTCGACACTTGAATGAACGCGCCCGGATCGAGAAAACGCCCAAATCTCCTTTCGCCGATTTGAATCGTAATTTTTGCGAATTGTTGCTCTGAAGTTGATTCGTTCTCTCTGTTGTGTTTGAATGTGAATTTCTTGCTTCTGATGGATTCGATTCCCTGATTGTTGCTCCTAAACTCCCTGAGATTTTTGTTGCTGAGATGAGTTCGTTTCTCTCCCTCTGATTCGTTTTTTTCTTCGCACGAACTCCTTGTGGCTGCCGAATTACTTCTCTTGCTTCTGTTGTGTGTTGATGATTTATGGCCGGATTAGGGAGCGGTTTCCCTCCCATGACGTTGTGAACTGCTCGATCGTTCGCGAGGCGTGGAGCTCCAGGTGCGCAAGCGTCGCCGGTGGAACATCGTCGGGCAAACGCACCTGCAACAAGAAATATCAAATGGGCAAAACGTTGAATTAGCCCCCAACTTTGTACCACATTCAAATTAGTCCATAACCTTTCAATTTTACCCTTGAAGACCATTCTTTTTATAATTAGCCACTTAGACCACTGAAATACCTCTAAACTCCTAAAACTCGGGACAAAATTGTGTGTCAACACCACCTCCAAGAAACAAGCAAGATCAAGCCACTTTTCTGATGGCTAAATCAAAATTCCAAGCAGAACTAGCTGCTTGCAATATTCCTGAAGAGTGGACAAAATTAATCAAAACACTATCAGCCGGTAGTACTGACGATTCGGGGGAATCGACAAGACCCATGTCCTCAGACAGTGGAGAGTCCAGTTTGATGGCAATCCAGTTTGCCCAAGACCCTTTCGAAGACCTTACATTAGACATGTAAGTTATCAGAAGAACTGGCCCAATAATCAAAATGTTTGGCCCAAAATAAATATGGCCGCTTCAAAAGACTCAAGACCAAGATGCGGACTCCAAAAAACGGACTTCAGAAGACTCCAAAAATGGTGGACCCCAGTCTGTCGGCCACAAGATTCAAAGGTGGTGACTAACGGGTTCAATTATTCAAAAGAAGACAACGGAGATGGTGATTCACAGACAAAGTTACTGTTCATCGGGTCACTATTCATTGTTACTATTCATCCACGGATTGCAAAAGTTAATTCAAAAGTTACTATTCATGAAGACATTGCTTCACACGTCAGGGATGACGTCACTGTGGATTCCAAAGGTTTCAAATCCGGACTCAGTCTACTATAAATATAGAGGCTTAGTCAGTGTAATACTCACCTCTCTTGTAATTCTTCATACTATTGTCTCTTACTACTGTCTCTCTATGACATACTACTCTCTCCATAATGTTTACTTCCTGTCTTCCGCATTACGCTTATACCCTAATTCTGCCGCTTGAGTTAGTGGCATGAAAAAGTATTCACATGCATAAATTACTTTTAAAATTTACGTCCATGTAAATTAAAAAATAAATTGGAATAAAGTTGCGTTCTTTTGTGCAACAAATCACAAAAAAAGTAACATCTAGTTAAACTATTTTAAATATCTCTCTAAAAATTGTGAGAGTTTTTAGAAAGAAATTAATTAAAAATAGTTTAAGTAGTAGTTTTTTTGGCAAAAGAACACAACATTAATAGTTGAGGGTTCAAGTTGTGAGTTCCATTTCCGATGAAACAGTAGTACTACTGAATAGTGTATGGTCTTTCGTGTTGCCACGCACAAGTTGGAAACTGATACGTGGAAAAAAGTGAAAGTTCATACATATATTTTTATTTGGAATCGCTTATAGAATTTTCTAAACTCTTGGTGGCTTGGTTTAAGAGGCAAATATGTTGCACTATACTACTTCCGTTATTCTACAAAAGTTTAATAGTTATGTTTCATTTCGGATTTTATGTTTGACCAAACTTTTTAGTTTGAAAAGTTTGATAAAAAGTTTTAAAAAATATATTTTTGAAACTAAAAACATTAATTTACATGATGAATAAGTTATTCGACAGTCTATTAATAAAATATTAAATAAATCATAAATTACATGTTGAAAAAAGAACGTAACAATTAAAATGGGATGTAACATGTATGGACTATTAATGAATATTTTTTTTGAACAGCACTGCATTTCATTAAGATATGCGAAAGACGGAAGAGTTCAAGAGTATAGACCTATGAGAGATAGGGCCTAGCATAAAGAGGTAAAAAGAAACAAGAAAAAATAGAGCAGTAGACAACGAAAACCCCACCCCATCCAAATACAAGGAGAGGGTCCAGCCTCCCCCCGAAACAAAATCAACCTCCCCCTTGCGCCCCCTGCAGAATCGGCGCTACCAACCAATCCCCCCATGAACTGTTAATCTTCGAACTTCTGCTCTGAATCCACAAATAAGTCAACACCTGGATATCTGCAAGGATCTTAGAAGCATGCCACGGTGTGTTTTGCATGATCAGCCCATTCCGCGCTTTCCATATCGCCCAAGCAGAGACAAAGACAATCGCTTGCCAAACCTGTCTTGATCTGAATGGAACCTGTGTAATAAAATCACCATATATGACATCAAAGAAATCAATGGAACGAAACACCTCCATGTTGCACCACATCGCCACCGCCCGTAAAATCTCAAAAGCAAACGGGCAACAAACAAGGGCATGGTCCACCGTCCCATCCGCATCGGAGCACAGGGGGTATAAGATGGAATCTATTTCCACCCCTCTCTGCTGCAGCTGAGCTCGCACTGGAATTAGTCTGTGAGCTGCCCGCCAGATGAACACGTTCACCTTTTTGGGCACCTTGTTGCACCAGCTTGTCGGGATGTCGTGATTAGCTGCCAAATGAGAATTAATCATTTGGGAGAGGCAATGAACTGTGTACACACCGTTCGTTGCCGGTTCCCATCTCCACGTGTCTTGAACATGCTGTTTTGGAACAAAATCCTGCAAAATGTCAAGCAGCTGCAGAAATTCTCCTTCAGCTCTCCCTCTCAATCTCCTTCTCCAATTCCACTCCCAGCTCCATTCCCCCTCCCCCACACCCCACCTAATCTTCTCTAGCACCGAACAACTCTTATGCTCCTCCAACTCAAACAATCTCCCAAACCGCCCTTTGAGAATACCCCCCTCCACCCACTCATCCTCCCAGAAATGAGTCTTATTCCCCATACCCACCACCCGCTTCAACAAGTTTGAGAAACCCGGTCCTAAACTCTCTACTTCCCCAACTGCCTTTCCTATATCCTTCCAAACAGTCCACCTCCCTATCCCTCCTCCAAGCTTCAGAGATCCTGGCACCCCTCCATTAATAGAAGCCACTACTTTTGACCACAAGCTATTCGCCTCTTGCAACCACCTCTATCTCCATTTACTTAAAAGAGCTAAATTCTTAGCTCTCAATCTACCCACACTCAACCCACCTACTTCACTATCTCCAAACAACCGTTCTATCCCAGCCCATATTATTTTTTTCCCATTCCCTGTTGCCCCCCACAAGAATTTATTGCGGAGAGTTTCAATTCTCTTAACCACACCAGCTGGAGCACGGAAAACTGACAGATAGTACAGGGGTAAACTCCCAAGGACCGACTTTATCAGCGTTAATCGACCACCGATTGACAAGGAGTTAGTCTTCCAGTTCGACAACCTGTTTTCCACTTTATTCACCACAGGATCCAAGCTTTTCCGGTGACTCATATTTACTCCTACCGGGAGCCCCAGATAAGTGAATGTGAGGTCCGCCGCCGAGCATCCCAGAATCCTTGCGCAATTCTTAACATCCTCCATCTCCACCCCAACACCCAAAAGCCTCGATTTTTCCAAATTGATTTGGAGCCCCGAAACCATTTGGAAACATTGGAGCACAGCCAAGAGGGATCTTGCATTTTCAACCGACCACTCCCCACAGAAAATTGCGTCATCAGTAAATTGAAGATGCGAAATCCCCACCTCATCTCGTCCCACATGAACCGGTCGAAACACATCCTGACTTACGGCTTCCTCCATCATCAGATTGAGCACCTCCACGCCCAAGATAAAGAGGAACGGCGAAAGAGGGTCTCCCTGACGTAGACCCCTCTCCATCTTGCATTCCGCTGTTGGGCTTCCGTTAACTAGGATAGAGACTCTTGCTGATTCCAGGCAGCCTGCTATCCACCCCCTCCACTTAGAACCAAAGTTCATCTGTTGAAACACTGAGTCCAGGAATTTCCAGCTGATGTTGTCATATGCTTTGGCGAAATCAACTTTGAGTAGAAGCATCTGTTTCTTTTCTCTCTTTGCCCAGGAAACCATCTCATTGACAATCAGAATCCCGTCGGTGATCTGCCTTCCTTGAATGAACGCCGTTTGAGTTTCCCCAACCAACCCATCCAAAACTCCCTTTAGTCTTTCAGCCAACAATTTCGCCAAAATTTTGTACAGACAACCGATGAGGCTAATGGGGCGAAAGTCTGAACTCAAAAGAGGGTCTTTAATCTTTGGAATCAAAGCTATGAAAGAGGAGTTGCATCCCGCTCTAAGCCGACCGGTAGCTTCAAACTTTCAAATTGCCGCCATAACATCCCCTTTCAAAACTCCCAGTTTGCTTTAATAAAATTGAAGTTAAAGCCATCCGGGCCCGGGGCTTTACTTCCTTCACAGAGCGACACCGCTTTCTTGATTTCCTCTTCCAAAAAAGGACCTTCCAAAACAGATTTCTGAGCTTCCGTCAACTTTCTAAATCTATGACTGACAAACTCCGGCCTGTTTGGTGTAGTTTCTCTGAAGTGCTCCCTGAAATACTTCAACACAGCCTCTTTAATTAATTTTGGGTCTTCCGACCAAGCCCCATCAATGATCAACCCCTGAATTGAATTTTTCTTCCTTCTCCCTTTGACCGTGGCGTGAAAGAACTTGCTATTCTCATTGCCCTCTATTGCCCATTTCAATCTGGCCTTCTGCTTTAACTCTTTAGAAAGCATCCTCTGCTCCTTAAAAAACTTCACTTTTATATCCTGCCATTTCCTCCATTCTTCTCCCGACAGCTCCCTCTCTTCCGCTTCCTTGTCCAAACGAAGGAAATCCCCTTTAAGAGATTCCACTGCTCCGATAGATCCTGAAGTGTTCTTCCTCCAAGCTTGGATACCTCGTTTCAGGGCTTTGGGTTTTTCTTTTAACACAAAGTCTGGAGCGCCCGCTATCTTCGTTTGGTCCCACACCGACTTTACCATGTCACCAAACCCCTCCATTGTGATCCATTGGTCAAAACATCTGAAAGGGGATGAACCGAAATCAACAGTCCCCACTTTCAACAGAACCGGGCAGTGGTCTGAAAATATCTTGTCCCCTACAGTTGCAGCCAACTCATACCAATCCTCCAAAAGAGCCCTATTTATCAGAAACCTGTCCAATTTGCTCATCTTTGAACCATCACTACTTACCCAAGTAAAGCGACGGCCGCCTTGTTTCACCTCTTGCAGATCATTGACCCTCATAAAATGATTGAAGTCCGCTGCTGCTATTGGTTTAAACTGGCACCCTCTCCTCTCCTCCGGTCGGCGCACCACATTGAAGTCCCCCATTAAGCACACTGCTCCTCTGAAATCCCTAATCAGCAGCCCGAGATCTTCCCATAATGCTCGTTTCTGACTAGTTAACTGCAGACCATAAATATTTAGCAGCAGATACTTTTTCTCTTTGCCCTTCCAGCCTCCTGATAGCCCCAGGATATTAGTTAATTGACAATTTAAATTAAACCGTTGAGACAAAATTTATAGATTAGATGCTCGGAAAAATTGTAACAATTAAAAAGGGAAATTATAGTACTATGTTTATATGTGAGCTTATCTGACTTGAAATACAAACATATAGATAAAAATAAAATAAACATTACATAGATGTTTCTATGTAAACCCTAAGCAAAACTCTCTTCATAGTCTAATTTGCAGCCATCTCAGTATAGATACCCGTCACCTAAAAGTAGTTCCTTGCATAAAAATACAACAAAACATAATGAGGAACATAAATAAAAAGACATCACACAGGCAAGATTTCCGAAGGAGCTCGAGAGAAGCAGAAAAAAATCACAAAATGCCATGAATGAGGTGTTTGGCTCTCGTTAGGTGGATCGAGAAGGTTCCTTCTGCTGCACTTAAATGTTGCATCGACATGTATCCTCTAAGAGGAAGTAGATGGGAGAGTTTGTTGTAGATAAATGATCACTTAACTTGTTGGCCTCCCAATTCTAATCTTTCAAGGAGCCTTTCTGACCTTACTTGGTTTCAGCATGTGTATTTCCTCCACCATCGGCTTCCATAGCATTACTCTTGCATTGATAAACCAATTAGAGACCTGTTACACAGCAGCACATCACAAAGGCGTTAATGGGGACTTTTATGCAAGAGAAACTTAGCCAGAAGCACACATGAGAATGGTTAAATGAATGTCACCTGGCTACGTGATAGACTGGATTGCTTTGCAAGCATTATCTTATCTTTATCTTTAGGGTAACTGATGCAAAATGCAAGTTTAGCATGGAAGTATTCATACCTAAATATACACAGATTTCAATTAAATCATTTAAATTAAACTCAAATTATACCAAGAATGAAGTACAATGTAATTGGGTGCTTACGGGTGTAGGAAGTGTTCAAATAACTTTGCCCTAAGAACGGTTACAGCATAATCAAGTAAGCCACACTTGATGTGCCACAGAGCTTGGCGATCAGCATATGGTTCGGTGAGGGCCCAGAACACTCTAAGCCCCCAGGCCCAATCGCACTACTCGGATGGGGAGGGCCCGGAATACTCCAAGCTCTCTGGCCCAATCGCACCACCCGGCCCGCAAACCCGGCCCACGAATATTGAGGCTCCTCATCCCTCCCTTGCTTATAAGGACACCTGTCATCAGACCCATGCTTCTTCCCAACACTATAAATACCTCATTCAATGCCTCCCATAAACATACGCTTTCGCTTACCTCACTTTTACTTAATCAATCCCAGGCTGATATCACGTGCGAATACTGACTTGGGCATCGGAGAGTTGTACCAGGTGCTCACTCGGCTTCGGACGCAGGTCAGCCCGGACACGGCTCAGTAACGGGCGTGGCGGCTCGAAAAAGTTGGCCTCATAGCAGCATGACGAGATCCTATCTATTCGGGATGTCAACTTTCTCGGACACATTCTCAGGTACTTCATCACTATTCTAGCCCCTATCTATTCATGTTAATCTGTGGTACTAACATTGGCGCCGTCTGTGGGAACCGTTTACTAGATCCAAAGGATACTCGCCTGACGCGACTCTCTCCAAGGTCTCGGAGGTAGCCCCCACGACCAGCTCCAGCCTCGCCATCACGAATACCACCCAGTCCGCATCCATGGTAACCACCCAGACAGGGGAAGTGCACGACATAGCGACGATGACTGGTGGAGGGGTCGTTCCCCGAAACCTGTTCGCTGATATCGCTCAGACAGTAGTTGTAAGAGCCTTGGCTCAATTAATTTATACGGCCTACGACCCCGGGCTACGACCCACAAAATGTGTTTCTGACATGAATGCCTCACTCCTGCAGGAACATTCCTGAGCCAGGTGAAATGCCATCCATGACCGCTACGTATACGACAATTCACAACACAATACCGACCTTCAGCACTTTGGCCTCAGTCACTTCATCTACAATGATGACGTCCTTCGGCTCTAACGCCTTCTCCTGGTCCCAGCCACCTTATGCGAGTGAAGAAATACCGCACGACATTCCACACTAGTTCTACGACCCACTCATGAGGGCCCCCAATCTAGGTGCCTACCCTTTCATGGCACCCCAGATAGGGAGAAACCTGACTGCTTTGGCGTCCGTCGGCACCATGGCGCAAACAACACCCTCCCTTGAGTGGTATTTACAGAAACAACATGATCAGTACCGCCAAATCCAGGCTCAATTAGCCTTGCTACAAGCACATCAGACCGCCATAGTGGCTCCTCAGCAGTTCATCAGGCCATGAACGCCCCTCACACCCCAACCCATGAACCTTCTAGACTTTGGCCAAGACGATGGAAAGACCGACGCGGAGGACCACGCGCAGGTGTTCGAGGATAAAATGAAATGGATGGGCTATGATGACGCTGCCCTGGCGCGAGCATTCTCCCAGAGTTTGATGGGGTGGCGCGATCATGGTACTCCATGATCATGCCTAGAACGGCAACAACCTGGGAAACATTGAAGAAGATGTTTGTCAGCCAATATTTGGGAAAAAAGAGGATGAGGAGAAATCCGCTCAGACTCCGTGATGTGTCACAGGACAAGCAGGAACCGCTGAGAAGCTGATGTGATCATGGGATCCCCAAGCAACAACAAAGTGTCAAAGATCACTTGACCAGGAGAAGGCAAAGCCTCCGCGCGAAGCATCCATGCGGAGCTTCAAGGCGAAGGCAAGGAGTCCCTCACGCGAAGCTTCCAGGTGAGGCGAAGCCATCAGGCGAAGCTGCCCCTGCGAAGCCTCCAGGCAAAGGCCTCACGCAAAGCCTCCAACGTGAAGTCTTCAAAGCGAAGGCAAGGTCTCCATGCGAAGCTTCCAGGCAAAGGCGAAGCCTTTAGGCGAAGCCGTCTCTGCGAAGCTCCCAGGCGAGGACGAAGCCTTCAGTGCGAAGTCTTCCAGTTCGAGCGAAGCCCCGAGGCAAAGCCACCTATGCCCAACAATCCGGCCAACCATTCCAAGCCAATCCACAACACTCCCTCCTTTTGTGAAGATATTTGGGAGTACAAATATTTACTTTATATACAGAAGACATGAGGATACCTTTTAGGTTACCTTTTACCTTTTACCTTTTAGGATGACATGCATACAAAAGCACTTTATGCTTTTGGCATGCATGCGCATGTGTAAGAGTCCGTTCACTTCTCCCTCCTATAAAAGGGACAGCAGGCTCCTAGAAAACCTAGAACATAGTCAAACGCTTGAGAGGTTTATTTCCTCAAGCTTCGGTTCTCACCCCTTGCTACCTTCCGCCTCCCCCTTGGTGTTATCATCGAGTTTAATATCTAGTATTGCTTAATCTCGTAGTTAAGAGGTACTAGATCTTCCACCTTCCCCGAGCATTATCTCAAATATTTCCCAACCTCGTAGTTGGGAGGTGTTTGAGGCCGAATTTATCCTTCCCTGTTCTTGCGACTCCTTCGAGCTAGATCCAGTGCGATTGTAAATACGCGAGATCGCGTCAAGCGTCCGCGTGATCGCGTCAAGTGGTATCAGAGCCAAATCGCTTGTTGGAGTTGTGTGTGATTTCTTCAAGGTAAAACCTTTACCTTCTACTTGAAGAAAGATTTGTATTTGTGATTTTAAACCTTGTTATTTCTACCATTTCTTTATCCCACCATCCGCCTTTGTTTATGTTAATTTGTTGTGAAGGTTTTGTGTTAGAAGTTGTTGTTGTGTTTAGCAACTTCATAAATTCAAAAAACAAAAAAAAGAAAAAGAAGAAGAAGAAGAAGAAGACCCAAAACTGCAATGCGCATGGGCTTATATGTATAAAAGAGTGAGGTTGTTGTTGAAAAGTGAAAAGAAAGTGGTGTACAAAAGATTGGTTGTGTAAAGCACTGAAGAATCAAAACTGTGTTCTTGGTGTTCATATGATGTTCATACAAAGTTCATACCAAAACTCATATGAATAGTAACTTTGATCCATTTTTTGATTTCAAATTTGAGTCAAAAGGTGTTTGTGCGCCAAAATCTTATTTCATACCCTCTTGTAATTTGCGGCCAAAGAACCCCCCCATTTTAACCTAGCTTGCTTCAAGTAACTAGCACTTTATTACTCAAATGATTTTTGCATGCTAGAGATTATCTTGTGATAATCATTTCGGGTTTGGCACTAAAGAGCAAGCTTTGAGAGCTACAAGCAAGAGGAAAGAGTGAAAGCCGAGTGTGACCCTTTCGCAAAGGGAGAGGCCATCCAAACACGTGAGGAACTTGAGTGATGCTAACTTTATTGTCTAAGTGTGTAGGCAAACCCATGGCGGAAGAAGATCTACATTTCATTGGGTTTCATCCATTGAAAAAGAGATGAAAACTTGAAGATGACTTATGGCATTGGATGGAGGAATTGGAGTACCACTTTTGGTATTACCAACTTCATAAAGAAGAAATGTTAGACTTTGCCATAAGGTGCTTAAAAGGAGAAGCTAAAAGATGGTATCGCCAAGAGCTCGCCCAACGAGAACAATATTGCGAACCCCCTATTCAGACGTGGAGTGGATTGAAGAGGTTTCTATGGCAAAGATATGGTGCCCCTCAAGAAGAGCCACTCTCTCCATACTACTCCCAAACAGGGTCCCCCTTACGCCACACACCTAGTACCTCTGCCCGACTCTGCCACCGAACTCCACTCGAAGGGTTTTCACCCCAAAGCGAACCAACTCCCTCCTATGAAAGGAAAGAGCTCTCCAAAGCAAAATGAGTGGAAAGAATGTTACACCCGGGCCTTCAACTAAACTCCAAGAAGAACTAACCATTTCATCTTCTCAACCATGTTGTTCTTCTTTTTTTGTGCAGAAAGATGAAGAGGTCAAGGATGCGCAAAGGCTTGAAGATGGCGAAGAAGCCACGACTTTGGAAGGAGGAGCTCACTTGGGAGTTCCAACCAAGCCCACACTTGAGGAAGAGGCCACATCATTGTTGGAAGAAGACAAAACATGGAGAGATGACCTACACTTCCCTAACTTGGGAACAGGTAACTTGTCCCTTTCTCCTAGTGGCGAAGAGTATGCGCCTGAATGCGAATCAATGGCTTTCTTAAGTTTACATGATAAGAACTTGGATGATGAACCCGAAAGTGTACATCCCCCACATCCATTGTTCGAATATATATATGGGACTTCCCTTGATAACAATGAGTATGTTAAAAGTGACAAGTGCATGAATGAATTTAACCATTATCCATATCCATGTGATGATACTTGCACTTTCCCATGCGATGATAATTGGTATGCCATTCAAGAGTGCGAATTGGAATGTGAAGAGATTAATGAGTCTAAATCCATAACATATGATGATTTCTCTTCCTTGTATGATGAAGCTCTTGAATGTGATAGCCATGAACATGCATCTCATTCATCACATGAAATGTCCGAAACCTATGAGAATTATCCTTCGGATGATGAGCATAATTATTACCATGATGAGATGTATGAGCATGATGCATACCCTATGTCCCCTAGCCCTAGTCAAGCATTCTCTTCAATGCGTGATCATGAATCCTTGCAATTAGATGATGAGAATGAATAGCCTAGGCTTAATTTTGATCCCGGGATACATGAGAATGCATACATGCTTGTTTGCTGTGATTTGAGGGAAGATGTCATGTTTAGTGTGCTCAAAACGCATGAGCTTGATGAAGATTGTTTCACCATATGTACTTTAGCCATGCTATTATTTGGTAAACATGAGCATCTTAGGAAATTTAAAATTGAAACCATGTTTATGGTTGAGGTGAAGGGAAAGGGCGGATTGTCCATCTCATTACCTCTTGTTTGTACTAAGGCTAGTCTTTGTGTTCCACACTTTAACATTTCTTCTATGACTAGCTTAGTTTTTCATTCTTTGTCTTGGGAAGGACATGTGCATGTGGCTTGTGAAGAAAATGCTTCCTTTGACCCACCCCCTCTCCATGAACAAAGGTCCAAATTTTTTAGACCGCATGTTTTCCTCGAGTACAAATTTCTTGTTGATTGCATAGAATACTCTTGGAAGCATGTCATGAACTTCTATAGACTTTTGTTCATGTTCACAATGCATATTGGAGTTGTCATGCACCCACATTTATGTGCATTGCCATCGTGACCCCCAGTCTCCAATTGATGAGCTTTCATTCACTAACCCCTAATGTTCTGCAAAGTTTGTTGTGCTTGTCTTCGTTTGTAGGAATTTTCCCCTTTAGATTCGAGGAAGAATCTTTCTAAGAGGGAGGGAATGATGTGATCATGGGATCCCCAAGCAACAACAAAGTGTCAAAGATCGAAGAGCAAGGTCAATGAAGCTCGGAGCACCCTTTTGGGGAGGACGTTCAGAGGCCCAGGCGCCCAATCCATGATTTAGGCGATCGCCTGACCAGGAGAAGGCAAAGCCTCTGCGTGACGCATCCATGCGGAGCTTCTTGGCGAAGGCAAGGATTCCCTCATGCGAAGCTTCCAGGCGAGGCGAAGCCATCAGGCGAAGTCGCCCTTGCGAACCCTCCAGGCAAAGGCCTCACGCAAAGCCTCCAACGTGAAGTCTTCAAAGCGAAGGCAAGGTCTCCATGCGAAGCTTCCAGGCAAAGGCGAAACCATCTCTGCGAAGCTCCCAGGCGAGGGTGGAGCCTTCAGTGCGAAGTCTTCCAGTTAGAGCGAAGCCCCGAGGCGAAGCCACCTATGCCCAACAGTCTGGCCAACCATTCCAAGCCAATCTAGAACACTCCCTCCTTTCACGAAGATACTTGGGAGTACAAATATTTACTTTATGTATAGAAGACATGAGCTTTTACGTTAGCTTTTACCTTTTACCTTTTACCTTTTAGGATGACATGCATGCAAAAGCACTTTATGCTTTTGGCATGCATGAGCATGTGTAAGAGTCTGTTCACTTTTCCCTCTTATAAAAGGGACAACATGCTCCTAGAAAACCTAGAACTTAGTCAAACGCTTGAGAGGTGTATTTATGCTTTTGGCATGCATGGGCATGTTCTAATTTTGAGGAAGTATTTAATGGATTAAATTGAAAATTGAATTGTTCTCCTCATAAAATTATTGATTTTGGCACTTCAGGATATTTTGGTGTAAGATGTAACAAAAGAAGAAACAAGAGGATCAAAACAAGGGAAATTTCGTGTTCTGGTGATCACCTAAAAGGCAGGAGCTCTCAGTCCATCGCCTGGTGATCACCTGGTGATCACCTAAAAGGCAGGAGCTCTCAGTCCATCGCCTGGTGATCACCTGGTGATCACCTAAATTGCAGGGAGCTCAAGCCATATGAGTTGATCACCAGGTGATCAACAAGTCTGAAGGAAGTTGAAACATGTTGATCGCCAGGCGATCACCCAAAAACCAAGGATCATCAAGTTGCTAAGTGCAGAAGTTGGTGATCACCAGGCGATCACCCAAAAACCAGGGGATCATCAAGTTGCAGTGCTGGACTTGTTGATCACCAGGTGAGCACCACGTCTGGTGATCACCTGGTGATCAACTGGTGTCGAAAATTCATCCTAGCCATTGATCTTTTTAATGATTTAATCCTGACCATTGATTGCAAACTTGCCCTACATAAAAGAGGGGCTCATCTCAGCTGAAAAGGGCGATCAGTTGCAGCAGCCAAAGGTTTTCTGAAGAACAACACGCACAAGAGGAGGAGCACCACCATCCAAGTTCCATTTCTTCACCTCTTTTAGATTAGAGCTAGGGTTTTCATCATTTTTCTGAGTAGAATCCAATTCTTAGCTCAGATTTAGTTGATTTCTTTTGCTTCACCTTCATTTGAGCTTTGTTCATCTCACACTCATTTTCACTCTAGAGCATGGGTTTCTTTCATTACTCTCCATTTATGCTCTTCATTAGCATGGGTAACTAATTTCCTTTTATCTCTTGGGAATTTGTAAAGCTTGGATTATGGGTATATAATATTTTTGATGAATGGATATTGTTTGATAATTTATGTTTGTATTCTCTGAAATTATTGACTAAATACCTTGAGAGAGGATTAATCTTGGTAAAATTAGGCTTAGACATAAGCTAATTTTATTAGATCGTAGAGAAATGCATGTTAGGTTAATTATTGAATGAGAGTTCATAATTAACCTAGGAGGAAAATTGATTAATTCATAATAAATTAGGATGCAAGACATTGTGGCTAATTTATCTCTAAACACTCTTGAGAGAGGGGTTTAGACCAAATGTATTTTCCTACATAAATCCGAATAATATCCAAGAATGTTTATGAGCCATTTTATAATCCATATACCCATGATCCAAGTGGAGCAAAATTCCAAGGAGATAACTTCATTAATCGGTTAATTAAATCCATCCGTCTCCATTTAGTCTAATTTAATCAATTTAGTCCCTTTTATTTAAGATAAGCTAGTATTTGGAACACTTAGAATTAAAAGTCCCTGTGGTTCGACCCGGTACTCCCGGATATATTACTTGCGACCACCGTACATTTGCGGTACTTTGACTCTTGTGTATGCCCCGAACCAGAAGAGGGTCTGAATTTCTATACCACTCAGACATCACAAGAGCGGAAAGAGAGAACCGAAAACAAAGACAAATGGCCGAAGAAGCAAGACAAGAACTTTTGAGACTTCAGAGAGAAAATGCTGAATTTCGTCAAAGGTTGGATGCGGTTGAAAATAACAACAATGCCAACGAAGAGCCGCAAGCCGACATGCCGATTCGGGATCACTTTCAACCGATAATTGCTGAAAATTATCATGGCATTGCTCGTCCAAATGTTCAAGCCCGGAACTTCCACATTTCACCCGGATTTAATCAACCTCGTGCAAAACAATCAGTATAGTGGACTCCCGGTGAAGACCGAATCACCATCTTGTGAGTTTTCAAGAATTGTGTGATACAATCAAGATAGAAGGAATTACCCAAGATGCTATCAGACTCACACTCTTCAGTTTTCATTGAGAGACAAAGCTAAAGCATGGTTGCTTTCTACTAATTCTGAGATGATGACTACATGGAATGAGGTTGCCCAACGGTTTCTAGTTAAATTCTTTCCACCCGGGAAAGCCTCCAAGCTTCGGTCTGAAATTAGCAACTTCCACCAAAATGACTTTGAGTCTTTACATGAAGCATGGGAGAGGTACAAGGAACTTCTTCGGAAGTGCCCACATCATGGTTTTCAAGATTGGGTTCAAGTGGAAATGTTCTATAACGGTTTAAATGGACAAACTCGAATCATAGTGGATGCCACAGCCGGTGGTACTTTGATGAAGAAAACTGCTCAAGATGCAAGAAGTCTATTAGATGATATGGCTTCTAATAGTTCTCAATGGCCATCGGAGAGAGCCGGGGGACGAAGAGGTACTATTGAAGTGGATCAATTGACTCAGTTGCAAGCTCAAATGTCTGCTATGGCTAACATGATGTCCAAGATAGTTCCAAATCAAAGGCAAGATGCTCATGTGGCAAATGTTGAGTATTTTGAACATGAACCGGAACCGACTCAAGTTCACTACGTGGCGCAAGGCAATGTTGGATATCGTCAACCACAACAAGGTGGTCAATATCGACCAAATGTGCAAGGAAATTATCAAGGAAATTATTCCTCTCAAGGTAATTACCCGAGGAATTACAACAATCAAGGGAACTATCAAGGTAATTACCAATCTCAAGGTAACTTTCATGCTCAAGATAACGCGGGTGCACCAAGAGCTCAACCATACAAACCACCTTTTGAGAGGCGGAATCAATATGATGAAGGTCAAGCATCTATGGATCGAGTGACAAGAGTTGAAAGGGATAATGAGCAATTGAAGCGGGATAATGAGGAAATGAAGAGACAACTCGCACAACTCACCGCTCAAATGGCTCAAATGACCAAGCGAGAGTTTCCAAGCAACACGGAAGTAAATCCCAAGGATCATTGCAAGGCAATCCATTTGAGGAGTGGAAAAGAGCTCCGGAAAGGAAAGGAAGTGAAGAAGTAGTGGTTGAAGAACCAATTGTCATTGAGGAAGTGAGTAAGAAAGTGGTTCAAGACAAAGGAAAAGAGAAGATGGAAAGCATCCCGGAGGAGGACGAGCTTCAACCCAAAGTGGTGGTTCCAACACAACAACCACCACTCCCAAATATGGTATCCTCCCTCCCGTATCCTCAAAAATTTCAAAAGAAAAAGGTTAATGAGCAATTTTCTAAATTCTTAGAGATGCTTAAGAAGTTAGAAATAAATATTCCTTTGCTTGATGCTATTGACCAAGTGCCTAACTATGCAAAGTTTTTCAAGGATGTTTTGTCAAAGAAGAAGAAATTTGGGGATTTTGAAACCGTGTACTTATTGGAAAAATGTAGTGTTGAATTGCAAAGCAAATTACCACGAAAGTTAGCGGATCGGGTAGCTTCACAATTCCTTGCATCATTGGAAATTCATGCTTTGACAAAGTGCTTTGTGATTAGGTGCTAGCATAAACTTGATGCCTTTGTCCATATTTAATCGGTTAGGAATTGGAGAGGTTAAGCCATCCACTATTTGTTTGCAATTAGCGGATAGGTCCATCACCTACTCTAAGGGTATTGTTGAGGATGTACTTGTCAAAGTGGACAAATTTGTTTTCCCGGTGGATTTTGTTGTATTAGATATGGAAGAAGACCGGGAAGTCCCAATCATACTCGGGAGACCATTTCTTGCAACCGGAGGTGCAATCATCAATGTGAAAGATGGTGAAGTTGCATTAACCGTGGGTGATGAAAAGGTGGTTTTCAATATCGTGAAGACAATGAAGCAACAAGATGATTCTCCCACTTGCCACCGGGTGGACATTGTGGACTCATGTGTGGTAGAATTTCTCTCCTCTATTCTTCCACCGAATGATTATTCATCATGTGTAGGTTTGCATGAATTGCATGATTTAAAAACTCCTTGTGATATGAATGTGGATGGATATAACTCGGTTGAATGTCTTGATGAGGATGTTGTTTTGGATGTTGTGAATGATGATGCATCCCATGTTGAAAGTTCACATGTGGAAGTTGTTGATGTGTTGGATGTGAATGTAATTGATGAAATTGAACCTTCATGCCTAAGGTAGATTTGAAACCTTTACCGGACCATTTGAAGTATGCTTTTCTTGGCGAAAATTCTGAATTTCCGGTAATCATGTCATCCTCTTTGAGTGAATTAGAAGAAAAACAATTGCTTGATGTCTTAAGGAAACATAAATCGGCTTTGGGGTGGACCATTTAAGATATTAAGGGTATTAGTACCTCAATTGTGACCCATAAAATTTTGATGGAAGAGTCTTATACTCCATCTGTCCAACCCCAACGTAGATTGAACCCGCCATGAAAGAGGTAGTGGAAAAGGAAATTAAAAAATGGTTAAAAGCGGTATCATTTATCCGATCTTGGATAGTTCTTGGGTTAGTCCGACCCAAGTTGTCCCCAAGTTAGGGGAATGACCATTATGACAGGTGATAATTTTGAAATCATTGCTACAAGAACCGTCACAGGATGGCGGGTGTGCATTGATTACCGTAAGGTAAACAAAGCAACCTGGAAAGATCATTTCCCTTTGCCTTTCATTGATCAAGTGCTTGATAGAATAACGGGACATAAATTCTATTGTTTTCCTGATGGTTACTCAGGTTACCATCAAATCTCCATTGCAGCCAAGGACCAAGAGAAAACCACATTCACTAGTCATTGTGGTACCTATGCATTTAGACGAATGCCATTTGGATTATGTAATGCTCCTGCTACATTTCAAAGATGCATGTTTACCATATTCTCTGATATGATTGAAAAATTTATGGAAGTGTTTATGGATGACTTCTCTGTTTTTGGTGATTCATATGATATTTGCTTGCACAACCTCTCTCTTGTTTTGCAAAGATGTCAGGAAACTAATTTGGTGCTAAACTGGGAGAAATGTCACTTCATGGTAAACGAAGGAATTGTGTTGGGGCACAAAGTGTCAAGTGCAGGAATTGAGGTCGACAGGGCCAAAACAGTTGCTATTGAGAAGCTACCGCCACCATCAAATGTAAAAGGGGTAAGAAGCTTTTGGGTCATGCCGGTTTTTACCGGAGGTTCATAAAGGATTTTTCCAAGGTTAGCAAACCTCTTTGCAACCTTTTGGAAAAGATGTGGCATTCCACTTTGATCAAGAGTGTCTTGAGGCTTTCAAGGTGTTGAAAGAAACATTAGTAACAGCATCGGTGGTAGTAGCTCGGATTGGTCTCAACCATTTGAGATAATGTGCGGCGACGCGACTGATTTCGCCGTAGGAGCAGCTTTGGGCCAAAGGAGGAACAAGATCTTTAACATAATATACTATGCAAGCCGAACATTAGATATTGCTCGGAGAAACTACACCACCACGGAGAAGGAAATGTTCGCATTAGTGTTTGCAATGGATAAATTTCGGTCCTACATTATTGGGACAAAAGTGAGTGTGTTTACAGATCACGCTGCAATCCGCTATTTGTTCAGCAAGAAAGATGCAAAACCTCGACTCATTCGGTGGATTTTACTTCTTCAGGAATTTGATCTTGAGATAAAGGACAAGAAAGGCAGTGAGAATGGGGTAGCAGACCACCTCTCAAGATTGGAATTGGAAGAAAGATCAGTAGTTGAGCCAATTAGAGAAACTTTTCCAGATGAGAAGTTATTCAAGATGGAATCTCAGTTACCGTGGTTTTCAGATTTGGTGAACTTCTTAGTAACTGGATTACTTCCACCAGATTTTCTACCAGGGCAAAAGAAGAAGTTCTTGAGTGAAGCAAAATACTACATGTGGGATGAGCCTCTGTTATTCAGGCGTTGTGCAGATCAAGTGATCCGGAGATGTGTCCCTGATGATGAGATACAAAGTATTCTAGAGCATTGTCATTCCAAACCTTGTGGAGGGCATTTTGGGCCATCTCGCACCGCGGCTAAAGTCTTACAATCAGGTTTTTACTGGCCAACCATTTTTAAAGATTCCTACACCTTTGTGAAGACATGTCAAAAATGCCAAAAAGTCAGAAATATTTCCAGGAAGAATGAAGGACCCCTGATTAATGTTTTTGAAGTTGAATTATTTGATGTTTGGGGGATTGATTTCATGGGACCTTTCCCTAGCTCATATGGTCAGTCATATATCTTGTTGGCGGTGGATTATGTGTCAAAGTGGGTAGAGGCTGTTGCCACCCCAACTAATGATGCCAAGGTGGTTCTAAAATTTCTGAAAGCCAACATCTTCTCTCGATTTGGAGTGCCCCGTGCCCTAATCAGTGATGAAGGGACTCACTTTTGCAACAAACTTTTCTCCAATCTGTTGGAAAAATATGGAGTTCGTCACAGAGTCGCACTACCGTATCATCCACAAGCTAATGGGCAAGCCGAAATTTCCAATAGAGAGGTAAAACAGATTCTGGAAAAAACGGTAAACCCATCACGGAAGGATTGGGCCATCAAGCTCAATGATGCATTGTGGGCGTACAGAACCACCTACAAAACACCGATCGGGATGTCTCCGTATCGGTTGGTCTTTGGGAAAGCATGTCATTTACCAGTTGAGCTGGAACACAAGGCATTCTGGGCAGTCAAAAGGTTTAACATGGACTGGTATGCTTCAGCAAACCATCGTTTACTGCAACTAAGTGAGTTGGAAGAATTTCGGAATGAATTATACGAGAACTCACGAATCTACAAAGAGAAAACAAAGAAGTGGCATGATAAGCAAATTCAGAGAAAGATGATTGTTGAGGGTCAACAGGTGTTACTTTTCAACTCTCGTTTGAGGCTTTTCCCCGGAAAATTAAAGTCACGGTGGTCCGGACCTTTCAAGGCTGTTAAGGTGCATCCATATGGAGCAGTGGAATTGGAAGGTAAGGATGGTGCAACATTCAAAGTTAACATTCAAAGAGTGAAGCCTTACTTTGGTGAGGAAATCCGGAAATTGGCCAACCTCTCTTTGGCGATCCCAACCCATGACAAAGTCCGAGCTCAAGAACGTCGAGCTAGCGACGATTAAACCAAGCTATCTCGTATCCTTTATTAACCTTAAAGTAAATAAGATACTTCGGTAAAGTAAATTTTGACATTAATGCATTTAGGATGATTAGAAAAATCGGATGAGAGATTGAATTTTCTTGTGTATGCCTTGCATTGGATGGAAATGTTTTGGAAAAGTGTTTTGGAGAAATATATTGTCGCAGGTGGAAGAAAGTGGAAAAATGGAGATTGTTGAATGGAAGGATTCGGCGTACTAGGTTCAAAGTGAGGTACCATGTCCAAGAAAATTTCGCACCGACCAAAAACAAACGACAACGAGTTGCCCCACTTCCCCTTGATCAACCTCCTCTTGCTCCACCTCCTCCTGATTCTGACTCTGAGGAGGAAACCTTCAATAGCTTTCGGTTTATGAGTAAGAAGGCAGAGGCTTACTTTGAATCTTTCAAGGAACGAAATGTCATCCACATGCGAGGCTTTGATGGTCAGAATCCAAACAATAAGGAGTTGTGGAAAACAGTCCAAGCTATGAAATGGGAGAATTTTTGCAGACCTCATGGATCCGCATCCATGACCCTTGTATGGGAATTCTGTGCAAATGCCAAGTCTGAGCTGCAAAATAATTATGGCTGCTCTCAAATTGTTATGAGAGGGTGCACAATCTAGTTTGACCAAGCCACAATTCGCCAGGTATTTGGCTTGGAATTTAACACGCAGTCGGTTTGCGGAGACCTCAAAGAAGAGGACGTGGATAATGAACTTCTAGGGAAGCCCGCTCCATGGACAACATCGAAGACCAAATCAACTCACTTTACTGCTAGAGTGCTATCCAGCGAGTTGAAGGCATGACATCATTTTGTCAACGCCTCCATATTGCCATCAAGCAAGACTCATATCGTGAATCTTGAGTATGGTCGACATTTGTACATGATCAAGAAGTGCATGCCGTTCAATGTAGCTGATGTCATCTTGACTCATCTGAAGGCGCGTATCCTTGATAAAAAGGACTGCAAGATTGTTTTCCCAGAGTTGATTACAAAACTCTGCGCAAAGGCGGAGTTGATCCTACCAAATGATGAGCACTTGCGTCCATGTAAGCTTTTCTATGCTTACATTGACATCTCCAAATTTGAAGAAGGCTCTACTGCAAGAAACAAGGATGCGGAATCACAACCTGTGATTGCGGACTCCAGACCAGTAACTGTTGCTATGCTTCGGGAGAGTCTAGCAGCTGAGAGAACGTGGTATGCCCAACAAATGCACGAGCAGCGAGAGTGGATGAAGCAGCAGTTTGATGCCCTCATCTCGACGAGGATGTTTAGCAGGAGACCTCGCCCGTCGGCTTCAGCTATTACTTCACCACCACATCCCGTTTCGCCTCCACCCCAGGATCCGGATTCATAGACAGTCTCTCTTTCTCTCCATTTTTCAGACTTCATAGACAGTTGCTTACTTTTGCTCCTCCCAACATTGAGGCAATGTTTAGCCTAAGTGTGGGGGGGTTAGTACGGTTAGTACTTTTAACTCGTATTTTGTTATTCCTCTAACCCATTTATCTTTTGTTGCCTTGTGTGTTTATCTTCGTTAGTTGGTGCGCAAAAAGGAGCGAAGACTCCTCATTTCTTTATCTCCTTTATTTCTCACTCAATCAAAAAGGGCGGTATCACTTTTCTTATCCCTTTCGTTAGTTGAATGTTTCATTGAGCATTTTGCCATGATTGATTGAGGATGAATGATAGCCCGAACAATGTGAACATTTGAAAGTTTGAATTTTTGATGCTTGAAACTTGATGTGAGGATAGTTTAAATGATGTACCACATTTCCAGGGAGAAAGAGCTGATTGTATATGATGTTTGTTGCATGGAAATGGTACAGCAAAGGACAAAGAAAGCCCACAACTTGGAGATTAGAGTGAACTCGAATAAAGGGCGGTACTTTAGTTTCAATACTTTGTCTTGAGCATGACGTAATATTTTGGCCTCTTAAGTGTGTTTGACACTAAGTGTGGGGGAAACTGAACCTTCGAACTTCCTTATTTGCATGTCCTCTTTTAAATTAGGTAGATTCAGGTTTTATTTCATTGTTTTTCACTTTCTTTTAGGACTTAGGTTGCATTTAGGACCCGATGCCCCCAATGAATTGAGT
The DNA here is from genome assembly GCA_024586325.1 of Stellera chamaejasme. Taxonomy (NCBI): domain Eukaryota; kingdom Viridiplantae; phylum Streptophyta; class Magnoliopsida; order Malvales; family Thymelaeaceae; genus Stellera; species Stellera chamaejasme. The sequence goes on along the minus strand of CM044987.1, from coordinate 16,512,168 downwards.
TATGGCTAAAAACCTGTATTGATTAATATGCATATGATCTTTTGGGGTAAAGAACTTTATTCTCATGCTTCAAATAGAAATTTTAACCATGTGAGATTTTGTGCCAAAATGTTTCCAATGCATGAAATTTGAGTGAATTGATCGTTCTTGAGAGCATCTTGCTAAGTGTTCGAGCTAGAACTTGCTTGTTTGGAACCATTGCAAACCTACAATTGTTGTATGTTAAGTCGGGACGATGATGGCAATTTAGGATGAGCCTATTTTCCCAAATAGCCAACCTAAGCATTATTATCATTAGATAAACCTTTTTGAGCCTAAAGCCTGGATTCTTTGATCACCCACATCATGAGCCTTTCCTTTCTCTATATTACCTTCTTGTCCATGAAACATTTTGAGCGTTTTATTTTGGGCATAGGTATAAAGAAAGTGTGTCGGGGCCGTGGTGTTCAAATTATGAGTTTGGGGGAAATTAATTGTTGTGCTATGTTGAAAGTGAGCAAATAGTGATAGAGGATCCTGGAAAAGTTTTGTGCCTTTACTAAAAAAAAAAGAAGAGAAAAGCAAAGAGAAGTTTATGAAAGCAAGAAAAAGGCATTTGTATTTATGGTTTATACCAGGAATTGTCTTTTTGTTGTTAAAGGAGTTCGGGTGTCAAAAGTGGTGTGTCGCTAAAAAGAAAGGGGGCAGAGTAATTTTGGGTATTGTTGTACATTTCATGCATTAGTTGCCCCGGTGTTTGTAAGCTCAGAATGTTTCATATAAGCTCCACCAATGATAACCTCCAACCGAAATCCATTCTCACCGAGCCAGGCCTCATTACAACCTTAATGAAAGACCATCTGACTGGTAAGACATACAACCTTCCTTCGGGGAGTCGAGTAGAGGAGTTTTGGTTCACTTGCAAGCTTATGGATAGAAGACATTTGGCGAGATCACTTTGCACACATGCACACCATCTTTCGAGACAGAGAGAAACACTGAGGGAGAGACCCTCTATTTTTGGGATTAAGAATAAATTTTTAAGAACCTGCTAGATCGTTTGCATATTTATTAATGATCACACTAAGCTAAAACTCAATTCCAGCGGATATTGGTACACATGCATGTAGATAAGATTTGCTTGATGACTAGGATTTGCTTTAGTGTTGTGGTATTTGATAAGGCCATTTTATGTTCTAATTTTGAGGAAGTATTTAATGGATTAAATTGAAAATTGAATTGTTCTCCTCATAAAATTATTGATTTTGGCACTTCAGGATATTTTGGGGCAAGATGTAACAAAAGAAGAAACAAGAGGATCAAAACAAGGGAAATTTCGTGTTCTGGTGATCACCTAAAAGGCAGGAGCTCTCAGTCCATCGCCTAGTGATCACCTGGTGATCACCTAAAAGGCAAGAGCTCTCAGTCCATCGCCTGGTGATCACCTAAATTGCAGGGAGCTCAAGCCATATGAGTTGATCACCAGGTGATCAACAAGTCTAAAGGAAGTTGAAACATGTTGATCGCCAGGCGATCACCCAAAAACCAGGGATCATCAAGTTGCTGAGTGCAGAAGTTGGTGATCACCAGGCGATCACCCAAAAACCAGGGGATCATCAAGTTGCAGTGCTGGACTTGTTGATCACCAGGTGAGCACCACGTCTGGTGATCACCTGGTGATCAACTGGTGTCGAAAATTCATCCTAGCCATTGATCTTTTTAATGATTTAATCTTGACCATTGATTGCAAACTTGCCCTACATAAAAGAGGGGCTCATCTCAGCTGAAAAGGGCGATCAGTTGCAGCAGCCAAGGGTTTTCTGAAGAACAACACGCACAAGAGGAGGAGCACCACCATCCAAGTTCCATTTCTTCACCTCTTTTAGATTAAAGCTAGGGTTTTCATCATATTTCTGAGTAGAATCCAATTCTTAACTCATATTTAGTTGATTTCTTTTACTTCACCTTCATTTGAGCTTTGTTCATCTCACACTCATTTTCACTCTATAGCATGGGTTTCTTTCATTACTCTCCATTTATGCTCTTCATTAGCATGGGTAACTAATTTCCTTTTATCTCTTGGGAATTTGTAAAGCTTGGATTATGGGTATATAATATTTTTGATGAATGGATATTGTTTGATAATTTATGTTTGTGTTCTCTGAAATTATTGACTAAATTCCTTGAGAGAGGATTAATCTTGGTAAAATTAGGCTTAGACATAAGCTAATTTTATTAGATCGTAGAGAAATGCATGTTAGGTTAATTATTGAATGAGAGTTCATAATTAACCTAGGAGGAAAATTGATTAAATCATAATAAATTAGGATGCAAGACATTGTGGCTAATTTATCTCTAAACACTCTTGAGAGAGGGGTTTAGACCAAATGTATTTTCCTACATAAATCCGAATAATATCCAAGAATGTTTATGAGCCATTTTATAATCCATATACCCTTGATCCAAGTGGAGCAAAATTTCTAGGAGATAACTTCATTAATCGGTTAATTAAATCCATCCGTCTCCATTTAGTCTAATTTAATCAATTTAGTCCCTTTTATTTAAGATAAGCTAGTATTTGGAACACTTAGAATTAAAAGTCCCTGTGGTTCGACCCGGTACTCCCGGATATATTACTTGCGACCACCGTACACTTGCGGTGAGTCACTGTCACAAAGCCTCCAACGTGAAGTATTCAAAGCGAAGGCAAGGTCTTCATGCGAAGCTTTCAGGCAAAGGCGAAGCCGTCTCTGCGAAGCTCCCAGGTGAGGGCGAAGTCTTCCAGTGCGAGCGAATCCCCGTGGCGAAGTCACCTATGCCCAACAATCCGGCCAACCATTCCAAGCCAATCCAGAACACTCCCTCCTTTCGCGAAGATAGTTGGGAGTACAAACATTTACTTTATGTACAGAAGACATGAGGATACCGTTTTAGGTTAGCTTTTACCTTTTACCTTTTAGGATGATATGCATGCAAAAACACTTTATGCTTTTGGCATGCATGCGCATGTGTAAGAGTCTGTTCACTTCTCCCTCCTATAAAAGGGACAATAGGCTCCTAGAAAACCTAGAACATAGTCAAAGGCTTGAGTGGTTTATTTCCTCAAGCTTCGGTTCTCACCCCTTGCTACCTTCCGCCCTCCCCCTTGATGTTATCATCGAGTTTAATATCTAGTATTGCTTAATCTCGTAGTTAAGAGGTGCTAGATCTTCCACCTTCCCCAGGCATTATCTCAAATATTTCCCAACCTCGTAGTTGGGAGGTGTTTGAGGCCGAATTTATCTTTCCCTGTTCTTGCGACTCCTTCGAGCTAGATCCAGCGCGACTGTGATTACGCGAGATCGCGTCAAGCATCCGCGTGATCGTGTCAGAGCTATATAATCTGATTCAATGACCGCCTAGTACAAATGACTAACATGTCAGATGAAGTCACCACCTATGCAGCCTCGGCAATGCGGAAATCGCAACGCGGACACCGCGGACCCTGTCTGAATTCTATGAATTGGCAGAGCCCTTAATAAATTTGGAAGACAGCTTACAGGGCAAGAGAGTTGATAATCTGACATAGAGTGATGACCGGTCAAAGCGTCAATGAACCGAATCTGGTCGGGACAGAAATCCAAGGGACCATACGGGGCTTGGCCGGGGAAGTCATCAGGGGCTGAACTCCTTTAACCAGCGATACCCGATGCCAAATATGTTCACTCCATTGAACGCACCTCGCGACCAGATCCTCGGGGTCATCGAGCGGTAGCCGGGCTTCGAAAGGCCCCGCCCGAACAAAGAAACCGTCGGCTGTATTGCAAATACCATCGAGATCATGGACACATGACTGAGAATTCTCATGAACTTTGTAAACTCATCGAAGAAATGATCGAACAAGGAAACCTCCCCTAGTTCATCAATTCAGGAACCCTGCAGATCACCCTGAAAAAGGAAGAGCCGGAGGGCTCCAGGCCGAAGGAGGCTCAGAGGAGAGAAGGAGAAATGATCGATCATCCACATGATACTCGACCACCCAAATGAAAAAAATCCGGCTGGAACACTTGAACAATCTCCACCTAACCCCTAGGTGCACTCCGATAAATTTTAATAACATCCCCGAGGTCGAAGCGCTGCGGCCACATAAGAACCCCCTCACCATCGAGGTAGGGATAGCGGTGTACAGGGTCACGAGAATACTCGTCGATACTGGGGTGCAACCCGACATATTATTCAGCCATGCGTTTCGCATGATGAGCCAGGAGATTCAGAGAACACTAAAAAATGCACCATGTCGGTTTATGGATCGAAAAACCATCCCATACCCGTTTTAGGCACCACCACTCTACCGGTATACCTCAGCCAAGACTTGGACCGGATTCCAATCATATCCTCGACTTAAACGTTTTAGAGTCTGGCCAGTGCCTCTAATCGTCAGAGTAAAGGATTCCTTGAGAATCAAATGTTATGAGTGATTTTTATTAGGCAACAATATGGTTCTATAACTTTCCTAGCTTTCTTTTAGTAAATTAACCACCTGGTGTATTGTTTTACATACCCCTATTAGAAGTCAAGTTGTTAAATTTGTTTTCTAGTTAACCTAGCATTTTATGCTCAATTATGAGATCCAATGAAAAACAAATATTCTAATGGAAACAAGAGAACAACTTACCAAGTGGAATCGATGCCTTCTTGATGACATGGCTCTGATACCACTCTGTAACACCCCCATTTACCCACCAAGAAATTTTAGGGAAATTTTGAAAATTTTCAAAAAAGAATTTGTTCGTTAAAACATTACAAAACATTCACATAAAATAATTTCACAACCGATAAATGCGGGTGCTACTTAGTCACACCAACAAAATGATAAGATAAATAAGTGCAACGGAAAATAAAAAAAGTTAATTTTACTATCCCAAAGTCCACTAAGTCAGAAAACCATGTCGAGAAGTCACAAGGCGTCTCCACCCAGTAGCTGCTCCTCCTCGAAGTACATCTGTTCGTACTCCGAGTCAACGGGGTTGGCATAGTAATCCTTCCCGTAAAACTCACCTGTAATAAATGGGGTGAGTGTCTATTTGCTCAGTAAGGAGGAAAGATTACATGCCCTTCATCAGGGTCGTAATACTTTCTCAAATAAACAAATCCTAAAAGAATGATTCTAAGCATGATAGATTATGATTTATAAGTATATAGCTCATCATTTAAACAGTAAACAACTAGACAATCATGATTTATGCAAAGATCTAAATACAAGAATGTTCTTTAGCTTGATCACTGTATGTCATAAAACCTTTTTGAAACCATTTTTAAAAACATGCCGCCGGATGAACCTAGGGTGGTGGGTATGTACATTATTGCACTCTCAGGAATGCCCCTTAAGAAAAGCCACTGAGGATACCACCAGTCCAGAGCCCAATGGGATGTCTACGCTGAGACAGAGCCTCTCTTGAATGGCAACCAATCCAGGAGGGTAGAGCACATCACCGCACTCTCGGGAATGCCCCTTAAGTAGAGTCACTAGGGATCCCGCCAAGCCAGAGCCCAATGGGATGTCTACACTGAGACAAAGCCTCTCGTGAATGCCAACCAATCCAGGAGGTAGAGCATATGCATATCTATAGTTGGGTTCGAACCATCCGTTCCGAACCACTCGTCTAAAATTACATCTTAGTTAAGTCACGTACGGTCGAATCCACGACACCTCTCATGTCTTAACTAGTGGTGGGTCATGTAAGGTCATTTTTTCAGCACCAAACACGTCGGGCCAGTCATAGGGTCTTATTTCCTTATAGCTTCCCTAACCTGCCGCCAATCCCCTTAAATCATTTTTGAATTTGTCCAGAAAATTTGTTTGGTCTCATTTCGAATGCAATCATGCAATGCAGTACATTAACCACATGTCACATCCGATTGTGATGCATGACCACTTGTTCTTTTAATTAGTAGGCCTTTACGTGTTATGCTATGTCCTACTTTTTACTACCTTTTATCTTGAAATTTTTTACTTGCGTGATGTCATGTCCATTGTTTAAATTTCTATAATTGATTTACTTGTGTGCGCTCTTACCTCGTGAGTTATTACCTAACCTTTCTTAATCATCGTTTCCGCACCTAACCTGTTATCTATTGACTTAAGGTAACTTTTACGATCCTATCATGATCATAACTTTTGGTTTCAACCCTAAACATGCATACTACCCCTTTTTGGACCTACACATGATACTAACATCTTATTAGCTTTCCGCGGCCCTATAACACATGAAACTAACGGAGTTCGTTTAACAAGCCTAACATAGCACAAGCGAGTATAACAGTCATAGCAAGATACTAGCGTTACATACAACATCCAATAAGTCACACCAATAAAATAATATAGATAGACAAGTACAATGTGAAATAAACAAAGTTCGTTTTATTATCCCAAAGTCCACTAAGTCGAAAACCATGTCGACAAGTCACAACGTGTCTCCACCCGATGTTGCTCCTCCTCGAAGTACGTATGCTCGTACTCCGAGTCAAAGGGGTTGGCATAGTAATCATCCCCATAAAAGTCACCTGTAATTAAAAGGGTGAGCGTCCATTTGCTCGATGGGAGGAGAGATTACAAACCCTTCATCGTGGTCGTAATATTTCCTCAAATAAACAAATTATAAAATAATGATTCTAAGCATGATAGATTCCAGTATACGAATATATATGCTCAACATGAATTCAATGATCAACTAGACAAACCTGGTATATGTGAAGGACTAAATGCAAGAATGTTCTTTAACTTAATCAGTGTACGTCATAAAACATTTTCGAAAATCATTTTTGAAAACATGCCGCCAGATGAACCTAGGGTGGTGGGTGTGTACATCACTAGTGGCAGATCTGTGTTGGAAGCTTCCACTGTCCTCCTATGCTGTTGTAGGCGTGTTCTGATGTTGCTGGATGCCATTGGAATTTGCGAATATACAGTTAGCTGGGATACAAAACAGGGGAAATAGAGGGGGCCCTCTTGTTGGAACTCTTAGCTCACCAAGTCCTTTTGAACTCATCTCAGATGCAGAAGTGATTTCAGCTCAAAGTGAGTTGAAATGAGTTCTATGGAATTCAACTATGTGAATTGTGGCTATATGGAACTTTTGTGATGTTTCATGAGTAGTAACTACTTATTAGCATCCTTTTATACAGAATAAGGGTATTTTGGTAAAAGAACATGGCTTTGGCAATTGAGGTGCATGGTGTATGCACCCTAGTGCATGTGTGCACATCTCTAACTCCCCCCTTAGTGATTCGGACGATTTTAAGGAGTCCAAATTTTCCCTAAGTAGAAGTTGATTCTCTCTGATTGCTTTCGATCATTCAGTGTTCAAGTGTTTCGGGATTGAGTTTTTGCCCTCCTTTTTGCATTTTGAACCATTGAGGTTTGAACATTTTAACTATTTTCCTGGATGATAATGCTCAAGCTTTTGAGACATTTCACGAATGATAATGTTCAGGAGTTTGAGAAGTTGTTCCCCTTTTGTCAAGAATAACCAAGGTTCGATCCTTTGAATTAATTCCTGAATGATAATATTTGGGAATTTGAGGACGTTGTCCCCTTTTGATTCTCTGGGACCCTTATGGTCCGAGCTTCAGAAAAGGTGGGCTTGTTTTGTCCTCTCTTGATTCTCTCGGAACTTTATGGTCCGAGCTTCTGAAAAGTGGGACTTGTTTTGCCCCCTTTTGAGTTTCCCAGACCCTTATGGTCTGAGCTTCTGTATAGGCTTTTTTTTGTCCCCTTTTGATTCTCTCGGACCCTAATGGTCTGAGCTTCTGAACAGGTGGGCTCATTTTGCCCCCTTTTGATTCTCTTGGACCTTTATGATCTAAGCTTCTGAAAAGTGGGACTTGTTTTGCACCGTTTTGATTCTCTAGGACCCTTATGATTTGAGCTTTTGTGTCGGTTTCCTCTGAGTCGGTTACTTGACTTTTCACCTTTCATCGTGCATTAACTGCTCCTTCTGATAAACGATGGAGATTTAGCGTCTGGTGACGATTCGTCTTCCTGGACCTTCTTAAATAAGGAATAGTACTTGACTTGCTCCTCACCTCATTCTTGCATTCTTACTTTCTTTGCTCTCAATTCTTCTGTCTTGAACAATAAAATTTCACGATGGATAATCCGTCGCTCAAGGAGGCGATAAGCTTATTTCTGAGGTAGAGAATCGTCGAGAAGGTTGACCCAGAAGAGTGTTTTGCGCCATTTCTCAGTGAAGCTGTCGTTGCTTCCAACACCCACGAAGTTGCATCTTCTGTTCATAAGTTCTATCGTCATTAACATTCAATCGTCGACGCGACAGCCTGTGCCACACCTAAGTTCCTCTGACCGTCTACACGCAACCGCTTCCTCCGTCCCTTTTCTCGACGTATATGAAAACGGCCCCTCCTTGTTCAACTACTTCCTCTACTCGCCCTCCCGGAGATCTTTTAGAAACTAGTGCGGGTTTCCTCTGAGTCGGTTACTTGACTTTTCACCTTTGATCATGCATTAACTGCTTCTTATGATCAACGGTGGAGATTTAGCATCTGGTGAGGATTCGTCTTCTTGGACATTTTTAATTAAGGAATAGTACTTCACTTGCTCTTCACCTCATTCTTGCATTCTTACATTTTTGCTCTCAATTCTTCTGTCTTAAGCAATAAAATTTCACGACGGACAATCCATCGCTCAAGGAGGTGATCGGCTTTTTTCAGAGGTGGAGAATCATCGAGAAGGTTGACCCAGAAGAGTGTCTTGCGCCATTTCCCAATGAAGCCACCGTTGCTTCCAACAACCATGAAGGTGCATCTACTGTTCATAAGTTCTATCGCCATTACCATTCGATCGTCGACGCGGCAGCCAGTGCCACACCTAAGTTCCTACGACCGTCTACACGCAACCGCTTCCTCCGCCCCTTTTCTTGAGGTATATGAAAATGGCCCCTCCTTATTCAACTTCTTCCTCTACTCTCCCTCCCGGAGATCTTTTAGAAACTAGTGGGTTTGTCCCCGAAGTATGGTGGTCTGATGTTGAGCATTTCCGGAGTATGGCAACGTGACTTCTTTCTTCCCCGTACTGTAACCATCAGGGTACCGACGCCCGAATGTTATGTCTACGAGCCGGGCGTCGGTTTCCTTGTAGTTTTTAGGTGTTAATTAGAGTGTGGTCTCAAGTTTCCCTCGCACCCTTTTGTCCAAGAATTGGCCGAGTCACATGGCCTAGCGGTCAACAAGTTGAGCCCGAACACCTACAGCCACATAAATGTGTTTCTGGTGCTGTGCCAAGTGTTCGGGATGGAGCCGAAGATGTCGATGTTACTGCAGTTTTATAAAATATTACAGAGCCCAAGGAACTGCTTCTACAATTTTGGGGTTCGAGGGAATTCTTCAAAACAGTTTTACCTCATTTGGAATCTGTCTTCGAGTAGCAAAGGATGGCATGAGGAATTCTTTTTACATGAAGCCTGAAGCATCTTGGAACCTCCAGACCATTCAGAAAGTTTGTGGGCTAGTGGACGTCAAAAATCCTTCTCGTCTGTTGAAGTTGGAGGGAGCTCAGGAAAACCACAAATTTTTATGGAATAAACTACGACGACTCGTCGACTGGTTCGAGGACGAGCATCCTGAACCATTTCCCGTACCAATAAATTGGACCCTGATTACCCAAGGAGTCCAATCCCAATTGGAGTCATTCAAGGAGATTTGGGGGCACTTGGTATTAAAGAGAGCCCCCCAACAGCGTAGGATCTGGCCTTGATCAAGCGTCTGCTGGGTGAAATCCCGTACAAGTCTTCTTTTCAAAGTTCATATCTTTTCTTTGATTCCTTTGCATTCCTTTTGTATTAACTAATTGTACTGTCGTTTCTGCAGAGATGGCCACAAAGGTCAACCTTTAGGTCCTATTTTAAGGTGCCCAGAAGAAAGGCAAGTCATCTAAGGTAGGCCCCTCCCACCTTCCGGCAACTGAGCCGAAGAAGAGGAAACGGGATGAAGAGGATGCTCCGGAAGCTGTTCCATCCGGTCCCCGCAAAGTTCGCTCCCTAGTTCATTTGGAGGAGGTGAACACAATTCTGGAAGACTTGTTCGATGCTTATGATTATGTAGGTCCTTCTCCTGATAAGAAGCAGCGCCTCCGGGGTAAATATAAGGTGACCGCACAGAAGAACAAGCTCCAGGGGTCCTGCCCACGGATTTTAACTTACGTAATCGAACAATAACACTGAATAACATATGTTTTTGGAACATTTTTGGGAATCTTTCCCGGATGTTCGGAGACGACCCATTTCATGATGTCGCCCGAACCCAGTTCTACTGTATTGGTCCGAATTGGAGAGAGGCCCAAGAGAAGGCACGTCAAGAGCGTGACGCCGAGCTTGCTCGATATAGATGGACCTCATCCCTTGGCAACCAAAGTGGCTGGTCCATGAGGACCAAAACCTTATCGACGAGGAGGATGCTAAGGAAATGACCCCTGAGCTGTGGAAGAGGATCTCCACCTCCCGGATCATGGACTGCCTAGAGCATCGATTTTCGGACCTGGATGAGGCCGCGTCTAGGCTTCAATTCCTTGGCTCCTAGTTATATATCTTCTTTGTAATAAATTTTTGCTTCCGACTTTCATATGACTTTTCTTTGTTTGTTTACAGATGATGTGTTTATCCGGGTGGGTCTCCCAGGTGGTCTAGAAGATGAACGTCGCCTGGAACCAAGCCAATGAAAGGGCTACCAAAGCCCTAGCCTTAGTGGCAAAACTCATTCAAAGAGTTTTCCATTACGAGCAACTGCTTCGGGCGTCCCGGACATCGAGCTCCCTTGCGTTGGCTCTTCCCGAAGATGGTGCCGAGGGTGATCTTCCAGATCCTGTTGTTGCTGCCCAGCTAGCCAAGGCTGAATCTACCTTCCTGAGCACAGTTGCGCTCAGAGGGACTCCGAGGATGACCTTCGGAAGAAGGTTGAAGTCATAGAGAAAGAGAAGAAGGAACTTGAGGTCAACCTTGAAAATCTGAAGAATCATACTGACAAGGACCTCCAGGAGGAGCTGCAGGAATGGCAAGACGCGGCAACAGGAGCGGTGGACTTGGCGGTTGAGAAGTTTGATCAAGGCTTCTGCTTGGCCTAAAGGCAGATTATACAATGGAACCCTCATGTGGACCTCTCCGGGCTTGACAGCAATGACGAACGGCCGATAGATCCTTCTTGGTGCGGGGAGGAATTCCTAAGAGCCCCTGAGATGGTCCACCCTAGTGAATTTAGTTTCCCTTACTTTTTTATTTTTCTTTTTGTACGATTCCTCGGGACTCGTGTAAGTAATCCTCTGAGATCATTTTAATGAATCTTCGTTTCCAAATTTGGGGCACTTCGTTTATAGAGGTTTGGTCGCGAGACCTACGTCCTCTTTCCGAACGTTTCTATCAATTTACTGGGCTAACTTCGAGTGACACAGTACCCCGCCAAACCCAGGAAGCTCCCTATATCCTTGACTATCCGTGGCTGCCCCCACTCTTCAACTGACTTGGTTTTCTCTGGGTCCACTGAAATACCGTGCTCTCCAACAATGTGACCTAGAAAAGGTACTTCCCGCATCCAGAAGTCGCATTTAGATAACTTAGCATACAGTTGGTTGTTCGGAAGTGTCTCTAGTACAGTCCTCAAATGTTCCTAATGTGATTCCTCATCGGAAGAGTAGACAAGAATGTCATCGATGAAGACTATCACAAAGGAATCCAGATACGGGCGGAACACTCGGTGCATCAAATCCATAAATGCAGCTGGTGCATTTGTCAAACCAAACGGCATTACTGTGTACTCGTAATGCCCGTACCGAGTGCGAAAGGCTGTTTTGGGAATATCCTCTTCCCTGATTCGGAGTTGAAAGTAACCTGACCGTAGGTCGATCTTCGAGAATACTTTAGCTCACCTGAGCTGGTCAAATAGATCATCGATCCTGGGTATCGTATACTTGTTCTTAATAGTGATGGCATTCAGTTGCCTGTAGTCAATACAGAGTCGGAGAGTCCCGTCCTTCTTTCTGACGAACAAAACTAGGGCTCCCCAAGGTGAAGTACTCTGACGAATGAATCCCTTTTCTAAAAGCTCCTCGAGCTGCTTCTTCAGTTCGGTCAGCTCCACGATCGGCTGTAACTAAATCTCAAAGGTGATCTCCTGCTCCGGTGGCATCCCCGGTAATTCCTCCAGAAAAACATGTGGAAAGTATCGAACTACAGGAATTTTATCTAACTCCAAGCACGTACCTGTAGTGTTGAGGCCGAAATATTCCTCCTCATCTACAATTGGAAAGTACTCTAGTATGCATAGCTCCATACTCTGCTCCACTGGCTCCGGTGGATAGCCAATTGGTACGACTTCACCAGAAAATAGAATTTATCGCTTGGCACAGTCGATGTTCACATCGTGCTGCGACAACCAATCCATTCCCAGAATGATATCATACTTGGACGTATCCAAGATCAGCAACTGAGACTCGAACTGATGGTGCCCAATGCTCAAAACGCATTCCTGAGAAACCTCATTCGAATACAAACTCGTCCTACCGGTAGTGCGTACCATGACTACACTCGCCGTGCTGGTGATAGGAAAAACTAGAGATATCGCACATCTCTTAGAAATAGGAGAAATGGAGGCGCCGGTATCAAATAATGCATTAATAGGTACGTTATTTAAATGGATGGTATCTGCTAACGCTCCCTACTGTGATGTGCCGACCTGATCGATCTGGAAAACCCGCACTGGCTGGGTAATCCGCTGAATTGGTGGTGGTGCAATCGGTGGTCTTTGTTGTGGAGCTCTCAAACCCCCCTGTGCTATGCCTCGGCCCTGAATAGCCCTAGTCTGACCCCGCTGTTGTCCCCCCGGCTGAAATTGAACGCCTTGCGTCCGAGTCTGCGGGCAATCCCAGATCCAATGATCTGATGCCCCGCATCTCAGGCACTGGCCTGATGTCCTATAGCAAGTCCGACCCTCGTGGCGCCTACCACACGGTCGGTAAACTGGCATCTCTGTAGTGGGGGCCTTGCCCTTGCTCCTGTCGAACCTGCCTGATCTACTCGGTCCCCGATGCTGTCCTTGGCCCTGCTGGCCTAATGACTTTCCGCCACTCTGGGGCCAGGAAGATGTAGCTGCTGATTCGATCATCTCTGTCTCTAACAGAAGGGCCTTCTGAATGGCCTCATGATAAACAGAGATACTGAACGCTATCAGGTGCTCTCTGATCTGCGGGCGCAGGCCTCTGATGAATCTCCTCGTCTTCTCCTGTTCGGAAGAATAGAACTGGGAGGAGTAACGGATGAGTCAGCTGAACTCCAGCTCATACTTAGTGACGGTCCTGTTGTCCTGAGTGAGCGCGTCAGACTCTGCCTGTCGGCGCTCCCAAATGGTGTAACCCATCTACCTCTCATGAAAAAGGTGGGAAAACTCCTCCCAAGTCATCCTTGGGTCAGTACGCCTCATATCCCGGTACTGTGTCGCCCGGTCCCTGACTATCCCCTGCCACCAGTTGTGTGCAGCGTCACGCAGATAGAAGGTGGCAAGAGAAACCATCCGAGAGTCCCAATCTCGGTAGGAGACCCTCCATATCTGACAACCAGATCTCGGTTGCATCTGACCCTTTCTTGCCCGAAAACTTGGGCGGGTTGAAGCCATGTAGGCCCTCCTTCATCCCGACCTCATCGTAACCCACACTGCTTCCCTACGCGGCCTTGGGGTCCCTCGAGTATCCCCGGAATCAGAATCTAAATCGTTCCTAGGTCAACGACAACAGATCGATGATCGCTCCGTCAGAGCCCTGTGGGTAGCCTGTCTAGTGCGAATAGTGCTAGCCGCTGCCCGGGTCCTCCTGGTGAGGGAACGACCCCGTGACTCAGACCGGTTCTCCTCCTCCTCAGAAATAGGAGTAGGACTGCGTCGTCTGGAGTGGATACGTGTGGTCTCAGTGTCAGAGGGTGTACCGGTCGGTGCGGAGTGGTCACTGTCACTCTCCTGATCAGACAACAGATCCCCCTTAGCAAAGACACCATTCAGAACGGTGCGTATCTGACCCAATACCTCCACAAGGTTGACGCGCTCTTGGCATCGAGCAAATCTAGGTCGGGGCTGAGGTGAAGGTCGTGGTGTGGGCTGTCGAGCCCAGCGAAGTGCCCTCCTCTCGGGGTTACTATTGAGAGAGGGATCCGAAATGTCAGTACGAGTAGCGCGGTCGCGTCACGTATTCACCATCTGAAATTCTCAATGAAAACAGACATAAAAGATAGTTAATTCTCCATTTTAGCAAACAACAGTTTCCTAATGGCTCTGTAGTGTAGATGATATGCATATTTAACTTAAACAGAGAATTTCAGCAGCAATTCCTTTGCTTGCTTACTTTGAAAGGACTCAGATAATCCACATCCTTCGTGGATCATTCTGGCGCGATATCTGTTTTAACCACTTTATTTGAGTTTCCAGATTATGCTAGGTTATGGTGTCAACTAACCAACCCTAAATCAACCTAAAGTTCTTGAATAATTTTAGTAAAAGTTGATCACTCTTTTAGTTAAATTACCCCAGAACTAGAAGCGGAGTTTAGGTCGGAAGGTCTAACCATTCCTAACTCTAACCATAAACTCTGATACCAAATTGTCACCCCACCGCCCCCGAAGCTGGCGGAAGTGTCGCTATTGCGGAAGCCGAAAGTATCGGCGGCGGGTGATTGCGGAGTTTCTCTTAAAAGGGTTGTGGACCCAAAACCCGTCCCTTAAAACGTTTTCCTTCAAGTTTTAAGGTTATTACGTGTTTGCAGTTTTTAAGACGTCTTACTATTCCTAAGCCTGCACCCGAAACACGTTAGTGGTTTTACAAAATAAAGCGCGCGGAAAGCAGAAAATAAGTAATACAAGCAGAAGGAGTTCCGCCCTCTTCGTAGGGTCGGAAACTCCCCACGAATAATATACAGAACAAAACATCAGAATACTAAATGTGTCTATTATGCATACAACGCCTACAGAGCCCAGCCATAAATCAAATTATACCTCGCTAACTACTGCTGTTGTTGCTAAACATAAACAGGAGAAATTAACGTCAGACTAAACAGATAACTTAAACCAGTAGATCACAGAAGGGATATAACGGAAATAACCCCCAAACTTAATCAGACATATGCCTCTCAGAAACATAATGCAGAATGATCACTGCAGGAGGTCTACTCCGTAGGTCGTTTGCCACGATCCCCTGAAAATGTTTAGTATGAGTGATACGAATCCACTCCAGGGAGATGGATTGTTCACCTTGGCGGATCTAGCTTGTTGTAAGAGACAGAGTTTGAACGAAAAACAGGGTCGGCTCCTAACCACCTCAATCCTCAAATGGAGAGCAATGGAAAGGTTAATTGCCTAGGAGTGAGGGATCTAGCACCTCACTTCTCAAATGAAGAGCAACACTAGATGTCAAGCTTGAATCCACTTCAATGGAAGCAAGGGGATGATGGAGATAAAAGGCAGAGTTCAACGTGAACCGATACTCTCACACTGGAGACAGTTTTCTGATATTCAAATTATAATTCAAGTTATCCTTACAAATGCGTGAAAACTAGTTCAAATAGGGAGGGGTGATGAAGGCAAAGCGGCGCCTCCTTCCTGGCATGCATGCGAAAAGCATAAAGTACTTTTGCATGCATGTCAGCCCAAAAAGCTTCCGAAAAGGTTAAAGTACTCCTAAAAGTAGACTTATGTCTGTAGCACGTAAAAACTGACATTTGTCTTCCCGAGTATCTTCGTGAGAAAAAGGGGGTCTTCGCGGAAGGTCTATTTAACCGAAGTCTGCGGGATGCGAAGGCTTTGCAGGGGCAGCTGCGCTGGGGAGAGGGCTCTTGCTGATGCTTCGCGGAAACGACTTTGCTTATATCTGGTAATCTCTCCTAGGGTCCCCGCCGAGAGGCTTCGCGTTTCCAGGGTCCCCGCCGAGAGTCTTCGTAGCTCCAGGGTCCCCGCCAAGAGGCTTCGTATTGATGCCTTCGCTGCCGAGAGGCCTCGCATCTCCAGGGTCCCCGCCAAGAGGCTTTGCATTAATGACTTTGCTTTGGGGCTTCGCCGGTGTGTGGCCAGTTTGCGCGTAGCCTTCGCCATTGGCTTTCCCTTCAAGTATGCTTATATTCACGGATCCAAAGGCCTTCGCGTTGTCTTCCTCCATGGTGATGCCGAGTTGGCGAAGCCGTAGAACCCGCTCTCAAGCTTCCTCTTGATCGTCCTGGGCCATGAGTCTCATGAACGTGTTGAGACTTGCTTTAAGTTGTTTCGATCGGGACCTTGTCATAGGTCTGCCAATGCCTTCTAGAGGGTTTGGGGGCTTGCGAGCTCGAGCTGGGGCATCTTCATGTTCCTCATTAGGCCTGTTGGATTGATTCACGGCGATGTCCTCATCATACTCCCCCTCTTGAAAAGAGGGTTGGGGGTGACTAGAAGTGGAGAACACTAAGCTAGTACCCAACCGCGACCACAGGGTCCTCCAAAAGTGACCTAAGAATCTAGAATCTCTATCGCTCACGATGGTCCTAGGGATGCCATGGTATTTTACAATGTTATTGAAAAACAACTCAGCTACATGTGATGCATCTTCAGTCTTATGGCATGGAATGAAATGAACCATGTGAGATGTTCTGCCACAACAAAGATAGCATCATGCCCATGAGATGTTCTAGGCAAACCACTAATAAAGTCCATACTAATATCAACCCATGGGAGAGAAGGAATTGGAAGAGGAGAGTACTTCCCTTTCGGTTGCAGGCGTGCCTTGGCTTTGTGGCAGGTCACGCATCGCGCACACACCTTCGCCACATCTTTTTGGAGATTCGGCCAAAAGAAATTCTCCTTTACGTTCTCATAAGTCTTGGCGACACCGAAGTGTCCCATGAGGCCTCCGTCATGTGCTTCCTTGATGATCACCTCTCGAATGGACCCCTTGGGCACACACAACCTTTTCATCTTAAACAGAAAACTGTCAAATACATAATAGCCCTCGCGGCTACCCTTTGTACAGTCCGCATATATATCCCCGAAATCATCATCACCTTGATACATGTCACGAATGCATTCAAACCCCACAATTTTAGTATCAAAAGTTACAAGCAAAGCATACCTTCTGGACAAAGCATCAGCAACAATGTTTTCCTTGCCTTTCTTGTATTTTACCACATAAGAAAATGATTCTATAAATTCTACCCACTTAGCATGCCTCCTATTCAAATTCCCTTGCCCTTGTAGGTATTTCAATGATTGATGGTCGGTGTGGATAACAAATTCTTTGGGGAGCAAGTAGTGGGACCACACTTGCAATGACCTTACAAGAGCGTAAAGCTCTTTGTCATAGGTAGAGTAGTTAAGTGTGGCTCCACTTAACTTCTCACTGAAGTATGCGATGGAGCGACCCTCCTGGTGCAGTACTGCACCAATACCTAGACTTTAACTCAACAAATGCATTTTCTTGGGCTTCGCCCCACTCAAAAGTATTGTTCTCTTTAGTTAGTTCATGCAAAGGGGATGCTATTGTCGAAAAATCCTTCACAAACCTCCTATAGAATCCGGCTAGTCCTAGGAATGACC
The DNA here is from genome assembly GCA_024586325.1 of Stellera chamaejasme. Taxonomy (NCBI): domain Eukaryota; kingdom Viridiplantae; phylum Streptophyta; class Magnoliopsida; order Malvales; family Thymelaeaceae; genus Stellera; species Stellera chamaejasme. The sequence goes on along the minus strand of CM044987.1, from coordinate 16,494,607 downwards.
TGACTTCAGTTAAGGTTTTGAGATTTTGCCATTCTTTAATTGCATTTACCTTGCTTTCATCCACCTTTATCCCATCCTTTCCCACCACGTAACCCAGAAAATTCACTTCATCGGTGGCGAACACACACTTCTCCATTTTAGCATATAATTTCTCTAACCTAAGTGTGTCTAGCACTTGTTTCAAATGTCCTACATGCTCGTCATGGGATTTGAAATATACAAGGATATCATCAAAATATACGACAACAAACTTCCCAATCAACTTTCTTAAGATGTGATTTATTAACCTCATGAATGTGCTAGGCGCGTTAGACAAACCGAAAGGCATGACATTTCATTCATATAATCCAATTTTAGTTTTGAATGTCGTTTTTCATTCATCTCCTTCCTTCATCCTAATCTGATGATACCCACTTTTCAAATCGATTTTAGAGAATACGCATGCACCACATAATTCATCAAGTATATCATCTAATCTAGGAATGGGATGTAGATACTTTACAGTGATTTTGTTGATTGGACGGCAGTCCATGCATATCCGCCATGTGCCATCGCTTTTGGGCACCAACAAAACTGGCACCGCGCATGGGGAGAAACTCTCCTTGATGTATCCCTTGGATATCAACTCCTGCACTTGGGCTTGAATTTCTTTGGATTCTTCAGGATTGGTTCTGTAGGCGGCCCTATTTGGCAAAGGGGCGCCCGACACCAAGTCTATCTGGTGCTCAATGCCGCGATAGGGTGGAAGTCCTCGCGGTTCCTCGAACACATCGTTGTATTCTTGGAGTACCTTTTGCACATGCAAAGGGAGAGAAGAATTATTGTCAAGTGTCAGCATGCAGTTGAAGGGAACCATGAGAAAACAAATTTTATTCCCAAGCAAAGCCTTTTTGATGTCTCTCTCTTTGGCGATGGGGGGTATCCTATCTGGTTTTCTCTCATGTCCTCTCCCAATGTTTCCCTTGTATGCACTCTCATTTTTTTCACTCAAGGCCCCTTGGGCCCCTTCTCCTGATCCTCTCTTCTCACTTCCCTCTTTTCCCTTGTGTTTGCCGTCCTGGGTGGCCAGATGGATTTGGTCTTGCAGGGCCTGCGCTGGAATTAAGGGGAGGAGAGTGTAGGGTCGAGTCTGGTGAATGAGGGTGTACTTGTTGGTCCTCCCATAGTGGACCGCCTCCTTATCATATTGCCATGGGCGGCCGAGGAGAATGTGGGTGGCCTGCATCTTCACGATGTCACACAACACCTCATCTTCATATTTCCCAATCTTGATGGGCACAACGGTTTGGTATTCCACCTTCACACATGAATTGTCATCCACCCATTGAAGTTGGTAAGGCTTTGGGTGGGGGGTGGATTTGAGCTTCAGCTTCTTAACCATGTTGTGGTTGGCTACATTCACACAGCTACCGCTGTCCACGATGAGACTACAGAGATGCCCATTGACCAATGCTCTGGTTTGGAAGAGATTTTCCCTTTGCGAGGTGTCAATGATTTTGGGTGTAGTCTGTAAGACTCTCTTGGATACTAGAAGCATCCCCTCAGGGGGTGCTTCCCCTTCTTCTTCTTCCTCCTCTGAGGGCCTCGCCAAAGCTTCGATGCCTTCATCTTCTTCGCTAGAGATATTACCGTTGGGTCTCACAACCATGGTCTTCTTGTTTGGGCAGTCCCTGGCATAATGGCCTTTGCCCAAACATTTGAAGCACTCTATACTTCTTGTCTGGCGTGAGGCGTCAAAAGGTTTGGAGGGTGCGGGGGTTCGCGGCTGAAGATGGGATGGCTTCGCCACGGGGAAAGTTGGGCGAGGGGCAGATCTCGCTTCAGGGTAGTTATGGCGAGGGGTAGGCCTCGCGGAGGCAGACTGTTGGAAGGCAGGCCTCCTCCCTTGTCGTTCAATCTTTATGGCCTTGTGCACCAACTCCATGTAATTCCTCACTTCGCATAACTCAAGCAGTTTGGATATCTCTGGCATCAGGCCAAAATTAAATCGGGCCATCTTAGCGTCTTCGCCTTCCAGAACATTTGCTCTCATTGAAGCTCTTTCAAGCTCCTTCGCATAGTCCTCAACAGACTTGTTGCCTTGGGTTAGTTGTTGTAACCTTTGGAAGCTTTCTTGGGCATAATATGGGGGAATGAACTTCCTTCGCATGAGAGCCTCAAGTTGCTCCCACGACGTGACCGATGGTCTTCCCGCCCTTGCTTCTTCAAAAGTCAGAGACTCCCACCAAGTCATCGCATAGCTCAAAAATTCGATGGTGGCCAGCTTGAGTCTCAGGTTATCCGGATAATCATAACAGTCAAAGATCATATCTGCTTTCTTGACCCACTCAATAAACTCCTCGCGGTCACTTCTACCATAGAACGTAGGAACTTGAAGCTTGATGCCTTGCATGACTTGCTGCTCAAGAGTTTGAGGCCTTCACCGAAATTGACCTATTTCGTCCTCACGGGGGAGGCGTTTCCTCATTCCTGGGGTGCGGACCCCTGGGTTTCCTCCTTGATCCTTCGTAGTATGGATCCTTCCAAGGTTGGCTAGTTTCCCCCTGGCCAACCCACTCCGCATTCCTTTCTTCTTCATCAATAGGTTCATAAAACTCCCTTTGGGGTAATTTATGAACATCGCGGTGACCTTGCTTGCTAAGAGGCGTGGGTGGCGGTAGAGTAGAGGCATGATCTCTACTACCATCCTCTTCTTCTTTTCTCTTGCCAAGTCTCTTACTTTCCAATTCTAGCTTGGCTACCCTCTCGCGATCCGAGGAGGTCATGGCTTGGAGATTTTGTAACATAGCCATCAGGGTCTCCATTTGTCTTTCATTTTTCTCCATGTACTTTTGAAACCCGAGAGTAGATGGGTGAGGGGGCGTGGAATCTGAAGCGCCTTCTCGTGCCATCGCTTCACAACTGTACCTAGATTTCCTCACGTGTTTACACTCATGTTTACACTCAAATATGGCTCTTATCAAGATGTTCTCTCGATGCCTTTTTCCTCTCAAGGTTCGACTAAAGACTCTGACTTGTATTCCACTCTCGACCTGAGAATGTTCTTCGCCTCAAAGTGAAAACGAGCTCGAAATGAGTAGTGTACCCCTTTGAAAAGAAGAGATACTAGTTACTTGAAAATAGGTAAGTGTTTAGAAGGTAGATGGGGGATGAAAGAAATAAAGGGTGAGTTTTGTAAAAGGGTTTTAAGGTGAAAAACACTTTTGTGCAAGTTTAGCGACAGATTTTTCAGATTAAAAGTACTGCTCACTTGCGTTTTGTCAAGAACACTCAAGAACACGTATGAACACAGGAACTCGTTCTTCGTTCTTTCTTTTCCGCTTTCGGTCCTTGACAAATATAAACACTTCGCTTTGATTTTTGAATCCGAAAACACAAACCTTTCGACCAGAACTTTTGCACAAACAACTTTGAACGTAAATGTTTTGAACTTTTCGGTTTTGAACAAAGTTTTCCCGGAAAAATGTTTTCTTCAAGAACAAGATATAAACAAAGGGCTTACTTGAAGAAAACAGTAACAACAAATCTGTCAACAAGCACCAAGGCTCTGATACCACTTGATACGAATCCACTCCAGGGAGATGGATTGTTCACCTTGCCGGATCTAGCTTGTTGTAAGAGACAGAGTTTGAACGAAAAACAGGGTCGGCTCCTAACCACCTCAATCCTCAAATGGAGAGCAATGGAAAGGTTAATTGCCTAGGAGTGAGGGATCTAGCACCTCACTTCTCAAACGAAGAGCAACACTAGATGTCAAACTTGAATCCACTTCAATGGAAGCAAGGGGATGATGGAGATAAAAGGCAGAGTTCAAAGTGAACCGATACTCTCACACTGGAGACAGTTTCTGATATTCAAATTATAAGTCAAGTTATCCTTACAAATGCGTGAAAACTAGTTTAAATAGGAAGGGGTGGTGAAGGCAAAGTGGCGCCTCCTTCCTGGCATGCATGCGAAAAGCATAAAGTACTTTTGCATGCATGTCAGCCCAAAAAGCTTCCGAAAAGGTTAAAGTACTCCTAAAAGTAGACTTATGTCTGTAGCACGTAAAAACTGACATTTGCCTTCCCGAGTATCTTCGTGAGAAAAAGGGGGTCTTCGCGGAAGGTCTATTTAACCGAAGTCTGCGGGATGCGAAGGCTTTGCAGGGGCAGCTGCGCTGGGGAGAGGGCTCTTGCTGATGCTTCACGGAAACGACTTCGCTTAATCTGGTAATCTCTCCTAGGGTCCCCGCTGAGAGGCTTCGCATTTCCTGGGTCCCCGTCGAAAGTCTTCGCAGCTCCAGGGTCCCCGCCAAGAGGCTTCGCATTGATGCCTTCGCTGCCAAGAGGCCTCGCATCTCCAGGGTCCCCGCCAAGAGGCTTCGCATTAATGACTTTGCTTTGGGGCTTCGCCCGTGTGTGGCCAGTTTACGCGTAGCCTTCGCCATTGGCTTTCCCTTCAAGTATGCTTATATTCAGGGACCCAAAGGCCTTCGCGTTGTCTTCCTCCATGGTGATGCCGAGTTAACGAAGCCGTAGAACCCGCTCTCGAGCTTCCTCTTGATCGTCCTGGGCCATGAGTCTCATGAACGTGCTGAGACTTGCTTGAACTTGCTTCGATCGGGACCTTGTCATAGGTCTGCCAATGCCTTCTAGAGGGTTAGGGGGCTTGCGAGCTCGAGCTGGGGCATCTTCATGTTCCTCGTTAGGCCTGTTGGATTGATTCACGGCGATGTCCTCATCAATTAGGGTGTGAGTTCTCGAAAGAACCCGTAAGGGGGTAGGTACGATACCGGGAAAACTTGTAAAAAACATTTTTCCCTACATAAAAGGTTAGTATGCCATGAACTAGCAGAAAATACAATCCTAAATATAAACAGAATATGGTATGAAATGTCATGATGCTTAGAAGTCTCGTCGAACTGGTGGTACTTTCCCATACAGATGGTCCCAAACCACAGACAACACCCTACGGCGGCTTGTTAAGCTCACGCCGATTATCGGGATCAGAACGCGTGGTACCAGCGAGGGGTGATCTGCCCCTAACTGTCAGAATAGTTAGCGGCATATAGCCGACACATAACAGAAAATGGATCCGTCGTCGAGCCCCGATAAGCATATCTGATATAGCATGAGTCCAGAAAACCTGCAAACCGCTATGTACCATGTGACTAGCCCTGGGAGTCACTGGGCCCCACCCTCGACCCGAGTACTAGCCCTTAACTAACCTAATACACATGAGTTGAACTGCAGTGCGTATTAAGAAAGCTAAACCTCTTACCTTGACAGAAACGGATAATCTACTGTGGCCCCCAGACGCTCCACAGCAATATCCATAGAAACGCAGATTTAATCTACCAGAATCAGAAACACAACATAACTCTAGTTAATTAACTAAAGTTCCTTACTTTGGGAATTTATCCAAAATTACCACTTAAGTCCTCCAACTTTTTAGAAATTCACAATTTTGGACAAAACTTCACAAAGTTGCAAAAAGTGACAACTTCATACTTCAAGTGTCCAAAATTTATTCCATAACTTAAAGTGGCTATCTTTCCTTTAACTTCTAAAAATTACACCTTTAGTCCTTAAACGTTTCAAGAACTTTCAGATTAGCCCTTATGTTTTGCAAAGTTACAAAATACTCAACCTTGTCAACTTTTCCACACAAGTTTTTTTCCAATCCAAACTTTCGGCCAAGTCCTTATTTTCGGCCAACCTTCCATTTTGACCCTAAACTTTATAAACCTACACTTTAGCCACTTAAACCATATTTTTTCACCAAAACATCATTTAATCACTTTTTCCGACACTTTAACTTCACAAAATCATCAAAACAACATCATCATCAATTTGGTTTCCATCAAGATTTCACCAAATAATTTCCAACAACTACAAAACATGTTAAACATAATTATAACATGCTTTCTACCAACTTTCTTCAACAAAAATTAACCAAAAAATTCATCCAACATTTCGGCCTAAACCCTGAAATACCAACAACAAATTTTTTTCATGATTCTTCAAGAACAAAGTATGTTCATCATACTTCCAAAAACAAAATACTTGAAAATCAAACACATCCATGTACCAAATCCATAAAAAATCACCAAGGAGGATCCTCACCTTGATAATACTTCTAGCTTGGCTTAGGATGAGTATGAGTTGAGACAAATCCACCACCAAAGATCCTTGAAGTTTTCACACCCCGAGCGGGTTGCGACCGGGGGACCCGGGCTCGGTTTTGGCCTCGCGGTCACGCTTTCGGCGTTCAGACGGCTCCCGAGCCCTATCCGAGTATCATTTTGGCGAACCCTTCCGTATTTGAGGTCGTGTGGGTCCCCGACGTTTCCGCCAAAATATTTTTCTCGCGCCGGGGTTGTCTGGGTCGCCTCGGGACGTACAGCGGGCTCGGTAGCGCTCTCGAGATCTCAGTTTGAGAAGCCGTTTGTAGTTTTGGAGTCGTGGAAACGTCCCGGTGGTGGTTGTGGAGTTTAATATTTGGGGCGGGACGTTCGGTTCCGGGCGACTCCCGGGGCTCGGGACGGGAATCCCGGGACTCGGGATGGAAATTTTCTGACGGCTTTGGGGTAAGTTGTGTTATAATTTAAGATGGAATTTATGGGTATTTTTATAGAATTTTGGAGTGACGGAATTTCGGTTAAGGTTGACACGCTCGCACGTCGGGTTTTGGTTCGGGTTCAGCGAGCTCGGTAGGACACTCCGGAATGGTAAATGAACTTCTGAAAAATGTTCTGTGAATGTTATAATATTCTGAAGATTGTGTCCGAATTTCATTAATTTTGGAATTCGGTAATTATTTTTGGGCAAAAAGAATTGGAACTTTCGGAAAAATTGGGAGTTAATTTGCACTTGGGTGCAAAATTAAAAAAAAATAAGCATGGGCAGCATTTCTATTTTCGGCAGAATTGGGAGTGATGAGGGACACTTGGCCTTTTCTTATTTAAGTAGAGATGTATGGGTTAAAAGTAAGGGTAGAGATATATATTGGTTATTATTTTCATAAAATGAGTTTCAACTCATTTCTCTTCTTCTTCATCTCCTTCTTGCTGCCGCCACCATTGGAGCTTGCTCTCAAGCTTGAAGTTCTTCAAATCTTGGCTCAAATCAAGGAGGAGATGGCATCCTTCTTGTGGTAAGCTTCCTTCTTTCATCTCTTTTCATGTTGGAAACATGATTTAGTGAAGGAAAAGAGGAGATTTTGAGAATTATGAGTTTGTTCTTAGCTACATGCTAGGATGATTTTCTTCCTCCCATCTTTTAGTATGATGTTCTTGGGTGGTATGGGAGTGTTAATCAAGTGTTAGATTTTGGAGAAACTTCTTGGTTGAAAAATACCCAATTTGGCCGAATTTATTGGAATTTCTAAATTAATGTGTGTTTGTCTTCTTGAATCATGCTTCAAGTATGTTAATCCTAGCATGATTCTAAGCTCATGTGTGGATTCAATTTGATGGAAAACAAGTTGGGTTAAAAACCCCTCTTTGGCCGAATTGTTAAGTGAAGAGGTTTTGGTTGTTTAGGTGAAATTGGTTAATGATCTTGCTTAATAATTGCAATTGGTGATTAAAGAGTGCTAATGGAACTTTGTTTGGATTGAAATGGAAGTTGGGTGAGAAGTTCTCCTTTTGGCCGAATTGTATAGGAAAGGGGTTTTGTTGATTTTGATGCAATTGGTTAGTAATGTTGGTTAAGAAATGGAATTGGTGATTAGTGTGATTAATTAGAAGCTTGTATGGTTTGATTTGGAAGTGTGGTGAAAAATTAGTAAAGGGCCGAATTGTTGAAGTGGTTCTTTTTCTATGTTGGTGATGTGTGTTGATTGATTTGGATGCTAAATTGGTACTGTGGGTGAAAGTAGGTGTGTTATGGCGTTTGAAATACCATTTTCGGGTTAGAAATGAGAAAGTTAGTTTTATACGGGTTTACCGGGAAAAGTGTCTGGAATGCGGGTTTAAGGGTTGGAATATGTTTGCGGGTGTTGGAATAACAATGTTCAGTGCTCGGTTTGTAAAACCGAGCTTCGTGGAATTTTCCGGAAAGTGCGGGTTTGTGCGTAAATTTCTTTCTCGAGTTATTTGGATGTGTTCGACTCAACAATGGTTATCCAAATTGATTCTACGTTAGTGGAGTAGCGTGGAACCATAGGAGTCAAGTTTGGCGTTTCGGTCGGGAGCCGGGTTTCACGAGTTTTGGGCTGCGGCGCGCTTCGAGGTAAGGGCTTAATTTGGTAAAATGTACGTTTGTTCTCGCTCCATGAATGTTATCGGTATGATATCTCTGCCGTATTTGTATGTTTCATTTATATGTTCTCGATTCGTGGCGAGACCCGTATGGTTGGAGAGACCACGGGTACTCCTTGGTTCTGCTTCGTATCCGCACCGGAGTGCCGATACTTCGCTCGTGACCCTACGACAGTTTGGGGATCGCGACCCCACCGGTACCGTGCTATCTGCTCTGCTCGACCAGTATATTCGACCTCTCGCTGAGGGCCGCCGTAACGGGTCGCTCGGCGGTTGGACCGCATGCGATGGTTTATGATTCACTATATGCTTTATGTTCGTATGTATATGTATATGCCGTGTTATTCTGTTTTGCATGTTCAGATTGTTTCAATGTGGGCAAACTGCACTTATTAATTAAGCCATTACTGGGTCCTTTCTAGTACTCACACTTTCATATGTTTACACCTATCAGGTTGTTCTGAAAATCAATTGGCGGAATAGAGATCCGCAAAGCTTTCGGATTTCTTGGGTTTCAGCAGCAGCAGAGTACCACGGGCGGAAAATCTCCCGAGTGAGAAAGTTTCCGATTCCGCACAATAGGTATATATATAGGTTTTGGTTTAATGGCTCAGAGCCGTAGCCGCATGCATGTAGTTTAGATCATGTATTTGTATAAGACGTATAATCTGAGACATACTCGCCTTTATTGTCTTCTCGAGTCGAGGCGGAGCCCCGACTTGCTTATATTGGAGTTGTGGTTATATCATGGATTTTGGTGTTTCTGTGTTGTGGCGATGTTTGATGTTTGACACCATGAACTGCATGTTTGGTAGAAGTTGGATTTTTCTAGTATGCTTGCCTTGAATGAGTATCTGGGTTGCTAGTTGCCACTTGGCTATTTGTTATTTGAGCTCGATGCTCCGCTGCCGCGCTTTCCGCCGTAGGTTCCGGTTCTCGACGTCGCGGCCGGCTCCGCCTCCGCAACTGGGCGGGGTGGCTGTGACAAGTTGGTATCAGAGCAGGTCGGGTCGGAATGACCCAAAAGGTAAAGTATGTTTGGTTTTGGGTATGGAATGTGAAAGGCAAGTATACAAGTCCGAGGGTGGACCCTTGGAGTAAGTTAAGACTGTTCGTGGGTAAGTAACTGTGGAAGTGACTTCGAGGTACAAGCCACCGTTCTACGTTTCATTCTGGGGCGGTTCTGTACGGAGACTGGCCACCTCCTTATTTGAACCACCTTGGAATGGGTGTGGAGCAGCGGGCGGTTCTTTGAAGCATTTTTGAAGGTTTAGAAGTTGGACTTGGTATGATCCGGTACTTTAATTCATTGTTTGGTATATGGTGTGATTCTGTGATATGAACATGAACTGATTCTGTGTTTGAGGATTTGATATTTGGTTGTCTGGTCCTAAAATGAATTTCTGCATCATGCATTGCATTACACTACAGAGCCTTAGAATACGGCTGCTGGCTTTTGGATAGATGGGGAAGAGTTAGTTGATTTGGACTTTTGGATATGGGATAAGTTGGCTTTGGTTGGACTTGGTTTAAGGGAATGTTTACTACACGCGAACAGCGTGTTTTGGCATCGGAGGGGCGGGACCGGAATCCCACACCTCCGAAGAATGGGATACGGGTTCAGCGTAACTCGGGGTTGAACAATCACAATCATCACCCCGGGTTCTAGTAGTCACAGGGACCCTTTCGCTTTGGTATTGGTGTTGGACTGTGCATACTGTGCTGGTACTTTACCGCCAAAGACAAAGCAGTTCGGAGGCGGCAGAGGCGGGGAAGATCTGTTTATGCCACGGTAAGGGCATTTTGATTAGGTGGTGATAGCGAGACTTAAGCCACTGCTCGCCATAGTTTGGGATCGGTAAGTGAGTGACTCTGACAAGGGTGGTCACTGCGACACCTAGACTTCTCATCGGTCCTATTAACGACGAGGAGATCTGGGGCACCACCGCGAGGTCGACTCTTGGAGAGGTTTTAGAGTTTGAACCCCCGAGGTTCAATGACCGAGAAGGGTCTGGGGTAGTAGAGATTTGGTCTGCAGGAGTTGATAAACTCCTGGGGGGAGGCTACATTTTCCACTAGCAGTACAGTGGGGATGTAGCCAGAAATCTGTGTCAGGCACAGTTAATGAGCTTCATCAGGGAGACAAGATTGTCGGAAAGTATGAGTGAGAGTTTGATCGGTTGGTTTGCTACGTACCGTAGTACTATGGAATGGAAGAATAGAAGGCTAAGAGGTTTATTCGTTGACTGCACCCGAGTTCAGGTGGGTTTTGAGACCTTTAGACATTACTTTGTTTCGGGAAGCGGTTATTGGGCTCAACTCCTCGAGCAAGAGGAGGTTGAGAGTCGCTTCACCTTGCAATGAGGTTAAGGGTGTACGAGGGGCTCCACACAGCAGGGACCCCGGCAGATTTCTGGACTGCCAAATAGGCCTGGGCAGTTTTGTAGAGGCAGAGGGGAGCGCCACCGCACGATCTTATCCGATTTGCGTGAGGTATCATTCCGGTTGAATTTGTTATCGGCAGGAGGGCCGATGTTTACGCTTGCAGGTCCGACACTCTTTGGTACGGGATTGCCCTCTTATTGTAGGTGGGTCAGCAGGAAGTTCTGTAAGGTACTATATTTCCGAATGAGATACCGGTTCATGCGTTATTTGATACAGAGCATTTGTTCCCATTGTAACACCGAAATGTGTTACATTTCGTATCTGTCTGTAGTACCTTGCCTCAAACGCATTTAGTAAAAACTGCAGGAAGTCAGTTTCTTTTTCCAATGAGATGGTTCGGGGTTGTACGATATCCGTAGGCGGACATGATAGTATCGGATCTGTTGGTTTTAGACACGCCGGACTATGATGTTATTCTTGGAATGGACTGGCTATCCAAGAACTCTGTGCACGTTGATTGTGCAACCCGTACCATTATGGTTTCTGGAGAGGTACTACCTCTCACGACTCCGACTGGTTTGACTATCGCACAGCACAGTAAGGAGCTACATATTCTGGATCAGCTGTCGATAGTTGGTGTAGGGGAATGCTATGATCTGAATGAAGCTGGTATTAGGTTGAAGTTGGATGGTTTACCGTTGGTTCGAGATTTTCCGCAGGTATTTCCGGAGGAGTTGCCCGGATTACCATAAGAGCGGGAAATTGTGTTTGACATCCACCTGCAGTCGGGTACTGCTCCGATATCTATTCCTCCTTATCGGATGCCTATTTCTGAGATGCAGGAGTAGAAGAAGCAACTGGAGGAATTACAAAGAAAAGAGTTTCGTCCGACCGAGCACTTCAGCGTGGGGTGCTCGGGTTTTGTTTGTTAAGAAGAATGATGGGACACTCTGACTTTGTATTGATTACAGACGGTTGAATGCTCGTATTGGGAAGAATAAGTATCCGTTGCCGAGGATTGATGATCTTTTTGATCAACTTCGGGGTTCGAGAGTTTTCTCAAAGATTGATCTCCGATCTGGGTACTTTCAGCTTAGGGTGAAGGAAGAGGACATACCTAAGACTGCTTTCCGCACCCGATATGGACACTTTGAGTTTACGGTCATGCCATTCGGGCTGACCAATGCTCCGGCAGCATTCATGGATCTGATGCATCGGGTGTTCCGGCCGCATTTGGACTCATTTCTCGGTGGTTTTATTGATGATATTCGATATATTCTCGGGATGAGGATTCGCATCGGGATCATCCGAGGGTAGTTCTCAGACACTTTGGGAACATCAGCTTTATGCTAAATTCTCAAAGAGTGAGTTCTGGATTCGGGAAGTCACTTTTCTGGGACACGTTATTTCTGAGCATGGTCTGTCTGTGGATCCAGAGAAGGTGAGGGCAGTTCGGGATTGGAAACAACCTACCACGGTACGGGAGATTAGGAGCTTCCTGGGGTTAGTAGGATATTATCTGAGGTTTGTACTGGGATTTTCTATTCTGGCATCTCCGCTTACGCAGTTGACCAAGAAGGGTCAACCGTATATCTGGTCTGATAGGTGTGAGCAGAATTTTCAGGAGTTGAAACGGCAGTTGACTAACGCTCCGATTCTGACTCTTTCAGATCCGATCTTACCGTATGTGAATTATACGGATGCTTCCACGTCTGGTTTGGGATGTGTGTTGGTGCAGGAGCGTTTTGTGGTAGCTTATGGGTCGAGGCAGCTGCGACCGCATGAGCTGAACTGACTGACACATGATCTGGAGTTGGCTATAATAGTTTATGCGCTGAAACATTGGAATCAATATCTGTTTGGTAATAAATTTCAGATTCTTACCGACCATAAGAGTCTGAAATATCTGTTTACGCAAAAGGAGCTTAATTTGAGGCAGCCCAGATATCTCGAATACATTAAGGACTATGATTGTAGTATCGGGTACATCTCTGGCAAGGGCAACACGGTTGCCGATGCACTGAGCAGGAAGTATACCGGCTTAATTAAGGGAGGAAATGTTGGTGACCGATCTGAGGAGAGTGATTTGACTTGCCTTTGGCACAGGTGGCAGCTCTGGGAGCGTGCTCAGGGGTATACACTTACCATACATTCTGAGTGGCTTGATAGGGTGCGCGAGGCGCAAGGTAGAGATCCGGGGTTGAAGAAGTTGTCTGGGGAAGATAAGGGTTTATTTGTTACCGACGTTTCAGTATAGGCAGGGATTGCTATACTTCCGAGATCGCCTTTATGTACCAGAGGATCAGGAGTTCTGGAATGAGATTTTAGAGGAGGCACACTGAGCGGTTTGAGCATCGAAACCGGCAGGACACTGCAGACTTTGCCCATTCCAGTTCGGGAGTGGGGCAATGTTACTATGGACTTTCTCGACCGCACCGCCCGACACGGTCTCGCCATGATGCGATCTGGGTTTTTGTGGATCGGCTGATAAAGTGCGCACACTTTTCGCTTATTCGGTCATAGACCCTCCGGAGAAGCTTGCCGGCTTTACATCGTGAAGATTGTACGCTTGCATGGAGTACCGACTCCATTGAATCTGACCGTGATCCGCGTTTTACAAAGACGGTTCGATTGCTTTTCAGGAAGCATTGGGCACGCGACTCCATCTGAATACAGCTTATCACCCACAGACGGACGGACAGTCGGAGCGGGTGATTCTGATATCGGAGGATATGTTGCGAATCTGTATTTTGGATTTTGGAGGAGTTTGGGACTAGCAGTTGCGTTGATAGAGTTCTCGTACAACAATTGCTTTCAGACTACGTTTGACATGGCACCATATGAGGCGTTGTACGGGAGGAGGTGTATGACACCACACTGTTGGACAGATGCGTCTGATAGGGTTGAGCTGGGACCCGAGCTTTTGAGGAGACTACGGCAAAGATCAGATTGTTACAGCGCGGATTAAAACCGCGAACGATCGCACCATCGCTTATACGAACCGCCGCCGTAGGGCTCTTGAATCGAGTTTGGTGATAGAATTTGACCGGAGGTAGCACCGCTCGAGGGACAAGAAGATTTGATAGGCGGGGCAAGTTACCCCGAGTTATATCGGTTCTCATGAGTTTCGAGTAAGTTGTTAGGTTGGCCTTTCCCCCAATCAAGCTTCGCTTTTATGTGGTATCTTCCGTGATAGCCTGTTGTGGATCGGTTAGATTTAGGTTCGCATCGTCTGGGGTTGTCTGGTAGAAATACCGGCAACTGACTCGGGGTGCAATAAGATGCACCCGGAGGGTGGGACGCCGTGAGGCTCAGTATGGTAGTCTAAACTACCACTCCCGCCGCACCAGTACGGTGGTCCGATTGTTCTGGGTTAGAGGAATGTTTATATTTTCTGGTTGGTAGCGACACCTGTCTGGTTGGTTCAGGCTACTCTTGGAGGACCAAGAGTTCTAAGGGGGGGAGAATGTTACGGTCACCCCGAGCGGGTTGCGACCGGGTGACCCGGGGCTCCAGTTTTGGCCTCGCGGTCACGCTGGCGTTCAGACGGCTCCCGAGCCCTATCCGAGTATCATTTTGGCGAACCCTTCCGTATTTGAGGTCGTGTGGGTCCCCCGGACGTTTCCGCCGAAAATATTTTTCTGGCGCCGGGGAGTTGTCGGGGTCGCCTCGGGACGTACAGCGGGCTCGGTAGCGCTCTCGAGATCTCAGTTTGAGAAGCCGTTTGTAGTTTTGGAGTCGTGGAAACGTCCCGGTGGTGGTTGTGGAGTTTAATATTTGGGGCGGGACGTTCGGTTCCGGGCGACTCCCGGGGCTCGGGACGGGAATCCCGGGACTCGGGATGGAAATTTTCTGACGGCTTTGGGGTAAGTTGTGTTATAATTTAAGATGGAATTTATGGGTATTTTTATAGAATTTTGGAGTGACGGAATTTCGGTTAAGGTTGACACGCTCGCACGTCGGGTTTTGGTTCGGGTTCAGCGAGCTCGGTAGGACACTCCGGAATGGTAAATGAACTTTTGAAAAATGTTCTGTGAATGTTATAATATTCTGAAGATTGTGTCCGAATTTCATTAATTTTGGAATTCGGTAATTATTTTTGGGCAAAAAGAATTGGAACTTTCGGAAAAATTGGGAGTTAATTTGCAATTGGTTTCAAAATTAAAAAAAATCAGCATTTGCTGCAGCAGCCCATTTTCGGCAGAATTGGGAGTGAGGATGAGGGACACTTGGCCTTTTCTTATTTAAGTAGAGATGTATGGGTTAAAAGTATATATATAGATATATATATTGGTTATTATTTTCTTAAAATTTCATTTCAACTCATTTCTTCTTCTTCTTCTTCTTCTTCACTTGCTGCCGCCACCATGGGAGCTTGCTCTCAAGCTTGAAGTTCTTCTTCTTGACTAGAATCATCAAGGTTTTGGCATCAATCTTTGGTAAGCTTCCTTCTTTCATCTCTTTTCATGTTGGAAACATGAGTTAGTGAAGGAAAAGAGGAGATTTTGAGAATTATGAGTTTGTTCTTAGCTACATGCTAGGATGATTTTCTTCCTCCCATCTTTTAGTATGATGTTCTTGGGTGGTATGGGAGTGTTAATCAAGTGTTAGATTTTGGAGAAACTTCTTGGTTGAAAAATACCCAATTTGGCCGAATTTATTGGAATTTCTAAATTAATGTGTGTTTGTCTTCTTGAATCATGCTTCAAGTATGTTAATCCTAGCATGATTCTAAGCTCATGTGTGGATTCAATTTGATGGAAAACAAGTTGGGTTAAAAACCCCTCTTTGGCCGAATTGTTAAGTGAAGAGGTTTTGGTTGTTTAGGTGAAATTGGTTAGTGATCTTGCTTAATAATTGCAATTGGTGATTAAAGAGTGCTAATGGAACTTTGTTTGGATTGAAATGGAAGTTGGGTGAGAAGTTCTCCTTTTGGCCGAATTGTATAGGAAAGGGGTTTTGTTGATTTTGATGCAATTGGTTAGTAATGTTGGTTAAGAAATGGAATTGGTGATTAGTGTGATTAATTAGAAGCTTGTATGGTTTGATTTGGAAGTGTGGTGAAAAATTAGTAAAGGGCCGAATTGTTGAAGTGGTTCTTTTTCTATGTTGGTGATGTGTGTTGATTGGATTGGATGCTAAATTGGTACTGTGGGTGAAAGTAGGTGTGTTATGGCGTTTGAAATACCATTTTCGGGTTAGAAATGAGAAAGTTAGTTTTATACGGGTTTACCGGGAAAAGTGTCTGGAATGCGGGTTTAAGGGTTGGAATATGTTTGCGGGTGTTGGAATAACAATGTTCAGGCTCGGTTTGTAAAACCGAGCGTTCGTGGAATTTTCCGGAAAGTGCGGGTTTGTGCGTAAATTTCTTTCTCGGAGTTATTTGGATGTGTTCGACTCAACAATGGTTATCCACTTGATTCTACGTTAGTGGAGTAGCGTGGAACCATAGGAGTCAAGTTTGGCGTTTCGGCCTGGGAGCCGGGGTTTCACGAGTTTTGGGCTGCGGGGCAGCGCTTCTGAGGTAAGGGCTTAATTTGGTAAAATGTACGTTTGTTCTGCTCCATGAATGTTATCAGGTATGATATCTCTGCTGTATTTGTATGTTTCATTTATATGTTCTGATTCTGTGGCGAGACCCGTATGGTTGGAGAGACCACGGGTACTCCTTGGTTCTGCTTCGTATCCGCACCGGAGTGCCGATACTGCTCGTGACCCTACGACAGTTTGGGGATCGCGACCCCACCGGTACCGTGCTATCTGCTCTGCTCGACCAGTATATTCGACCTCTCGCTGAGGGCTGTCGTAACGGGTCGTTCTGGCGGTTGGACCGCATGCGATGGTTTATGATTCACTATATGCTTTATGTTCGTATGTATATGTATATGCTGTGTTACTCTGTTTTGCAGGTTCAGATTGTTGCCCTGTGGGCAAACTGCACTTTTGCCTTAAGCCCTTACTGGGTCCTTTCGAGGACTCACCCTTTCATTTGTTTACACCTTTCAAGTTGTTCTGAAAAGCAATTGGCGGAATAGAGATCCGCAGTGCTTTCGGATTTCTTGGGTTTCAGCAGCAGAGTACCACGGGCGGAAAATCTCCCGAGTGAGAAAGTTTCCGATTCCGCACAATAGGTATATATATAGGTTTTGGTTTAATGGCTCAGAGCCGTAGCCGCATGCATGTAGTTTAGATCATGTATTTGTATAAGACGTATAACTGAGACATACTCGCCTTTATTGTCTTCTCGAGTCGAGGCGGAGCCCCGACTTGCTTATATTGGAGTTGTGGTTATATCATGGATTTTGGTGTTTCTGTGTTGTGGCGATGTTTGATGTTTGACACCATGAACTGCGTGTTTGGTAGAAGTTGGATTTTTCCAGTATGCTTGCCTTGAATGAATATCTGGGTTGCTAGTTGCCACTTGGCTACTTGTTATTTGAGCTCGATGCTCCGCTGCCGCGCTTTCCGCCGTAGGTTCCGGTTCTCGACGTCGCGGCCGGCTCCGCCTCCGCAACTGGGCGGGGTGGCTGTGACAGGGGTGGGGCTCTCTCGAGGGGCTGCGTCCTTCGCCGAGGGGCTTCTGGGATGCACTATCTCCGCGATGCTTCGTCCGCGCCGCTTCACTTCACAGGCGTGTTGCTTCCAAGGCCGAGTGAGCACCTGGTACAATTCTCCGACGCTCAAGTTAGAACTCGCTCCGTAAACTAGCCGAGGGACAGTAAGTTGAGAGTAAATTGAGGGTGTATTTCCTAAAGTTCCGTCCCTTTGGCGGGGCGGGGAAGGGAGTATTTATAGTGGCCTGAGGTATGGGCAACAATATGGGCGGCGGCATGAGTTGGGGGACGGGTGTCATTCGCACACCATGGGGGGTTACAGTATTCCCAAGCTGGAGACTGCGGGCCGGCCTAGGGCCTTGGCGTCTGCCTTGGCAATGAAGGTTGTAGCGCTTGTGGGCAGGCCCGTCATTCCGGCCCATGGGCTCAGCATTTGGCCCTCACCAATCTCCATCCCAATTACTATACTTTGTTTTGGAAAAATATATCCTTACTTTATGATAATATGAGAATGTTGATTTTAGGATCATCATTAACATGCTTTCTTGTCAACATATCATATTTGCTCACATGATATCATGTCATACATGTGCAAACATATTGCATACAGACTTATTCTAAGTGTTAGCACGATATCTCGGTATATCATGCCACTTACCTATGCTACATAAGCACCACAATGGTGTATATCCTAGCATGGTACTAACTATGTAATAGTATAGTACTAAATAAGAAGCATATCTTATACCTTAGGAAACAGCTTAAGGAACTAAGTTCCTTGCTCCAAGTTGAGGCCGAAACTCCTTGGAAGAGGGCTGACTCGGGCGCCTCCTTAAGGGCGAGATTAAGGTTACTAAACCTTAATATAAAGCCACCTACAATGCTCTAGAGAATAGCCAACTAATTCGGCCTTGAGAGGGAGAAGAGAGAGAGAGAGAGAGAGAGAGAGAGAGAGAGAGAGAGAGAGAGAGAGAGAGAGAGAGAGAGAGAGAGAGAGAGAGAGAGAGAGAGAGAGAGAGAGAGAGAGCAATGCTGCCAAGGGATGAGAGAAATGGCCAGCCCCCTCACCCCTAATTTTCTCAAACTTCTTCCAGGGATCAAACCCGGAATTACTCGTCCCCAACTATGCAACGTCAAGCAATTTGATCCTTTGACTAGAGTGCTGTCAATTGACCTTCGGGAAAATAACTGTAATGGATTTTGAAGTTTTGTAAATCTTACTAAAGTGACAAAATTTACAGATCTGATCTAAAACACCACCGCCCCATGACTTCCATCCCACTCGATCCACCCTGGCAACCTCAGCCCCTTCATTCCCGTTAAAAATCTCTTCGCCAGTGCTAGGCTTCGCTGGTTGCAACAACCCACCACTAACAAGGACGGCGGAATCCGCCACCACCAGCTTCCTACTTTCTTTGGGTGACATCCTCCAATTCTATACAATCATATATTGAGAAACATCCTTCAATTCTGACTATCACAGGGGTTCGTAAATTGGAAATCAAACATACCTAGCAAGCCAAGAAACCCGATGTTGGCTAATGCTGGCGGTAATGCTTCCCTTGATGTCGTCGGCCTCCTTCATCCCTGTCAAGTTGCAATCGCTCAGAGGACTGACCCTTCGCGATCACTAAAATCCCTAAATGAAAACTCGATTCGTCCTATGGTTGCGCAAGGGGCGAATGAAGATTCGATTCGTCCCCGTTAAGACTCGATTTCACTTGTTGGAGGTTCGATTTCAACGAAGACCGGGCTTCTTGCTATTTCTACAGAGAATGAAGACCCAGCAAAACCTCGATGTGTTCAAATTAAAGCTCAAACTATAGCTCATGCTCGTCGGGGCTCCGCTAATATTCTCCATCGCGTTCACTCTTCCAAAAGTGGCCACCATCATCGGAAAGTCAACTCCAACCCACTCACGTCCCAAAATCCGATCGTGTTTGTCACAGCTGGACCATCTTTCCGGCAGCGGCTTGCTTCGAGCAAGAGCTTCTACTATGAGCTATCTGAAGTTTCCCTCTATAGAAGCCATCAATCTCCTCGCCTTGTCACTCCATTTCAGTTTTTTCCCAAATCGTTTCCGACGAATTCCTTCTCAAAAAAATCTTTTACACCCGAAATCCTTTCTGTTAGAAAATCCCCAATTTTTGAAGTTGCAGTTCACGCCTCTCGATTGTATCCCTCAGCTTCGCTTCATCTCGAATTTGAATGGAAATTTTTGGCACTCCCGGTGTGCCTCCTTGGTCTCGTGTTCATGAACGAAATCGATCTCCCGTCATCACTAATGCAACTCACTGCTACGCCTTCAGCTTCCCCAAAAAACAAGCTTCAACCGTTAAGTTTCCATAGTCAAGCCCTTGATTTCTTTTGTTTTTTCTAATTCGGCCCCATTAAATGACTTTTATCAACTCAAACCTTAAAACTTTAAAATTATACAAATAAGACACTAAACTATTAAAAAGTTGACACCATTAATTTGACGTTAGTCGAGTTACCGATTTCAATGACTAAACTGCCAGAAACTACATAGTTCAAGGACTGAGTAATTCCGAGTTATAATTCGGGGACTAAACTGAACAAGTCATGATAGTTCGGGGATTGAATGATAAATAAGCCTCTAGACAAATAGAATACACTAAATAGTAACCAACGGGAGCCCCATGTTTGGCGGTGCGTTTAATTCCGATTCTAATATACTCTTATGTCCTAAGAATCTTTTATTTATTATTGGGATATCTCAGAGAAAAATGATAAAACATACCCCTCCATCCCAAAATTTTGCATACTACATGCTTTGTTGCTTGTAGCATCACAGAAACATCGTAGAGTAAAGTGAAATTTGTAGGAAATGACGAAAGTGGGCTTGAGAAGAAGAAACAGAAAAGAAACCAGAAATAGAAATGTGTGGGCTCATGATCATGATCCAACAGGTAAGGCAGGCTTACAGGTGGGTGAATGTAACTGAAGGCCACGTGAAATGCATGCACACTACCTTTTGTAATTTTTCAGGTGAAAAGAACGCAACCTCCTTTTTAATAGGGGGTTTCAAAGTTGAGGGTGGGAGTAGAAATAATTCACCGGAATTTGTTCGAAAGTCACCGAACAAATTCATCTCACCATCCAGCTCGTCAAACCATCTGCAGACAACAACAAAACAAACACTGGTGGGCCCCACCTCCACTCCCCCTCCTCCTTGATTGTGATTGGCTGTTTGGTGGGCCCCACACCCACTACTCTTCTCATTTCTCACTTTTCACGATCACCTCCGTTTTTCGCGTTCACGTTTATGTTTCTCACTTGAGGTCCAAATTTTTGGGGAGAAGTGATTCATTGAATTTGGTCACCTCCAAAAGAGAAGGTTTGAACCCCTAATGTGTGGGCTCATGATCATGAACGCATCCTTGCTCCAAATGAATACATCCAAAAGGTTGTGTTGGAGGCTTCAAAACTGTAAGAAGAAAAGCAATTAAAAACAAAACCCATCGAGCTCACTGAAATTCGATCACCGGGAATGAGTAATCATCACGGATAACAAAACATTTTACACTATATGTGAAAAGGGTTCAATATATTTTTATTTTGGTCATAGCCTAACCTCCCATTCCACCCACCAAATAATAAAAATTGGAATTCTAATGCTCAAATTCTGGACCTTCAAAATTTTGTTTAAATTCTTGTCCGTCAAATTTTTTTCATTAAAGATTGTGTTTATTATAAATATTTTAAATATAATTTTATCAATAAACTAAAATCAATCTCTTTCCTCCAAGTTTTTCTTTTACATAAATCACATGAATTTTAAATATTTCACAAAATTCTTTAAAAATTTTGTCAAAAGAACACACCTAAAATTCCATCAAATTTACTATTTTCCATTAATTGTTTTTCTAAAAAATATCACATCAATTTTCAAATACTAGTATTCACCAAATTCACCAAAAAAATTATCCTAAAAACACACTAAAAATGAGGGGGAAAAGTGGACCAAACGTGTAGCTACAAACTACCGCCGTTGGTGTTTCTATCAATCGTACTCCTCAATAGGGTGCTTCAAACTTACTACTTTGAAAGTGAATTACTTGCTTTTCACCTAAGATTTTTCACAGTGACTTAGGTGAGTATTTCACCTCTCATTCTCGGACCTGAGGTGATTTTCTCAGAAGTGAGTTACCCAAACTCACATTCACGGTGACT
Source organism: Stellera chamaejasme (assembly GCA_024586325.1). Classification (NCBI taxonomy): domain Eukaryota; kingdom Viridiplantae; phylum Streptophyta; class Magnoliopsida; order Malvales; family Thymelaeaceae; genus Stellera; species Stellera chamaejasme. Next base: position 16,473,229 of record CM044987.1, on the reverse strand, counting down.
GATACTCACGACGCATCCCTTTCTTCCTCGCAAGAAGAACATCGCAATCGAAACCGGCTCCATCTCTCTCACCACGTCTCTCCTCCGTCGGGCACCATCTCTTGAAGATCCCTCTCACCTCGTCTCTCCTCCGCCGGGCACCATCCCTCGAAGATCTCTCTCACATCGTCTCTCCTCCGTCGGGCACCATCTGTCGAAGATCTCTCTCACCTCGTCTCTCCGCCGCCGGGCACCATCTGTCGAAGATCTTGGAGAGCCGTCGTCTCACCTCGTCTCTCTCATCTGTCGAAGCTGCCCCAATACAGTAGCAGGTTCGATTTTATTTCTCACCGATTTTGTATCTCAAATCTACTCGGCAATTCATCTCTCTCAACTCTCAAATCTATTTCTAAATGGTCCCGAATCTCCAGAACATGCATGGCATAAATTCTGGTGAATTGAGGTAGCTTCCGCAGGCAGTATTGCTACGCGAGAAGGAGCATACATGAGATCTGCAGTTGTATGCATGGTCAATTAATTAGTTTCCTAGACATTTCCTGTTGCATTAAAAGAAAGGATAACTTTGAGTTCGACATTAGATGGAGAAGCTGTGAAGGAGGTTACTTGTATGTGACTAGGATAGCACCAAACTGCTCTGCTTGCTTTATATCCTTTGGAATGACAAAAAATGTTGCAGAGAGAGAGAGAGGCTAAAATCACATTTATTTACAAGCAGTTGATTCAGGTAGCCTCGCCTAGGAAATTTGTCAAGCAATGACGGTCTTTAGGATTTATTTACAAAATCTCTTTTTCCCTTCCAATCTATTACAACTTGTTTTCTTATTTCAGTTGATTAGTAAATGCATTCTATCCATCAAATCTGCAACTGATCTTTAATGTTGTGCCTGTCAATGCAGCTCCTGAGGTAGTTGAGAAGCCAGGAGATACTTCATTGTCAAGGCTAAAGAGCTTATATATTCAGGCAAAAGACCTTTCAGAAAACGAAGTGAGGTATGGTTATTTACTACCTTTTCTTCTCCAGTCCCCTCTTCTTTAAGTGGATATAATTTTTGGGTTTCTGTACTGAAAAACATTTTTCTTCCATATGAGCATCTTGCCATATTTCTTATCTATTTCATCAAGGCAATATTTGAACAATGAATGAACTGGTCTATTGGTTTTATGGTGTTGTGCAGCGTTTCAAATGTATTATTGAGTCAACTTGATGCTTTGCTACCTATGATTTTTTATAGTATTTATATTACAACAATACTTCAGTAGTTCAACCAAACATCCGCTCACAGAAACTCTCCATACATACGTCTTTTTTTTCTATTCAAATATATAGACGTTAGTTAAATACTCGATCACTTACAAATTCAAGAATGATTGTTTAACCCTATAGTGCCTATACCAGACTTGAAAGACATAGCTTTATATTTTAATTACAAACCAGTGTTCAAGATTTTAATTGAAGCAAATAAAAGTTTAGAAAAAGTAATACTGCTATAGTTTTTGTTCGGGTGATTTCATTCCTTAAAGACAAATAGGGTGCTTCAAACTTACTACCTTGAAAAAGTAATACTACTTTGAAATTAATAGTAAGCCTATTCGAAATTTTACCAACAACCCATGTCCTTTCAAATTCAAGGAAGACTGAATAATAATAAATCTGTATGAGTAAGGAAGAATTAAGATTAACTTGGTTCATTCATACTCATCTTGGTAGGTTTACTTGTAGAGTGAAGTTATGCATTAGGGTCAAGGAAGCTTGGTTGCCCCATTTGAGCTTGTCTTTTTATTTCACCAATTATACTAAGTAATGAACTGTACTAGTTTTTTGTTGAGTGTGTCATAGTGTTGTTTTTTTTGCAAGTTCAGACGCCATGTCGACACAAAGAAACGCCAAGTTCAGTGGTGAGCAGTATGCAATGATTCTCAATTTCCTTGAGGATCCACAGAATATGGCTAAGGTATGTGGTGTATCTGGGAAGACAGAGGTTGGCGTGGCACCTCCTCGCAAAATTGAAGCTTGGAAGGAATTGACCGCCCTCATCAACATTAGGTGGAAAGGTAAATATACCTTAGACCACAAATCCATGGCTGACCGATGGCGTACATACTTGAACAAGTATAGACTTGCGCGGGAGAGAAGCATGTCAATCGGCCCGGTGTAACGGAGGCGGACAAGAAGCGTAACATCCACACGGTGCAGCGAAGTTGGACAACATGTGCCCGCATTATGAGCGAATTCATGCTCGTTTGGGGAACGACCAAACGTTAGTCCCGTTGCAACGCTCGACGGTGGTAGTATTACTTGAAGTTGACCTCAATCAAGTCCCGAGGTATGTTGATTGTTCATGTTAAATCTGAAAACTGTTGTGTGTATGAGATTGGGTTTTGCTGCATACCGATGATGTTATTGGATTGCGTGTCCGGTATTTCCCGAGTGGTAATGTTTTGTAAAATTCTTTTTGCCGATGTGGAGTTTTTTTGGTATGTGAATGTGGTTTCGTGCACTTTCTCATTGCTAAGTGATAGGAGATGTCGATTTCCTTGTTCAGTATCTTGTTTCGCTACAAAGGTAGCTGTTGTTTGGTATGCATCATAACTAAATAGAATGTTTTTCTTTTCGTGTTCGATGCGTAAGAGAGTGAAAACTTCGTTGATGAGGTGCTTCCTAATGCAACAGCTTCCACCCGAAGGAACTTCGGAGTTTCATGAAACAACCCCATCTGCTCCGAATGCAAATGAGGATGCGGTGACGCACAATGCCCCGCTGTTCATCAATGGCGAGGATTCGAATCGCCCCATTCTCCACCTACAAAGGCAACAGGAGTACCCGAACGTGAGGATGATAGCGTCTCAAGAATCGACTTGGGGCCTTCCCAATGCTGGTTGGTGGCAGTAAGCGTCATCCTAGAGTGGAGAGCAGTGATTCAAAGAAGTCCAAAAAGGATCGCAGGAAGGAGCCGCCAAGCCTATGTGCAACGAAAAATCCAACTCGTGCACGCAACTTCCCGGCGCAAACAATTCAAGAAGGTGCACTGCTAAGGCTCGCTCTTGTATGCATTGAGGAGAAAAGGCTCAAATTTGAGCAAATGAAGTGGGATGCAGAGCGAGAAGAGAGGGAAGTGAGGCGGAATGCAGAGCGAGAAGAGAGGGAAGTGAGGCGGAAGGAAGAAGAGCAGAGGCGGATGGAAGACAAGGAGGAAGAGAGGAACAGACTTGCTGTGTAATCTGCAGCTTTGAGGGCACCTACTCGTTGTGAAACACAGGGCATGGTCTAAGAAGTTCGACTAATCGGAGGAAAGACTCGAGGTCACATCTGAAGTTTTGCTTGAATTCTGCTGCATTTAAGTTCAGTGCACAACTGAGTAAGAATTCTTGGGAGCGCGGTGATCTGACTCGCGCATTGAGGTAACGTGAATTGTTTATCAAGACATACGCATCACATAATTCCTCCACCATATCCTCATCCTCATCCTCGTCAATGGCAATAGCCATCTGTTGTTCAAGGATGGATAAAACGAGACGCCGGTCTGATATTTTAGGCATCTCTCGTTCTACTTAACCAAAGAGACTCCAAGAGGTTAATGGTTTTGTACAATAGCACCTAATAAACAGCCATCAAGTTAGCCAAAATTAAGTTAACAAAGACTTATATTGGCCATATCATATCACCTAATTAGCCGAAATTAGGAAACAAATTACCGAAGAGCAATGAGAGGAGGAGAACACAGAAATACAGCAACAAAATATCAGATTTTTGTTACACAAATTTGATGTTATTTTACTGTCATAGCAGAAAACAAAGGTACCATTAAGATTCACAGAGAATATAGGGTAAACAGATGATTTTAACGGTTTCATTGGCTAGCACTCCTATGTTGACAAATGAGCATCACCGACTTCATTTCCCTGGAAGACCAGTCAAATTTTGGACAGGCTTGCGACTCAGACACAAAACTACTAGAGTTGACTAGAGTACTAAAGCTTGGTAACCAAGCTGTACATAGAAGCTACGCTAAGTCCTAGAAATAATATCTAGACAACTAACATGCTAGATTATTCTAGGATAAATATTATGCATTATTTTAATAGGGTAGTAACCGACCTAGACTACTATAAATAGGACAAGGGGTCGGCTGTGTAAGAATACAGACTAGAGAACCACAGTCCGATTTTTAGACCATATGCAGGCTTTTCTATGCACTTGATGGAAGACCTGATCACATTGTTCTGTACAACAGATCATACACACACCAATGTTTTCTATAAGGCCATGTGCAAAGGTCTTAATGTAATTCTGCACACAGAAAACATGTATTAACTCCATATAAAAGAGCTATCAATCTGTAGATTGACAAATTATTAAAACTCGGTCATGAAAATCTCTTTGGAATGCAAAAGGAGAATCTGGTCCCATCTTGGTTAAAGGAGTAGTATCTTATGCATGTGCAACATGTTTGGACATTTATATGCTCACACACTTGTGTCATACCAATGCTTGCACCAAAGCTAATGTGAATCTAATCTCAGTTTGATTGCCACAGCATGGTATCATAGAAGTTGAAAGTGGGATGACCTGCAGCCAGGCATCCAAAGCCATCATTTCCAAAGCAATCCTCACCTTTCCCCATTAGGATCCATAAAGGTGATTGGTATATATTGACTAACCCGCCCAGCTCTAATCTTTTGTTTTGTCAACTGAAAGCATTTTGTGATTGAAATCTGCAGAAACTTGAACCAATGGTCAGCATTTTGTTTTGGCTCGCTTAGTTGACAGGCTGGGAGCACCTATGTTGTGAAGTCTTTAGCTTTCTGAATTGGCTAGTGTACTCTATTCCTGTTTCTTAATGAAATTAGCTTTATGTGTACTTCAGATATCTGGAAGCTGACAGAAACTATATGCCTTATAACAGATGACATGCAAGATCTTCACACCCCTGATGTCTAAATAATTGATGTAATAATAATATTAAGGTAAAAATGTAGTCAATAACATTTCAAATGAACTTACAGAGCAGCCTAATGTTCTATATGAATAATGGTGATTAGTGCCAAGTAGAATTGTGTTGACTACACATTCAACAGCAGCAAAAATTTCGACTGAAAAGATTTGTATGCAAAATGCTGATAAAAACTTGTGTCTTCCCGAAGAAGAAGAAGAAGAAAGGGAAGAAGAGATCATCATCATCATCAGGTAGTGGTGATGATGATGATGATGAGAGGGAGAAGTTGGCGACGGAGATGATAGTATTGGAGAAGATATCGGCAGAACAGTTGTGGGATTTCATGTCTTTCTATGGCCGGATGGCTCAGATTTGTTCCCAGTTGCTTCACAAAAAGCTAGCTAGCTAGCACCACATAATAATCTCAATGACACTACTACAGACAATATATTTTCCTAGCTAGCTATCTAGCTACTTTATGCAGGATCGAGTATGTAATTTAGGTCTCGTGGTCATCGCTTGATCTGTAATTGATGTTTCTTTGTAGTTAATTACACGCATTGGGATGGAGCTTTTGTAATGTTAGATTACTTAAACACGTAGACCCTCCTAATTACTCCCTTCCCAGTCTGTATTTGATACTAGTATTAGATAACTTAAACATGCTAGATGACTTGAGCTGAGGGAAATAGAACAACAGATTGTAATGTTGAACTCCAACGGTGTCGATAATTAAATGTTCATCTATATAACAGAAACTCCTTCGGAACTTATATCACCATCTAATTGCACTCCACAAGAAACTGCTAACTCAAGTCCCCAAACCTCAAAACCGAACACAGCAGCTATAACAGGACGTGGACAAACCAACCAAAAATTCAGACACAACAAAACTAGGTGTTGATAGACTTTCGGAACCATTCTCCAGAGAAGCGTCGACAAAGCACCCAAATGAGCAAGAATGAACGAAATAGAAACTCAGAAACTAGGGAGAACTGACAGGATCCAAAATTAGAAATAGGCAGAGATGAGACGTTACCTTAGCAGCTCGTTATTAGCAGCGGTGTTGTCACCTTCCCCAAAGTTCACAGCTGCTAGCAGCATGTTTTCCTGCTACATTCGATCAGCCTGGAAAGTGTCCAAACTTGGAAGGATGTCAGGCCCTTGACGATTTCCGACACATAATTGACTACCAAACCCAAGGTGCTCTGGTTGTTAAAAAAAAAAAAGAAACAACCATACCTGGGTCGTCCGATTTCAAGCCGATTCCAGCCTCCAGTCCGATTTCAGCCTCTAGTCCGATTCCAGCCTCTACTCCGATTTCAATCCAAAACTTCAAAGTCTCATTTGAATCGCATATCATCCTGGGTTTACATCTTCGAACCCTAATCCTCTGGGGGTCGTCTCCAAGCCTGGAAGTCGATCGAAATTCCAGCCTCTACTCCGAAAGTCCTGGCTTCTTCGACTGATTTCTGGTCTGCTCTGATTTTCGACTCGTCTGGTTCGCTCTTTTTTGCGCCAACGTTTTCTGGTCAGCCGTATTCACGTCATTAGCCATCGTTTTTCACGGCCCCTCAAACATAACACCCTCTTTTTTCAGTTTTGTCCACCTCACTAACTCACTTCACCAACACTCACCTATGAGGTGAATATAAATTCCATCCCAATTAAACTTTGAAGCCCCCTAATATATTCATTTTTGGACCGTCTCATCAAAACTTCAACTTTTCATAAAAATGAAACTTTTTTACATCATTTTATTTTATTATCCTCAATTTTCTTTTCCATTTCAAAAAATTATTTTTATCTTATATATACTTTACCTTAGTCAACCAATTTTCTTAATCTCTTTGTAAAATCAAATGCTCTATATTTGATGGGCGGAGGGAGTACCATTTTAGAGGGAATAGTTAGCTAGAGTGAGGTATCGTATATGAGGTGGATTGGTGAAATTCAGGAATGGGAATTAATGTTCGGTGTCGTCTCGATTATTTGCCAACTCTCATCCTAGCTCGCTTTACATTTTCTTTTGTTTTTTTGCCAACGCTCATACATTACATTGGTTATATTTATACAATTATTTTTTATTGAAATTTAATGTTTTTATTTTATTCTTTAAAAATATTAGAGTCAAGTTGAAACACGGCATTGGGTAAATATACTAAACTAGATTTTTTTTTACCATCCGCGCTTTTCGGTGGAGATAATTAAAAAATCAAAGTGATGAATTCTACAATTGAGAAAATAATTTTTTTTTTCCTCAGTTTACCGAAAATCTCATTGCAAGCTTATAGGTTTTTAATGTAATAATTGATATTCGAGATTTATATGTAAAGGGAAAAAAACGTCCTAACATGTGTAACTTTAGATGAATAATAATACTAAGCAAAGTCTGGAACATCAATATCACACGTTAAATTATAGGAACAAAACCTATCAATAGGAAAAAAATAAAAACAAAACATGGTTCACTGTTCACGGACAAAAACACAAAATAAATAAAAAGGAAAAAGAAGGAAGAAAATAAACTGAAGTTGTTCAATGACCAGAATAAGAAATTAATAAACAAGGAAAAAAAACAATACTGTTCATTTATTGTAACACTCTCCTTGACAAATGTATAATATAATATGAATAGAAAATGGAATAAAAAACCCGAAGAATTAGACAAAAAAGGCAAAATATAAAAAATAAATGCATAAATCATAAAATTAAAAATAGTTTGGGCCAATGTGGAAAATTAAAAAATGTCACTACGTGGTGGGGAGAGGGTCGGGTTACTGCAGCCCAAGTTGCAGTTGGGTCATATTAGCAACTGCTACGAGGGCCGTGGTAACTTCCGCGGTAAAATATGTCTACAGTTTTAAACCACTGCGGCTGAGGCTGTGGTGATTACTGCGGCCTCACCATGGCATAGGTCGCAGTAAGCTTGGCAGCCACTTGTCAGCGCCGCCATCTTCTACTACAGCCTCTACTACGTTGAGGTTGGGCCGTGGAAAAGGCTGCCTCGAGGGATGCTTGTAATGTGGACTGATCGGAGGGAGGTAGGCTGGGATGATGGTCCAACGACCAAGTCAACTGGCACGCCAGAAAGTCGGATATGTCCCCCCTACATAACGTCGATCACATGCTGCTGATAGCCGCTTTCATGGAACACGTGACCTCGCTCCTTCATGCTTCCATTCGGGCATCCACTTGGGCTTCAATCTCAACATGCCACGAGCACCCTGGTCCTCGAACACAACAACCCTGCATCTGAGGTCACAAATCTCATCCATGTCCCTATGCATGATCATGATCATGAGCCCACACATTTCTATTTCAGGTTTCTTTTCTGTGAATAGAATAAGCTGAAGTTGTTCAATGACCGGAATAAGAAATTAATAAACAAGGAAAAAAACAATACTGCTCATTTATTGAGTACTTGTACACATCGTGGAGTAAAGTGAAATTTATTGAATACTGCTCAGCTTATTCTATTCACAGAAAAGAAACCAGAAGTAGAAATGTGTGGGCTCATGATCATGATCCAACAGGTAAGGCAGGCTTACGGGTGGGTGAATGTAACTGAAGGCCACGTGAAATGCATGCACACTACCTTTTGTAATTTTTCAGGTGAAAAGAACGCAACCTCCTTTTTAATATGTGTGGGCTCATGAGAAAACAAGTAAATCACAAACATTAAATGTAGCATGCACATTATAAGTTCCATCACTTGGCAAGTCAAGCACATATGCATTATCATTAATCTTCTTTGTGATTTGGAAAGGTCCATCCCCTCTAGGTGAAAGCTTGTTTTTCCTTGCTTGTGGGAACCTTTCCTTCTTAAGATGTAACCAAACTCAATCCCCTACATCGAATGTTCGAAATTTCTTTCCCTTATTTACCCTTCTTGCATAGGTTTCATTGATTTTCTCAAGTTGTTGATGTACCTTAGCATGCAAGTCTTTCATTTGTTGAGTTTTCTTTTTACCGTCCACATCCATTTGACCATCTTGATTTAATGCAATTAAGTCCAAAGGTGCTAAGGGATTAAAACCATATACTACTTCGAATGGACTATGTGATGTGGATGAGTGATATGCATGATTGTAAGCAAACTTCAACATGGGGTAAACATTTTTCCCATTCCTTCAAATTCTTCCTAAGTATGGTTCTTAGGATAGTGATTAAGGTTGTATTAGTAACCTCGGTTTGACCATCGGTTTGGGGATGACTTGATGTAGAGAACATCAAGTTGGTTCCTAACCTAGACCACAAGGTTCTCCAAAAATACCCAAGGAACCTAGAATCCCTATCACTAATAATTGACCTAGGGAGTCCATGATATTTCACAACATGCTTGAAGAACAATTCGGAAACTTTAGATGCATCATCACTTTTATGACATGGAATGAAATGTGCCATTTTGGAAAACCTATCAACAACCACAAAGATAGCATCATGTCCATGTGAGGTCCTAGGCAAACCACTAATGAAATCCATGCTAATGTCAACCCAAGGGTGAGTAGGAGAAGGAAGAGGAGTGTACTTCCCTTTCGGTTGAAGAGTGGACTTTGCCTTGTGGAAAGTGATACATCTTACACAAACCCTTGTGACATCCTTTTTCATGCCCGGCCAATAAAAGTTCTCCTTCAATGCTTCAAGTGTCTTTTGGACACCAAAATGGCCCATAAGGCCACCGCTATGCGCTTCTTGTATGATGACTTCTCTCATGGAACTTCTTGGAACACAAAGCCTTTTAAACTTTAACAAGAAGCCATCAAATACATAGTAGCCATTTCGGCCACCTTTAGCACAAGAAGCATATATCTCACCAAAATCAAGGTCATGCTCATACATATCCTTCAAACAATCAAATCCAACAAGTTTTGCATCGAGAGTAGAAAGAAGTGCATATCTCCTAGATAAAGCATCGACAACAACATTTTCTTTTCCCTTTTTGTACTTAATCACATAGGAGAATGATTCTATAAACTTTATCCACCTAACATGCCTTTTGTTTAAATTTCCTTGTCCTTAAAGGTATTTCAAAGAGAGGTTATCCGTGTGAATTACAAACTCTCTTGGCAACAAATAATGACTCCACACTTGTAGTGACCTCACAAGAGCATAAAGCTCTTTGTCATAAGCGGAGTAGTTCAACGTAGCACCACTCAATTTTTCGCTAAAGAATGCAATGGGTCGGCCTTCTTGGTGCAAAACGGCACCAATGCCAATCCCACTTGCATCACATTCAACCTCAAATACTTTCTCAAAGTTAGGCAAAGCAAGCAAGGGAGCATTCATCAATTTAGACTTCAAAGCAAGAAAAGACTCCTCTTGGGCTTTGCCCCATTAAAAACAACATTCTTCTTGGTTAATTCATGTAAAGGGGAGGCAATAGTGGAGAAGTCCTTAACAAACCTCCTATAAAAACTTGCAAGTCCCAAAAAGGACCTCACCTCGGTCATGGATTTAGGAGTAGGCCAATCCCTTATTGCTTCCACTTTACTTTCATCAACCGATACACCATGCTTTCCAACAACATATCCAAGAAAATTCACCTCACTTGTAGCAAAGACATACTTCTCAAACTTAGGATACAATTTTTCAAGTCAAAGTGTATCTAAAACATGCTTTAAGTGTTCAATATGCTCCTCACGATTCTTGGAATACACCAAAATGTCATCAAAGTAGACAACTACAAATTTTCCAATCAAATGCCTCAAAATATGATTCATCAATCTCATGAATGTACTAGGTGCATTAGACAATCCAAATGGCATGACATTCCATTCATATAATCCAATTTTAGTCTTAAATGCCGTTTTCCATTCATCTCCCTCTTTCATTCTTATTTGATGATATCCACTTTTCAAATCAAACTTAGAAAAGACACATGAACCACTCAATTCATCAAGCATATCATCAAGTCTAGGGATAAGATGTCTATACTTTACAATGATTGAGTTGATGGGGCGGCAATCCATGCACATCTGCCAAGTTCCATTGCTCTTTGGCACCAAAATGATCGGAACGGCACATGGAGAAAGACTCTCCTTGATGAATCCCTTTTGAAGCAACTCTTGCACTTGTGCTTGGATCTCCTTGGACTCTTGAGGATTGGTCCTATAGGCGGCTTTGTTTACAAGTGGAGCACCCGGAATCAAGTCGATTTGATGCTCAATTCCCCTATATGGAGGAAGACCGCAAGGCTCTTCAAACACATCCTCATATGCCTTCAAGAGATACTGCACATCCAAAGAAAGAGAAGATACTTGCTCAAGTGTTAGCATACAAGAAGTTGGAACCATGAGAAAACAAGTTTTGTTTTGCAAAAGTGCTCTTTTGAAATCTCTCTTTGGCCAAGTGGGGTATGCACTCTTGTTTTCTCTCATGCTCTCTTGAAGTGTTTCCCACATATGCACACTCTTTCTTTTCTCTCAAGGATCCTTGATCCTTCTCACCATTTTCTCTCTTCTCACTTCCCTTTTGCTTCCTCAAACTTTCGGCCTTGCTTGCAAGATGCACTTGGTCTTGTAAGGCTTGGGTAGGGGTGAGTGGAAGGAGTGTGTAGTTTCGGTTTTGATGGGTGATAACATACTTGTTGGCATTTCCATGATGAATGGCATGCTTGTCGAATTGCCATGGCCTCCCAAACAAGATATGAGTGGCTTGCATTCTCACAACATCACAAGTGATGGTATCTTCATATTTTCCAATTCGGATTGGCACATCAACTTGCTTCACCACTTTGACAACTGATCTATCATCCACCCATTGGAGTTGGTAGTGTTTTGGATGTAACTTGGTGGGAAGATGCAACTCATTCACCATGTCTTCACTTGTGGCATTCACACAACTACCATTATCAACAATGAGGCTACATAGTGTGCCATCCACCAAAGCTCTTGTTTGGAAGAGATTCTCCCTTTGTGAAGTTTCGGTTAGTCTTGGAGAACTTTGGAGAACTCTCTTGGTGACCAAGATGTGCCCCTAAAGAGGCAACTCCCCCTCTTCTTCTTCAATTTCTTCATTAGGAAGCTCATGTGTAACTTCCTCTTCATCCTCACTTGAGATGTCACCGTTGGGCCGAATCACCATTACTCTTTTGTTGGGACAATCTCTTGCATAGTGCCCCTTTCCTAGACACTTGAAACATTCAATGCTCTGAGTTTGATGAGAACCATCTCTATACGGTTTGGGGTGAGTATTTGGTCTCGGATGAGTGTTGGTGTGGACTTGTGGTTTCAGATTTGGGAAGTTTTGGTGAGGTGGTGGTCTTGTGGTGGGAGGATGGTTCGGTTTGGAGGTGGTTGGCTTGTTGGGAGGGGTCGGTTTGCTCCATTGGGTTCGGTTGGGAGTGTAGTAGGAGTGGTAGGAACTCCCTTTCTTCATTTGCTTCTCCACTCTTATGGCTTTGTGCACAAGGTCTTGGTAATCCTTGTAGTCACAAAGCTCCACCGTTTTGGAGATATCATCCCTCAATCCATACAAGAACCTTGCAATTCTTGCCTCATTGTTCTCCTTGACATTGGCTCTCATCAAGGCGCTTTCAAGATCCTTTTGGTAATCCTCCACACTCCGGTTGCCTTGAGTGAGATGTTGCAATCTTTGACAACATTCTCTATCATAATAACTTGGCACAAACCGAACTCTCATAGCTTGTTTGAGCTCTTCCCAAGTGTCAATGGGAGCTTCTCGGTTTCTAGCTCTTGTTTGGTGTTCTTGCTCCCACCAAATGAGAGCATAATCTTGAAACTCAATGATGGCTAGCTTCACCTTGGTTGTGTCATTGTAACCCATCATGTCAAAGACTCTTTCGGCCTTGCTCACCCAAATGAGGTATTCTTCCGGATTGCTAGTGCCATAGAATGGAGGCACTTGCAACTTCAAGTTGTTGAGAGCTTGTTGATCCCGAGCTTGGCCTCTCTCTCCAAGGTTTCGGTTGAAACCTCTATGAACATGAGCTATTTCGGCCTCCTCCTCTTCTTCAAGATCACTCTCAAGATAGGCTCTTGCTTGTGCCCTATCTTGAAAGATTTTCCTCCTTGGTCTCCTTAAAGAAGGCTCTTCATAGTATTCATCTTCTTGACTATCCGGAATCTCCTCCACAACCTGACCCATCCTTGTGTGAGAGAAGGGCCGGCTATGAGGAGTGTTGGAAGAGGGCCTTTGTGGCGGATTGAAAGGCATTTGGGAAGTCCCTCCTTGGTCCTTGGTTGCTCTCGGTTCATCATACACTTGGGAAGCCTCGGGTTGCTTCCCTTTTGTCACCTCCATTCTTGCAACTTTCTCACTTGTGGATGCAAGTTGTGCACCCATATCCTCCATCTTTTGAGTGAGTCTCTCAATGGCTTCATACAACTTTAGTTGTGAAGGAGGTGGTGGTGATGAGTCGGATGATGGCATACCTACAAACAAAGACTTCTTTCTTTTGCAATTGAAAATATGAGGTTAGTAGCAAAAGTCTCACCACTCCCTTAGTGTTTGCACTCAACACTCGTGTTTCACTCAAAGAGGCTCTTTTATGGATGAATCACTCTTGCCTTTTACCACTCTTTTCGGATTTCAACTCTCAAAGTACCAACCTTTCAACCTTGTTCAAGTAAACACAACAATGGAAACAAGAAAGATAATCTAGTATAAAACCGAAAACAAGTAGCAAAGAAAGTACTAGTTACTTGAAACTAGGTTTTGAAAGAGTTTAAGGTGGGTGGGGGTTGAAAGAAGTAAGGTGGGATGTAAGAAAGGTATTTTGGAAACAACAAACAAGTTTTAGTGCGAGTTGTTAAGAACTTTTAGATCAAACGTACTTTTTGTGATGAACTTTGTATGAACACAAGATGAACACTTATGAACACTTTATGAACACACTTTTTCTCTCTCTTCAAAAGTTGAACTTTTCTTGAATCTTTTGCATCAACCACACAACTTTCTTCATCACAACATCATTCCAACAAACAAACAACAACTTTTTGCACTTGAACTTTGAAAAAGAATGGCCTAAAGTTTCGGCCAAGGGTAGAAAAAGAGCAACAAGTTTCTTCAAGTTTATAAACGAAAATCAAACGGTTTTTTAAGAAACTTACAACACCAATCACCAACCAAGCAACAAAGCTCTGATACCACTTGATGTGATCATGGATTGATCAACTTCTTGAAGGATCTAGCTTGGATGATGAACACAAACACTTGTAACTTTTCGGCCGAATTCAAAACACCTCTTCACTACTTGGTGAAGCAATATTTTGAGTGCCAAGGGATAGAGATGGATCTAGCACCTCTAAACTCCTTGATTGAGCAATACTAGATATGAATCTTGAACCATAAACATAGAACAAGGGGAATGGATTGATGAAGTGAGAACCAAAAGCCAAAATATCTCTCAAGATAGTTTCAGCCGAAAATATGAGTTCTAAGGCTCATCTCTACTCTCTTGCAACCTTTAAACATGAGATGGTAAGTGGAGGTCTTTACCTAAAGTGTTTTAGGCACTTTTGGTAATCCCTTCTCAAAATATCTTACCATTTTCATGTAAGGTGGAAGAGATGATGATGGCCTTCCAAAAATGGGGAGGTGGAAGGGAGGAATCTTACCTAGTTTGGCAAGTGTGGGCAATGCCCAACCATTAGCCAAAACTATTGGATAAAGACCTCCACTACCTCTTTTCCCTCCCTTTGCCTAAATATCTTAAACAACATTCAAATTCAAATGAATAAGTCCACATTTCGGATTATGGGCTGAAATTGGGCCGGCCCAACTTGGAGACGCGTGGGGAAGGCCCATGGAGGCGTGTGGAGCGTGTGAAGGTGCGTTGTTGGCTTGGCCGGCGCGTGACCTTCACTTCCGGGTGTCTTCAAGGCTTGGGAAGGTGGTGCAACATCCCAAAGGTGGTGGAGCCAGGTCCAGGAAGGGAGGTTGGCGCGTGGGGCGCGTGTGAGGGCCGCCTTGGCGCGTGGGGTGCGTGGACTCCTCCTCGGTTCCAAGGGTGGTGAGTGTTACGGTTTCCATAGCTTTGGGAGGTCCTTCCACTTGGATACCCATGTCTTGAAGCTTGGTGGCGCAGTCCCGGTCCTCATTCCGCTCCTCTCCTTATGCCATGATCCGGATGAAGGCTTGAAGCTTGTCTTGCATCTTCTTCAACCGCGCTCGGGTCAAAGGTCCATTGAGACCTTGAAAAGGGCTAGGAGACTCCCGTGGTGGAGTTGGGTCGATGTCCACATCACTGGGAGACCCAAGGCTGCTGGGGCGTTCCTCAAGGGTCCCTATTCGAGGGGGTTGATGGATAGCTCGGCCATGAAGTCTGCTAGGGCTTGCGCTTTTATTGCCCGTCGTGGCTCGAACTTAATGCCGTACTCTCCAAGCTCAATACACCAACGGGCTAAGCGACCACTATGTTCTGGTCGGTTTAGGATATCCTTGATTAGCAAATCAGTCCTAACAATGATTGTGTGGGCTTGGAAATATGCCCGTACCTTTCTGGCGGCGACGATTAAAGCGTAGATCGTCTTCTGAAGTGGAGGGTAGTTTACTTCAGCTCCTCGTAGAGTGTGACTCGTGTAGTAGACAGGCCATTGTTGTGGACCTTCTTCTTTAACGAGTACCGAAGAAACCTTATCATTCGAAGTGGCGAGGTAGATGATGAGCTCGTCTCCCATTCGAGGGCACTTTAGAGTTGGCAGATCGGAGAGGTGTTTCTTGATTTTCTCAAAGGCTTCTTGACACTCTGGTGTCCAAGCGAATGCCTTCTTCATGCGGAGCTGTTCGAAGAAAGATTTGCACTTGTCGCCAAGCTTCGAGATGAAGCACCCAAGGGCGACAATTCGCCCCGTCAACTGTTGGATTTCCTTGATGCTTTTTGGTGGTGCCATGTCGGTGATGGCCGATATCTTTTTAAGACTGGCATCAATATCTCTTTTGGAAATCATGTATCCGAGGAACTTTCCTGCTCCACTAAAAAAGGAGTACTTGGCTGGGTTGAGGCGCATGTTGTATCGTCAGAATGACTGGAATGTCTCGTCAAGATCTTGTAGATGATCGTCGAAATTCATACTTTTCACTATGACGTCGTCAACGTAGGCCTCGAGGTTGCGGCCCATTTGTTGAGCAAAGACTTTGTTCATTAAACGTTGGTACGTGGCTCCAGCATTTTTTAGTCTGAACGACATTCGAATGTAATAGTATACGTCGTCGTCTGTCGTGAATGCCATTTTGAGGGCGTCATTTGGGTCCATGAAGATTTGATGGTAGCCATTAGCGTCCATAAAGGACAAATATTTGTATTTGCAAGTGGCGTCAACGAGCTGGTCGATGATTGGTAGTGGATATGGGTCCTTAAGACAATGCCTGTTGAGGCCCGTGAAGTCGACGCACATACGGAGTTCCCCGTTAGTTTTGTCAGCTCATACTATGTTAGCGAGCCACTCGGAGTATTGAATTTCTTTTATTATTCCAGCATTGAGGAGCTTGGAAACCTCCTCTTTTACAAACTGTTTTTTGGAGGGGGCCATACCCCTTTTCTTTTGCTTAACCGGTTTTGAATCCGAAAACACATTCAGCTTGTGGGTGATGATGTTGGGGTCGACTCCTGGCAAATCCTTCATCTCCCACGCGAAGACGTCCAAGTTGGTCTCGAGAATGTGCATGAGGCTCATTTTCTCCTTTTGTTTAAGATCCTTCCCGATCTTGAATTTCTTGCCGGGGATGACTTCAACTTCATCGGTGACGTCGCTGAGATGCGGTTTGTCCTCTAGATCCATTGGGTCGTCCCTGGCTACGAGCTCTGTGGGTTGGTGGTATAACTTAGAGTGGCCACGTAATTTGTCCTGGCAGTCCACTGGTCAATGTATATATGCTCGTCCCCGTGAGGTGTTGCGAAGGTGATGGTGAGGGAACGAATGTCGCATCGCATATGGAAATCGACCTGGCTTGGCCGGCCGATGATAGCGTTGTGGGTTGAGGGAACTTCGAGGACCAAGAATTCCGTCATGACGGAGTGGCAGTCGAGTTTGTTGAACTGCGTGTCCCCGATTAACATGAGAGGTAGGTTGACGACCCCTATTGTTGGGACAATGTCCCGGCCAATGCCAAATGAGGGACCGCAGCTTTTCCTTATCGCGGACATGTGTATCCCGAGTTTGTCGAGCATGTCCTTGAAGATGACACGAGTGTTTGCGCCAGTGTCAATGTACACCCTGTTGGTGTCTTAACCCGTGATCCGTGCTGTGATCAACAGTAGGTAGGAGTGCGGGAAAATGACTTTGGTCCCGTTGGGGCGATAAATGACATTCTCCTCCAGGTGATCGAGCTGCAAGATTTCCCTTGCGTAACGCTTTCTGGACGAGGCGCCTTGTTACGGTCACCCTGAGCGGGTTGCGACCAGCTGACCCGGGGCTCCGGTTTTGGCCTGCGGAACACGGTTTTCGACGTTCAGACGGCTCCCGAGCCTTATCCGAGCATCATTTTGGTGAACCCTTCCATATTTGAGGTTGTGTGGGTTCCCCGGACGTTTTCGCCGAAAATATTTTTCCGGCGCCGGGGTTGTCGGGTTGGCTCGGGACGTCTGGCGAGCTCGGTAGCGCTCCCAAGACCTCGATTGAGGAACCGTTTGCGGATTTGGAATCGTGGGAGCGACCCGGAGATTTTTACAGAGCATATTTTTCGGGACGTGACGTGCGGTCTCGGCGACTCCCGGGACTCGGGCGTAATCCCGGGCTCGGATGGAATTTCTCCGACGGCTCCAGGATAAGTCATGTTATATTTTAAGGTGGATTTTATGGTTATTTTTGTGGAATTTTGTCGTGACGGGTTGTGGCTCAGGTTATTATGCGGCCACGCCGGGATTCGTTCGGGTTCAGCGAGCTCGGTAGGACACTACGGAAAGGTAAATAAATATTTGAAAAATGTTTTATAAATGTTATGATATTCTGAGGATTCTGGTCAGTTTTGGGTTCATTTGGAGTTCGTTACCTATAATTGGGGTTTAATTGCAAAGATTTGGAGAATTGGGGGGTTAAGTTGTAATTAACCCTAAAGTTATTAGTATTTTGGGCTGGAGCTGGGCTTAAGTCGGCAGAATCAGATGGGCTGGACACTTGTCCAATTCTTATTAAAGCTGAAAAAGAAAGGATAATATAAAAGGGGTTAATTATTGGAAAAATACATTTTAATTTCATTTCTCTTCTTCTTCTTCTTTCTTCATCCGCCATTGCTCCTCCCTTCCAAGCTCCATGTTCTTCATCTCCCTTTGCTGGAAACTTCAAGGTTTTAAGCTCCAAAGATTGGTAAGCTTCATTTCTTCTTCTCTTTCAAATTGGAAACAAGAATTAGAGAAGAAAAGAGAGGGATTTTCGAAAATGAAGATTGTTCTTGGCTATGAATTTTAGTGATCCTCTTGCTTCCAAATTTAAGTATGTTGTTCTTGGGCTTGAGGGGAGTAAGAATCTATGGTTGGATTTTGGAAAAACTTCTTGGTTGGTGAAACCCTAAATTGCCGAAAATAAGGTGGAAATTCTAAAATTGTGTATGTTTGTGTTCTTGAATCATGCTTGAGATATGTTGTTCCTTGCATGATTCTAAGACATACTATGGTTTCAATTTGATGGAAAACAAGTTGGGTAGGAAACCCTCTTTGGGCCGAATTGTAATGTGAAGAGGTTTTGTTGATTTTGATGCAATTGGTTAGTAATCTTGGTTAAGAAGTGTAATTGGTGATTAGTATGATTAATTGGAAGCTTGAATGGTTTGATTTGGAAGTGTGGTGAAAATTTGGTTAAGGGTCGAATTGTTGAAGTGATTCTTTTTCCATGTGAATGTTGTGTTTTGATTGGAATGGATGCTAAATTGGTATTGTGGGTGAAAGTAGGTGTGTTATGGCGTTTGAAATACCATTTTCGGATTAGAAATAAGAAAGTTAGGTTTACGCGGGTTTACCGGGAAAAGTGTCTGGAATGCGGGTTTAAAGGTTGGAAAGTGTTTGTGGGTGTTGGAATAACAAGGTTCTAGCTCGGTTCGTAAAACCGAGCTTTCTGTGGACTTTTGCGGGAAAGTGCGGGTTTGTGCGGGAATTGGTTTCCGGGGTTTGTTTTGGATGTGTTCTGACCTAATTATGGTTATCCAGCTTGATTCTGCGTTGGTGGAGTAGCGTGGAACCGTAGGAGCCAGGTTGTGCATTTCGGGTCGGGAGCCGGGATTTCCCGAGTTTTGGGTCATGAGCGCCGCTTCGAGGTAATGGCTTAATTTGGTAAAATGTACGTTTGTCTGTTTCTGGGCCCGGATGACCTGAGAGGCCCGGGTCCCTATTCTGTTCTGTATATGTTTATCAGGTAATGATACTTCTGTTTATGTTTATGTATTATTGTTATTATATGTTCTGCTCTGTGACGAGACCCGAATGGTCGAAGAGGCCACGGGTGCTCCTTGATTCTGATCTGCGTATCCGCACCGGGAGTGCCGATACTTCTGTTCTGTGTCCGCACTGGAGGGTGCCGACATTTCTGCGTATATCCGCACTTGGGGTGCCGATATACTTCTGTGACCCTACGACAGTTTGGGGATCGCGACACCAGTCGGTACCGTGCTATCTGTTCTGCTCGCTCGCATATTCTCGACCTCCGCTGAGGGCTGTCGTTACATGGTCGCTCGCCGGTTGGACCGCATATGATGGATTCTGGTTTACTTCATGTTTTATATTCATGTGCATATGTATATGTGTTTGTGATATTCCGTTTTGCAGGTTCCGATTGTTGCCTTATGGGCAAACTGCACTTTTACCTTAGCCCTTACTGGGTCCTTTCGAGGACTCACCCTTTATATGTTTACCACTTTCAGGCCGTTCTGACAAGCAACCGGCGGAGTAGAGATCCGCGGTGCTTCCTACATTTTGAGGTTGTGGTTGCAGCAGCAGTACCACGTGCGGAGGTCGCTTCAGATTCCGCGCTAGGTATTTATAGGATTTTGTTTATTGGCTCTGTAGCTGTAACTGCATGCATATAGATCAGATCATAGTTTTGTATATATGTATATGTCTGAGATATATTCTGATTTATCTGCCTTCTGAGTCGTGGGCGGAGCCCCGACTTGCCTATAGTGGAATTGGTATGTTTCAGACTTTGTGTTTCGGTGATGATATCGATAATTGATGTTTGACACACCATGAACTGCAAGTATGGTAGAATTTTGGGTTGTTAAGCATGCTTGCCTTGTATGAGTTTGTAGGTTGCTAGTCGTTACTCGACCATTTTGATATTTGAGCTCGATGCTCTGTTGTCGCGCTTCTTGCTACATTTCCGTTCCGACGTCGCGGCCGTCTCCGCCTCCGCAACCGGGCGGGGTGGCTGTGACAAGTTGGTATCAGAGCAGGTCGGGTCGAGGTGACCCAAGAGGTAAAGTATGGTTAGTTCAGTATGGGTTGTGGAAGGCAAGCATACAAGTCCAAGGGTGGACTTTTGGAGCAAGTCATGCTAGTTCATGGGTAAGTTTTATAAGTAATGACTTCGAAGGGCGAGCTACTGGTTTACACTTCATTCTGGGGCGGTTCGGTACGGAGCCTGATCAACTCCTTATTTGAACCGTTTCGGAATGCGTGTGGAGCAGCGGGCGGTTCTTTGGAGCATTTTGGAAGGTGTGGGTGTTATATGAAGTGATTCTGTGATTACGAGCATGATCTGATTCCATGTTTAAGGTTTATTATTTTGGTTTCGGGATTACGAAAAGAATCGTTGCATCATGCATTGCATTACACTACTGAGCCTTAGAATGCTTTGCTAGATTAAGGAGAGAGAGTAATTGTTGGATTATATGGTTTTGGGTTGGTTTATTTTCAGGTATGGCTAGAACACGCCGTCAGCGTGAGCAGGAACCGGAGGGTCGGGACCGGGGTCCCACACCTCCGAGAGTTAGAAGGCGGGTTCAGAGAAACCCGGGACCTGAGCAGTCACACACACCCCCCCGAGTGATCAGCAGCCTGAGGGACCCGCTCCTGATATATTACAGGTGCTGGGTCAGGTTCAGCAGCTGTTGGGTACATTGTTGCCAGCCCAGCAGATTCAGGGGCGGCAGCAAGCACGGGAAGGTCCGGTCAGGCCACAGCGGAGACAACCAGATCAGGAGGTGGACAGCGGCCACCTCAGTGTGTCGGATAGTGATTCTGAGGAGGGAGATCAGCGCAGTGCTGAGAGTTCTCGTCGGCCCCACCGACGACGGGAAGAGTTGAGACGCCAGTCTGATGAGATCAGACTCTTGGAGCGGTTCCAGCGTTTGAACCCCCCTAGGTTCAACGGCCGTGGAGGACCTGAGGCGGCTGAGGCATGGTTTGCGGGAGTTGATAAGCTCCTTGGGAGACTACACCTCCCATCTGAGGTTAGAGTTTCATTGGCCACGTTCAACCTGCAGGACAGTGCAGATCATTGGTGGAGGAGCCTCGGGGCCGTCTGAGAGCCGAGGCAGTACGTGACGGAGGGCAGGATTCGGACCTCACCTGGGAGCAGTTTGCCTACCACTTCCATCAGCAGTATATTGGGGATGCTGCTGTGACCTCCGACAGCATTTGATGACTGGAGCAGGGCACTGTGGATCGCTGGGAGTACGAGCGGGAGTTCGACCGATCGTCCGCTACGTGCCGCAGATACGGCATGGAGCAGAGAAGGCCAAGCGGTTCATTCGCCGCTTGCCCCGAGTATCGGTGGGCTTTGAGACCTCTCGGACATCACTTCCTACCACGACAGCATGCGAAGGCCCAACTCCTCGAGCAGGAGGAGGTTGAGAGTCGGTACCTACCGCACCGACCCAGTGATAGAGGGAGGGCTTCTGCACAGCAGAGTTCAACGAGGTCTTCAGGGAGGTCAGGCAGGTCTGGGCAGAGCAGCAGGGACAGCAGGACTACGCCAGTATCCCCGACTTGTGCGAGTTGTGGCGGGCAGCACCCCGGCCGGCCATGCTACCGGCAGTCAGGGCAGTGTCTGCGATGTGGGGCCAGTGATCATTGGATTCGTGATTGTCCTTTGACACTGGGTCAGGGATCCGGCAGTACTACGCGTCCGCAGCTTCGGTTTCAGCCTAACACACCCCGAGGGCGCGGTTCACAGCGGGGCGGACCGAGGCCATTACTGCAGCAGAGACGACCGGTTCAGCCACCCCCTCCGCCACAGCAGCCTGGAGAAGGACGTGTATTCCAGGTGGAGCAGGGTGAGACATCAAAGCGAGAGCCTCCACCACAGCAGCCCGGAGCAGGACGGGTGTTTCAGATCGAGCGTGGAGAGACTTCGCAGCGTGGGCGCTACAAGGTACCTTATTTCTGAACGATACTCCTGTTCGTGCATTGTTTGATACTGGGGCGTCTGTTTCGATTGTGGCACAAAAGTGTGTCGAGTCTCTTCACCTGGCTACTAGTGGGCTTCCGATGTGCAGACGGCTGGGAGTCAGTTCTTGTTCACCAATGAGATGGCACGAGACTGCGTGCTATCCATTGGTAGACATCGGATTCGGTCAGATCTTCTGGTGTTGAATACACCGAAGTATGATGTGATTCTTGGGATGGATTGGCTATCCAAGAATGCCGTGCACATCGACTGTGCTAACCGTAGTGTTACGGTTTCTGGAGAGGTGTTACCCCTCGCTCGATGGGTTAGAGGCGAAGAGCAAAGATGGAGCTGCAAGTTCGGATCGTTCCGATAGTAGACTCGGAGGAGTGCTATGACTGAATCCAGCAGATACTCGGCAGGAGTTGGATAGGATTCCAGTTGTTCGGGATTTTCCGCAGGTATTCCCGGAGGACTTGCCCGGGATGCCACCAGAGCGGGAAATCGTGTTTGAGATCCATTTACAGCCGGGATCTACTCCCATCTCTATTCCTCCTTATCGGATGCCGATAGTAGAGATGGTTGAGTGAAGAAGCATTGGAGGAGCTGCAGGAGAAGGGGTTTATCCGTCCGAGCACTTCGCCGTAGGTGCTCCGGTGTTGTTCGTTAAGAAGAAGGACGGATCACTCAGCCGTGTATTGACTACGACGATTGAACGCCATCACCATTAAGAACAGGTACCCACCGCCGAGGATCGATGATCTTTTCGATCGGTTGAGAGGTGCGAAGATCTTTTCGAAGATCGATCTGCGATCGGGGTACTTTCAGCTGCGGGTGAAGGAGGAGGACATTCCGAAGACTGCTTTCCGGACTCGGTATGGACATTATGAGTATACGGTGATGCCATTCGGTTTGACCAATGCACCGGTGGCGTTCATGGACATGATGAACCGGGTGTTCCGACCGTATCTGGACTCCTTTGTGGTAGTGTTCATCGATGATATTCTGATCTACTCTCGGGATGAGGACTCACACCAGGAGCATTTGAGGATTGTTCTACAGACACTTTGGGAACACCAGCTTTACGCTAAGTTCTCAAAGTGTGACTTCTGATCCGAGAGGTGTCTTTTCCGGGCATATCATTGGTGAGCACGGTTTGTCAATAGACCCCGAGAAAGTTAAGGCGGTGCAGGAGTGGAAGCAGCCAACCTCGGTACGGGAGATCAGGAGTTTTCTGGGGTTAGCAGGCTACTACCGACGGTTTGTGCCAGGGTTTCCGTTTTGGATTCCCCAATTACGAAGTTGAAGACGAAGGGGCAGCCATTTGTGTGGTCAAAGAAGTGTGAGCGGAACTTTCAGGAGTTGACGCGACAATGACCAACGCACCGATCCTGATTCTACCCGACCCGAGTCTACCTTATGAGATCTACACAGATGCATCTAGGTCCGGGTTGGGATGTGTATTGATGCAGGGGCGGAACGTGATAGCTTATGGGTCGCGACAGCTTCGACCGCATGAGCAGAACTATCCTACGCATGATCTTGAGTTGGTTGCAGTGATTTATGCGCTGAAGCAATGGAGTCATTACCTACTCGGCAAAGAAATTCCAGATTTTCGCTGATCATAAGAGTTCAAGTACCTGCTCACTCGTAAGGAGCCGAACATGAGGCAACGCAGTGGCTCGAGTACATCAAGGACTACGATTGCACTATCGAGTACACCGAGGGCAAAGGCAATACAGTGGCCGATGCTCTGAGTAGGAAGTACACTGGCGTGGTCAGAGGGGGTAGCACTGAGGATCAGACTGAGGAGAATGACTTGACGTGCCTTTGGCACCGGTGGGAGCGCTGGGAGCAGGCTCAAGTGTACACTTTGACTATTCACTCGGAGTGGTTGGACAGAGTGCGAGAGGCACATGAGAGGGATCCAGAATTGAAGAAGTTGTCCGGGGAGGACAAAGGGGCACTACTACCGACATTTCAGTACAGGCAGGGTTTGCTATACTTCGGGGATCGGTTGTATGTGCCAGGGGATCAGACTTTGCGTGATGAGATTCTGACAGAGGCGCATTCGAGCCGTTTGAGCATACACCCTGGGAGCGAGAAGATGTATCAGGATTTGCGCACCCACTTTTGGTGGCCAGGTATGCGGAGACACATTGCCTCTCATGTGTCTAAGTGCGCCACTTGTCAGCGGGTGAAGGTGGAGCATCAGAAACCGGCGGGGACATTGCAGACTTTGCCCATTCCGGTCAGGAAGTGGGGCAACATCACGATGGACTTTCTGACTGCACTACCCCTGACCCGGTCTCACCACGATGCCATCTGGGTTATCGTGGACCGTTTGACGAAGTGTGCTCACTTTCTGCCAGTTCGGATGACGGACTCCCTGGAGAAGTTTGCCCAGTTGTACATCAGAGAGATTGTGCGGTTACATGGAGTGCCGGACTCCATTGTGTCAGATCGAGATCCGCGTTTCACCGCACGGTTCTGGGGTGCCTTTCACAAGGCCCTGGGCACGCGACTCCATCTGAGTACAGCTTACCATCCCCAAACCGACGGTCAGTCGGAGCGGGTGATTCAGATTTGGAGGATATGTCATGGAGCTGTATTTTGGATTTCGGAGGGGATTGGGATAGACAGTTGCCGTTGGTAGAGTTTTCATATAACAACAGCTATCAGAGTACCATCGACATGGCACCGTTTGAGGCGTTGTATGGGCGACGGTGCATGACGCCGCACTGTTGGACGGAGGCATCTGACAGGATTGAGCTGGGTCCCAAGCTCATTGAGGAGACCACCGCAAAGATCAAGATAATTCAGGCGCGGTTGAAGACCGCGAACGACCGCACCACCTCATATGCGAACAGGCGGCACAGGGACTTAGAGTTTGAGGTGGGTGACAGAGAGTCTGGTTGAAGGTGGCGCCAATCCGAGGAACAGTCAGATTTGGCAGGCGGGTTTAAGTTGGCCCCAAGGTATATCGGACCTTATGAGATTCTGGAGCGGATTGGCAGATTGGCCTACAGGTTAGCCCTACCTCCGAGTATGTCTGCGGTGCACAACGTCTTCCATGTCAGCATGTTGAAGAAGTGCATCCTGGATCCGGTGCAGACAATTTCGGTGGAGGAGGTTCAGCTGGAACCTGACTTGTCGTATCAGGAGGTACCGATTGCCTTTCTGGGGCGCGATACTCGGAAACTCCGGAGCAGGTTGATTCCCATGGTCAAAGTTCAGTGGTCACACCATACTGACCGGGAAGCGACTTGGGAGACCGAGCAGGATATCAGGGAGCGATACCCCGAGCAGTATCAGCGTTTGATACCCCTCTTGGAGGACCAAGAGTCCTAAGGGGGGGAGAATGTTACGGTCACCCTGAGCGGGTTGCGACCGGGTGACCCGAGGCTCCGGTTTTGGCCTGCGGGACACGGGACGGCTCCCGAGCCTTATCCGAGCATCATTTTGGTGAACCCTTCCATATTTGAGGTTGTGTGGGTTCCCCGGACGTTTTCGCCGAAAATATTTTTCCGGCGACGGGGGGTTGTCGGGGGTTGGCTCGGGACGTACAACGGGCTCGGTAGCGCTCCCAGGACCTCAGATTGAGGAACCGTTTGCGGATTTGGAATCGTGGGAGCGACCCGGAGATTTTTACGGAGCATATTTTTCGGGATGTGACGTGCGGTCCCGGGCGACTCCCGGGGCTCTGGGCGGAATCCCGGGGCTCGGGATGGAATTTCTCCGACGGCTCCAGGGTAAGTCATGTTATATTTTAAGGTGGATTTTATGGTTATTTTTGTGGAATTTTGTCGTGACGGGTTGTGGCTCAGGTTATTATGCGGCCACGCCGGGATTCGTTCGGGTTCAGCGAGCTCGGTAGGACACTACGGAAAGGTAAATAAATATTTGAAAAATGTTTTATAAATGTTATGATATTCTGAGGATTCTGGTCAGTTTTGGGTTCATTTGGAGTTCGTTACCTATAATTGGGGTTTAATTGCAAAGATTTGGAGAATTGGGGGGTTAAGTTGTAATTAACCCTAAAGTTATTAGTATTTTGGGCTGGAGCTGGGCTTAAGTCGGCAGAATCAGATGGGCTGGACACTTGTCCAATTCTTATTAAAGCTGAAAAAGAAAGGATAATATAAAAGGGGTTAATTATTGGAAAAATACATTTTAATTTCATTTCTCTTCTTCTTCTTCCTTCATCATCCGCCATTGCTCCTCCCTTCCAAGCTCCATGTTCTTCATCTCCTTTGCTGGAAACTTCAAGGTTTTAAGCTCCAAAGATTGGTAAGCTTCATTTCTTCTTCTCTTTCAAATTGGAAACAAGAATTAGAGAAGAAAAGAGAGGGATTTTCGAAAATGAAGATTGTTCTTGGCTATGAATTTTAGTGATCCTCTTGCTTCCAAATTTAAGTATGTTGTTCTTGGGCTTGAGGGGAGTAAGAATCTATGGTTGGATTTTGGAAAAACTTCTTGGTTTGCAAAACCCTAAATTGCCGAAAATAAGGTGGAAATTCTAAAATTGTGTATGTTTGTGTTCTTGAATCATGCTTGAGATATGTTGTTCATTGCATGATTCTAAGACATACTATGGATTCAATTTGATGGAAAACAAGTTGGGTAGGAAACCCCTCTTTGGGCCGAATTGTAATGTGAAGAGGTTTTGTTGATTTTGATGCAATTGGTTAGTAATCTTGGTTAAGAAGTGTAATTGGTGATTAGTATGATTAATTGGAAGCTTGAATGGTTTGATTTGGAAGTGTGGTGAAAAATTGGTTAAGGGTCGAATTGTTGAAGTGATTCTTTTTCCATGTGAATGTTGTGTTTTGATTGGAATGGATGCTAAATTGGTATTGTGGATGGAAGTGGGTGCGTTATGGCGTTTGAAATACCATTTTCGGATTAGAAATAAGAAAGTTAGGTTTACGCGGGTTTACCGGGAAAAGTGTCTGGAATGCGGGTTTAAAGGTTGGAAAGTGTTTGTGGGTGTTGGAATAACAAGGTTCTAGCTCGGTTCGTAAAACCGAGCTTTCTGTGGACTTTTACGGGAAAGTGTGGGTTTGTGCGGGAATTGGTTTCCGGGGTTGGTTTTGGATGTGTTCTGACCTAATTATGGTTATCCAGCTTGATTCTGCGTTGGTGGAGTAGCGTGGAACCGTAGGAGCCAAGTTGTGCATTCCGGGTCGGGAGCCGGGATTTCCCGAGTTTTGGGCTGCGGAGCAGCGTTTCTGAGGTAAGGGCTTAATTTGGTAAAATGTACGTTTGTCTGTTTCTGGGCCCGGATGACCTGAGAGGCCCGGGTCCCTATTCTGTTCTGTATATGTTTATCAGGTAATGATACTTCTGTTTATGTTTATGTATTATTGTTATTATATGTTCTGTTCTGTGACGAGACCCGAATGGTCGAAGAGGCCACGGGTGCTCCTTGATTCTGATCTGCGTATCCGCACCGGGAGTGCCGATACTTCTGTTCTGTGTCCGCACTGGAGGGTGCCGACATTTCTGCGTATATCCACACTTGGGGTGCCGGTATACTTCTGTGACCCTACGACAGTTTGGGGATCGCAACACCAGCCGGTACCGTGCTATCTGTTATGTTCTGTTCTGCATATTCTGACCTTTGTTGAGGGCTGTCGTTACGGGTCGTTCTGTCGGTTGGACCGCATATGATGGATTCTGGTTTACTTCATGTTTTATATTCATGTGCATATGTATATGTGTTTGTGATATTCCGTTTTGCAGGTTCAGATTGTTGCCTTATGGGCAAACTGCACTTTTACCTTAGCCCTTACTGGGTCCTTTCGAGGACTCACCCTTTATATGTTTACCACTTTCAGGCCGTTCTGACAAGCAACCGGCGGAGTAGAGATCCACGGTGCTTCCTACGTTTTGAGGTTGTGGTTGCAGCAGCAGTACCACGTGCGGAGGTCGCTTCAGATTCCGCGCTAGGTATTTATAGGATTTTGTTTATTGGCTCTGTAGCTGTAACTGCATGCATATAGATCAGATCATAGTTTTGTATATATGTATATGTCTCGAGATATATTCTGATTTATCTGCCTTCTGAGTCGTGGGCGGAGCCCGACTTGCCTATAGTGGAATTGGTATGTTTCAGACTTTGTGTTTCGGTGATGATATCGATAATTGATGTTTGACACACCATGAACTGCAAGTATGGTAGAATTTTGGGTTGTTAAGCATGCTTGCCTTGTATGAGTTTGTAGGTTGCTAGTCGTTACTCGACCATTTTGATATTTGAGCTCGATGCTCTGTTGTCGCGCTTCTTGATACATTTCCGTTCCGACGTCGCGGCCGGCTCCGCCTCCGCAACCGGGCGGGGTGGCTGTGACACGCCTTCTGACTTTGTGAGCACATGAATTGTGCCCACTGGTGGGGGTGGTGGCAGGTTTTGCCTTCGAGGATTGTTTTGACGGCAACGCGTCCTGTCGCGGTCGTCGTTGTCGTCGTCCCTTTTGCGGCCCTTTGGGAAATCCTTGCAAGGGGAGGTGGAGTTGGCAAGGAATTCCTTAAGTTTCCCCTGCTCGATCATTTCGGAAATGAGATGCTTGAGTTGCCAACACGCCTCGGTGTCATGTCCACGATCCTTGTGGTAGAGGCAGTATTTGTCAAAACCCTTTGTGGTCTTGTGTTGGATGGGCTGAGGCCACTTGGGAACCTTGTTCTGCTTTTCAAGTAGCAGCAGAATGTTCGTGCGGGTGTCACGAAGAGTGGGGTGAGGGTTGGAAGACCTTGAAGCGCCGGTCGAGGGTTGATATCTCGATGAACCGGAGCCATTGTCAAACTTTTTGTTGCGATCGTTGGCAGAGGGTCGGTGGTAGGGCTTATTAATTTCCTCGGAGTTCATCAATCGAGTTGCTCAATCGATGAACTCACCCATCGTTGTGACGGGGTTTTCGTTGATGTTGTACGCGAGCCTTGACTCGCGTTGGAGGCCTTGAGTGACAGCCAGGAGTTGCATGTCTGGAGAGAGCCCCTGGACTTGAACGGCTTCCGCCTGAAACCGTCGGATGTAGTCTCGTAGGGGTTCCTCCTTTTGCTGTTTCAACCTCAGTAGGTGTTGAACAATCTTCGGGGGTGGTCGGGCACCCATGAAGTGGCGGAGAAATGAAGAGGCCAGGTCTCTGAAACATTTAAAATGTTGCCCCCGTAGTGTTCCAAACCATGTCGATGCAGCCCTCTTAAGGGTAGAGCTGAAAGCTTTGCAAAGGATTGGGTCCTTGGCGCGAGCCATCTCTATTTGGTAGATGTAACGCCGTAAATGATCGACGGGGTCGGAGGTGGCGTCGTAGCTTTCGATGACTGGCATGCGAAAGCCGACGGGTGCTTGGACGGCGATGATATCCTTAGTGAAGGGCTGTGTCAGGAGGACCTCGATATCATCGAGGACCTGATTGGGTGTTTTGACCTGCTCCTCCACCATGTTGATTCGTCGGAGGAGGTCGTCGACACAGAGATTCCCGGTGGAGTGGTTTTGGTTCTGGGACTGTTCTTCCCGTTTGTTGGGAGGTGGAAGGCGTGCGGCCTGCATTTCCACCTTAATGTTTTGTACCATTAAGGTCTTCATGTCACTAAGAATGTTAGCCCGGAGAAGCATCATCTGAGCGGGGTCAATAATGATGGGTTGGGGGACCGTGGAAGGTCCAGGGAGATTAGTTATGTGAGTCGCTGATAGTTGTGTAAGCGGCTGTATCCCTGTTGTGTCGGCAACTAGGAGCGGTGAAGGCGCGCCTGAGGACCTAGAATTGGCATCCTCAACATGCACGCTGTTGTCGGGATTGTGAGTTCTCCTTCTTTTTGCCATTGAAATGGAAAGGGAGAGAAAAAAAAAGTATCTGGGGAAAGTGATACGGCTGTTTTCGTTTCCCACAGACGTCGCCAAATTGATAGCCAATAGACGGTATCCGGTGGTATTGCTGCGATAGGAGCTGTGATGGAGCTGCTATCCAGGCCTGAAAGAACCAAGACAAGGAAGACTTTCAGGTGTAGAAGAGAGGAGAAGGTGGGGGTGTGTAGTTCTTACCCAATTTTTGGTTGGCATTGATGCCAGGTCTCTCCCCATGCTGGGGTAGAGTGCTGGTAGGATTTCCCCCCATGCTGGATTGCTGACCTCCAGGATTTTGGGGATTGACATTTTCTCCAAACAGTGTTGGTCTGACACCACTTGAGTGGCCCTTTGACTTGGAGTGTTAATTGGGTTTAACCCATGCCTGTCAGTCAAACCCATATTCCCGCCAGTATGATAATACGATGGTACGGGGCATGCCCGCGTATTTACGAGGGGTGCTCTTCGTAGCGATGACGCCAGTGTGATGTCAGCGTCTATAAAGACATTATTTGGGCCCTTGGGCCCATATATCAAGAACACATTATAAAACTTTTCACATCAATTTTATCATATTATCTTTACCTTCTGCGTATTACTCTTAAGTCCGGAGTATGTATTTATACACTACAAACTTCTGCGTACAATATTTGCATTGTGTCTTCTAATTTTTTTTTTTTTTGCACACAAAAAGCAATGAGAATCTGTCAAATCCTTCTCTCTCAGCAAAGCATAATTTTCAAAAACTTCAATTATATCCCCAAAATGTTCCCAAAAGATATATTTTATCATTTAATTTTCAATGTCAAAATGCTGAAGATATATTTTGTTATCGAATGATCAAATTATTAATTGTAGACTAAATGTGAAAATTGAAGGTAGCAAACTGTGTAGTAACTAAGTAAGCAAATGAGCAGCAATTCATTCGGTCCAAAGCTATTACTTACCAGCACATTCATGGCGACTGCCTTGTAGTGATGAGGATGCTTTGGGCGCTTCTCTCTTGAGATATACACCAAATGCGGTACGCTTCCTAAATATTTCCTCTTATTTTCCCATATCACCTACATAACATATGCAAACAACAAAACAAATAAATTAGATATAAATGTTAAGTGTGTAAAGTAAATGCAAATCGTATAATAAATAAATAACAAAACAGATAGTTGAAAGGATAAATTAATATTTTTACATAGTTGAAAGGATAAATTAGTATTTTTACTTGAAAAAATTTACTAAATAAGTAAACATTGTAAACATTTAGAGACGTCCCAAAGATGAAAGTGTTGCAATAAAAAAGGGGATAAAGTGTGATAACTTAATCAGGTATATGAGAAATTCTTGTGTAATTTAATTACACTAAAATAAATAAATATACGTTTACAAAATAATAATTTTACTAAATTTGAGAATAAATTTTTCGAATTCACATAAACGACTTCGGTATAAAATATTTTTAATAAATTTGAGAACAATCCATTAGATTAAGCCAAAATATTAGGCAGATTAATCCATTGAGTTAAAAAAATTTAATTCATTTTAAAGAAAATTTACTCTCTTAAATTACCACTTCCCTCACTAAAAAAAGATATGTTTTGTGTATAAATTATTGAATACGTTAAAAAGTTGAAGGACGAAGCAAATTAATCATAGAGCAAATACTGAAAAGCTGTTATATCTTCAGTTATGGGACGGAGTGGTATATATATTTTTACTAGCTCAATTTGCGCGCGCGAATTGTTACGGCGTTTTTTGATTTTATATGGAAATTGGAGTAAGTTAGGTTTAAAAGTTTGATGCTTTGAATGTTTTATTCAATCATTTTGATTTTTCTTTAACATTAGGTTGGCTTATGTTAACATATGCAAAGTTTGGCAGCTATGTTTATAGCAATTGAAAACTCATATTAATGAATATTAAATGAATGTTAAATGCAACAATTGTTTCTCCACAATTAGGAAATTCTTAGACTACTCCTTAGGTGGAACCAACTCTTTTCCTTACAATGGCTACGTTACATTTGCATGTAAATTACACGTTAAGAGAAAAAACATTTCCAACTATTCCATGTAAAAAAAGAAGAAAAAAAAGAAAAACAAAGAACACAAATAAGAAAGTACTTGTGTAAAGACTCATAAGTGGTTGTTAATGGAATGGAAGTAACCAAATTATGAGGAGTCGGTATTCATTTATGCCTAATAGCTCTGCATATAGTTCCTCAACAAAAAATCTCTTTGGAATGTTGAAAATATTTAGGGGAAAAATTAAAGTGTGATCAAAACAATCTGCAGAAGTAAACGACTATTATAAGCATGTGTACCAACTGTTTGTTTGAATGTCAATAAATTGACCAACGCTGAACATGGCAATTGTTGACACCTAGTTTCGTCCGGACTAATGTTATCTAGTTCGTAATTGTGATTTTTCAGTATTTTTATTGTGTGATTTTTGTCTTTTATTTTATGTCATTTTTACCACTTGTGTATTTTACGTGATTTTCGTCATTTTCATTATTTGTCGTAGTTTGTATCATTTTCGTGTACTTTTGTCACTTTCGTTATTTTCATGAACTTTTTTTTTTATTTCGTGTCTTTGTTAATTTCGTTAACTTTTGTCATTTTTTATTATTTCATGTGCTTTTGTTATTTTCGTTATTTTGTGAACTCTTTTTCATTTTTGATCTTTTGTCATTTTTATTTCATGTGTTTTTATCACTTCCATTGTTATTTATTATTTCTTGTGTATTTTATTATTTCATGTGCTTTTGTCATTTTCATGATTTTTATGTGCTTTTATCATTTTATTCGGTTTAATGTAGAATTAAATGTGTTTATTTATTAATTAATTAAAAAACAAAAAAGAAAGAAAACGTTTTTAAAGAAAAAAAAATAAAAAAAGAGAGGAGCAAGTCTTGGAAAATGGCAGCACGCTTGAGGTCTTGGAAAATGGCAACACGCTTTGTCTGGCTCAAGATTGGTACGTCTCCTTTCACCATTGAACAAAAGCTTCTAATCCTTGGACAATACTCAGAAATTTGGCTTTAAATTGAGCCATTGCTCTGATGAGGAGGAGGACTTTTGGGCAGTCAAAAAGAAAGAAAAAGAGCAGAGGCTCTCGAAGAGAGGCCCCCGGCTCCTTCTCCCACCCAACATTTTTCTCCTCCACATACACTTTCTCTCATCACCAACCACCACCCCTATCAGGACCGCAGCATCACCAGCAACACGCCGATGCCCCTAGCTCGGCCCGAAACCGCCGGAAAACGGAGAAAAGCGCCGCCGACCGCAGGACCTCCTCCTCCATCCCCTCCGATTTACTGTGTTTCATCACTTCTATCTATCACCATTAGCTCCGCCACGACGAGACGAAGCCAACCCACCCTTTCACGCTGCCGGAGATGGCCTGAGCACGGAGAAAACGGCCACAATCCGATCCGACGTCAGCAGCTCGTTTTCTCTTCAACCGGAGCTCCGTTCGCCGTAAAACCACCACCAAGCGTCTCTCCCTTCGCCTTCGCACCAATAAGAGCCAGAACCGCCGCCTAAAAATCAATTTCGTCGCCGCCGCCGTCAGCTCCGCCGCCTGGTTCGCGCGAGTGAAGAAGAAGAAGCTGCAGCACCTCTTTTTAAATTTTTGGTAAAATCACAACCTCAGTCCCTGTCCCTATACTTTCGCCCTTCTGTCATTTAAACCCTTGAGTTTTTCAAAGCTGCATTCAAGTCACTCTGTCAAGTTAAAAACCTCACTTTTGGGCACTAGGCCTAAATCTTTTTGTGTTTTAGTTAATATTTTTGTTATTATGTCAATCTAAATTATTTTAATTTTATTTTCAAGATATTTTGAGTTTTTATTATTTATGTAAATTACTAAGAATCCTTTTCTTTTATTTTTAGTGTTATTCTTTATTTTTTTCTATTATATCTTAAAATCGAGCAAAATATAAAAATATCCCTGGTACCAATTTTGGGCGCTCGAAAATTTTATGATTTTTTTAGCGAACTGACAAAAGATTTCAGATCTCTCGTAGACAATTTCAGGTTTCTGATCGACCTAGGAAAACGATTGGTGGCGACTCCTGTCAAAAACCACGTCGCTACAGCAGTTTCACCCCATCATGTATCACTATAGAATCCTAACCATATCTTGTGTCCTCGCTTGATTTTATAATTCCCACGCTTCTGAATAACATATACAGAATGAGAAACCGAGAAACCTGAAAACAATTCTAGACCGTAGCAACTGGAGGGTCCTCCAAGTAAATTTCACCAAAAAATTACCTAATGCACCCCTGTCAATTTGAATGACTCCCCAGAATCCATATCCAATATATTCGACTCACCCCCAACCACAAACCTGATCCACACACACACCAGTCCCCACCCCAGATCTGATATCTTAATGTAATCGATCTCCACAAACATAATTGCATATCATATATGCAAATAGGGTCTGAGCTAGAGGAGTCAAAAGGGATCCCTTGTGAAATCTATTCTTGTCGCCAAAACTTGATGAGTGGTGGACAAAGACTATTAATATGCACATCTTTAACACTATAGCAACATCACCCCCGCCTGACGCGAAACCGACAAGTGATCTAGATGCACCCATGTGCAACCTTGAGGATCCAAGAGCTCACATGCCAAAAGAAGAGGTCATTGGCTTTTATGACACTTCCACCTTTAATGGACCTATGAGAAGGAGTCAAACCATGAAAGCTAAGGAAGCTCTCAACCTGTTGATGCACAGTTTTACAAAATGTGAGGAGCAAAGTGAAGATATCCATAAAGATGAAGGAAAAGTTCAAGCACTCCTCAATTTGGGCCAACTCAATTCCCAAATGGTGCAAACAATTTTCAACATTTCGGTTTGGGCTCAACCAAATGACAATTTGGCCCAAGTACATGGTTCACGAATATCTCAACCTGTTGAGACAAGAATGGCGCATTCAATGCTTTCCCAAAGCTTCCAACCGTTCACTTCTCTTCAAGGACGAACTTCAGCAGCCTTGAGGACTCAAGAGTCATCCAAAATCATCCAGGAACCATTAGTGAGGAAGGAGTTACAAGTCTTGAAGCCCCTCCATCAAGAACACTTAAATGAGGATCATTTACTCCACATTTATTGGCCAAAACTCATCCCTCATCTTCCAACTCGAATTTTTATCATTTTATTTCAGTTTTCGAGTTGTTTTGGCTAGGTCTACCCATTAGCTAGCCTAGAATAATTTTTAGAAATAATTATTTTAAATTCCCATATTTACATCTCCTTTAATTTCCATCATTAAGAATGGAGATGAAGGGACTTGTCAATAGGTTTAGAATTCCAGCTTCCTTGTCCTATAAAAGGAGGTCTAGGTTAGTTTGCAAGACACAATTTCAATCATCAAATATATTTCACCTTTTTTCTTGAAATTGAGAGTGATTCTCTTTTCAACCTATCTACCTTTTTCCACTCAATTCTTGTTAAGTTTTCTTTACAAGTCTACTAAGACCAATATTGCCTTCTCATTGGAAGAATGAGGTGTTGGCCCCATCATCATTCCCCCCTTAATTTTGGCAACGAAGGCTTTCTTTGTCTTGGATCTTTTTCGGTATCAAGAAAGAGGAGTCGCCAAAGGCATAACACCATCTTTGCCTGGGCAAGGATCCAGGAGGAGTTGGCGGCCATATCCGTTCATTTCACAAGCTTCCGCATCGTTTTGCTTTGTGCATTTCGGATCTGTCAAACTTTGTTTACATTTCCGCCTCATCAATCATACATACCCCGTGTTGCTCCTTTGTTGGCTAGATCTGCTCCTCGTGTTCCAGGATACCCTCCCGGAATCACATCAATTGGTATCAGAGCCACTTGCTCAACAAGGAGAAGTTTTTCTACCCTTTTCTTTTTATTCCGCAACATATATCATTTTTGTTATCATTGTGTTTTTCTCGGTTGTTCTTGCCATTTTTAATTTATTGTTCCAGTGTTGTGCAATCTACATAGAAAAAAACAAAAAAATCGCATCTTATTTGCATTGAAAAAAGAGAAAAAAAAGCATCTTGCTTTCAACTTTGTTCTGATTACGAGATAAGGCAAATTTGAAGAATTCTTGGAACAATTTTCAAACAAAGGGCAAGAAAAAGAACAACCTCAGAGCCTTTTCAAACCTGTTCTTTCAAAAGTTGCGGAATATCCTTTTCCAAAACCCACAAAAGAACCGTTTTGCAAAAAGTAACAACACTTCCCTCAACCTGTTGAGGTTTGTTTGAGGTTTTATTTTATTGTGTCTTTTGAGTCTTGTTTTGAATCACTTTTCAAGAATTTTGAGCCAGAAAAAGTTGCTAGGTTTATAAAGAGAATCTTGTGAGTTTCTGAGTGAAAATGGCTAACGAAAGATTGTTAGCACAATTCAAAAAAATGTTGCAGGAAGAAGTTGCTCCAATAAATGAAAGGCTTGCCCGATTTGAGAACGATCAAAAAGCAGAAAAACCTCATGGCCGAGGATGTCTCAAACGCCTTCAAAGCATAGTCCAAGGCACTAAATGTGTTGAGGAATATCACAAACATCTGGAGGCAACCCTTCTTAAGGGAGGTATGATTGAGAAAGGAGAAGTCAAAATGTCTAGGTTCATCCAAGGACTTAGACCTGAAATTGTGGAGATTTTATAATTATGTGAGTACAATAATTTTCATGAGTTGTTGCAAAAAACCATCAGAATTGAAAGAAAGCTTGAGAGAGGCAACACTTCCTACAAGGTTCGACGATACAACATTTTACCAAAAGCTCCACAAAGATTCCGACCATCACCACCAAAAGTTGAAGGTACTTTGATGACAGCAAGAAAAGCTCTACTTGTGCAAGAAAATCCTCCAGCTTCTCAAGAAGATACTCCTCTTCATTCAAGAGCAAGTGTTGTTGGTGTGACCAATCAATACACAGCTCAACCTGTTGACAGAATGTTCGCTGTGGTGCCTTTAGCCCAACAAGAAATCCATGACAACAAGATCCACCTTCAGAGTGAGTCCAAGAGTAAGATGGGTAAACACATGGGAAACATTGAAAATAAAATGAAATCCCAAGTGAATTTGCAAGAGTCAAGTGTCTTTTGGGATGGTGAGAGAATAACTAGGAAAAAGAGAGATGAGTGCTTGAGAGAAAATGGTGAGCAAAAGACCCAAGTTGTCTTATCAAAAGAAAGAGTTGAGTGTTTGAGTGGAAAAATAATGAGTTTGAGAGAAAACAAGAGTCACCTCCACTTTCTCAACGTGTTGAACCAGAAAGCACCTTGCCTCCAACAGTCCCAAATGATTTACTAACATCTAATGAATTGCAAGTCTGTTCTTCTTTGATGTTTGTGCAGGAGAATGATGATGTTCATGAAGGTAAGAACATCAACCTTAAAGAAGAGCAAGAAGTTGTGGTTGAAGTACCACATGTGCCACCTTTGGAAGTTGTATCTATAGTTTTCCAAAGAACAAAAAGTCAAGGTGAAAAATCATGTTTAGAAGCATCTTACATGAAGGACGAAAGGCCACATCAAGAGGAAACATCAGTTTTGAGTGATGGTAACTTCTCTCTTTACTCAAATAAATCATTTGTTAAAAATGATTCTTTGAGTATTAATTTGCATGATGTTGGAAAATATGAAACTATGCATGAAGTTATTCCATTGAATGATTTGTGCTCTAGTTTAAGATTTGTTCAGTCTTTTATTCAACCTGTTGAATATGTTGACCCTTATGCTTCATTGTCATTGCCTTATGTGAATTGGAGAAATATTGTCAAGAATGCTTCATTTTCACCTTCTATTCTTGCTAGAGTAGAAAGCGAATTTGTACTTAATTCATGGGAAACAGTTTCTCAATGTGTTGACAGTGATTTGGAAATTGTACAGTCCATTGGATCAGGTGCATATAAAGATGCTAAACGTGTTGAACATGTCGAATTTTCTGAGAGGAAATTTGTCAATGCTAAATTCATTGTTGAATTCAACTTTGGTCATGAATTCTTTTTATGTGTCGAAATTGATGGCACATGTTTGATGAAGTTGAATGAAATGATTGGAAGAACAATATTTGTGTTTGACCCGGGAGTACGTTTGCATCCATTCAACTGTTGAGTAAGCATAGGAAAATTTTCTTTCCAAGTCCATTGCTTGAAAGTGATGAAGTTCTACCTACTACCATGTTTGAATTGAGTTGATTGAAAATGGTGATGATTTACAATGTACTTGTTTTAGTTTAAGTTCACCATATGATGATTTGTGTTGTGATATGTTCATTGAACAATGTGTATGTAAACATGTTTTGATCATTGAAAAGCATGCTTTGGATGAATTTATGTGTTTGGAGAAACATGCTGAATTAATTCGTCATAATCTGTGCATTGACCTTGTCGTATGTATGCTAAATCTTGAATATCTAATGATATCAATTTTTGCATATCTGTTGGCTATATGTTCTATATTTGTTCATGTACAAGGAACATCCCTAAAGCAATCATGTGATGTTAAGGATGAACTAGGTACCATATCATGTGAAAATGTCACTTCCAATCACTTGGTTCATCACATTGACTTTTCCAAGCAATTACATAACTTGTTCTCATACATTTTATGTGTTGCTATTTTTGCCCATAAAGTTTATAATCTAGCCAAAGAGAAAGGGCTACTTTTCTTTTGCAGGTTCAAAGGATTTATCTTTGAAGTCTTGAACTTCCAAAAAGAAGTCCACATTCATGAGAAATTACTCCAAAAATTTTCAAGACATAAGCCCCTTAAAATTTCAAGAGGGCTACCAAGGGAAGTAATTTAGTTCTCAACTTCTTTATGCATTGGATGTACATGTTCGGAATTGCTTCATCAAACCTCCTATATTTTTCTGTTACAGAACATTATGATTCGAGGTCGAATCATTTTCAAGAGGGATGTAATGACGCGAAACCGACAAGTGATCTAGATGCACCCATGTGCAACCTTGAGGATCCAAGAGCTCACATGCCAAAAGAAGAGGTCATTGGCTTTTATGACACTTCCACCTTTAATGGACCTATGAGAAGGAGTCAAACCATGAAAGCTAAGGAAGCTCTCAACCTGTTGATGCACAGTTTTACAAAGTGTGAGGAGCAAAGTGAAGATATCCATAAAGATGAAGGAAAAGTGCAAGCACTCATCAATTTGGGCCAACCCAATTCCCAAATGGTGCAAACAATTTTCAACATTTCGGTTTGGGCTCAACCAAATGACAATTTGGCCCAAGTGCATGGTTCACGAATATCTCAACCTATTTGAGATAGCAAGTGGCGCATTCAATGCTTTCCCAAAGCTTCCAACCGTTCACTTCTCTTCAAGGACGAACTTCAGCAGCCTTGAGGACTCAAGAGTCATCCAAAATCATCCAGAACCATTGGTGAGGAAGGAGTTACTAGCCTTGAAGCCCTCCATCAAGAACACTTAAATGAGGATCATTTACTCCACATTTATTGGCCAAAACTCATCCCTCATCTTCCAACTCAAATTTTTATCATTTTATTTCAGTTTTCGAGTTGTTTTGGCTAGGTCTACCCATTAGCTAGCCTAGAATAATTTTTAGAAATAATTATTTTAAATTCCCATATTTACATCTCCTTTAATTTTCATCATTAAGAATGGAGATGAAGGGACTTGTCAATAGGTTTAGAATTCTAGCTTCCTTGTCCTATAAAAGGAGGTCTAGGTTAGTTTGCAAGACACAATTTCAATCATCAAATATATTTCACCTTTTTTCTTGAAATTGAGAGTGATTCTCTTTTCAACCTATCTACCTTTTTCCACTCAATTCTTGTTAAGTTTTCTTTACAAGTCTACTAAGACCAATATTGCCTTCTCATTGGAAGAAGGATGTGTTGGCCCCATCATCATTCCCCCCTTAATTTTGGCAACGAAGGCTTTCTTTGTCTTGGACGTTTTTCGGTATCAAGAAGGAGGAGTCGCCAAAGGCATAACACCATCTTTGCCTGGGCAAGGATCCAGGAGGAGTTGGCGGCCATATCCGTTCGTTTCACAAGCTTCCACATCGTTTTGCTTTGTGCATTTCGGATCTGTCAACCTGTTTACATTTCCGCCTCATCAATCATACATACCCCGTGTTGCTCCTTTGTTGGCTAGATCTGCTCCTCGTGTTCCAGGATACCCTCCCGGAATCACATCACCGCCGCTGCCATTGAGCACACAAGATCACGAGGCATGCAGACCGCGAGACCACACCTTTCCGTGAGGCCCAAGCCTTCGCGATGAGCACCTCCTCGCTAGGTCCAAGCCTTCGCGTAGTGCCCCTTCGGGCAGCTCACAAGACGCAGGGCCACGCCCTCGCAAGGAAAAC
The DNA here is from genome assembly GCA_024586325.1 of Stellera chamaejasme. Classification (NCBI taxonomy): domain Eukaryota; kingdom Viridiplantae; phylum Streptophyta; class Magnoliopsida; order Malvales; family Thymelaeaceae; genus Stellera; species Stellera chamaejasme. The sequence goes on along the minus strand of CM044987.1, from coordinate 16,432,829 downwards.
TCTCATGACGACAAGCGAGGCCACACCCTCGCCTAGCAAGGTCGTCCGCAATACTTAGCCTCAATTAAGGAAGGGCAACTGGTGACGGTTAACTGCCATGATACGCATAAACCTCTCACGTTCGCCACTACTCCACCTTCCCCACTAGTCGGAAACATGGGTAACCACCCCACTACCTCAAGTCATGGGACATCCACGACCTCAACACCTCCTATAAAAGGAAGACTTGGGAAAGGTACACCCCATCTATACTCTCCCACTCCTCTTTCTGCTCTTGAGTATTATGTTTCACCCTTTTCTTTTATTTAAAAATATACGTGGTACCAATTTTGGGCGCTCGGAAATTTTATGATTTTTTTAGCGTAACTGACAAACGATTCCAGATCTCTCGTAGACCATTTCAGGTTTCCAATCGACCTAGTAAAAAGATTGGTGGCAACTCCTGTCAAAAACCACGTCGCTACAGATGGCGACTCCGCTTGGGACTTGTTCGGCCACAAAAGGGGTTTGTTTTTATTTATTTGCTTGATTTTACCTTTTTTTTTATTGTGTTTATATTGTACATATTGTAACACACACACAACATACATGTTACATTCATGTCATTGAGCTTCCTACCCGAGCTCTAAACAAAACAAGATCTTTCTAAGCGGAATACGGTGTTGTTGTACTGTGAGACTTTATTCTCCAAGCCTTCACCGTTTCCTAGTAGGGAGGTAGTGCTAGTCTCGTGGGATTAATATTCCCCGCATGGACTCACGAAAAACTACGACCCAGATTAATCCATTCCTTGCATGTCCCTCGTGGGTAAGGATTGGGCCGTCGTTATTCAACGATGGGATCTGGGAACCACCATCAGCCTTTTGGTTAAACCTATCCCTGCATATAGTTCACCCGTGTCTAACACTTAGAACCGACCTTAGATTTCACTACCCATTTTTCACCCCGGGCATGCTTCATAATTCACATACTTGTCATATGTTGTAATTTGTATGGTGTATAGTTTGACTTTGGCATGAATTAAATTTTTTGGATCAAGTCCGAACAATAAAAGCATCAAAGTTAGGATACTGTCAAGACTTAGTGGGACAAACACGAGACTCATCACCAGGTGCAAGAGTGACAAACAGGGAAGCTTAAAATCACATAACATTGGTTAGCTACACAAGACTTGACAATTTGTTGAATGTTTGAGACATCCAAGTGATCGCACCGAGTTAAATGAGACAAGTATACTGGCTTGAGATTGGTCGAGATCTTTTGTGCAATTGTCAATTCAATCATTTGTACTTTATACTTGTACATTTTTGTATATGATTTACACTAACTGGTGTTCTTTTTCTGTTAATCTTTTTTTATAACATTCACACGCATCATATTTTCTTTCAAATTATCAATGACACAATTGCTCATCGATCATGCATTTGGTCATTTCTTTTTCCACGCATGTCACTATACATTTTCATTCATACACAAGTAAAATCATGTTGCAAAAAAAGAGGGACATCAAGGAGCAATAGAACAATTGTATGATGTGAAAAAAAATCCGACGACCTCCATTTGTGACATGGAAAGACAATTTCTCACATGTCGTCTTTAAGCTATGTCTAATACGTTGATCAATACAAATTGATGAATAATTGGAGAAATCTTTGAATTTTTACTCAAATCTTTGAGAGCTTGCCAAGATAAATTGAAAGTTAAAGTTATCTAGATGTAGTCCAAAATCTAGGGTACAATCTTTGTTGCAATGGACCTCTATTATTCTTTATCTTGAAATAAGAAGGGGTAAATGTGCACTTTGGCATCCTTTAGCAAAATACCACACCACAGTTCAAGCATTCTTTTCTCCATTTCAAGACTTTTTCACCAAGCCACAACATAAATAATGTCACCGATGAGTAAAAAGAGGGACTTGATAGTGGCTATCTCGAAGACATTGCTGAATCTGGTAAAGAGCGATTTCGGTGTGACCCTTCAACTATGGGATTCTTTTTGGAGATAATTTTGCCTTACGCAATAGTTCAATGGCTAAAATTACCATCAGAGAGCTCTGTTTATGCAGCAAAAGATCAGTCATCTCAAAGATTCTTTCCAAAAGAAGAAAACTTCATTCATCAAAAAGAAGTATGAGAACAAAAGAACATTTCAGATCATTGCTACGGTCGAGATCAAGTCAAGTTTCATTCATCAATCTCAAAGTCAGATCAACGGTCATGATGTCTTCATCACATCAATACCCATGACTCTCAAAAATGAAAAAATGGAAAAAGGGGTCAATGTAAATTTTATTCCGCTGTCTTTAGCTAAAAATGGCTGAAGTTACAAATAGTGCTAGTAGCCATTTGTCTTTGCATTTTAGTCAGAAGTAATCGGGCGTAGGTAGCAACCACTATTTACGTTCGCATGAAAATGACTAAAAAACGCAAGTCAAACAAGGTCCGACCCAAAAAAAGAAAAGGAAAAGAAAAAAAGAAAAATGAGAAAGTGAGTCATGGAGTCTAAACTGAAAACCTGCAAAGGCGGTTTAGAATGAAGACACGATTCACCAGCCTAATGAACAAGGGGGCAACAAAGAAGTATCAAGCAATATTAACCAATTCTCAAGTTTCTCAAGAGTAGTTCCACGCATCATGAGAGTTGGGTGAACATTTGAGGTCATTCTTGTTGGATAAGGCAATGATTTCGTTATTGGCACTATCAGGTCCTACAAAGAATTTGTTCATCAGTGACATTACTAGGCCTTTTGCCTAAACTACTCTACTTTTCACAACCCACATCAACGGATGTCATTTACCTTAAAGAACCATTTGAATGATGTTCTTTCTTCACCTTAACCTCCACATGAGACGATCCTTCGTACTAAAAAAATCTTTTTCTTCCCGCACATTCTACTTCTTCAAATTGAAAAGGGAAAGAATAACATAGTCATAATAATAACACAAAGATCATCATATATTTTGTCAAGCTCTACAAATTGATAAGAGTTTTCTTTAAAGACCAACCGTTAAACATTAATGAGTATGGATCTTACGGTAGACATGGTTTAAAGACTCTTGTTGAGAATATGCATTTTTGTGACCACAACTGGGGGGCAAATAGATCATTCACTCATATAATTATTCTCAGGGGCAAAGGAATCCAGGAATGGAAAACAATTTTTCGACAATGAAGTAAGATCACATCAGACAAGATGAAAGACATTCATGAAGAAAGCTTAGTAAATGTTTCTGCATCTACCATGCATCATTGGTTTTAATTGAAGATCTTCATCATTGCAAATCCAAACATCAAGCATTATCAGAGTCATGATCATCATGTGTCATACATAATATCATCATCCATTCTCAAAGACAGGTTTTCAAGAAACTCGCCGACTCAGGTTTTGATATCAAGACGGGAGGATTTTGATGAGAAGCTCTCTAAGAGTACAATGATTCATGTATACTTTGGCTTGGAAGCTTTCAGGTTTCATTTAAGCTTTCCATATTACCATGATACGATAACACATTATCTTTCATTTGCTTCATCTTGCACATACGGGGCACATTGAAATTGCGCATAGTCAAAGACTACAACTCTCAGAAATTTGCTCATTGTGTACGATTTCACATTTCCGAAGTTTAGTCATTTTGTCGAACTTCACCATTTTCCAAATTCGCTCGTTTTGCGCGATTTCACATTTTTATGAAGTTTAGTCATTTTGTCAAACTTCATATCAATCTCATTCACTCAGATTTTTCATTAAAGGCAAGGAAGGTTCCTTAGCCTTAACCCATGAGAGAAAAGTTTCTCTCCTTGCATGGTAAGAAAGTTCTTCCATTCTCTTCATCCCATGTCACTGGAGCTTCGCTCAAAGACGGCACTGGTGTCGTAGCTGCTCCTCGAGCTCATTTCACACAAAAAGGTTGGTCTCAACAAAATCTTTGGTTGCCAAGTATTCATTTCTGACCATTTTCAGCTCTTGCCCGAGCATTAACAACCCTCTTGAAGTCGTCTGCTTCCCTCCTGGTCCACAGAACTCCACATGGGAGAAACTTTCCTTCAAAACGCTCCTAAGTTGCAGAAAATATCTTTTTCGGAGCCTAGTGATCTTTTCCCAACATTCGATAGCCCTTTCTCCTCATCTTCACCGTGTTCCGGTGAAACCAGCGCCGCCTGTGTCGAGTCTCTCACAAGGAAGAAGAAAGCTCTTCTCTTCATCTAATATTTCAAAACTTCACTCATTTTGTGAGATGTCTCGACTTAGAATTGTAGTCATTTCGTCACACTTCTCACTGAATCACTCAGCTTTTCACCAAAGGCATGGAAAGTTCTTTTGCCAAGCCCGGAAGGAAAAGTTTCTCTCCCCATATGGTAAGAAAGTTCTTATCATTCTTCTCACTTCATGATAATCTCTTTTCACCAACAGGGAGGAAAGTTCTTCGACCTTAATCGTGAAAGAAAAGTCTTCTCTCACTGAATGGTAAGAAGGTTCTCACCATTTATCTCAAGATATCAAAATCTTCCATCAAAGAAGCAAAGAAAGTTCTTTTGCGTCGTAAGGAAAAGAAATGTTTCTCCCCTTCATGAAAAAACAAGAAAAGTTCTTGTTATTCGATCACAACTATCAACAATCATTCATCAACTTTTGTCGAGTATTGAGAAAGTTCTCAATCTCGAATGCTTGAGGTAAGGAAGGTTCCTTAACCTCAAAAAGTTATTTTCCTCCACGATTTCATCAAACTCCCCTCACTTTCAAAAATTCGCTCATTTGGCTCGATTTCTAATCTCGGAAGTTTAGTCATTTCGTGAAACTTCCCATCAATCTCAATCACTCATATTTTCACCAAAGGTAAGGAAGGTTCCTTAACCTTAATTCGAAGAGAAAAGTTTTTCTTCGCTAATGGTAAGAAAGTTCTTACCATTCTTCTCATTTCGGGATATCAAAAAAATTCACTAAAGGCTAGGAAGGTTCTTACTATTCCTCTCCTTGAATGGTAAGAAAGTTCTTCCACTCTCCTCATTTCAAACTCAATCATGATTTTCACTAAAAGGCATGGAAAGTTCCATCGCCAAAGTCCAGAGAGAAAGGTTTCTCTCCCTATATGGTAAGAAAGCTCTTACCATTCTTCTCATTTCAGGGTCTTAACCAATGATCTCTTTTCACCAACAGTGAGGAAAGTTCCTCAATCTTGAACGTGAAAGAAATGTCTCTCTCGCCGAATGGTAAGAAGGTTCTTACCATTCACTCCATCTCGATACTTTAATCAAGTCTTTTGACAAAGAGGCAAGAAAGGTTTCTTCCCTTCACAAACAACAAGTCTTGTTGTTCAATTTTTATCAACCAGTCATCTATCTTTACCGAGCATTGGGAATATTCTCAATCTCGAACTATTGAAGCAAGGAAGGTTCTTTTGCTTCACGAATAATGAGAAGGCTCTTGTTATTCGATTTCAATCAATCAGTCAATCAATCAATCAGTCGTATATCTTTACCGAGCATTGGGAATATTCTCAATCTCGAACTATTGAAGCAAGGAAGGTTCCTTCGCTTCACGAATAATGAGAAGGTTCTTGTTATTCGATTTCAATCAATCAGTCAGTCATCTACTATTACCGAGCATTGGGAATACTCTCAATCTCGAACTATTGAAGCAATGAATGTTCCTTCGCTTCACTTCACGAATAATAAGAAGGCTCTTGTTATTCGATTTCATTCAAACAGTCAGTCAGTCACTTATTTTTGAGGAATATTGGGAAAGTTCTCAATCTCAAACTATTTGAAGGGAGGAAGGTTCCGCCGCTTCACGGATAATGAGAAGGTCCTTGTTATCCAAACACAACTTTCATCAATCAGTCATTCATCTCACTTTTGCCGAGCATTGGGAAGGTTCTCAATCTCGAATTACCGGAGCAAGGAAGGTTCCTTCGCTTCACGAATAACGAGAAAGTTCTTGTTATTTCATCTCAACTTTCATTCAATCAGTCATTCATCTTACTTTTGCCGAGCATTGGGAAGGTTCTCAATCTCGAATTACCGGAGCAAGGAAGGTTCCTTCGTTTCACGAATAACGAGAAAGTTCTTGTTATTTCATCTCAACTTTCATTCAAATCAGTCATTCATCTCACTTTTTCTGAGCATTGGGAAGGTTCTCAATCTAGAATTATTGGAGCAATGAAAGTTCCTTCGCTTCACGAATAAGGAGAAAGTTCTTATTATTCGATCTCAACTTTCAACCATCAATCAGCCAGTCAGTCACCTATTTTCACCGAGTATTGGGAAGGTTCTCAGTCTCGAATCTTCAGAAGAGTAAGGAGAGTTCCTTAACTCTATATAGCGGAAAGGTTTCCGCTATTCAATTCAATAGGAAAGTTCCTGTTGAATGAAGCAAGGAAGGTTCCTTCGCTTCAGAAATGTAAGAAAAGTTTCTTCCTTTCATGAATGATGAGAAGGTTCTCGTTATTCGCCGGACAAAATTTGGGGTCATCCTACTTTGCGTGTTCCATTTCTCATGAAACACGCAAAGGGGGGCAACTGTTGACACCCAATTTCATCCAGACTAATGTTATCTAGTTCGTAATTGCGATTTTTCAGTATTTTTATTGTGTGATTTTTGTCTTTTTATTTTATGTGATTTTTACCACTTGTGTATTTTACGTGATTTTCGTCATTTTCATTATTTGTCGTAGTTTGTATCATTTTCGTGTACTTTTGTCACTTTCGTTATTTTCATGAACTTTTTTTTATTTCGTGTGCCTTTGTTAATTTCGTTAACTTTTGACATTTTTTATTATTTCATGTGCTTTTGTTATTTTCGTTATTTTGTGAACTCTTTTTCATTTTTGATCTTTTGTCATTTTTATTTCATGTATCACTTCCATTGTTATTTATTAGTTCTTGTGTCTTTTATTTTTTAATGTGCTTTTGTCATTTTCATGATTTTTATGTGCTTTTATCATTTTACTCGGTTTAATGTAGAATTAAATGTGTTTATTTTATTAATTAATTAAAAAAACAAAAAAAGAAAGAAAATGTTTTTAAAGAAAAAAAGAAAAAAAGAGAAGAGCAAGTCTTGGAAAATGGCAGCACACTTGAGGTATTGGAAAATGGCAGCACGCTTTGTCTGGCTAAAGATTGGTAGGTCTACTTTCACCATTGAACAAAAGCTTCTAATCCTTGGACAATACTCTGAAATTTGGCTTTAAATTGAGTCATTGCTCTGATGAGGAGGAGGAGTTTTGGGCAGTCAAAAAGAAAGAAAAAGAGCAGAGGCTCTCGAAGAGAGGGCCCCGGCTCCTTCTCCCACCCAACATTTTTCTCCTCCACATACGCTTTCTCTCATCAACAACCACCACCCCTATCAGGACCGCAGCATCACCAACAACACGCCGGCGCCTCTAGCTCGGCCCGAAACCGCCGGAAAACGGAGAAAAGCGCCGCCGACAGCCGGACCTCCTCCTCCATCCCCTCCGATTTACAGCGTTTCATCACTCCTATCTATCACCATTAGCTCCGCCACGACGAGACGAAGCCAACCCACCCTTTCACGCTGCCGGAGATGGCCTGAGCACGGAGAAAACGGCCACAATCCGATCCGACATCGGCAGCCCGTTTTCTCTCCAACCAGACCTCCGTTCGCCGTAAAACCACCACCAAGCGTCTCTCCCTTCGCCTTCACACCCATACGAGCCAGAACCGCCGCCTAAAAATCAATTTCGTCGCCGCCGCCGTCAGCTCCGCCGCCTGGTTCGCGCGAGTGAAGAAGAAGCTGTTGCACCTCTTTTTAAATTTTTGGTAAAATCACAACCTCAGTCCCTTCCCTTTACTTTCGCCCTTCTATCATTTAAACCCCTTGAGTTTTTCAAAGCTGCATTCAAGTCACTCTGTCTAGTTAAAATCCTCACTTTTGGGCACTAGGCCTAAATCTTTTTGTGTTTTAGTTAATATTTTTGTTATTATGTCAATCTAAATTATTTTAATTTTATTTTCAAGATAATTTTGAGTTTTTATTATTTATGTAAATTACTAAGAATCCTTTTCTTTTATTTTTAGTGTTATTCTTTATCTTTTTTTATTATATTTTAAAATCAAGCAAAATCTAAAAATATCCGTGGTACCAATTTTGGGCGCTCGGAAATTTTATGATTTTTTTAGCGTAACTGACAAACGATTCCAGATTTCCCGTAGACCATTTCAGGTTTCCAATCGACCTAGGAAAAAGATTGGAGGTGACTCCTGTCAAAAACCACGTCGCTACAGCAGTTTCACCCAATCATGTATCACTATAGAATCCTAACCATATCTTGTATCCTCGCTTGATTTTATAATTCCCACGCTTCTGAATAACATATACAGAATGAGAAACCTGAAAACAATTCTAGACCGTAGCAACTGGAGGGTCCTCCAAGTAAATTTCACCAAACAATTACTGAATGCACCCCTGCCAATTTGAATGACTCCCCAGAATCCATATCCAATATATTCGACTCACCCCCAACCACAAACCTGATCCACACACACACCAGTCCCCACCCCAGATCTGATATCTTAATGTAATCAATCTCCACAAACATAATTGCATATCATATATGCAAATAGGGTCTGAGCTAGAGGAGTCAAAAGGGGTCCCTTGTGAAATCTATTCTTGTCGCTAAAACTTGATGAGTGGTGGATAAAGACTATTAATATGCATATCTTTAACACTATAGCAACATCACCCGCCGCTGCCATTGAGCAAACAAGATCACGAGGCATGCAGACCGCGAGACCACACCTTTCCGTGAGGCCCGAGCCGTCGCGATGAGCACCTCCTCGCTAGGTCCAAGCCTTCGCGTAGTGCCCCTTCGGGCAACTCACAAGACGGAGGGCCGCGCCCTCGCAAGGAAAACTCTCATAACGACAAGCGAGGCCACGCCCTCGCCTAGCAAGGTCGTCCGCAATACTTAGCCTCAATTAAGGAAGGGCAACAGGTGACGGTTAACTGCCATGATACGCATAAACCTCTCACGTTCGCCACTACTCCACCTTCCCCACTAGTCGGAAACATGGGTAACCACCCCACTACCTCAGGTCATGGGACATCCACGACCTCAACACCTCCTATAAAAGGAAGACTTGGGAAAGGTACACCCCATCTACACTCTCCCACTCCTCTTTATGCTCTTGAGTATTCTGTTTCACTCTTTGCAGATCACTCGGTAAGAAGCAGATCGTCGTCTTTAACATCGCACCACTCCTCCACGCATCTAAGAGCTCGCGCCGTAAAGGAACGAAGCTATCACTAAACTGAAACCTAAACAATTTCAGTTAAATAAAATTTCACATTTTTTATCAGAATAGAGGGCATGTAGTGATAATTGCGTAGATCAAACCAGGCAAATTGATTCAATTGAATGGCAAGAAGATTTATACAGGAAAACAAAAACTTAAGAGCTAATATCTAATGAAGCACTAAATCGAATCTTTCACAAAAATCACTACTGGGTAGAGCAATAAGGAAACCCCAAAAGTGGAAAAACTCACCTCTAGATTGAGGCCTAGCCATGGTTTCGGCCTCCCCCAACCCCTGTTAAGACCATCTTGTTGCCGCCAACCCTACCAATCCCGCGAACCTTGTTGTTGTTGTCGAGAGGCTGACGATGGTGGCGGTGCTACGTGGACCAAACCATTGCCAGAGAGAAGCAAAACAAATCATAGAATTCAAGAATTACTTAAAAAGAGATTCTTCAAGGAATTACTGGTTGCAATTCTATCGATCTTCAATGGGAAAAAATAATTGCAAGAAGAAAATTGAACAGAGGTTTAAGGAAGAGGGCTGACTTCAGATGTCGGAGCTCCGTCGCCGGACTTAGATCGGCGTCCTTCCCCGCGTTCCTGTGGCGTCCTTCTGCTCTCTCCGCTCGCCAGATCTCTGGCTCGTCGGCGAATCACCATCACTTGAAATCGGTGGCGAGTTCGTTGATCTCTTTCTTCTCTCGTTCTCGCGACTCTATGCCTTCCCTGGACTAACCTAAATCGATGGAAGGACTCAAACAAATCAATATATGCAACACAATTCTACAAATCACCAAAATAAAGATACATCAAATATGAAAAATAGTACAAAGATATGGTAGAGATTGAGAAAAGAAGACCCACCAGTGACATCAAAACCGGTGCCTAGCCTCTGTCTTGCAATTCAGGCCACGGTTTTCATCCCGGTTGCCTCCATTCTCCTCATCCTTCACCGGCACGCTGCTCCTAGCCGTTTCCTCCTCCAATAGAGCCTGTTACCGTCGCGCCCGAAGGAGGGCAGGTCCGCCAGATTTATTGCCCGCGATCTGCGTTTTTCAACTTCATCTGCAATTTTGTTTTTGGGTTTTAGTGGCAACTCTCCTAACCATAGAGAGAAGAGAAGAGAAGGGATCCATTAGAGTTTTCAAAATACATTTCTATACTTGATAAGAGATATGAAGGAAAGGCCTTGTAGGGTGATAGATGAAACATAGGACGCGTGTAGATGAAAGTTGGATGCGTGGAAGGTGAGAATTGATGAATGGACAGATGGTAGAATAGAACTCTGTAGAAACAAAGATGAGAGTTTTCATTTTAGTTTGTAAAAATAGAAGACCTAAGAAAACAGCTTTACGTGAAAGCAAGTGCATTTCACGCATCAACGATGTGCGCTTTTTGTGAAAGCATATAGGGTATTTTAACGATTCGATTTTAGGCTAAATGTCTCAATGACTAAATGGTGCATTAGTTATGTAACAATGAAAATGATGGTTCAATTTTGTCTTAAATTGAGTTCTAAGCCATCGTTTCCCCTAGGAATGTCAAAAGCTGACCCGACCCGAGCAACCCGCCCGAACCGACCCAACCATAGTTGACTTAAAAAGTCAACTACCTGAACCCAACCTGACCTAAACCCAACTCGTGTAAGTTGAAACACGAGATTACCTAAATCTGAAAGAACCCGAACCCGAGTGAACTCAAAAGGATCCGAACTCGGAAGAACCCGAAAGGACCCAAAAAGACTCGATCATAATAGTATATTGAGAAATTATATTCAAGTTACAAGTATAAAAATTTTCATTTTTATAATTTGCTCATAAATTAATTTATTTTACCTTAAATTGTTTTTGTCACAAAAAATTCTTTTATATTTTTCTATTATTTAGATTTGACCATCTAATTTTCACTTATAATTTTTTGTTCAATTCATATGGAGTATATAACTTATAGTTTTTTTGTTCAATTCATATGGAGTATATATGTTAAAGAAAATCAATTTTGTTTAAGCATTTTCCAATTCTGTTAGAGCAATGATTAATTTCTGATTTTGTAGGAGCAATAACTAATTTTAATGTTGTTGAAACAATGTTTAATTTCCAATTTTATTGGAGTAATGTCCAAGTTTTAATTTTTTTTAAAGCAACGACCAATTTTCAATTTTGTGAGAGTATTGCCCAATTCCAATTTATGGAAGCAATATCCAACTTTCAATTTTGTTAGAGTAATGCTCAGTTTCCAAACTTGTTGGAGCATGGTCAACTCCAATTTTGTTGTAGTTATATCCAATTCCAATTTTGTTGGAGCAATGATTAATTTCTAATTTTGTTGAAGCAATAACCATTTTTAATTTTTGTTGAAGCAAAATCTAATTTTCAATTTTGTTGGACCAATTTCCAACTTTTGTTGAAGCGATTAATGTTGAAGCAATGTTAATTTTGTTGGACCAATTTCCAATTTTGTTGAAGCAATAACCAATCTTAATATTTGTTGAAGCAATGTCTAATTTCCAATTTTATTGTAGCAATATATAATTTTATTTTTTTGGGAACAATGACTAATTAGTTTCAATTTTGAGGGAGTAATACCCAATTCCAATTTTGTGGGAGCATTGTTGAATTTCCAAATTTCCACAAGCAATGTTCAACTTCAATTTGTGCAATTCCAATTTTGTTGAAGCAACATTCGATTCCAATTTTATTGAAACATTTTCTATTGTTGAATAAATTTTAGCATATAGATTGTATTTGGTTAACTTACTTACATTTTCATTTTTTAAATTCTGATTAATTTTGATATAACGAATAATTTTTTAAGATTCGCTAATTTAAGAAATCCTATATGAAATTTTATACTCCCTCCATCCTAAAAGAATGGTGCATTTCTTTTTCTGTATTTAATCTATGATTTTATTTCTTCAAACATTTTAATATATATAAGTTAAATAATAAAAATACAAATTGTATATTAACGTTTGTAGTTTCTAAATATATTTTCTTTTCAAAAAGTTTTAATGACCTTTTCCTAATACTCCCTCCGTCCGCAAAAGATTTGCAACATTTGTTTTGACAATTTTACCGTATTTAATCTATGATTTTTTTATGAATATATAGACATTGAAAATCAAAATTTGTCATACGTGTACTATAATTTGAAATGGGAAAAGGACCGTTTTTTCCACCGAGGTTTGTTCGATGGACATTTTTTTACCACACTTTAAAAATCTGAACTTTTTTGCTACTGGCGTTATAGATTTTGGACCCTGTTTGCCACTCTCTCGTTAAAATGCTACGCTGTGCATATGTGGCACTGATATGGCATTTCATTAACTGAGTTGGCATCTCTAGGTTGACCCCGTTTTGATAAAACGACATTGTTTTGTCTTGATTAATTAGTAATGAATCAGAGCCGTCCGATTCAGACCCCGTCGGCGAACGGACAGAGCCAAAGAAACACGGCTGAAAGCCAAGTCCATCGAAGGAAGCGCCGATGAACCACGTGGAGGCAGAGCGCCAGCGGTGGGATAAGCTCAACCATCGGTTCTACGTGCTGCGTGCGGTGGTCCCGAACGTTTCAAGGATGGACAAAACGTCATTGGAAGTGGACAGTGCGGCGATGCCGGACAACCACTGTCAAAATACGCTAGGACCGAGAGACGAGCAATCAGTGTTGTAGATCTGGATCGGCGTAAGTAGAGGTGAAGATCTTCGGAAATGATGCAATTATACGAGTTCAATCGGAGAACGTGAACCATTCGGCGGTGAGGCTGATGATGGTGTTAAAGGAGCATGAGTTTCTAGCGGTCCGTCACTCCAAGTAGTGGCACATGTGGGCGTTAACAGCTCACATGGCATGAGACTAACGGTATATTCGCTCCGTCACCAAGTTGTCGCAACATGGGTCCAAAAAAATATAATCTGTGATAAACTTGGACACCCAAACACAAATAAGTTGCAAAAAAGTCCAAATTTTAAAAGTTTGGTAAAAAGGCCTCATCGAATAAATCTTGGTAGCAAAAACGGTCCTTTTCCATTTGAATTCTAAATTTTCTAAATATATTTTTTCTAAATTTTTTCTCAATGATTATCTTTGTTAAAATTTGAGTCAAACATTGAACTTTGAAACGGTAAAGTCAAACGCTACAATTTTTAGCGGACGAAGGGAGTAATAATTTGAATATACCATAACATCAAAAAAGAAACACACCATTCTTTTAGGGACGAAGTATTAATTTTCTCCTTTATGGAAAATATATTTAACTATTAAAATTTTGCATTTTGATGATATTTCTTTATAATCCATGATTGCATAATCTAATCCGAATTTGACCCGGTTACGATCTGAAGTAATCCGACCCAACCCAACCCGAATTCGGAAAAACTCAAACCCGATCTCAACCTAAACCCGAATGACCCGACCAAAACCCAACCCAACCCAACCCGAAAACAACTAAACCCGATTTTAACTTGAACCCAACCTAGCCCAACCTGCCCGATTGACATCCCTTGTTTCCCCCAATTACCAATAAAATTGTGAAGGACCAAAATAGGACAATGTACCATAGGATAGGACCAAAACAAGACAATTTTTTAAAATAGGACCAAAACATGAAAATAATTATTTTTACTGGACTGCCAGCGAAAAGTTACTCTTTCTAAGTGCAAATGGGTTGGATCAACAAATGGGCTTTTTATTGGATTTATGTCAGAAATGACCAAAATTGTGTATTTAAAATACAGACCAAAATTGTGTATTTAAAATACAGACCAAAATTGTGTATTTAAAATTAACCATCTATACATTTAGGAACAAGCTAAACAGTAATGAATAGTAAACTGTTTTTTTTTGTGTATCCATTTGTATGCATAATTAATGAATCTACCTTCTTTACCATTGTTGTGCATTGGTTTAATTAAATCTATGGTTCCTATTTTATCAACTTTAAATTATTCTACATTCATGCACACCAAATAAAAACTCAACCTCCCACTTACTTTGTTTGTCTTTTATTTGTATTTGTTTGTCTTCTACCATATTTCTACAATGTTTATGTTATATATATATATATATATATATATATATATATATATATATATATGTAGCGACGTGGTTTTTGACAGGAGTCGCCACCAATATTTTTCCAAGGTCGATTGGGAACCTGAAAATGGTCTACGAGAGATCTGGAATCGTTTGTCAGTTACGCTAAAAAAATCATAAATTTTGGAGCATCCAAAAATTGGTACCACGAGTGTTTTTAGATTTTTGCTTGATTTGAAGACATAGTAAAAAAAAAGATAAAGAATAACACTAAAAATAAAAGGATTCTTAGTAATTTACATAGATAATAAAAACTCAAAATATCTTGAAAATAAAATTAAAATAATTTAGATTGACATAATAACAAAAAAATATTAACTAAAACACAAAAAAGTTTAGGCCTAATGCCATTTTTGTCAAGTTTTAAACTTGATGGAGGGCTGAAATGAAGTTGTGGACAACTAAAGGGCGGTTTAAGTGGAAAAGGGACGAAAGTAAAGGGACAATGACTGAAGTTGTAAGTCTACCCAAAAGTTATAAACAGGTGAAGGTTCTTCTTCTTCTCCGACGCGTCACCGGCGTTCGTTGCAGACAGCGGCGGGAATAGCGGCGACTGATTCCGGCAGCGGTTCAGGTGCTAGTCGGTGCGGCGGAGGTAGGTGGTGCAGTCGGTGGTGGTCTCGCGGCCAACCGAGCTCCGGTTAGAGAGAAAACGGGTTCCGAGTCGGAATCGGATTGTGGCCCTTTTTCTCCGTACTCAGTCCATCACCGGCAGCATGCAAGGGTGGGTTGGCTTCGTCTCGTCGTGGCGGAGCTAATGGTGATGGATAGCAGTGGTGAAAGATAACAAATCGGAGGGGATGGAGTGAAACGATCCGGCGCGTCGGCGTCGAATTCCTCCGTTTTCCGGCGGTTTCGGACAGAGAGGAGGGTGTCTGCTGGTTTCTGGGAGGTCGGCGATGACGATGGAGATGGTGGTGGATGACGAAAGTTACCGGAGCGCAAAGTGGAAGGTGGGGAACGAATTCGGCGGTGAACGTTTTTTTTGTGCCGGTTCCGAATCTCCCTGCCGTTTCTTAATAAATGTCTTCGAAAGAAAGGTGATTTAGTTTTTTAGTTTATTAGATTACTTACTTAAATTAGTAGTATATTTAGGTATGTATTTTTTTCACATAAATGATAAATAAATGGACTCTAATTAATTGAATAACTTAAAGCAGCATTATTTTGACCCCGCAATAGAGCGGGGGGTAGAACAAATTTCGCTTAAATTAATTTAAGGCTAATTTAAAATTGGGAAAACAAATAGATGAAGAATTTTGACTTTAGTTTTAGTTATACGATAACATAATGGGGCTTTCTAAGTGCAAATGGGCTTAATCAACAAATGGCTTTTTATGAGATTTATGTCGAATATGGCGTAAACTGTGTATTTAAAATACAGATAAAAAACATTTCATTAATTTGGTTAGTTTTTGACGGGTCCGGTTATCTACCACCTACCTAGTCTACTCTTACACAACTAAGTAAACTAATTAACACAGAAAATTAAAGACAAAAATACCCTTATTAATAAAATACTTGTTAACTAGCTAACCACCACCACCTCTGCTGCAGTCGTCTTCGGCACCACCGTTGTCGCCGGAACCGCGCCGCCTTCGGCACCACCGCCACTGCCGAAACGCCGACATCAGAACTGCAGCCTCTGGCACCGCCGCCACCGCTGCCGCTACCAGAACCACCACTGCTGTCGTCGGAACCACCACCACCGCTGCCACCACCGTCACCACTTCCGGCACCACCTCCGCTACTGTCGGCACCAACGTCACCACCACCATTGGCTATTACAAGAAATTGTACTGTTTAATTAATTATTTTATACATTCCTATAGTGTCTATTATGAAATGATATAATGTCTGAAATAATAGTGAAAACTGTCTAGCTAACCAAATATGATAGTATATGTTACAATCGACTATAATGTCTACTAGAAAGTGTTATAACGTCTGCATTAATATTGAAATCTGTCAGGCTAACCGAATATTATGAATATGTGTTACAATAATATAGAGTGTCTACTAGAAAGTGTTATAGTGTCTAAACACATTTTGAAACTGTCTAAATGAATTTTGAAACTGTCTAAATGAATTTTGAAACTGTCTAAAAGTGTTGCTATTAGTCTTACCTCGGATCATCTTGTTCCATCCAGATCTGAGGTCACTCGTCCGGATCTGAGATCACCGGAGACCAAGACCGATTGTTTTCAGGCTTCATCGCAAGCCGATTTGGCGCTGGAGATCACGAGATTAGTGACTCTTCTGATCCTCAAGTTCTCGTGATCTCTCCTCCACAAGGATTCATTCGTGAAGAGGAAAAGAGGAAATCTCACCGGTCTTCCAGATCTGAGGCTCCTCCGTCTCGCCGTAGGTTCTCACTGGATCTGGACAAGCGCTAACTCATTGTCTCACCAGATCTGGCCTTGTCGCAGGCCTTGCTCCTCAGTCTCGCCGTATATCTCACCGGATATGGTATACGCTTGTTACTTATCGATGCTGGCGACTGCTCGATTCAGAGACAGATTCTGGTGAAGGTGAAAGCGTACCGGAAAGAGGAATGAGAGGATGAAGAGGAGGAGAGGAGCTACCTAGAAGTTTCGTGGAAAAGCAGATGTGTTTTGAACCTTTTCAATAATTAGTACTCCCTCTGTCCCTGAAAAATTGAACATATTTCCTTTTTGGGCTGTCCCAGAAAAATTGATCACTTTCCTTAAAAGGAAACTTCTCACTCTCAAAGTTACTAAACTATCATCTCTTTATCTTTACTTTTTCTACCTCGTTTTTTGTGCACTCTCAACTAAGGGGCAATTAAGTAAACATATACAAACATCTTACATTCACCTTAATTTCCGTATCCAAACAAATCTACCAATCTTTCGGGGACGGAGGGAGTATTTACACAAGTAGAATAAGGGATAATTTGGTATTTACACAAGTAGGTGTTAAAACACCTATGTGGTAAATAACCCCAGCCGTTTTTGACAAGTAGGTACTAAAATTCATAATTTGAGAATCCAAATTTAAATTAATTCAAGGCTAATTTAAAATTGGGAAAAAAATGGAAGAAGAATTCTGACTTTATTTTTTGTTATACTTGTATGATAACATAACGGGCCTTTCTAAGTGCAAATGGGCTTAATCAACAAATTGACTTTTTATGAGATTTATGTCAGAAATGGCCAAAACTGTGTATTTAAAATACGGATAAAAAACATTTCATTAAATTGGTCAGTTTTTTGATTAATTTGAGAATCCAAATTTAAATTAATTTAAGGCTAATTTAAAATTGGGAAAAAATGGAAGTATAATTCTCGCATGTGTTATCGTATAACTAAAAACTAGGTGGTACCTCTAATGAGGGGCCGGCCCACAATGGGGGCACGCGGGGGCACGTGCACCCAATAAAATTCTACAAATTATGATCGTACTGGTAGTATTTTCTGATATAAATAAAGTATATGGACCATTTTGAAAACAAATACAGAGTTTGAGGGTTAACTTACATTTAGAGCCAACAAAAAAGAAATGCTAGCAGTGAGCAGGAGAGTCCAGTGGGCCGTGACCCATCATATGAGAATAAATTGGGTAAATTACTTATGCAGTCCTTCAACTATGTCTAGTTTCTATTGAAATAATAAAACTTGTTATTTTATCGTACAAATCTTAAAGTTTTGATAAAATTAGTTCTAAATATTCATAAATTGACTAACCATTATTAGATAAAATAATTTTTTTGTCTTCTAACAAATAGGAGTTCAATATTTTATAAAATTGGAATATTCTATCACAGTATTTCGCTATGTTGTTCAAATTTATTTAAAAAATTATTACACTTTCAACTTTTAAATAAATTATGTGTTAATACTTGACATTAAATAATCCATATATGTTAAATATTATCTAGTCTAACAACATTCCCGCCACAATAAGCACTTTTTTATAGCTTTTACTGTCATTATATGTGTGTTAAAATCATGGGAAACATGGGTACATATTGTGAAAATTTTAGATTAGCATATTGTTTTATCCAAAAAACATAAGAAATAATACGATAGTTTGTGCCCCCACATGTCAAAAATCCTACGTCTGCCACTGCCTCTAATAAATTTTAATAGTACTTCCTCTATTCCATAAAGATTGAATCTTTTATTTTGATTTCATAGTAATTAATCTACGATTTATTTTTATGAATTCATAGGCATATAAAGTAAATGATCCATATGTTTATCATAATTTGCAATCTAAACTTTCAATATATATTTTTTTGAATTTTTTTTACTATTTATCTTAATAAAATTTTAAATCAAACACTGCAATTTGAAACATCAAAGTCAAACACACCAATCTATATGGGACGGAGGGAGTATAATTTACATGAAAAGTGTTTTTTTGTTGAACGTATATTGTATCTTATTAATTAGCATGGTTCACTATAGTCCTGAGAACTTGGCTTAGTGGTCTTGCTCCTAAGAATACTTGTAGAAGTCTCAAGTTTGAGCCTCCGGTATCCGCAACTCCTATCACTACGTATATAATGGACCCGTGGTAGCGGACAATTCGCTACCTAACCCGTTGCCAGAGTAGCAAGATTGTCTGCTACCAAACTCACTTCTTTTTGAGCCGCTTCTTGATGGATGTCGCTACCGAGCCCGCTACCGTTAGTAGGGGGTTCGGTAGCGAGGCACCCGCTATCAATTTAAAAAAAATGATTCTCTTATTTTTATCATTTAATAAATGATTAAAATACCTAAAACACCACAAAATACCTAAAACAACACAAAATACCTAACATATATATACAAAAATAATACCACAAAAATAACTAAATTCATAAATAATCTTATTTTCCTAAAATACCAAACAAATATACAAAAATAAAACCACAAAATACCTAACATATATACTAAATTACCACAAAAATACAAAAAAAACACATATTCATAAATTGAATACCTAATATATATACAAAAATAATACCACAAAATACCTAACATATATACTAAATTACCACAAAAATAATTAAACAACAAAAAAAATATAAAAAAAACAGAAATCATAAATTGAATACCTAACATATATACAAAAATAATACCACAAAATACCTAACATATATACTAAATTACCACAAATAATTAAAAAACACAAAAAATACAAAAAACAGAAATTATTTGCATTGATTGTAAACATACCTGTGATGGTGGATTGGAGAAAAAATCAGAGGTTGCTGGAGACGAAAATGGAGGTGGCCGGAGAGCTTCAACCAAAAAACGAAATGGTTGAAAAAATCAATTTCTAACCGACGAAAATGAAAAAAAAAATTGATGTTACCTTAGTCAAATATAGAAAATCCACTAAAAAAGGAAAGGGGCGCCGATGATGGGTCTCTAGCTCTGGTGCAGCGGTTGCAACAAGGAGATGGAAGAAGTTGAAGAAGGAGAAGAAATGGGGAAGAAAGCCCGAGTTTGCTAGTTTATGGAACCTTGTAGCGGGCCGCCACCTACCAAGCCCGCTACCATCTACTTTTCTGGTACTCGAGGCGTTTTCAAAATTTGAAACACCCGCCCAGCAACAGTTAATAGCTTGGTAGCGGGCTCCCCCCACCTAGCCCGCAACCAAATTTAAATGGTGGCGCCTTCGGTACCAGCCAGCCCGCTCCAGCCTGCGAGAGGTGTTTTGGGGACCTTGGTAGCGAGCTGCCACCATTCAGGCCCGCTACCGAGGTCCCAACATGTACCCCCTTTGTATATAAAAAAACATGGTTCACTACAAACTACATGTGTGGAAAATATTGTGAAGAGAACACCAGATGTCAGCAAACACTAAATGATAATCTCGATCCCATGTGGGGCGGACTCTTAGATGTGAGATCTGTACACAGTCAACTTCTTGAGGTTCTCCTCCGTCAGCTCTTCTTTCCCGAACGTAGCTTGCCCCTTGTGGGTCAAACGAGCATCAGTTACATTTCTCAGCGAGGAATATCTACCCAGTAGTTCCTCACCAAGATTGTCGCTACTAAGGTTGGCTACAATCTGCGGGAGCGTCTCCCACCTTTCATAATCGTGCCCCACGATCACGGCTCAACCGAGACAACCGCCCTTGACCCTCCTCTATATAAAAGGGCTCACGCCCTCTCTAAGGTATAATACACACTCTGAGCCTTCATTAATACATCTATACTACATACCTTCCGATCCTTCATCGGGATACTCTGTACTAACTTAAGCGTCAGAGTGGAATTCCTAGCACACAACCCCGGGTCCATTTCTTTCTTTGTTGGAGCTGCAGGTCTCTCGCTCTACAACATTCTCACATCTGAGAGTCCGGCCCACCTGGGATCAAGACTATCAGTAAACAAAAATATTATGAAAGTATCAAATGAGTAAGTAAGATCAAAGGTACTTTTTTTAGTAACCAAGTCAATTTAAATGCAATAAGTAACTTCAATGATTAAAGTGTGTGTGAGTTGTAATAAGTAACCAAGTTGTCACATCTTATTTCAGGGCATTTTTTCACATTAACTTTTCTATATTACTCTCCCTCCCTCTCTCTCTTCCCGACTCAAAACGTAAGATATACTATCTTATATACGTCTCTTACTTTATTATACTCAATTTAACAACACTTCTTAATCAACGAATCCAATCAAATGCCTTCAATTTCCTAGGATGAAATGGAGTATAGTTTATCTAATGCTAATTAATTTTTTCATCAATTATTATATTGGAAACCCGCAACAACGTTTGGGCACAAGCTTTCCTATCATGATAAGAAAAATTCATTATTTCAATTCCAAAAAGTTCATTCTTTACTCGTATTTTTAATTGCATCCCATCACGAAGCGCTAAAAAAAACACCCCCCATTTCATAAAAATTGTTTAGTATGACTTTCGTGATTTGAATTTGACTGAAATAATTGCTAAGATGAGTAGTAAGAGAAAATTTTAAAAAAGAATTTGTTTAAAAAATTAAGACTTCAAATTATGATATATATATATATATAAAAAATAAATATTTAACTCTATATTTCTAGATATTGGAAAAATTATGAATTAAATATTAAAAAACAGAAAAACATATCATACAATTTTTCAGTCGTAGCTATCTTTGTGATATTAATAAAAAAACCATAATGTGAAATAGTGTATGTGTTTGGCAACAATATTTTCAACTAGCTTTTTGAGTTTAGTTGTTAGTTGTTTGATCTCAACTATTAAAAAATTATCCCAAACGTTCAGCATTTGATGTTGAAGAATTTGAGTTGTAAATGATGTATTTATAGAAATTTAGTTAGGTCAAACTGTGAAGGAGATTATTGTTTTTAGGCGGTTGATTTAAATCAATTTGAAAATTGAAATGAAAATTGGAAGATGTTGATAAAATAGAAGATTTAAAAAGAAAATGGGACTGTAAAACCTAGATGTTTCGTTTGGCTTCCCCGGTTCCATGGGCTGCCGCCAGCACTGGTGATACGAATCCACTCCAAGGAGATGGATTGTTCACCTTTGACGGATCTAGCTTGTTGTAGGAGACAGAGTTAGAACGAAACCGGGTCGGCTCCTAACCACCCCAATCCTCAAATGGAGAGCAATGGAAATGTTAATTGCCTAGGAGTGAGGGATCTAGCACCTCACTTCTCCAATGAAGAGCAACACTAGATGTCAAGTTTGAATCCACTTCAATGGAAGCAAGGGGATGATGGAGATAAAAGGCAGAGTTCAAAGTTGAACCAATACTCTCACAAGGGAGATAAATTCTGATATTTCAAAGCTGTAAATTCAAGTTGTTCTACAAATGTGTGAAAAACTAGCTTAAATGGGGAGTAGTGGAGAGAAGGCAAAACGGCGCCTCCTTCCTGGCATGCATGCAAAAAGCATAAAGTATTTTTGCATGCATGTCAGGCCAAAAAGCTTCAAAAAAACAGAAAAGGTAAAAGTTAAACTTATGTTCTCAATACGTAAAACTGACATTTGTCTTCCCGAGCATTTTCATAAAAGCGGAGCGTCTTCTCGGGTGACTGGGGTAGCCTAGACTGAAGGGTGCGAAGGCTTTGCGGGGCTTGCGTTCTCCTGGAGGCTTTCGCATGAAGGGCTTCTTCTTGGACCTTGGCTTCCTGAAGTCTTGCGCGGAGGTTCCGCTGGGAGTATTCGCTTGGATGGCTTCGCCTTTGAGCTTCGCCTTTGAGCATCGTCTGCACCAGGTGGCTTACATGCGGGGGTATGGCCTGTAAGCTTTGCGCGGGGGTCTTTGCCTGGAGTCTTCTTGCGGGGGCGCTGCCTGAAGGCTTCGCGCAGGGCCTGGCTTGGAGGTTTCTTGCGGAGGCGTTGCCTGAAGGCTTCGCGCGGAGACGTTGCTTAAATGCTTCACGCGGGGGCCTTGCCTGGTGGATTCGCGCGGGGGCCTTGTCAGGCTTCGCGCGGGGACGTTGCTTGGAGGCTTCGCGCGGGAGCCTTGTCTGGAGGATTCGCGCGGGGGCCTTGCTTGAAGGCTTCGCGCGGGAACTTTGCTTGGAGGCTTCGCGCGAGAGCCTTGTCTGGATGATTCGCGCGGGGGCCTTGCTTGAAGGCTTCGCGTAGGCTGCCTCACCTTCACCTGGAGGCCTCGCACATGGACCTCGTTCAGGGACTCCGCTAGGATGACCCCCCCTTGGGGGCTTCGCCCATACGGGAGCGGCTTCGCCGAATCGTGGGGGCTTCGCCTTTGTCTGGGCAGCTTCGTGCAGGGGCCTGGAAGTGGTGTGTGGAGCGCAAGATGGTGACATTGACCACAATTGTGGCGACATCGCGTCCCTTCAAGGTGTCTGACGCCATTTTCTCCAAGTGAATGCCCCTTTGATGACGTTGGGGGATCTCCTCTTGATCTTCCTCTTGCCAAGTGTATTGGTCCTTGGTGATGTCCTCATCAAACCCTTCCTCTTGAGAAGATTCGTCCTCGAATCTTAAGCGGATGATTCCTTGAAACGACGACAGGCACAACAAACTTGGAAGAGCATTAGGAGTTAGTAAACTAAACTCAAAACGTGAGAAGGTGTCAAGGAATGACATCGACTGCAATGTGACGGGAATGCCCAAGTAAATAAGCATAAGCACACCGATGCACATATCAAGAAGGAATAAGAGTTTAAAAGAATTCATGACACACGTCCAAGAGAAAATGGTATAATTATAAAGGATCTTAAACTCTAGGAAGTCATGTAGGCGATGCGACTCAAGTTCCTGGTCACTCAAATTCATGGCAAAATGCGGCATACTAGACATGCTACTAAATGTGCCATTATTCACAACATGATGTGCATGGGTAGCAACCAAGGAAACGATGATTGGGAACAAGATGAACAATCCGTTCTTTCTTGCTCTCTCAACAGGGAAGAGTTTCTCATGCATGCCAAAAATAAAATCATAAAAGAGTATGGCATGTTTTTCTTTAAACACGAAATTCCTCTCATGGCCACCGCTCACAACCGAAACAAATGTAAGATCATCATCAATCATCTTACTAGACTTGCTCCACAAAGAGTCATGCATAATTGATCCAGTAAAGTCTAGCAAAACATCACATTTCAAATCTTGCTCATTGATCTTTGACCCTTTTATAGCCGAATTGAGCATTTCATGATTCACAACAATCTTCATGCCATTCACATTACTTGACATGTTTTCAACATGTTTCTCAATGCTATCATTCATGGCATGCTTATTTTCAAACAAATCATTTGTACATGTACCGGGGTCATGTATGAGCCTAAACTTGCCAAGTTTTCCAATCAATTGAAGCATGCTCAACCCAATCATATTTATCTCATAAGTTCGGGTATGTTCATCTTTTAAGGTACATGGCGTGATTAAAGCTCTATCACACAAGGATTCATTCTTGAAATAGTACTTCCTAGCTAACGTAGGCGGGTGCGTATGACTCTTGGCACAACACGCATTATGGTCAGAAAGACTCATCGCATGATCAACGAATGACGAGCTACATTCGCCACTCTCAAGGTCACTGCGTTGAAGCCCTAGTGTTATCAACTCTTCACCACCAGAAGAGATTTGGGGGTTATAAACAATGCTACTACAAGGGTCTCCCTTCCTCTTTAATTCCACATATTGGCCGACTGGGTAGGGTTCATCCTCTAAGTTTTCATCATGCACGCTTAGGGATGCTAGTGGATCGCATTCATGGCCACACCCATCATTACTAGGTGAAGAGGATAAGTTACATTTCCCCATATTAGGGGAGTGTAGATCCTCCTCCATTGTGCCTTCACTTTGCACAGCTGTGGCCTCTCCTTCATCACAACCTTGCACTACCAAAGAAGAACAACATGGTTTAAAAGACGTACTAGTTAGTTCTTCTTGGATTTTGGTGGACTGCTCAGGTGTGCTTCTTTCTTCACTCATTTGGTATCGGAGGGCTCTTGCTTGTTTTCTCTCTTTCTTTCTTCTGAGTCTCTCACTCTCTTCACTCATCCAGTTGTTATACTCCTCTTGAGTTTCTTTCATTTTTCTCTTGAGCTCTTCTAGAGCGTCGGCGATGTCATGAGAGTCTTGAGAGTCACATGGAGAGCTCGGTTGCTCTTGTGGCGAGGGCTTCAAAAATGTAGAGAGTTGGATTGTTGATGGGATTTTTGCGGTGGGGGTACTGGGGGTGTGGGGTGAGGGGGACCTTCTTGGGCGGAAATATGGCAAAAGGCATGGCACCTCTTCGTAGAAGGCATATCTTTGCCTTAGCACCCTCTTCAAGGCACTCCAAGTCTGAATGGGATCATGGCTAGATGGCTCTCTTCGAGCGAGCCCTTGGCTCCACCATCTTCGAACTTCTCCTTCGAAAGACTTTATGGCAAAGTCTAACTTTTCACGTTCACGAAGTTGGTGATACCAGAAGTAATACTCCAAGTCATCAATCCAATACCAAAAATCATTTTCAACCTGGTGACTCCCTTTCAATGGATTAAACCCAAAGAAATATAGGCCTTCTCCCTCCATTTGGAACACCTACACACTTAGACAACAAAATCAGTACCACTCAAGTTCCTTATGTGTTTTAGGTGGGCACTCTATTTGCGATAGGGACAAAGTTACTCTCGGCCAAACACTCAAGGTTCCGCAAAGGACTCTAAACTTATATTCCACTCTCACCCTAAAACGTTTTCGTGCATTAAAGTGAAAAGCAAGCTATGTTTTGAAAGTGACAACCCTCCCTTGAGAAATAGAAATGCTAGTTATTGGGAACTAGGTTTTGAGATTTTAACGGTAGTTGGGGGTTGAAAGAAAAGGGGTTGGGATTTTAAAGAGTCTTTTTGAAAGAAAATCAAATTTTGTGCAAGTTCAACAATAATTTGAGGATCAAAACTACTATTCACGTGAGTTTTGTGAAGAACACTCAAGAACACATATGAACACACATGAACTTTATCAAGAACATATGAACTTGTTCTTCATTCTTTCTTCTTCTTTTCGGACTTGACAAGAATAAAACACTTCTCTTTTGATTTCTGATCCGAAAACACAATCCTTTCGACTAGGACTTTTGCACAAACACTTTGAACGTCAAATGTTTTGAACTTTTCGGTTTCGAACAAAGCTTTCCAGAAAAACGTATTCTTCAAGATTTTAATGATAACAAAGGGCTTACTTGAAGAATACAACAACACAATATTCAACAAGCACCAAGGCTCTGATACCACTTGATACGAATCCACTCCAAGGAGATGGATTGTTCACCTTGGCGGATCTAGCTTGTTGGAAGGGACAGAGTTCGAACGAAAAACAGAGTCGGCTCCTATCCACCTCAATCCTCAAATGGAGAGCAATGGATAGGTTAATTTCCTAGGAGTGAGGGATCTAGCACCTCACTTGTCAAATGAAGAGCAACACTAGATGTCAAGCTTGAATCCAGTTCAATGGAAGCAAGGGGATGATAGAGATAAAAGGCAGAGTTCAAAGCGAACCGATACTCTCACACTGGAGAAAATTTTTGATATTCAAAATATAATTCAAGGTTGTTACAAGTGCGTGAAAACTAGGTTAAATAGGAAGGGGCGTGACAAGAAAAATGTGGCGCCTCCTCCCTTACATGCATGCGAAAAGTATAAAGTATACTTTTGCATGCGTGTCAGGCCAAAAGCTTCTAGAAACAAAAAAGGTAAAAGTTACTCTAAAGTAAACTTATGTTTTCAACACGTAAATCTGTCATTTGTCTTCCCGAGTATTTTCATAAAAGCGGAGCGTCCTTTCGGGTGATTGGGGTAACCGCAAAGGCTGAAGGATGCGAAGGCTTTGCAGGGGCGGCTTCGCAAGGGGGGATTCTCCCATTTCTGGCAACTTCGCAAGGAGGGCGTCGCCCTGGGGATTCTTGCCTTCTCCTGGATGCTTTCGCATGAAGGGCTTCTTCTTGGACCTTGGCTTCCTAAAGTCTTGCGCGGAGGTTTTGCTGGGAGGCTTCGCTTCGATGGCTTCGCCTTTGAGCTTCGCCTGCATCGGGTGGCTTACATGCGGGGGCTTGGCCTGGAAGCTTTGCACGGGGGTCTTCGCTTGGAGTCTTCTTGCGGGGGAGCTGCCTGAAGGCTTCGCGCGGGGCCTGGCCTTGGTGATGTCCTCATCAACTGGTGAGCGCGTGGGCTCTCTTCCAGCGCCACTAACGTGGGGCGCTCAGCTCTTTTGCATGTTTGTCGCATTTCTCGCCGGATCGGAATGAACTCGCCACCTAGTCGTTTTTGTCTCCAATCGATCAACTCGCCGGTTTGCCGAGGTACGATGCGAATGCCGGTCTATTGTTTGGAGACTCCGACTGAATGACCCTGGCCTACTCCTGCCCCTACCGGTGTCTTGGCTCGTTGGCTCGTCTCGGTGACGTGGAGCTTGGCTCAGGACCTAGCCTTTGGCCAGTGCTTGTCTTGGTTCTCTGCCGTCTGCACCGCCGATGTTTGCACTTGTTGAGGCATCAGACTACAACGATCTTTCCAGACTGGGCAACGTACTCGTCCTAGGGCTGGCCATCGGGTGTGTCTCTTCCCAATTAGGGCATTTTCATCAAGGATGTGTTTGATTGAGGATCGTGATGGTGGCAACAGCTATTGGCGCTGGGTGGGAAGTCCTGAAGCTGTGGTTGAATATATTGGTCAAAGTTTGACAGGGCAGGGAAATGTTTGCCTCTCCTGGAGCAGTGATCTCCATGCATATTTAGAGAGATAATTTTGAAATTCCTTTCTCTCCATCTTTTGATAACTCTGGTTTCTGGTTTTGCTTTTTGTCTTTCGAACTTTCTATCTTATTGTTCATGATGGTTTATGTGTCTGCTGATTGGTTTACTTTGACGAAGTTGAATGGTCTTCTGTTTTGCGCAACATTATGACAAGTTGGTGTTTAGCTCCTGTGCAGCTAAATTGGTGCGCCCCAGATTTAGATACAGTCCGGCTCAAACCTATCATGAGTATTTCAAGCGCTTTCAAGCCTTTTGGCTTTATTTGAAAGCCTCTGCTAACTTCTTTAGAGGATCCATTGCATTCTACGAAAAATTGGGATTTGTCTGTTATTTCTCTTTTAGGAACTTTAAATTGTCTCGTAGCTTTCCCTCTTGTTGGATGTTTGAAGCTTTTGCTTCTATGCTTGCGTCGCTCTCTGGCTTATTATTTTCAATGAAATGATATAAGCCGTGTTTCCTCAAAAAAAAAAAAAAAAGAAAAGAAAATGGGACCCAACATTTGAAATTGCATACAAAAATAGTATCAAATTGAAAAGCCAATCAACAATAGTTGAAACAAAAGAGGCAAGTGTCCGCACAATAAAGAAGAAATACTTGAAATTTTGATGTTAAAAGTTGAATATCGTGCATGTTTTATTGTAATACCCCTAGATTTTCGTGCCCGAATTAATTCTTAGATTAATCTAAGAGAAAATACAATTCTTCCATTAAGGATATTTTAGTAATTTTCACCTCTTGTTGACGCCTCCTTGAGAAGCGGAGACTGACAAACTTCATTTTGTTGACACCAAAATTTGTCGTGGCGGGTAATTTTAATTGTGTCTAAAGTTTTAGGTATTATTTAATTCATATATATTTATGATTCTTTTAATTATTTTAATAATTATTACTATTTTCATATTTCAAACACTTTATCTTTTTCATTATTTTATACTTTATATTTTTCCATCATTTTGTGTACTCTCAACATTTTCACCATTTTATGTATTTTTATCATTTTATTATTTTATGCACATTATCTTTTCCATTATTTTATATACCTTATCATTTTAACTATTTTATGTAATTTTGCATTCTCATTATTTTAGGTGCTTTTAACTTTTTAATATTTCATGTCCATCATTTTCACCATTTCATGTATTTTTACCATTTTATTATTTTATGAATATGTGTTTTTATCACTTCATGTGTTTTCTTTTTTCATTTATATTATTATTATTATTTTGTATCTTTTCTTAGTATTTATATATATTTATATTCTTTAATCGTCTTTTTCTTTAATTAGTGAGTGTTGATAGTTCGTTTAGAAAATAAGAATTTAAAAATTAAAAAAGGGAAAAATTAGAGATCCTGGCAGAGAAACCGCCGGCACTACCTTCACGCTCCTGATCCTTGCTCATCCATCAATCAAACTCAGAACCTGGCCTCACTCCATCATCATCACCTTCAGCCACCTGTCAATCATCAACTTTGGGTATAAATAGGATTGAATTGGATAAGTTAGAAGTAGAAATCAAAGAAAAAGAAGAAGTAGCTGAAGATTTCGGCCTCTGGCTCAACTCTTCGTTTCACAGCTTCTCACCACCAAAAACCACCATCTTTAGCTCCGCCATGAAGAGACGAAGCTAACCCACCCTCTCAGGTGACCAGAACTGCTCGGACGAAGACAAATTTCAGCAAAAACCGCCACCACGTTTCAGTGTTTAACTGCATTGATTTGCTATTATAGCAACAGTCCGCCGCTCCAACCACCACCGTCGGAACCGTCGGCCGCTGCGCCACTATCCAGACCCTAGACAGCCGTGGAAACTCACCGGCAGCCGGAGGCTTCCGTACCGCCACCGCCACCGCCACCGCCAAGCCCAGTATCCGGCGGACCATTGAAGAAGAAGAAGGTGATTGTGGGTAATTTCCTTTGTTTATTATTTTCCTAAATTAATAAGGTTAGAAAAAAATTCTATATTTTGTACATAAATCCTATAATATAGTTTTATAACTTGCAAAATTTTCATTTTTCCTTTTTAAATTGTTTAAGGTATTAAAAATTAGTTTTACTTGCTTAAAAATAATTTGTTGTGCTTAAAAATTTGTTTTGTGCAAAGAAGCCCTCCAAAAATTCCCGGACTCTTCATTTTGAACCAAACTTTACCTTGAACTATTCTAGGCAGTTAGAAAACCGTAAATGTCTCCGTTCTTTTTACGTAAATCTTACCGGCCAGTACCGGTAAGCTATCACTTGCGGAATCTCCTAGAATATTTCATTAAATTCTTATCGCTAGGTTCTGGACTCCAAAACATGAACTCCAAGCGATGCTTATGGTTATCCTCGGCTTGTTAGCTAACATATAATCTCGGCTTTTTCGAAGTAAGGGGGATAAGATGAGGTTTTTCATTTGAGGCGTCTTATCTACTTCATAAAAAAACTTTGAAATAATGAACTCTAAGTTAAACAATTGGGCTTAATAAAATATTCGATCGGGTAGTCTGGGTACCGTATTTAGTTATTCTTATTAATTTATACTGTCGCACTTAGGAATTGTTATCACTTGGGTTGACTAATTGATTGTTATCCATGTATGATATGTCCGGTAGATGTTTTATGTAATGCTAGCATCTTGCTATGACCGTTATACTCGATAGTGGTATGTTAGGCTCGTTAAACGAACTCCATTAGTTTCATGTTAGGGCCGGAAAGCTAATAAGATGCTAGTACATCTGTATGTTTAAGGTTGAAAGCAAACGTTAGGATCATGATAGGACCGTAAAAGTTACCCTAAGCCGATAGATAACAAGTTAGGCGCGAAAATGATGATTAAGCAAGGATGGGTAATAACTCACGAGATTAGAGTACACACAAGTAAGTCAACTATTAAAATGTAAATGATTGTCATGACATCATGCAAGTAACAAGATTTCAAGATAAAAGTAGTGAAAGATAGTACATGGCATCACACCTAAAGGCTTAATAATTTAATTGGATAATGATCATGCATCACGATTGGATGTGACATATTGTTTGATGTACTGCATCGCATCATCGCATTCAAAATTGGACAAAATGAATTTTCTAGAAAATATTTTTCTCCGGGATAGGTGGCAGGTTAGGGCAGCTATAAGGACATAGGACCCTATGACTGACCCGACGTGTTTGGTGCAAAAAAATGACCTTATGTGGACCGGAAATGTTTTGAGGGGATAGGTGGCAGATTAGGGCAGCTATAAGGACATAAGACCCTATCACTGACTCGACGTGTCTGGTGCCGAAAAAATGACCTTACACGACCCATCACTAGTTAAGACATGAGAGGTGTCGTGGATTCGGCCCTACTTGACTTAACTAAGCCGTAATTTTAGAAGAGTGGTTCGGAACGGATGGTTGCGTAAACATACCTTGCACTAAAAGAAAAAACCGCTTAAGGATTATTTTAATCCTTGCTCCAATCCGACATATGCTCATTCCTTAAGCTTTCAAGCTTGCTCCAATGGCAGCCCTTGACTTCCAGAGATGATGATAATGGCGCCTTGGACCAAGAGGAGAAGGGAAGAGGACGGATGAGATGTGAAGCACCTTGAAGATGTTGTGTGAAATGACATAAATAATTCCACCTTTAATTCTCCAAAACTTGCCTCAGGAATTCGGCACTTTGAGAGAGATTGAGAAGGAGAAGAAGATAATGATATGAGGGATGGATAATAAGGCACTTCTCCCCATCTATTTGTAGATGGATGAGAGCTACCAAAAGCTCTCCCTTAAATGTGTCAACCACATTGTCAACCTCATAAATTTCCAACCTCATAAATTGGCAACTACATTGCCAACCTCATAAATTGGCAAAGATGGAGTTATTCCATGGTTCAAGGTGCATACACCTTACACCAAAATTACCAAAATACCCTTACTTTGATAAGTTGTGTTTATGATTGACAAATAAGGTCCGAATTACACAAAGTAATTCCAATCATTTCCATTTTACATATTCGAGCTCCTTTAAGCTCATTAGTGCACATTTACCAAATACCCATATTTTGATAAAATGTGCTCTAATCGTTTCTTCTCCGTCAAGTTACTCCTAGCTCCTTTGAGCTGGAGTATTAGCTCAGAAGTTCTTGGTGCGCTAGGGAATTCCAACAAACTCCCACTCGCACTAAGATACTTTTGAGTTCTAACTCCCATTGGAATTAAATCTCTCAATCACAAGTAAGACAAAGGCATGTTCATATAAATGGAGTTAAGGGTGCGACCCTAAGGCATACACACCAAATCTTCTTCATTGTGGTTGTTAGACTCACAATGAAAGATTGTCCTCTCATCAACGTACTTGAACTTATCAAGCACTCCTCAATGCACTTGAACTTATCAAACACCTTTGTGTGTTATGTTTGAACTTCTTCAAACATTGCTTGAACCTATCAAGCTTACTTGAACTCATCAAGTATTGCCTTTATAAATCCCAGACACAATGATACATCTTCTTAATCACAATCAGTCTCTTTCTTAGAATTTCAACTCTTTGAAACTCATGATTGTATTAAGTAACCGAGATCTCATTATCAACACTCATAAGTCAATCCTAATCATACACATAGTATGTGGGCCCAAGATTGAACTTTAGAGTATATGTATCATATACTAGTGTCTTTCCTATTAGCTTGAACTACCTGGATAATTGCACCAACTTGACTACCCAAAATGAGGATACTCTGGTCTTATTTCTCCAAGAACTTTGACAACCAATCAAAGTAGTCTTATTGATGCAACTCAGTGATAGTAAGCTAAAGTCACTGAGAGTTTATCGCAAAGAATCTCACACTAAGCAAGAACAGAGACAACTTGCTTACATTCTTTCTTTTGATCGCATTTTATGGACATGGAACTCCAGGAACACATCCTTGATGAACATATCTTCAAGGAATACATCTCAAAAAGTTCCATATGAACACTAATTCGGTGTTTTAACTACACCACTTCCACTCGGAATGTTGTCCACCAATGTTGAGGGGTGTCATTTTCTCACTCTTAAAACACCAATAGTGTACTCCCTTTAACAAATAAATAAGAGGACATGTCACAAACCATGAAATATCTCTAAGCAAGCCCCAACTTACTTCTATCATAGGCTAGGATGTATGGTGGTCATACAAACTCGATGAACTTGTTCATCATATATTGATTTCATCCAAATCAATGCGACATATAGCTAAGGTGTCTTATGTTGGTTCAAGACTCCCACTCAAAAGTATAACTTACCTAAAGTTACATGTTTTCCAATAAACAACATAGTTTGAGTCCTTAGCTGTCTCATCCATAATCTACCCAAGATTAAGGGCGAAAGACCTGTGTGAGAAAGTCTTTTTATGTCTATGTTTGACATGTTCTAATTTTCGTTGTGTAACTTAAGATTGAACAAAGAATGTGATGATAAACAAACAACTTTATTAATCATCCAACATTCCTTACAAACATATGTGACACCCAAAGTGGTAAAGTACCAACATACTATAATCTACGCAGACCCATTGCTCTAACATGTCGAGCAAACACAAGAGGTGGGAATGGTTTAGTGAGAGGATCAGCCACTATAAGGTCCATAGAAATGTACTATATTCTAACTTCATCATCTACAATTGCATCCCGCACAAAATTGTATTTCATACTAATATGCTTAGTCTTTCCATGATACATGGGATCTTTAGTGTAAGTCATGGCCTCCATACTATCATTATAGATAGTAATAGGCCTTTCTATTTTAATCTGAGATTCCAAGTTCTTAAGGAAGAACCCAATCCAAATGTGCTCTTGTATAGCCGAGGCACATGAGATAAACTCAGCCTCCATTGTTGACAACGTTGTACAAGTTTGTTTCTTGCTACACCAACTAGCCTCACCATTAAGCATGAATACAAATCCAATTGTAGATTTGTTGGAGTCTCAGAACCCTTGATAACATAGCCAATAATCTTTGGTCCCCTTCAGGTACCTCAGAACCCTTTTAACACTTTTCCATTGCTACATTCCGGGGTTTGAAGAATATCTTGCTATGCTTGGCTAATGTTTGGCCTTGTACACAACATGACATACATCAAGGACCCAATACCACTAAGGTATGAAATGTTTTCTATTTCTTCCTTTTCCTTTGGAGTCTTGGAGCACATATACTCACCAATCCTGCACCCATATGCAAGTGGGGTGTTCATGGGCTTTGAGTTTGTCAAGTTAAATCTTTTCAAAATATTATCAATATAAGACTCTTGTGAAAGAGCTAACAACCTCTCCTTTCTATTCTGATGTATCTTTACACCTAGAATGAAAGAAGTTTCCTCCATATCCTTAATGTCAAAGGTAGAGGACACCCATCCTTTAATGTTTTTCATTAACTCAAGTCCACTACTTGCTATCAATATGTCATCTACATACAAGGTAATAACAACATAGTTGGATCCAAATGAGAACAAGTAGACACAATGGTCTTCAAGCATCATTACAAAGCCATAGCTAGTAATTGCATTATGAAACTTCAAGTACTGCTGTCTTGAATCTTGTTTAAGGACATAGATAGACTTCTCAAGTTGATGGCCTGGTTCCTTGGCGGGACTGGGCTTCCAGATACTTGAGTGGTGAGGAAATGACCAGAATGACGATGTTGAGCTCCAGAGTAATCTGCAGGATCTAAAATGGAATACTCAGGAGCAGAAAGAGGAGTGGAGGTGTGTAGATAGGGTGTCCCTTTCCCAAGCCGTCCTTTTATAGAAGGCGTTGAGGTAGCGGTTGTCCCATGATCCGGAGTGGTGGAGTGCCCCTCCACGTTCCACAGTAGTGGAATACTGGAGGTTGATGGAGAACGTGGGTAAGTTGTGCGGATGACCATTCCCAGCTTCCTTTCCCCAGTCTGTGACGCTGCTAAGTGGTTGGTGGCGAAGACCAGGGGATGCGAAGGCCTCGTCTGGCGAAGCCAGGAGATGCGAATCCGCGAGGTCCTGGTGAAGCCAGCAAGCGCGAAGCTCCCTTGGTAATGCCTTCGCGTGGTGCGGTGGTATCGCGGTGTGTTTCCTTGGGTGCTGCTGATGATGACACGAGTGGTGATGGTGTGAGGGGCATTTGCTTAGGTAGTGTACCAAGGTGCCTCCTCCTAGAGGCGGAGTATGGGCAGGGTCCTGTACTCCGCGTTTTGGCTCGAAGTCGACCGTTGGCCAACAGTCACTTTGACGGTAGGCCAAATGTTTCTTACAGTTAGTGATCCCTGACACGCGGCTTGCTGGGATTAGCTCTCCGTTTTAGGCGACGTTTCGGCTTCATTAGGGTTGGGCTTATAAATAGCCAGCTTGTTCACGGATCTCCGCTATTTACATTCTCGTTCTCTCGCTCGAATCTACTCTATGTTTTCATTTTCTGTTTGATTCTTCCGTCTTTTTTGTGCTTGAATCTGATTTTTGTGGCGCGTGTCTGATCCCTTATCACTCATGTTGCTTCTACATTGGCCTACTTTCGTCATCGCAATTTCAGGTAAGAGGTCACTCTTTCATTCTGCATGCAAGGTGTTCGACAAAATTGCCAGTAGACTGTTCGTCTTCCTGGTCTCATTTTCTTTCTCCCGCAGTAATGGCTGCCAAAGAAGCTGCTCGCCTAGTCGTTCCCGCTGTGGACAAGACCGCCGTGAAGGTCGACAAGCTTCACCAGGATCTTGTCAAAGCCTTCTTTCCCATCGAGGAAGTTGCGGTGTATGCGGCGCGGAGCGGACCTTGTAAGGCGCTGAAGCTTCCCCTGGTCTAGGATCTGTGCACTCTTTGGGGTCTCCCATCCTCACAGCTTGGACCCAACACCTTTACCCATATCGCCGGCTTCATTGTTGCGTGCCGGTTGGTAGGGGCGGAGCCGCTCGCTGACGTCTTCCTACGGTTCTACAGACTTGATCTACGAATAGGGGGACAGTTCTTCCATGTTACCCCCCTTAGTGTTGGGGGGAACAACTCTGTGTCTTTTGGTGTTCCTTTGAAATCTCACCATGACTGGCACGGTAGTTTCTTTTTTGTTTGTAGGGACGAGTCCTGGGGGTTCCCCGTGGCGAAGACTTCAGAGGCCGTGCAGAGTGTGGCTCAAAAGCCAATTCTGTACACAGACGGGCGAAGGTGGCACGATTACGTTCGTCTCCTGGGATGGCTAGATGACGTGCTGGCAAGGAGGTCTTGCGATGACCTGTTTCCATTCTCCCTTGCGCAGTTGGATGAGGTGACCCTGAGGTGGGCCGACATTAGCACGGGTTACTTGATAGACTCCACGATGCCTCCATCTTATGAAGGTTGGGCACCTGCGCATCGCGGTGAAGTGGTGGATGCACTGCGTTCTGCCCTCGCGGGGCCTATAGGTATGCGCTGATTAGCCTTTCAATTTCTTATGCGAATATGTGCTGATCTTTGTCGTGTCCAGATGCTCATACTCGCCCTGACGAGGAGAAATGGAAAAGGGGGTCTATGCGCGCTGCGGTTCAGATTCACCTCGCTTGCGCGTATAGGGAGAATGCTTCCCCTGTTGCGGAGAAGGTCTTGGGCGCCATCGAGCCCCGCGAAGGAAGAGGCCAGCCTCTGGCGTTGGCATGCCGCTTCTAAGCGAGGCGAAGATGAAGAAAGTGTCCAGTGACACGGCGCAACTCCGTGTGGAGAAAGCTCCTCGTGAGGTAAACCAGGCTAATCCGCGGGGGCCTGTCCAGGGAGAACTTCCCAATGTGAAGGAAGTGGCCAAGGGGGGGCTTCTAGAGACACCCCAAGGGAAGCGACGGTTCGCGAGGCTCCAGTGGTGGAGACTGTTGGTCCCTCTCCCGCGAATGCGGCGACGGAATCGGTTGAAGACACTAGAATGGATGCCTTTGTTTCTGGGCTGCTGGCGAGCCCTCCCAGGGCGAGTGGTGAAATTGCCCCTGAGAGTGTTGCTGTGGCAACCTCTTCTCAGGTTGAGGCTGACCCTCAGTTGGAGGTTCCTCCCCAGGTGGATGTATCCCCCCAGGCGGAGGCTTCTCCTCAGCTGGGGGTGCCCCCACCAAAGAAGATAACTTCAGCCGACGATCTCTTGCTGACCATGAGAAGGAAGTCTAAGTCTGCAGTGAAAGCTAGCAGTTCTGTTGGGGGCAAGGTGCCAGCAGCTCCGGTGGGGAGTGGCGCGCCCGTGTTGAGTGATACCTAGCCGGAAATGAGGGGAGATGTTGGGGGCACTTTCCCAACAAGCAGCCAGGCTTCCCAAAGGGAAGGGGCTCCAGAAGGGGTACCCCCAAGCATTCCAAGCAGCGTTGCCAATGATGCCTTGGTTGCGAAGGAGATCACAGAGCAGACGAGCGCTTGGGATGTAGTTTGCACTTCCTGCGAACCGTCTGGGAGTGGTGCCTGGGTGAGGCCGCAGTGCAAGCCACCCACTGGCGAGGCCATCCTTGCCCTGGACCAGGGCCCTTCGCCGAGTGAGTTTCTTTCCTCGTTTGCATGTGTTCCAAGCCTTCTTTGTTGTGCTTACAAGTCGTTTGATGCAGGGGCGGGGTCTTCCAACCCGCATGGTAGCCTACGCCAAAGTGTGGTGGACATGGGTGCAGCGGCGTCCGTGCTTGAGGAGACTGGAGTTCGGTCGCATTTCGTTGAGGGGAACGAGTTACTGCCCAGAAAGCCCCCAAGTGGTCTGAGGATCCCGCCGTGCTGAAATCCTTGAGGGAGGACCTCAGGGCGAAGGCATATAAGGAGGAGGGCATGCCCCTGGAAGGGTCCTGGGCCCCTGTCTTCCTCTTGAACAACAAGTCCTCCTTGTTATTAAGGGGAGAGCGCGCACTGCTTTCTTGCCTGGAGGTACTTCGCACCCCCTTCGACAGGGAGCTGATGGATCGAAGCCTTGACTCCCCAGTGGAGTTCATGAAGGAGTCTACCAAGCACAACCTTCATGTGAGGCATCTCCCCTGCTCTCTGCTTTTTGTTCTCTAATTTTTGTACTGATTCATCTTTATGTAGGCCGCCATCAATGAGTATGCTTGTCTCAGTCAATAGCACAAGTTCCTAAGCTATGCAAACGCTAGGGACAGTGCCCAGATTGCTGAAATCGCCTGAGAAGGGAGGCAGAAGCTGGCCAAGCTGCTAAGGCTGAGGCTGAGAGGGCCAACAAGAGAGTTGCGGAGTTGGAGTCTTGGTGTGCTGTTCTCACCAGGGAGAAGGAGTCTCGCCTGGAGCATTTGCAGAGGGACGCTCTCTTGGAGAGGCTCAAGGTTTGGTGTCCCCTTCGTGAGGTGGAGCTGGCAAAGAAGGAGATGAGCTCGCAGAGAAGGAGGCTGAGATTGATGTTCTGACGACGCCTCTTTCTTCCCTGAAGTCAGAGGTAGAGGCTCGCCTGAAAGATGCCGCGGACCAACTTTTAGACGCAGAGCTTGGTGGAGTGGAGATTGCTAACGAGCACGTCAAACTAGTCACAGACCTCATGTGCGCGCTGGGGGATATCTGACAGCTTGAGCGAGAACTTGGGCTGGAACTGTATCCTGGAGAGGACCCAGAGCATGAGTCAACCTACACGGTGAAGATCCATGAGAGGTGGCCTCGCCTGAGGAAGAGGATCGACGAACTCCAGACCCAAGGTGAGGTCGCAGCGCGAGGGTATGAGGAGGGCTGGCTGCGATGCCGTTTTCAGCTGGAAAGGCTACACCCTGGGTTGAATTTGGACGCTCTGGACGCCTCTAAGACCAGTGATCCCGAGACGAGCGCCCTGCTTGACTGGGGCGAGCAAGGGAGGAAAATGGGTGCTAGATGGCACGCCATGCTGGATTAGAAGGGGCTTAGGTCGCGTGTTTGACCCCCCTTTAGTTAGGCTGGCTCTTGGGCCGTTGTTATTTTGTACCTGTAAAGAATGTATAGTCCTAATATTATAAATGAACAAGTCAGTTTACCTCGTTCGTTCACGTTTTTCCTTCATTCCCGCTATAGCATGGTAGAGGACGTTAGCAATTTGTCAGGCTAAGTCGTTGCATATCTGTT
The DNA here is from genome assembly GCA_024586325.1 of Stellera chamaejasme. Classification (NCBI taxonomy): domain Eukaryota; kingdom Viridiplantae; phylum Streptophyta; class Magnoliopsida; order Malvales; family Thymelaeaceae; genus Stellera; species Stellera chamaejasme. Next base: position 16,394,303 of record CM044987.1, on the reverse strand, counting down.
GGGATTCGCTTCGCAGGGTCTCAAAGATTGGAGGGATTGCTTGTTGTTCGTGTGGGCGAAGCCATCAAGGACTTCAATGTGAAGGCTGATTTCCAGCATGGGGATCTGTTGGGGTTCTCATCGCGTGGCCCCAAATATCAGTTGAGGGATTGAGTGGTTCGCATGGGCGAAAAGACCTCTACAAAGCTGTTTCAAGCTTGGGGATCTGTTGGGATTCGCATCGTGGGGTCCCAAAGATTTCTCTCAAGGTTCACGTTGGCGATGCCCTTGGGTAGTGTACGCATGTTTGCGTGTATGGGCGACCTGACAAGGTCTGATGCCGTGACCTTAATATGTTAGGCGTTTAGCCGTTCTGACCGGTCGGGTGTAGAAGGCGTTTGGGCGATTGTCGGCGAGATTACTCTGCAATAGTGTTAAGAAGTGGAGAAGCATTTCATTCATTCGAGCCATGGAATTAACATGATTTATACATAGTATGGACGAAGGTCGTCCGCATGGAAGTTGCGAGGGAGTGGTCTCCCATCTTGATCCTGCAACTCATAGACACCCGACCAGACTTGCTTGTGGATGATGTATGGACTATCCCAGTTGGGTCGCAGGATACCCTGGTTGGGGTAGTGAGCAGTGAGGACGGATCTGAGTAGTGCCAGGCCTCCTGGTCTGAGTGCCTTGGGTTTGACCTTGGTGTCATGTTGCAAGTTGAGACGTTGTTTGAGAGAGAACAGGCGAAGGCGCGCCCCTTCGCGTAATTCCTCGAGCAGGTCCAGCTTGGCACGGAGCCTTCGAGCGTCGGCTTCATCATTGAAATTGATCATCCTGATTGTTGGGTAATCTGCTTCAATGGGGAGGAGTGCGTCAGTGCCATAGACCAGGGAGAACGGTGTCTTGCCTGTTGGCGTTCTTGTTGTTGTCCTATAATCCTATAGAACGCTTGGGAGCTCATCCACCCACCGCCCCTTTGCGCCAGTCAAGCGCTTCTTGAGTCCCTCCCTGATTGTACGGTTGGTGACCTCAACTTGGCTGTTGGACTGGGGGTGTGCCACCGGGGCATACAGCATGCGGATCTTGTTGTCTTTGGCCCATTGTTGCACGTTGTGGCTAGCAAACTGGCTCTCGTTGTCTGTGATGATGGCGCGGGGGCTGCCATACCGACAGACAATGTTTTTCCATAGGAACTTGATGATTTTGGATGATGTTATCTTCACCAAGGGTTCGACTTCAATCCACTTTGTGAAATAATCCACAGTGACAACACAGAATCGGTATTGTCCCGTCACCTTTGGCATTGGTCCGATGAGGTCGAGACGCCAAAGAGCGATGGGTATGGGGTTTGTGAGTGCTGGAGATTCTGTGGATGGGAGTCGTTGGATGCGCGAGTTGATCTGGCATTGATGGCACATTCTGACAAGTGAGGATGCGTCGTTCTTCAATGTAGGCCAGTAGTATCCCTGGCGGAGGGCTTTGTGTGCAAGTGCCTCCGTTGCAATGTGGGCACCACAGCTGCCCTGGTGGATGGTCTCCAGTACATTGAGTCCCTCCTTGGCAGTGAGGCAATGTTGGAGGGGTGAGGAGAACCCACGATGCCACAGCAGCCCGTTTATGAGGACGAGCCTTGTCACTCGAGTACGGGTGTGTGGATCTGTGGATGACACCTACTTTGATGGCCAACTTGAGGCCCGCGATGAGGGCTTCATATTCTGCAACGTTATTAGTCACAAGGAATTGAAAGGATACACGGAGAGTGCTTTCCATACCTAGGGGTCCACGTAATTAGACGCCTCCTGCTGGCGATGTTGCTTTAGATGCGCCATCAACGTACATTTCCCATTCCGGGGGTGGTGGTTCAGGCGTCGGTACTTGTTCCTGAGGCATACAACACTCAGGTACCGAGAATTCGGCCAGGAAGTCTGGGAGGGCCTGACCTTTTATTGCTTTGCGGGGTTTATAGTTGATGTTGTACCCGCTCAGTTTGATGCACCATTTTACGAGGCGGCCTGAGTGCTCCGGTCTCTGAAGGATCTCCTTGATTTGGAGGTCCGTTCGCACGGTGATTGTGTGCCCTTGGAAGTAGGGCTTGAGCTTCCTTGCTGCATAGACTAATGACAAGATAGCTTTTTGTAAATGAGGGTACCTCGTCTCTGCTGATTGTAAGGTGTGGCTGGTGTAGTAGACCGGCCACTGCTTGTCATCTTCCTCCTTGATGAGAACTGGCGCCACACTTTGCTCGTTGTCGAGAGATACAGGACAAGGTCATCGCCATGCCTGGGGCACTTGAGTGTGGGCAGCTCCTGCAGGAGCTGCTTGATGGTGTCGTATGACTCCTGGCAGTCCTCCGTCCATTTGCAGGCTTTCTTCTTTCGGATTTGGTTGAAGAAAGGCTTGCAACGGTCGCTGAGCTTTGATATAAATCGCCCCAGGGTGACTAACCTTCCTATTAGTTGCTGGACATCTTTCAGGCCTCTTGGGATGCTAAGGCTGGCGATGGCTTCTATCTTTTTGGGATTGGCGCGAATCCCTCCTCTTGAGACCTGGTAACCAAGGAATTTCGCTTCGCCAACGCCAAAGATGAACTTCTTTGGGTTCAGGCGCATGTTGTATGCGTGGAAGTTGGCGAAGGTCTCTTCTAGGTCCTCCAAGTGTTTGGCGGTGGCTTTGCTCTTCACCACTATGTCGTCAACGTAGGCCTCAAGGTTTCTCCCAATTTGATATGCGAACACCCTGTTCACCAACCTTTGAAAAGTCGCCCCTGCATTCCTCAAGCCAAAAGGCATGCGAATGTAGTGGTAGACTGCTTCGCCGGTTGTGAAGGCGATCTTCATGGCATCTTCAGGATCCATGAAGATTTGATGGTAGCCACTGTACGCATAAAGGAAAGAAAGTACACCAGTTGGTATATGTGAGGTAAGGTGTATGGATCTCTAGGGCAGGCCCTGTTGACCCCCTTGTAGTCCACACATAGGCGCCATTCTCTGTTTTCCTTGTCAGCAAGCACAATGTTAGCGACCCACTCAGAGTAATGAACTTCCTTAATTATATTAGCTTCAAGCAACTTCTGCACCTCAGTGTGTACAAACTCTTTCCGGTCTGGGGCCATGCCCCTTGTTTTCTGCCTAACTGGCTTAAAGCCAGGGAGTACATTGAGTTTGTGGGAGATAACAGAAGGATCTATGCCTAGGAGGTCAGCCGGGCTCCATGCAAAGACGTCAATGTTGGCCTGGAGGAGGTGAATGAGGGGTTCCTTATCTTTCTCTGGGAGGTCCTTCCCAATGCGGAACTTCTTCCCTGGCGATATCTCGACCGCCTCAAAGTCACCAGATAGGGCTGGGGCCACTTCGCCATCTGGCACAGGCTCCTCAGCTGGTTTCTTCCTCTTTGGGTCCATGCACTGAGGCAGCTGAGAGGGGCCAGCGAGCGCGTTGACGTAGTTGCCCCTCGCCACATTCTGGTTGACGTAGATGTAGGCATCACCAGCTGAGGTACGGAACACCAATGTTAGGGTGCGCACATCACAGCGTATGTGGAATTCAGTCTGTGTGGCGCGCCCAACAATGGCATTGTAAGGCGAGGGGAGGTCAAGGACAATTAAATCCACAAAGCTGGAGTGGCAGACCTGTCTGTTATTCTTGGTGGCACCAACCATCATGAACGTGAGTGTGATGGCCCCCAAGGTTGGGATCTCTTCCCTTCCGATTCCAAAGGTTGCTCCCTTCGCCGGCTTGATTTGAGACAGGGGTACCTTCGCCTCAACAAGTGTGTGCTTGTAAATGACTTTGGCATTAGCCCCTGTGTCCATGTAGATCCGGCCAATGTCCCACCCGACGATGCGAGCTGTGATGATGAGTGGGTCTGAGTGTGGAATCGCCACAGAAGTCCCATCGCGGCGATAGATGAGATGGCTAGCTGTGTGGTCCAGCTGATATATCTGCCTCATTTAGCGGCGCCTCGCAGCTGCGCCTTCGCACTGAGTGATCACATTGATGTGACCCTTGACCGGTGGGATCTGGTCAGCTCCCCAGGGGCCCTGTTCTGTCTGTGGTGACCCCTTCCGCGATCCTCTCGATCACCTTCGTGTTTGAATCCTCTTGGAGAACCTCTTCGCGGGGAGGGGTTGCGAACTAGGAACTCCATGAGTTTCCCTTGAGCTATCATTTCCGCCAGCATGCGCTTGAGTTCCACGCACTCCTCAGTGTCGTGGCCCTTGTCGCGATGGTAGCGGCAATACTTGTTGTTTGGCCTCGCAGCGCCCTTGGGTAGTGGGCGAGGCCATTTGGTGATCTCCCTTCTCTGCTCCAGGGCATGGAAGATGTTGGTGCGAGAGTCTCTGAGTGGGGGAAGGGTTGGATATGCTCTGTCCCTGTTGCCCTGTGGAGGGGGTTATCTCCGCTGCCCATGGCCTCTGGAGTCTGGCACGTGCGAGGGCTGCCCCCTCACCTCAGTTGTTGGACCCTTGAGGTAGGGCCTGGTAATCTCCTCAGTGTGCATGAACCTAGTCGCTCTGTCTAGGAACTGCTCCATGTTGTGGGAAGGGTTGGTGTGCACATCTGTGAAGAACAGGGAACCCCACTGGAGACCCTGTATGGCTGTTAGGAGACGAGTCTCCTCACCCAGGTTTGGGACCTGGATGGATTCCCCTTGGAATCGTTGAATATAGTCCCTTAAGGACTCATCCTTCCTCTGTCGTACCTTAAGTAGGTGCCCTGCAGTTTTCGGCGGAGGCTTGGAGACGACAAAGTGGTTAGAGAAAACACGGGAGAGTTCCTCAAAGGAGTCGAATTGCTTACTGCGAAGGGTGGTGTACCAATTTGCGGCGGCTCCAGTGAGGGTAGAGCTAAAAGCCCTACAGAGAGTGTTGTCATCAGCCCTTGCGATCGCCATCGCAGAGATGTAGCGCTGAAGGTGGATGTCCGGGTCTGAGAGACCGTCATAGGAGTCCAGCTTGGGCTGGTGAAAGTTCTCCAGCAGCGGAGCCTCTAGGATTTTCTGGGTAAAAGTCTGGGTCTAGAGGTGATCCAGTCCTAGGCTGGTGGAGTAGGCTGTGTTTGCCCTTGCCTCCATTTTTTTGATTTGCTCCAGGCGCCTGGCGTTGGCGGTGAGTGTGGCGGAGTGAGCCGGATCAGGGTGGACTTCCTGCTGTGACAGAGGAAGAGGAGGTTCCTGGTGATTCAGTGGCTGTTGGATTGTTTGTAAACCTCCTACGGTCAGGGCACCGCGTAGATTTTGGACGACAGCCTCAGTAATCGCCGCGAGGATTGTGGGATCAATACCGGCCACCACTGAGTTCTGAATGATGACATTGTGCGGCGCCTCCATCACACCGGCTGGTTGGTTATGGTTTGTCGAGAGGACAACACGCCCTGACCTCACGGCGGCATCTTCCCCCACTGGTTGAACAATTTCTCTGGAGGGAGGGGCGTTGCGATCACCATGGGATGAGCATTCCCCGGTTGAGTGGACTGATGCCCCATGATTTGCAGCGGCGGCTGGCGGATTTCTCCTCCCGCGGCTGTTCTGCCGGCTTGCGCTCCTTGTGGTAGGCATGACTTCTCTTCTTCGGTGGTTTCTTCGTGGGATTGTTTATAGTTTCCCACAGACGGCGCCAATCTGATAGCCTGGTTCCTTGACGGGACTGGGCTTCCAGATACTTGAATGGTGAGGAAATGACCAGAAAGACGATGTTGAGCTCCGGAGTAATCTTCAGGATGTAAAATGGAATACTCAGGAGCAGAAAGAGGAGTGGAGGTGTGTAGATGGGGTATACCTTTCTCAAGCCGTCCTTTTATAGGAGGCGTTGAGGTAGCGGTTTTCCCATGATCCGGAGTGGTGGAGTGCCCCTCCACGTTCCAGAGTAGTGAAAGACTGGAGGTTGATGGAGAACGTGGGTAAGTCGTGGGGATGACCGTTCCCAGCTTCCTTTCCCCAGTCTATGACGCTGCTAAGTGATTGGTGGCGAAGACCAGGGGATACGAAGGCCTCGTCTGGCGAAGCCAGGAGATGCGAACCCGCGAGGTCTGGCGAAGCTAGCATTTGCGGGTAGTGTACCACAAGCTCCCTTGGTAACGCCTTCGTGCGGTGCGGTGGTATCGCGGTGTGTTTCCTTGGGTGCTGCTGATGATGACGTGAGTGGCGATGGCGTGAGGGGCATTTGCTTGGGTAGTGTACCATAAAGGAGGATTAGGTGGAGCAAACTCTTGCTCCATCTGTGGAGGCACATCAATATGGACATCCTCAAGCGGTGGCAACTCATGCACTCCCTCTTGAAGAACTTCATTTACATCCTCATTTGGAGGCAACTCATGCTCTGATTCGTGAGGAATGTCATTATGCTCTTGATTAATCAACTCCCACTCGAACAGTTATATCCACTTGGGGATTCTGTTCAAGGTTTTCCTTTTGATTTGGAACCATATTTGAAGTCACAACTCCTTTGGTTGAGATATTCCAATTGGAATAGATGCACCTTGAGCAACCAGTGTCCATGTGGCACTTGGTTGATCCTCATCAAGGATTGGTCCAAAAGAGTTTATGTCATTGCATTCAGTAACTTTAGGAAACTCACATTCCACAAAGTTCGAATTTTTGGAGTCAAACACCAAACCATTCTTGTGATTTATATCCAAGAACACATAGCCCCTTGATTCTATACGATAACCAAGGAAAATACATTGCTTACCCCTTGGTCCCAACTTTCCCAAAGGATGGTCCGGGACATGTACATATGCTAAGCAACCCCAAAGGTGCATTTAGCTCAAGTCTGGAGACTTTTCCTTCCATAACTCATATGGAGTAGTGTCAATGTTCTTGGTAGGCACTTTATTGAGAATGTTCACTGCACAAAGCAATGTATCACTCTAATAAGTGATGTCCAAATTGGCCTTTGTTATCATGGATCTCACCATGTCCATTAAAGTTCTATTTTTCCTCTCGGACACCCCATTTTGTTGTGGAGTCCAAGGAAGAGTGAACTCTCTTTGAATGCCCTTGGAGTTGGAGTCACAAAATGACTTAAATGCTAATTAGCCATGCTCCCCACCTCTATCAGTCCTAAAAAACTTGATCTTCTTACCCAATAGGTTCTCAACCAAATTCACATACTTCTTAAAGTATGACAAGACCTCTGCCTTGGTTTTAAGTAAGAATACATGGGTGAATCGAGAATAGTCATCAGTAAATGCTATAAAATATCTAAAATCATTTCTAGATACCACTCTCATTGGACCACACAAGTCTGAATACATTGAATTTAGTATTTGTCACAGCCACCCCGCCCGGTTGCGGAGGCAGGACCGGCCGCGATGTACGGAAACGGAAGCAACGGCAGAAAGCGCGGTAACGATACCATCGAGACCCGCAACGCGCAGTGGTCCCATGACCCTGGCCTGCAAAGTCAAGTTCTCGAAGGCTCGGTGCCTGAGAACGCTTTGCACAGAAACAGAATGGTCGTATATCGACCCGCAGCCTACAAAGCTCAAATACGGCAAGTATACAAACACACAGTTCATGGTATAACTTTCATTAACCATAGCGACAGAACACATAATGCAGAATCCGTTTCATAGCATATCCAGTAAAGGCAAGTCGGGGCTCCGCCCACGACTCAGAAGACAAAGCAGAATCAACAAATATCCAGAATATACAACATATGCAAACTCAAGATCTGATATACATGCATGCAACTACAGCTACAGAGCCATCAAAACAAAACCCTAAAAACACCTAAGTACGGAATCAGAAAACTTCTCGCTCAGGAGATTTCCGCACGCGGTACTGCTGCTGCTGCTGCTGCTAGACATAACCAAAGAGAGACAAGAGTTAGTCAAATGAAAACCATCCAAGCAGAGTATGATACACTGACCCAAGCCTTAACCGAGACTACCCCTTAATCAGAACGGAACCGAGGTTCCAGAAATGGAACAGCTAATATCTGCAAAACCCAAACAACGAAAAGCACCGCGGATCTCTATTCCGCCGGTTGCTTGTCTGGTCGGCCTGAAAGGTGGTAAACAAATAAGGGGTGAGTCCTCGGGAGGACCCAATAAGGGCTGAGGTAAGATACAGTTCATACAAATGGTAACCAACCGAACCTGCAAAACAGAGCAACACATGCACATATATATACACCAATATAAATACAATGTCCCGTGGGACAAGGTGAGCCGGAAATCCCATACGCGGTCCAACCGCCCAAACGACCCTTATAATGAAACACAGAACGACAGCCCTCTCCAAGAGGTCCAAATATACAGAAACACGGTACCGACTGGGGTCGCGATCCCCAAACTGTCGTAGGGTCACAGAAATACATCGGTACCCCTAGTGCGGATATACACAAAATGTCGGCACCCTCCAGTGCGGACACCACCAAACCAAGGAGCACCTCTGGTCTCTAAGACCATCCCGGGTCTCGTCACAGAATAACACATAATATAAAAATATAAACAGAGATATCAGCACCTAGTGCGGATATGCAGAACCGAATACAAACTCGTGGTCTCCAAGACCATCCGGGCCTTGGAGCAGACACGAACATGCATCTTACCATACGACAGGCCTCGGGATAACCGAACCACCGTCCTCAGCCCGGAACCCGCCTCAGCTAAACCCGATATTCAAAGATAATAGCCCAAAATGCATAACGAGAGAAGTTGAGCCTTTACCTCGAAAATACTGCCCCGCAGCACAACTCCCGGGAAATCCCGGCTCCCGGCCCGAAAAGTGAAAACTTGACTTTTATGGTCCCACACTGCTCCACTAAAGCAGAAATAAGCTGAATAACCACAAACCAATCAGAACTCATCAAAATAGACCCCCACAAACCAAACCCGCACATTCCCGCACTTTCCCGCAAAAATCCACAAAAAGCTCGGTTTTACGAACCGAGCTAGAACATCGCTATCCATACACCCACCAACATATTCCAACGTTTAAACCCCACTTTCCAGACACTTTACCCGAAATCCCGCATAAAGGTAACTTTTTCTCCCATTATCCGAAAACGACGTTTCAAACACCATTACGCACCTAAATCCATCCCCGATACCAAATTACCATTCAAATCATCCAAAACACAACACCAACTTAGTTAAAGTTTCATTCTAAGTTTCAGCCAAACACCAACTTTTCACCATACTTCCAAATCAATCCATTCAATGTTCCAATTACTCACTTTAACCACCAATTTCACTTCTTAAGCATGATTACTAACCAATTTCACCTTAAATACCAAAAATCAACATAAACCCTAGCTTATGGATTTCGGCCAAAGAGGGGTTTCTTCCCTAACATGCTTTCCATCAAATTGAATCCATAGAAAGTCTTAGAATCATGCAAGGAACAACATATCCAAAGCATGATTCAAGAACACAACTCTACATCATTTTGGAAAATCAACCTTAAATTCGGCATTTTGGGGTTTTTGCAACCATAGTGTTTTTCCAAAATCTAACCCTTGATTCTTACTCCCCTCCATACCAAGAACAACATACTTGAATTTGGAAGCAAGAAGATCAACAAAACTCATAGCAAGGAGTAACCTCAAATTCGAGTTCATCTCTCTTTTTCCACCAAGAACATGTTTTTGACTTGAAAAGAGATGAAGAGAGGAAGCTTACCAATTGTTGGAGCCCAACCTTGATGATTTTCAGCCAAGAATTGAAGAACACAATGAGCTTGGAGGAGCTTGGCAATAGCGGCAAGGAGAGAAGGAAGAAGAAGAACAAATATGAACACTTGTCTATTTTCCCATAAAAGCCTCCCTTTATACTTATGACATAATGAGTCATGGGACACTTGTCCCATGACCATTAACCCATAAATATGACTCATAATCAGCCTCCAAAACCGAAAAAGTGGCTAAGTGTTGGCGCACCACCCGCGCCAACTCCAACCGCGTAATTCCCGACGTGCGTGCGTGCCGGCCTGAACCAAAATATCGTCATGCTAAAATTCCACAAATATTACCATAAAATCCGTCTTAAAATATAACATAACTTACACTGAAGCCGTCGGAAAATTTCCGTCCCGAGCCTCGAGAGTCACCCAGGACCGAACGTCCCGCCCCAGAAAATATACTCTGTAAAACAATGCAGGACGTTCCCACGATTCCAAATATGCAAACGGTTTCTCATTCCGAGGTCCCGGGAGCGCTACCGAGCCAGCTGTACGTCCCGAGACAAGTCCTGGCCCCAGAAAAATATTTCCGATGGAAATGTCCGGGGGGCCCACACGACCTCAAATATGCAAGGGTTTCCCAAAATAATGCTCGGATAAGGCTCGGGAGCTGTCTGAACGCCCAAAACCGTTACCCGCTGGCCAAAACCGAAGTCCCGGGTCACCCGGGTCACAACCCGCTCGGGGTGACCGTGATTCACGGGAAAGAAGAGCAGCTCGCAAGAAAATTATGCGAGAGCGGTTACCTATTAGACCCCAACGACACATTGTCAATACCAGAAACCGTCAATGTTTCACAAAAGATAGGCCTCGTGCATTTGTCGCTTCATATCTTAACACCCATGCATTGAATGTGGGTAACGAATCCACTATTCCGAACTCTGCCCAAACTTATGGGATTGACAAAAATCAAATATCAAATGATATTTCTATGAGCACACCCCAACTATTAACCAGAAGGCCCTTACTAGATGTTACAAACTAGTGTTCACCGCTTACTTCAACTGTGTCACTCTCTTCATCAAGCAGAACTGTACAAGTTTCCCGTGTCACTGATGGACATGAACGTGCACCGTTGGTGAGTAGTCTACAGCAGGATGTAGCGCCGTTCAAATCCTCACAAAATAAATATACTCAACCGTCATCTAATAATGTTCGGTTGAGTGCAAATTTATCCTCAAATGAAAATCAGCTACTTACCCCAACGTCATATAGACCCCGGACGTTGTTTGCTGATTATTCAAACCGGAGTTCACAGATTGCTATGTCAAACGTAGTTGATTCAACTACTAGCATTGGAAGGTTATCATGTGTCACATGTGCGGACGAAAGTTTTCCGTTCTCGAACAACACGTGCGATATTGAGGAGTCATCGGGAGGGCACCAAAATATTTCGAAAAGGGCAAGACACTCTATACCAGAAATCCAACCCATCTCATTCCAAAACCTCGATACACTTGAAGATATTGTTGAAGGTACGCATTTCGGAAGTATTAGTTCATCCATGTCCATTGACCACATCTTTAAGCTAACCTTCGTAACTATGGCCAGATTCAATTCTATCAGAGTCATCCGACGAGGAAGATGCTGTTCATTTTCATGCCTCTACTAATGTGAACAGTAAGATGTGCTTTTGTTCATTATCTTATTAGCAAAATTGATGGATTTTGGTAAAATCATTATATTAGTCAACGTCTTTTTGTAGGGAGAGTTACTGAGATGCAGAACCTAGGGCCACCAGATGCTGTTTGTCCCAATCCCAATTGTCGTGCTATTGTTTGGAGATTGGAGAGGAGCGTTCGCTCAAGTGAGCAGCGAAATCCTAAATTCTCGATATGTGTAATAATGGGAAAGTACATTTGCCATTTGAGAGAACGCCACCAACGCTTTCTTCAGCGGTTATTAAATTCTAAAGGAGATAACTTGTCTAAGTACTTTCGACGTCACATTCGGGAGTTCAACAATGGGTTTTCATTCACATCAACTGGGGACATATTGACAATCATATAAATGATGGTAATGGACCATACATTTTTGTCTAAAAGGGGAGAATCATCATACTATTGGTTCTTTATTACCATCAAGTAATGATCGACCACCCCGCTTTTGCTCAATTGTATATTTTTATACGAGCACGAGACAGAAAACCGAATGACGAGTTTTGGTGATGGGCAAATTAAGGATATGGATAGAAAAATTGTTGATGGGTTAACGCAGATGTTTGATCGAATAATGTTCTAGTGCGGGAATACAGAAGGGTCCGTGATATGCATAGGGAATATAATAACGTCACTGTTAAATAGAGGTTACTATCCACAAGCTCTAATGATGTCCGAAGGTACAACTTACCAACAAAAAGGGATGTAGCTGCTCTTACCGTGGGTTTAGATGAGGAACAAGGTAATAAGCGTGATATCGTTGTGTTCACTAGAGATCATGGTCCTCGAGAGAATACATGTGTTGCATCCTCAATTGATGGGACTTCATTTCCCTGTACTATTTCCATATGGAGCAGATGGTTATCGCGATGACATTCAGCATGTTGATGGTTCAGGGTGTGAATCTCGTAATAGAGTAACAATGCGTGAGTTCTATGCTTTTCAGTTACATAACCGTCAATCTGTATATTCGATCATTCAAAGGGGAGGTAGGTTATTTCGAAATACGTCGTTTAGGCGTATAGTTGTATTCTCGAGGAGCGATTCCTTTATCTGAGGAATAATCAAGCTCGGTTTCATTGTGAGGTATTATGTGGGTTACAAGATGCGTTGGGTCGTGGTGATACGGAGGGTTCACACACTGGAAGACCTTGTATATTACCATCATCTTTCACAGGCGGTCCGCGGTATATGATGCAGAACTATCAAGATGCAATGGCTATATGCAGGTGGCTCGGACATCCCAATTTGTTTATAACGATGACTTGTAATCCGAAATGGAGTGAAATAGTGGAATTCACCAAATTAATTCCAGGACAAATCCCAGATGACAGACCAAATATCGGTGTTCGTGTGTTCGAGATGAAGTTGTACTCATTGTTGAAAGATATCACAAAAGGCGCAATGTTTGGTCGATCCATGGGAGGTAATGTATCTAATTTATGGTATATTATCATTTGTTAACTTAATGACCAAACCAAACAGTTCATCTATAACATTTAAATTGTTATGCAGTGATTGTCACAATAGAATTCCAAAAAAGAGGTCTGCCACATGCACATATTGCGCTATTTCTTCATCGAGATGATAGTATTGATGAGCCTCATAAGATAGATCAATTCATATCAGCCGAGCTTTCTAATAGAAATCGTTATCCGCTTGCATATGAAGCTGTTTCAAAACATATGATGCATGGGCTGTGTGGAAATGCGAATCCGAAATGTCCTTGCATGGTTGATAAGAAGTGCTCAAAACGTTATCCACGCACCTTGCAGAAGCACACTTCACTTTCACGGGATGGATATCCGTTATACAGACGTCGAAAGACAAAGTATACTGTGAACAAAAATGGCACGGAGCTTGATAATGCATGGGTGGTTCCACACAATGTGGATTTAGTACTTAAGTACGACTCACGTATGCGTGGAAAAGACAAACAGGATATGTGCATCAAGTATCTATGCAAATACATGCATAAAGGAGAACACAGTGTCTACAGTTGTTATTGAGAGTGGGAATGGGAGAGATCGCTACGAAATGGATCCAAAGAAAGCTCCGGTAGATGAGATTAAGCAGTATTTGGATTGTCGTTATATTTCTGCTTCAGAGGCATGTTGGCGGATTTTCGGTTTTTTCATCCATAAGCATGATCCACCTGTTGAGAGGTTGACATTTCATCTCCCTAACGAGCGGAGTGTTGTGTTTCAGGAGGATTCTGATCTTCATAGTGTTATACAAAGGCATAGTGAAAGTCAAACACAGTTTCTGGCATGGATGGAGTGTAACAGGAACGATGCATATGCCCGACAGTTCACGTATGTTGAGTTCCCTCAACACTATGTGTGGAAGAAAAGAGACAAAAAGTGGACTCTACGTATTAGAGGTTTAACTGTAGGTAGGATGTATTTTACCCATCCAACTGCCGGTGAGAGATACTACCTTCGTATGTTGTTAAATGTTGTCAAAGGGCCGAGATCATATGAAGAATTACGAACGGTGAATGGTTCTCTCCACGACACATATCGAGATGCATGTTTTGCGATGGGGTTGCTTGAAGGGGATGGTGAGTGGCATGAGTCATTGCGTGAAGCTTCTCATTGGGCAATGCCAAATGGCTTGCGTGAACTTTTTGTAACGATGCTTCTATTTTGTCAAGTATCTGAACCTCTGGTACTGTGGGAGAAACACCGCGAGATGTTGGCTGATGACATTTTACTCATTGAACGTCAAAAGCGTAACTCACATGACCTTGTGTTATCGGATGAAGAGAGATTTAACTATGCCCTTTATGAAATAGAGAAAATAATGAATAGATTGGGTCGGTCTTTAAAAGAGATTGAGGGCATGCCTTATCCCGACATCGAGTCATTGGTCATTGAGGAGTGTAGCGACGAGGTTTTCGACAGGAGTCACCACCAATCTTTTTGTGATAGGTAGATTGGGAACCTAAACTAGTCTACGAGAAACTCGAAAGTCCGTTAGTCAATTACGTACAAAAATTATTATTTTTGTACGGCTGAAAATTGGTACCACAAGTTTATTTTTATTTTATCCACTTGATTGAATTTTATTAAAAAGAAGTTAGAAGGAATCACATGAAATTGGTGAAGAATTAATAAAATACAATAAATAAAAAAAGAAAACTAATAAATCACATGCTTAAACAAAAAAAATAACAATTATAATAATAACATGAAAAGGGCAGAATTACAGGATGTGAACAAAGATTTCATATATGTCATGAAAGGGACTGAACAATAAAGAAACATCATCTAGGCCGAATATTCGTACTTAACATGGAGTGACTGAAATGAAATGCTCACAATCATTCGTGCCTGAAGTGACAAAAGAGACATAAAACAGGGACTAAGGGAGGATTACCAAAATATGAGTTCTATCTTCTTCTTCAGACGCGTTTTCTTCGAATTCCAATTTGTGCGAAATGCTTGGGGACCGGCAAAGGGAGAATCGCGGCGGGTCTCCGGCGTCTTGCGGAAGAGTGAAGGTACGAGAGCTATGGGAGCTTGGCTGGGCGAATATGAATGAATCGAGCCTTGCGAGCCGTGGAGGCGACGCCCAATCGATTCGTCGCCCGAGGACGAAACTGACGGTGGTGCACCTACTGACGAGCTGAAACGAGCTAGACGAGTGCTTGGACGAACACCTCTGGACCGGCAGCACCCAAGTTATTTTTTTTGCTGATGATTTTGTATTTTTTGATTTTGTGCAAATCGTGGTTTTTCTTAAATCAATCTATTGCTCTTCTAAAATTGATTATCTGTTGTTGCTAAGATTGATTTGCGATTTGTTGAATTTTCTTTCGATGCCGGATTGATGCGTTTCTGTGATTGCCCTCTGCCTTTGTTGCTGCTGAGATCGATTCTTGGGTGTTGATGTGGTTGCCTTCTGCCTCTGTATGCAGCGATTATTGTTCTTCTTGTAGATGGGAGGATTGAGCTGCTCCACCTCCCACGAAGCTGTAAACCGCTTCGATCGTGGCATGGATGAGAGTTGCGTGAAACCGCAACCGTGGCGTCGTCGACCTCCACGATCATCCTCTCTTCTGCAACCATAAAAATTAAGTGGGCAAATTACTAAATCGGACACATTTCTTTTCAATTAGACACTTAACCCCTTTCATAACGTACTTTTAAAAAATCCCGGGACAAAATTGGGTGTCAACAGCTGCCCCCTTTGCATGATTTATGAGAAATGAAGCGTGCAAAGCAAATTGACCCAAATTTTGTCCCGCGAATAACAAGAACCTTCTCGTTATTCGTGAAGAAAAGAAACTTTTCCTTTCTTCGTCTCAATAAGAACCTTCCTATTGAGTTGAATAGCGGAAACCTTCCCACGATTCCGGGCTTGGAACCTTCCTTACCCAAAGGTGTGAGGTCGAGAACCTTCTCGTTTCCTCCGAAAGAGATGATGAACTTTCCTTGCTTCTCTCAATAAGAATATTCTCATTGAGTTGAATAGCGGAAACTTTCCCGCTATTCGAGGCTAAGGAACCTTCCTTACCTCAAATCTGTGAGGTCGAGAACCTTCTCGTTTCCTCTAATAAAGACGATAAATGAAGCCACGAAACCTTCCATGCTTCTCTCAATAAGAACCTTCCTATTGAGTTGAATAGCGGAAACCTTCCCACGATTCCGGGCTTGGAACCTTCCTTACCCAAAGGTGTGAGGTCGAGAACCTTCTCGTTTCCTCCGAAAGAGATGATGAACTTTCCTTGCTTCTCTCAATAAGAATATTCTCATTGAGTTGAATAGCGGAAACTTTCCCGCTATTCGAGGCTAAGGAACCTTCCTTACCTCAAATCTGTGAGGTCGAGAACCTTCTCGTTTCCTCTAATAAAGACGATAAATGAAGCCACGAAACCTTCCATGCTTCTCTCAATAAGAACCTTCCTATTGAGTTGAATAGCGGAAACCTTCCCGCGATTCGGGGCTTGGAACCTTCCTTGCCCAAAGGTGTGAGGTCGAGAACCTTCTCGTTTCCTCCGAAAGAGATGATGAACTTTCCTTGCTTCTCTCAATAAGAATATTCTCATTGAGTTGAATAGCGGAAACTTTCCCGCTATTCGAGGCTAAGGAACCTTCCTTACCTCAAATCTGTGAGGTCGAGAACCTTCTCGTTTCCTCTGATAAAGACGATAAATGAAGCCAGGGAACCTTCCATGCTTCTCTCAATAAGAACCTTCCTATTGAGTTGAATAGCGGAAACCTTCCCGCGATTCGGGGCTTGGAACCTTCCTTGCCCAAAGGTGTGAGGTCGAGAACCTTCTCGTTTCCTCGAATAAAGATGATGAACGAAGCGAAGGAACTTTCCTTGCTTCTCTCAATAAGAACCTTCCTATTGAGTTTGAATAGCGGAAATCTTCCCGCTTTTCGAGGCTAAGGAACCTTCCTTGCCTTCAGTGAAAATCTGAGTGATTTTGAGATTGATGAGAAGTTCGACAAAACGACTAAACTTTCAAAAATTAGAAATCCCACCAAATTAGCAATTTTTTTGAAAACGGTGAAGTTTAATGACAGGACTAAACTTCCCAAAATGTGAGATTCCACAAAACGAGCAAATTTTTGAAAACGATGAAGTTTGACAAAACGACTAAACCTCCCAAAATGAGAAATTCCACAAAACGAGTAAATTTCTGAAATTACATGAAAGTTTGACAAAATGACTAAACTTTCAAAAATGACAGATCCCACAAAATGAGTGAATCTTTAAAAAATGTAGAAGTTTGACAAAACGACTAAACTTCCCAAAATGAGAAATTCCACGAAACGAGTGAATTTCCAAAAATGCGACTAAGTCTTGACAAAACGACTAAACTTCAAAATGATAATAACATGAGTCTTCTTACCATCCTGCATTGCAAGAGAAACTTTTCTCTGTGGGAATAGATTAAGGAACTTTCCTTACCTGTCTTGATGAAAATTTTGGCTGATCTTGGAAAATGTTAAAAATAGTAAGAACTTTCTTACCATACCGGGAGAGAAACCTTTCTCTCTGACCTTAGGCAAAGTACCCTTCATTCTCTTCGAGTGAAAGATATTCCTAGTTGATATCCTCGATCCCAGATTGCCTTACTTGATTACCATTGATCCAAGTCTTTCCTTGATGGCTCCTTGAAAACCTGTATTTGAGAATGAATGATGACAAAGTGCATGATACATGATGCCCATGATGCATGACTTTTAAAATTCCTGATGCTTGAAGTGATTTATGAAACCTTCACAAAATCGAAAATGCTCTTCAATGAAAACAAATGGTGCATGATAGATGCAATAACCTTTTCTTAAGCTTACCCCATGGATGCATGTGGTCTTACCTCGCCTTCAAAAGTTTTTCTTTCTTCCCTTTTTTCATTCCTTGATTCTTTTAGCCTTGAAAACAATTATATGAGTGAATAATCCATTTGCCCCTCAAAATGTGATCATAAAATCGTCCATCCTCCTCGAATATCTTTAAACCATATCCTTACGTCCGATCCATGCCCATTAATGTCAATGGTTGATCCTTAAAGACAACTCTTATCAATTTGCAGAGCTTGACAAAATATATGATGGTCCTCGTGTAATCATTAAAATCTGTTACTCTTTCCCTTTTCCACTTGAAGAAGTAGAATGTGCGGGGATAGCGAAAGGGCTTCCTAGTATGAAGGATATTTTTGGGTGGACGTCGAGGTGAAGAACAAACATCAGTTGAAAGTATTTTGTAAGGTTAATGCCATCCATTGATGTGGAGTTGGTGAAAAATAGGGTGGTTCAGGCGAAAGGCCTTGTAATGTCACCACTCAGCGACTTGACTTCTTTGAAAAACCTGGTAGTGTCCATCACGAAATCATCGCCTTATCTAATGAGAACAACCTCAAAATGTTGCCCCCAATTCTCGTAAAGTGTGAAATTGCTCCTCAGAAACTTGAAAAGTGGCTGATAGTGCTTGAGATGTATGTTGCCCCCCAGGTCATTGAGCGGGTGAAAAATGCCTTCATTCTAAACCGCCTTCGCAGGTTTTCAGTTTAGATTTCATGACTCACCATTCTTCTTTCTTCTTCTTTTTTTCTTTTCTTTTTTTTCTTTCTTCTCCGGGTCGGACCTTGTTTGACTTGCGTTTTTTAGTCATTTTCATGCGAGCGTAAATAGTTGTTGCTACCTAGGCCCGATTACTTCTGACTAAAATGCAAAGACAAATGGCTACTAGCGCTACTCATAACTTCAGCCCTTTTCGAGCTAAAGACAGCGGAATAGAATTTACTTTGACCCTTTTTCCTATATCTTCCTGTTCTCTTTGAGCCCTGGCTATTGATGTGTCGAAGGCCTTTTGATCCGATGATCTCAAATGCCCCCCCATTTTCGGATAATGAGGTTCTTTCCTTTGAAGGAATCCTTGTGGTGAATGGAAAGTCTATGGTCAAAAAGAGCTTTCTGAAGGTTTGTTTGGCCGACCCTTTTTTTGTAGGTGACACTTCTCTGAAAAATGAACTTCGCAATAAAAGTTAAAGTGCCACACTAAAATCGCTTCCATTTAGATATAGCGACGTCTTCGAGATAACCACTACAAAGTCTTCTTCTTAACTCGTTGGTGACATTCTTTATGTCGGGACTGGGTGGAAGGATATTGAAAAGAGAACATGGGTTCTATGATGTGATTTTTTTAGCGAAGGACGCAAAAGTGCGCATTTTACCCATTCGCGTATCAAGGGAAATAATAATAGATATCCGTTCCAACAAAGACAATACCCCAGATTCCGGACTCAATCTAGAGAATTCGACTTTCAAGTTATATTGGCAAGCTCTCAAAGATTTGAGTGAATTCAAAGACTTCCCCAATTGATCACCAATTTTCATAGATCGACGTGTTAGGCCTAGCTTAAAGACTACTTGCGAGAAATTGTATTTCCATGCCATGATCGGGGGTCATCGAACACTTCACATCATAAAATTGTTTTAAAGGTCCTTAATGTTCACATTTCTTTTTCATGTGTTTTTTTACAACATGCTCCCACTTTTAGAATTTGCAATTATGAGTCTCGAGAAACAAATGATTGAATGCCTGAATGATGTGCGATTTTAAAGATGTGTCAGTATGATGCCATGAGAAAAAAGAAAAAAAGAACACCAATTAGTACAATGATAATGTACAAGTATGAATAATAAATGATGGAATTGACGATTGATGAAAGAAATGGCTTCCTTTATATAAAAATATCGGTCGAGTGTAGAGTCCAGTACGTGTTCCACCAAGAATTTGATATTGTCTGTTCTTCGGAATCCTTCCCACAACTAATTTGATACCTCCAGTGTTCAGACTTGATCCTATCAAATCAATTCATGCTAACCACAATCCACACAAATTATAGCATATGACACGTTTGCAAAGCCAACGATGAAATAATGAGGTTAGTGACACAAATGAAAAAAAATGTTACCGATTCACCTCAAGCAAACATCGGGTGTCCTGTTCTATTCGGGTCAAATCTAGTGGAAAGAACTATGGTCATTATATGCACGGGTGGGTTTCGAAAGAAAGGTCAAGGGTAGGTTCCCGAATCCCTTTTACTAAGTTCTATCGAACTAGAAAAGGCCTAATTCCTTACCCACGAGGGTTGTGTAAGGAAGGATTAATTCAGGTCGCGGCTTTCGCGGTTCCATTGGGTGACTACCGCCACACCCGAACAACGCTACTAACCACTACGGTCTAGAGAAAGCGCGGTGACTATTGTCACACCCGACTAGCCTATCCCGGGTATTTCACAAAAAACGAGGTTATGAGGAGCTCGGGAGGAGAGCTCGAAAATGCATGCTTTGTGGTGTGTGGACTACAATATGTACAATGAAAACACCACACATAAAAATAAAATCAAATCAAATCAAGCGAAGAGATAAAAATCAAACCCTTGATGTGGCCAGACTGTCCCCAGCGGAGTCGCCAGCTGTAGCGACGAGGTTTTCGACAGGAGTCGCCACCAATCTTTTTGTGATAGGTCGATTGGGAACCTAAACTGGTCTACGAGAAACTCGAAAGTCTGTTAGTCAATTACGTACAAAAATTATTATTTTTGTACGCCCGAAAATTGGTACCAAAAGTTTATTTTTATTTTATCCACTTGATTGAATTTTATTAAAAAGAAGTTAGAAGGAATCACATGAAATTGGTGAAGAATTAATAAAATAAAATAAAATAAAATAAAAAAGAAAACTAATAAATCACATGCTTAAACAAAAAATATAACAATTATAATAATATGAAAAGGGCAGAATTACAGGATGTGAACAAAGATTTCATATATGTCATGAAAGGGACTGAACAATAAAGAAACATCATCTAGGCCGAATATTCGTACTTAACATGGAGTGACTGAAATGAAATGCTCAAAATCATTCGTGCCTGAAGTGACAAAAGAGACATAAAACAGGGACTAAGGGAGGATTACCAAAATATGAGTTCTATCTTCTTCTTCAGACGCGTTTTCTTCGAATTCCAGTTTGTGCGAAATGCTTGGGGACCGGCAAAGGGAGAATCGCGGCGGATCTCCGGCGTCTTGCGGAAGAGTGAAGGTATGAGAGCTATGAGAGCTTGGCTGGGCAAATATGAATGAATCGAGCCTTGCGAGCCGTGGAGGCGACGCCCAATCGATTCGTCGCCCGAGGACGAAACTGACGGCGGTGCACCTACTGACGAGCCGAAACAAGCTAGACGAGTGCTTGGACGAACACCTCTGGACCAGCAGCACCCAAGTTTTTTTTTCTGATGATTTCGTATTTTTCGCACGAATTGCTGCTGAGCTTGATTTTGTGCAAATCGTGGTTTTTCTTAAATCAATCTATTGCTCTTCTAAAATTGATTATCTGTTGTTGCTAAGATTGATTTGCGATTTGTTGAATTTTCTTTCGATGCCGGATTGATGCGTTTCTGTGATTGCCCTCTGCCTTTGTTGCTGCTGAGATCGATTCTTGGGTGTTGATGTGGTTGCCTCCTGCCTCTGTTTGCAGCGATTATTGTTCTTCTTGTAGATGGGAGGATTGAGCTGCTCCACCTCCCACGAAGCTGTAAACCGCTTCGATCGTGGCATGGATGAGAGTTGCGTGAAACCGCAACCGTGGCGTCGTCGACCTCCACGATCATCCTCTCCTCTGCAACCATAAAAATTAAGTGGGCAAATTACTAAACCGGACCGTAACTTTTGTAATGTTCAATTTAGTCCCCATTTTGCAATTTCCTTGACAAAGACCCATTTCTTTTCAATTAGACACTTAACCCCTTTCATAACGTACTTTTAAAAAATCCCGGGATAAAATTGGGTGTCAACAAGGAGAATTCCTTGATTATTGTGGAGCTTAATTACGACAGGCGTGCATTGTTGGTTGAGCATGAGTCACTTTTTGCTGGATTGAATGGAGGGCAACGAATCGTGTATGATCAAGTCATAGCATCAACGCATTCTCGAACCGGCGGTTTTTTCTTTGTTTATGGTAGTGGGGTACCGGTAAAACTTACATGTGGAAAACTATTTTGGCACGCCTACGAGCAGAGGGTAAGATAGCTATAGTTGTTGCTACTTCGGGGATTGCCGCATTACTTCTAGCTGGAGGTAAGACTACGCACTCACGGTTTAAGATCCCTCTTGTGCTTGATAAGGATTCTTTTCTCAATATTAAGCGTTCAAGTCCATCGGCCGAAGTGATATGTCGAGCATCATTGATTATCTAGGATGAGGCTCCTATGGCACATCGACATGCGCTCGAAGCTATGGATCGATCTTTGCGTGATTTAATGATTGTGTTTGACCCAGAAGCTGGAAATAAGGTTTTTGGGGGTAAAACGATTGTTCTTGGTGGTGACTTTAGACAAATATTTCCTGTAATTCCACGGGGTACCCGAGGTGATGTTGTGGTAGCGACAATATGCTCTTCGTCATTATGGTCATCCTGTCAAGTGTTTACCCTATCAGAGAACATGAGGTTACGTAATTCGAGTTCTTTGGATGTTGCATGGTTTAGTGATTGGCTTTTGAAATTAGGAGAGGGATTATTACCTCTAGAAAGGATTGACGATGATGAAGAGGAACCGAAATGGTTAAAGCTACGAGTTGTTCTTGCTACCATTTGTAGGAGATGTCATTGATTCTCGTTATTGATAGTACATACCTGCATTTACTCAATGTAATCGGTGATAGAGACTACTTGAGGGAGAGAGCCATTCTTTCTCCTAAGAATGAGGATGTCGATAAGGTTAATGATCATATCATGACGCAATTACCTGGTGAAGGTGTAATTTATCTCAGCGCGGATCGGATATCTCAGACATCGGAGAATTATAAAGCCCATACAGAGCTTTATCTCGTGGAGTATCTTAATAGTTTGGAATTTTCAGGTGTGCCGAATCATAAGCTTGAGTTGAAGGTTGGTGTTCCAATAATTCTAATGAGGAACCTAAATCAATCTACTGGCTTGTGTAATGGTATCAGGCTCATTGTTACGAAGTTAGCTTCAAGGGTAATTGAGGCTGAAATTCTTGTGGCAGTAACATTGGAAGTCGATTGTTATCTTATACCGCGGGTTGGGATGGTGCCATCGGACACTAAATTTCTATTTAATATATTCCGACGCCAGTTCCCTATCAGGGTGTGTTTTGCGATGACTATAAATAAGAGCCAAGGTCAAACTTTCAGCAAGGTTGGTTTGTATTTACCAAACCCTGTTTTCTCGTCATGGTCACTATATGTTGCAGCTTCACGGGTGACTTCGCCTGATGGATTCCGTGTGTTTTTGAAGAGTGATCACCCCATTAAGTCAACTCATACAAAGAATATTGTATATCGAGAAGTGTTTGCACGAGTATATGGTAATGAAGGTTAAGAAGGTAAAATTATATAATTACGTGAGTCAATGTTATTTTTTTTGCATCATTGGTGTTTGTTTTAATCTGTACGTAATGCAATTTCGGCAACATCATTCGATTTTTCTGTTTTATGATGTTATATTTACTATTCTAACTATAAGGTTTTCGTAGGTGTTTGATTTCAATGACTCACCACATTTGTGATTTGAAACCATATCGTTACGATTGGAAATTGCATGTGCGTCTAACACGCACATGGGATGCAATTAACACGAAAGATGGGACTTTGATTGGCATAGAGTTGATTTTATTAAATTCCAATGTAAGCATCTTACAGTATTGTTGTGTATTGTGTATCATTAATTTTTGTAACGTATTAATTATATTGATGGTGTGTATATATATATATATTAATTCACTTGTCTGAATGATCACATATCAGCACGTGTGTCCCCGGCACATGATGGTAAATTCCGTCCACTGTTGAAAGAAAGGTTGATTTACAACATCAAGAACTTTGCGGTCGGGAAACCTGCTGACTACATGCGACCCGCATTTATGTGCAAATAAGATATTTTTCACAAGGTACACCGTGCTTAGTCTGATTGATGCGGAGGCTCTTGATATTCGGAGACATAGGTTCGACTTCGTGCAGTATGTGGATTTGTCTAAGCAATTTCCTAAAAACACATTTTGCACAGGTGAAACTTTTTATTTGTTGCGTGTATTATATTTTCACTTATATGAACGTATGTTATAACTTTGTATAACTAGAGTATAAAAAAATGGTATTACTTTTAGATGTTGTTGGCAGATTAGTTAAGCACGATGATCCACGTCAGATTGTGCTGAAAAGCAAAAAATATGGAGCAAATGCAATCTATTTGGATTGTGGATCAAAGGTATATGTATTTTTCAAAGTATACCATATCCTTATATGTTTTACTGTATACATGTCTATTGATGACCACCGTACATGTATCTCATAGTGGAAATTATGTTGAGATAACCTTCTCGGCGTTACGTTAAAATGTTGGCAGATATGATACATGTTGATTTAGAGACATGTGTTATAGTGGTTGTAACGACGACGTATGTTAAAAAGTACGGAGGTACGTTTTTTTTAATTTCGTACATTTAATTCAATGAACTGACGTCAACTTTTTATTTTATCTGGGTAAACATGAGTTTTAGTTTGCTTATGTTTGTTTTTCGTCTATTTTGTCTAGACAATTATCTATTGTCTGCAACATGTGGGACGAAAATATACGTCAACGTGGACATTCCGGAAGTTTCTGTGATTCGTGATTCGTGACGTGTTGTTTTGTATTATTTTTACTATATTGGTTTAAGTTGATTGCTAAATTGGATACTAATTATCAAATCTAATGTTGTATAACATTGTATGCATTTCAGGTTTTTTGTTAATGCGGACGCTATCACGATACGAATTGATGATGAACATGGAACTAAATCGGCAAGTGAATGTGGACCCGTGGTGAAACGTGTATTGTTGCGACAACTTGAGGCCATTCGATCATATGGTCGTTCCCATGTATGTTTGCGTTTTTCGTTCTTTATCTATTTTATAATTATCATTATATTTGTTTGATTATCATTATATTTGTTTGATTAAATATATTTTTCTATGCAGATAAGAAATTTTTGATGCAATGTTATGATATTGTGTGTCAATGAGGATTATCCCCTTTGGTACTTAGCATGTCGTTTGTGCTCTCGAAAAGTGTTCGAGCAGGGTATTGATTTTTACTGTAAATCGTGCAATTCAACAGTTCTCTAGCACCAAATTCTATGTTCATTCAACGGAGGAAAGCTCCTCCCACGTTAACCGTAACGTGCCCCAGGAGCGCACCACTCCACCACCAAATTCTCTAGCAGCAGGCCTTGATCCGGCCGTCCTGCAGTCAATCACTGAGGCTGTGGCCAATAACTTACACGAAACACTCGCTAATACTCTCAGGGGAGTTCTGGATAATGCGGGAACGCTGCGGACCATCCAACATGAGCGTCCCGCCACCCCGCCTCAACAAGTGATCCTGACCCTCCTTCGTCTATACTTATCGCGCTTACTAGATGATTAGAGGAAATGGAAAAAAGGGAAGAGAGGGCCAGTGTTCATAACATCGCCAGGATGGGTTTGGACCACCTCTGGACCCAACCTTTCACTCAGCGGGTCTTGGAGACCCCCTTCCAGATCAGTTTCGCCAGCCTAAGCTGGATGCTTACGATGGTTTGTCAGACCCTGACATTCACTTACAACGTTACGTCTCCGCGATGGCCATCGCGAGGGCGGATGACAACACCCTTTGTAGGGCTTTCAGCTCCACGCTCACTGGGGCCGCGGCGAACTGGTATACCACCCTTCGCGATAAGCGATTTAACTCCTTTGAGGAGCTCTCCCGCAATTTCTTGAATCATTTCGTGGTATCCAAACCTCCCCCCAAAATGGCAGGACACCTCCTCAAGATTCGACAGAAGAAAGATGAGCCCCTCAGGGAGTACATTCAGCGTTTCCAGGCGGAATCCATTCAAGTCCCTAATCTGGTGGACGAAGCCCGCCTGCTCGCGGCCATTCAGGGTCTCCGCTGGGAATCCCTTTTCTTCGTGGATGTGCACACCAACCCCCCCCCCACCAACATGGAACAGTTCTTGAGCACGGCGTCCCGGTTCATGAACACAGAGGAGGTCACTAGACCGCTCGAGCGGGCCACCACATCAGATGCGAAGGGGCAGCCCTCGCGAATGGACTCTGTGTCCTGCAGGCGTGACTCCTACGCCATCCAACAGGGAGAGGACGTATCCAACCCTTCCACCACTTAGAGAATCCCGCACCAACATTCACCATGCTCTTGAACAAAAGAGGGAGGTCCCCAAGTGGCCTCGCCCACTCTCCCAAGAGGTGACTAGGCAGAGCAATAAGTATTCCCGCTATCATCGTGACAAAGGTCACGACACAGAGGATTGTTTTGAGCTTAAACGCATGATTGGGGATATGCTTGGGCAAACTCAGGGAGTTCTTGCTGCATGACTCAGAGGGGGTCGCAAGCGGGAAGCAAATCAGGAGGATCGCAGATAGGGGGACCGCAGGCGTGGTCACTCCCAACAGAACCCAGATCATGATGATCTAGTCCAAATTCCCCCGGTAAGTGGACACATCAGCGTAATCACGCAGTGCGAGGGCGCGGCGGCAAGACGCCGTCACATGAGGCAGATGCCGTGATGGCACCTCTGTCGCAGTACCTCATGCGGACCCCTTGGTTATCACCGCCCACATTGCGGGATGGGACACTGACAGAGTCTACATGGACACCGGGGCAAATGCCAATGTTATCTACAAGCATACTCTTGTGGAGGCAAAGGTGCCCCTATCGCAAATTCAGCCCGCCAAGGGAGCCACCTATGGAGTAGGACGGGAGGAAATCCCAACCTTGGGAACAATTACACTCCCCTTCATGATGATGGGGATCACCAAAGAAAAGAAGCAAGTCTGCCACTCTGGTTTTGTGGACTTCATTGTCCTTGATCTCCCCACGCCATACAACGCCATCATTGGGCGCCACACGCAGACTGAGTTCCACGTCCGCTGCAATGTGCAGGCCCTAACTCTGGTATTCCACACCGCGGTGGGAGACGCCTACATTTACGTCAATCAAAACGTGGCTAGAGGGAATTACGTTTCTGCCCTCGCAGGACCTCCTCAGCTCCCCAAGCCATCGAGCCTAAGAGAAAGGCACCCATGGAGGAAACTGGGCCCACAGGCGAGGCCGCTCCTGACTTGTCTGGGGCCTTCGAAGAGGTTGAAATCTCTTCCGGCAAGAAGTTTCGGGTTGGAAAAGACCTTGAAGAGCAAGACCAGAAAGCACTCATCCATCTCCTCCATGCCAATAGCGACGTCTTCGCATGGAGTCCTGACGACTTACCAGGTGTGGATCCTGCTATTATTTCTCATAAATTGAGTGTACTCCCCGGCTTTAGCCCGGTTAGACAGAAAACTAGGGGTATGGCCCCTGATTGTAAAGATTTTGTACGCACGGAAGTGCAAAAATTGCTTAAGGCAAATATAATCAAGGAAGTTCACTACTCCGAGTGGGTCGCCAATATAGTCCTCGCGGATAAAGAAGGTGGTTAGTGGCGACTTTGCGTAGACTACAAAGGGGTCAATAGGGCCTGCCCAAGGGATCCCTATCCCCTACCCTCTATTGATCAGCTAGTGGACTCAACCGTCCACCACTCAGTCTTTTCTTTCCTCGACGCATATAGTGGGTACCATCAAGTCTTTATGGACCCAGAGGACGCAGTGAAAACTGCATTCACCACTGGCGAAGCCGTCTACCACTACATTAGGATGCCCTTTGGCTTAAAAAACGTGGGGGCCACTTTCCAAAGGCTTGTGAATCAGGTCTTCGCGGATCAAATTGGCCGAAATCTAGAGGCCTATGTCGATGACATTGTGGTCAAAAGCGAGGCCACCTCAACGCATCTTGCGGACTTGGAGGAAACGTTCGCCAACTTTCACAAATATAACATGCGCTTAAACCCAAAGAAATGCATCTTTGGCGTAGGCGAGGGCAAGTTTCTGGGTTACCAGATCTCCAAAGGAGGGATTCATGCGAATCCCAAAAAGATTGAGGCTATCACCAGCCTTCGCACTCCCAGGGGACTTAAAGAAGCACAACAACTGGCAGGGAAGCTGGTGGCCTTGGGACGATTCGTCTCTAAACTCAGCGACCACTGCAGACCTTTCTTCGACCAAATCCGCAAGAAGAAGGCTTGCAAGTGGATAGAAGAATGCCAGGGGGCATATGACTCGATCAAACAACACTTGCAAGAACTGCCTGCGCTTAAGTGTCCTAGACCAGGCGATGACCTGGTCCTCTATCTTGCCACCTCAGACAAGAGCGTCGCCTCTATCCTTATCAAGGAAGAAGTCGCCAAACAATGGCCAGTCTACTACACCAGCCACACCCTCCAGGCTACGGAAACGAGGTATCCTCCTCTTCAAAAGGCTATCTTATCTTTGGTGTATGCAGCAAGGAAGCTCTAGCCCTACTTCCTAGGGCACTCCATTATAGTCCGGACGGACTTACCAATTCAGAGATCCTCAGTGACCCGAACATTCTGTGGCGCCGCCAAATGGTGTATTGAGCTAGGCGGATTCAATATCAACTATGAGTCCAGAAAGGCAATTAAGGGCCAGGCCCTCGCCGATTTCATCGCGGAATTCTTGGATGTCAACATCGTCCCTGCCCCTGAGCAGGGCCCCGCGCCACAACCCATTCCCCCAGAATGGGACATGTTCGTGGATGGCTCATCCAAACTTGGATCCCCCGCAGGGGGCGTATATCTGCAAGGACCTTTAGGTATGGAAGCTTCCCTTCGCGTCTCTTTTCAGTTTCAATTGACTAATAATGTTGCAGTTGCAGAATATGAGGCCCTCATTGCGGGGCTCAAATTCGCCATACGGGCAGGCATTCGCCGCCTCCATGTCCACAGTGACTCGCAACTGGTGATCCACCAGGTCCAAGGGTGCGCTGAGTGCAAAGACGCCACCCTGACCAACTACCTCAATTTGGTGAACACCTTGCGGGCCAATTTTGAGGAGGCCATCTTCATCCATATTCCTCGATCTGAGAACACCACAGCAGACATGATGTCCAAGGGAAAGACACCCTCCGCCTTGACCACTCTCGCGAGCCCCTCGATCGCAGAGACCGTCGATATTGCCGCACTGGCAACACAAGATCCGATTACGGATTAGCGAGACCCCATCATCGCCGGGCTTAAAGCCACCGCCGCGGACCCCCAAACTCACAAACGGGTCATCCGCTTTGTTCTCATTGATGAGCAACTATGTGTCACAGCCACCCCACCCGGTTGCGGAGGCGGAGCCAACTGTGACGTTCGGAAACCGGAACCCACGGCGGAAAGCGCGGTTACGGAGCATTTTACCCACTAAACAGGGTAATCGACACTAACATGCAACCTACCGAAATCCATACATGGCAAGCATACAAGTAATATAACTTTCTCCAAATACCATACAAGACAAGCGAATGCAGAATCCATCTCATATACCAATTCAATATAGGCAAGTCGGGCTCCGCCTCGACTCGAAGACAATCAAGATCAGATTATATTCCATAAACCCACATCATATACAACTCATGATTTAAATACATGCATGCAACTACAGCTACAGAGCCATCAAACTAAAATCTAAATGTACCTAGTGCGGAATCAGAAAACTGCTATCGCAGGAGGTTTCCGCACGCGATACTGCTGCTGCTGCTGCTGAAAATCCCAAATCCACTACAGCACCGCGGAAATCTACTCCGCCGGATGCTTATCAAACGGCCTGAAAGGTGGTAAACAAATAAGGGGTGAGTCCTCGGAAGGACCCAGTAAGGGCTGAGGTAAGATACAGTTTGAACAAGTACTGCTGAATCGAACCTGCAAAACAGAACAAACACAAGTACAAATATATATATACATATGCATGTATGCAAAGTCAGAGATGAGTCAGAATCCATCATACGCGGTCCAACCGCCAGAACGACCCAAAACGACAGCCCTCTCAAAGAGGTCGAATATACTGAATGTAACAAAGCAGTAAAGCACGGTACAGGGCCGGGGTCGCGATCCCCAAACTGTCGTAGGGTCACAGAGGTATACCTGCACTCCCGGTGCGTGTATACGTAAAGTGTCAGCACCCTCCAAAGGCGGACACACGTAATGTAAGTACTGCACTCCGTGCGTGTACAAACAGAATGTCGGCACCCTCGTGCGCATACACCGCGAAACAGTAACCACATGATAATAATGCATATGCGAAATATAATATAATATATCAAAGCGTAAAAACATAAATACCAGCGCCTAGCGCGAATACGCAGAACAACATATAAACCCGTGGCCTCTAAGACCATCCGGGCCTTGAAACAGAACAAGTACAAACGTGTACCCTACCATATGACAGGTCCCGGGATCACCGAACCACCGTCCTCAACCCGGGGACCCGCCTCAACTAAACCCGTATACACAAAGTCCCATACCAGTATGTATAACGAGAGAAGTTGAACCCTTACCTCGAAAACGCTGCCCCGCAGTACAACTTCCGGTAAATCCCGGCTTCCGACTCGAAAAGTCGCAACTTGCCTTTTCCGGTCCCACGCTACTTCACCAACGCAGAATCAAGCTGAACAATCACAAACCAGTTAGAACTCATCCAAACAAACCCCAGAAACCAACTCCCGCACAATCCCGCACTTTCCCGCAAGAAATCCACAGAAAGCTCGGTTTTACGAACCGAGCTAGAACCTTGTTATTCCAACACCCACAAACATATTCCAACCTTTAAACCTACATTCCAGACACTTTTCCTGGAAAACCCGCATAAAGGTAACTTTTCCATTTATTGTCCGAAACCAACGTTTTAAACACCTTACCGCACCTAAATCCAACCCCGATACCAATTTAGCATCCAATTCAACCAAAACACATCAACAACATGGAAAAAGAATCACTTGAACATTTCGGTCCTTAACCAATTTTTCACCACATTCCCAAATCAAACCATTCAAGCTTCCAATTAATCATATTAATCACCAATTCCACTTCCTAAGCATGCTTACTAACTAATTGCACCAAAATCAACAAAACCTCTTCCTTAACAATTCGGCCAAAAGGGAATTTCCCACCTAACTTCCATTTCAATCCAAAGTTCCATTTGCACTCTTTAATCACCAATTACACTTCTTAACCTTGATTACTAACCAATTTCACCCAAATCACCATAATTCAACATAAACCCTAATTCACTATTCACTCAATTTAGAACAATCATGCTAGGAACAACATATCCAAAGCATGATTCAAGAACACAACTCTACACCATTTTAGAAATTCCATCAATAATTCAAATAAATATGTTTCCCCCATCCATGGTGTTCTTCCAAAATCTAAACATAGATTCTTACTCCCCTCAAGCCCAAGAACAACATACTAAAAGATGGGAGGGAGAGGATCATTCTAGCATATAGACAAGAGTAAATTCATAGCTTGAAAACCATCTCTTTTCTCCACCAAACTTTGTTTTCAACTTGAAAAGAGAAGAAGGAGAGAAGCTTACCAAAGATTGGAGCCAAATCCTTGAAGAAATCAGCAAGGGAAGATGAAGACCATGGAGCTTGAAGAGGAAGAAGAATGGCGGCAAGAAGAAAGAAGAGAGAAGAAGAATGAAAATGAAAAATGGTTTTTCATAAAACATAAGCCCTTTTATACTTCTCTCTTTTCCAAACTTAAATAAAATTTTGCCAAGTGTCCTCCCCTAGCCCTTGCTGCCGACTTACCCCCAAATCTGACCCAAATATTTATAACTTTAGGGTTAATAACAACTTAACCCCCCAATTTTCCAAATCTTTGCAATAAAACCCCAAACACAAGTAACAAACTCCAAATGGAACCAAAACTGACCACAACCCTCGGAATATCATAAAATATCCAAAACTTGTTTCCAAAGTCCATTTGGAAATCCAGAGTGTCCTACCGGGCCTGCTGAACCCGAGTAAATCCCGACGTGCGCGCGTGTCAACCAGAACAAAAATCCCGTCACGCCAAAAATCCCCAAATATTACCATAAAATCCATCCTAAAATGTAACATACCTTCCACTGGATCCGTCGGCAAAATTCCTTCCCGAGCCCCGGGATTCCCGGCCCGGGCCCCGGGAGTCGCCCGGGACCGGACGCCCCCATCCAAAAATTATACTCCGTAAAAAGATCCGGGACGTTCCCACGATTCCAAATATGCAAACGGTTTCTCATTTCGAGGTCCCGGGAGCGCTACCGAGCCCGCTGTACGTCCCGAGACAACCCCCGGTACCGAAAAATATTTTCGGCGAAAACGTCCGGGGAGCCCACACGACCTCAAATCCCGAAGGATTCCCAGAATTAAAGCTCAGATAAGTCTCGGGAGCCTTTTAACCACCCAAAAACGTGACCCGCAGGCCAAAACCGGAGCCCCAGGTCACCCGGGTCACAACCCGCTCGGGGTGACCGTAACATTCTCCCCCCCTTAGAACTCTTGGTCCTCCAAGAGTAACCTGAACCATACAAGTCGCTACCAACCAGAATATATATACTTTTTACCGAACATAAACGGGCCACCGTTGCTGGTGCGGCGGGAGTGGTAGTTTAGACTACCATCCTGAGCCTCTCAGCGGCGTCCCACCCTCCGGGTGCATCTCGTTGCACTCGAGTCGCTTGCCGGTATTTCTACCTGACAACCCCAGACAGTATCGAATTTATACTTAACAAACTTCCAATATATACCAACATAAAAGCATATATACATAAAACATTCCGGAAAGTAACTCTAATTTACATGTTATCCAGCTAACAGACTCTTATAGAAAACAATAACCCTTATACCAGTTCTTCCTTTTTCTACTAATCCCGACAGCTTCTCGAGCATATGCTACCTTGCTAAACCCTTACACTGACCTCAAACCCCGGATCCCAAAAATGTTTATTTGCAACTGAGGTGGTGTAATCATTCGCGGTGTTCATCCGCGTCCATCTGATCCTGACCCTCACTGTGATCCCTCTGGTGAGTTCCAGACCCAGCTTGCTCCTGCCTGATGCCTCTCTGCTCAATCTGAAAAACACGCCCAGCCCTGGGTTGCTGTGGCGGAGGGGATGACTGAAGTGGTAACTGTCGCTGTGGTCTTGGGCCGCCCTGCTGGAATCCGCGCCCCCTGGGTGCGTTGGGCAGGAACCGAGTTTGAGGGCATGAACCACTACCAGACTCCTGTCCCCGTGTCAAAGGGCAATCCCGTATCCAATGATCATCGGCCCACATCGCAGACACGCCCGTCTGCTGAAACATGGCCGACCGGGTGCTGCCCACCACAACCTCCACAAGTCTGCGTCACTGAAGTCACCCTACTGCCCCTGCTACTCTGCCCGGACCTACTCGCCCTCTCCATAAATTTTGACGAACTCTGCTGCACAGAACCTCTCTCCTTGTCTCTGTCTCGAGATCGGTGTGGTAGATACCGACTCTCTACCTCCTCCTGCTCGAGGAGTTGGGCCTTCTGCACGGCCTCATGGTATGAGGTGATATCCAGGGGCCTCAAAGCCCACCTGTACTCCGGGCGTAGGCGGCGGATGAACCGCTTGGCCTTCTCCTGCTCCATACCGTAATACTGCGGTACGTAGCGGACCAATCGGTCAAACTCCCGTTCATACTCTGCCACGGTCCGAGTACCCTGCTCCAAATCGTCGAACTGTGACTGTCGGAGATCCCTAACCGCATCTCCGATATACTGCCGGTGGAAATAGTAAGCAAACTGCTCCCATGTAAGATCCGGCTCCCGTCTACCTTCCCGTGCTGCCTCGGCTCTCAACTGGCCCTGCAGGCTCCTCCACCAGTGGTCTGCACCATCCTGCAGGTTAAACGTCGCCAGTGAGACCTTAACTTCTGATGGAAGGTGTAGTCTCCCAAGGAGCTTATCAACTCCTGCAAACCATGCCTCTGCCGCCTCGGGCCCTCCTCGGCCGTTGAACCTTGGGGGGTCCAGACGCTGAAATCTCTCTAAAAGTCTGATCTCGTCAGACTGATGTCTCTGCTCCTCCCGTCGTTGGTGGGACCGACGAGAAGAACCGGTATCATGCCGATCGCTCTCCCCAGAATCACTACCTTGCTGATCCTGAACTCTGAGGTGGCTACTGCCCACCTCCCGATTTGGCTGCCTCTGCTGTGGTCTGGCCCGACCTTCGCGTGCCTGCTGCCGCCCCTGAACCTGCTGGGTTGGCAGGATAGTACTCAACAACTGCTGCACCTGACCCAGAACCTGTATTACGTCAGGCATGGGTCCCTCTAACTGCTGGGAATGCGGGGGGAGTGAATATGACTGCTCAGACTCTGGGTTCCCTTGAACCCGTCTCCGAACTCTCGGAGGTGTGGGATCCCGGTCCCGACCCTCCGGTACACTCTCGCGCTGACGGCGTGTTCTAACCATACCTGAAAACAAACCAACCCCAAAACCATATAATCCAAACAATTAACCCTCTCTCTCTATTACAGCTAGCAGCAGTTTACTAAGGCTCTGTAGTGTAATGCAATGCATGATGCAGAGATTCTTTTCAGAATCACTCAACCAAATACTAAAACCTTAAACACAGAACCAATTAATGCTCACAACACAGGAACACATCACATAGCACCCAACAAACATAAAGGTATCCCGAACCTTCCAGAGTGCTTCAAAGAACCGCCCGCTGCTCCACATCCATTCCAAGGTGGTTCAAGTAAAGAGTTGATCAGGCTCCGTACCGAACCGCCCCAGAATGTAACGTAGAACGGTGGCTTGTACCTCGAAGTCACTTCCACAGTTACTTACCCACAACTGACTTAACTTACTTCAAAAGTCCACCCTCGGACTTGTATACTTGCCTTTCACATTCCATACCAAAACCTAACATACTTTACCTTTTGGGTCAATCCGACCTGACCTGCTTTGATACCAACTTGTCACAGCCACCCCGCCCGGTTGCGGAGGCGGAGCCAACCGTGACGTTCGGAAACCGGAACCCACGGCGGAAAGCGCGGTTACGGAGCATTTTACCCACTAAACAGGTAATCGACACTAACATGCAACCTACCGAAATCCATACATGGCAAGCATACAAGTAATATAACTTTCTCCAAATACCATACAAGACAAGCAGAACTGCAGAATCCATCTCATATACCAATTCAATATAGGCAAGTCGGGGCTCCGCCCTCGACTCAAAAGACAATCAAGATCAGATTATATTCCATAAACCCACATCATATACAACTCATGATTTAAATACATGCATGCAACTACAGCTACAGAGCCATCAAACTAAAATCTAAATGTACCTAGTGCGGAATCAGAAAACTGCTATCGCAGGAGGTTTCCGCACGCGATACTGCTGCTGCTGCTGAAAATCCCAAATCCACTACAAAGACCGCTGAAATCTACTCCGCCGGATGCTTATCAAACGGCCTGAAAGGTGGTAAACAAATAAGGGGTGAGTCTTCGGAAGGACCCAGTAAGGGCTGAGGTAAGATACAGTTTGAACAAGTACTGCTGAATCGAACCTGCAAAACAGAACAAACACAAGTACAAATATATATATACATATGCATGTATGCAAAGTCAGAGATGAGTCAGAATCCATCATACGCGGTCCAACCGCCAGAACGACCCAAACGACAGCCCTCTCAAAGAGGTCAGAATATACAGAACAGAACAGAACAGAAAGCACGGTACCGGTTGGGGTCGCGATCCCCAAACTGTCGTAGGGTCACAGAGGTATACCCGCACTCCGGTGCGTGTATACGTAAAGTGTCGCACCCTCCAAAGTGCGGACACACGTAATGTAAGTACCGCACTCCGTGCGTGTACAAACAGAATGTCGGCACCCTCAGTGAAGACACCGCTGAAAAGAACCTAATGATAATAATGCATATGCAAAACAAATTATAATATATAAAATCGTAAAAACATAAATACTAGCACCTAGCGCGAATACGCAGAACAAAGATATAAACCCGTGGCCTCTAAGACCATCCGGGCCTTGAAATGTAACAAGTACAAACGTGTACCCTACCATATGACAGTCCCGGATCACCGAACCACCGTCCTCAACCCGGGACCCGCCTCAACTAAACCCGTATACACAAAGTCCCATACCAAGATGTATAACGAGAGAAGTTGAACCCTTACCTCGAAAACGCTACCCCGCAGTACAACTTCCGGGAAATCCCGGCTTCCGACTCGAAAAGTCG
This sequence comes from Stellera chamaejasme, assembly GCA_024586325.1. Classification (NCBI taxonomy): domain Eukaryota; kingdom Viridiplantae; phylum Streptophyta; class Magnoliopsida; order Malvales; family Thymelaeaceae; genus Stellera; species Stellera chamaejasme. Next base: position 16,358,293 of record CM044987.1, on the reverse strand, counting down.
CAACTTGCCTTTTCCGGTCCCACGCTACTTCACCAACGCAGAATCAAGCTGAACAATCACAAACCAGTTAGAACTCATCCAAACAAACCCCAGAAACCAACTCCCGCACAATCCCGCACTTTCCCGCAAGAAATCCACAGAAAGCTCGGTTTTACGAACCGAGCTAGAACCTTGTTATTCCAACACCCACAAACATATTCCAACCTTTAAACCTACATTCCGGACACTTTTCCTGGAAAATCCGCATAAAGGTAACTTTTCCATTTATTGTCCGAAACCAACGTTTTAAACACCTTACCGCACCTAAATCCAACCCCGATACCAATTTAGCATCCAATTCAACCAAAACACATCAACAACATGGAAAAAGAATCACTTGAACATTTCGGTCCTTAACCAATTTTTCACCACATTCCCAAATCAAACCATTCAAGCTTCCAATTAATCATATTAATCACCAATTCCACTTCCTAAGCATGCTTACTAACTAATTGCACCAAAATCAACAAAACCTCTTCCTTAACAATTCGGCCAAAAAGGGAATTTCCCACCTAACTTCCATTTCAATCCAAACAAAGTTCCATTTGCACTCTTTAATCACCAATTACACTTCTTAACCTTGATTACTAACCAATTTCACCCAAATCACCATAATTCAACATAAACCCTAATTCACTATTCACTCAATTTGGGACTTTCCTACTCAACCAATTTTCCACCAAATTGAAACCATAGAATGCCTTAGAATCATGCTAGGAACAACATATCCAAAGCATGATTCAAGAACACAACTCTACACCATTTTAGAAATTCCATCAATAATTCAAATAAATATGTTTCCCCATCCATGGTGTTCTTCCAAAATCTAAACATAGATTCTTACTCCCTCAAGCCCAAGAACAACATACTAAAAGATGGGAGGGAGAGGATCATTCTAGCATATAGACAAGAGTAAATTCATAGCTTGAAAACCATCTCTTTTCTCCACCAAACTTTGTTTTCAACTTGAAAAGAGAAGAAGGAGAGAAGCTTACCAAAGATTGGAGCCAAATCCTTGAAGAAATCAGCAAGGGAAGATGAAGACCATGGAGCTTGAAGAGGAAGAAGAATGGCGGCAAGGAGAAAGAAGAGAGAAGAAGAATGAAAATGAAAAATGGTTTTTCATAAAACATAAGCCCTTTTATACTTCTCTCTTTTCCAAACTTAAATAAAATTTTGCCAAGTGTCCTCCCCTAGCCCTTGCTGCCGACTTACCCCCAAATCTGACCCAAATATTTATAACTTTAGGGTTAATAACAACTTAACCCCCCAATTTTCCAAATCTTTGCAATAAAACCCCAAACACAAGTAACAAACTCCAAATGGAACCAAAACTGACCACAACCCTCGGAATATCATAAAATATCCAAAACTTGTTTCCAAAGTCCATTTGGAAATCCAGAGTGTCCTACCGGGCCTGCTGAACCCGAGTAAATCCCGACGTGCGCGCGTGTCAACCAGAACAAAAATCCCGTCACGCCAAAAATCCCCAAATATTACCATAAAATCCATCCTAAAATGTAACATACCTTCCACTGGATCCGTCGGCAAAATTCCTTCCCGAGCCCCGGGATTCCCGGCCCGGGCCCCGGGAGTCGCCCGGGACCGGACGCCCCCATCCAAAAATTATACTCCGTAAAAAGATCCGGGACGTTCCCACGATTCCAAATATGCAAACGGTTTCTCATTTCGAGGTCCCGGGAGCGCTACCGAGCCAGCCAGACGTCCCCGAGACAACCCCCCGACCCCGAAAAATATTTTCTGCGAAAACGTCCGGGGAGCCCACACGACCTCAAATCCCGAAGGATTCCCAGAATTAAAGCTCAGATAAGTCTCGGGAGCCTTTTAACCACCCAAAAACGTGACCCGCAGGCCAAAACCGGAGCCCCAGGTCACCCGGGTCACAACCCGCTCGGGGTGACCGTAACAAAGGGGGCCTTGCACTACTCAAGTCTGCCCTCACTGCTCGCGACCCCAAACAGGGCGTCTTGCGACCCAACTGGGACGGACCTTACGTTGTTCATAAACAACTTTCACGCGGATGACTTACGCCCATACTACGTGTAAGTTCTTTGCTTCATGTTTCAATTCAATAAAATACAAGTGTATTTCTTCCTCTCTTACAGCATTACAGGGCAATACAACTGCCCTCTCAATCGCCCTCTACACCCAACCGGTCAGACTGGCTACTCGCCTAAATCACGGCACTAGACCTTGTCAGGTCCCCCTCGCGCACCCACACAAAGGGAAACCCCTTGCGGTCGCGCAAATGGTAGTTGCGGGTCTCATCCCCAACTGACCATCAACTCGCCCCGCCCCAAGGGTAATCCCCTTGCGGTGCTGAAGGGTAATCCCCTTTTGGCTTCTTCAGGAAGGTCCCTGTATAAGTCGCCCTGTATAAGTCGCCCTCGCGCGCCTCACCAGGCCTTCCGCACGGCCATCTCCAACAGGTAGTTGCGGGTCTCATCCTCAACTGACCTTCAACTCGCCCCACCCCAAGGGTAATCCACTTGCGGTGCGGAAGGGTAATCCCCTTTTGGCTTCTTCAGGAAGGTCCCTGTATAAGTCGCCATCGCGCGCCTCACCGGCCCTTCCGCGCGGCCATCTCCAACAGGTAGTTGCGGGTCTCATCCCCAACTGACCTTCAACTCGCCCCGCCCCAAGGGTAATCCCCTTGCGGTGCGGAAGGGTAATCCCCTTTTGGCTCCTTCAGGAAGGTCCCTGTATAAGTCGCCCTCACGCGCCTCACCAGGCCTTCCGCGCGGAAACCTCCAACAGGTAGTTACGGGTCTCATCCCCAACTGACCTTCAACTCGCCCCGCCCCAAGGGTAATCCCCTTGCGGTGCGGACACCTCCAACAGGGAGATCTATGTGTAAGTCACTCTTACGCGCTGCAGCGGACCCTCCGCGCGGACTCCCCAACACGGTTGCGGGTCTCATCTCCCAGAACTCCAGCTGACTTTTCACTTGTCTCAACAAGTGCTCCACTGCCTTCGCCATCGCGCGAATACAATCTCAAGGTAAATGGAGCTTTACTTCTCTTATCATACAGCTTGTGAGCACTTTGCAGGTATCCTGTACTTGGTACACCGTCCACTACCCAAGGGCTTACTCCTTGCGGTACCGCCAGGAAGGTCTCTGCGTGAGCCGCCATCGCGAGCCCCAACAGACCTTCAACATGGGAAAGTCTCATCCATGGTCTTTAAAGGCATCGCACTCTAAACGGGTCCTCAGCTTGTCTTAACAAGTGATCTCTCAACTTCTCAAGTGATCTCCGTGGCTTCGCCGTTGCGAACCCCAGCAGACCCCTAGCCACGAACGGGACTTAGCCTACGGTGGTTGACCTAGCTAACGTACCCTACAATGCTATCGCAAGACAAAAGCGAGACTACAAACGATGAAGGTAAATCAAAATTTTACTTCATTACTACTGTCAAAAGTATGCAAAAATTGCAGGTCTCCCTTATACACAAAAGAGGGGGCGCCATCCACATTCTGGAGCCTCCGCCCTAGTCCAGCATGGCATACCATGCATCTCCCATCTTCCTCCCCTGCTCCCCCCAGTTGAGCAGGGCCTCTACTGCTGGATCGCTGGTGTTCGCAGCATCCAGAGTCCCAAGACTTAGCTCTGGGAACGCCTTCTCCACTTGGAAGCGGCATCGCAGCTAGGCCTGCGCCCCTGCTTCGCCTTGAGCTTGGATTTCACCAAGCTTCTCCATCAGCCGAGGCATCCTCTTTGGGATGGACACCTTGATAGAAGAAGGGGACTCAAGGTTCTCATCTCCAAAAGGAGGAAGACCCAAAGCCTTCTCCATCTCCCATACTGAGGCCACCGCTTTCTCGTGATCAGTGGCGACCTCCAGATGTGCCTTCGCGGCATCCTCGGCAGCGAGCCTGGTCTCTTCTGCCTTCCCCTCCACCAACTGAGCCTAGGCGATAACCTGGCCCTTCACTTCTTCAGCGGCAACCTTTGCCAGCTCAACTTCAGCCTTCGCCTCCGCGAGGGCAGCTTTTGTACCAGCCTCCAAAGAGAGGAGTGACTCCTTCAGGACAGCAGCCTCAATCTTCTTGGCTTCCAGCTCCGCATCCTTTTGAAGGAAACGATGCTGGAATGCATCTATCAGACTGGCCTGCTCCCATCGGCGTAGCCTGCAAGCGGTCCGCTCCTTGTTAAGGAAGTCACACCAAGTCTCCAGCTGGGCCACCTGCTTGGCCTACTCCTCCTCCCTTCCTTGGGCCGCTCCCAGCTCCTCCCTGAGGAATGCAATCTCAGCAATTTGGGCATCATCCCGCCCATTGGCATACCTGAGAAAGTCATGCCACTGCTCCATGGCAGCATACCCTTGGACGGCGGCCTGCATCCAAGTTTATTCAGCAAGACAAAAAGGAGAACAGAACTTATTAAATAGAGACCAGAGATTGTCTTACCCGCAGATTCTGCTTTGCTGACTCCCTCATGAGCTCAGCAAGGGAGTCTAGGCTTCGCCCTAAGACCTCCCTATCATAGGGGGTGCGCAACCCCTCCAAGCACGACAGGAGGGTTTTCTCCCCTCCTAACAACAGAGAGTTGTCATTATTAAGGAGGAAGACCGGGTCCCACGCCTCGCGAAGAGGCTTCCCCTCTTCCTTGTACGCTTTGGCCCTGAGGTTTTCCCTCATGACCCGTAGGGTGACTGGCTTCTCAGACCACTTGGGAGCCTCCGCAGCAGCAACACGCCTGCGCTCCAAGTAATGGGACCACACCCCAGCCTTCTCCAAGACTTCTGATGAGGTCCCCAGGTCCACCATGGCCTCGCGAAGGCCGCGTCCTTGCTCAGAAGGCCCCGCACCTGCAGCAATTACAGTTATCAGTACCACTGAAAGAGTTGGGACACAAATCTTTAAATAAGTTACTCACCAGCAGAAGGTTGCGCCCATCCACTAGCCTCTGGCTGGCTGCTGGAAGGTTGGACTGCTTCCCAACCACTTGTCCTCGCAGGGGTCTGCGCCACTAGTGCCCCCTCCGCAGGGGCCTCGCTATCAGAAGAGGAAGAAGCCTCCTGAATGCTCAAGACTTCTTTCGCCTTCACCACAGGGGCCCCCTCCCCTGAAGGAATCGCCGCGGGGGCCTCCTCCCCTGCAGGGATGGCCACCTCCTCCTCTCCTGCGGGAGTGACCACAACGCCTCCTCAGGAATGACCACCGCTTCCTCAGGAATGGCCACCGCCTCCTGCTGATCGCCTTAGCAGCAAGTTGGCCCCTCCTCCTCATGGACAGCAGGAGTTCCCCCGCTGACAACCTGCCCCTGCGAGGGGCGATTCCCCTGGCAGCAATCTCTGCCACCACCACGTACCCAGGCAGGTCTTCGGCTTGGTATTGAGGGGGGCTCGCAAAGAGCCCAGACACGAACGTCTCAAGGCCGGCGGGATCCTCGAGGGAGACTGGCTTCACTACGGTTACTGGTACAGCCTCTATGGGAGCAACAGTGTCCGCCCGCGCACCCCCTGAGCCCTCTGCAGCAGGCATGGCCTCTTCAGAAGTAGAAGGGACCTCCACTCCCGGTCCCCTCGCCTCCTCCACAGGCTCGGCGGCCTCTTCTGCGGCGGCGGGGACCCCTTTCTCAGCAGGCCCAACGGCCTCAACAGAATCCTCCCTTTGGGGAGCTCTACTCTCTTCAGGCTGCACATCACTGGCAGCCACCATCCTCCTTTTCTCCCCCAGCCCTTGTAGGGGTGACAGTGTACTGGTAGTCCCTCTTTTCTTCTTCATGGGGCCAATGGGGCCCAGCGCCTTAACAGCAGCGGCGAGGGCATCTTTTCCAAAGGCGCAGGCCAAATGCACCTGATGCGCAGCCATCATGGATGCTCTCTTTGCTCTGCCCTCGCCGGACTCAGGAGAGACATCTGCAAACAAAGGACTTCAGACCAGGTTCATCTAAGCAATATAAGTATATACAAGTACACATATGTACAACATACCTCTGGGCCCTGCCAGCGCCGCACTAAGGGCCTCCACAACTGCTCCACGATGGGCAAGAGCACACCCTTCGTATGGCGGGGGCACCTCGGGGTCTGACAGATAGCCGTTGCTGATCCCCGCCCACCTCAGAGTGGCCTCATCCAGCTGTGTCACACTAAAGGGGAACAGCTCGTCGCAGGCGCTCCTGGCGAACACCTCCTCCAGCCACCGCAGTAGTTGAATGTATGCCTGCCACCGCTGCCCTCTGTAGGACAACTCAGGCCTCTGTGAGATACTCTGCACTGATCACCTGGTCCTCGCCACTGGGAAGTTCCAAGCGTTGTCGCGGGGCACAAAAAAAAAGAGATCCATGCCACGAATGGTAGGATCTGGCCGCAGCAGCAAAAGAGATGGAAATGTTTCCCCCAACATTTATGGGGGTCACATGGAAAAATGCGCTTCCACAACGCAACTCCAGCCGGTAAAACCGTCGGAAGACGTCGGCGAACGGCCTTACACCGGCCATCCGACAGGCAATGGTGAAGCCTGCGATGGTCAGAAACGTATTGGGCGCCAACTGCGATGGCGGCATCCCCCACTCGACACACAAATCTTGCACCAACGGTGGAAAGGGAAACCGCAGCCCCGCCGTGAGCTGTGCCATGTACAGACACAACACCTCGTTCTCCAAGTTTTCTTCGGTCGTGGGCAGACCCGACGCCCGGCAAGCGCTCGAACGAGCCGTGTACACCAACACCTTCTCCACTGGGAAGAAGGCCTTCACCATTTCCTGGTGAATCTTGTCGATGCTCACCGTGGTCTTCTCCACGGAAGAAATCACCGGATACACGGCTTCCTTGGACTCCATTCCTACAAAAATTGGGCAACAGGCGTATAAATCGCAAGAATCCAACAGAGGCATTTTGTCAAGCACTCACTGTGCTCAGAAACAAAATCTCACCTACTTAATCACCGGTGAAGAGAACGGAAAGGCAGGAGACAAACGCACGAACAGACGACGAAATTACGAACGGAAAGCAGAGGATCACCACAAAAGCACTTGCAACAATCGGCTGAAAAGTTCAAACACGCAAGAAAGCGGAAAGGCTACTCAACACGATAGCAAGGGAATGCGAAACTGAAGATGAACAGCTCCAATCTTCTCAGACACGCTTTTATAAGCCCGCCGAAATGAAAAAAAAAGCGCTTTAAAAAGCGTAATCGACTCCTGAGGCGCCACGTGCCAGCGTCTAACGGTTAGTAGACCTTTCGCCTCCCATTATTATCTCTCCTACTTTAAATACGAGGGAACCTCCTCGCCTCCACTACACTTACACGGTTAACAAACGGCGCAACACCCCCGCCAATTACAAGACATTGGATTTTAACAGAGTACGGGACCCTGCCCATACTCTGCCTTCAGGAGGAGGCATCTTGGTACACTACCCAAGCAAATGCCCCCTCAAAAGCCCACAAGGATCATGAGGAATCCAACATACGAAGTATCATACCATAAAAGGTCATCACGCTCCACACAAACTCGGTTCTGTGGCTGCTACTGCCCTCAACACAATATTTTCAAACACGGAGTACAGGACCCTGCCCATACTCCGCTCTCAGGAGGAGGCATCTTGGTACACTACCCAAGCAAATGCGCCATCGCATCGTATCAGAATCAGACAAGGCTTCGCCAGTCCCGCCTGCGCGAGGTCTTACTCCCCGCGGTCTCAAGTATCACCTGCGCGAGGTCTTACTCCTCGCGGTCTCAAGAATCGCCTGCACGAGGTCTTACTCCTCGCGGTCTCAAGTATCGCCTACACAAGGTCTTACTCCTCGCGGTCTAAAGTATCGCCTGCGCGAGGTCTTACTCCTCGCGGTCTCAATCGCCTGCGCGAGGTCTTACTCCTCGCGGTCTCAAGCGAGGTCACGCCTCACGGTCTCCCACTCGCGCGAGGTCTTACTCCTCGCGGTCTCAAGTATCGCCTGCGCGAGGTCTTACTCCTCGCGGTCTCAAGTATCACCTGCACGAGGTCTTACTCCTCGCGGTCTCAGATATCGCCTGCGCGAGGTCTTACTCCTCGCGGTCTCAAGTATCGCCTGCGCGAGGTCTTGCTCCTCGCGGTCTCAAGTATCGCCTGCGCGAGGTCTCGCCCTCGCAGGTCTTAAATCTCGCCTTCGAGAGTCTCTTATGCCTATACTGGCCCAGCTTCGCGGTCTTCGCGGTCTCTCTCGCCTTCGCCAGTCTCTTAGGCCTTCGCGGGTCTCGCTCCCGCCACTTGATAGGCCACTTAGTCTTTTGACATTTAATCAACCAATAAGGAGGTCAGCACGTGCCTGAGTGATCTTCACCAGATTCACACGCCATTCTCTGACAAGGGAATCACCTAAGGCGGTTTGCTGAGATCTTCATCATCACAGCCGCCTTATCTCCAAAAGTCTGACAGACTTGTCTCACAGCCTGTCCAAGGGCTTCAACTGGGGGAGGCTTCTTCTCCTGGCATCACCCTATAAATAGGGTGATGTCCACCTTAAATTGGGTAAGCTACTACACGCCCCCCCACTCCTCTCTTGCTACTTCTGAGTATTCTCTTTGTCTTCCATAGATTACTCTGAAACAGCAAGCTTGGAGTCTTCAAGAACATCACCATCAACAACTCAACTGAGAGTCCGCACCTGCTTCAGGAACGCGACTATCAGTTTGCGTTTTTTGTTCTTTATCTATTTTATAATTATCATTATATTTGTTTGATTAAATATATTTTTCTATGCAGATAAGAAATTTTCGATACAATGTTATGATATTGTTTGTCAAGGAGGATTATCCCCTTTGGTACTTAGCATGTCGTTTGTGCTCTCGAAAAGTGTTCGAGCAGGGTGCTGATTTTTACTGTTAATCGTGCAATTCAACAGTTCGTTCAGTCGTTCATCGATAAGCTTCCATTGGTTAACATGTGTATTATAATTTCACAAACAAACATTGGATTGAACTTATGTTGCGAGTGACACTTTTTAATATTTGTGTTAGATATAAAGTTGAGATGACAGTTGGTGACCATACAGACGAATCAAAGTTTGTTATGTTTGATAATGTGGCGGCTCGCCTTTTCCATTGTGATGCTCGAAAAGTGTTCGTGCAGGGTGCTGATTTTTACTGTTAATCGTGCAATTCAACAGTTCGTTCAGTCGTTCATCGATAAGCTTCCATTGGTTAACATGTGTATTATAATTTCACAAACAAACATTGGATTGAACTTATGTTGCGAGTGACACTTTTTAATATTTGTGTTAGATATAAAGTTGAGATGACAGTTGGTGACCATACAGACGAATCAAAGTTTGTTATGTTTGATAATGTGGCGGCTCGCCTTTTCCATTGTGATGCGCAAACATTTGCGAGCTACGAAAAAAGGGTAAGTCGTATATTTTACGATGTTTGATATTATGATCTTAATGGTCTCATGATAACTTCAATTGTACATATATATATATATATATATTTGTGCAGAACGATGGACGAAATAAATTGGATAAGATACTTGAAAGTGTCAAAGCGATGAAGCTCTCCTTTGATATCAAAGTGACTGATTTTAATATTACAAATAAACGATCGGGGTTTACGGTCACGACATACTCTGAAATAGATTTTGCATCTGAGAGTCGGGAGATAATAGAAATCATCAAAGAGGTATGCTATGCCACATTAACTATTTTAGTTAGATGTGTTTTTGTAAATGATTTATTGCCTAAATGCGTATATAAACTTAATTATCTTTTGCAGCGACATTTACGGGGTAAATTAATGTTGCCTCTTAAACGTTTAGCAGATCAAGATGATAGAAGTGGTGATAACACATCAAAAAGGTATTCGGTATTTTGAATGTTGATGGTTAATTAACTTTAGTACATTGATGTAATATTGTTTACTAATTTTTTTGTCTACGTTTATAGTTGCATGGTTGTTGTAGAGACCGGAAGTTGCAGTAATACGTCTAATAACAATAAGGGGAATAACGCTGACGTGCGTTATGTTAACACCGATATAGATGACACGTACGTACATATATTTATGAACTATTACTGATTGAAGATATTTCAATATTTAATTGATTTTTTTGTGACATGTATTTGTAGATTGGAGCTGCATCAACACTCGATATCTTCTATAACAAATTCGGATGAGATCATACCGATGGCTAGATGTGATGATGATCGTAGATTTAACCTTTTGAGTCACTATTGCAGTTTACTTTGCTTTGGCTAATAAACATGTAACATTGTTTGATTTTTTATAATAATATTTCATTTGATGTTTAAACATGACTTATAATGATTTTTGTGTTCTATTTGATGACATTTGTTGTTTTATTCTAATTCTTACCTATGACTTTTGTTACCGTGATTTGGTTAATTAGAAAATTATAATATTATTATAATATTTACTATAATGTGCATTTTATTCTTTTTTTCCGTCCCGAAGGAGAGGGTACAAGCTAGTTATTTTATATTTATTAAAATTTTATTATATGTGCCACTAAAGTTAGCAAAAGAATAAAAAAAGAGCAAGTGACCATGCTCCTCCATTCCCAAATTCGCGCGGTCCCTGACTCTCAGATCTGAACACTTGCTCCTCTATCCCCAAATTCGAAGAATTGGCTGAAACCCATCCTCCACCGCCTCTTAATCACCGATGAGCCCTCCCTCCCAAAGCTCGTCGGCAAAATACAAGTAACCGGCTCTGCTCGCTGCCACCAACGGCGTCGCCATTGCTTACTCCCTATTAGAGGAGCGCCGCTGTTGGAGGAGTTCAAATCATCGAGAAGAAGCCACTTCTCTTCGCACACTCGATTTCAACGCCTTCGCCTCTGCATCACGTAAGTTCTTTGTAAATGCTTCTCAGCATCAAAGCATTTCTGTAATGTCTCATTTTTTTGATGGAATCTGTAATGTCTCAGGTTAATTAGTTGTATGAGGTTGAAAAATGAGTGCGTCTTCTATTTGAAACAATGAATAAGGTTTAGTCATGAGTTAACTAATTGTAGTTCCAAGGATAATTTTTGGCGTTAGAGTTGGAGAAGTTATCACCACTGTTTAAAAGTTTTCCCAACCATTATCCTAAGTGATGGTGTTTTGTTTGGTTAAAAAGATGACTTGTGATACTGCCATGAAAGTTCTATGTGTCCTAATGCTAAACAATAAGTCAAGAAAGAAGTTGCCAGATACTCTAGTGGAGTATATTTTAATACTACATGCAAAACATGTGGCTTAAGTTACTAGATTTTGTTGTTTCAGTAGACTTGTTTGGCTTCACAGATTTCAAATTAAATTAGAGCTCACTCTGAAATATTTGATTTAGTCTTTCTGTAAACTGTCATAGAAATTTTAGTTACAACATATGAAAGTAAAGATGAGCTTGTCTAAATTGAAGATGAGTATTGAAAGGAACTGCTTTATCCAACCTTGTCTTGTGTATTCTTTATCTTGATTGGCTAAAACAAAAATTGATATCTTCACGATAAGGATAGAAAATTGCAATTCAACTAGCACAAGCTGAAATCAGCTTTGCTAACATGTATAATATAGCATTGAAAGTCTTGTCTCATTCTTAATGCTCTCCATTTGATTTGTTTTTTCGAATGACTCACTCTTGTCTCATTCTTAATACTCTCCATTTGATGTTTTTTTTCCGAATGGCTCACTCTGGTTCATGTTAGTTGATGCATTCCAATTCTTGTGGATAGAAAATTCCGAATGGCTCACTCTTGTCAGGGCCTGCATTTTGTTCATGCAAACTATAGTGTGATGTGAATAATGACTTTTCTTTGCTTGTGGAGAGAGATATTTTTTTGTTTCTGTCCAAATGCTTGTGCGGCCTTACTGTCTCTCTTTGCTATAAATCAAAAAGCTTAGAGAAAGATGATAGTAGAAAGCATTAGCTTTCCACCTCTCTTTGGCTTCTTTGTTTCTTTCTTCCTCCCGGGACAAAAATTGTTGTTCCACTTAATTAGTATGGCATACCAGTAGGGGATGAGGGAAGTGAGCTAAGTACATTCATAGGCACAGTTGTGAGGAATTCCCATAATGTTGGAATCCAATATGTTGACTGGAGAGAAGTTCCTGAATCTTACAAAGAGGACATGTATTCCATCGTGAAGGTAATTTTAAACAATAACAAAGTTTAGTAAAAATTTCAGAAACCTGACTCTAGGATAATATCTATATCTTTCATACTTCCAACAGCTACTGACCTTGTATCTGTCATCAGGATTTCAAACTATTATTGATGATTTTTGAAATTTATCGTTTATATTATCCTAGAGTATGTTAGCATGTACTCTGTTCTATTTTACACTTTTGTTGCTTACTCTATTTTAGCTTACTGATTTACTGTTTGTGGAGCTGTAAATTGTCATTACGCCCATTTCTGGATTCTCAGCTGCTTACTCCTCCTCATCTATGTTATTAAAATTTTGCTATTTACCTTGGCTCTATGGTTGGCGATTTTATTAGGTATTTCATGGATAAATCTTAGATGTATGGTGCACCAAGATCAAGTTCTCAATTCATAAATGGAGTACAAAGTTTTTTAAACTTTGCATTTGAAAACTCTAGGCAGGATGGAAAGATATTATGCCCTTGTGTGAATTGTTGTAATTTGTTATATTTTTCAAGAGTTGATGTGTATGACCACTTAGTATGTTCTGGCTTCTTGAGAGGATACTTAAAATGAGTATATCACGGGGAGGATGGCAATGCATCTGCTTCAAGTACAATGCAGAATGTTGAAGAAAGAACATTTGCATGACATGTTGAAGTTGTGGTATGAAACTAAAAACTTTTGCTATCATGATTTTTTTTATGAATATGTTTAATGATGAAATAGAACTACTGTACATAGTTTAGAGCGTGTTGTTCACTGGTTACTATTCCTTTTTCATAATAGGCATCTTTACAAGCCGTTATGAGTTATCCGAGTAGTTCACAAGACCAAAATTGTGATTGGACAAATGACGACTTGTCAAAAGTTAAGGGTCCTGAGAAAATAGGATATATTCGCTGTGTTGGCAAGATTCCAGCTGTAAAACACAAAGGTTGCTCATCTTCATCAAATGTGCAAGTGCCAATATTGCAGGCAACAGTTGAGCATCTAAAACAAGGATTGTTACGCACCCAGGGTTAACTTGAACGTACACAAGGTGCCTTGAGCACTCTTTTGGATCTCTTCAAGGAACACATACCAAATGCCAATTTGTCTTGCATTATAACCGATATGAACTTGGAGGTATTATCACTAGCATTTCAAGATTGTTTTTGTTGCATCAAAGTTAGATTCATTTCAAATCATTATTTTTATTTTTCAGTATGATTCTTCTCCTACAAATCCAAGATCTTCTACTGCAAGTCATTTTGGCAATAATAAGTATATTCACTGTTTGACTTGTTGCTACATTTCTAGAGCTATTTTTTTTGGTGTATTGTGGGTTTTTTTTTCAGTTTTTCTTGAAAACAAAATATATATTGGGAATATTATTAACATTAACATGATCATTCCTGAGATTACTTCACTTTCAGTTGACTTGACTATGGAGCTTTGATCATCTGTCTTTTTCATAGGCACTCTAGAAACTCCAGAAGATCCTCTTTGAATCTTCCTTTTCCAGGTAATTTGTTAATATTATTTGCTTTTTCTTGTTCTAATTCTTCATATTATACTGATTAAAATTTTCTCTTTTTTTGACAAAGATATCAGTTGTTCCAACTGATGTTGACAAACTCATTTGTGAGCATGATTGGAAGCAAAATCTTGCAACTTATCAGATATTTTTAGGTTATGTTTAAAAGACAATTTGATACTTCTTTTAAGGTACATTTGTGTACTTCATAGATAACTTTTGAATTATATTAATGTGTTTTTTATTTGTGTATTACAATTATACTTTAATTTCGGGTAATTGATTACTATCTTTAGATGTTTATTGAATAATTTTGATTTTATTTTTCATATTATGTTGAATTAAATATGTGCATAAGCTATGAATTGTAGAAAAGAATCTACGATGAAACAGGTATTAGTTGGAACAATATTAGTTGACACTATTGTATGTGCCAAAAATTTACCAATAATTCAGTGGCACATAAAATGTGCTACTAAAGTCACTTGCGAACAAATTTCGAACATGTCGATTAGCGTCATAAAATGTGTGCCACAGATTCTTATCAATATTTTCTGTCGCACACTTAAGTGCCACTAAATTCCCGAGATGGTGCAACAACACACACGCTAAGTGCCACTAAAGGGCTTTAGTGTTAGGACTTCTACTGGCACTTTTCCCGCGTGTTGTTGTTTCCGCAAACTACATTTACTAGCACATGTTCGTAAGTTACTGGCACATTTTGTGTGCCATTAAATGGCACTTTGTTATGGTAGTGGCTTTAGAACAAGAGGTGGTGCTGGCAATGCTTTGGAAAAGATGACTTCATTTAAGTTTGTCTCTGTTGCTCACATGATGTATGATATTTTTGGTATTACTGAACATCTGTGCATGATATTGCAAGAAAAGAGTCAAGACATTGTTAAAGCGATGGACACGGTGAGAATTACTTCAGTCTTGCTACAACGTTTAAGGACCAATGGGTGGGATTCTTTTCTTCGCAAAGTGCAATTTTTTTGTTTAAGCCATGAGGTTCACGTTCCAGATCTTAGTTCCCCTCATTATCTTGGCCGTGGTGAGCATCGAAGAGATGGTATTTCTTTGGAACATTACTACCATTATGATGTGCACTACTAGAAACTGGGTGAAAACCAAGGACCAGTACCAACAGGCCAACGCGTTGGAAAATGGCAGTACCAACTGGTTTACTCGTTGGTATTTGCATCATTGGTATAATTTTAACCAACTAGCCAACTCGTTGATTATTTTTCTCTACCAACTGGCTTACTCGTTGGTGCAAAAATCCGGTGATCGGAATTGTGAAACCAACGAGTTATCATGTTGGTACAGCGGTACCAACAGGTCAACTCGTTGGTAGCGTTACCAACCGGTTGACACGTTGGTATTGTTACCAAGGGGTCTGCTAGTTGGTATGCGTACCAACGGGTTAACCTGTTGGTAAGCTTACCAACAGGAAAGCCAGTTGGTATATATTCCAACAGGTTAACGCGTTGGTAAGTGTACCGACTGGTCAGCCTGTTGGTATCTTGAATACCAATCGTGCCTTTCGTTGACTCTTGTGAATAAATAATAGTTCCAACGCATACCAACGCGCTGCTCGTTGGTATGTCATTTTTTTAAAAAAAATATTTTTATTCATATACACTACTTAAACCTGTATTTACGCATTTAAATTCATTCAACAACAGAATTACTACTGAAATATCCAATAATAAGATAATATAATTAAAAAATGCAATAATATACCAAACATTTATTATTAAAAATTTCCAACTACAATAGTTTTAGACATATAGCTAGACTAATCCTCCGATTCATCCTCGTGATCATCGTCGAGGATGTACCACCCTACATCATCAGCATCATCGTCACCTTGCTCATCGTCATAAACCCTAACCGCATCCTCATGAGGTCTCGAGTCAAAATATGCGGTGGCTTTGAGGACGGTGCTAGTTCACCATATAAAAATTACAGTTGAGACTTTAATTATTCAAAAACTACAAATTAAGACCTCAAGTTTCAAAAGAAATACAACTAAATCCTAAATTATTGAAGAATTAAAACCCACAGAAAATTCTAATTATGTCACTATCTAGTTAAAAGCCACAACAAATCCTAAACAGAATGCTAAACCGTCACTTGCTTCCCTCTGCTTCTTGTAGAGGCCCATAGCTTTCTGCAAAGAAATAAGGTAAGTAACAAGGATCAATCGGCCAAGTAATTAAGTGTTCAATCTAAACAAGCTTAGTAAATAGACTTTTTTGTTTGAACCCTACAACATAGAAGAAATAGGAAAAGACCATATCAAACTACTTTAAATTTAAAACGGATAAGCCAACCCAGTCTACGAATCTATTCTAACTATCAAAAAATTCATAGAATATTAGGTGGGATAGGTATTGTAAGTGCTAACACAACTCAAGTTGAGAGACGCGGAACCATGAAGTTCCCACTAATATGGAAACACCAAGACAAGTAATATGGCAACATCAACGAAACATGGCAGCAACCAACATAAGAAATTCTAATGTAAGAGACAAGGTTTTAAGTGGGAAAGGACAAATAAGCTATTCAAGCATGAGACATTTACATTATTGATCAAATATCCAAGACTAACACTCATCCAACGCAACTATCAAAAGAATACAAATCAATAGAACATGGATGAAACCATAAGACTCTTAAACTAAAACAAGTTATGCAATTTGTGAGAAATAACAAAACCAAATTCAAGAAACTAAAGAGGAAAATAGCGGTCTAGCAAAACAAGAGTATGACCGAAACAAGTCAAGAGCAATGATGTCATACACTATGTCGTTGGAACACACTATATTGCGGCCATATCACAATTAGTTCGCATTATTTAGCGCGGAATTGGACGCAATACAAGCCGCAATATTTAAGCCCACATTAGCAGACTTATTGCGTCCCTTTCTGCAATACGTATTGCGGCCTATTGCGGACAAGGCCGCATTAAATTATATTTTTAATACAAAAAATAAATTCATCCGGATGAATTTATTCATCCGAATGAATTTATTCATCATCTCCAACCCAGCTTTTATCAGAAACACAACAAAACCCAGAAATTGAACAAAAACTCGTATTCAAAAGAACAAACTCAAATATTTTTCTTTCATTTCTTCAATTTCTTGAACAACAACTAAGAATGGGTTAATGTACAACTAAAATTAAACACAAATCAGAAGGGAAAAAACCTAGATCTACTTTTGATCAACACTAAGAATGGGTTATTTCTACTTGCTAGAATCCTGGTATTCTGCTTCAAGTGTGGGATCTGAGCCTGGAGAGCCGCTCGAGGAGGAACCACCTCTAGAACCTTTAGACATGCTCTCCCCAATCTTCGACACGGCCTGGTTCGCAGCGGCAATCTTAGCCTTGATTTCCTTGACGTTTTCACCACCCATCGCTTGCCTCAAATCGGCCACAGTAGACTCTACCTCTTTGGCAACCTCAGTGGAGTACCTCTGTAGGAGAGCAATGGAAGAAGAAGAAAATGAAGAGGAAAGGATAGCAATGGAAGAAGAGGAAAGGAGAGCAATGGAAGAAGAAGAAAATGAAGAGATCAAATATGTAGAGAGAGCGAGAGTGAGAGTTCTGAATCCGGATGGAGCAATTAAAGTTTAACGTATTGCGGCCTTATTGGGGCCTTATTGCGCCTTATTGCGGCTTAGGCCGCAATATGATGCTATTGCGACAATTAATTCACCTTCTATTGCGATATCTTTGTAATACGGCCATTTACGCAATAATAGCCGCAATAAAACCGGTATCAACCACGTAGTGATATAAGATTATATGGATATAAGAAACTAAAGAAAAGTTACAAGACATGTCATATAAGATTATATGGATAGACAAGCAAAGTTCTAAGACATGAATGGATAACCAAGAGGTTGCAAGTGAAAGTTATGAAAAAGAAAGAGAAACATGGTTAAGATCAACTATAATAAACTAATAACTAAAACCTCACATTAATCAATATAAGCATGTGGGGGAAGTCAGTAAAACATGCTCATAGAAACAAGTCAAGAGCAAGGACCAAGACAAACAAATGGTTAAGAGGAGCAGTTAAATTCTTAATTTACCTAACAAGATTCAAGTGCAGTTCGCGTGACTAAAAGACAACAATTTTAACTCCAAGCCAAAACAAAAGACACATAAATCAAACCAAGACTAACACTTCAGTAAAGCAACCAAGCTTAGAAAAGAAGAAAACAAACACATGTTAAGCTATGAACAGTAACCCTTTATTCCAAACGCAGTTTCAGAATCAAGTGCTAACAATGACTAAGGTAGCAAATTATACACAATATTTCATGCTCATATCAGTGAATTAAAGTGTGAAGAGCTGAGACTATTAGGGAAGGTTTCAAGTAATAATCTAAGGAAAACGTGCATTAAACCATCAGCAACTAACACTTATAAAAGTAGTCTAAGATAATCAGCCAACATACCTGCAAAGGAACTAGATGCAGATCAAACTTTTAGTAAACATGGATGGGTCAAAGTAGCAAGTAGGACTAATCACACAAAATCCTTGAAATAGCTAAGCAAGGAAGTAGCTAAGAAATCAAGGTTGGGAGTCAGAAAACTTCACCATCACTACCCGGAGACCCGCACATTGCCGTTACACTCGAGCCACCGCCGTCGTCGGAACAAGTTTGTCCCTGCTGCCTCCTGTTCGTGAACTCTTGTCTTCACCAATCCGTCATAATTTTCCTCTCGTTGGACCGTCGATGTCGAGGAAGGCCTTCCGTTTGTTGCCTCCCATGTTAGGGTTCGAATTAGGATTTCTATTATATCAACTCTCAATCAGCAAAACAGAGTCTGAATTTTGGAAAAACACACAGCCATTGCAGAAATAGAACTCGATCAACACCGAGACGAGAAGGTAGGATGGCTACGCACCAGAGATGCCTTCTGCACCTGGAAGTAACGTAGGGTTAGGGCTGGGCTCGAAAGCACAATTCCAATAGTTGAGAGAGTTGGGAAGGGAGAGAGGGAAACTCACATTCAACAATATTCCGGTCTGCCCCTGCTGTTGGAGAGATGACCGTCCAGCAAAACGACGACGCCATTCTCTTATTGAAACGGTGCGCACAGCAATAAAAGAAGGCACACGCCCAACACATGACCATACAACATACCACCATCATTCATATCAGTAGCTGCCATCAACCTGAGTACCCAGCAGCTGCAGCTGTAACAAGGCCCCCTCCCTTAAAAATGTGCTTGTCCTCAAGCACATTACAGCTGAAAAGAAGGAAAGCGAGCCTGGAAGGAAACCAGCTCCTCCCGAGTAGTGCCCTCAGGACCCGAATCCGTCCACTGAACCAAGACTTTAGTAACAGCTCGATTGCCCTGCTTAGCTAACTTCCTGTCCAAAATCGCAAGTGGCTGAGGTGGTTCAATGATGTCAGAAAGAGCCGGTAATGACCCGTGAGTGATGTGGGAGCCCAGTTTCTTCTTGAGCAGAGACACGTGGAAAACATTGTAGATCTTAGCTTCAGGTGGCAAGAGTAATTGGTAAGCCACCTGTCCAACACGCTTTAAAACCTTGAAAGGGCCATAATATCTTGCAGCCAACTTATGGTCTACTCCCCCTCGCACCGAGGTCTGCCGATACTTGTGAAGTTTGAGATATACCTAATCCCCCTCTGCAAAGCTTCTCTCCGTCCTGTGCTTATCAGCATAGAACTTCATCCTTGCTTGTGCTTTTTTCAGGTGGTCCTTCAGATGTTGTATGATTCTCTCCCGAGTCCCTAAATTTCTATCTACGGCCTCCATGGAAGACTGGCTAGCTAGATAAGGAAGATGTGTAGGAGGTGGCTGGCAGTATACAGCTTCATAGGGCGTCAGTTGAATGGAAGTATGAAAGGAAGTGTTATACCACCACTCGGCTAAGGGAAGCCATTGCGTCCATTGCCTGGGAAAGTCCCCTGTCATACAGCGCAGGTAAGCTTCCACACTTCTATTTACCACCTCTGTCTGACCATCTGTTTGGGGATGGCAACTGGTAGAAAGTTTAAGTTCAACTTTCAACTGCTTCATCAGCTCCTGCCAGAAAGAGCTCACAAACACGGCCCCGCGGTCACTAACAATATCTGTTGGCATGCCATGCAGTCTATAAACTTGATCCAAGAAGACTTTTGCCACAGTGATTGCTGAGTAGGGGTAAGGGAGGGCTATAAAATGCGCATACTTACTCAGGCGATCCACCACAACTAGGATGACCTCCTTCCCATCCGACTTAGGTAGGGACTCGATGAAATCCATGGATATACTATACCAAATCTGCTGTGGGATTGGCAAGGGTTGCAGCAGGCCAGGGGACGCACTGGTGTCGTATTTATAGTGCTGGCAGATGTCACACTAATGCACAAACTGCTCGACATCCTTGGATAATCCCTTCCAGAAACAAAAATGATTAATTCGCTTCTTGGTTGCATCCCTGCCAGAATGCCCTCCACTTGAACCTTCGTGCACCATCCTGACAATTCTGGTTCTCAAATCCTTGTCACCTCCAACCACCCATCTACCTTTCCTTCTTAACCCTTGGCTGGAGAGTTCAAACTTACGGTGACTGGCAGCATCCTGTAACTTGTCTTGTATAATTCGTTGGAGGTGTGTGCCTTGTGACACACTATCAGCTTTCTCTTTGAGCAATGGAGAGGTCACAGTTACCATTGCTTGAGCTGACAATTCAGGAATTCGAGACAAGGCGTCTGCAACAACATTCTCTTTTCCCTTTCGATACTGAATTTCGTAAGTGTATGGCAGCAGCTTTACGATAAACTTTTGTTGGAGTGGGGTGAGAATACGTTGCTCCATGAGGTATTTGAGGCTTTAGTGGTCAGTTTTGATTATAAACTTCTGCCCCAACAAGTAGGGCTGCCACTTTTCCACGGCAAACACAAGAGCAACAAATTCCTTTTCATAAGTGGAAAGGGATTGGTGTTTAGGTGATAATGCTTTGCTGAGAAAAGCGATAGGGTGGCCATTCTGCTGCAGAACTGCCCCTACCCTCTCCTTTGAGGCATATGTTTCAACGATGAAGGGCTCCTTGAAATTAGGCAGGGCCAACACCGGCGCTTGGGTAAGCGCTGCCTTCAGTTGTTCAAAAGCCTCTTATGCATCAGGAGTCCAAGAAAAACCATCCTTCTTGAGTAAATTAGTTAGAGGCCGGCTGATCAGCCCATAACTTCTGATAAAACGCCTGTAATAGCCGGTTAATCCGAGGAATCCCTTTAACTGCTTCAATGTCCTGGGCCTAGGCCATTGTTGCATTGCCTCAACCTTCTTTGGATCTGTGGCCACTCCATCTCCCGATACAATATGGCCCAAATATTCAACCTTACTCACCCCAAACTCACATTTAGTTTTCTTCACTAGCAGGGAGTTCTCTTGGAGGATTTCCAAAGCTAACTCCACGTGTTGCAAGTGTGTCTGCCAATCAGGGCTATACACCAAGATATCATCAAAAAATACCAGGATGAATTTCCTCAGGTGCTGCTGGAAGATTTGGTTCATCAGGGCCTGGAAAGTTGAAGGTGCATTTGTAAGGCCGAAAGGCATCACAATGAACTCATAGTGTCCTTGATGTGTTCTGAAGGCAGTCTTCTTAATGTCTTCCTCCACCATTCTGATCTGATGATACCCCGAACGCAAATCCAACTTAGTGTAGAACTGGGAACCAAACAATTCATCCAACAACTCCTCTATAACAGGAATGCGAAACTTATCCTTGATAGTCACCTTATTGAGTTCTCTATAATCAACACAAAGACGCCATGTGCCATCTTTTTTCCTAACCAAGACAATAGGGGATGAGTAAGGACTTTGACTCGGTCGAATCACACCAGTTTTTAACATTCCTTGCACCATCTGTTCAATGGCATCCTTCTGGAGTGCAGGATACCAGTAGGGTCTAATGTTGACAGGTCCCGTGCCAGGCTGTAGTGGAATGTGATGATCTAGTGGCCTTTTGGGAGGTAGACCCACTGGTTCCTTAAACATATGCGAATACCGAGATAAAAGGCCCCCCAACTCCGCTTCCTTTTGGGCTGAGGCAATCCCAGAGGCCCTGCAGGACAATTCATGTGTGCTGCTCTCCAACAATTGCACACTAAATGCCTCAGCTCCCTGCTGCAACAGTCTTTCCACCTTTTTAGCCTTCAGAGACCTTCTGTGTACTCGAGTTATTCCCCTTAAAACCCTTCTTTTCTTGAGATACTTGAAGGACATGGTCAATTTCTTTGTGTCCCACGTGATTAGACCCAATCCATCCATCCAGAGGAGTCCCAACACCATTTCACAATTTCCCAGCCCCATTACAAACAAGTCATCTGTGAAATCCATATCATGAATAGATTTGAACCCACGGATGATACTAATGGAAGGCACGAGTTGTCCATCAGCCAAGGTGATTCCCACGGTTGGCAAGGGCTCTACCTCAAATCCATGCCTCTCCGCCCACAGTCCATCCACAAAATTGTGGGTACTGCCCGTATCCATTAATATATGCACCTTGTTATTACCCACCAGACCACCCACTATCATTGATTTGTGGCTGGGAATGCCCGTGATAGCCTGCAAAGATACCACCAGATTCTCATCAGTGCCAGAGCTGGACTCCTCATCCTCCTCACTAAACTCCTCTGTGTCCATAACTAACTCAATCCGTCTAAATTGTCCCTTCCTGCATTTGTGACCAGGAGACCACTTCTCTTCACACCTAAAACACTCTTTCCTAGCTCTTTTTTCGTCCAACTCCTTGTCCGTCAGCCTCTTAAAGGCTGGTTCCAACTCAGAGGTTGTTAGACTCTGTTTAACAAATCCCTTGCTAACAGAATTTGAATTGCCTCCTGGCGACTCCAAAATTCCCTTCCCTCGATAAGAACCACTTCTTGACGACCTCCTTGGGTTTCTGGATATATCCTCCTGTAACTTCGAGAAATGTTGGGCCTCATGGAGGGACAACGGCCTCATGGCTCTCACACGAGCCCTCAAATCAGAGAATAAACCCCCACAGAACATTCCAATCATCATAGATTCAGGCAGAGGTCCTACTTTGGAGAGGAGATCATCAAAAGCATCGATATAATCACTCACCGAGCCCGTTTGTTTCAAATTCTTAAGTTTCTCCGACGGCGATTCACAGTTCTCAGCAAACCTCTCCTGCAAATGCACACAATATTCGTTCCACGTCGCTCGATCGCGCCGATGGTAGTCGCGCATGAATCGTTGGTGCCAGTGCAGAGCGCCCCTTCCAAATGCACCGCCGTCGTCCGGATCTTCAAATTCTCCGGCACTCCATCCAGATCGAACAACTGATTACATCTGAACACCCAACTGTCCACATCTTTCCCTGTGAAATGCGGAAAATCAATTTTGCTCACCTTCGTATTGTTCATGACTGCAAGAGCTTGGTTCTCTCGATTCTGGATCAACGGCGGTCTGTTTTCTTGTCCGGCTCCTTCAATTCGAGCTCGATCACCCCTGTCTTAGCCAACTTGAACTCGTTGCTTTCTGGCAATCAGTGCGGTGAGCTGTCGAAACTGCTCCCCACTCTGCCGCTCACTCCGATCTAATCGCTCCAAGTGATTGGCGTTACTCTGATCTATCCGTTCTTCCAGCGCGCGCATCTGCGATCCAAACTTCTCTTCGATAACTTTCCTCAACTCAGCCAAACGAGTACCGTCCGCCATTGTCAGATCCGAAGAACTACTGCTCTGATACCAAATGTTAGGGTTCGAATTAGGATTTCTATTATATCAACTCTCAATCAGCAAAACAGAGTCTGAATTTTGGAAAAACACACAGCCATTGCAGAAATAGAACTCGATCAACACCGAGACGAGAAGGTAGGATGGCTACGCACCAGAGATGCCTTCTGCACCTGGAAGTAACGTAGGGTTAGGGTTGGGCTCGAAAGCACAATTCCAATAATTGAGAGAGTTGGGAAGGGAGAGAGGGAAACTCACATTCAACAACCGGTCTGCCCTTGCCGTTGGAGAGATGACCGTTATATAAGCCTCCCCTCTGCCAGCAAAACGACGACGCCATTCTCTTATTGAAACGGTGCGCACAACAATAAAAGAAGGCACACTCCCAACACGTGACCATACAACATACCACCATCATTCATATCAGTAGCTGCCATCAACCTGAGTACCCAGCAGCTGCAGCTGTAACATCCCACTGTCGAAGCTATCTTCCAAAAAAAATCCCAGCCGTCGAATCCCTTTTCCCCAAATTTCGGATTCTCGTCTGAATTGAGCCCAGCTCATTGCATCTTGGAGGCTCCACTCTTGCTGGAATTGATTTTCAGTTGCATGAGCTTTCTTCGAGATTCATTGATCGTATCATGGATCTTTTGAGATTGAGTTCATCTTTGAACCCAAAAGATGGGTTTGCATCTTTTGACATTCCTTCCATCTGCATGCTTGCTAGCAAGTATTATCCCCACGATTTTACTTGTCAAGAACTTGGCTTGCTAAAATATCAGTTGGAGCATTTTTATTGTGATGTTACAAGCTCTACATGTTTTGAAGGATTGTCAACAATTGGTGCATTATGTCAGGTTTTGGCATCTACTGAAAAAAAAAGATGTTTATTTCCTTGTTGACAGACTAATCCGTCTGATATTAACATTGCCTGTGTCTACTGCTATTACAGAGCGTGCATTTTTTGCTATGAAAATTGTGAAGACTAGACTGCGAAACAAAATGGGTCAAGATTTTATTGCTGATAGTCTTCTTTTATATATTGAAAAAGATATTGCAGAAACCTTCAGTGTAGAATAATTGATTGATGATTTCAAAGATTTGAAGGAACGTCGTGTTAGATTTTGAGAACTTCATATATGTACTTTTATCGTATGTCTGGATTTTTAGCACTTTTAATATGTATCACTTTCATTTAAGTCAAACTACTTGCATTAAATTATTTGGATAATATTAGTTTATCTATGACAATATTTGAAAAACTTTCTCAATACCAATAAACAAAACAACCTTGAATAAGAATATGAAGTATATATACTCCATATAAGTTTCATTTATTCACTAGTAATAAAAAGAATAAAAACTAAGCGGGCAGGTTAACTTCTTTCTTTCCAGGTAAAAACTGAAAGTGTCAGATACGGTCACATGGAACTAAATGTAACTAGATAGGGGTAGCTGACATTGAAGTAATGATTCTAGGTTAGGATTGTACGTTGCTAGGTATGGTAGGGATGAAGAAAATTAATTACCACTCTCTTTTATAAGAGCGTCCCTAACAACTTCTCTATTTTAATGGGATACTCATTTTTAGAGAATTTTGAGTCTTTTTTGGTCTAACAGTTTTCCCATCTCATTCTCCAAAAGGGAAGAAGGGGGAAAAATGGGGAGTCTTCTCCAAATTTGAAGCATTCTCCAAATTTTGGAGAGCCTGCTCAAATCAACTTTTTTCAAACATCTCTCATCTCTCCTCTCTTTTGGTTATTGGCTATTGGTTTAAACATATTTTTTCTCTCCTCTCTCACCTCTATTCAAATAATTTATTAATTATTAACAAAGATATATAATATTTTAATGTTGTAATAAATGCATGATTCTTCAAAATTGAGAAATTGTTGGAGTTGAAATAATTTTTTTATGTGGAGAATATGACTTTTACTTCCCTATTTTAGAGAAACTTTTAGGGAACCTGTTGTATATAACCTAAATAACTAGCTACTACCCCCTCCCTCGGATGGGTATAAATAATTCAATACAATGAATTTTGCTTCTTAAAAGAAAGTTATAATGAATTTTTATTATCTTCTTTACATAATGATATTATAATTCATCACAAGTGTTGACGTATTTAATATATATATATATATATATATATATATATATATATATATATATATAAAAGTACTTGACAACATACAATATTAAAATGTTGAAGTAAAAATTCATATATTGGGATGTGGGAAAGAAACATAACAGTAAAGAATTGATGAAAGTAATATTGAATTTTTATGGCAGATATGAGATTAAAAAATGTTTGGGATATAATCATTTAACTTAGATTATTTAAGAAGGGAGTATTTCTTTATTTTTTTTAAAGCATCGTGTATAAGGTATGAACTTAGATTATTACTGAAGACATTTATAAGACAAAATTTAAAAGAAAAATAAATATTAAACAAAGCATGTCTTTAACCCCTCACCGTTGATTTGATTCGGTAATGTTCATCACATTCTTTTCCTAATTTTTTTTCCATCTTTCTCAATATCAATACACAAAACAACCTTGAATCCATCAATTTTATATTAAATCAGATTTTTGTCAAAATCCCACACATCTTATTCATCAATAAAAATACAAATTCCCAAATTTTCTAAAATAATTTTTCCATCTCACTTGAACTATAAAGATAGAAAAAAAAAGAATGATTTGATAGATTTTTTATGGTATACTTTATTACCATTATTTTTCATTCTCACTCAAAAATCTATTTTTATCTCAAATGCTATTTTTACTATTAATTTTTAGGTAAACTTTAATACATACTCCTTTCAGTTAATTTTTGATATGCAATCGGTCATGGGGAGAGCGAGAGTGAACTCCGTGAGGGGCAGGGAAGTGAGATTTGAACGGGAAAAGCGATAAGGGCAAGCAAGGACAGACTGAATTTTGAGAGAGTTGTCAAGCAAGTAGCAGTGTCATTCTACGTGTCTAACCTACCGGACTGGTGCTCAGAGACAGATCTTCAGAACACTTTTCAGGGTTATGGCCGAGTGGTAGATGTTTTCTTGCCAACGAAGAAGTCCAAATTAGGCAGAAGGTTCGCTTTCGTCAGGTTTATGGGGGTTCAGAATACCGCAAAGTTAGAGAGGGAAATGAACAGTACCTGGATTTCCTCCTACAAGCTACATGCTAATTTAGCAAAGTTGCAGCAATCCAAACAAAGAGGACCCTACCCAGTTGAAAGAGAAGGGAGAAGAAACTAGTCACCCCAGCTGGTCAACATTAAGAAAAGGAAGAATGGGTACCTCTATACTTGTATCCCAATCAAAAAGACATAGCATGGCTAGCTAAATGGGTGCTTGGTTGGTGAGGTCAAAGACATAACAACTCTTATAAATTTCTGGAGAATCTTTGATGACGAGGGGTTGGAAACAGTTGTGGTCAAGCATCTAGGTGGCTTCCGTGCGCTAATAGATTGTGGTGCACGCAAGAAGGGTGAAAAGCTTTTGGACCAAAAGGCAGACTGGTTCTTAAATTGGTTTGATTTTGTATGCATTTGGCGTGATGATCTACCTCAACCTGGAAGACTTGTATGGCTTTGTATGGAAGGAATTCCCATAGAAGTCTGGAATGAAGATTCGCTATTCAAGTTGGCATGTCCATGGGGTAAAGTATTGGTGATCGATGATGCTGCAAAAGCCAAAGCCCAACCCTATAAAGGGAGAGTCTGCATTTTAACACATGAGATGCGGCAGATTAATGAGTTTGTTAAGGTGAAACTCGGTAAAAAATTCGTCCTTATCAAAATATGAGAGGACTTTGATCACTGCATTGACATTGGCCCTCACGCGGAAGCAGAAGAATCATCATCCTGAGCCTCAAATGATGACTCAGTCAACCACCTGGTTAACTCGGCCATGGAAGGTCTCATGGATGGGGAGGAAGACGAAGAGGTGGTACAAGATTCAATATCAGCAATTAATGGCAGGATTAATGATGAACAACTAAATGCTTGAGGTTCGAAGACAAGTGCAAACAAAAGGTTTAACTGGGAAACGGTAATGGAATTAAACAGAAGATTGGCAAACCAGTTACAGACTACAAGCTCCTCTGGCGGGCTGGACCTAAACAAGTCAGCGGGCATTGACTCTGAAGAATTTGGTGGACCTGACTCTGGACCTACACAAACCAACAAGTACATCAGCCCATCTCAGCTTTAGAGACCCAACTCGCCCTAATCTGACCGAGAAGCCATCCCTACCCTGCCGCACCACCAAGTCCCGCTGCCTCCGCCTCCAATGCTCCTCCTGCACCCTCATCCAAACCTAAACCCACCCCCACTACCATGTGAATCGCTCAAGATCAGAAGGTCCATCCAAAACCAGGAATCCGCCTCGGTCGACTCCAACAAGACACTCAGACTTCTGACCAAACTGATAGCCAAAGGGCGATCTCCGGCGGAATGGATGCTCCGGTGATCGTGATAAGGCAGCTACAGAATCTGCAAGGAGTAAGACAAAGGGAACTCTCAGGTGCAGAAAGAGAAGAGAGGTGGGGTGTGTAGTAATCACCTTATTTTTTGGTTGACATCACCCACTTATAGGGTGATGCCCAGACTCTCCCACGTTGGGGTAGAGTGTTTGGTGGGATCTTCCCCCACGCTTGAGCCGCTGACTTCTGACCTCAGAGCGGCGGATTGGACACAACTGTTTGAACAGTGCTTGTCTGACAGTACTTAGGTGTGCTGAGTACAGCTTTTGTGTCTTGTGTGTTGGTGCAGCTTTTGGGCATTGTGTGCTGGCGCAGCTTTTGGGCATTGTGTGCTGGGCCAGCTTTTTGGTTGGTGTACTATGTTGGAGTACCAGTTGGGCCTGGCCCAGAAAGCGCCTGCTGCCAATAAGATTATACGGAGTGCCCTTATGGGCTGTATACGAGGGGCTCGCCGTAATTACGAGGAGCACTCCTCGTGTTGGTGGGCCTGGCCCATATGGCGTTTGCGTTTGGCAATACGGCCATACGAGCTGGGCCCATATATATCAGTATGTCCTTCTCCCACAGCGGAGGATGGGTTGGGCCCCTGTGCTCCGTTTTGGAATTTAATTGGGGAAAGCCCAGGAGCTGGCCCAATGTTTTTGGAGGCGGTTGTGAGCATTTTTTTCAAATTGCACTTTTTACGCCATTTGTAATTATGGGGGGAGTCTTTTCATCTCCCATCTCCCCCCATTTATACGCCAACCCACGTGAGAAGTCAGTTTTCCCGACTTCTCGCTTCCTTTGCTTCTTTCGCTTCAGTTTCTTCTTCGCTCTGGTTTCTATTTTTGGCGATTTTCGAAGATTTGAAGAACTCCTTCGCTTGATTCTCCGTTTTCGCCTCTACTTCTCCAATCGGTAAGTGATGCTCCTTATTTCTACTTTTCTGTTGCGACTGTATTGCAAGCCTGATTTCACCGCGCCGCCGCCTGGGTTCTTGGGTCTAGGGTTTAATTTTTCAATTTGTGCGTTACTTCTGTAGATGGCTCCCAAGAATCCAAGCCATCCCGGCGTGGGTCCTGATGTCGGGGAGTTGTGGCCCCGAACAACACTGTTGGAGAAGAAAATGGCCGACATCTGCCGAAACCACCATGTGTATACACAGGTGGCTTGTGGGCTTTCTCCGTCAGATGTACAGAGGAAGACGGGGATGGAACTGAGCAACGAGGCCCTAAGGGAGCAGACAATGGTGGTGTACGAGGCCCAGTTGAAAGCTGGGCTAAGGCTCCCACTGTGCTCCCTGTTGTTGCAGTTATGTGAGGGTTGGGGGGTCTGCCCTGGGCAATTGGCCCCAAACATCTTCACCACTGTGAACGCCTTCATAGTGGTCTGCTTTTTGGTGAAGACCGTGGCGCTGCCCGAGGTATTCTTACAGTTTTACACGCTGAAGAGGCCTGTCGGGAATCCCTTCTATCAGCTAACCCTCGAGGAGGTGAAGGTGGGGAATAAGATGGTGAAGATCGGTGTGTTTGCAGATACCACCAGCTCGTGGGGGAGCTGGAAGGGTTCTTTCTTCTTCATCCTGAAGGAGGACAGCTGGGGGTTCCCGCGTATTTTGTCAAAGAGAAGGACGCGAGGATGTCTGTGAAGCCCTCTGTATGGGCTGGGAGTGAAGGGAAGAAGGCCCTCGATGCCCTGTGCAATTGGATCTGCACAGTGGTAAGGATCGAGGATTGTGATGGTGCATTTCCCTTCACTCTCTCTAGCATGGATGAAGTGGTGCTGCGGAGGGTAGATATTAGCAGGGCCCACCGGCTTACAGGCCACGTGGATACCCTGGAGAACTAGGTCGAGGGCCTCGACGGGGATCTCATTGAGCGCTTCGAAGGCGCTTTCAGGAACCCTCGACGTCTGTTGCACTTCACCTTATTTTTGTCTTTCTGAGTTTGTTTATTGTGAGGGTTATAATCTAGTTTTGCGCTTCGTTGCAGGTCCGATGACGAAGCCCAGTAGTCTGCTTTCAAAGAAGAAGGATCTGAGGGAAGCCCTCCTGAAGAAAATGGAGGATCGGGTTCCCACAGAGCCTGTTCGAGGGGTTTACGAGGGTCCCTCTAGTGGGCCCTCGAAGGTCGAGGAGCCTCGAGGTAAGGAGGCCTTGGTAACAAAGGCGCAACCTGTCAGCGTGGTTGTTCCCCAGATCGTAGTCGAAAATTCTGGGGACTCCGAGGAATCCAACCTCCGTAGGAAACGTCCCCGCATTGAAGGTACGACCTTTTTCCTCTAGGTGCTGCTTGTAGCCTTTGGAGATCAGTTTTACATGCGTATTCTTATCCTCTATTTTTGTTTTGTAGTGGGTGAAGGTTTGGATGTGTCTTTGGACAGCTGTCCTGACCCCGTGATGGACAAGGGGAAAGGGTCGGCCCTCGAGGAAGAGCCCTCCAGCCCCGTCGAAGGGCTATTGTGGCTCCTCGAGCGGCCGTCAAGAGGCCCTTCAAAGTTTTGAAGACCCTCGAGGGGTTAGACCCGAGGTTTGAGCCTCAACTGCTCGAGGATTACAGGTGGGAGTTGCGGGCCAACGCCTTCAAGCGCAAGGGTCTGGCCTTGAGGGATGCCTGGGACCCCATCATGGGGTTGAGACGCAACGAGTCCATACTCCTCGGCGACGAGGAGGTGAGACTTCGTGTTGTTGAGCGCCTCTTCTTTCCCTGAGATCATATGGCTAAGGATCTTTGTTAGAGCCCCAATCGAGTAAGTCTGAATCCTCGACACCTTTATTATTATTGCCATTGTCCGCGTATTTCTGTTTACACACTTCGTGTCTTTGACCTGCAGGAGGCTGTAGTGGCACGTGGCCTGATGGAGAAACTCGAGGACGACAGAAGGGTCGTCGAGGATCTCCAGGCCCAAGTAAAGAGCCTCGAGGCGAAGGCCAAAGCCTCCGAAGAGTTGGAGAGCCTGAAAAAGGCTTTGGCCGAGAAGGAGTCCGAGGTGTCTTCCCTGGAGGAGACCCCCGAGAAGAAGGATGATGCCCATTCCGCGGCTGTGAATGCCTTGTAGCAAAGGTTGAAGGTCGCCAGCGCGGATGGGCGGAAGTTCAAAGCCCTCTTCCTCTCTGAGTTCCACGCGAACAAAGGCCTTCAACTCGAGATCAATCAGATACTCGGCGCGAACCGCGAGTTGGAGGGCAGGGTGGAGGAGAAGGGCAGGCTCATCGAGGAGCTGTCATTGAGGGCTGCCAAGGCCGAGGAGGAGGCCTCGAGGGCTGCGGCCAATATTGGTGCATGCGCCGCAACCCTCGAGGGGGTGGCGGGCTCGAGCGCGGCTGACTTGGTCGCCTTTGCGCAACTTGAAGACCAAGTTGGTCTTAAGTTGTTCGAGGGCGAAAGTGCTCAGCCGCCCAACGTTTTGAAGCCAATTGCCGAGAGGGTCGCTCGAGTGGGGAAGGCCTTCGAGCTGCTAATGGACGATGTAGTCGATGCGAAGGCCAACGAGGGCGTCTGCTATGCTAAAGGATTCTTACGCTACCGCCACCAAGTGGAGGCCATGATTGAATCGCTGCAGCTGGAACCCCTCGATGCGACGAAGTTGGAGGAGCCCTCCGAGGAGTTACTGTTCGAGTGGGGTAGGGCCGGGAAAAAGCTAGGGGCGGAATATCTTTATGAAATTCTGCCAGGGCATGTAGAGGGCCCTGATGTACCCCAAAATGATGATGCCCCAAAGTAGTTCTTTGGGGTTAACTTGTAATTATTTTTTGTCCTTACTTTATAAAGTAGTGAACAGTCTTTGTAGAATTTATTGCCTTTTATTCGACATATCAATACTGCTTGCATAATACGAAGACTTTGAATTTCTTTAAGGCAAAGTGTACAACTTAGACGTAATAAGGCCTCAAGTCGTCGACGTGATAGTCGTTTTTGAGCATTTTGCCTTGGTGGTTTTTTAGTTTGTAAACGCCGTCTCTTTCTTTATTGTGCACGATGTATGGTCCTGCTCATCTGGAACGAAGGGCTCCATGCCCAGGGTTGCGGCCTGACAACTCTACCTTTAGCAAGACCATACCCCCCACGTAGATCTGTTTTGCCTGAACCTTAGCGTTGTGGTCGAGTTTTGCTCTCTGTCGTAAGGCCATGAGCCTAAGTCTGGCACCCTCGCGGAGTTCTTCCACGAGGTCTAGACGTGCCCGCAGTCCGCTCTCGTTATGAGGAGCGTCGTAATACAGTGTCCTGATCGTTGGTACAGAGACTTCGATTGGGAGCAACGCTTCAACGCCGTAGACCAGGGAGAAAGGTGTTTCCCCTGTTGGTCCTCGTGTAGTTGTTCTGTAGTCCCATAGGACGTTGGGTAGTTCCTCGACCCATTTCCCCTTCGCATCATCGAGGTGCTTTTTCAGGCCTTCTTTGATTGTGCGATTTGTGACCTCTACCTGGCCATTCGACTGTGGGTGGGCTACAGGGGCGTAGAGCATTTGTATATTCATCTTGTTGGCCCAATCCTTAAGCTTTGTGCTCGAGAATTGAGTCCCATTGTCCGTGATTATGGCCTTTGGTGCGCCGTATCGTGACACGAGGTCATGCCAGAGGAAGTGTATGACTTTGGAAGTGGTTATTGTCTTGAGTGGCTGGACCTCGATCCACTTAGTGAAGTAGTCGACTGCCACTATGCAGAATTTGAACTGCCCCGGCCCTATGAGATCGAGGCCCCACAACGCAAAGGGTATGGGATACGTCTCCGTAACCGCTTTGTTTGTGGGTTGTCGTTGGATGCGGGAGTTGAGCTGGCATTGTGGCACGTACGCACCAAATCATGTGCATCCTTCCTCAACGTTGGCCGATAATAATCGAGGCGCAAGCATTTGTGCGCCAGCGCATCGGAGCCAATGTGTGCTCCACAAACTCCGGAGTGAACTTCGTTCAAGATGAGTTTGGAGTCATCGGAGCTGACACACTTTTGTAAAGGAGCAGAATACCCTTTACGCCACAACGATCCGTCTATGACGATATGGCGCGAGGACTGCGTTCTTATTTTCTTTTGGAACGCCGGCGGGCTATCGACTGTGCCAGCTTGGAGATATTGGAGGATTGGGTGCCTCAGTGCGGTTGTTGCGTTGGCATCGATTGCATGAATTGTACTTATCGAAGGCTGTGCCAAGGTTTCGAGGATTGCGTCAGCCCTTCCCTTAGACAGCTTGTCAGCCTTAGTGTTTTGATCTCTCGGGATCTTGTTGATATTTAGCTGTTCAAATTGTCCTTCTAGGCTTTTGACGAGCCGTAGGTACCTCGACAGAGTGGGGTCCTTGCACTGTCAGACGTCGTAAGCCAACTTTCAGGGCAGTTTTCAGCCCCGATACGAGGGCCTCGTATTCAGTCACGTTGTTTGTGACAGGGAATTTGACAGCCACTCGTAAATTGGCTTCCATGCCGTGTGGGCCTGTTATATGGATGCCCCCTCCTGGGCGATCGGCACTTGACGAGCCATCCACGAACATGTCCCATTCGGGAGGCTCTAACTCCACTGGTGGATTCCTCGAAGGGCCATGTTCGAGGGGGTAGATGGAAAGCTCGGCCATGAAATCTGCCAAAGCTTGTGCCTTTATGGCTCGTCGAGGCTCGAATTTGATGTCGCATTCTCCGAGCTCGATGCACCAACGGGCTAAACGACCACTATGTTCTGGCCTATTTAGGATGTCCCTGATTGGTAGATCCGTTCTGACGATGATTGTGTGGGTTTGGAAATACGCCCGTAATTTTCTGGCAGTGACGATCAAAGCGTAGATCGTTTTCTGAAGGGAAGGGTAGTTCAACTCAGCCCCTCGTA
The DNA here is from genome assembly GCA_024586325.1 of Stellera chamaejasme. Lineage (NCBI taxonomy): Eukaryota > Viridiplantae > Streptophyta > Magnoliopsida > Malvales > Thymelaeaceae > Stellera > Stellera chamaejasme. Next base: position 16,324,615 of record CM044987.1, on the reverse strand, counting down.
GTGTGTGACTTGTGTAGTAGACGGGCCACTGTTGTGGGTCTTCTTCCTTGACTAGCACTGAAGAGACAATGTTGTTCGAAGTGGAGAGGTAGATGACGAGTTCGTCCCCCGGTTGCGGGCATTTCAGAGTTGGCAAATCGGAGAGGTGCTTCATGATTTGCTCGAAGGCTTCTTGGCATTCCGGTGTCCAAGTAAATGTCTTTTTCATGCGAAGCTGTTCGAAGAACGGCCTGCACTTGTCTCCAAGTTTGGAAAAGAATTGTCCCAGGGCAACAATTCTTCCCGTGAGTTGTTGGATTTCCTTGATGTTCCTTGGTGGTGCCATATCCGCGATGGCTGATATTTTCTTAAGGTTGGCGTCGATTCCTCTTTCGGAGATCATGTAGCCCAGAAATTTCCCGGCTCCAACGAAGAAAGAGCATTTGGCTGGGTTGAGCATCATGTTGTATCGTCGGAACGACTGGAAGGTTTCGTCAAGATCCCGAAGGTGGTCATCGAATGTCATGCTTTTGACAATGACATCATCGACGTACGCTTCGAGGTTGCGACCCATTTGATGGGCAAAGACTTTGTTCATTAAACGCTGATAGGTAGCTGTTGACACTCGATTTTTGCCCGGACTACTAAAACCTAGTTCGTAATTTTGATTTTTTCGTATTTTTCATTTTTATGTGATTTTGGTCATTATTTTATGTGATTTTACTCGTTTGCATTATTTTACGTATTTTTTTTGTCATTTTATGTGATTTTTATCATTTTCGCGTATTATTATTATTTTTGTTAATTTACACATTTCTATCATTTTTATTGTTTTTTGTGTTTTCGTTTCTTTTTTAATAATTTTAATGTGTTATGTTTAATTAACAAAAAATTAAAAAAATTATTAAAAAAAATTATTAAAAAAAAAACCAAAGAGAGAAGAAAAAGATTTTTAGTAATTCACATGACTAATAAAAATTCAAAATATCTTGAAAATAAAATTAAATTAAATCAAATTGACATAATAACAAAAATATTAACTAAAACACAAAAAGGTTTAGGCCTAGTGCCCAAACTGTTAGTTTTGAAACTTGTTTGATGACTAGACTGACACTTTTGAAAACACGATGACCTAAGTAATATAAGGGACAAGGAGTGGACTAAAATCGCAATTTTACCAAAGAAACATTAAACATGGTGCAGCCACGTCTCCTTCTTCCTTGCGAATTCGCGAAACTGGAGCTCAAACTTGGCTCCGGCAGAGACGCCACCGGACGGCGTCGTCGGAGGTGCGGATCGGCCGAGAGGAGGCCGGCGAGACTGGTGGTGGTCGGAGGCGACGGAAGGGACAAACAGGGGGCTGGTCCGACTGTTATAGGCTGCCGGCGTCGGGACGGATCTTGACCGTTTTCCCCTCCGTTTGGGCACCTCCGGCGAGGAGGAAGGTTTCTCTTGCCTCCTGGAGGTTCTAGGGTGTTGATGGAGCTGCTTTTGGCGGCGAAACGCGGTGGAAAGTGGGCTGGTGGAGCGTCGGGCCGGCGAGCTTCGAATTCTCGGTTTTGGCGTCTCTGGCGGCGAGGAACGGGCGGTTAGGCTCGGCGTGAGGCAGCGGCTTTGGGGGTATAAGTTGGAGGTGAATGGAGGAAGGAGATGGTGATTACAGGGAGAAGATGAAAGGGGCTGTGAGGAAGGATGGAGGGAAGATGGCGTCGCGGTTGAAGCTTGCAGTATATTTTTTTTGGATCGCAGCTTCCTCCTCCCTTTGTTCTGATTTAGGTTCAATTTATAGCCAAATCCAAAAACTTAAGCATTGATTTACACATTAGATAGATCCATGTTTTTGTTCATTGGTGTAAAGGGAGTGGTTCAAGTTACCTAGACTCATCATCAGCATATTTCAAGGAGAAGACTTGCAGCATAAATTCAAGGAGAAGCAGATTTGAAGCAAGCATGCGCACGCCTTCCTGATTTCCTTCCTATCTTTTTTTTAATAATTTTTTTTTCATTTTTTGTTAATTAAACATAACACATTAAAATTATTAAAAAAGAAACGAAAACACATAAAACAATAAAAATGATAGAAATGTGTAAATTAACGAAAATAATAAAAATACGCGAAAATGATAAAAATCACATAAAATGACAAAAAAATACGTAAAATAATGCAAACGAGTAAAATCACATAAAATAATGACCAAAATCACATAAAAATGAAAAACACGAAAAAATCAAAAATACGAACTAGGTTTTAGTAGTCCGGGCAAAAATCGAGTGTCAACAGCTGCCCCCCTTTGCGTGATTCATGGAACATGGAGCATGCAAAGTAGGATGACACCGAATTTTTGCCCGGCGAATAACGAGAACCTTCTCATTATTCACGAAAGGAAGAAACTTTTCTTACCCTTCCGAAGCGAAGGAACCTTCCTTGCTTCATTCAACAGGAACTTTCCTATTGAATTGAATAGCGGAAACTTTTCTGCTATTTAGAGTTAAGGAACTCTCCTTACTCTGAATATTCGAGATTGAGAACCTTCTCAATGCTCGGTAAAAATAGATGACTGGTGTGATTGGATCGAATAACAAGAACCTTCTCATTACTCGTGAAGCGAAGGAACCTTCCTTGCTTCTCTCAATAAGAACCTTCCTATTGAGTTGAATAGCGGAAACATTTCCACTATTCGAGGTTAAGGAACCTTCCCTACCCCAAAGATGCGAGATTGAGAACCTTCCCAATGCTCGACAAAAGTAAGATGAATGATAGATTGATTGATTGATTGATTGTTGAGATGGAATAACAAGAACTTTCTCGTTATTCGTGAAGAAGGAAACTTCCTTGCTCCGGTAATTCGAGATCGAGAACCTTCCCAATGCTCGGAAAAAGTAAGATGAATGACTGATTGATTGATTGATTGTTGAGATGGAATAACAAGAACTTTCTCGTTATTCGTGAAGCGAAGGAACCTTCCTTGCTCCGGTAATTCGAGATCGAGAACCTTCCCAATGCTCGGAAAAAGTAAGATGAATGACTGATTGTAAATTGAACAACAAGAACCTTCTTGTTGTTTGTGAAGGGAAGAAATATTTCTTTCCCTTCTGAAGCGAAGGAACCTTCCTTGCTTCTTTGCTGAAAGACTTGATCGAAGCATTGAGACGAAGCGAATGGTAAGAACCTTCTTACCATTCAGTGAAAGAGGACTTTTCTTTCACGTTCAAGATTGAGGAACTTTCCTCACTGTTGGTGAAAAGAGATCATTGGTTAAGATCATGAAATGAGAAGAATGGTAAGAGCTTTCTTACCCTATAGGGAGAGAAACCTTTCTTTCTGGACTTGGCAAAGGAACTTTCCATGCCTTTGGCGAAGAGCTGAGTGATTCAGTAAGAAGTGTGACGAAATGACTACACTTCTAAGTCGAGGCATCTCACAAACGAGTGAAGTTTTGAAATATTAAATGAAGAGAAGAGCTTTCTTCTTCCTCGCAAGAGACTTGACACATGTGGCGCTGGTTTCACCGGAACACGGTGAAGATGACGAGAAAATGTATGGTGGGAAGGGATCTCTAGGCTCTAGAAAAGATGTTCCCGGCAACTTGGGAGTGTTTTGGATGAGGTTTCGCCTGTGTGGAGGGAAACAGACTACTCCAAGTGGGTTGTTAATGCTCAGGCAAGAGCTGAAAATGGTCGGAGATGAATGCTTGGCAACTAGAGATTCTGTTGAGACCAGCCTTTTGAGTGAAATGAGCTCGAAGGGAGGTTACAGAACCGATGCCCTCTTTGAGTGATGCTCCGCTGACTTGGAATGAAAAGAATGGAAGAACTTTCTTACCATTCAGGGAGAGAAACCTTTCTCTCATGAGTTAAGGCTAAGGAACCTTCCTTGCATTTAATGAAAAATCTGAGTGAATGAGATTGATATGAAGTTTGACAAAATGACTAAACTTCATAAAAAATGTGAAATCGCACAAAATGAGCGAATTTTAAAAATGGTGAAATTTGACGAAATGACTATACTTCAGAAATGTGAAATCGCACAAAATGAGCGAATTTCTGGAGTTGTAGTCTTCGACTATGCGCAATTTCAATGTGCCCCGCATGTACAAGATGAAGCAAGTGAAAGATAATGTGTTACCGTATCCTGGTAATGTGGAAAGCTTAAATGAAACCTGAATGCTTCCAAGCCGAAGTATACATGAATCATTGTCATCTTCGGGAGCTTCTCATCAGAATCCTCCCGTCTTGATATCAAAACCTGAGTCAGTGAGTTTCTTGAAAACCTGTCTTTGAGAATGGATGATGATATTATGTATGGCACATGATGATCATGGCTCTGAAAATGCTTGATGTTTAGATTTGCAAAGATGGGGATCTTCAATTAAAACCAATGATGCATGGTAAATGCAAAAACATTTACTAAGCTTTCATTGTGAATGTGTTTCATCTTGCCTGATGTGATCTTACCTCATCGTCGAAAAATTGTTTTCCATTCCTGGATTCCTTTATCCCTGAGAACAATTATATGAGCGAATGATCCTGTTTGTCCCCCAAATGTGATCATAAAAGTGCAAATTCTCAACAAAAGTCTTTAAACCATGTCTGCCGTAAGATCCATACTCATTAATGTTTAACGGTTGGTCCTTAAAGAAAACTCTTATCAATTTGTAGAGCTTGACAAGATATATGATGATCCTTGTGTAAATATTAAAATCTGTTATTCTTTCCCTTTTCCACTTGAAGAAGTAGAATGTGCAGGGATAGTGAAAGGGCTTCTTGGTATGAAGGATTGTTTTGTGTGGACATCGAGGTGAAGAATGAATATCATCAGAATGGTTCTTTAAGGTAAATGACATCCATTGATATGGGCTGATGAAAAGTGGAGTAGTTCAGGCGAAAGGCCTGGTAATGTCACTGATGAGCAAATTGACTTCTTTGCAGAACTTGATAGTGTCAATAACGAAATCATTGCCTTATCCGACAAGAATGACCTCAAATGTTGCCCCCCAACTCTCATGATTTCTGGACTTGCTCTTGGGAAACTTGAGAATTTGTCGATATTGCTTGGAATTTCTTTGTTGCCCCCTTGTTCATTGGGATGGTGAACTGTGCCTTCATTCTAAACCGCCTTTGTAGGTTTTCAGTTTAGACTCCATGACTCTTTTTTCCTTTTTCTTCTCTTTTTTTTTGGGGTCGGACCTTGTTTGACTTGCGTTTTTTTTTAGTCATTTTCATGCGAGCGTAAATAGTGGTTGCTACCTACGCCCGATTACTTCTGACTAAAAATGCAAAGACAAATGGCTACTAGCACTATTCGTAACTTCAGCCATTTCTAGCAAAAGACAGCGGAATAGAATTTACATTGACCCTTTTTTTCTCTTTTTTCTTTTCTTTTCTTTTTCTTTTTTTCATTTTTAGAGTCATGGGTATTGATGCGTTGAAGGCCTCTTGACTTCTGATCAAACCATGTAGACTGATGAATTGAAGAAGGCTTGACTTGATCTCGACCTTCGTAATGTAGCAATGATCTGAAATGTGCTATCATTTCCATGCCTCTATTTTCGATGAATGAGGTTCTCTCCTTTTGGAAAGAATATTTGAGATGACTAGTCTTTTGAGATGACTAGTCTTTTGAGATGACTAGTCAGGAAGGCGTGCGCATGCTTGCTTCAAATCTGCTTCTCCTTGAATTTATGCTGCAAGTCTTCTCCTTGAAATATGCTGATGATGAGTCCAGGTAACTTGAACCACTCCCTTTACACCAATGAACAAAAACATGGATCTATCTAATGTGTAAATCAATGCTTAAGTTTTTGGATTTGGCTATAAACTGAACCTAAATCAGAACAAAGGGAAGAGGAAGCTGCGATCTAAAAAAAATATACAGCAAGCTTCAACCGCGACACCATCTTCCCTCCATCCTTCCTCACAGCCCCTTTCATCTTCTCCCTGTAATCACCATCTCCTTCCTCCATTCACCTCCAACTTATACCCCCAAAGCCGCTGCCTCACGCCGAGCCTAACCGCCCGTTCCTCGCCGCCGGAGACGCCAAAACCGAGAATTCGAAGCTCGCCGGCCCGACGCTCCACCAGCCCACTTTCCGCCGCATTTCGCCGCCAAAAGCAGCTCCATCAACACCCTAGAACCTCCAGGAGGCAAGAGAAACCTTCCTCCTCGCCGGAGGTGCCCAAACGGAGGCGAAAACGGTCAAGATCCGTCCCGACGCAGGCAGCCTATAACAGTCGGACCAGCCCCCTGTTTGTCCCTTCCGTCGCCTCCGACCACCACCAGTCTCGCCGGCCTCCTCCCGGCCGATCCGCACCTCCGACGACGCCGTCCGGTGGCGTCTCTGCCGGAGCCAAGTTTGAGCTCCTGTTTCGCGAATTCGCAAGGAAGAAGGAGACGTGGCTGCACCAGGATTAATGTTTCTTTGGTAAAATTGCGATTTTAGTCCACTCCATGCCCCTTATATTACTTAGCTCATCGTGTTTTCAAAAGTGTCAGTCTAGTCATCAAACAAGTTTCAAAACTAACAGTTTGGGCACTAGGCCTAAACCTTTTTGTGTTTTAGTTAATATTTTTGTTATTATGTCAATTTGATTTGATTTAATTTTATTTTCAAGATATTTTGAATTTTTATTAGTCATGTGAATTACTAAAAATCTTTTTCTTCTATCTTTGGTTTTTTTTTATTTCTTAAAATCAAGCAAAAATCTAAAAAGAACCCGTGGTACCAATTTTGGGCGTACGAAAATTAACCATTTTTGTACGTAACTGACGAACGATTCCATATCTCTCGTAGACCATTTTCAGGTTTCCAATCGACCTAGGAAAAAGATTGGTGGCGACTCCGTGACGAAAAACACGTCGCTACAGTAGCTCCAGCGTTTCTGAGCCCAAATGGCATTCGAACGTAATAATATACGTCGTCGCCCGTTGTGAATGCCGTTTTAAGGGCGTCTTCTGGGTCCATGTAGATTTGGTGGTAGCCACTCTTAGTGTCCATGAACGATAGATATTTGTACTTGCAAGTGGCATCTACGAGTTGGTCGATGATTGGTAATGGATACGGGTCCTTGGGACAATGCCTATTGACGCTCGTGAAGTCGACACACATACGAAGGTCGCCGTTAGTTTTGTCAGCTAAAACTATGTTAGCAAGCCACTCGGAGTACTGAATTTCTTTTATTATTCTGGCGTCGAGGAGTTTAGAAACATCCTCTTTTACAAACTGCTTTTTGGAGGGGGCCATACCCCTTTTCCTTTGTTTAACCGGTTTGGAATCCGGAAATACATTGAATTTATGTGTGATGATGTTGGGGTCGACGCCTGGCAGGTCCTTCAAGTCCTAGGCGAAAACGTCGAGGTTTGCCTCGAGGAGGTGGATGAGGCCCATCTTCTCCTTTTGTTTAAGGTTTTTGCCAACCTTTAACTTCTTGCCCGGGACAACCTCGATTTCTTCTGTGACGTCATCAAGGCATGGCTTGTCGTCCGGATTCATTGGGTCATCGACCTCCTTCGAGGTTTGTGGATAGACCGTTGAGCTTAGAGAGGCCACCTAATTTGTCCTTGCGGTTCGCTGGTCGATGTAGATGTGTGCATCCCCACGAGGCGTTGCGAATGTGATTGTGAGAGAGCAGATGTCGCATCTCATGTGAAAATCGACCTGGTTTGGTCGGCCCACAATGGCGTTGTATGTTGAAGGGACCTCGAGCACCAGGAACTCCGTCATGATGGAGTGGCAATCGAGCGTGCCGAATTGTGTGTCCCCGATTAACATAAGGGGTAAGTTGACGACCCCTATCATTGGGACAATGTCCTTGCCGATGCCAAATGTAGGGCCGGAGCTTTTCTTACAGCGGACATGTGTACCCCGAGTTTATCGAACATGTCCTTGAAAATGACACTGGTGTTTGCACCAGTGTCGATGTTATGGAAGGAGAGATTTCGGCAGCAATAGCATCAAAATGAGTTCCATCTTTACAATGTCTAGTTGCTAGTTTAAATAGGAAAGGTAAGTGGAGGTTATTGTCCAAAGTGTAGTAACACTTTTGACAAACACCCTAGGGTTACTTACCATTTCCATGATACAAAAGAAATCATAATGATAATACTAAAAATGGTGAGGGAAAAGTGAAAGGTAACCACCATTTGTAGTAATGGAGGGCAAGGACCAACCATTACTACAAACTAGTGAGTAAAGACCTCCACTTTAACCTACTTTCCCTCCCATCTTCCAATAACACAAATATTGTTCACATATAAGTCAACTAAGATAAAAATCTGATATAAAGGAGGATAGGGCCGCACTTGGAGGACTTTGGGCCGGCCCAACCATGGTGGCGCGTGGCCCACACGCGCGGCCTTGAAAGTGGCGCGTTGCGCGTTTGGCCGGCGAGTGGGGCTACTTCCGGGCATCTCCAAGGTTGGGGAAGGCTAGGTAGCTGTCCATGGGTGGTGGCGCCTCGATCCGGGGTGGTGGTGAGCGCGTGGGGCGCGTGGGAGAGGAGTGGTGGCGCGTGGAGCGCGTGGCGCTCCCCTCGGCTTCAAGGGAAGTGTAGGTGATGCTTCCCAAATGGTTTGGGGTCTTTTCCACTTGAATTCCCATGAGTTGAAGCTTGAGGTCTTGGTCTCGATCTTCATTCCGCTCCTCGGTTTGTGCCATGATCCTCATAAACGCTTGGAGCCTCTCTTGCACCTTCTTTGACCTAGACCGTGTCATGGGTCCATTGAGGCCTTGGAATGGGCTTGGCGTTTCTTGTGTGGGAGTGAGGTGGATGTCCACATCATTCTCTCCCTCTTGAAAAGAATCCGACCTCGGATTTGGTTCTTCCGTATCACCTTCAAAAGGAAGCAAATCACAAACATTAAAAGTTGCATGAACATTATATGAACCATCACATGGCAAATCAAGAACATATGCATTATCATTGATCTTCTTTGTGATTTGAAAAGGCCCATCTCCTCTAGGTGAAAGTTTGCTCTTCCTAGCTTGTGGAAACCTTTCTTTCCTAAGGTGCAACCAAACCCAATCCCCTACCTCAAAGGTTCGAAATTTCTTGCCCTTGTTCACCCTTTTTGCATAAGACTCATTAATCTTGTTAAGTTGTTCATGAACTTTAGCATGCAAGTCTTTCATTTGTTGAGCTTTCTTTTGCCCACTTACATCAACTTGATCATCATGATTTAAAGCAATCAAGTCCAAGGGTGTTAGAGGATTAAATCCATACACAATCTCAAATGGGCTAAATGAGGTGGAAGAATGGTATGCACGATTATAAGCAAACTCAACATGTGGCAAACATTTCTCCCATTCTTTCAAATTCTTCCTAAGGATGGTTCTCAAGATAGTGATTAGGGTTCTATTAGTGACCTCGGTTTGTCCATCGGTTTGGGGATGACTAGAGGTAGAAAACATTAAGCTAGTCCCCAACCGAGACCACAAGGTCCTCCAAAAGTGTCCAAGAAACCTAGAATCCCTATCACTCACAATTGACCTAGGAAGTCCATGATATTTAACCACATGCTTGAAAAACAAATCGGCCACTTTAGATGCATCATCACTCTTATGACATGGAATGAAATGTGCCATTTTAGAGAATCTATCAACAACCACAAAAATAGCATCATGTCCATGTGAGGTTGTAGGCAAGCCACTAACAAAATCCATGCTAATATCAACCCAAGGGAGAGTAGGAGAAGGAAGAGGAGTGTACTTCCCTTTCGGTTGGAGAGTGGATTTTGCCTTGTGACAAGTGATGCATCTTGCACACATCCTTGTGACATCTTTCTTCATGCCCGGCCAATAGAAATTTTCCTTCAAAGTCTCTAGTGTCTTTTGGACACCAAAATGGCCCATTAGGCCGCCACCATGGGCTTCTTTAGTGATGACTTCCCTCATGGAACTCCTTGGTATGCATAGCCTTTTAAACTTAAACAAGAAGCCATCAAATATGTGGTAGCCATTTCGGCCACCCTTAGCACAAGAAGCATATATCTCACCAAAATCAAGGTCATGCTTATACATTTCTTTCAAACAATCAAATCCTATAATCTTAGCATCAAGCGAGGTAAGAAGCACATATCTCCTAGACAAGGCATCGGCTACAACATTTTCTTTCCCTTTCTTGTACTTAATCACATAGGAAAATGATTCAATGAACTCTATCCATCTAACATGCCTTTTATTCAAGTTGCCTTGACCTTGGAGGTATTTCAAGGAGAGGTGATCCGTATGAATCACAAACTCCTTAGGCAACAAGTAATGACTCCACACTTGCAAAGATCTTACAAGAGCATAAAGCTCTTTATCATAAGTGGAGTAGTTCAATGTAGCACCATTCAATTTCTCACTAAAATATGCAATGGGGCGGCCCTCTTGGTGCAAAACGGCACCAATGCCAATCCCACTTGCATCACATTCAATCTCAAAGACTTTCTCAAAATTAGGTAAAGCAAGCAAGGGAGCACTCATCAATTTAGACTTTAAAGCAAGAAAAGACTCCTCTTGGGCTTTACCCCATGCAAACACATTATTCTTTTTAGTTAACTCATGTAAAGGGGCGGCAATAGAGGAAAAGTCCTTGATAAACCTCCGGTAAAAACTAGCAAGACCAAGGAATGATCTCACTTGGTTATGGACTTAGGAATGGGCCATTCCTTTATTGCTACCACTTTACTTTCATCAACCCTAACACCATGCTTTCCCACCACAAATCCAAGAAAGTTAACTTCACTTGTAGCAAAGACACACTTTTCAAACTTAGCATACAACTTCTCAAGCCTAAGTGTATCTAAAACATGCTTCAAGTGATCAATATGCTCAACATGATTCTTGGAATACACCAATATGTCATCAAAGTAGACAACCACAAACTTTCCAATGAAATGCCTCAAAACATGGTTCATTAATCTCATGAAAGTACTAGGTGCATTGGTTAGTCCAAAGGGCATCACATTCCATTCATACAAGCCAATCTTAGTTTTAAATGCCGTTTTCCATTCATCACCCTCTTTCATGCGAATTTGATGATATCCACTTTTCAAATCAATTTTAGAGAAAACACATGAACCACTCAATTCATCAAGCATATCATCAAGTCTAGGGATAGGATGTCTATACTTTACAGTGATGGTGTTGATGGGTCGGCAATCCATGCACATCCGCCAAGTGCCATCACTTTTGGGCACTAAGATGACCGGCACGGCACAAGGCGAAAGGCTCTCTTTGATGAAGCCCTTTTGGAGCAACTCTTGCACTTGGGTTTGGATCTCCTTGGACTCTTGAGGGTTAGTCCGATAGGCGGCCTTGTTGGGAAGTGGAGCACCCGGAATCAAGTCAATTTGGTGCTCAATCCCTCTATATGGAGGGAGGCCGCAAGGGTCCTCAAAAACATCATCATATGCCTTCAAAAGATCCTGCACATCCAAAGAAAGAGAAGATACTTGTTCAAGGGTTAGCATGCATGAAGTTGGAACCATGAGAAAACAAGTTTTGTTTTGCAAAAGTGCTCTTTTAAAATCTCTCTCTTTGGCCAAGTGGGGTATGCACTCTTGTTTTCTCTCTTGCTCTCTTGAAGTGTTTCCCACATATGCACACTCCTTCTTTTCTCTCAAGGATCCTTGATCCTTCTCACTCTTTCTCTCTTCTCCTTCCCATTTCCCTCCTCTTGCTTTCGGCTTTGTTAGCCAAATGGATTTGGTCTTGTAAAGCTTGAGTGGGTGTGAGTGGGAGTAGGGTTAGGTTTCGGCTTTGATGGGAGATGATGTACTTGTTGGCATTTCCATGATGAATGGCATCCTTGTCAAATTGCCATGGCCTCCCAAGTAAGATATGAGTGGCTTGCATCCTCACAACATCACAAGTGATGGTGTCTTCATACTGCCAATTCGGATTGGCACCTCAACTTGCTTCACCACTTTGACAAATGATCTATCATCCACCCATTGGAGTTGGTAGGGTTTCGGATGCAACTTGGTTGGGAGATGCAACTCATGGACCATGTCTTCACTTGCGGCATTCACACAACTACCGCTATCCACAATGAGGCTACAAAGTGTGCCATTCACCAAGGCTCTTGTTTGGAAGAGATTCTCCCTTTGTGAAGTTTCGGTCAACCTTGGTGAACTTTGGAGAACTCTCTTTGTGACCAAGATATGCCCTCAAGAGGCAACTCTCCCTCTTCTTCGTCGGTCTCTTCATTAGGAAGTTCATGTGGAACTTCCTCCTCATCTTCACTTGAAATGTCACCATTGGGTCGGATCACCATAACCTTCTTGTTGGGACACTCTCTTGCATAGTGTCCCTTGCCAAGACACTTGAAACATTCAACGGTTCTTGCTTGAGGTGGCGGGTTTGTAGATTTGGAGGGTAGGGTGCTTTCGGTAGTGGGTTGGAATAGGGAGTAGGGTGAGATGGGGGTTTCGGTGGTGCATGGGAGGAGTAGGGAGGCTTGGAGGTGGCGGTTTGGTAGGGTTTGGAGGTGGAAGGCTTGTTGGTGGTAGTGGGCTTGCTCCATGAGTTTCGGTTGGAAGCATGGTAGGAAGTGTAGGAACTTCCTCTCTTGAGTTGCTTCTCAACTCTTGTGGCTTTGTGCACTAGCTCTTGATAACTCCCATAATCACAAAGCTCCACCGCACGAGAGATGTCATCTCTCAAACCATACAAAAATCGAGCCATCTTTGCCTCTTGATTCTCCTTGACATTAGCCCTCATCAAGGCACTTTCAAGCTCCTTTTGGTAGTCTTCAACACTTCGGTTGCCTTGGGTGAGGTGTTGCAACCTTTGAGCACATTCTCTCTCGTAGTAGCATGGGATGAACCGAGCTCTCATGGCATGCTTGAGCTCCTCCCAAGTGGCAATGGGAGCTTGGCGGTTCCTAGCTCTTGCTTGGTGTTCTTGCTCCCACCAAATGATGGCGTAGTCATGAAGTTCAATGATAGCTAGTTTGAGTTTGGTAGCATCATTGTACCCATGACATCAAAGACCCTTTCGGTTTTGTTCATCCAAGTGAGGAACTCCTCCGGATCACTTGAACCATAGAAAGGTGGAACTTGAAGCTTCACATTGTTGAGAGCTTGTTGATCTTGAACTTGGGCTCTTTCTCCTAGGTTTCGGTTAAACCCTCGGTGGAAGTGGCTCCTTTCATAATCTTCGGCTTCATCCAAGTCTCTTTCAAGATAGGATTTGGCTTGCACCCTATCTTGAAAGATCCGCCTTCTAGGGTTTCGGAGGGGAGGTGGTGCTTCATGGTGTTCTTCTTCTTCACTACTCTCCGAAACCTCCTCAACCATTCGGCCTCTCCTTGGTGGACCAAGAGGCCGAATGCTAGGAGCAATTTGGGGAGTCTTTTGGGGCGGTTCCCTCCTTGTGGCATCGGTCACACCTTGGGCATGGGAGCTCTCCGGTAGCTTGCCTTGAGCAATCTCAAGTCTTGTAACTTTCTCATTGGTAGTGACCATTTGCACTTTGATCTCTTTAAGCTCTTGCATGAGGTTGACAAGAGTTTCTTCCAACGTTGACTTAGGAGGAGGAGGTGGGGGTGATGAAGAAGAATCGGTTGACATACCTACAACAAAGATTCTTTCTTTTGCAATTGAAAATAGGAAGTTAGTAGTATAAACCCTCTCTTTGTGTTTGGATTCTCTCTTGTGTTTCACTCAAGGAGGATTCTCAATGGTGTATCACTCTTGATTGGCTTTAACCTCTCAAGTCCACAACCTTTTTCAACCTTGTTCAAGGAAGACACAACAATGGAAACAAGAACACACTAGTAAAAACCGAATGCAAGTAGAAAAAAAGAGAGCACTAGTTACTTGAAACTAGGTTTTGAAAAGTTTTAAAGGTAGATGGGGGTTGAAAGAAATAAGGTGTGGTAAAGAAAGGTCTTTTGCAAGCAACAAACACTTTTGGATGCAAGATGTTAAGCACTTTCGGATCAAATGTACTTTTGTGATGAACTTGATATGAACTCAAGATGAACTTGATGAACTTGCAAGAACACACAACTTTTCTCTCTATTTAAGAGTGTACTTTTTCTTGATCCCTTTTTAAAGGCAACAAACTTTTCACTTCACAACATCATAGCATCATAAAAACAACAACTTGCACTTTTACTTTGCAAGAAATGGTAACTTTGCACTTTACAAGAAGTGGCAACTTTGCACTTCCACTTTGCAAGAAATGACCATAAGTTTCGGTCACTCTTTGAGAAAGGAAGAGAGTAGTTTCTTCAAAGTTTGCAAATCAAAACAAAAGGTTTCTTTGAAGAAACTTACAACATAAACATCAACCAAGCAACAAAGCTCTGATACCACTTGATGTGATCACCGAAAATGATCAACTCTTGGAAGGATCTAGCTTGGAAGATGAGCAACAATCTCTTGATAATTTCGGCTTAGCAAAGCACCTTTCAACTACAAGGTTGAACAATACTTTAGAAGCCAAGGGAAGGAGATGGATCTAGCACCTCTTAACTACTTGATCAAGCAATACTAGATATAATTCTTGAACCAAAAATTATGGAACAAGGGAATGGATTGTAGAAGTGAGAACCAAAAGCCACAATAATCTCTTATGGAAGGAGAGATTTCGGCAGCAATAGCATCAAAATGAGTTCCATGTTTACAATGTCTAGTTGCTAGTTTAAATAGGAAAGGTAAGTGGAGGTTATTGTCCAAAGTGTAGTAACACTTTTGACAAACACCCTAGGGTTACTTACCATTTCCATGATACAAAAGAAATCATAATGATAATACTAAAAATGGTGAGGGAAAAGTGAAAGGTAACCACCATTTGTTGTAATGGAGGGCAAGGACCAACCATTACTACAAACTAGTGAGTAAAGACCTCCACTTTAACCTACTTTCCCTCCCATCTTCCAATAACATAAATATTGTTCAAGTATAAGTCAACTAAGATAAAAATCTGATATAAAGGAGGATTGGGCCGCAATTGGAGGAATTTGGGCGGCCCAATCATGGTCGCTCGTGGCCCACACCCGCGGGCTTCAAGTGGCGCGAAGCGCGCTTGGCCGGAGAGTGGGTCTACTTCCGGGCATCTCCAAGGTTGGGGAAGGCTAGGTAGCTATCCATGGGTGGTGGCGCCTCGATCCGGGGTGGTGGTGAGCGCGTGGGGCGCGTGGGAGAGGAGTGGTGGCGCGTGGAGCGCGTGGCGCTCCCCTCGGCTTCAAGGGAAGTGTAGGTGATGCTTCCCAAATGGTTTGGGGTCTTTTCCACTTGAATTCCCATGAGTTGAAGCTTGAGGTCTTGGTCTCGATCTTCATTCCGCTCCTCGGTTTGTGCCATGATCCTCATAAACGCTTGGAGCCTCTCTTGCACCTTCTTTGACCTAGACCGTGTCATGGGTCCATTGAGGCCTTGGAATGGGCTTGGCGTTTCTTGTGTGGGAGTGAGGTGGATGTCCACATCAGTCGATGTAGACCCTGTTGGTGTCGTAACCCGCAATCCTTGCTGTGATTAGCAGTGGATCGAAGTGTGGAACGACAACCTTTGTCCCGTTGGGGCGGTAGATGACATTTTTCTCGAGGTGGTCGATTTGCAGGATTTCTCTTGCATAACGCTTTCTAGAGGAAGCGCCTTCTGACTTCGTGAGCACGTGGATGATGCCCGCTGGTGGTGGTGGTGGCAAGTTTTGCCTTCGATGGTTGTTTTGCCGACGACGCGTTTTCTCGCGGTCGTCGCTATCGTCGTCCCTCTTGCGGCCCTTTGGGAAGTCCTTGCAAGAGGAGTTGGAGTCGGATAGGAATTCTTTGAGCTTCCCCTACTCGATCATCTCGGAGATGAGGTTCCTGAGTTGAAAGCACGCCTCTGTGTCGTGTCCGCGATCTTTGTGATAGAGGCAATACTTGTCAAATCCCTTGGCACTCTTGTGCTGGATGGGTTGAGGCCACTTGGGGACCTTATTCTGCTTCTTCAGCAGCAGCAGAATATTCGTGCGGGTATCACGAAGAGCAGGATGATGATCGGAGGGCCTCGAGCTGACGTTCGAGGGTTGGTACCTTGAAGAAGAAGATCCATTGTCAAATTTCTTGTTGCGGTCGTTTGTGGGGGGGCCTGTTGTAGGGCTTGTTCATCTCCTCGAAGTTCATGAATCGAGTGGCTCGATCGATGAACTCACCCATCATTGTGACGAGATTTTCATTGATGTTGTATGCGAGCCTTGACTCGCGCTGGAGGCCTTGAGTTACGACCAGGACTTGTATTTCCGAAGAGAGACCTTGGACTTGGACGGCTTCCGCCTGAAACCGTCGAATGTAGTCACGGAGTGGTTCCTCCCTTTGCTGTTTCACCCTTAGTAGGTGTTGGACAGTCTTGGGGAGAGGTCGAGCTCTCATGAAGTGGCGGAGGAACGATGAGACGAGGTCCTTGAAGCATTTAAAATGCTGGCCTCGTAGATTTCCAAACCACGTCGATGCGGCCCCTTTGAGGGTGGAGCTAAAAGCCTTGCAGAGGATGGGGTCCGTAGCGCGAGCCATCTCCATTTGGGAGATGTAACGTCGCAGATGGTCGACGGGATCTGTGGTGGCATCGTAGCTTTCGATGACTGACATTCGAAAGCTGGCAGGCGCCTGGACGGCGATGATGTCTTCTGTGAAAGGCTGCGTTAGGAGGACCTCGATGTCGTCGAGGACCTGGTTTGGCGTCTTGATCTGCTCCTCGACTATGTTGATTCGTCGGAGGAGGTCATCGACGCAGAGGTTCCCAGTGGATAGGTTTTGATTTTGGGACTGCTCATCCCGTTCGTTGGGAGGCTGAAGGCGTGCGGCCTGCATTTCTGCCTTGATGGTTTGCACCATGAAGAATTTCATGTCGTTGAGCATGCTTGCCTGGAGAAGCGTCATTTGAGCGGGGTCGATGATGACTTGCTGGGGGACCGTAGAGGGTCCTGGGAGATATGTTAAGCAAGTCGCTTGTGGTTGTGGGGGTCGTTGTATCCCCGTTGCGCCACCGACATGGAGTGGTGGAGGTGCACCTGAGGAGCTGGAAGCAGCATCCTCAACATGCACACTGTTGTGAGTTCTCCTTGTTTTCGCCATAAGGATGGGTAAGGAGAGAAAAAAAAGTTGATAGGAAAGAAAAGCATGGCTGTTTTTCGTTTCCTACAGACGGCGCCAAATTGATAGCCAAAGGGCGATCTCCGGCGGAATGGTTGCTCCGGTGATCGTGATAAGGCAGCTACAGAATCTGCAAGGAGTAAGACAAATGGAACTCTCAGGTGCAGAAAGAGAAGAGAGGTGGGGTGTGTAGTAATCACCTTATTTTTGGGTTGCCATCACCCACTTATAGGGTGATGCCCAGACTCTCCCACGTTGGGGTAGAGTGTTTGGTGGGATCTTCCCCGACGCTTGAGCCGCTGAGTTCTGACCTCAGAGCGGCGGATTGGACACAACTGTTTGAACAGTGCTTGTCTGACAGTACTTAGGTGTGTTGAGTACAGCTTTTGTGTCTTGTGTGCTGGCGCAGCTTTTGGGCATTGTGTGCTGGGCCAGCTTTTTAGTTGATGTACTATGTTGGAGTACCAGTTGGGCTTGGCCCAGAAAGCGCCTGCTGCCAATAAGATTATACGGAGTACCCTTATGGGCTGTATACGAGGGGCTCGCTGTAATTACGAGGAGCACTCCTCGTGTTGGTGGACCTGGCCCATATGACGTTTGCGTTTGGCAATACGGCCATACGAGCTGGGCTCATGTATATCACAAACCATAATCCAGAGGACCGTATCACAGGGCAGTGGCGAATGGAAGAAATTACAGTCCAAAGAAATCGGCGAAGCAATTGGAGTAAAATTTGGGGCAGCGACAAGCGATCCACATTTGAAGAAGCTACATACACAGCAGCCTCTAGCTTAGTGCACCTCCGCCGAGTGGTTCAGGTTCTATACAAACTAATTTTATGAAGCTTCTACCAATTAATGTCAGAGGCCTTGGTCAAGGGTGGAAACGAATGGATCTGAGATATAGTGGCACATGAAAAGGTTGAATTTCTAGCTCTTCAGGAAACGAAACTCTCATAGGGAAATGAAGTATTGGTGGGGTCTATTTGGGACACGGATGATTCCGCACATGTAGCCTTGGATGCGTCTGGTAGAGCAGGTGGATTATTGTGGGTCTGGAACAAAAAAATGCTTCTCTCTGACTTGCACCGTCTCTGGTCCTGGATTCGTAGCCATCAATGGAGAATTTGCCAGTTTTTTTGAGAAGCAATGCCAAAGAAGAAATAATCTGAGGGGACTCCAAATAGATGGTTGTTGGTGGGAAGACCCAGTGCTAATTAAAGAAGAATTAGTTGCCAGTTTTTTTTAGAAGCAATATGTCGAACCAGTAAAAAGCAAGGCTGAGCTAATCAGTGACAGATTCAAAAAACTTCAAGGCTCTAAATTAAGTACGTAAGTGTCATCTACATCGCTGTTAACATCACGCACAATCGCGTTATTCCTCTTATCATTATTGGACATATTACTCTCAAAAACCTTAGACAATATTATAACAATAATTGATGCCGGTAATCTATTCATCATAACTGCAACCACAAAAATACATATTATTATTATTTTTATCTATACAGTTTTAATATGTAATCCGATTTGGAAATGTTAATTTGTAAGAGTATGAAACACATTGTTTCATTATTTCAATCACTGTATTTATTGCTCCTTATATACATTTAAATAGTATATAGACTTTCAATATTATAAAATTTTACTACACATAATTCATTAATTATGAGCAATATTCTATTCATGGAGAATATTAGAATGATAACTTTAAAACAGTAGATACACTTAATCAGAAACACACATTATAGACAAACAAAACAGTCTCTTACCAAACAACATGTAACCCAATTAGTTTATTGGCTACATAACAAAAAATCTGTTATTAGTACTGAAAACAAAAAATCAGTATATTGTATAAACAAAAAGAATTAAATTAATTGTTGTTAACAATCATTTTGACATTTTTTTAAACTAACTGTTGACACCGATTTTGTCCGGAGTAGTGATTTAAGTTTTTGTTTTTTTGTTTTTTTGTTTTTTTGTTTTTTTCGGTATTTTTATTTCATGTGATTTTTGTCGACATTTTATGTACTTTTCGTCATTTTCGTTATTTTATGTACTTTTCGTCATTTTACGTAGTTTTTATCATTTTTCACGTGTTAGTGTCATTTTCATTATTTTATGAACTTTTGTCGTATTTTTTTGTTATTTTATGAAACTTTTGTTATTTTGTCATTTTTTATAATTTTCAGATACTTTGGTTATTTTTCTTATTTTGGTACTTTTCGTTATTTCCATCACTTTATGTACTTTTTTTTCATTTTCATGAACGTTTTTTTTATTATTTCATGTCTTTTATTAATTCGTGTGCTTTTGTTATTTTCATGATTTTTATGTGTTCTTATCATTTTATTTGGTTTAATCTAGTATTAAAATGTGTTTATTTTATATTTTTAATTAATTAAAAAAAAGAAAACAGAAAAATTAAAAAAAAAAGAAAGGAAGACTTACCACGAGCTTGTCCGCCTCCTCTGCCGAAGACCATCATCACCTTCTGCCTCCTGCAACTCTGCCCATCACCTATCCATCAAAGTTTTTGTTCAAATCCTTCATCATTGAGCTGAATCTCCTGTCAATCACGAATTTTGGCTATAAATAGAGCCATTTTAGAAGGAAAATCGGGGAAGAACTGGCTCAAAACTCATCCACCATCGAATTCGTCCACCACCTCCAACCTCGCGCTACAGCCACCTTCGTCACCAACAACCACTCCCATCATCATCACGCCATCTCAAGCAACCCGAAGGTGCCCCTAGCTCCAACCGAAACCGCCGGAAGAGGGAGGAAGCAGCAACAAAACGAAAAAAACTTCCGCCGGCCTTCTCCTCCATCCCCTCCGATTTGCTGCCTTTCACCACTACCATCTATCACCATTAGCTCCGTCACATCGAGAGGAAGCCAACCACCCTTCCCAAGTGACCGGAGATGGCCTGACGAAGGAGAACCAGCCCAAAGAAAATTGCCGGCACGGACTTCCTTTTCTCTACAACCGAAGCTCAGTTTGCCACGAGACCACCACCACTAGCTTCACCGGCCAT
This sequence comes from Stellera chamaejasme, assembly GCA_024586325.1. Lineage (NCBI taxonomy): Eukaryota > Viridiplantae > Streptophyta > Magnoliopsida > Malvales > Thymelaeaceae > Stellera > Stellera chamaejasme. The sequence continues at coordinate 16,304,532 of CM044987.1, read as the reverse complement.
CGCCGCACCTTCCACCACCTTCTCCGCCGTCGAAATCGCAGCTCCGCCGCGCCTGGAAGTTCCGGCAGCTCCTCCGCCGTCTGTGCTCATGCAGCAGCCCGTGAGGGAGAAGAAGAAGAACCTGCGTGTTTAATGTTTTGTTTGGGTAAAACTACAATTTCGGTCCTTTCTTTGTCCCTCATATCACTTAGGTAATCAGGTTTTCAGAAGTTTCAGTCAAGTCACCAAACAAGTTTCAAAACTAACAGTTTGGGCACTAGGAGGTCTAAACCTTTTTTATGTTTTAGTTAATATTTTTTGATATTATGTTAATCTAAATTATTTTAATTTTACTTTCACGATATTTTGAATTTTTATTAGCTATGTAAATTACTAAAAATCCTTTTCTTTTATTTTATTTTTAGTGTGGTTATTTATCTTTTTTTTTTCTTTATGTCTTAAAAATCAAGCAAATTTATGAAAACACCCGTGGTACCAATTTTGGGCGTACGAAAATTAACCATTTTTGTACGTAACTGACAAACGATTCCAGATCTCTCGTAGACCATTTTCAGGTTCCCAATCGACCTAGGAAAAAGATTGGTGGCGACTCCATCTCGAAAACCACGTCGCTACAGATGGCGACTCCGCTGGGGAATGGTCGAGCCACATAAAGGGTTTGATTTTTATTTCTTTGCTTGATTTTTTTTATTTCATTTCTTTTCGTGATCGTTTATTGTACAGATTATGCTTCACTCGAGCACACAAAAAGCATGCATTTCGAGCTCCCTACCCGAGCTCTTCGTAACCCATTTTTGCATATACCCGGAATAGGCTAGTCGTGTGTGGCAGTAGTCACCGTGCTTTCTCTAGACCGCAGTGGTTAGTAGTGTTGTCCGGGTGTGACGGTAGTCATCCCAATGGGACCACGAAAGCTGCGACCCGAATTAATCCTTCCTTACATAACCCTCGTGGGTAAGGAATTGGGTCTTTTCTAGTTCGATAGATTTTAGTAAAATGGATTCGGGAACCTACCATTGGCCTCATTCTTTCAAAAGCCACATTTGCATATAATGACCATAGATCATTCCTCTAAGCTTAACCATGACAAGACACATTATGACACTAATTTGTGTATGTGTGGATTTTTTTTTTACTTGATGTTGTAATGCAACTAACAGGTGTTCTTTTATGTTTCTCTCTCGCATTTGCGTAAAACAAACATCATCCTCATGTAAATATTCTTGTTCTTATAATACTCAGCTTTTTAAGTATATAATTAATGTTTCCTTTCTATTTATACTTGTACATTTTTGTATATACCATTTGTACTAATTGTTGTTCTTTTTCTTTTTGATAACATTCACATACATCATTTTTTTCAATTATCAATGACACAATTATTCATCGATCATGCATTTGGTCATTTATTTTCCACACGTGTCACTGTACATTTTCATTCATACACAAATAAAAACATCTTGCAAAAAGAGAAGTGGACATCAAGGAGTTTGAGGACAATTTTATGATGTGATGAAAAACTTATGACCCCCATTTGTGACATGGAAAGACAATTTCTCACGAGTCGTCTTTAAGCCCTGTCTAATACGTCGATCAATACAAATTGATGAATAATTGGAGAAATCTTTAAATTTTTACTCAAATCTTTGAGAGCTTGCCAAGATAAATTGAAAGTTAAAGTTACCTAGATTTAGTCCAAAATCTAGAGTACGGTCTTTGTTGCAATGAACCTTCGTTATTCTTTGTCTTGAAATAAGAAGGGGTAAATGTGCACTTTGGCATCCATTAGCAAAATACCACATCACACTTCAAGCATTCCCTTTACCGTTTCGAGACTCACTGACCAAGCCACAACATAAACAATGTCACTGATGACCTAAAGAGAGGACTAAATAGTGACTATCTCGAAGACATTGTTGAATCTGGTAAGAGCGATTTCGGTGTGACCCTTCAACTATGAGATTCTTTTTGGAGAAAATATTGCCTTACGCAATAGCTCGATGGCTACCATCAGAGAGCTCTGTTTATGCAGCAAAAGATCAGCCATCTCAAAGATTCTTTCCAAAAAAAGAAAACTTCATTCATCAAAAAGAAGAAGTATGAGAACAAAAGAGCCTTTCAGATCATTGCTACGGTTGAGATCCAGTCAAGTTACATTCATCAATCCCAAGGTCAGATCAACGATCATGATGTCTTCATCACATCAATACCCATGACTCTCAAAAAAAAGAGAGAAAAGAAAAAGGGTCAATGTAAATTCTATTCCGCTGCCTTTAGCTAGAAATGGCTGAAGTTACGAATAGTGCTAGTAGCCATTTGTCTTTGCATTTTAGTCAGAAGTAATCGGGCGTAGGTAGCAACAACTATTTACGCTCGCATGAAAATGACTGAAAATCGCAGGTCAAACAAGGTCTGACCCGAAAAGAAAAAAAATGAAAAAAGGGAGTCATGGAGTCTAAATCAAAACCTGCAGAGGCGGTTTAGAATGAAGGCACAGTTCACCATCTCAATAAACAAGGGGGCAACAAAGAAATCTCAAGCAATATCGACAAATTCTCAAGTTTCTCAAGAGCAAGTCCACACATCGTGAGAGCTGGGGGGCAACATTTGAGGTCATTCTTGTTGGATAAGGCAGTGATTTCGTGATCAGCACTATCAAGTTCTGCAAAGAAGTCAATTGTCTCATCAGTGACATTACCAGGCCTTTCGCCTGAACTACTCTACCTTTCATCAACCCATATCAATGGATGTCATTTACCTTAAAGAACCATTCGGATGATATTCATTCTTCACCTCGATGTCCACACAAAACAATCCTTCATGCTAAGAAGTCCGTCCGTTATCCATGCACATTCTACTTCTTCAAGTGGAAAAGGGAAAGAATAACGAGTTATAATAATAACAGAAAGATCATCATATATCTTGTCAAGCTCTACAAATTGATAAGAGTTTTCTTTAAGGACCAACCGTTAAACATTAATGAGTATGGATCTTACGGCAGACATGGTTTAAAGACTTGTTGAGAATATGCATTTTCGTGACCACAACTGGGGGGCAAATAGATCATTCACTCATATAATTATTCTCAGGGGCAAAGGAATCCAGGAATGGAAAACAATTTTTCGACAATGAGGTAAGATCACATCAGACAAGATGAAAGACATGTTTCTGCACTTACCATGCATCATTGGTTTTAATTGAAGATCTTCATCATTGGAAATCTAAACATCAAGCATTTTCAGAGCCATGATCATCATGTGTCATACATAATATCATCATCCATTCTCAAAGACAGGTTTTCAAGAAACTCACCGACTCAGGTTTTGATATCAAGATGGGAGGATTCTGATGAGAAGCACTCCAAAATGACAATGATTCATGTATACTTCAGCTTGGAAGCTTTCAGGTTTCATTTAAGCTTTCCACATTACCATGATACGGTAACACCTTATCTTTCACTTGCTTCATCTTGTACATACGGGGCACATTGCAAATTGCACATAGGCAAAGACTACGACTCTCATAAATTCACTCATTTTGTGCAATTTCACATAGGAAGTTTAGTCATTTTGTCAAATTTCGTATCAATCTCCTTCACTCAGTTTTTTTTCATTAAAGGCAAGGAAGGTTCCTTAGCCTTAACCCATGAGAGAAAGGTTTCTCTCCCTGAATGGTAAGAAAATTCTTTCATTCTCTTCATTCCAAGGCAGCGGAGCATCACTCAAAGAGGGCATCGGTTCTGTAACCTCCCTTCGAGCTCATTTCACTCAAAAGGCTGGTCTCAACAGAATCTCCAGTTGCCAAGCATTCATCTCTGACCATTTTCAGCTCTTGCCCGAGCATTAACAACTCACTTAGAGTCGTCTGTTTCCCTCCACACAGGCGAAACCCTCATCCAAAACACTCCCAAGTTGCCGGGAACATCTTTTCTGGAGACTATAGATCCCTTCCCACCATTCGACAACATTTTCTCGTCATCTTCACCGTGTTCCGGTGAAACCAGCGCCACATGTGTCAAGTCTCTTGCGAGGAAGAAGAATGCTCATCTCTAATATTTCAGAACTTCACTCGTTTTGTGAGATGCCTCGACTTAGAAGTGTAGTCATTTCGTCACACTTCTCACTGAATCACTCAACTTTTCACCAAAGGCATAGAAAGTTCCTTTGCCAAGCCCGGAGGGAAAGGTTTCTCTCCCCATATGGTAAGAAAGTTCTTATCATTCTTCTCATTTCGTGATAATCTCTTCTCACTAACAGGGAGGAAAGTTCCTCAACCTTAATCGTGAAAGAAAAGTCTTCTCTCACTGAATGGTAAGAGGGTTCTCACCATTCATCTCAAGATATCAAAGTCTTCCATCAAATAAGCAAAGAAAGTTATTTCGCTTCATAAGGGAAAGAAAGGTTTCTTCCCTTCACGAAAAACAAGAGAAGGTTCTTGTTATTCGATCAATCAATCAATCAGTCAATCAGTCATTCATCCTACTTTTGTCGGGTATTGGGAAGGTTCTCAATCTCGAATTATCGGAGTAAGGAAGGTTCCTTCGCTTCTTAAATGACGAGAAAGTTCTTGTTATTCCATCTCGACTTTCAATCAATCAGTCAGTCATCCATTTTTCCGAGCATTGGGACGGTTCTCAATCTCGAATTATCGGAGCAAGGAAGGTTCCTTCGCTTCATAAATAACGAGAAAGTTCTTGTTACTTTCATCCAAATCAGTCATTCATCTTACTTTTGCCGAGCATTGGGAAGGTTCTCAATCTCAAATTACCGGAGCAAGGAAGGTTCTTTCGCTTCATGAATAACGAGAAAGTTCTTGTTATTTCATCTCAACTTTCATCCAAATCAGTCATTCATCTCACTTTTTCCGAGCATTGGGAATATTCTCAATCTCGAACTATTGGAGCAAAGAAGGTTCCTTCGCTTCACGAATAACGAGAAAGTTCTTGTTCTACCTTCATTCAATCAGTCATTCATCTCACTTTGGCCGAGCATTGAGAAGGTTCTCCATCTCGAATTACGGAGCAAGGAAGGTTCCTTCGCTTCACGAATAACGAGAAAGTTCTTGTTATTCCATTTCAACAATCAATCATTCCATCAGTCATTCATCTCACTTTTGCCGAGCATTGAGAAGGTTCTCCATCTCGAATTACGGAGCAAGGAAGGTTCCTTCGCTTCACGAATAACGAGAAAGTTCTTGTTATTCCATTTCAACAATCATTCATTCCATCAGTCACTCATCTTACTTTTACCGAGCATTGGGAAGGTTCTCAAACTCGCATCTTTGGGGTAGGGAAGGTTCCGTAACCTCGAATAGTGAAAATGTTTCCGCTATTCAAATCAATAGGAAGGTTCTTATTGAGAGAAGCAAGGAAGGTTCCTTCGCTTCATGAATAACGAGAAAGCTCTTGTTATTCCATCTCAACAATCAATCAATCAATCTATCTATCATTCATCTTACTTTTGTCGAGCATTGGGAAGGTTCTCAATCTCGCATCTTTGGGGTAGGGAAGGTTCCTTAACCTCGAATTGGAAAGGTTTCCGCTATTCAACTCAATAGGAAGGGTTCTTATTGAGAGAAACAAGGAAGGTTCCTTCGCTTCACGAGTAATGAGAAGGTTCTTGTTATTCGATCCAATCACATCAGTAATCTATTTTCACTGAGCATTGAGAAGGTTCTCAATCTCGAATCTTCAGAGTAAGGAGAGTTCCTTAACTCTAAATAGCGGAAAGGTTTCCGCTATTCGATTCAATAGGAAAGTTCCTATTGAATGAAGCAAGGAAGGTTCCTTCGCTTCGGAAAGGTAAGAAAAGTTTCTTCCTTTCATGAATGATGAGAAGGTTCTCGTTATTCGTCGGACAAAATTTGGGGTCATCCTACTTTGCGCATTCCATTCCTCATGAAACACGCAAAGGGGGCAACTGTTGACACCCGATTTTGTCCGGAGTAGTGATTTAAGTTTTTGTTTTTTTGTTTTTTCCGTATTTTTTCGTATTTTTATTTCATGTGATTTTTGTCGACATTTTATGTACTTTTCGTCTTTTTCGTTATTTTATGTACTTTTCGTCATTTTCGTTATTTTATGTACTTTTCGTCATTTTACGTAGTTTTTATCATTTTTCACGTGTTAGTGTCATTTTCATTATTTTATGAACTTTTGTCGTATGTTTTTGTTATTTTATGAAACTTTTGTTATTTTGTCATTTTTTATAATTTTCAGATGCTTTGGTTATTTTTCTTATTTTGGTACTTTTCGTTATTTCCATCATTTATGTACTTTTTTTCATTTTTCATGAACGTTTTTTTTATTTCATGTCTTTTATTACTTCGTGTGCTTTTGTTATTTTTATGATTTTTATGTGTTCTTATCATTTTATTTGGTTTAATCTAGTATTAAAATGTGTTTATTTTATATTTTTAATTAATTAAAAAAAAAGAAAACAGAAAAATTAAAAAAAAAAAAAAAGAAAGGAAGACTTACCACGAGCTTGTTCGCCTCCTCCGCCGAAGACCATCATCACCTTCTGCCTCCTGCAACTCTGCCCATCACCTATCCATCAAAGTTTTTGTTCAAATCCTTCATCATTGAGCTGAAGCTCCTGTCAATCACGAATTTTGGCTATAAATAGAGCCATTTTAGAAGGAAAATCGGGGAAGAACTGGCTCAAAACTCATCCACCGTCGAATTCGTCCACCACCTCCAACCTCGCGCTACAGCCACCTTCGTCACCAACCACCACTCCCATCATCATCACGCCATCTCAAGCAACCCGAAGGTGCCCCTAGCTCCAACCGAAACCGCCGGAAGAGGGAGGAAGCAAAGAACAAAACGAAAAAAACTTCCGCCGGCCTTCTCCTCCATCCCCTCCGATTTGCTGCCTTTCACCACTACCATCTATCACCATTAGCTCCGTCACATCGAGAGGAAGCCAACCATCCTTCCCAAGTAACCAGAGATGGCCTGACGAAGGAGATCCGGCCCAAAAACAATTGCCGGCACGGACTTCCTTTTCTCTACAACCGAAGCTCAGTTTGCCACGAGACCACCACCACTAGCTTCACCGGCCATCGCCGCACCTTTCACCACCTTCTCCGCCGTCGAAATCTCAGCTCCGCCGCGCCTGGAAGTTTCGGCAGCTCCTTCGCCGTCTGTGCGCATGCAGCAGCCCGTGAGGGAGGAGAAGAAGAACCTGCGTGTTTAATGTTTTGTTTGGGTAAAACTACAATTTCGGTCCTTTCTTTGTCCCTCATATCACTTAGGTAATCAGGTTTTCAGAAGTTTCAGTCAAGTCACCAAACAAGTTTCAAAACTAACAGTTTGGGCACTAGGCCTAAACCTTTTTATGTTTTAGTTAATATTTTTTGATATTATGTTAATCTAAATTGTTTTAATTTTACTTTCACGATATTTTGAATTTTTATTAGCTATGTAAATTACTAAAAATCCTTTTCTTTTATTTTATTTTTAGTGTGGTTATTTATCTTTTTTTTCTTTTCTTTATGTCTTAAAAATCAAGCAAATTTATGAAAACACCCGTGGTACCAATTTTGGGCGTACGAAAATTAACCATTTTTGTACGTAACTGACAAACGATTCCAGATCTCTCGTAGACCATTTTCAGGTTCCCAATCGACCTAGGAAAAAGATTGGTGGCGACTCCATCTCGAAAACCACGTCGCTACACTAACTAATCTAGGGACTAATGTGATTAAATTGGCTTAAGTCGCGGCTTAATTGAAAATAAAAGAAAGCAGGGGTTTGAATTGAATGACTCTGAGTTTTAAGAAGAGTACGAGTGTGATTCGACCAGTTTTTGCTTAATCACCAAGTCTAAGTCCAAGAGTTTGCTCTCGGATCAAAGACTTCTATCACGGAGAAGATGGGGTTAATCTTCTACAAAATATGGAGTTCAATCCTACAGAAACGCTTCAGTTCATCTGGTTATAAATAGAAGTTTCAGTGCAAAAAGAGGGGAGGGGAGGGGAAAAAAAGAAAAACTCATCGAAGAAGCTTGCCGACTTCTCCACCGTAGAACTCTCGGCCTATCCTTCTCCATCACGACTTCCTGCCCTCTAGCCCCTGAGAGTTGTGCCATCACCACAGCCAGACCTTCCTCAACCTAGCCAAAAGCTTGATTCACCAGAAATCCCCTTGGCGAGCTGAAGGCCGACTTGCACAAGTCCAGACGTTCGAGGCCCTGACTCGCGGAGCTGCTGCAGGATTCGCCTCCCTTAACCGCCGGCGAGTCTCATCCAACCGACTCCGCCGTCCGTCGACTCGTTCCGGCGCGCTCCGGCGGCTCGCAAACTCCCTCCGTTCAACCTTCACAGAATCACAGCTCGCAACTTGCCTCTGCCTTTCTTCCTTTTTCTTTTAACTAGTTCTAATACCCGTCTTCGACACGGGTTCTCTATATTGATATTTAATTATCATTCTGTATAAAGTTTCACACTATTCTGTGTATCTTTTTATGGTAGGGTTTTACTTTTTAAACTATTTTGAATTAAAAATAATAAGAATATTGAAGACAATTAGTTTGAGGCCACGTCATTGATCATAAAAGCATGTACTTTATTTTTATAAGGAAGACATAAACTGCTGAAATTACATGCAACAACAAAACACGATGCTACAAGGGCAATTAACCAAATGTGATAGCATTCATCAATCTTCATCGGCGAGATCCGTAATAGGGTGGTTTGGTATGTCTCCTCTGTCATATAAAAGAACGGAAAACACTTTAACACATTAGGATCTAACCACTATTAGCCACATAAAACAATAAATGAGCATTATCAGATATTTGCATGATCATCATTTAAAGTCACTTCAAGACAATCTACATTGGGTGGCTCATCATCATGTAACTTTTCTTTTCCCTTCTTCAGCCTGCATCATAGTTAACATAAATAAAATGACACATTTACTGTTATGTATACAACTATAAGATCAGTAAGGATGAAATTGAAAAAAATACCTTTTAGCTAATTCCTCATCCAGTGGATGTGCACGATCTATCTTTGTTTTAGGCGGTACATCTGAATTCCAGCGCCACGGTTCCCTTTCAAACATCGCCTATGAAATTTACATGCGCTTGTATCTGCCTTAAGTATATGCTATGGTAATGTAAAGTTGATATGTTTGGCCTAAAAATGCACATACACATGCACTTGTATCTGCCTTAAGTATCAGTAATATTAAAATAGTATTAACTTTTCATGTTGCCTATTGAAATTCGATCTAAGTTTATAAATTGTACAAACTCATTTGACTTATTTAAAAATATGTTATATGCATTTACCACTTTTTATATGATACATTTATGTGCATACAGTGATGCTTCAAACTATTGAGCCTAACATTCTAGCAGTCAGAATCACACATATAAAGCATTGGTGTTATGTTGGTATAATTGAGGTAACACTTAGATTATAATGTTTTGTATTCTACTGTATCATTATCTGCTCAAACCATGCCAATAGATATAGACGTTCAACATTGATAGCTAATATATAAATGCATACCGTATAATGATACAGTAAACGGACTAAATGCTCTGAGAAAATCCCCAATCTGCTATAGTTTCTTTTGCCATCAAAAAAACGTTAACATGTTAAAATACCTTCAGTAATATGGGTAGTATTAATATTCACAACAAAAACAAACATAATATCATGAATCAAACACCTATAAAAAATAGATGGACTTGTATACCCGAAGATAAGTTGTTTTACTAAGGCTGAAATAAGACTGGTGAGAGACTGGTGAGAGAGAGACAGAACAACAGATCAAATAGCAACTGATGTTTTTGAGCAAAACAAATGGGTTTGATCTGAAATAAGACTGGTGAGAGAGAGACAGAACAAATGTTGTTTTGAAACAAGTGGCTAATGTGAAACTGAGAATGCGAGCACTTATGTTTAACCCAATATAACAGTAGAAGAATGTAGGAGAGGAACGTTTCATTTATGGTACCATAAGTCCACTTTATCAATTGGAGTCTTTCCATGTTTTGTTGGATGAATCAACTCATATTACATGATTAAAACTTTCCGATATTACACCCATGATTTTTGCCTCTTAATTTTATTACAGATATTCTCTTTCTATTCCCTTCCTTCCTATGCCTCAAAAATGAATGATTTGATACCCCATAGTTGATATTTAATTACTGTACGTTAATATTGGGGTATAAAATCACAATATCTCCTGACTTTATTGTTTATTACAATGACTATTTTTAGCATAATTATTCCTTATGACACAATTTTAAATATGTATTTACGGTACGAATATTTGCAACATCTTAAAATATTGTATTGTCAAAAAATAGGAAAGTTATATTACTTAAATTTATTTCTCCGTTAAAGTAAATTTACTATTTTTTTAAAAAAAATTATTTAATTTCAGAATTGTTTGCAAATAAAATATCATACACTATTTGATTAACTTGAATTTTTATAGTTACCGATATTACACCCATGATTTTTGCCTCCTCATTTTATTACAGATATTCCCTTTCTATTCCCTTCCTACTTGTCAAAAATGAATGATTTGATACTCCATAGTTGATATTTAATTACCCCATAGTTGATATTTAATTACCGGTACGTTAATATAGTTGATACCCCATTAAACACGTATTTAATGCAGAAAAAAACACAGGCTGAGGTGGAACTTAGGTGGATCGCATGTGGCAACACGAGAAGGCGGGGATTTCTTTTTTTTTTGACAATTAATGCAGTGATCATGTATTAATATATAATAGTAGATTTAATTAAAACTTAGAAACTCTTCTTTTGTCCTTCATCTTTTTAATTTTTTCTATTTTAATCACTAACTCCTCTAATTTGTCTTTTTTAGGTATTAATTTTTCGATTGCAGTTTAGGCCCTGACATACGTCTTTCCCTAGTGTTGATTATTTTGAGTCCCATTTAACATCATGCTTTTCATTTTAATTGGTTTTGTTCAAGATTGGGGTATAATTAATTTTATTCGCTAACGTTTTCATTTTTTTGTCTACGGCAGATCATCAAGTTTTACAAAGTCATGTCATTACACATAGGCCACTAACACATTTCTCATCGTTCTCTTCATTGGGTTCATTTGCATCCATAATCGTTCGTGTCAACCACTAACTCAACAATTATTTCTATAGATTTTTCAGAAAATCTTTGAGCTCCAATTCGCGGTAAGTAGACTGTACTCAACTTCCAAGCAACTAGACCGTCATTTCAATCACCCGATCAAGACAAGTAGTGTAGGTGTATGTAGTGCTCAAAAGCCATCCGACTTGTATTGGTTTTGGAACACTGACATAATTATTTAATTAAAGAGGCATTGTTCAGATTATTATTGTTGTCTTTGTTTTTGCGTTAATAAAGAACAAAATAATAATACAACCTTGGAACATGCGATGTTCCTAAATGACCCTAGTCAAGTGTTATAAAGAACAAAGGTTGACATAACACATGCGAGACTAGCATAAGGGTAGATTCACGTGGGACGTGGAATCTAACTTATGATTACATAAGTAGTTGTAATGGTCCGACCCACTTGGTAGAACTTAAATAATCGTGACATGATTATTGTAAGTTCTACACATATACCACAGTGCGTGTAGTCCTCTGACCTGAGAATATGAAGATCTCGTAGTAATTAAGCTGCATACTTTGATTCTATGTGCTATCCCTTCTTGACCGAAGGAGAGTGCTGGTTTTAAGTGTCTAGCGAATTACGGAGCAAGACTGTTGGTGGCGGATCTGTTTTGGCAGCCGCCACGTGTCTGCGTAGTTGACGCATGTTAATGTTACTGGATGCCATTGGGATTTGTGCGTTATGCATTTCTCGGAATTCGAGGAGAGGGGGGGTTGAGTTTGTTGGGTTCCTGTTCTTGTTCTTGTTCTTGTCAACGAAGTGATTGAAAAGATCGATCCCTTTGACTTCTGCCATAAATGTCTTATATAGTTCATAAATGGTGACAAAATCGTAATAAGTGAATATAACATTAATGGACACGTGTTTTATATATCCGGGAGTGTTCCTCATGGAATTTCTCGTGATATGTTCGGGTAAGCATTCATTACGTCCGGGAGGTTACTGAGGTTTTAGTTACCATCACTTGAGTTTTTAATGGGGCCCTTGTATTGGGCTGCTTACTGGGCCTTTTGTTAGGCCTTTTTGGATGATTGGGCCTGGCGGCCATCAAGTCCCCCTTTTGTCATTCGGCCAACTGCAAGGAGTCCGAATATATCAGTACTCTTTCCCGGATGGTCCAAGGTGGTTTTGGTCCGGGAAATTTGAAATAGTTTTACCTGTATTTTCTTGGACCTCCATGGTCCGAGAATTCTGATTTTGAATTGATCCTTTGAATTTCCCGAACCTTCATGGTCCGGGATTTGGAAATAAGGATTTTCATCCTTCTGAATTCCTCGGACCAACTGGTTCGGGCTTTTGAAATGAGGATTTTCATCCTTCCTCTGAATTCCCCGAACCTATTGGTCCGGGATTTGGAAATAAGGATTTTCATCCTTCCTCTGAATTCCCCGAACCTTCATGGTCCGGGATTTGAAAATAAGGATTTCCATCCTTCCTCTGAATTCATCGGACCTTCATGGTCCGGGATTTTGAAATAAGGATTTCCATCTTTGCTCTGAATTCCTCGGACCAACTGGTCCGGGCTTTTGAAATGAGGATTTCATCCTCCCTTTAAATTCCTTGGACCACAAAGGTCCAGGCTTTTGAAATGAGGATTTTCATCCTTCCTCTGAATTCCCCGAACCTATTGGTCTGGGATTTGGAAATAAGGATTTTCATCCTTCCTCTGAATTCCTCGGACCAACTGGACCGGCCTTTTGAAATGAGGATTTCATCCTCCCTTTGAATTTCTCGGACCAAAAAGGTCCAGGCTTTTGAAATGAGGATTTTCATCCTTCCTCTGAATTCACCAAACCTATTGGTCCGGGATTTGGAAATAAGGATTTTCATCCTTTCTCTGAATTACTCGGACCAACTGGTCCGGGCTTTTGAGTTGGTATGAAAGCAGGTTCTTTGCGGTTGATGCATTAACTGCTACTTTTTGACCAGTGGTGGATATGCATCGCTTTGTGACGGTTCGCCTTCCCGGACATCGTTAAATAAGGAACAGTTCCAGAGTTGCTATCCATACCCCATTCTTGCTTCCTTCTTGCTACCTTTCCTTTGCTATCTCTCTCTAGCTCATTTCTTTTTTCACGACGGACAACCCATCGCTCAAAGAGGCGATAAGCTTTTTCCAGAGGTGGAGAAGTGTTGAGAATGTTGCCCCAGAGGAATTCCTAGCGCGGTTTCTCAATCAAGAGACCGTTTCTTCAGGCAGCCAAAAGGGAGCTTCCGCCGAAGAGAAATTCTACCGCCGATATCACTCCGTCGTCGACGCAACTGCAAGAGTCTCGCCGGTACCCCTTAGGTTGTCCAACCGTCGCTCTTTTCTCCGCCCTATTTCCCGAGGTACGTACAAATGGCCTCTTCTTTTCCAATTCCTTCTTTTGTTCGTCCTTCGGGGAAGTTATTAGAAAGGAGTGATCCCGTACCCGAAGGATGGTGGTCAGAGGTTGACAATTTCCGGAGCAAAGCCACTCCCGAACTTGTAAAGTGCTGGCAGCGCGATTTTTTCCTCCCCCGAACCGTAGCCATTAGAGTGCCAAAGTCGGAGTGTCGTGTATACGAACCGGGCGTTGGAAGCCTCACAATCTTTAGGGGTCAATTGGAGTGCGGGCTTAGATTTCCCCGCACCCTTTTGTTCAGGAGTTGCCTGAATCTCATGGGCTAACCGTCAACCAACTAAGCCCGAACACTTTCTGCCATATAAACGCATTCCTCGTGTTGTGCAAAGTGTTCGGGATAGAACCCAAAACCTCCATCTTTTTGCAGTTTTATAAAATCGTCCCGAAGCCTAGAAACTGTTTTTACTACTTCGGGGTCAGAGGGAACCCCTCGAAGAAGTTCAACCTTATCTGGGACCTGCCTTCAAGCAGAAAAGGGTGGCACGGGAAGTTTTTCTTTTTTAAGCCCAAAGCGTTGTGGGACCTTCAAACTATCCAGAAGGTAGGGGAACTTGTGGACGTGAAGGACCCTTCCCGATTGTTGGAGTTGGAAGGCGCTCGGTAGAATTACGAAGCTTTTAGGAGCAAGCTGCGGCAGTTGGTTGACTGGTCCAAGGATGATCATCCCGAACCATTCTCTGTCCCAATCAACTGGGTTCTTATCACCCAAGGAGTTTTATCTCACTTGGGGATAATTCAGGGCGACCTCAGGGCACTTGGGATCTGGGAAAGTTCCCCCTCCCTCAAGACTTGGCTTTGGTGCGGTGTTTGCGGGGCGAAATCCCGCACAGGGTCTTTGTGTAAGGTTCATATCCTTTCCTTCACTTTTTTGCATTCTCTTTTTTATTAACTAATTCCTTCTCCTTTTGCAGAAATGGCCCCGAAGATAGACCTCCAGAGCATGTTCAAGGGCATTCACAAGCCCAAGCCAGCCAAGGAGTTCTCTAAGGCTGGCCCTTCCCTGCCTCCGGCTGCAGAGCCGAAGAAGACGAAGAGGGACGCTACTGAAGTCCCGGAGGCTATTGAATCTGGCCCTCCCGAAGTCTGCTCGCCAGTTCACCTGGAGGAAACGAACACAACATTTGAGGATCTGTTCGATGCATATGATCGAGCAGGTCCTTCTCCGGACAAGAGGAGGCATCTCCGAGGAAAATACAAGGCTACTCCGGTCGCAGAGGAGCGGGCTCTGAGAGTCTTTCCCTCAGACTTTGAACTAGGTAATTAGCAGTTAACTTTGGAGAATAAGTGCTTCTGGAACATCTTCGGTAACCTTTCCCGAATGTTCGGAGATGAGTCTATTCATGAAGTCACCCGGACGCATTTCTGCTGTACAGGTCCAGGCTGGAAGGAAGCCCAGGAGAAGGCACGGCAAGAACGGGATGCCGATCTAGCACGGTACGGATCGGATCTGATAATGAAGACCAGAATCTCATGGATGACGAAGATGCTAAGGAGATGGCTCCGCAGATCTGGAAAGGGATATCAACTGCCCGGACCATGGACTGCCTTGAGCACCAATTCCTGGATCTTGCCGTGACCATGGCCCGCATGCACGTCCTGAGTGCCCAGGTCAGTTGTCTTATTTTTTAATAAGTTATTATTACTACCTTCTGTATGCTAACATCCCCTCTATTGCTTGCTGCAGACAACTTGCCTGACTAGGTGGGCTTCTCAAGTTGTCCAGAAGATGGACGGTGCCCAGAGTAGCGTTGAACAGCGGGCTACTAAGGCAGTGGCCGTAGTGGCGAAACTCATCCAAAGAATGTCGAGCGTCCCGGATGTCGAGCTCTTCAACCCTGGCTCTCCCGGAGGATGTCTAGGGTGACCTTCCCGATCCTTCTACCGCGTCTCAACTTGCCGCAGTTGAAGCATCCTTTCTGAGCACTGTAGCTGCTCAGAGGGAAACAGAAGAAGAGCTCCGGAGGAAAGTGGAGATTCTTGAGAAAGAAAAGAGAGACCTTGAGGTGGATCTTGAAAATCTCAAGAACCACACTGACTAGGACATCAAGGACCTCCGGGAAATGTCAAGTCAACCGAGGAAGAAACGGCGACCGTCCGGGAAGAGAAGGATGCCTGGGAAGAAGCCGTGAAGGATGCGCTTGGAATAGCTGTTGAAAAATTTGATCAAGGTTTCTGCCTTGCCCGGAGACAGATTGTAGAGCGGAACCCGCACGCTGACCTCTCCGGGTTGGATAGCCATGACGAGCGTCCGGTGGATCCATCTTGGTGCGAGGAGTTCCTGAAGGCTCCGGAGCCAGTCCATCCGGACCAATTTAGCTTCCCGTAGTTTTTTGTTATTTCTTTTGTTTCCTTGGAAAATACTCCGGGAATTTGTAATGAACCCTTCATTATTAACTAATGAAACCTCCGGGATTTTCCCGAATGTATTCATATATAACTAACTCCGGGCTACACATAATACTTTCGAAGTGCTTCTGAATGAAATGAATTGGAAAATTCTCTTCCTTCGGAATCAACCAATTTGTAAACTCCTTTTCTTTCTTCGGTGATTACTCTAAACGGGCCTTCTCAGTTCAGGGCGAATGAGCCCCCTTCTAGTCTTCGGGAACCCAGTTTGGTCTGCCATAGGACTAGGTCTCAAACCTTGATACTTTTCATCTTCACTTTGGAATTTGCTGAGGTCGCAGTCCTTTGCTGGAAATCCAGGTTTGCCCTTAGTCCTTCTTCGTTGGCATTTTCTTCAAAAATTGCAGCCCGGAGCGACGGGTTTGTTACTTCAATTGGGATGAGAGTTTCGGACCCATAGGTTAAGAAAAACGGAGTTTCTCTTGTCGACCTGCGGGGAGTGGTCCTGTAACTCCATAAGACATGCGGGAGTTCTCCGGGCCGCTTCCCCTTTGCACTTCCAAGTCTATTCTTTAGACCGTCTTTCAACGTCCGGTTTGATACTTCGACCTGCCCATTGCTTTGTGGGTGTGCGACCGGAGCAAAGTGAAGCCTGATGCCGAACTCTTCAGCAAAATCCTGGAATCCTCCATCGGTGAATTGTGTCCCGTTGTCTACGACAAGCACTCTCGGCCATCCAAACCTACAAATGATATTCTTCCAAACGAATTCCCGGATGTTGTCCGCTGTGATCGAGGCCAATGGTTCGGCTTCTATCCACTTGGTGAAGTAATCTACGGCGACAACGCAGTACTTCACTCCTCCGGGCGCCTTTGGCAATGCCCCAATCAAGTCTATTCCCCACACGGCAAAGGGTATAGGGTAGTCCAAAGACGATACATACTCCGAAGGAACCCTCTATATCCGGGTATGCTCCTGGCACTTCTTGCACTTATTGACCAACTTCTTTGCATCTTCTTTCAGGTTCGGCCAGAAATAGCCTTGCCGGAGTATAACTGCTGCTAGAGCATCTGACTTGATATGGGACCCGCAGGTACCTTCATGGACCTCCCGCAAGACTTCTTATGTTTCTTCCTCACCGATGCACTTCTGGAGGGGCAAAGAAAAGCCCTTGCAGTACAGATGACCTCCTACTATCACGAACTTGCTGGATTTTATTCTTACTTGCTTCGCTGCGACAGGATCCTCTGGGAGAATTCCTTCGGTTATGTACTTCCAATATGGAGCTCTCCATCCCGACGTAATGCAGAATACCCGGAGGTTATTGATGCATGGGTTTTCCCTCTCCTCGTCGTAGGATACGAACTTGGAGAGCAGGTCAGCTTCGAAATTAAGAGCCCGTGGAATCTTCTCGATAGTCAGTCTTTTGAACTGCGCAACTAACTTCTTGAGGCTGGGCTCCTTGACTTTGTATTCCCCGTTTGTCTGCTGAACGAGGAGGTTCGAGTCACTGCATGCCCCCAGGGATCAAATTCTGGATTTCTGAGCCAATTCCAGTCCGACAATCAAGGCTTCGTATTCAGCCGCATTATTTGTTACCGGGAAAGTAAATTTGATAGACCGGGTTGCTTTCATACCTTCGGGTCCTTCGAGCACTAATCCTGCTCCTTGTCTCTCTAATCCCGATGCACCGTATACATGAAGAGTCCATACCGGGCTATTTTCGACTTCTGCCAGGTCGTCTTCGAGTCCCTGAGGCAACTCGGCAATGAAATCGGCCAGAGCTTGTTCCTTGATTGCTCTTCTTGGTTCGTATCGTATTTCATATTCGCTGAGCTCGATACACCACTTCGAAAGTCTTCCGGAATGATCCACTCGCTTAAGGATATCCTTTAACGGGACATTACTTCGGACCACTATTGAAAATCCGAGGAAGTAGGGTTTTAACCTCCGGGCTGAGAGGACCAAGGCGTATACTACCTTTTGGATCATTGGGTAATTGAGTTCGGATCCATGTAGAGATTTGCTGACATAATAAACCGGTCATTGCTTCCCTTGGTCGTCTTCCTGGATAAGAACCGAACTTAGGGCTTTCTCTCCCACTGCTAGGTATACAATCAGGGGCCTGTCTTCGGTTGGTTGCTGTAGGGTGGGCATCTCCAACAGATAGGCTTTGACCTCCTCCCAAGCCTTCTGGAAGTCGGGATTCCATTCGAATTTCGCTCGATCTGTTGTGTTCTCTTCCTTCTATTTTTTCTCCCCCTTCTTCACTCCTATACGTCCGGGTTCCGCACCCTCTTTGATTAGGAGTATGAAGAACGGGCGACACTTGTCCCCGTATCAGGATATGAAGCGACTCAGGGCCGTGATTTTCCCAAGCAGCCTTTGCACATCTTTGATGGATGAGGGTGTTTTGGAGTTGAGTAAGGCTTTGATCTTGGCCGGGTTCGCATCGATCCCACGTTCGGACACCATGAACCCCAGAAACTTTCCCGCAGTTACTCCGAAAACACACTTATCCGGGTTTAGACGGAATCCATACTTTTTTATTTGACCGAACACTTCTTCGATATCCCGTATTAGGTCATCCTCCTCTTTGCTCTTTACGATGATGTCATCGACATATACTTCGAGAATCCTCCCTATCTGACTGGAGAAGACTTTATCCATCAACCTCTGATAAGTTGCTCCGGCATTTTTGAGCCCAAAAGGCATTCGGATGTAACAATGCGTACCGGAGTCACTTATGAAAGAAGTCTTCTCCTCATCTGTCGGATTCATCCGGATCTAGTGGTATCCACTGTAACCATCAAGGAAGCTAAGTCGCGCGTGTCTGGCTATAGAATCCATGAGTCTGTCGACCGGAGGTGTAGGATACGAATACTTACGGCGTATTGTTCCTCTTCTTCTGCCTTACGGGCCTAACGTTCGGGTCGACGTGCAGACTATGTTGGATTACTTTCAGGTAAATCCCGGGCATATCACTTGGAGAGTAGGTGAAAAGATCTTTATTCATGTGAAGGAGATTTACAAGTTTTGCCTTACTACCCTCATGCATGTCTTTGGCTATCCTTGTAGTTCATTCTCCTTCCAGGACGACTTCTTCGGTTGCTGTTGTCTCTTCATCCTCCTCCTTTGAGCACTTCGGCCCCGGACCTTTCTAGGCCAAAACCATGACATCCTTGGCCTCCTTCTGACTTACATAGATTGAGGCATCGCCTTCATCAGTCTCAAAGGTGATAGTAACGTACTTTACGTCACTTCTCATGTGGATAACACCTTGAGTCTCTCTCTCGATGATTGCATTGTAAGCCGAAGGGACGTCCACAACCAGCCATTTCACCATGACGGTAGTATACCCGGATTGCCCTTCGGGCCCGGTTCCAATGAACATAGCGGGGAGCTCATTGCACCCGAGCACCGGCAGCTCGTCCGGACCAACTCCATATGTTGCAGTTCTGACTGGAATTAGCATGCTTGCCTTCAACCTCAGTCCTCTGTATGCCTCGGCAAATAGCACATCAGCGTTCGAGCCGTCATCGCAGAGCACCCTTCTGACATCGATAGTCCCTATCCTGAGGGTGATGATGAGTGGGTCGTAGTGTGAGAAACGTACCTCTGTTCCATCTGCTCGTTTAATTCTGGAGGACGGATCCCCGTAGCTTATTGATGCTATCTCTCTTTCCTTCCTCTTCCTCGCGTTGGACTCGAGGGTAGCGGTTATGGTATGCAAGATTCTGGTCACGTGAGGGGGTGATTTCCTACCTTTGTTCTTCTCTTGATCGGATGTATCCCATTAAACCTTCGCCTTCCGTCGGGAAGTTCCCTCTTCTGAAGGCATCTTCAAGTTTTCTTTAAGGAACCCTTCTTGATAAGAGACTCAATGTACCTCTTCAATTGGTTTGGAGTTATCCCTCCTCTGTTCCCGGTTCTCCCGGTTGTCCTGCTTCCCTTCTCTTTGGGATAGTATCTCATGGGCGATCATGTGCTCCTCAGTGATTGCGTACATTTCTTCCACGTTGGTGAGGTTCTTTCGGGACAACTCGTAGGTCAATCTGGAGTTCGGGAGTAGCGTCTTAGTAAACACCATTATCCGGATGTTATCTGTTAGTCTGACGCATGTACTGCCTCCAAGTTGAACCGCTCAACAAATTCCCGGATGCCTTCATTCGGCTTCTACCTGATGTCGAACATCTTGATAGCCCTCTTCATAGATCTCTTGCACCCAATGAAATGGGTGGTGAATTTAGCGGCCAGATCCCCGAACGTGTTTACACATTCTGGAAGGATAGAATTGTACCAAGTGGATGTCGGTCCTCCTAGCGCGACTTCGAAGCACTTGCATAGTGGTGCCTCGTTGGCGCCCTTGAGCTCCATTGCCCGTTTGTACTTTCGGATGAAAGCATCCGGATCGCCTGAACCACTGTAGATCTCTAGTGGGTGGGGTAGATTAAACGTCCAGGGGATTTGACTATCCCAGATGCGTTTGGTAAATGGTCCATCTTCCGAAACCGCATCGTACTTGGTTTCTGGCCTGACTGAATTTCTCTCAACTTGCTCCAGTCGATGGAGCATTTGACGTATAATCTCATCCCGAGGGTCCCCTATTGTCAATCTCTCGGCCCTCGGGGATCGCTCCCTCCGAATATCTCTGGGGGACCTGGACCTTTGACGGCTTCGTCGGTCTACGGTATTAGTTTTCCGTGATCGTTGTTCGTTTCGTGTCCTCCGGGATCTTTCAGACTAGTGTTTGTTGCTGCGTTCTTCCCGGAGTACCGCTCATACCGTCTGGACAAGGTCCAGGTTTAACTGACTGTTGCTCCGGTGGGAGTTGGAAGTTGGCCGTAAGGAAGTCGCTCCGTGTGACGTATCCTCAGAAAATCTCTGATAACTGGGATCGGTCGTTCGGCCGTCGGTGGAGCCACCTCCTTCCGGTACAGATGGGTGGGACTGTGAATGGTCCCCAAGCCCTGTTGAAGGGATTTGTTTATTCGGGTCACCACGATTCCCACAGACGGTGCCATTAGGTGGCGGATCTGTTTTGGCAGCCACCACGTGTCTACGTAACTGACGCGTGTTAATGTTACTGGATGCCATTGGGATTTGTGCGTTATGCGTTTCTCGGAATTCGAGGAGAGGGGGGTTGAGTTTGTTGTGTTCCTGTTCTTGTTCTTGTCAACGAAGTGACTGAAAAGATCGATCCCTTTGACTTCTGCCATAAATGTCTTATATAGTTCATAAATGGTGGCAAAATCATAATAAGTGAATATAATGTTAATGGACACGTGTTTTATATATCAGGGAGTGTTCCTCAGGGAATTTCTCGTGATATGTTCGGGTAAGCATTCATTACATCCGGGAATGTTACTGAGGTTTTAGTTACCATCACTTGAGTTTTTAATAGGGCCCTTGTATTGGGCTACTTACTGGGCCTTTTGTTAGGCCTTTTTGGATGATTGGGCCTGGCGGCCATCAACTGTCATATGTCAAGACAGGATTTATCACTCCCATGTCACGGGAGTTTATTCTCCTTTGCCTAATTGAACGCGGTTCAATTAGAGAATATGATGAAAAGGACATGACATGTGCATTAGTGTGGTTTGGTTGATAGGTAAACGTTTCATCGCGTTTTAAATGTATTCTATATTACTTGGGTAACAGTGATGTGTTGCTAGATACCGCTCACTATCAATAATTATTTGTGAGACATCATAATTATTGCCAACGTAATAAGAACCTACAGGGTCGCACGCTCAGTGAGTGAATTATGGAGTATTTTAGCAAGAGACAAAAGTTTGGGGACTTAAGTGTCAGCTTTGTAAAAGCTGGACACTTAAGTAATATGAGAAATCATGGCTAGGGACTAGGGTTGTAATTAAGCCAATAGTTTGGCAAATTGAAACCCTAACCGCCTAGCATGTTGCGCACAAATATATGTGCACTCCCTCTGAGTCTGGATGGTGACAGTTAATCAATTAATTTGTTCAGTTTGGAACTAAAAAATTATCAGAAAAATTCAGAAAACTCTGGGATTTTTCTCTCCTGTCTCTGGTGATCCGTTCTTCAAGGAATTGTTGCTAGCACAACAGCAGGAATAATAGAGACTCCGTAATTGCTCGCGCGTGGATACCGTAGAGGATCTGTAGATTCAGGTCTGCCGGAAGAACACAATTCAAGTGATTTTCTGGTAATCTCTTGAACAATAATTATACTGTTTCAGATTGTACATGGATCCTCGAAGGGTTTTTATTTTTCCGCTGCGTTATTTGATGCTACAAACCCTAAAAGTGATATCAGAGCATCTTGTACAATCAAGTATAATTATATATGTGTACAATTAATTGTTTCTATTTTGAAGTGGTTCGAGTAAGGAGGTGGCCAATCTCCGTACCAAACCATTCTAAAATAAAATGTACAACAATAGTTGTCACTTCAAGTCACCACTGACGACCAACATGGTCACTTACCTGCTCTGATACCAACTTGTCACCGCACGCCACCCGAGCCCGGTTGCGGAGGCGGGGCGCCGGGACGCCGGAAGCGGAAGCCGGAATGAATAGGAATGGCAGGTCCATCGAGACCCGCCGCGCGTAGCGGACCCAAAGAGCGAAACGATTGTGGAAGCAACCTAACAAAAATTGCGTGCTTAAAACTGAAAATAAAATCCAAACATACAATTCATGCATTAGCAACAGAGTAAGCCCCGCCCTCCGTGGACGAGTGCTTACGCACCAAAACATAAATACATACAGAGTTCACAGAACCTAAAGTGTCTAGCAAGCGCCAAGCGCTCAGAACATGTACAGAACAGAATATATAAATATATACAGACATACAATCATCACAGCAAACCAGAAAAATATGCACATGCAGCTACAGAGCCAAGCCTAGGCCTAAGGATCAAATAGCTCGCGCGGGTTTCCGTCCAAGAAGATAAACTCCCGTCCCGCAAGGTGCAGCTGCTTCTAAACACAACCGATGTAGAACCTCACGGTATCCTACTCCGCATGCCGCTTATCGTCTGCACCAAACCCAAAAACAGAACCCGAAAAAGGGTGAGTCCTAAAAGGACCCGTAAGGGATATGGGGTAAGGTAAGTATATGTAACCCTACAAAACAGAAAGATAGCAATATATGCAACAGAATACAGAATATCATGCATGTACGTAAAATAGATCGGAATCCCAAAGGACGTGCGATTCTAAATCGCCATAACCCTTATAACAAATCGGACGACGGCCTCCACTAAGGAGTCGGAAGCCGAAGCTATCTGAAGCATGGTGCACCAGCTGGGGTAGCGAACCCACAACTGTCGTAGGGTTAACAGACAGTATGCCATAAGGCATACTCCTACAGACTACAAAATATGCCCTAAGGCATAAAATTCCGAAATACTAGCAGAACAGAAAATGAAACCAAAACATATACTTATCTTACCAAAACAACAGAACCAAACCCTTACCTCAAAAATCCAGAGTATTAGACCGATTCTGGACAACTCCTACACCGTGCCCCGAAACTTAGAACTTCTCTTTTCCTAACCTCCGAACCTCAGAATCTGCCAAACCAAGTTGAATTAGCATCCTTATCGACCACACTACCAAACTACACTCCCGACCCCAAAACTGAAAATCCGGCAGAATTTCCGTAAAATTCCAGATTTCCACAGAAATGTCAGAATTCAGAACCAACCTAGACAATGCAAGATTATACATTGACAAACATCATACAACAAGCAGAACTGATCAAATCCAACCTTAAACCCTTCATTACCCGCCATTTTCCGATAATCCCGCTTAAATGCAACTTTTCCATTTCTTAACCGAATTCAACGTTTCAAACTTCAAACCACTCCTAAATTCAACCCCAACACCATTTTAACATCCAATTCAACCAAAATGAAACTCCAACATTGAAAAAGAATCATTCCAACATTTCGGTTCCTAACCAACATTTTACCCAACTTCCAATTCAATCCATTCAAGCTACCAAACAACCATTCTAGCCACCAATTTCACTTCTAAACCAAGAATGCTATCCAATTGCATCCAAAACAACAAAACTCAATATTGAACATCATCCCATAAATTCGGCCAAATGGGGGTTTTTACCTCAACTTATTTTCCATCAAATTGAATCCATACACAAGCTTAGAATCATGCTAGGATTAACATACTTGAAGCATGAACCAAGATAACAAACACACATCATTTTGGAAATTATCCAAGAAATTCGCCAAGCAAGGGTTTTCATCCAAGATGTGTTTTCCAAAATCCAACATTTGATTAACACTCTCCTACAACCCAAGAACAACATACTAAAAGATGGGAGGAAGAAAATCATCCTAGCTTATAGCTAAGAACAAACCCATCATTCTCCAAAAATCCATATTTCTTCACTAATCTTCAATTCCAACAAGAAAAGAGAAGTAGGAAGGATGCTTACCACTCAAAGCACCTAATTTCTCTTTGATTCCAACTAAGAAGAAGAACTTCAAGCTTGAGGTGAGCTTCAATGGTGGCGTCGGCAGCAGCAACAAGAGGAAGAAGAAGAAGAAAAGAAATGAAAATGAGATAAACTCATTTTATGGAAATATAAGTCAAATATATTTCTTTTCCACTTTCAACCCATCCCTCTCACTTTAAATAAGAAATAGCCAAGTGTCCTATTTCATCTCCCAATTCTGCCGAAAAGAACAAATGCTGCCCATACTCATTTTATTAATTTTGCAACCAAATACAATTTAACTCCCAACTTTTCCGAAAGTTCCAATTCTTTTTGCCCAAAAATAATTACCGAATTCCAAAATTAACGAAACTTGGACACAACCCTCAGAATATTATAACATTCACAGAACATATTTCAAAAGTTCATTTACCATTCCGGAGTGTCCTACCGAGCTCGCTGAACCCGAACCAAAACCCGACGTGCGAGCGTGTCAACCTGAACCGAAATTCCGTCACTCCAAAATTCTATAAAAATATCCATAAATTTCATCTTAAATTATAACACAACTTACCCCAAAGCCGTCAGAAAATTTCCATCCCGAGCCTCGGGATTCCCGTCCCGAGCCCCGGGAGTCGCCCGGAACCGAACGTCCCGCCCCAAATATTAAACTCCACAACCACCTCCGGGACGTTTCCACGACTCCAAAACTGCAAACGGCTTCCCAAACTGAGATCTCGAGAGTGCTACCGAGCCCGCTGTACATCCCGAGACGACCCCGACAACCCCCCGGCGCCAGAAAAATATTTTCGGCGGAAACGTCCGGGGGACCCACACGACCTCAAATACGGAAGGGTTCGCCAAAATGATACTCGGATAGGGCTCGGGAGCCGCCTGAAAGCCGAAAAACGTGACCCGCAGGCCAAAACCGGAGCCCCGGGTCACCCGGTCGCAACCCGCTCGGGGTGACCGTAACATCCTCCCCCCCTTAGGACTCTTGGTCCTCCAAGAGTTGTATCAACCGCTGAATCTTGCTCGGGTATCGGTCCCGAATGTCCTTCTCTGTCTCCCAAGTCGCTTCCCGGTCAGTATGATGTGACCACTGAACCTTGACCATGGGAATCAACTTGCTACGGAGTCTCCTGACATCCCTATCCAGAAAGGCTACCGGTACCTCCTGATAAGAAAGATCGGGTTCCAGCTGTACCTCCTCCACTGGAATCGTCTGAGTCGGATCCAGAATGCACTTCTTCAACATGCTAACATGGAAGACATTGTGCACAGCAGATTGACTAGGAGGTAATGCCAACCGGTATGCCACTCTACCGACCCGCTCCAGAATCTCATATGGGCCGATATACCGTGGGGCCAACTTGCCCTTCTTCCCGAATCTGACTGTCCCTCGGATAGGTGCTACCTTGAGCCAAACCCTATCCCCAACCTCAAACTCCAGAGCCCTACGGCGGCGGTTCGCATAAGTAGTGGTGCGGTCGTTCGCGGCTTTGATCCGCGCCGAATTAATCTGATCTTCGCCGTAGTCTCCTCAATAAGCTCGGGTCCCAACTCAACCCTATCGACGCATCGGTCCAGCGGTGTGGTGTCATACACCTCCTCCCGCATAACGCCTCATATGGTGCCATACCAATCGTAGTCCGGAAGCTGTTGTTGTACGAGAACTCAATCAAAGGCAACTGCTGGTCCCAATCTCCTCCAAAGTCCAAAGTACGGCTTCGCAAAGATATCCTCCAATATCTCGAATCACCCGCTCCGATTGCCCATGCGTCATGGGTGATAAGTTGTACTCAGATGGAGTCGCGTGCCCAGCGCTTCATGAAAAGCCCTCCAGAACCGTGCCGTAAAACGCGGATCACGGTCAGATACAATGGAGTCTGGTACTCCATGTAATCGTACGATCTCCCTGATGTAAAGCCGGGCAAGCTTCTCCAGAGGGTCCGTGACCCGAATAGGCAGAAAGTGTGCGCACTTTGTCACCGATCCACAATAACCCGAGATAGCATCATGGCGAGACCGTGTCGGGCGGTGCGGTCGAAAAGTCCATAGTAACATTGCCCCACTTCCGGACTGGAATGGGCAAAGTCTGCAGTGTCCCCGCCGGTTTCGGTGCTCAATCTTCACCACGACAAACGGCACACCTAGACACATGTGTGGCAATGTGCCTCCTCATCCTAGGCCACCAAGTGAGTACGCAGATCCCGATACATCTTCTCACTCCCGGGATGAATACTCAATCTGCTCGAGTGTGCCTCCTCTAAAATCTCATTCCGAGCTCCTGATCCTCCGGTACATAAAGGCGGTCTCGGAAGTATAGCAATCCCTGCCTATACTGAAATGTCGGTAACAAAGACCCCTTGTCTTCCCCAGACAACTTCTTCAACCCTGGATCTCTACCTTGCGCCTCGCGCACCCTATCAAGCCACTCAGAATGTATAGTAAGTGTGTATACCCGAGCACGCTCCCAGAGCTGCCACCTGTGCCAAAGGCACGTCAGATCACTCTCCTCGGATCGGTCACCAACATCTCCTCCCTTGACCAACCCGGTATACTTCCTGCTCGGTGCATCGGCAACTGTGTTGCCCTTGCCAGAGATGTACTCGATACTACAATCGTAGTCCTTAATGTATTCGAGCCATCTGCGCTGCATCATGTTAAGCTCCTTCTGCGTAAACAGATATTTCAGACTCTTATGGTCGGTAAGAATCTGAAATTTGTTACCAAGCAGATAATGCCTCCATTGTTTCAGCGCATAGATCACTGCAGCCAACTCCAGTGTTGATTTTAGGATCGTCTTTAAACATGCTTCTCATGTTCGCATTCATCGATACCGAAGAAGGGATTAAGAGTATGTACCTTTCTTCTGGACGCAGCTTAAGAATCTTAGAGATTCTTGCTCCTTGTTGATGTTGAAGACTCGGCCTGGGGAACACCTTAAGGGCGGCTTGAAGATGATTTGTCTCCAAGGTGAGTTCCACTCACAATGCTCCTAGAATGCCTTCTAGTTTCGCAAGAGGAAGTAGGAAGAGAGAAGAGAGAACCAATGCTGGTTGTGGGATGGATAGAAATGGCGCATCCTCCCTCTATTTATAGAGGAGGATGGGCTGCCAATGAGAGGGCACAATGCCCTTTCATTTGCGAAATAACATGTCCCTAGGACCAAGGGCTGCAACCAATGCCCCTTGGTCCATGAGACATGTCTCATGCCTTTTGCCTTTTCAATTAACTAATTAATTAGAAAAGGAATAAATAAATAATTGTGTCTAATAGGAAATTAATTAACTAATTAATTAATTATCCAAATATGGTGAAGAGGCAAGGGAGGTGACCCATGCCCCTTGCCCATTCGGCCATGGGACATGAGACATGTCCCTTTGGCCGAATGGTGCAAGGCATGGGATGCACCCCCTTGCCTAGAGGCACCTAGGGCGAAGGGGCACTCACACCCTTGCCTATGGCCGAATGGGTGTGAGGCCCCCTTAGGGTGCCCTTTCGGCACCCAAGGTGCTACGCACCCTTCGGCCTAAGCCGAAGGTGTGCTTGGCCCTTTCCGTCACCTTTTCACCAATTTACGCACCTTTCCGCCAAGAGACACGTCTCTTCGCCAAAAGGTGCCTAGACACATTTGTACCGAGCTCACAGAGAGCTAGTCCAAGACATATTAAATCATCCATTGAGCTCCTTGAGCTCATATCAGCTCACTAAGAGCAGACACACATCTCTCTAGCTCAAACACTTAGATTGAGCTGAGTTGAGCTGTGCTTAGCTACTTTAGCTAGCCCAGGTCATCTTGGTGCGCAAGAATTCCAACATCCAGATCGTGTGTCGGATAGTTCAGCTCATGCGGTCGCAGCTGCCTCGACCCATAAGCTATCACATTACGATCCTGCATCAGCACACACCCTAAACCGGATGTGGAAGCATCCGTGTAAATCACATACGGTAAGCTCGGATCTGGAAGAGTCAGAATCGGAGCGTTAGTCAACTGCCGCTTCAACTCCTGAAAATTCTGCTCACACCTATCAGACCAGATAAACGGTTGACCCTTCTTGGTCAACTGCGTGAGCGGAGATGCCAGAATAGAAAACCCTGGTACGAACCTCTGATAATATCCTGCTAATCCCAGGAAGCTCCTGATCTCCCGTACCGTGGTAGGTTGTTTCCAGTCCTGAACTGCCCTCACCTTCTCTCGGTCCACAGACAGACCATGCTCAGAAATAACGTGTCCCAGAAAGGTGACCTCCCGGATCCAGAACTCACACTTTGAGAACTTAGCGTAAAGCTGATGTTCCCAAAGTGTCTGCAGAACTACCCTCAGATGCTCCCGATGCGAGTCCGCATCCCGGGAATATATCAGAATATCATCAATAAAGACCACTACAAATGAATCCAAGTATGGTCGGAACACCCGATGCATCAAATCCATGAATGCTGCCGGAGCATTGGTCAGCCCGAATGGCATGACCGTAAACTCAAAGTGTCCATATCGGGTGCGGAAAGCGGTCTTAGGTATGTCCTCCTCCTTCACCCTAAGCTGAAAGTATCCAGATCGTAGATCAATCTTCGAGAACTCTCGAATCCCGAAGTTGATCAAAAAGATCATCAATCCTCGGTAACGGATACTTATTCTTCACAAGAAGGGCATTCAACCGTCTGTAATCTATACAAAGTCGGAGCGTCCCATCTTTCTTCTTTACAAATGTAACCGGAGCACCCCACGGCGAAGTGCTCGGTCGGATGAAGCCCTTCTGCTGTAATTCCTCCAATCGCTTCTTTAACTCCCGCATCTCGAAATGGGCATCCGATAAGGAGGAATAGATATCGGAGCAAAGGCTCGATCGCAGTAGATCTCAAACACAATTTCCCGCTCTAGTGGTAATCCGGGCAACTCCTCCGGAAATACCTGCGAAAAATCTCGAACCACCGGTATACTAGCTAGCTTCAACCTAGTATCAGCCTCATTCAAATCAAAACATTCCCCTACACCAACTATCGACGGTGGTCCAGACCGCAACTCGTACTATGTCAGTGCGATAGTCAAACCAGTCGGAGTGGTGAGAGGTAGTACCTCTCCAGAAACCATAATGGTACGGGCTGCACAATCAATATGCACAGAATTCTTGGATAGCCAGTCCATCCCAAGAATAATATCATAGTTCGGCGTGTCCAAAACCAACAAGTCCGATACTATCTGATGCCCGCCTACGGATATCGTACAACCCCGAACCATCCCATTGGAAAACAGAAACTGACTCCCAGCAGTTTTTACTAAATACATCTGCGGAAAAGTACTAACAGACAGGTGCAGAGATGTAACACATTTCTGTGCTACAATAGAAATGGATGCTCCCGTATCAAATAACGCATGAACAGATGTATCATTCAAAATACAAGACCTTGCAAAACTCCCCGCCGAGTCGAGCCTCCCGCCGGCCGGTGCCTCGCCGCCGACTAGGTCCTCCCTGATGACTAGGGCCTCCTCGCTCTATCTGAAAAACTCGTCCTGCTCTAGGCTGCTGCGGTGGAGGGGGTGGCTGAAGCTGTGGTCGCTGCTGAGGTCTCGGGCCACCCCGCTGAAACCCACGCCCTCGCGGCGCGTTGGGCGGTGCCCGAGATCGCGGACGCCGAAGACTACCAAAGCCTCGCCTACCGCCTGGGGCAGTCCTGCACCAGTGAGTATCGACCCGCATCGTAAACACCGGCCCTCCCGCCGGTAACAAGCTCGACCGGGGTGATACCCACCACAAGTCGGACAAGGTCGTGAGGGTGGTGCTCCCCGCCTCCGCTAGATCGCCCAGTGCTCGCCGTCTGTAACTCGCCGGGGTCCTGCCGTGTGGAACCCCTCGAACTCCCCGACCTCTCTGCGAGGTGAGGCGACTCTCAACGTCCTCCCGCCGAGGAGTTGAGCCTTGTGAACTGCCTCCCGTAAGTAGTAATGTCCAACGGCCTCGAGCCCATCTGTACTCGGGCGCAATGACGGATAAACCTCTTTGCCTTCTCCTCCTCCATACCATGATACCGAGGTACGTAGTGGATAAGCCTCACAAACTCACGCTCATACTCTGCGACAGTCCTATCTCCTCGTCAAGCTCATCAAACCGTGCCTGCCGCAGATCTCTAGCCGCAGCCCCGATAAACCTCCGATAGAACAGTGTGTAAACCGCTACTGTGTAACATCCAACTCCCGATCGGGTGCTAGCCCCGCATTCGCCCTCGAGTTACCCTCAAGGCTCCTCCACCAATGATCTGCTCCTCCCGCAGATTGAACGTGGCAAGGGATACCATCACCGTAGAAGGTAGGTGTAACCTCCCAAGGAGCTTGTCAATCTCCATAAACCAGTCTCCGCCGCCTCGGGACCTCCCTTGCCATCAAACTTCCTAGGGTTCAACCGCTGGAACCTCTCCAACAACCGGACATCATCGTAATCGAGTGATGCCCCGAACCTCCCGCCGCCGGTGGGTCCGACGGGTGGTATCGTAATCCAGCTCAATAATCCTCCGCCGCCGAGGGGGCTGATAAGTCTCTGGATCGTAACGATCGGAGCGAGCTGCGAGCTACGCTCGGTCGTATCCTCCGTGATCGCGGATTCCCGCGCTCGCGTCCTCCTCAAACTCACTCTCGATCGGGCCCGTACATGAGTGTGGGTGGTAGTCCGGTGTGGCTACTCACCCTCCCATCGAATGCACAGACGGTGCCACGATCAATCCTCTCGCACTGTGGATCAGACGGAACCTGCCCGTACTAGTGTCTCAACAACCGCTGGACTGCCCAAAGACATGAACCAAAGCGGTGGTAGACCCCGACCTGCTGTACAACCGTGGCGGGGTATGTACTGCCCGGCCTGTAATCCCCGCCTCTGCTCTCTACCTCTCGGAGGCGTGGGATTACGGTCCCCTCCTCCGGTCGCAAATCACGCTGTCGACGCGTGTTAACCATTCCTGAAACATTCCAGACCAAACAGAGTCCAGACCAATCAGTTACCTCTAACCCCTACAGAAACTAGCAGCGGCTTTCTAAGGCTCTGTAGTGCAATGCAGTACTTGACTCAGAAGTTATCTTGCAAAATGATAAAATCATGCATTTCACAGAATCACAGAAGCAATTCATGCTTATTTCACCAAATCTTTTCCTAACACACAATTTTACGTACCTGAAACCTTTCCACAATCCTTTACTTGTAACACTTTTACCAAAGTCCCGAAATTCTGGATTCCGTGCTCGCAACCACCAGGATAACTTGAAGGACCAAACTTTGCTCCACAATTTTATTTTGAAGTGGTTCGAGTAAGGAGGTGGCCAATCTCCGTACTCAAACCATTCTAAAATAAAATGTACAACAATAGTTGTCACTTCAAGTCACCACCGACGACCAACATGGTCACTTACCCGCTCGATATCAACTTGTCACCGCACGCCACCCGAGCCCGGTTGCGGAGGCGGGGACGCCGGAAGCGGAAGCCGGAATGAATAGGAATGGCAGGTCCATCGAGACCCGCCGCGCGTAGCGGACCCAAAGAGCGAAACGATTGTGGAAGCAACCTAACAAAAATTTCGTGCTTAAAATTGAAAATAAAATCCAAACATACAATTCATGCATTAGCAACAGAGTAAGCCCCGCCCTCCGTGGACGAGTGCTTACGCACCAAAACATAAATACATACAGAGTTCACAGAACCTAAAGTGTCTAGCAAGCGCCAAGCGCTCGTAACATGTACAGTAGAATATATAAATATATACAGACATACAATCATCACAAAGAAACTGAAAAATATGCACATGCAGCTACAGAGCCAAGCCTAGGCCTAAGCATCAAATACCTCGCGCGGGATTCCGACCAAGTAGATAAAATCCCGGCCCGCAAGGTGCAATGCAAAAACACAACCGAGGTAGAACCTCACGGAAACCTACTCCGCAGGCCGCTTATCGTCTACTCAAACCCAAAAACAGTAACCCGAAAAGGGTGAGTCCTAAAAGGACCCGTAAGGGATATGGGGTAAGGTAAGTATATGTAACCCTACAAAATGTAAAAGATAGCAATATATGCAATGAATACGTAATATCATGCATGTACGTAAAATAGATCGGAATCCCGAAGGACGTGCGATTCTAAATCGCCATAACCCTTATAACAAATCGAACGACGGCCTCCACTAAGGGAGTCGGAAGCCGAAGCTAATACTGAAGCATGGTGCACCACCGGGGTAGCGAACCCACAACCTGCCGTAGGTTAATGCATGCAGTATGCCATAAGGCATACTCCTACAGACTACAAAATATGCCCTAAGGCATAAAATTCAAATACTAGCGTAATGTAAAATGAAACCAAAACATATACTTATCTTACCAAAACAATGTAACCAAACCCTTACCTCAAAAATCCAGTATTAGACCGATTCTGACAACTCCTACACCGTGCCCCGAAACTTAGAACTTCTCTTTTCCTAACCTCCGAACCTCAGAATCTGCCAAACCAAGTTGAATTAGCATCCTTATCGACCACACTACCAAACTACACTCCCGACCCCAAAATTGAAAATCCGGCAGAATTTCCGTAAAATTCCAGATTTCCACAGAAATGTCAGAATTCAGAACCAACCTAGACAATGCAAGATTATACATTGACAAACATAATACAACAAGCAGAACTGATCAAATCCAACCTTAAACCCTTCATTACCCGCCATTTTCCGATAATCCCGCTTAAATGCAACTTTTCCATTTCTTAACCGAATTCAACGTTTCAAACTTCAAACCACTCCTAAATTCAACCCCAACACCATTTTAACATCCAATTCAACCAAAATGAAACTCCAACATTGAAAAAGAATCATTCCAACATTTCGGTTCCTAACCAACATTTTACCCAACTTCCAATTCAATCCATTCAAGCTACCAAACAACCATTCTAGCCACCAATTTCACTTCTAAACCAAGAATGCTATCCAATTGCATCCAAAACAACAAAACTCAATATTGCACATCATCCCATAAATTCGGCCAAATGGGGGTTTTTACCTCAACTTATTTTCCATCAAATTGAATCCATACACAAGCTTAGAATCATGCTAGGATTAACATACTTGAAGCATGAACCAAGATAACAAACACACATCATTTTGGAAATTATCCAAGAAATTCGGCCAAGCAAGGGTTTTCATCCAAGATGTGTTTTCCAAAATCCAACATTTGATTAACACTCTCCTACAACCCAAGAACAACATACTAAAAGATGGGAGGAAGAAAATCATCCTAGCTTATAGCTAAGAACAAACCCATCATTCTCCAAAAATCCATATTTCTTCACTAATCTTCAATTCCAACAAGAAAAGAGAAGTAGGAAGGATGCTTACCACTCAAAGCACCCAATTTCTCTTTGATTCCAACTAAGAAGAAGAACTTCAAGCTTGAGGTGAGCTTCAATGGTGGCGTCGGCAGACGAAGAACAAGAGGAAGAAGAAGAAGAAAAGAAATGAAAATGAGATAAACTCATTTTATGGAAATATAAGTCAAATATATTTCTTTTCCACTTTCAACCCATCCCTCTCACTTTAAATAAGAAATAGCCAAGTGTCCTATTTCATCTCCCAATTCTGCCGAAAAGAACAAATGCTGCCCATACTCATTTTATTAATTTTGCAACCAAATACAATTTAACTCCCAACTTTTCCGAAAGTTCCAATTCTTTTTGTCCAAAAATAATTACCGAATTCCAAAATTAACGAAACTTGGACACAACCCTCAGAATATTATAACATTCACAGAACATATTTCAAAAGTTCATTTACCATTCCGGAGTGTCCTACCGAGCTCGCTGAACCCGAACCAAAACCCGACGTGCGAGCGTCTCAACTCGAACCGAAATTCCGCTACTCCAAAATTCTATAAAAATATCCATAAATTTCATCTTAAATTATAACACAACTTACCCCAAAGCCGTCAGAAAATTTCCATCCCGAGCCTCGGGATTCCGTCGCCCCGAGAGTCGCCCGAACCGAACGTCCCGCCCCAAATATTAAACTCCACAACCACCTCGGGACGTTTCCACGACTCCAAAACTGCAAACTGCTTCCAAAACTAATATCTCGGGAGTGCTACCGAGCCCGATGTACATCCCGAGACGACCCCTACAACCCCCCGGCGCCAGAAAAATATTTTCGGCGGAAACGTCCGGGGGACCCACACGACCTCAAATACGGAAGGGTTCGCCAAAATGATACTCGGATAGGGCTCGGGAGCCGCCTGAAAGCCGAAAAACGTGACCCGCAGGCCAAAACCGAGTCTCGGTCACCTTGGCCGCAACCCGCTCGGGGTGACCGTAACAGCCCGCCTGGTTCTTCTGAACGGGCGCAAATGCGACTCCTGCCCCTGCATTTAAAAATTGTGCAAATTAGCCAAGAACTTTGTTTTAAGCTTGAAATTAATTCCGGGGGCCCTATTTAACACAGTTTCACCCGAAATTAATTCCGAAACTTAAGAAAAGTTCATAGAATTTTCTGGTAATATTTAAAATGGTCCCGGAGCGCTGTTTTAAAAAGTTTTCGCCCGAGATAAATTTTAAAAATTACAGAAAGGTCCCTAAAATTTATTTGTTTGCTCAAATTTGACCCAGAACTTTATGAAAACATTAATTGAATATCAAACTTGTTGAATGGGTGTTTTAGCATGTTTGGATGATTCTTTGATGCATGGTACACGGTTATAGCCTTGGGATGAATGGATGTATTTTGGGTAAATACGACCTGCGCGTCGTGCCTCTTCTTATATTCTCATTGTAAAATTCTCTTCTCATCTACTCCCCTCTATGTAAAAGAGGTTTCTTAAATGTAATTTAATTGTAATGACAAACACTTGGACAAGAAGATTGGATCGAGAAGACTAAGGAAGAAAGGCGTTGACCCAAGAGACGCTAGCAAGGAAGAGACTATTATAGGTCTTTTTCTTTCTAGGTTTTATGGATCCCTTTGCTCGGGATACATCTAGATTGGGCTATAACCGTGGTACGATCTATTTTCAGTAATAGATGGCATGTTTAATCAACCGGAGAAATATAAAACTGGTGAGACCAATTAAAATCCCTCAACGCATATCAAGCTCATGGTCTTCCATAGCGAGACACGTCGAATAGCTCGATCATCGTGTGGTAGGTTTCGCCAAAGCGAGGTGCCACACTTTAATCTTGATTAAAGGCATGTTCTAGGTGATGGGTCGGGCTTGACCATTCCACCAACACGGTTGGCAATTTGGAGACCGATTGAGTGGGAGTTAAGTGAGTAGGTTTCGCCAAAGCAGGTTGGCACTGTAACTCTACTCAATGATACAAGAATTGCACACGGTGCAATTGGCAAGGTAGCCTACCTAAAGTTACCGTTATTCAAACACTAGCCAAAGCAGGTTTGAGTTGAACAGGGAACTCATAGATCTTGTCCCGCTAAGAATGTCTATTCGCTCAGACATTCCGAGGTGATAGTGAGGGCTATTATCTTGAAGAAAATAGTGGGAACCCTTTTAATCAAAAGTCCTTATTAAAGGAGAAATTAAATAATTGTGTTCTTACTTTTTCTGTATGTTTACTTGTTGTAGATAACCATGTCGCAAACCACACCCACTTTATCGTTATGACTGCCCTTGAGAAGGAGAAGCTCAATGAGGCTAACTTTCTCTCTTGGTTTCGTAATCTGAGAATTATCTTGATGCAAGAGAAGACAGTTATGTGCTTGAGGAGCCTCTGCCTGATGAGCCGGCGGCTACTACTCCCAGAGCGGAGCGTGATGCTATCTTGAAGCATCGTGCTGACTCTGTTGAGGTCTCATGTCTCATGCATATATCCATGGAGCCAACGCTGCATAAGCAACGTGAGGGAATGAGTGCTTATGATATGATTGAGCATCTCAAGACTCTATTTGGCAAGATGGCAAGGCAAGAGAGGTTTGAGATATCCAGGGCGTTGTTTCAGTGTAAGTTGGCAGAAGGCTCTCCTGTTGTTCCTCATGTACTCAAGATGATTGGGTATATAGAGGGACTCCAAAAGTTAGATGTCGGTCTGCCAGCTGATTTGGTCACTGATTTGATCTTGCAGTCTCTCCCGGAGAGCTATAACCAGTTTGTTATGAACTATAATATACATGATCTTCAGAAGTCTCTTCCCGAGTTGCTTAATATGTTGCGAACATCTGAGCACAATCTTCGTAGAGAGAAGGTTGTTATGGTTGTCCAGAACAACGGAGGGAAGGGAAGGTCCAGAACGAATAGGAAGGGAAAGGGTAAGGCTAAGGTAGCCAAAACCGCTATCCCAGCTCCTAGTCAAACACTGAAACCATCTGGGGGTTAGCAAAAAGGTGCAAAATTGCTTCCATTGCGGGAAACAGGGACATTGGAGGCGAGACTGCAAGCTCTGGATAGAGGAGACCGAGAAGGGCGCCATGGGCAACACTTCAAGTATCCTTGTTATAGAGTTACATGTTGCTACTGCTACATCTTGGGTGTTAGACACTGGATGTGGATCTCACATTTGTTCAAATGTGCAGGATCTAAGGGAAAGTAGAACATTGGTAAAGGGAGAAGTGGATCTTCGAGTTGGCAACGGAGCACGGGTTGCTGCTGTAGCTGTTGGATCCTGCTTTATTACTTTACCCACTGGATTAGCTTTGGAACTTGAAAACTGTTATTATGTGCCTGTGATTTCCAGAAATTTGATTTCTTTTTCTTGTTTGGACAAGAAAGGTTTTCATTCGTTATAAAGGACAATGTTTGTTCCGTTTATTTGAATGAGATTCTATATGTTGACGCACATTTGAATAATGGTTTATATGTTCTAGACTTGCATAATCCAATCTATAACATCCAAGCTAAGAAGATCAAATCTAATGATTCAAACGAAACGTATCTTTGGCATTGTCGATTAGGCCACATAAACGAGAAACGCATAGCCAAACTCCATGAAAGTGGGATGTTGGACTCATTTGATCTCGGATCATATGAGACTTGAGAAGCTTGTTTACTTGGCAAGATGGCAGGCACCATTCGCTGGAAACAGTGAAAGGGCCACTGAGGTGCTGGAGCTTATTCACAGCGATGTGTGTGGGCCACTGAGCACTCAGGCTAGAAAAGGGTTTCGGTACTTCATTACCTTTACTGATGATTTCAGTAGGTATGATTATGTATACCTGATGACGCACAAGTCTAAGTCTGAGACTTTTGAAAAGTTTAAAGAATTTAAGAATGAAGTACATAATCAACTTGGAAAGAGTATCAATAAACTTTGATCGGATCGAGGTGGTGAGTACTTAACCCAAGAGTTTCTTGACTATCTGAGAGATTGTGGCATTGTGTCACAACTCACTCCGCCTGGAACACCTTAGTTAAATGGTGTGTCCGAGAGGAGGAATCGGACCTTGATGGATATGGTCCGGTCTATGATAGGTTACGCTGATCTTCCAATATCCTTCTGGGGCTATGCTCTTGAAACGGCAGCGTTTACACTTAACCGAGTTCCATCCAAGACAGTACAAACGACACCATATGAGTTATGGTGTGGGAAGAGACCCAGCTTGTCGTTTTTAAGAGTCTGGGGCTGCGAGGCTTATGTGAAGAAGTTAATCACAGATAAGCTCGAGTCCAGATCTCTTAAGTGTTCTTTTGTTGGGTACCCTAGTAAGACTAAGGGATACTATTTCTATGACCCCGTTGACCAGAAAGTGTTTGTGGCACGTACTGGCGTTTTCCTTGAGAGGAATTCTTTCATAGGAAACTGTGGGAGAGGCATAGAACTCGAAGAAATCCGAGAACAAGAGAATACTTCAGTTCTTGAGAGGGAACATGAACAGGAATCACATAGTAATGTAGTTGCACAACCTGTTCAAATAACACAAGACCTGCGTAGAAGCGGTAGAGCCCGAAATCAGCCACAGAGATACTACGGTTTCCTCATGACTGATTCCGGTGATGTGACTGTCATTGACGACGAGCCGACATCCTACCAGGAAGCTATGTCAGGACCAGATTCTGAGAAGTGGCTAGAGGCCATAAGATCTGAGATGGAATCCATGTCACAAAACCAAGTTAGAGACTTGGTCATTGCACCTAATGGGGCGAAACCCATAGGTTGCAAGTGGGTCTATAAAAGGAAGACCGACATTGATGGTAATGTAATTACCTATAAGGGGCGACTCGTTGCAAAGGGTTTCAAGCAAATTCATGGTATTAACTATGATGAAACCTTTTCGCCGGTTGTCATGCTTAAATCCATACGGATTCTTTTGGCTATAGCCGCATACCACGACTATGAGATTTGGTAGATGGATGTCAAAACTGCTTTCTTGAATGGAAAGCTACTTGAGGATGTGTATATGACACAACCCGAGGGTTTTGTCGATCCTAAAAACGCTCATAAGGTATGCAAGCTGCAGAGATCCATTTATGGATTAAAGCATGCTTCCAGAAGCTGGAATCTACGTTTTGATGAAGCAATAAAGGAGTTTGGCTTTATCAAGAACGAAGATGAACCTTGTGTATACAAGAAGGTTAGTGGGAGCGCTATTATCATTCTGGTGTTGTATGTCGATGACATACTTCTAATCGAAAATGATATTCCTATACTTCAGTCTGTCAAGATGTGGTTAGGAAAATGCTTCTCAATGAAAGACTTAGGTGAAGCAACCTATGTGTTTGGCATAAAGATCCATAGAGATAAATCGAACAGGTTGCTTGGACTAAGTCAGAGTACATACCTAGATAAAATTCTGAGGAGGTTTCATATGCATAAATCCAAGAGGGGATTCTTGCCTATGACCCATGGCACGCCTCTTTCCAAGACACAGTGTCCACAGACACGTGGGGAAAGGAAGCGAATGGATGGAATTTCGTATGCATCGGCAACCGGATCTATCATGTATGTCATGTTATGTACTCGATCGGATGTATCGTATGCTTTGAGCATGACGAGTAGATTCCAGTCAGACCCAGGTGAGAAACACTGGGTGGCCGTTAAGAACATTCTTAAGTTCTTGAGAAGGACTAAGGATGTCTTCTTGGTCTATGGAGGCGAATAAGAGCTTTGTGTAAAGGGTTACACAAATGCTAGCTTCCAAATTGACGTGGACGATTTCAGGTCGCAATCTGGGTATGTGTTTTGCCTAAATGGTGGTGCTGTGAGTTGGAAGAGCTCAAAGCAGCAGACAATCGCTGACTCTACAGTAAAAGCATAATATATTGCCGCCTCAGACGCTGCGAAGGAGGCTGTTTGGATCAGAAAGTTCATTTCAGAACTTGATGTGGTCCCTAGTGCTCAGGATCTGATCCAACTCTATTGTGACAACAATGGAGTGATCGCACAAGCAAAGGAACTACGATCTCACCAGAGATCCAAACATATCCTTCGGCGTTATCACTTGATTAGAGAAATCTTGGAGCGAGGCGATGTATCCATACAGAGAGTAGACACGGATTGCAATGTGGCGGATCCGCTTACGAAGACTCTAGCGCAACAGAAGCATGAGGGCCACTCTAGGTCTATAGGTCTCGGACATATGCTGGATTGGCTTTAGTGCAAGTGGAAGTCTGTAGGTGTATTCATAAAATCTTTCAGCTCCAATTCGCGGCAAGTAGATTGTACTCAACTTCCAAGCAACTCGACCGTCATTTCAATCACCCGATCAAGGCAAGTAGTGTAGGTGTATGTAATGCTCAAAAGCCATCCGACTTGTATTGGTTTTGGAACACTGACATAATTATTTAATTAAAGAGGCATTGTTCAGATTATTATTGTTGTCTTTGTTTTTGCGTTAATAAAGAACAAAATAATAATACAACCTTGGAACATACGATGTTCCTAAATGACCCTAGTCAAGTGTTATTTTAATCTCTTAGATGGTTCCATGTCTATGTTTCCGTTGTCCTTTTATTTTGGACAATTTCTGTCACTCATGTTTAGGTGATGGTGCAAAATTATCTTGTATTTCTTTCTCCAATTTTGTGATCCTTGTATTTCTTTCACATAGCCATTAAATATGTCATGGTAGACATAGGGTTTGCTTATATAGCACTAACTACTACGTAATGAAATTGTCGACTTAGCTGATGGGTCAAAGTCTTTTAATAGTATTTGAAATAATACAGATCTGTGAAATTGATCCCTGCACCAGCAAGTGTAAGTTGCAAGAGCAGAAGCTAATCTCTGAATTATTATTGAATGGAAAGCTCAGTTTTAAAGACTGAGATGCAACGGTTACAACCATGAAATCAGGGACAGAAACAATCGTGCAAAATCCTAAATTAAAATACTAATAACAACTTCTAAAGACTTGGTCTAATATCTTTAAAGATGCAACTTAACACCTAGTTTACCCAACATGTTTGACTAAACCCATCTTCTCTCTCAGCTTCTCAAATTGATCTACCTTCAGCTTAGTCATAATATCGAGAGTTGTTCTTCCGTGTTGCGTTGAATCATCTCCACAACTCCATCTTTGATCAAATTCCTCAGAAATGAAATCAGATATCTATATGTTTACTTATTCCATGCAAAATTGGATTCCGAGAGTTTGATGATGGAGTTGTTATCACAGAGATCATCGTGCTTCCTTCTTTTCACAACCTAGTTTTTCCAGACCCTCCTTAACCAAATAGCTTGACACACACGGTGAGATGTTGCAACAAACTCGCTTGAAAGAGTGGATAACGTGACCACAGTCGCTTCTTGGAGGACCATGAAACTGCACCTTCTCCAAACATAAATATGTAAGCAGATGTACTTTTCCTATCCTCAATATCACCTGCATAATCACTATCGTATACCCAACCAACTTCTCTTCTATACCTCGTCTATAACATATACCCAAATCTGCAGTAGCTTTAAGATACCTCAACACACGTTTGGCACCCACGTTTGGCACCCTGAAGATGCATATCAGTGGGTTTCTCCATGTATCTGCTAATCAAACTAACAGAATACATCAAGTCAGACCTGGTAGCAGTCAAGTACATTAAGCTACCAATGATTTGCTTAAAATAAGTAGCATCCACCATGTCTCCACCTCCTGCTCGTGTGAGTTTAACTCCTGGAACCACTGGATTTTTCACAGCATTGCTATTTGTCATCCCAAAACGTTCTAGAACCTCTAAAGCATACTTTTTTTGATTAATACTAATGCCTTCTTCCGTCTCATCTTCCCCAGATCAGTCATGGAGAACTCATTCATCATATCTTCATTATCACCAGTTTTTGTCTATGGATGAGTCAAAGTTTTCATAGTTGTTTGGTGAGGCGATGGATGACGATGCATCCTTCGGTCACAGAGTGTCCTGGAGGTCTAAAAATTGGCCATTACATAGATTCGTGATGAGGCAATGTCCTTGGGGGTAGTGTAGACTAGCGTTGTTACACGTTGACAACGTAGATGTTTTATGACCTGACAAGGTCTGAGTCCGTGATCCTATTATTAGATCAGGATTGAACAGCTCCGACCGGTCTGGTGCGGAGGGTTTGTCGATCGTTGTAGTGTGATCATTCGCCGCTCTGACTGATCAGGTGCAGAGGGCGTGTATCTGCAGTTGCTTTAAGAGAATTGGACATATATTGAGGAACAAACACGATAGCTTTGTATTAGTGGGGAAACATTATACATAGTATGAGCGTAGGTCGTCCGCATGATAGTTGCAAGGGAGTGTTTTTCCGTTGTGGCCCTGTTGTTCAAACACGCCTTGTCTTACTTGGCGGTGTGTTATGTATGGGCCATCCCTGCTAGGCGGTAGGACTCCGTCCTTTGGTTCGCGGTTGGCCAAGTTTGAGCGGAGCAGGGCGAGTCCGCCCACACGTAGTGATTTGGGTATGACTTTGGCGTCGTGCCTTGTGTCGATACGTTGTTTGAAAGCGAA
This sequence comes from Stellera chamaejasme, assembly GCA_024586325.1. NCBI lineage: Eukaryota > Viridiplantae > Streptophyta > Magnoliopsida > Malvales > Thymelaeaceae > Stellera > Stellera chamaejasme. Next base: position 16,262,314 of record CM044987.1, on the reverse strand, counting down.
CATTCTGAAGCGTGCGCCTTCACGGAGTTCTTCCAGAAGGTCAAGCTTTGAGCGAAGGCCGTGGTTATTGGCCTCATTGGTGAAGTTAATTGTCCGTATTGTTGGGAGATCTGCTTCGATTAAGAGGAGTGCCTCAGTTCCGTATACGAGGGAGAAGAGAGTTTCGCCCGTAGGTGTTTGTCGGGTTGTGCGGTAGTCCCAAAGCACGCTTGGTAGTTCCTGCACCCATCGCCCCTTTGCTCCAGTGAGGCACTTTCTGAGTCCCTCTTTCAGTGTGCGATTGGTGACCTCTACCTGCTCGTTGGCTTGGGGGTGGGCCACAGGGGCATATAGCATTTGGATGTTGTTGTCTTCAGCCCATTCCTGTACTTTGTGGCTGGCAAACTGAGTTCCATTGTCCGTGATGATGGCGCGGGGGCTTTCATATCAGCATACTATGTTCTTCCAAAGGAAGCCGATGATGTGTTCTGATGTGAACCTCCGGGACGGGTTCACGCTGAAGAGCCCAATTATATGTGCAAGCGAGAGAAAGAATAATACGAATAGTAGCTGGTTTGACAACAAGACGTGAAGGTATCATAAAAGTAAATACCTGCCTGCTGATGGAAGCCTTTCTCCATAAAGTATGCCACTGGAGGGGTCCTTCCCTGCAATGTATGTTGGAGGGTCAGCTTCTACTTACTTCCTTCACAGGTGGTTATTATCCAAACAAGAACTTAAGTATGATGGATAAAGAACCTTTCTTGGAATACATGAGCACATCTTTTCATATTACAAATTTTGATGCTAGTTCTAATCTAATTACTTGGTTGGCTTCAAATTGGATGAGAACTAGCCTTCCATATCACTTGTCCTACAAGGCCGACGCGTGATCTTCATTAGAAACTGAAAGGTGGTGCGTGAAAATGGGTGGTGGTGTGTGGATGATGCAAAGCTTCCACTTTGAACTGAATTTGGCCCCCTGAGGATCATATCACGTTTAGAGGTTATCCTTGCAAGTGGTTCCACCTCGACCCATTTGGCGAAATAGTCAATTGCCACTACGCAGAACCGGAATTGACCTGGTGCTATTGGCATTGGGACGATTAGGTCGAGGCCCCTTAGGGCGAAGGGAATGGGGTTTGTGATTGCGGGTGACTCTGTAGAGGGGAGTCGCTGTACTCTGGAGTTGATTTGGCATTGATGGCATTTTTGTACCATTGCCATCGCATCTTTTTTCAGTGTTGGCCAATAGTAGCCCAGGCATCGAGCTTTATGAGCCAATGTGTCTGCTGCAATCTAGGCACCGTAGGAGCCTTGATGTATGTTCTCGAGCACCACGTGCCCCTCGCAGTTGCTAAGGCAGCATTGGAGCGGAGAAGAGTATCCTCGGCGCCATAGGAGGTCATTGATGAGTACAAAATCGTGTTGTGCGAGTATGGAACTTGTTACGTCTGACGTCTTCGTCGGTTGTCTTTAGCTGGGCGATGATGGCGGTTGGCCAGTCTTTTGGTTCCCTCGGAGCTACGGTCATGGCACCGAAGTCCAGTGGTTCGACGATTGAAGGTTTGGCGAGGGTCTCAGAATCCGAGTTGGTTTTTCCTTTTGATAGCAAGTCATCTTTATCGTTTTTCGAGCCTGGGATGTGAATGAAGATGACCTCTTCAAAGCCTGTGCGCAAGGAATGGATGAGCTTGAGATATTTGATAAGGGTGGGGTCTTTGCATTCTGAGATACCTTGGATTTGGTGGATGACCAACTGGGAATCATTGTGAATGTTGAGGCGGCGGATGCCGGCTCTTAGTGCCATTTTTAGGCTCGCGGCGAGCGCCTCATATTCTGCAACATTGTTAGTCACTGGGAATTGGAATGTGACTCGTAAAGAAGATTCCATACCTAGAGGTCCTTGCAGGTAGACACCACCCGCTGGTGAGCTTGTTTTTTAGGCGGCATCGACAAACATATTCAATTCTGGTGGTATCGGTTTTGCTGGTAGTTCTGGTCCATGGGGATTCGGCATTTTCGCGATAGCGTATTCAGCGAGGATATCTACGAAGGCTTGTCCCTTTATTGCCTTGCGCGGCTCGTAGTTGATGTGGATGCTTACACTCATCCTTGGAATATACCAAGATATCATCAATGAACACAATCACAAACAAATCCAGATATGGTCGGAAAATTCGGTTCATCATATCCATGAATGCTGCTGGAGCATTACTCAAATCGAATGACATAACTGTATACTCGTAGTGTCCATACCTGGTTCGGAAAGCTGTCTTCAGTATATCCTCTTCCTTCACCCGAAGCTGAAAGTATCTCAATCTCATATCTATCTTCGAATTTTTTTTCGCTCCCTTCAATTGATCAAACAGGTCATCAATCCTGGGTAATTAATGCACAGTTTCAATGTCCCATCCTTCTTCACAAATAACATTGGAGCACCCCAAGGAGAAGTGCTCGGTCGAATGAATCTTTCACAAGCAACTCATCAAGCTGCTTCTTAAGTTCATCCATCTCCGAAATTGGCATACGGTAGGGGGGAACAAATATAGGAACAGATCCTAGCTGAAGCAAAATCTCAAACACAATCTCGCCTTCCGGAGGCATGCCCGACAAATCCTCGGGAAATACCTGCAGAAAATCTCGCACAATTGATATCCGATCTAACTCATCCCTGAAATCAGTTGAATTCAGACTAGAATACTCATCCTCATCAATCACAGATATCTCATCCAGAATCTCTAATTCCAGACTATGTATCTCACACACACATCGAGAAGAAGTACATAAAGGAAGTACCTCCCTAAGATAGCACAATCTATCTTCACACCATTTTGAGATAACCAATCCATACCTAAAACCACATCATACCTCGGGATATCCAACACAAGCAAATCGGTGGGAAATCTGATATTTTTCCACCGTAATCACACAATCCTTGGCTATCTCATTTGAAACCAAACACCGACTCCCAGCTTTTAATCAATGACATATGCGGCATAGAATAGATAGACAGATGTTGGGACATAACATATCTATGTGCAACAATGGATATCGAAGCACCTGTGTTGACACCCAATTTTGTCCGTGGTAGTAATTTAGGTTTTGTGATTTTCGTTATTTTTCAGTATTTTCATTTTCACGTGATTTTTGTCGTTATTTTATGTGATTTTTGTCACTTGTGTATTTTACATGATTTTTTTCGTTTTAAATATTTCGCATGTGCTTTTGTCATTTTTGTTATTTTCATGAACCTTTTTTTTGTGCTTTTGTTAATTTCTTCATTTTCGTTTTTTCACTTTATTATTTCGTGTACTTTTTTTTTAATTTCGTAATTTTATGAATTTTTGTCATTTTTCATGAACCCCTACCATCACCACCGTTGGAACCATCGGCCGGATCTCCACCATCTGGACCCAAGTCCGCCGCGTAAAGTCACCGAAAACCGGCCGCCGCCTGACCGCCGCCGCCAAGCCCAGAATCCGCCGAACTTGAAGAAGAAACAGCAACTTTTCGGGCAAATTACAACTTGTGGTCCTTTTCCCTTTACTTTCAGCTTTGTTTCACTTAAATCCCTTTATTTGTCCACAGCTTAATTCAAGCCACTCTTTCAACTTTAAAACTCTACACTTTGGGCACTAGGCCTAAACCCTTTTGTGTGTTAGCTAATATTTTTGTCATTATGTAATTATTTTAATTTTGTTTTCAAGATATTTTGAATTTTTATTAGCTATCTAAATTACTAAAAAATCTTTTCTTTTATTGTCTTTTTAGTGTGGTTATTTGTCTTTTTTCTTTGTCTTAAAATCAAGTAAATTTCTAAAAGAACCTGTGGTACTAATTTTTGGGCGTACGAAAATTAACCATTTTTCTACGTAACTGACAAACGATTCCAGATCTCTCATAGACCATTTTCAGGTTTCCAATCGACCTAGGAAAAAGATTGGTGGCGACTCCTGACGAAAACCACGTCGCTACAACCTGTATAAAAAAGGACATTCACACGCATATCATTTAGAAGTAGGGTACCTTTCATTGCTCCCTATTGTGCAGACTCGCCTCTCTCGATCTGGAATACTCTTCCAGCCCTCAGTTGCTGTCGCGGAGGAAGGGGAAGTCGTGGCTGCTGTCTAGCACCTCCTCGTGTCATTCCTCGTCCTGCCGGTGCACTACACAGAGGTCTCGGCCAGTTGCCGAAATCTCTCCTCGGCACTACCTGTGAACAATCCCTAATCCATTGGTCAGCGGACCCACACTTCAGGCATCTACCCGTCTCTCGATAACATGGTCTGCGAGAATGAGATACTCCACAGGTCGGGCACACATCAGATGAAGATGCCACTGCTTTCCCTTCACACACGTGCCAGCCTTAGGAGCCTTCCCGGTGTTCTGGGAAAACCTTCATGGACTTGTACCTCTCCCGCTCTCTGGGGGTAGGTATGGTGCATACCTGCTCTCGATCTCCTTCTATTACACAAGCTGGGCCTTCCGTGTCGCTATGTGGTAGGAGGTAATGCCCAAAGGTCGCAAAGCTACTCGGATGACAGGTCATAGCCCTCGCATGAACCTCTTAGCCTTTTTGCTCCTCCATTCCGTGATACTGCGGGACATACCGAACCAATCAATCAAACTCATGTTCATACTCCAACACAATCATGCTGCCCAATGCTAGATTATCGAATTGAGTGTCGCAAGTCTCGGACCGCGTCTCCAATATACTACTCCTGGAACAGTCGGCTAAACACATTCTAAGTCATATCGGTGTCGTCGGGCTCTCCTCTTGTAGCTAGCTCGGCCCTGTGCCCGCTCCTGATACTTTCCCACCAGATGACAGCTCGGCCCTCCAGATTATAAGTGGCCAAAGATACCATCGTGGTAGGAGGGAACTCCAACCTCTCGAACATAGAGTTGATCCGGTTATACCAGATCTCAGCTGCCTCGGGACTAGGGCTGTAAACGAGCCGAGCCGAGCCGAGCTCGAACTGTGCTCGGCTCGAAAGTTTTTGTTCGAGCTCGAGTTCGGCTCGATAGCTTGACGAACTTTGATGATACGAGCTCGAACTCGGCTAGAATGACTGCTCGAGTTCGGCTCGATTGCTCGATTTCGGCTCGAAAACCTGTAAACGAACATTAGGGGGTTTCAAACTTAGAAATTAGGGGATGAGTTTTTCGCATAATAACTAAGGGTTTGAGAGGTGGGTGAGAAAAGTGAGTAATTAGGACCCAAGTTTGAGGAGCCCGTGAAATTGAAGGGAGCTAGGGTGTGGATTTGGCGCATGACTTGTTTAGATACTTGATTTATCAAAGATAAAATGGTGATCAACATGATGAGTTGTTTAGATCGACATCACTATCTTGTTAGATCGACATGACTACCTAGTTAGATCGACATCACTAACTTGTTAGATTGACATACATAATTAATTGATCGATAAAATGGTGATCAACATGATGAGTTGTTTAGATCGACATGACTACCTAGTTAGATGAATATCACTAGTTTGTTAGATCGACATACATGCTTGATTGATCAGAAAAAAATGGTGATCAACATGATGAGTTATTTAGATCGACAACACTACCTAGTTAGATCGACATACATACTTGATTGATCACCATAAATGGTGATTAGCATGATGAGTTGTTTAGATCGACATCACTACCTAGTTAGATCGACATCACTAACTTGTTATCGACATACAAACTTGATTGATCAGCATAAAATGGTATTCAACATGATGAGTTGTTTAGATCAACATCACTATCTGTTAGATCGACATGACTACCTAGTTAGATCGACATCACTACCTTGTTAGATCGACATACATAATGAATTGATCAAAGATAAAATGGTGATCAACATGATGAGTTGTTTAGATCGACAAGACTATTTAGTTAGATCAACATCACTACCTTGTTAGATCGACATACATACTTGATTGATTATCATAAAATGGTGATCAGCATGATAAGTTGTTTAGATCGAGATCACTACTGTTGATGGGAAACTTTGTTTATATTTTATGATTAATTTTGGAGGCAGTTGGACAAAGTTTCCCTCACATTATCTTGAATTTGATTATTCTGCAAACAACAGGGTTAAATTGACAATTGGAGGAAACTTGAGGAAGAGTTGAAGTTTTGTTCTCAAAAAAATTGCACACGGCGATCGCCAGAGATATGTGCATGACAATCACCGTAAAACCAGGGTTTCGCATCAGTTTGTACGTGGTGATCGCCATGTAGACATTCTGAAATTGTACATGGTGATCACCATGGCCTGATTTTCAATCTTAACGTGGAGTTGATTTGGACCGTTGGATGGAGGGCAACTTAGTGCATCCTATTTAAAGAAGCTGAGGCAGCCACAGAAACAACACATTACACATTTTCAACATTTCAAAAGAAGAACAAAGACAAGGTGGAGGAGCATAACACGGAGGGGAAGAGGCTTCACCATGGAGCTCTCCAAGCTTCATCTCTTCATTGTTTGATGATTAATTCTAGGGTTCTTCTTATTTTTTGTGTAGATTTCATTTCTAAAGTCAGATTTAACTAGTTCTCTCATTTACTCTCTCATTTAGGGATTTGTTCAACTTGAGCTAATTTCCACCATGAACATGGGTTTTCTCCAAATCTATCTATTTATGCTTTTCATCATGTTTAGTAGCTAATTTCTTATTATCTCTTAGGAATTTGTGAAGCTTAGACTATGGGTATTTGATTTTAGGGTTTGATAAATATTGCTTGAATGTTTATGTTTGGATTACTTTGTGTTTATTGATTAAACACCTTGAGAGAGGGTTTTTGTGATATGGTTTGGTCTTAGAGATGAGAGAATCATATTAGAGCATAGAGAAATCCATGCTAGAATAATTGTAGAATGAAAATTCATGATCATTCTAGGAGGAGAATAGATTCATTGCACAATAGATTAGGGAACAAGAGATTGTTGCTAATTTACCTCTAAATACACCTTGAGAGAGGGTTTAGACTCAATAGATTTTCCTGCATAAATGCAAACAATATTTAGAAGTGCCTTTACAATGTTATGCCCATAATCTAGGTGGAACAAATATTCCTAAGAGATAATTTAGTATAATTAGGTTGTTAATCACTCTAGTCCCTCTTTAGTTTAATTGTTGTACTTGTTCAACCAATTCAGTTCTTGTTCATGCGTGTTAGTTTAATCCTCACTGTCAATCAATTTCTTAGTGTAGACAAGTAGTAATTCACACACAAAATACACAATAATCCAAGTCCCTGTGGTTCGACCGGTACTCCGGTTTTATTACTTGCGACCACCGTACACTTGCGATGAGCTCACGACAACTACCTAGTTAGATCGACATACATACTTGATTGATCGATAATATGGTGATCAACATGATGAGTTGTTTAGATCGACATCACTACCTAGTTAGATCGACATCACTACCTTGTTAGATCGACATACAAACTTGATTGATCAACATAAAATGGTGATCAACATGATGAGTTGTTTAGATCGGCATCACTACCTAGTTAGATCGATATCACTACCTTGTTAAATCGATATCACTACCTTGTTAGATCGACATACATACTTGATTACTTACACATGAGGTCCTGAAAAACCATATGTTTATTATATATATATATATATATATGGCTTGATAGCTCGATAACCTATCGAACCGAACTCAGTTCTGCTCGAAATCGGCTCGATAAAATTATCGAGCCCTGAACTCTGCTCGAACTCGAACTCGTAGCTCGATAAGACAATGTTCAATAACACACGAGCCAAGTTCGAGTTCAAGTAAGTTCGATAAGAGCTCGACTCATTTACAGCCCTACTCAGTATCACCTCTTCCATTAAACTTCGGGGGAGTTAGGCGCTGGAATCTCTCAAGCAACTTGCTCGGGCGTTCATGTCCCTCTCTACGCCTCCTAGATCGGTGTGACTACTCATCCTCCTCCTGATCCTCATCTCGATGTCGCCTACGATGTCGGCCATGCACATTATCTCGAGAGTGGTCATGAACAGTACGATCATGTCGGGTGACATGGCCAACCTCAGAACGTACCCTCCGAGCTCGAGGGTGCCACCTCTCCTCATCTATACTCACATCCTCATATCTTGCCTCTTCTCTCACATCCTCGCGCATAGGTGGGCTATTATCTGTCATAGCGTATGGCTCATTATGCCCCACACCACTCACATCCGCATGCCGATGTTGCTTAGCACAACGCCCCCGTGTTATTTGTCCTTCCCGTGATGTACCGTGGCAGCCATGCCAAACTATCCTCGATCCGCTCAAGGACTGTATCAAAGCCGGAGGAACTCGTGGTTTTGGACCCATCACTTGTGGCGTAACTCGCTGAGGTTCGTGATCTCCGTCTGTCTCTCTTGATTCCGCTCTTGGCCCCCATGAGTATCCACCATATTTCTAAGTATTTCACAAGAAAACCAAAGAACACATATATAACGGTTAAACACCTAGAAACTAGCAAGCAGCAATATTCCAATAGACCCTGTATATACAAATTTTAAATATTCGTATTCTTCTATTCTTCGTAAAAAAAAGGTTTGAGACTGTCAAATTATGTTTTTCTCCAATTTCCTTACGTGGTTTGTTTTCCAATTTTCGTTTTACATGTATTTTTTTAATTATTTAAGTTACCCATTTCATTTTTCAATATTTATACATTGCTAACACACCTACGAATTTATTGTTTAGTACTCCATTTGTCCCTAGAAGTAAATGATTGTTGCGTTTGACTTAATTTTTTACTCTAGAGAATTTCATAAAAAAACCTATTAAAAATCTATTTAAAATTAAAAATATTGATTTATGATTTCCATATAAAATTTTGACCATATATTTAGGATAAGTGAAGAAAAATATCATGGATTAAATGGGTAACCTTCATCCGTGATCCCTTAAGTTATGTACATAATTGATGTTGTTTTAAGATTTTGGTTCATTTTCATCCTAGAGAATTTGAATTTATCAATATTGAGTTCGTTAACAGACCAAATATTCCCGAATATTCCGTAACGGAAAAAATACATGATATCCATGTCACTATTCTAATAATCAATTTAACCCAACACTTTTAAAAACGAACTAATTTTTCCTAAATTTAACCCATCGTGCTCACTTTCTTAGATTGATAACCAAAAGGATCCAGATCAAATGAAAAATACATTTGTATTATGTTATTACGGAATATTCAGTATGGACAAGTGTACCCATAACATCGTAAGTTAAGTACACTAGTTGTCAACTACACTCAACCCTGCCCCGCCCTTAGCCCTCGTAGGCTAGCTTCGCTCTTATCTAAACGGCGTACAATGCTCCATCGGTCCCTCCTTCGCCACCGCCGCCGGCTCCGCTGCTACAAGTACTTCTCCACCGTCCCACTCTCTCATCCTGTCTATACTATATGGTCCGCCAATACCGAACTCGGAAAAACCCTCGTTTCTACTGGTCAAACCCCAGAAAACTCGTCTACCTCAAACCTCTTCAGACCGGCTTCCCTTCAGACTCCGACTCTCGTTCTCTTTTCCAAAAGCTCTCATTGCTCTCTTCCCTTCGAGCTTCTCCTCTCGTTTCCTCGCATTCCGTCCTCCATTCCTCCCTCGCCGCCGCTAAATCTTTTGGCCTCGGCAAGTATGCTGGCGTTGATTCGACGCAGATGTGTCGATTAGGTTTCGCGAGGCTAATCGATCACCCGGCAATGGGGTTCTGAAAGGGGGTTCTCCGGAGCTTGTTTGCGAGACCTTCTACACTTGGGAAGGGGCATTGTCCCCACATTTGGCGGTCGAAAGGGAGGGAGGGATGGTAGAGGATTCCACGGTGGTTGGAATGGTTGAGAAGAGGCTGAGGGAGGAGTTGGTAGGGATTGATATGGAGGCCTTTTGCCTGGTAGAGACTGCTGGTGGCGTTGCCAGTCCAGGGCCCTCTGGAACTCTCCAGTGCGACCTCTATCGGTATGATGCTTTTCGTCTCCATGATTTCTTCACTGATTTTAATTGAACTTTCTCTGGTTCGTCATTCCCTTCCAAATACTAGTTTTACGTTTCCCGTTGATTGCTGATGCTGGTTGGCTCACTGCACTCTTTGTTGTTATACATGGGACCAGGCCCCTACGGTTACCTGGTGTTCTTGTTGGAGATGGACGCCTGGGTGGTATTTCTGGAACAATTTCTGCTTATGAGAGTTTAAAGCTGCGTGGCTATGATATTGTAGCTATAGCCTTTGAAGATCATGGCAATGAAGTGCTATTGATGTCATATCTGAGGAATAGGTAAATGTGGATTAGCTATTGCATCTGATTTCCACCTACAAGAAGGTGTTGTCAGCAATGACATCTATCCGCCATAGAACTGTATGGTTTTGCGTTCTTGGAAAGTTTTAGACATTGAATTTTGACAACATCCCATGAGGAATATCATGCGAGAAATGTCCTTGTAGTTGAGTCTTGGGTTAAGGTTAAGTAGAGTGATTTATGTGCTCAATTTTTCTATCCTTATGACATCTACATGTTTACTTGTTCAGTAGAATTGGAGACATGTCTAGATTATTAACTATAACTTAAATTTTTTTCATTATTTGGCAACGTTCCTGTTCCTGTTCTACCTTCCTTTCCTATTCTTATTTCATAACCTAAATTATAGGCTCAACAAGTTCCTGTTGGCATGCCAAAAAAGTCATTGTAGTTGGGCTCTTGGGCATAAGGTTTAGTAGGACGATTACTGTGCTTAATGTTTATAATGACATACAAGCTTGTTCCTTCAGCAAACTTAAGCAAATACACGTCTAGTTTATTGTCCATAACTTAAAATTATTTCATTATTTTACAGGGTTCCTGTTCTTGTTCTACCTTCACTTCCTGTAGAACCATCAGATGACCTGATGAAATGGTTTGATGAATCTAAAAATGTTTTTGATGTTTTAAAAGAAATTATGGTTCATGCTTACTCGGAGAGGATAAAGAGATTAAGTGAAATGCCTAAGATGGCAGGAGATATTTTCTGGTGGCCATTTACTCAGCATAAACTTGTACCTACAGGAGCTGTCACTGTTATTGATTCACGTTGTGGTGAAAACTTTGCAGTTTCTAGGGTCTGTGTCCTTGTTGTAAAGTTAGACAATGTAGCTTTGTTCGCTTTTTGAATTTTCTGTTAAGATTTTCTTTGGATGTTCTTTCCTCTATTGCATAATAATTGTTGAAATATTATCTGCATGATTTGTATGACAGGTTCCAAGTGACAAATGCATTGCTCAACAATTTGATGCTTGTGCTAGTTGGTGGACTCAAGGACCAGACGCCAGTTTACAGGTCATCTATGTGTATATGGAATTGTAGTTCCACGTTTAATATTTTGTCTCTTCTCTTTTCTTTTCCTTTATCACATTTTTTAACTGTCAGTCTTTCCGATGTACGCCCCTCCTCTGTCTCTGTGTCTGTTAGTTTCCGGTTTACTAGTAAATCTCTTTCACTTGATTTCATTAGTATGTTGTGTCTTCACGCTCCTCTACTCACTAGGAGGTTCAGGTGCTTGCTTTCTTTCCCCCGTATTTAAACTAGGTTGAAGGTTGCCCATATTGTCAGCTGATAATGATCAATATTTGATCAGAATATGAGATCTTTACATGATAATTAATTCAACAGTTTAAAAGTTTACATGATTATCGTATTACATTATTATCCCAACTGGAACATAAATCCATGCAAAAGCAAAGGGGCACTGCCTTACCTTCTTGATGCAACCTTCCTGCAAACGAACTCTGAAATAGTATTGCAAAACCTTAGTAGTAATTGTTTATACAGAGAACATGGGAAAACATGTGCGTATAGAAAAATTCATATTTCGTCTGCTCATCCTTCATAGATGAACTATAAATTCTGTGGTTGAATTACCTTGTGTTTTGTGAATTTATTGGCACTAGACTCTGGAGAATATATAGATTACCATGTAAATAAAAGAGCACAAGACCGAAGCATGATGAATTAATTAATACAAAGCACGAGTATCATAAAGTCAAATTTCCCATGAATTCTTAAGTTACTAATGAAGAGTTCAAACTATTGCATTCTGTTCTGGAAACTATATCCTGAACCAAGTGTGCTTGTGACGGGAAGATACTAGTTATTTTACCAGCAAAGGTAAAATTCCTTACTGTAATTCAAGCAAATAATGTTTTCATCATGCAAAGATTCTCTTAATTTCTAAGCTATTATCTTGTTTGGTTCATTATTGGGTTCTGCCAACTTTTTAAATACTTCTCAGAAATATTGTGAAAAGACAAAATCTCCTTAAATTATACAACTTCGAGGTTGAATTGCTCATTTTCTTAGATCTATCTATTGGTAGATTCTGTTTGGAAATGGTCAAGTTTCTGAAGGGATCTTTAATTCGGTAAATTGTTTAGGTGAATGCAGACTGAGCTAGCAAGAGACATCGGCTATGCTGCTGCAAGATTTGGTCATGTTATGTTTCCTGAAAACGTCTATGAACCAGCACTGGAATGTGTTGAGGCTTTGCTCGAGGGTGTAGGGACAGGTTTGTAACTTATGCTAATAACGCAAAGTTCAATGCCCCTTATTGTCATCTACAACATTGTACATTTTAATTAAATTTCTGAAAAATGTGCTTCCATTGGTATGAAATTATTGTTTTGTATTTTACTCTTTTTCTTTGATTAATGCAATCCAAAAAAGTGTAACAACTTTAGCATGTGCATTCCATTAAACCTCTGGTTTTCAATAACAGAATGCTTCTACCCTATTGGCCTTGCCCAGCTAACTTTACTTTTACCCCTTTTCCATTCCTATCAGACACAAGATGTTGATTCTTCCAATCATCAAAGCCTTAATTTGATTTAAAAATGGGATAAAGATGCTAGAAGTCTTGGAACTTAGTTTCAATGTTATTTAAGTCCCAAAGCGCTAGAAATTTAATAGAAGTTATATAACTTTTAATGTTCATTTTTATCAACCCACTGTTCAAATAAATGGTTTAAAGAAAATTCCATCCTTTAATGTAGGATGTGCCTAATTGTGACTGGCATGGTTGCAACTGACAAGTGCTTTATCTGTACGCTTTTACATTATTGCATTACACGTTTTCTTGTGTATATTTAGTCTTCTATCTTGAGAGATTTTGTAATTTGTAGGATATGCTTGATAAAGAGTTTAGCGATTTCACTTCAGATGGACCTTCTCACTGTAATTTAAACTGATATGTCTATTTAATGAAAGGCATAAAAGCATGAATGGTTATATCTTGTACCATTATGTGAATACTTATCAGGGTTGACAGAGGACTTTCAAGGGATGTAGTACTTTGTTTCAGGTTGGGCATCTCGTGTGTACTTCTCCGACAATGGTTCAACTGCTAATGAAATTGCTCTCACGATGGCATTTCGTAAATTTTTGTTTGATCATAATATCCTTGTTAATCCTGTAAGGAATGGTGCAATTGAAAGTTTTATCAACCTGAAGGTGAGCTTTCAGATGTTTTTAACTTGGACATACTTAAATTTGTTTTTGCATCAGAAGCTAGAACCTTTTCTTCATGGACCTGTGGAAGATATTTGAAGCTAATTGGTTCTTATAGATTAGAATATTGAGAAAAGCTTAACTTAGAGCCATGCACAATCCGCGTAAGAAAATCAATAGAAAAAATAGGATAAAAGGAAAACAAAGAGAACAACTGCCAAATTATGCTCAAATGTTAAAACCGTCAACTTCTTTTACTACCTAATATTCTCCTGCTATTGCAGGGTAAGAATAAAAAAAATTATTACACAATTATTCTGCTTTTCTAATCTACTTATATTTTTCAATCTTACAGGTGTTTTTATTTTTTGTAACCACAAACTAGAACCTTTATTGTTCATGGACCTGGGGAGACAATTTTAATCTGGAAGAGTTTTTAAAAGTGAGAAAGTTAAACTCAGTCAAGTAATCATCAGTGTGGACCAAACAGAAAATTTGTTTGCAAATGTTGACATTGTCAACTTTCTCTCCTACCTAAAATTCTCCTGTTATAGCAGGGTAAAGATAAAAAATAGTTATAGGCATGGTGTTTTTTTTACTACTCGATGAAAATTTGCGCCTTTTAGGTGTCTATTGAAAAATTAAGCAAAAATGTAAATAGTTAGACATTCGTCAGGGCAGTTGTTATACCTTAAGTATGCGTATTTCCACTGGTCCACCATTGTAACTTGAAATGACGTTGAATTCATAAGCCTAGTGCTAATAATGGTTCTCGTTGCACAACAATTGTGGGATGTACTGTTTCGGAGTATTGATTCATTTTATGTTACAGCTAAACTTTTATTTGTTTATGCATACTTTTTTAAAAAGGTTCCCTTATTGGACAGAGTAATTAAAACAAGACTATCTTGGTCTGATGCTTCATGTCTTTCACCTTTCATTCTAGCATTGGTTATTGTTTCGCTATGCTCTGCATGTACTGTATGAGAATAGAGGGATTTGAATCTCCTTATTTTAGGTCCTGGTTCTTAAGGGATCTTATCATGGAGATACTTTAGGGCTATGGAAGCACAAGCACCTTCTTCTTATACAGGTTTTCTTGAACTAAATCCAAAACTATTTTAAAGAACACAGCCTAAATAAGTAAGTTAATTTCTTTGAAGCATGGTTAAGCTTCTTATTCCTTATATGTTGCTACATACACTCATCAGTGTAGAAATTCCAGCCAAAAGTTGTGGTTCATGCCACTATTAACAAAACAAATTTAGTGGTAATTTCTTCTTTTCCTGTTACAATGAGAACATTAATTTTTTTTTTTTTGTTAAACTTATAGTCTTTAAAGGCATGTAAAGTTTGACTGCTGGTTTCTCATGTCTTAGTGGTTTCAATAATAAATTTGTTGTCTTATCAGAACAGAAACATTACCAAAAGACTTAAGTCTCCAGTCTCCAGCACCTAGTTTGATAAATCCTGGAGGAGATGGAACTGTAAAACTAAAATGATTAATCCTGTTCAATAGTAAACAGATTAGAGCATTTAAGTATGCTTCTGAATCTCCTCCTTCATGCTTATTGGATTATTTTAAGACATCTGGTGTTTTTTTTTTTCGTTTCTGTTACCTGGTAGAGTTACGGAGTTACTCACGTGAATGAATTTGTGAAGCTAGCCCTGATATGATCAATTTTTCTCTTCATTTTAGATGGGTTTTGTTATTTCTGCCACTGGTCATTTGGACATTCAATGCAAATCATGTATGAATGTTGGGCGAAATGTTAAAACTAATTTTGAAGCTGAGTAATTTGACTGTAAGGTGTGCGGGGTGGGGACAGGAACAGACCATGAATCTGCAATAAATTTGACTTTTTAAATTTAATTTGACAGGTCACTGATATCCTTTTATCATTTTAATGAAACAACTTTTTGCAGAACCTATTTTTGGAACCTAGGCAGCACTCCAAAACTCTTTTCAACTTTGGTTAACAAGACAAACTGCAAAAGTTTGCACTGATTGTCATATTTGCATACTTTTAATTTGTCTTTGCCTTTCATGTTGATACTTGATAGAGGCTGTTCCACATAGATGCTATCAGGCGTTTGAACATTGATGTCTTGACATGACAGGTATACTGGTAGAGGACTCTTTCTAGATCCTCCCACTGTCTTTATGACGAATGGAGAGTGGCATCTTTCGCTGCCTGAAGTTATTCGATCTAAAGTGATACCAAAAGATAAAAGTTAGTTATAACATTTTTTGCACTTTGGACCCTTCTGCAACCTTATTGGTTTCTAATCTAAAAAAATATGCAGCCTTCAAATCTCGTGATGAGGTATTTCTTGGGAGTCGGAAGGATTCAGTTATTGCTGGGGTATATTCAGTGTATATATCACAAGAAATATCAAAATATGCAGGATTAAGTAATATTACCCAAATTGGAGCCTTGATTATTGAGCCAGGTTAGTAAAACCATGCAATTTTATATGACCACTTATGTTTTTACTTCATTACCTAACCATAATGTTTCGTTGTATCCAATAGCCATCTGTTCGAAGTGCATACATGACAAAGGGGTTAACTTCCATCTGTCTGTATTTTGAGGGGGCGAAATACTGAAATTCATGTCCTTTTTTAAAAAATAAATAAATAATGATCACATATTCTTTTTTCTGTTTCTATTGAAATCAAGAAATGCATGTTAGATACACTTTCAAAAGAACACTAAAACTGTTGGTATAGAAGGCTTGCAGATAGATATATTACTTCTTTTTGTTTGAAACCTCGGACATATTTAAGTTAAAACCCTTGGAGATGCAGAAAGTGAAAGAAAATTTAATTTCTTGATTTGTATCTTCAATTTTTGGAAACACTGAAAAGAGCCCTAAAAACACAGAAATCCAAACCGGGCTATTACTCTAGCTTTATTTTATGAGAATCCGTGTTAAGATTAATTTGATGGTTCTTCGTATCATAGTTGTTAGTCATCGTAAGGTAATGAAACTAAGGGCTTGATACGGATTTAAGATCTAGCTTGTCTTTATGTACTAGGAAATATTAATTACTTTGGGGAAGTTTAATCCAGGAATAAGCTAAGAAATCTTGCTTTGTATAAAATCACACTCTGACCTCCTAATACTCCCTCTCAAACTAGAGCGTACATATCAATGCTCTAAGCTTGTTATACATGGGTTTCACCTAAGATTCCCTTAACGAGTTGGTGAATAAATCAGCAAGTTGATATACAAACATATATGGAGTCTTGATCAGTCCTTCTTGAAGCTTCTCTCAAACAAAGTGAGAATCTACAATAGTATCTTTGATCCTCTCATGAAAGATTGGATTAGAAGTTATGTCAACAGTATTCTTGCTTAACACGCCCCACACATGCAAGCATGTGCTCTGTCATGTGGGGTTTCGTCAATGATCGGGGCTAGTGGTATGCATTGGGTTCCAACACCATGTTAAAGCATCAAACTAAGGACATTAGCAGATGAATTGAGCTCTCATCATATAAGACCCCTTATCTTAGCCAGTTAGCCTTGTAAGATTTTCTCACAACCATTTCTAAATGCCACATGATTAGAACTGTGGAGTTCGTATAAGTTTGATCTTCGGAAGCTTACATGCTCTATAAGCAAGCAAGTCATCAACAGTTTTGTTTTGGTTTAATATCATTACTGATATCATTAAACACAAGTATATGATTTCATCATTTGAAGCTTAAACGTTACTCATCACCTACAGGTTGCATTTTTGTGGCAAGGCCAGCCACATTTTGCTCTGCTGTAATGTGTTTCAGCAAACTGATTTCGTGAACTAAAGGCATGAAGTATACTGTGTTAAAGTTGGAGGGTTAACTTTTTCGGGTTGTGCGGTGCATTTAGCTTTTTGAAACATACTTGTCATAGATATGTGGAAAAAATGGGAAACAAACTGAAATGGCTGATCATGTTTTTTTGTCTTCATAGGGCTTAATCAACACCACTGGTTAAGCTTGGTTTGTTTGGTTGTTCACTTGATCTTATGCTTTTACTCTGTGAACCTCATTTAGTGGTTTGACGTATTATGCAGTTGTTCAAGGTGCTGGGGGGATGCACATGATTGATCCTCTTTTCCAATGGGTACTTGTAATTGAGTGCAAAAACCGGAAAATACCTGTAATTTTTGATGAGGTTTTTACTGGTTTTTGGCGCTTGGGTGTAGAGGTTATAATTCTTGAACGACTTTCTATTTTTCTCTCTGATTTGTGTTTCTGTAATTTACCTCAGTCTTGTTATTGCACTTCTTGTAGACTGCGCAGAGCTGCTTGGTTGTGTACCAGATATAGCCTGTTTTGCAAAATTGATGACAGGTGGCATTGTGCCATTAGCTGCAACACTTGCAACTGAGGCTGTTTTTAATTCATTTGCTGGAGACTCAAAGGTACATATTGCATCTTTCACTAGTGTAGAACTTGTTGGTCCTTTTCCTTAGCTTCCTTAGTAGGGATTTTCTCTTCAATTAGTTGATGTACAGCACCTGCTTCTAAAAAATGCTAAATCGTGTGAGACTTTTCATTTATAAGTCTTAATTAAGTTTTTGAAGATATTCTTAGTGAAAGCAGAACTAATATTTCATATTAAATTGTTTCTTTTAGTCATTATATGTTACTATAATGTATCCATCATTCTAAATGAACTGGCTTTGAGGGATTTTAAATGAAAGATTGGTACAAGCAATGTCAACTTGTGTTCCGGATCATCGTTCGTGGCGTTAGTAATCAGTTCCAGTCTTCCATCTATAGAACTAGTTTAATGAATTCTTTATTCTTATAGTAGCATTGTTTCTATCAATGTTCTAAGAAACACAGCTGTTCCTGGAAAAGCACTCCTAAAATTCTGATGGAGTCGTTTGAAAGATTTGGTTATTGCTTAAATGCTAATGTCTTCTGTTCAGAACCATGAATATAAGCAATCCTGACACATAGAATCTACTTATCTGCAACAATCTTCACTGATCATCTATCTGCTAATACTTTCTCAAATGTTCTGACCAGTCCTACTTATTTTTTGACTGAAGTATGCTTGCATATCCTTCTTTTCCTTTGCCTTATTTAACTACATAATAAAAAAAGCTGCACTCTTTCGAAGCTTGTTACTTTGCTGCATGGACATTCATATTCTGCACATGCCATTGGATGCACCGCTGCTGCAAAATCCATCAAAAGTTTTAAAGATCCTCAGATGAATTCTAACATCATTTATGAAAAGTCGCAGCAAAAGTCTCTCAGAGAGGTATGGTGAAGCTTGATCTATCCACTTTCAATTTCATCATGATTACTTGCACCTTTGTAAACAGGAATTTTTTTTTTGCCTTAGTAGCAATTGGGATTTCTAGATGTTTCATCGACTTGAATCTTGTTTTTTTTTTCTTCATATCTCAACACAATGCAAGGCATTACAACTTTAAAGGGTGAAAGAGGTTCAACCTCACAAGGCCTAAGTTAGACCTTGGCCTTGAAACAAGGGCCAACCTTGGGGCACTGGAAGTGGCCACTAGACCGGGCCTTTAAGTGCCTTAAATCTTTTCAAACACAATCTTTTGCCTGAACACTGAACATCTAACGCTGTGCCATTGAAATATCGCTCATATCAATCAATAAACTTATACACCCCTCAATTTGTTAGATTAATTTCATCACTTATACCCCCCCATCCCTCCACCCAGCCCCAATGTGTTTGCTCATTCGGAATCGTACCCTGGGCATTTGGAGTAACTGGTTTTTTCTAAGCATTTTTCCCTATCATGGTCTTAGAGCAACATAGTCTATTAAGATATGGGCTACACATAGTCAATTCTCTTTAGACTGATGAACATATAGTTATATTTTTCCCTATCCAGGTCTTAGGGCAACATGGTCTATTAAGATATTGCACACCCGGTCCATGCACAGTACTCAAATGGGCTACTTATTTCAAGTTATTAGAGAGCAACTTAGTCTGAATGGGATCTTTATAGTATACTTATAAGATATTTTCTTGCGTGGATTAGGAGACTTATGAGCAAAAGTATAATGTGGTCTAATGGGCTATTCCGCTGCTCAACCCTATTCAACCTAATATGGAATTGTGTTGGTCGATTTGGTCTATACTTCTTTACTTTCACGCTTTTTCACTTAATTATTCTTCTTTCGACATGTTTTAATTCTCATCTAACTATCCATCTAGGATTACAAGAAACTAATTAAGGTCATACTCCGATCCCCAAATCAATCAATTAACCCAGATCATTGTTCATGTTTTTATCGTTCAGACCTTATTTAAAATCTGCAATTCTTGGTTTTTTGTGATCAGGAGAGTTTTTTCTCAAATATTGAGAACAGAAAACATAAATCCTTTTCACCAAAACGGGGGGAAAAAACTTGATAAAATAGAGCCTTTGATTTTGTTTTTTGGTTTCTGTTTAACCAAGAAGCTGATTGTAAAATTTAGATGAATAGCCCCGTGTTGCATTAATATCAATACAGGTATTCAGCCTTCGGCAAAAATAATTACAATCATAAAAGTTAAACTTAAAATTTTGTTGTTACAGAGCACTTGTCTATAATAAGGTATACTACTAGGCTTCTATAACCGTTTTATCGATTAATATTTTTAAAATTACATATGAGAGTTTGTACATGATTAAAAAATGGTTTGATGTATTATTTCCAATTGAACATGGATATGCAGGTTTACCTTATTGTTATGAAGGCACACAGTCTACAAGTGACAAGACCCACACACACACAGAGTCTGTGTGTGTGTGTGTGTGTGTGTGTGTGTGTGTTAGATATATAGGAAATTTTATTGATGTGAATGTATGTTCATTACAACAGTACAAAACAGACATAGTATAACCTGGTTAAGGATGAAGATACATGCTGTTGTTTTATTCTATACTTCAGAACATAGCAAATCAGTGCTAATCTTTTTTTTTTAAAAAAGATAAAATAAAATTTTGCAGTTATGGGATGCTGATCTAGTTGAACAGATCTCTTGTCATCGCTATGTTCAAAGAGTAATCGCAATTGGAACACTTTTTGCACTAGAATTACGAGCAGATGGCGCTGATGCAGGGTAATTTCTTGTTAGTTTTTTGTAGGGTTATCACAAAAAGAATGGAATTCTATGATCACAGCATTTGTACATTAAACCATAGGTAGCATTTTCCTTCACTGAGTTGCAACTAAGAGTGATAATAAATTGAGGTTTAATGACACCATTTATTTTAAAACTATGTTTGATGTTGCTTACTTGTCCTAGAACTATTGATTATTGCAATTTATATCCTTTACTATTTAAAAAAGTGTTACTATCTAAAATAGGAAATATTGGCAATCTTCGGGAGATTATATTTTAGCCGACCCAGTCAGTTGGGAATAAGGCTCAGTTGATTGATTAATATCTTGTGCTGGTGCTGCAGAATTACATTATTTTCATCGTTGCTGGACTATAGTATAGATCATAGGGTGGCAACTTTGCTTGCTTGGTTTGTTAAGGGCTATGCTGATACGTGAATAATGGCGTAATACACATGGTTTGGGTTGATTCTTCAACAGGGATATAATTGACTTGGCTTGATATGGTTTATAATAAGTCACCAAAAAGATGAAAAATACGAAGGAAATTTTCTACTACCTATTTGTCTAGTTTGAATAATTCCAACGAGAAAATGGTTACTTTACGGTAGGAAAGGTCCATAAATAATCAAGGATAGCTCATTGCAGGAATTTGCTTTTCACATAGCTAGTCTACTTTCTGGTGCATTTGTTTTGAAATGAAAACGGGTTTTGTATGGAGCAAAAGTAGGTTACTTTAGCTTCAAGGCACTACTGCATTCTGTTACATTGTTGCTTGTTTGAATTGGGTTGTCTTGTGGTAATCTGCAGAGTCAATGGTTGGATCATTTTGTTGTTCGGTTCTGTGGTTTTACATACTCTTTAAGTATCTTGTTAACACCCCTAGGTAAGATGCTGGTGGTTGCACTAATGTGAGAAACTATTTTTTAACAGGTACAATTCGCTAATTGCAAGCTCTTTACTTCATATACTCCGTGAGGATGGCATGTACATGAGATGAGACCTTTGGGAAATGTGATATATCTCATGTCCGGTCCCTGCACGTCTCCTCAAATCTGCCGTCAGCTTCTTCTCAAACTTCATCGGGCCCTTGATCTATTTAACCCTGTTGAACAGAGAAGATGACTGGCTTGATCAGGTCACTTCGACATAAGGTTAAATATCTTTTCTCCTTTTTGCTTCTTTTCATATTTCGACAGATTGATCCAGAATCGCATGTGTGAACACGGTTTCCCTTTTACTTCCTGCCTCAGCGCATTCATGTTCAAGCTCTCTATATCTTAACTTGAGGTACTCGACTTGAGCATGCAATTTTTGTTTGCTTCTTAACATTGAGTCGCTGACGGTCAAAAGTGAAAATATTGCACGGACATACTCCTAACCTTGTATGGTGCATGTTTTGTCTATGTTTTAGTTTTTTTAATCTCTTAGATGGTTCCATGTCTATGTTTCCGTTGTCCTTTTATTTTGGACAATTTCTGTCACTCATGTTTAGGTGATGGTGCAAAATTATCTTGTATTTCTTTCTCCAATTTTGTGATCCTTGTATTTCTTTCACATAGCCATTAAATATGTCATGGTAGACATAGGATTTGCTTATATAGCACTAACTACTACGTAATGAAATTGTCGACTTAGCTGATGGGTCAAAGTCTTTTAATAGTATTTGAAATAATACAGATCTGTGAAATTGATCCCTGCACCAGCAAGTGTAAGTTGCAAGAGCAGGAAGCTAATCTCTGAATTATTATTGAATGGAAAGCTCAGTTTTAAAGACTGAGATGCAACGGTTACAACCATGAAATCAGGGACAGAAACAATCGTGCAAAATCCTAAATTAAAATACTAATAACAACTTCTAAAGACTTGGTCTAATATCTTTAAAGATGCAACTTAACACCTAGTTTACCCAACATGTTTGACTAAACCCATCTTCTCTCTCAGCTTCTCAAATTGATCTACCTTCAGCGGCTTAGTCATAATATCTGAGAGTTGTTCTTCCGTGTTGCAGTGAATCATCTCCACAACTCCATCTTTGATCAAATTCCTCAGGAAATGAAATCAGATATCTATATGTTTACTTATTCCATGCAAAATTGGATTCCGAGAGTTTGATGATGGAGTTGTTATCACAGTAGATCATCGTGCTTCCTTCTTTTCACAACCTAGTTTTTCCAGCACCCTCCTTAACCAAATAGCTTGACACACACAGTGAGATGTTGCAACAAACTCTGCTTCAGTGGATAACGTGACCACAGGCTGCTTCTTGGAGGACCATGAAACTGCACCTTCTCCAAACATAAATATGTAAGCAGATGTACTTTTCCTATCCTCAATATCACCTGCATAATCACTATCGTATACCCAACCAACTTCTCTTCTATACCTCGTCTATAACATATACCCAAATCTGCAGTAGCTTTAAGATACCTCAACACACGTTTGGCACCCACGTTTGGCACCCTGAAGATGCATATCAGTGGGTTTCTCCATGTATCTGCTAATCAAACTAACAGAATACATCAAGTCAGACCTGGTAGCAGTCAAGTACATTAAGCTACCAATGATTTGCTTAAAATAAGTAGCATCCACCATGTCTCCACCTCCTGCTCGTGTGAGTTTAACTCCTGGAACCACTGGATTTTTCACAAAGATTGCTATTTGTCATCCCAAAACGTTCTAGAACCTCTAAAGCATACTTTTTTGATTAATACTAATGCCTTCTTCCGTCTCATCTTCCCCAGATCAGTCATGGAGAACTCATTCATCATATCTTCATTATCACCAGTTTTTGTCTATGGATGAGTCAAAGTTTTCATATTTGTTTGGCGAGGTGATGGACGTCGATGCATCCTTCGGTCACGGAGTGTCTTCGCGGTCTGCAAATTAGTCATAACACATAATCGTGATGAGGCGATGTCCTTGGGGCGATGCCCTTGGGTAGTGTAGACTAGCGTTGTTACACGTTGACAACGTAGATGTTTTATGACCTGACAAGGTCTGAGTCCGTGATCCTATTATTAGATCAGGATTGAACCGCTCCGACCGATCGGGTGCGGAGGGTTTGTCGATCGTTGTAGTGTGATCATTCGCCGCTCTGACTGATCAGGTGCAGAGGGCGTGTATCTGCAGTTGTTTTAAGAGAATTGGACATATATTGAGGAACAAACACGATAGCTTTGTATTAGTGGGGAAACATTATACATAGTATGAGCGTAGGTCGTCCGCATGATAGTTGCAAGGGAGTGTTTTTCCGTTGTGGCCCTGTTGTTCAAACACGCCTTGTCTTACTTGGCGGTGTGTTATGTATGGGCCATCCCTGCTAGGCGGTAGGACTCCGTCCTTTGGTTTGCGGTTGGCCAAGTTTGAGCGGAGCAGGGCGAGTCCGCCCACACGTAGTGATTTGGGTATGACTTTGGCGTCGTGCCTTGTGTCGACACGTTGTTTGAAAGCGAACATTCTGAAGCGTGCGCCTTCGCGGAGTTCTTCCAGAAGGTCAAGCTTTCAGCGAAGGCCGTGGTTATTGGCCTCATTGGTGAAGTTAATTGTCCGTATTGTTGGGAGATCCGCTTTTAAGAGGAGTGCCTCAGTTCCGTATACGAGGGAGAAGAGAGTTTCACCCGTAGGTGTTTGTCGGGTTGTGCGATAGTCCCAAAGCACGCTTGGTAGTTCCTGTACCCATCGCCCCTTTGCTCCAGTGAGGCGTTTTTTGAGTCCCTCTTTCAGTGTGCGATTGGTGACCTCTACCTGCCCGTTGGCTTGGGGGTGGGCCACAGGGGCATATAGCATTTGGATGTTGTTGTCTTCAGCCCATTCCTGTACTTTGTGGCTGGCAAACTGAGTTCCATTGTCCGTGATGATGGCGCGGGGGCTTTCATATCAGCATACTATGTTCTTCCAAAGGAAGCCGATGATGTGTTCTGATGTGAACCTCCGGGACGGGTTCACGCTCCTACAACGGATCTAGCTTGTGGGAACTCCAAAAGGGGCGGAAATGGTAGAAGTGGCTCCGATCACCTCCTCACTTGTACGATGGGGCAATAATCGGACTTGTGTTGGGGTTGATGGTTGTTGCTCGAGCACCTACCCGCTAAGGGTGACAGAGCAATACTCGAGATACATCTTGAGGGCCGAGAATGGCGCCTTAAGGGCTAAAGGCGGAGAAGAAGAGATTGAGAACCATAATAGGCTTGAGGTATGAAAAAAGCCCCGTGATGATAGATAAAAGAAGAGAGAGACAGTCCAATTCATACAGCTCCCAGATCCAGCAGACCCCGACCCCACTCCCAAGATGGCGACGCCCATATGACATTTCTATGGATTGTAGCGTCAGATCTAGTTCCTACTTTAGGCCACAGTTTACTCTTGTGAATGAAGTTCTTCATCAACAAACTATATGGTGCTGAAGAGCCCAATTATATGTGCAAGCGAGAGAAAGAATAATACGAATAGTAGTTGGTTTGACAACAAGACGTGAAGAATAAAAGTAAATACCTGCCTGCTGATGGAAGTCGTTCTCCATAAAGTATGCCATTGGAGGGGTCCTTCCCTGCAATGTATGTTGGAGGGTCGCTTCTACTTACTTCCTTCCTCTCAAGCTTTCACTAAAATTGGTTCTGAGGTTTCAAAATGATACAAGCCTAGCTTAAATAGGGAGAGGAGATAGTGGGAGGTTATTTTCCCACCATTTATGGTGAAAATATGGTGGATAATTGCCTTAATGATGGTGGAATCTTGTCTCCTCCCCAGGCAGGTTATTACCCAGATTACTAAGTTACAGGGTGGTTATTATCCAGCCAGTAACTTAAGTATGATGGATAAAGAACCTTTCTTGGAATACATGAGCACATCTTTTCATATTACAACTTTTGATGCTAGTTCTAATCTAATTACTTGGTTGGCTTCAAATTGGATGAGAACTAGCCTTCCATATCACTTGTCCTACAAGGCCGACGCGTGATCTTCATTAGAAACTGAAAGGTGGTGCGTGAAAATGGGTGGTGGTGTGTGGATGATGCAAAGCTTCCACTTTGAACTGAATTTGGCCCCCTGAGGATCATATCACGTTTAGAGGTTATCCTTGCAAGTGGTTCAACCTCGACCCACTTGGTGAAATAGTCAACCGCCACTACGCAGAACCTGAATTGACCTGGTGCTATTGGCATTGGGCCGATTAGTTCAAGGCCCAATAGGGCGAAGGGAATAGGGTTTGTGATTGCGGGTGACTCTGTAGAAGGGAGTCTCTGTACTTTGGAGTTGATTTGGCATTGATGGCATTTTCGTACCATCGCCACTACGTCTTTTTTCAGTGTTGGCCAATAGTAGCCTAGGCTTAATGCTTTATGAGCCAATGTGTCTGCTGGAATGTGGGCACCGCAGGAGCCTTGATGTATGTTCTCGAGTACTGCGTGCCCCTCGCGTGTGCTAAGGCAGCGTTGGAGTGGAGAAGAGTATCATCGGCGCCATAGGAGGTCGTTGATGAGTACTAATCATGTTGCGTGAGTGCGGAACTTATTATGTCCGACACCTTCATCAGTAGCCTTAAGCTGGGTGATGATAGAGGTTTGCCAGTCTTCTGGTTCCTCTGGAGCTACGGTGATTGTACCAAAGTCGAGTGGTTCGACGATTGATGGTTTGGTGAGGGTCTTAAAAACCTATTTGGTTTTTCTTTTTGATAGCAAGTCAGCTTTAATGTTTTCCTAGCACGAGATGTGAATGAAGATGACCTCGTCGAAGCCTGTGCGCAAGGAATGGATGAGCTTGAGATATTTGATAAGTGTGAGATCCTTGCATTCTGAGCAACCCTGGACTTGGTGGACGATCAGCTGGAAATTGGAATCTAAGGACCTCAGCGAGGACCTCATATTCTTCAACATTGTTAGTCACCAGGAATTGGAATGTGACCCGCAAAGAAGATTTCATACCTAGAGGTCCTTGCTGGTAGGCACCACCCGCTGGTGAGCTTGTTTTTGAGGCGCCATCGACAAACTTATTCCATTCTGGTGGTATCGGTTTCACTGGTAGTTCTGGTCCATGGGGATTCGGCATGTTCGCGATAGCGAATTCAGAGGATATCTACGAAGGCTTGTCCCTTTATTGCCTTGCGCGGCTCGTAGTTGATGTGGATGCTTACACTCATCCTTGGAATATACCAAGATATCATCAATGAACACAATCACAAACAAATCCAGATATGGTCGGAAAATTCGGTTCATCATATCCATGAATGCTGCTGGAGCATTACTCAAATCGAATGACATAACTGTATACTCATAGTGTCCATACCTGGTTCGGAAAGCTGTCTTCAGTATATCCTCTTCCTTCACCCGAAGCTGAAAGTATCTCAATCTCATATCTATCTTCAAATTTTTTTTCGCTCCCTTCAATTGATCAAACAGGTCATCAATCCTGGGTAATTAATGCACGGTCTCAATGTCCCATCCTTCTTCACAAATAACATTGGAGCACCCCACAGAGAAGTGCTCGGTCGAATGAATCTTTCACAAGCAACTCATCAAGCTGCTTCTTAAGTTCATCCATCTCCGAAATTGGCATACGGTAGGGGGAACAAATATAGGAATGCAGATCCTAGTCAAGCAAAATCTCAAACACAATCTCGCCTTCCGGAGGCATGCCCGACAAATCCTCGGGAAATACCTGCGGAAAATCTCGCACAATTGATATCCGATCTAACTCATCCCTGAAATCAGTTGAATTCAGACTAGAATACTCATCCTCATCAATCACAGATATCTCATCCAGAATCTCTAATTCCAGACTATGTATCTCACACACACATCCAGAAGAAGTACATAAAGGAAGTACCTCCCCGGAAGATAGCACAATCTATCTTCACACCATTTTGAGATAACCAATCCATACCTAAAACCACATCATACCTCGGGATATCCAACACAAGCAAATCAGTGGAAATCTGATATTTTTCCACTGTAATCACACAATCCTTGGCTATCTCATTTGAAACCAAACACCGACTCCCAGCTTTTAATCAATGATATATGCGGCATAGAACAGATAGACAGATGTTGGGACATAACATATCTATGTGCAACAATAGATATCGAAGCACCTGTGTTGACACCCAATTTTGTCCGGGGTAGTAATTTAGGTTTTGTGATTTTCGTTATTTTTCAGTATTTTCATTTTCACGTGATTTTTGTCGTTATTTTATGTGATTTTTGTCACTTGTGTATTTTACATGATTTTTTTCGTTTTAAATATTTCGCATGTGCTTTTGTCATTTTTGTTATTTTCATGAACCTTTTTTTTGTGCTTTTGTTAATTTCTTCATTTTCGTTTTTTCACTTTATTATTTCGTGTACTTTTTTTTAATTTCGTAATTTTATGAATTTTTGTCATTTTTCATGAACCCCTACCATCACCACTGTTGGAACCATCGGCCGGATCTCCACCATCTGGACCCAAGTCCGCCGCGTAAAGTCACCGAAAACTGGCGGCCGCCTGACCGCCGCCGCCAAGCCCAGAATCCGCCGAACTTGAAGAAGAAACAGCAACTTTTCGGGCAAATTACAACTTGTGGTCCTTTTCCCTTTACTTTCAGCTTTGTTTCACTTAAATCCCTTTATTTGTCCACACTTAATTCAAGCCACTCTTTCAACTTTAAAACTCTACACTTTGGGCACTAGGCCTAAACCCTTTTGTGTGTTAGCTAATATTTTTGTCATTATGTAATTATTTTAATTTTGTTTTCAAGATATTTTGAAATTTTATTAGCTATGTAAATTACTAAAAAATCTTTTCTTTTATTGTCTTTTTAGTGTGGTTATTTGTCTCTCTTTTTTTCTTAAAATCAAGCAAAAATCTAAAAAGAACCCGTGGTACCAATTTTTGGGCGTACGAAAATTAACCATTTTTGTACGTAACTGACAAACGATTCCAGATCTCTCATAGACCATTTTCAGGTTTCCAATCGACCTAGGAAAAAGATTGGTGGCGACTCCTGACGAAAACCACGTCGCTACAACCTGTATAAAAAGGACATTCACACGCATATCATTTAGAAGTAGGGTACCTTTCATTGCTCCCTATTGTGCAGACTCGCCTCTCTCGATCTGGAATACTCTTCCAGCCCTCAGTTGCTGTCGCGGAGGAAGGGGAAGTCGTGGCTGCTGTCTAGCACCTCCTCGTGTCACTCCTCGTCCTGCCGGTGCACTACACGAGGTCTCGGCCGATTGCCGAAATCTCTCCTCGGCACTACCTGTGAACAATCCCTAATCCATTGGTCAGCGGACCCACACTTCAGGCATCTACCCGTCTCTCGATAACATGGTCTGCGAGAATGAGATACTCCACAGGTCGGGCACACATCAGATGAAGATGCCACTCGTTTTCCCTTCACACACGTGCCAGCCTTAGGAGCCTTCCCGGTGTTCTGGGAAAACCTTCATGGACTTGTACCTCTCCCGCTCTCTGGGGGTAGGTATGGTGCATACCTGCTCTCGATCTCCTTCTATTACACAAGCTGGGCCTTCCGTGTCGCTATGTGGTAGGAGGTAATGCCCAAAGGTCGCAAAGCTACTCGGATGACAGGTCATAGCCCTCGCATGAACCTCTTAGCCTTTTTGCTCCTCCATTCCGTGATACTGCGGGACATACCGAACCAATCAATCAAACTCATGTTCATACTCCAACACAATCATGCTGCCCTATGCTAGATTATCGAACTGAGTGTCGCAAGTCTCGGACCGCGTCTCCAATATACTACTCCTGGAACAGTCGGCAAAACACATTCTAAGTCATATCGGTGTCATCGGGCTCTCCTCTTGTAGCTAGCTCGGCCCTGTGCCCGCTCCTGATACTTTCCCACCAGATGACAGCTCGGCCCTCCAGTTATAAGTGGCCAAAGATACCATCGTGGTAGGAGGGAACTCCAACCTCTCGAACATAGAGTTGATCCGGTTATACCGGATCTCAGGCCTCGGGACTAGGGCAGAACGAGCCGAGCGAGCCGAGCTCGAATCGTGCTCGGCTCGAAAGTTTTGTTCGAGCTCGAGTTCGGCTCGATAGCTTGACGAACTTTGATGATACGAGCTCGAACTCGGCTAGAATGACTGCTCGAGTTCGGCTCGATTGCTCGATTTCGGCTCGAAAACCTGTAAACGAACATTAGGGGGTTTCAAACTTAGAAATTAGGGGATGAGTTTTTCGCATAATAACTAAGGGTTTGAGAGGTGGGTGAGAAAAGTGAGTAATTAGGGCCCAAGTTTGAGGAGCCCGTGAAATTGAAGGGAGCTAGGGTGTGGATTTGGCGCATGACTTGTTTAGATACTTGATTTATCAGCATAAAATGGTGATCAACATGATGAGTTGTTTAGATCGACATCACTATCTTGTTAGATCGACATGACTACCTAGTTAGATCGACATCACTAACTTGTTAGATTGACATACATAATTAATTGATCAGCATAAAATGGTGATCAACATGATGAGTTGTTTAGATCGACATGACTACCTAGTTAGATGAATATCACTAGTTTGTTAGATCGACATACATGCTTGATTGATCAGAAAAAAATGGTGATCAACATGATGAGTTATTTAGATCGACAACACTACCTAGTTAGATCGACATACATACTTGATTGATCACCATAAATGGTGATTAGCATGATGAGTTGTTTAGATCGACATCACTACCTAGTTAGATCGACATCACTAACTTGTTATCGACATACAAACTTGATTGATCAGCATAAAATGGTATTCAACATGATGAGTTGTTTAGATCAACATCACTATCCTGTTAGATCGACATGACTACCTAGTTAGATCGACATCACTACCTTGTTAGATCGACATACATAATGAATTGATCAGCATAAAATGGTGATCAACATGATGAGTTGTTTAGATCGACAAGACTATTTAGTTAGATCAACATCACTACCTTGTTAGATCGACATACATACTTGATTGATTATCATAAAATGGTGATCAGCATGATAAGTTGTTTAGATCGAGATCACTACTGTTGATGGGAAACTTTGTTTATATTTTATGATTAATTTTGGAGGCTGTTGGACAAAGTTTCCCTCACATTATCTTGAATTTGATTATTCTGCAAACAACAGGGTTAAATTGACAATTGGAGGAAACTTGAGGAAGAGTTGAAGTTTTGTTCTCAAAAAAATTGCACACGGCGATCGCCAGAGATATGTGCATGACAATCACCGTAAAACCAGGGTTTCGCATCAGTTTGTGCGTGGTGATCGCCATGTAGACATTACGAAATTGTACATGGTGATCACCGTGGTCTGATTTTCAATCTTAACGTGGAGTTGATTTGGACCGTTGGATGGAGGGCAACTTAGTGCATCCTATTTAAAGAAGCTGAGGCAGCCACGGAAACAACACATTACACATTTTCAACATTTCAAAAGAAGAACAAAGACAAGGTGGAGGAGCATAACACGGAGGGGAAGAGGCTTCACCATGGAGCTCTCAAGCTTCATCTCTTCATTGTTTGATGATTAATTCTAGGGTTCTTCTTATTTTTTGTGTAGATTTCATTTCTAAAGTCAGATTTAACTAGTTCTCTCATTTACTCTCTCATTTAGGGATTTGTTCAACTTGAGCTAATTTCCACCATGAACATGGGTTTTCTCCAAATCTATCTATTTATGCTTTTCATCATGTTTAGTAGCTAATTTCTTATTATCTCTTAGGAATTTGTGAAGCTTAGACTATGGGTATTTGATTTTAGGGTTTGATAAATATTGCTTGAATGTTTATGTTTGGATTACTTTGTGTTTATTGATTAAACACCTTGAGAGAGGGTTTTTGTGATATGGTTTGGTCTTAGAGATGAGAGAATCATATTAGAGCATAGAGAAATCCATGCTAGAATAATTGTAGAATGAAAATTCATGATCATTCTAGGAGGAGAATAGATTCATTGCACAATAGATTAGGGAACAAGAGATTGTTGCTAATTTACCTCTAAATACACCTTGAGAGAGGGTTTAGACTCAATAGATTTTCTGCATAAATGCAAACAATATTTAGAAGTGCCTTTACAATGTTATGCCCATAATCTAGGTGGAACAAATATTCCTAAGAGATAATTTAGTATAATTAGGTTGTTAATCACTCTAGTCCCTCTTTAGTTTAATTGTTGTACTTGTTCAACCAATTCGATTCTTGTTCATGCGTGTTAGTTTAATCCTCACTGTCAATCAATTTCTTAGTGTAGACAAGTAGTAATTCACACACAAAATACACAATAATCCAAGTCCCTTTGGTTCGACCCGGTACTCCCGTTTTTATTACTTGCGACCACATTACACTTGCGATGAGCTCGCGACCACTACCTAGTTAGATCGACATCCATACTTGATTGATCAGCATAACATGGTGATCAACAGGATGAGTTGTTTAGATCGACATCACTACCTAGTTAGATCGACATCACTACCTTGTTAGATCGACATACAAACTTGATTGATCAACATAAAATGGTGATCAACATGATGAGTTGTTTAGATCGGCATCACTACCTAGTTAGATCGATATCACTACCTTGTTAAATCGATATCACTACCTTGTTAGATCGACATACATACTTGATTACTTACACATGAGGTCTGAAAAACCATATGTTTATTATATATATATATATATGGCTTGATAGCTCGATAACCTATCGAACCGAACTCGGTTACGCTTTCGAAATCGGCTCGATAAAATTATCGAGCCACGAACTCTGCTCGAACTCGAACTCGTAGCTCGATAAGACAATGTTCAATAACACACGAGCCAAGTTCGAGTTCAAGTAAGTTCGATAAGAGCTCGGCTCATTTACAGCCCTACTCAGTATCACCTCTTCCATTAAACTTCGGGGGAGTTAGGCGCTGGAATCTCTCAAGCAACTTGCTCGGGCGTTCATGTCCCTCTCTACGCCTCCTGGATCGGTGTGACTGTTCATCCTCATCCCGATTCTCATCCCGATGTCGCTGTCGCCTGTGATGTCGGCCATGCACACTATCGGAGAGTGATCATAAGCAGTCGATCATGTCGGGTGACATGGCCAACCTCGAAACGTACCCTCCGAGCTCGAGGGTGCCGCCTCTCTCATCTATACTCACATCCTCATATCTTGTCCCTTCTCTCACATCCTCGTGCACGGGTGGGCTATTATTTGTCATAGCGTATGGCTCATTATGCCCCACACCACTCACATCCGCATGCCGATGTTGCTTAGCACAACGTCCTGTGTTGGTTGTCCTTCTGTGATGTACCGTGGCAGCCATGCCAAACTATCCCTGATCTGCTCAAGGACCTGTATCAAAGCCGGAGGAACCTGTGGTTTTGGACCCATCACTTGTGGCAGAACCTGTTGAGGTTCAGGATCTCTGTCCTGTCTCTCTTGATTCCGCTCTTGGCCCCCATGAGTATCCACCATATTTCTAAGTATTTCACAAGAAAACCAAAGAACACATATATAACGGTTAAACACCTAGAAACTAGCAAGCAGCAATATTCCAATAGACCCTGTATATACAAATTTTAAATATTCGTATTCTTCTATTCTTCGTAAAAAAAAGGTTTGAGACCTGTCAAATTATGTTTTTCTCCAATTTCCTTACGTGGTTTGTTTTCCAATTTTCGTTTTACATGTATTTTTTTAATTATTTAAGTTACCCATTTCATTTTTCAATATTTATACATTGCTAACACACCTACGAATTTATTGTTTAGTACTCCATTTGTCCGTAGAAGTAAATGATTGTTGCGTTTGACTTAATTTTTTATTCTAAAGAATTTCATAAAAAAAACCTATTAAAAATCTATTTAAAACTAAAAATATTGATTTATGATTTCCATATAAAATTTTGACCATATATTTAGGATAAGTGAAGAAAAATATCATGGATTAAATGGGTAACCTTCATCCGTGATCCCTTAAGTTATGTACATAATTGATGTTGTTTTAAGATTTTGGTTCATTTTCATCCTAGAGAATTTGAATTTATCGATATTGAGTTCGTTAACAATAAAATATTAGAATATTAAAGTAGCGGAAAAAATCGTGATATCAGTATCATTATTCTAATAATCAATTTAACCCAACACTTTTAAAAACGAACTAATTTTTCCTAAATTTAACCCATCGTGCTCACTTTCTTAGATTGATAACCAAAAGGATCCAGATCAAATGAAAAATACATTTGTATTATGTTATTACGAAATATTTAGTATGGACAAGTGTACCAATAACATCGTAAGTTAAGTACACTAGTTGTCAACTACACTCAACCCTGCCCCGCCCTTAGCCCTCGTAGGCTAGCTTCGCTCTTATCTAAACGGCGTACAATGCTCCATCGGTCCCTCCTTCGCCACCGCCGCCGGCTCCGCTGCTACAAGTACTTCTCCACCGTCCCACTCTCTCATCCTGTCTATACTATATGGTCCGCCAATACCGAACTCGGAAAAACCCTCGTTTCTACTGGTCAAACCCCAGAAAACTCGTCTACCTCAAACCTCTTCAGACCGGCTTCCCTTCAGACTCCGACTCTCGTTCTCTTTTCCAAAAGCTCTCATTGCTCTCTTCCCTTCGAGCTTCTCCTCTCGTTTCCTCGCATTCCGTCCTCCATTCCTCCCTCGCCGCCGCTAAATCTTTTGGCCTCGGCAAGTATGCTGGCGTTGATTCGACGCAGATGTGTCGATTAGGGTTTCGCGAGGCTAATCGATCACCCGGCAATGGGGTTCTGAAAGGGGGTTCTCCGGAGCTTGTTTGCGAGACCTTCTACACTTGGGAAGGGGCATTGTCCCCACATTTGGCGGTCGAAAGGGAGGGAGGGATGGTAGAGGATTCCACGGTGGTTGGAATGGTTGAGAAGAGGCTGAGGGAGGAGTTGGTAGGGATTGATATGGAGGCCTTTTGCCTGGTAGAGACTGCTGGTGGCGTTGCCAGTCCAGGGCCCTCTGGAACTCTCCAGTGCGACCTCTATCGGTATGATGCTTTTCGTCTCCATGATTTCTTCACTGATTTTAATTGAACTTTCTCTGGTTCGTCATTCCCTTCCAAATACTAGTTTTACGTTTCCCGTTGATTGCTGATGCTGGTTGGCTCACTGCACTCTTTGTTGTTATACATGGGACCAGGCCCCTACGGTTACCTGGTGTTCTTGTTGGAGATGGACGCCTGGGTGGTATTTCTGGAACAATTTCTGCTTATGAGAGTTTAAAGCTGCGTGGCTATGATATTGTAGCTATAGCCTTTGAAGATCATGGCAATGAAGTGCTATTGATGTCATATCTGAGGAATAGGTAAATGTGGATTAGCTATTGCATCTGATTTCCACCTACAAGAAGGTGTTGTCAGCAATGACATCTATCCGCCATAGAACTGTATGGTTTTGCGTTCTTGGAAAGTTTTAGACATTGAATTTTGACAACATCCCATGAGGAATATCATGCGAGAAATGTCCTTGTAGTTGAGTCTTGGGTTAAGGTTAAGTAGAGTGATTTATGTGCTCAATTTTTCTATCCTTATGACATCTACATGTTTACTTGTTCAGTAGAATTGGAGACATGTCTAGATTATTAACTATAACTTAAATTTTTTTCATTATTTGGCAACGTTCCTGTTCCTGTTCTACCTTCCTTTCCTATTCTTATTTCATAACCTAAATTATAGGCTCAACAAGTTCCTGTTGGCATGCCAAAAAAGTCATTGTAGTTGGGCTCTTGGGCATAAGGTTTAGTAGGACGATTACTGTGCTTAATGTTTATAATGACATACAAGCTTGTTCCTTCAGCAAACTTAAGCAAATACACGTCTAGTTTATTGTCCATAACTTAAAATTATTTCATTATTTTACAGGGTTCCTGTTCTTGTTCTACCTTCACTTCCTGTAGAACCATCAGATGACCTGATGAAATGGTTTGATGAATCTAAAAATGTTTTTGATGTTTTAAAAGAAATTATGGTTCATGCTTACTCGGAGAGGATAAAGAGATTAAGTGAAATGCCTAAGATGGCAGGAGATATTTTCTGGTGGCCATTTACTCAGCATAAACTTGTACCTACAGGAGCTGTCACTGTTATTGATTCACGTTGTGGTGAAAACTTTGCAGTTTCTAGGGTCTGTGTCCTTGTTGTAAAGTTAGACAATGTAGCTTTGTTCGCTTTTTGAATTTTCTGTTAAGATTTTCTTTGGATGTTCTTTCCTCTATTGCATAATAATTGTTGAAATATTATCTGCATGATTTGTATGACAGGTTCCAAGTGACAAATGCATTGCTCAACAATTTGATGCTTGTGCTAGTTGGTGGACTCAAGGACCAGACGCCAGTTTACAGGTCATCTATGTGTATATGGAATTGTAGTTCCACGTTTAATATTTTGTCTCTTCTCTTTTCTTTTCCTTTATCACATTTTTTAACTGTCAGTCTTTCCGATGTACGCCCCTCCTCTGTCTCTGTGTCTGTTAGTTTCCGGTTTACTAGTAAATCTCTTTCACTTGATTTCATTAGTATGTTGTGTCTTCACGCTCCTCTACTCACTAGGAGGTTCAGGTGCTTGCTTTCTTTCCCGTATTTAAACTAGGTTGAAGGTTGCCCATATTGTCAGCTGATAATGATCAATATTTGATCAGAATATGAGATCTTTACATGATAATTAATTCAACAGTTTAAAAGTTTACATGATTATCGTATTACATTATTATCCCAACTGGAACATAAATCCATGCAAAAGCAAAGGGGCACTGCCTTACCTTCTTGATGCAACCTTCCTGCAAACGAACTCTGAAATAGTATTGCAAAACCTTAGTAGTAATTGTTTATACAGAGAACATGGGAAAACATGTGCGTATAGAAAAATTCATATTTCTCGTCTGCTCATCCTTCATAGATGAACTATAAATTCTGTGGTTGAATTACCTTGTGTTTTGTGAATTTATTGGCACTAGACTCTGGAGAATATATAGATTACCATGTAAATAAAAGAGCACAAGACCGAAGCATGATGAATTAATTAATACAAAGCACGAGTATCATAAAGTCAAATTTCCCATGAATTCTTAAGTTACTAATGAAGAGTTCAAACTATTGCATTCTGTTCTGGAAACTATATCCTGAACCAAGTGTGCTTGTGACGGGAAGATACTAGTTATTTTACCAGCAAAGGTAAAATTCCTTACTGTAATTCAAGCAAATAATGTTTTCATCATGCAAAGATTCTCTTAATTTCTAAGCTATTATCTTGTTTGGTTCATTATTGGGTTCTGCCAACTTTTTAAATACTTCTCAGAAATATTGTGAAAAGACAAAATCTCCTTAAATTATACAACTTCGAGGTTGAATTGCTCATTTTCTTAGATCTATCTATTGGTAGATTCTGTTTGGAAATGGTCAAGTTTCTGAAGGGATCTTTAATTCGGTAAATTGTTTAGGTGAATGCAGACTGAGCTAGCAAGAGACATCGGCTATGCTGCTGCAAGATTTGGTCATGTTATGTTTCCTGAAAACGTCTATGAACCAGCACTGGAATGTGTTGAGGCTTTGCTCGAGGGTGTAGGGACAGGTTTGTAACTTATGCTAATAACGCAAAGTTCAATGCCCCTTATTGTCATCTACAACATTGTACATTTTAATTAAATTTCTGAAAAATGTGCTTCCATTGGTATGAAATTATTGTTTTGTATTTTACTCTTTTTCTTTGATTAATGCAATCCAAAAAAGTGTAACAACTTTAGCATGTGCATTCCATTAAACCTCTGGTTTTCAATAACAGAATGCTTCTACCCTATTGGCCTTGCCCAGCTAACTTTACTTTTACCCCTTTTCCATTCCTATCAGACACAAGATGTTGATTCTTCCAATCATCAAAGCCTTAATTTGATTTAAAAATGGGATAAAGATGCTAGAAGTCTTGGAACTTAGTTTCAATGTTATTTAAGTCCCAAAGCGCTAGAAATTTAATAGAAGTTATATAACTTTTAATGTTCATTTTTATCAACCCACTGTTCAAATAAATGGTTTAAAGAAAATTCCATCCTTTAATGTAGGATGTGCCTAATTGTGACTGGCATGGTTGCAACTGACAAGTGCTTTATCTGTACGCTTTTACATTATTGCATTACACGTTTTCTTGTGTATATTTAGTCTTCTATCTTGAGAGATTTTGTAATTTGTAGGATATGCTTGATAAAGAGTTTAGCGATTTCACTTCAGATGGACCTTCTCACTGTAATTTAAACTGATATGTCTATTTAATGAAAGGCATAAAAGCATGAATGGTTATATCTTGTACCATTATGTGAATACTTATCAGGGTTGACAGAGGACTTTCAAGGGATGTAGTACTTTGTTTCAGGTTGGGCATCTCGTGTGTACTTCTCCGACAATGGTTCAACTGCTAATGAAATTGCTCTCACGATGGCATTTCGTAAATTTTTGTTTGATCATAATATCCTTGTTAATCCTGTAAGGAATGGTGCAATTGAAAGTTTTATCAACCTGAAGGTGAGCTTTCAGATGTTTTTAACTTGGACATACTTAAATTTGTTTTTGCATCAGAAGCTAGAACCTTTTCTTCATGGACCTGTGGAAGATATTTGAAGCTAATTGGTTCTTATAGATTAGAATATTGAGAAAAGCTTTTAACTTAGAGCCATGCACAATCCACGTAAGAAAATCAATAGAAAAAATAGGATAAAAGGAAAACAAAGAGAACAATTGCCAAATTATGCTCAAATGTTAAAACCGTCAACTTCTTTTACTACCTAATATTCTCCTGCTATTGCAGGGTAAGAATAAAAAAAATTATTACACAATTATTCTGCTTTTCTAATCTACTTATATTTTTCAATCTTACAGGTGTTTTTATTTTTTGTAACCACAAACTAGAACCTTTATTGTTCATGGACCTGGGGAGACAATTTTAATCTGGAAGAGTTTTTAAAAGTGAGAAAGTTAAACTCAGTCAAGTAATCATCAGTGTGGACCAAACAGAAAATTTGTTTGCAAATGTTGACATTGTCAACTTTCTCTCCTACCTAAAATTCTCCTGTTATAGCAGGGTAAAGATAAAAAATAGTTATAGGCATGGTGTTTTTTTTACTACTCGATGAAAATTTGCGCCTTTTAGGTGTCTATTGAAAAATTAAGCAAAAATGTAAATAGTTAGACATTCGTCAGGGCAGTTGTTATACCTTAAGTATGCGTATTTCCACTGGTCCACCATTGTAACTTGAAATGACGTTGAATTCATAAGCCTAGTGCTAATAATGGTTCTCGTTGCACAACAATTGTGGGATGTACTGTTTCGGAGTATTGATTCATTTTATGTTACAGCTAAACTTTTATTTGTTTATGCATACTTTTTTAAAAAGGTTCCCTTATTGGACAGAGTAATTAAAACAAGACTATCTTGGTCTGATGCTTCATGTCTTTCACCTTTCATTCTAGCATTGGTTATTGTTTCGCTATGCTCTGCATGTACTGTATGAGAATAGAGGGATTTGAATCTCCTTATTTTAGGTCCTGGTTCTTAAGGGATCTTATCATGGAGATACTTTAGGGCTATGGAAGCACAAGCACCTTCTTCTTATACAGGTTTTCTTGAACTAAATCCAAAACTATTTTAAAGAACACAGCCTAAATAAGTAAGTTAATTTCTTTGAAGCATGGTTAAGCTTCTTATTCCTTATATGTTGCTACATACACTCATCAGTGTAGAAATTCCAGCCAAAAGTTGTGGTTCATGCCACTATTAACAAAACAAATTTAGTGGTAATTTCTTCTTTTCCTGTTACAATGAGAACATTAATTTTTTTTTTTTTGTTAAACTTATAGTCTTTAAAGGCATGTAAAGTTTGACTGCTGGTTTCTCATGTCTTAGTGGTTTCAATAATAAATTTGTTGTCTTATCAGAACAGAAACATTACCAAAAGACTTAAGTCTCCAGTCTCCAGCACCTAGTTTGATAAATCCTGGAGGAGATGGAACTGTAAAACTAAAATGATTAATCCTGTTCAATAGTAAACAGATTAGAGCATTTAAGTATGCTTCTGAATCTCCTCCTTCATGCTTATTGGATTATTTTAAGACATCTGGTGTTTTTTTTTTTCGTTTCTGTTACCTGGTAGAGTTACGGAGTTACTCACGTGAATGAATTTGTGAAGCTAGCCCTGATATGATCAATTTTTCTCTTCATTTTAGATGGGTTTTGTTATTTCTGCCACTGGTCATTTGGACATTCAATGCAAATCATGTATGAATGTTGGGCGAAATGTTAAAACTAATTTTGAAGCTGAGTAATTTGACTGTAAGGTGTGCGGGGTGGGGACAGGAACAGACCATGAATCTGCAATAAATTTGACTTTTTAAATTTAATTTGACAGGTCACTGATATCCTTTTATCATTTTAATGAAACAACTTTTTGCAGAACCTATTTTTGGAACCTAGGCAGCACTCCAAAACTCTTTTCAACTTTGGTTAACAAGACAAACTGCAAAAGTTTGCACTGATTGTCATATTTGCATACTTTTAATTTGTCTTTGCCTTTCATGTTGATACTTGATAGAGGCTGTTCCACATAGATGCTATCAGGCGTTTGAACATTGATGTCTTGACATGACAGG
The DNA here is from genome assembly GCA_024586325.1 of Stellera chamaejasme. NCBI lineage: Eukaryota > Viridiplantae > Streptophyta > Magnoliopsida > Malvales > Thymelaeaceae > Stellera > Stellera chamaejasme. The sequence continues at coordinate 16,222,115 of CM044987.1, read as the reverse complement.
TATACTGGTAGAGGACTCTTTCTAGATCCTCCCACTGTCTTTATGACGAATGGAGAGTGGCATCTTTCGCTGCCTGAAGTTATTCGATCTAAAGTGATACCAAAAGATAAAAGTTAGTTATAACATTTTTTGCACTTTGGACCCTTCTGCAACCTTATTGGTTTCTAATCTAAAAAAATATGCAGCCTTCAAATCTCGTGATGAGGTATTTCTTGGGAGTCGGAAGGATTCAGTTATTGCTGGGGTATATTCAGTGTATATATCACAAGAAATATCAAAATATGCAGGATTAAGTAATATTACCCAAATTGGAGCCTTGATTATTGAGCCAGGTTAGTAAAACCATGCAATTTTATATGACCACTTATGTTTTTACTTCATTACCTAACCATAATGTTTCGTTGTATCCAATAGCCATCTGTTCGAAGTGCATACATGACAAAGGGGTTAACTTCCATCTGTCTGTATTTTGAGGGGGCGAAATACTGAAATTCATGTCCTTTTTTAAAAATAAATAAATAATGATCACATATTCTTTTTTCTGTTTCTATTGAAATCAAGAAATGCATGTTAGATACACTTTCAAAAGAACACTAAAACTGTTGGTATAGAAGGCTTGCAGATAGATATATTACTTCTTTTTGTTTGAAACCTCGGACATATTTAAGTTAAAACCCTTGGAGATGCAGAAAGTGAAAGAAAATTTAATTTCTTGATTTGTATCTTCAATTTTTGGAAACACTGAAAAGAGCCCTAAAAACACAGAAATCCAAACCGGGCTATTACTCTAGCTTTATTTTATGAGAATCCGTGTTAAGATTAATTTGATGGTTCTTCGTATCATAGTTGTTAGTCATCGTAAGGTAATGAAACTAAGGGCTTGATACGGATTTAAGATCTAGCTTGTCTTTATGTACTAGGAAATATTAATTACTTTGGGGAAGTTTAATCCAGGAATAAGCTAAGAAATCTTGCTTTGTATAAAATCACACTCTGACCTCCTAATACTCCCTCTCAAACTAGAGCGTACATATCAATGCTCTAAGCTTGTTATACATGGGTTTCACCTAAGATTCCCTTAACGAGTTGGTGAATAAATCAGCAAGTTGATATACAAACATATATGGAGTCTTGATCAGTCCTTCTTGAAGCTTCTCTCAAACAAAGTGAGAATCTACAATAGTATCTTTGATCCTCTCATGAAAGATTGGATTAGAAGTTATGTCAACAGTATTCTTGCTTAACACGCCCCACACATGCAAGCATGTGCTCTGTCATGTGGGGTTTCGTCAATGATCGGGGCTAGTGGTATGCATTGGGTTCCAACACCATGTTAAAGCATCAAACTAAGGACATTAGCAGATGAATTGAGCTCTCATCATATAAGACCCCTTATCTTAGCCAGTTAGCCTTGTAAGATTTTCTCACAACCATTTCTAAATGCCACATGATTAGAACTGTGGAGTTCGTATAAGTTTGATCTTCGGAAGCTTACATGCTCTATAAGCAAGCAAGTCATCAACAGTTTTGTTTTGGTTTAATATCATTACTGATATCATTAAACACAAGTATATGATTTCATCATTTGAAGCTTAAACGTTACTCATCACCTACAGGTTGCATTTTTGTGGCAAGGCCAGCCACATTTTGCTCTGCTGTAATGTGTTTCAGCAAACTGATTTCGTGAACTAAAGGCATGAAGTATACTGTGTTAAAGTTGGAGGGTTAACTTTTTCGGGTTGTGCGGTGCATTTAGCTTTTTGAAACATACTTGTCATAGATATGTGGAAAAAATGGGAAACAAACTGAAATGGCTGATCATGTTTTTTTGTCTTCATAGGGCTTAATCAACACCACTGGTTAAGCTTGGTTTGTTTGGTTGTTCACTTGATCTTATGCTTTTACTCTGTGAACCTCATTTAGTGGTTTGACGTATTATGCAGTTGTTCAAGGTGCTGGGGGGATGCACATGATTGATCCTCTTTTCCAATGGGTACTTGTAATTGAGTGCAAAAACCGGAAAATACCTGTAATTTTTGATGAGGTTTTTACTGGTTTTTGGCGCTTGGGTGTAGAGGTTATAATTCTTGAACGACTTTCTATTTTCTCTCTGATTTGTGTTTCTGTAATTTACCTCAGTCTTGTTATTGCACTTCTTGTAGACTGCGCAGAGCTGCTTGGTTGTGTACCAGATATAGCCTGTTTTGCAAAATTGATGACAGGTGGCATTGTGCCATTAGCTGCAACACTTGCAACTGAGGCTGTTTTTAATTCATTTGCTGGAGACTCAAAGGTACATATTGCATCTTTCACTAGTGTAGAACTTGTTGGTCCTTTTCCTTAGCTTCCTTAGTAGGGATTTTCTCTTCAATTAGTTGATGTACAGCACCTGCTTCTAAAAAATGCTAAATCGTGTGAGACTTTTCATTTATAAGTCTTAATTAAGTTTTTGAAGATATTCTTAGTGAAAGCAGAACTAATATTTCATATTAAATTGTTTCTTTTAGTCATTATATGTTACTATAATGTATCCATCATTCTAAATGAACTGGCTTTGAGGGATTTTAAATGAAAGATTGGTACAAGCAATGTCAACTTGTGTTCCGGATCATCGTTCGTGGCGTTAGTAATCAGTTCCAGTCTTCCATCTATAGAACTAGTTTAATGAATTCTTTATTCTTATAGTAGCATTGTTTCTATCAATGTTCTAAGAAACACAGCTGTTCCTGGAAAAGCGCTCCTAAAATTCTGATGGAGTCGTTTGAAAGATTTGGTTATTGCTTAAATGCTAATGTCTTCTGTTCAGAACCATGAATATAAGCAATCCTGACACATAGAATCTACTTATCTGCAACAATCTTCACTGATCATCTATCTGCTAATACTTTCTCAAATGTTCTGACCAGTCCTACTTATTTTTTTGACTGAAGTATGCTTGCATATCCTTCTTTTTCCTTTGCCTTATTTAACTACATAATAAAAAAAGCTGCACTCTTTCGAAGCTTGTTACTTTGCTGCATGGACATTCATATTCTGCACATGCCATTGGATGCACCGCTGCTGCAAAATCCATCAAAAGTTTTAAAGATCCTCAGATGAATTCTAACATCATTTATGAAAAGTCGCAGCAAAAGTCTCTCAGAGAGGTATGGTGAAGCTTGATCTATCCACTTTCAATTTCATCATGATTACTTGCACCTTTGTAAACAGGAATTTTTTTTTTGCCTTAGTAGCAATTGGGATTTCTAGATGTTTCATCGACTTGAATCTTGTTTTTTTTTTCTTCATATCTCAACACAATGCAAGGCATTACAACTTTAAAGGGTGAAAGAGGTTCAACCTCACAAGGCCTAAGTTAGACCTTGGCCTTGAAACAAGGGCCAACCTTGGGGCACTGGAAGTGGCCACTAGACCGGGCCTTTAAGTGCCTTAAATCTTTTCAAACACAATCTTTTGCCTGAACACTGAACATCTAACGCTGTGCCATTGAAATATCGCTCATATCAATCAATAAACTTATACACCCCTCAATTTGTTAGATTAATTTCATCACTTATACCCCCCCATCCCTCCACCCAGCCCCAATGTGTTTGCTCATTCGGAATCGTACCCTGGGCATTTGGAGTAACTGGTTTTTTCTAAGCATTTTTCCCTATCATGGTCTTAGAGCAACATAGTCTATTAAGATATGGGCTACACATAGTCAATTCTCTTTAGACTGATGAACATATAGTTATATTTTTCCCTATCCAGGTCTTAGGGCAACATGGTCTATTAAGATATTGCACACCCGGTCCATGCACAGTACTCAAATGGGCTACTTATTTCAAGTTATTAGAGAGCAACTTAGTCTGAATGGGATCTTTATAGTATACTTATAAGATATTTTCTTGCGTGGATTAGGAGACTTATGAGCAAAAGTATAATGTGGTCTAATGGGCTATTCCGCTGCTCAACCCTATTCAACCTAATATGGAATTGTGTTGGTCGATTTGGTCTATACTTCTTTACTTTCACGCTTTTTCACTTAATTATTCTTCTTTCGACATGTTTTAATTCTCATCTAACTATCCATCTAGGATTACAAGAAACTAATTAAGGTCATACTCCGATCCCCAAATCAATCAATTAACCCAGATCATTGTTCATGTTTTTATCGTTCAGACCTTATTTAAAATCTGCAATTCTTGGTTTTTTGTGATCAGGAGAGTTTTTTCTCAAATATTGAGAACAGAAAACATAAATCCTTTTCACCAAAACGGGGAAAAACTTGATAAAATAGAGCCTTTGATTTTGTTTTTTGGTTTCTGTTTAACCAAGAAGCTGATTGTAAAATTTAGATGAATAGCCCCGTGTTGCATTAATATCAATACAGGTATTCAGCCTTCGGCAAAAATAATTACAATCATAAAAGTTAAACTTAAAATTTTGTTGTTACAGAGCACTTGTCTATAATAAGGTATACTACTAGGCTTCTATAACCGTTTTATCGATTAATATTTTTAAAATTACATATGAGAGTTTGTACATGATTAAAAAATGGTTTGATGTATTATTTCCAATTGAACATGGATATGCAGGTTTACCTTATTGTTATGAAGGCACACAGTCTACAAGTGACAAGACCCACACACACACAGAGTCTGTGTGTGTGTGTGTGTTAGATATATAGGAAATTTTATTGATGTGAATGTATGTTCATTACAACAGTACAAAACAGACATAGTATAACCTGGTTAAGGATGAAGATACATGCTGTTGTTTTATTCTATACTTCAGAACATAGCAAATCAGTGCTAATCTTTTTTTTTTAAAAAAGATAAAATAAAATTTTGCAGTTATGGGATGCTGATCTAGTTGAACAGATCTCTTGTCATCGCTATGTTCAAAGAGTAATCGCAATTGGAACACTTTTTGCACTAGAATTACGAGCAGATGGCGCTGATGCAGGGTAATTTCTTGTTAGTTTTTTGTAGGGTTATCACAAAAAGAATGGAATTCTATGATCACAGCATTTGTACATTAAACCATAGGTAGCATTTTCCTTCACTGAGTTGCAACTAAGAGTGATAATAAATTGAGGTTTAATGACACCATTTATTTTAAAACTATGTTTGATGTTGCTTACTTGTCCTAGAACTATTGATTATTGCAATTTATATCCTTTACTATTTAAAAAAGTGTTACTATCTAAAATAGGAAATATTGGCAATCTTCGGGAGATTATATTTTAGCCGACCCAGTCAGTTGGGAATAAGGCTCAGTTGATTGATTAATATCTTGTGCTGGTGCTGCAGAATTACATTATTTTCATCGTTGCTGGACTATAGTATAGATCATAGGGTGGCAACTTTGCTTGCTTGGTTTGTTAAGGGCTATGCTGATACGTGAATAATGGCGTAATACACATGGTTTGGGTTGATTCTTCAACAGGGATATAATTGACTTGGCTTGATATGGTTTATAATAAGTCACCAAAAAGATGAAAAATACGAAGGAAATTTTCTACTACCTATTTGTCTAGTTTGAATAATTCCAACGAGAAAATGGTTACTTTACGGTAGGAAAGGTCCATAAATAATCAAGGATAGCTCATTGCAGGAATTTGCTTTTCACATAGCTAGTCTACTTTCTGGTGCATTTGTTTTGAAATGAAAACGGGTTTTGTATGGAGCAAAAGTAGGTTACTTTAGCTTCAAGGCACTACTGCATTCTGTTACATTGTTGCTTGTTTGAATTGGGTTGTCTTGTGGTAATCTGCAGAGTCAATGGTTGGATCATTTTGTTGTTCGGTTCTGTGGTTTTACATACTCTTTAAGTATCTTGTTAACACCCCTAGGTAAGATGCTGGTGGTTGCACTAATGTGAGAAACTATTTTTAACAGGTACAATTCGCTAATTGCAAGCTCTTTACTTCATATACTCCGTGAGGATGGCATGTACATGAGATGAGACCTTTGGGAAATGTGATATATCTCATGTCCGGTCCCTGCACGTCTCCTCAAATCTGCCGTCAGCTTCTTCTCAAACTTCATCGGGCCCTTGATCTATTTAACCCTGTTGAACAGAGAAGATGACTGGCTTGATCAGGTCACTTCGACATAAGGTTAAATATCTTTTCTCCTTTTTGCTTCTTTTCATATTTCGACAGATTGATCCAGAATCGCATGTGTGAACACGGTTTCCCTTTTACTTCCTGCCTCAGCGCATTCATGTTCAAGCTCTCTATATCTTAACTTGAGGTACTCGACTTGAGCATGCAATTTTTGTTTGCTTCTTAACATTGAGTCGCTGACGGTCAAAAGTGAAAATATTGCACGGACATACTCCTAACCTTGTATGGTGCATGTTTTGTCTATGTTTTAGTTTTTTTAATCTCTTAGATGGTTCCATGTCTATGTTTCCGTTGTCCTTTTATTTTGGACAATTTCTGTCACTCATGTTTAGGTGATGGTGCAAAATTATCTTGTATTTCTTTCTCCAATTTTGTGATCCTTGTATTTCTTTCACATAGCCATTAAATATGTCATGGTAGACATAGGATTTGCTTATATAGCACTAACTACTACGTAATGAAATTGTCGACTTAGCTGATGGGTCAAAGTCTTTTAATAGTATTTGAAATAATACAGATCTGTGAAATTGATCCCTGCACCAGCAAGTGTAAGTTGCAAGAGCAGGAAGCTAATCTCTGAATTATTATTGAATGGAAAGCTCAGTTTTAAAGACTGAGATGCAACGGTTACAACCATGAAATCAGGGACAGAAACAATCGTGCAAAATCCTAAATTAAAATACTAATAACAACTTCTAAAGACTTGGTCTAATATCTTTAAAGATGCAACTTAACACCTAGTTTACCCAACATGTTTGACTAAACCCATCTTCTCTCTCAGCTTCTCAAATTGATCTACCTTCAGCGGCTTAGTCATAATATCTGAGAGTTGTTCTTCCGTGTTGCAGTGAATCATCTCCACAACTCCATCTTTGATCAAATTCCTCAGGAAATGAAATCAGATATCTATATGTTTACTTATTCCATGCAAAATTGGATTCCGAGAGTTTGATGATGGAGTTGTTATCACAGTAGATCATCGTGCTTCCTTCTTTTCACAACCTAGTTTTTCCAGCACCCTCCTTAACCAAATAGCTTGACACACACAGTGAGATGTTGCAACAAACTCTGCTTCAGTAGTGGATAACGTGACCACAGGCTGCTTCTTGGAGGACCATGAAACTGCACCTTCTCCAAACATAAATATGTAAGCAGATGTACTTTTCCTATCCTCAATATCACCTGCATAATCACTATCGTATACCCAACCAACTTCTCTTCTATACCTCGTCTATAACATATACCCAAATCTGCGGTAGCTTTAAGATACCTCAACACACGTTTGGCACCCACGTTTGGCACCCTGAAGATGCATATCAGTGGGTTTCTCCATGTATCTGCTAATCAAACTAACAGAATACATCAAGTCAGACCTGGTAGCAGTCAAGTACATTAAGCTACCAATGATTTGCTTAAAATAAGTAGCATCCACCATGTCTCCACCTCACCGCTCGTGTGAGTTTAACTCCACGGAACCCTTTGGATTTTTCACATTGCTATTTGTCATCCCAAAACGTTCTAGAACCTCTAAAGCATACTTTTTTGATTAATACTAATGCCTTCTTAGTCTCATCTTCCCCAGATCAGTCATGGAGAACTCATTCATCATATCTTCATTATCACCAGTTTTTGTCTATGGATGAGTCAAAGTTTTCATATTTGTTTGGCGAGGTGATGGACGTCGATGCATCCTTCGGTCACGGAGTGTCTTCGCGGTCTGCAAATTGGTCATAACACATAATCGTGATGAGGCGATGTCCTTGGGGCGATGCCCTTGGGTAGTGTAGACTAGCGTTGTTACACGTTGACAACGTAGATGTTTTATGACCTGACAAGGTCTGAGTCCGTGATCTATTATTAGATCGAGTTGAACGACTCAGGCCGATGCAGTGCGGAGGGTTTGTCGATCGTTGTAGTGTGATCATTCGCCGCTCACGGCGATCGGGTGCGGAGGCGTGTATCTGCGGTTGTTTTAAGAGAATTGGATTTATATGATGAACAAACATGATAGCTTTGTATTAGTGGGAAACATCATACATAGTATAGACGTAGGTCATCCGCATGATAGTTGCGGGGGAGTATTTTTCCTTTATGGCCCTGTTGTTCAAACACGCCTTGTCTTACTTGGCGGTGTGTTATGTATGGGCCATCCCTGCTAGGCGGTAGGACTCCGTCCTTTGGTTTGCGGTTGGCCAAGTTTGAGCGGAGCAGGGCGAGTCCGCCCACACGTAGTGATTTGGGTATGACTTTGGCGTCGTGCCTTGTGTCGACACGTTGTTTGAAAGCGAACATTACAGGCGTGCGCCTTGCGGAGTTCTTCCGGAAGGTCGAAGCTTTGTGAAGGCCGTGGTTATTGGCCTCATTGGTGAAGTTAATTGTCCGTATTGTTGGGAGATCCGCTTTTAAGAGGAGTGCCTCAGTTCCGTATACGAGGGAGAAGAGAGTTTCACCCGTAGGTGTTTGTCGGGTTGTGCGATAGTCCCAAAGCACGCTTGGTAGTTCCTGTACCCATCGCCCCTTTGCTCCAGTGAGGCCTGTTTTATGTCCCTCTTTCAGTGTGTGATTGGTGACCTCTATCTGCCCATTGGCTTGAGGGTGGGCCACAGGGGCATATAGCATTTGGATGTTGTTGTCTTCAGCCCATTCCTGTACTTTGTGGCTGGCAAACTGAGTTCCATTGTCCGTGATGATGGCGCGGGGGCTTTCATATCAGCATACTATGTTCTTCCAAAGGAAGCCGATGATGTGTTCTGATGTGAACCTCCGGGACGGGTTCACGCTCCTACAACGGATCTAGCTTGTGGGAACTCCAAAAGGGGCGGAACTGGTAGAAGTGGCTCCGATCACCTCCTCACTTGCGATGGGGCAATAATCGGACTTGTGTTGGGGTTGATGGTTGTTGCTCGAGCACCTACCCGCTAAGGGTGACAGAGCAATACTCGAGATACATCTTGAGGGCCGAGAATGGCGCCTTAAGGGCTAGAGGCGGAGAAGAAGAGATTGAGAACCATAATAGGCTTGAGGTATGAAAAAAGCCCCGTGATGATAGATAAAAGAAGATAGAGACAGTCCAATTCATACAGCTCCCAGATCCAGCAAACCCCGACCCCACTCCCAGTATGGCGACGCCCATATGACATTTCTATGGATTGTAGCGTCAGATCTAGTTCCTACTTTAGGCCACAGTTTACTCTTGTGAATGAAGTTCTTCATCAACAAACTATATGGTGCTGAAGAGCCCAATTATATGTGCAATCGAGAGAAAGAATAATACGAATAGTAGTTGGTTTGACAACAAGACGTGAAGAATAAAAGTAAATACCTGCCTGCTGATGGAAGTCGTTCTCCATAAAGTATGCCATTGGAGGGGTCCTTCCCTGCAATGTATGTTGGAGGGTCAGCTTCTACTTACTTCCTTCCTCTCAAGCTTTCACTAAAATTGGTTCTGAGGTTTCAAAATGATACAAGCCTAGCTTAAATAGGGAGAGGAGATAGTGGGAGGTTATTTTCCCACCATTTATGGTGAAAATATGGTGGATAATTGCCTTAATGATGGTGGAATCTTGTCTCCTCCCCAGGCAGGTTATTACCCAGATTACTAAGTTACAGGGTGGTTATTATCCAGCCAGTAACTTAAGTATGATGGATAAAGAACCTTTCTTGGAATACATGAGCACATCTTTTCATATTACAACTTTTGATGCTAGTTCTAATCTAATTACTTGGTTGGCTTCAAATTGGATGAGAACTAGCCTTCCATATCACTTGTCCTACAAGGCCGACGCGTGATCTTCATTAGAAACTGAAAGGTGGTGCGTGAAAATGGGTGGTGGTGCGTGGATGATGCAAAGCTTCCACTTTGAACTGAATTTGGCCCCCTGAGGATCATATCACGTTTAGAGGTTATCCTTGCAAGTGGTTCCACCTCGACCCATTTGGCGAAATAGTCAATTGCCACTACGCGAGCCGGAATTGACACGGTGCTATTGGCATTGGGACGATTAGGTCGAGGCCCCATAGAGCGAAGGGAATGGGGTTTGTGAGTGCGGGTGACTCTGCAGAGAGTCATTTGTACTGCAGAGTTGATTTGGCATTGATGGCATTTTTGTACCATTGCCACCGCGTCTTTCTTCAGTGTTGGCCAATAGTAGCCCAGGCGTAGGGCTTTATGAGCCAATGTGTCTGCTGCAATGTAGGCACCGTAGGAGCCTTGATGTATGTTCTCGAGCACCACGTGCCCCTCGCGGGTGCTAAGGCAGCATTAGAGCGGAGAAGAGTATCCTCGACGCCATAGGAGGTCATTGATGAGTACAAAATCGTGTTGTGCGAGTATGGAACTTGTTACGTCTGACGTCTTCGTCGGTTGTCTTTAGCTGGGCGATGATGGCGGTTGGCCAGTCTTTTGGTTCCCTCGGAGCTACGGTCATGGCACCGAAGTCCAGTGGTTCGACGATTGAAGGTTTGGCGAGGGTCTCAGAATCCGAGTTGGTTTTTCCATTTGATAGCAAGTCGGCTTTAACGTTTTTCGAGCACGGGATGTGAATGAAGATGACCTCTTGGCTTGTCGCAAGGAATGGATGAGCTTGAGATATTTGATAAGGGTGGGGTCTTTGCATTCGAGATACCTTGGACTTGGTGGATGACCAGTGGGAATCATTGTGAATGTTGAGGCGGCGGATGCCGCTCTTGGGTGCCATTTTTAGGCTCGCGGCGGCGCTCATGTCTGCAACATTGTTAGTCACCGAGAACTAGAATGTGACTCGTAAAGAAGATTCCATACCTAGAGGTCCTTGCAGGTAGGCACCACCCGCTGGTGAGCTTGTTTTTGAGGCGCCATCGACAAACTTATTCCATTCTGGTGGTATCGGTTTCACTGGTAGTTCTGGTCCATGGGGATTCGGCATGTTCGCGATAGCGAATTCAGCGAGGAAATCTGTGTGGGCTTGTCCCTTTATTGCCTTGCGCGGCTCGTAGTTGATGTGGATGCTTACACTCATCCTTGGAATATACCAAGATATCATCAATGAACACAATCACAAACAAATCCAGATATGGTCGGAAAATTCGGTTCATCATATCCATGAATGTCTTTGGAGCATTACTCAAATCGAATGACATAAGCGTATACTCGTAGTGTCCATACCAGTTCGGAAAAGTTGTCTTGATATATCCTCTTCCTTCACCCGAAGTGAAAGTATCTCAATCTCATATCTATCTTCGAATTTTTTTTCGCTACCTTCAATTGATCAAACAGGTCATCAATCCTGGGTAATTATTGCACGGTCTCAATGTCCCATCCTTCTTCACAAATAACATTGGAGCACCCCACAGAGAAGTGCTCGGTCGAATGAATCTTTCACAAGCAACTCATCAAGCTGCTTCTTAAGTTCATCCATCTCCGAAATTGGCATACGGTAGGGGGGAACAAATATAGGAACAGATCCTAGCTGAAGCAAAATCTCAAACACAATCTCGCCTTCCGGAGGCATGCCCGACAAATCCTCGGGAAATACCTGCGGAAAATCTCGCACAATTGATATCCGATCTAACTCATCCACGAAATCAGTTGAATTCAGACTAGAATACTCATCCTCATCAATCACAGATATCTCATCCAGAATCTCTAATTCCAGACTATGTATCTCACACACACATCGAGAAGAAGTACATAAAGGAAGTACCTCCCCGGAAGATAGCACAATCTATCTTCACACCATTTTGAGATAACCAATCCATACCTAAAACCACATCATACCTCGGGATATCCAACACAAGCAAATCAGTGGAAATCTGATATTTTTCCACTGTAATCACACAATCCTTGGCTATCTCATTTGAAACCAAACACCGACTCCCAACAGTTTTAATCAATGATATATGCGGCATAGAACAGATAGACAGATGTTGGGACATAACATATCTATGTGCAACAATAGATATCGAAGCACCTGTGTTGACACCCAATTTTGTCCGTGGTAGTAATTTAGGTTTTGTGATTTTCGTTATTTTTCAGTATTTTCATTTTCACGTGATTTTTGTCGTTATTTTATGTGATTTTTGTCACTTGTGTATTTTACATGATTTTTGTCGTTTTAAATATTTCGCATGTGCTTTTGTCATTTTTGTTATTTTCATGAACCTTTTTTTTGTGCTTTTGTTAATTTCTTCATTTTCATTTTTTCACTTTATTATTTCGTGTACTTTTTTTTTAATTTCGTAATTTTATGAATTTTTGTCATTTTTCATGAACCCTACCATCACCACCGTTGGAACCATCGGCCGGATCTCCACCATCTGGACCCAAGTCCGCCGCGTAAAGTCACCGAAACCGCGGCCGCCGACCGCCGCCGCCAAGCCCGAATCCGCGGACTTGAAGAAGAAATAGCAACTTTTCGGGCAAATTACAACTTGTGGTCCTTTTCCCTTTACTTTCAGCTTTGTTTCACTTAAATCCCTTTATTTGTCCACAGTTTAATTCAAGCCACTCTTTCAACTTTAAAACTCTACACTTTGGGCACTAGGCCTAAACCCTTTTGTGTGTTTAGCTAATATTTTTGTCATTATGTAATTATTTTAATTTTGTTTTCAAGATATTTTGAATTTTTATTAGCTATCTAAATTACTAAAAAATCTTTTCTTTTATTGTCTTTTTAGTGTGGTTATTTGTCTTTCTCTTTTTTTCTTAAAATCAAGCAAAAATCTAAAAAGAACCCGTGGTACCAATTTTTGGGCGTACGAAATTAACCATTTTTGTACGTAACTGACAAACGATTCCAGATCTCTCGTAGACCATTTTCAGGTTTTCAATCGACCTAGGAAAAAGATTGGTGGCGACTCCTGACGAAAACCACGTCGCTACAACCTGTATCAAAAAGGACATTCACACGCATATCATTTAGAAGTAGGGGACCTTTCATTGCTCCCTATTGTGCAGACTCGCCTCTCTCGATCTGGAATACTCTTCCACCCTCGATTCTTTGTCGCGGAGGAAGGGGAAGTCGTGGCTGCTGTCTAGCACCTCCTCGTGTCACTCCTCGTCCCGCCGGTGCACTACACGAGGTCTCGGCCGATTGCCGAAATCTCTCCTCGGCACTACACGTGAACAATCCCTAATCCATTGGTCAGCGGACCCACACTTCAGGCATCTACCCGTCTCTCGATAACATGGTCTGCGAGAATGAGATACTCCACAGGTCGGGCACACATCAGATGAAGATGCCACTCGTTTTCCCTTCACACACGTGCCAGCCTTAGGAGCCTTCCCGGTGTTCTGGGAAAACCTTCGTGGACCTGTACCTCTCCCGCTCTCTGGGGTAGGTATGGTGCATACACGCTCTCGATCTCCTTCTATTACACAAGTGGGCCTTCCGTGTCGCTATGTGGTAGGAGGTAATGCCCAAAGGTCGCAAAGCTACTCGGATGACAGTGTCATAGCCCTCGCATGAACCTCTTAGCCTTTTTGCTCCTCCATTCGGTGATCTTTGCGGGACATACCGAACCGATCAATCAAACTCATGTTCATACTCCAACACAATCATGCCGCCTATGCTAGATTATCGAACCGAGTGTCGCAAGTCTCGGACCGCGTCTCGATATACTACTCACAGAGCAGTCGGCAAAACACATTCTAAGTCATATCGGTGTCATCGGGCTCTCCTCTTGTAGCTAGCTCGGCCACATGCTGCCGCTCACGATACTTTCCCACCGGATGACAGCTCGGCCCTCCAGTTATAAGTGGCCAAAGATACCATCGTGGTAGGAGGGAACTCCAACCTCTCGAACATAGAGTTGATCCGGTTACACGGATCTCACCGGTGCCTCGGGACTAGAGGCATGTAAGCGAGCCGAGCCGAGCCGAGCTCGAATCGTGCTCGGCTCGAAAGTTTTGTTCGAGCTCGAGTTCGGCTCGATAGCTTGACGAACTTTGATGATACGAGCTCGAACTCGGCTAGAATGACTGCTCGAGTTCGGCTCGATTGCTCGATTTCGGCTCGAAAACCTGTAAACGAACATTAGGGGGTTTCAAACTTAGAAATTAGGGGATGAGTTTTTCGCATAATAACTAAGGGTTTGAGAGGTGGGTGAGAAAAGTGAGTAATTAGGACCCAAGTTTGAGGAGCCCGTGAAATTGAAGGGAGCTAGGGTGTGGATTTGGCGCATGACTTGTTTAGATACTTGATTTATCAGCATAAAATGGTGATCAACATGATGAGTTGTTTAGATCGACATCACTATCTTGTTAGATCGACATGACTACCTAGTTAGATCGACATCACTAACTTGTTAGATTGACATACATAATTAATTGATCAGCATAAAATGGTGATCAACATGATGAGTTGTTTAGATCGACATGACTACCTAGTTAGATGAATATCACTAGTTTGTTAGATCGACATACATGCTTGATTGATCAGAAAAAAATGGTGATCAACATGATGAGTTATTTAGATCGACATCACTACCTAGTTAGATCGACATCACTACCTAGTTAGATCGACATACATACTTGATTGATCACCATAAAATGGTGATTAGCATGATGAGTTGTTTAGATCGACATCACTACCTAGTTAGATCGACATCACTAACTTGTTATCGACATACAAACTTGATTGATCAGCATAAAATGGTATTCAACATGATGAGTTGTTTAGATCGACATCACTATCTTGTTAGATCGACATGACTACCTAGTTAGATCGACATCACTACCTTGTTAGATCGACATACATAATGAATTGATCAGCATAAAATGGTGATCAACATGATGGGTTGTTTAGATCGACAAGACTATTTAGTTAGATCAACATCACTACCTTGTTAGATCGACATACATACTTGATTGATTATCATAAAATGGTGATCAGCATGATAAGTTGTTTAGATCGAGATCACTACTGTTGATGGGAAACTTTGTTTATATTTTATGATTAATTTTGGAGCGGTTGGACAAAGTTTCCCTCACATTATCTTGAATTTGATTATTCTGCAAACAACAGGGTTAAATTGACAATTGGAGGAAACTTGAGGAAGAGTTGAAGTTTTGTTCTCAGAAAAATTGCACACGGCGATCGCCAGAGATATGTGCATGACAATCACCGTAAAACCAGGGTTTCGCATCAGTTTGTACGTGGTGATCGCCATGTAGACATTCTGAAATTGTACATGGTGATCACCGTGGTCTGATTTTCAATCTTAACGTGGAGTTGATTTGGACCGTTGGATGGAGGGCAACTTAGTGCATCCTATTTAAAGAAGCTGAGGCAGCCACAGAAACAACACATGACACATTTTCAACATTTCAAAAGAAGAACAGAGACAAGGTGGAGGAGCATAACACGGAGGAAGAGGCTTCACCATGGAGCTCTCAAGCTTCATCTCTTCATTGTTTGATGATTAATTCTAGGGTTCTTCTTATTTTTTGTGTAGATTTCATTTCTAAAGTCAGATTTAACTAGTTCTCTCATTTACTCTCTCACTTAGGGATTTGTTCAACTTGAGCTAATTTCCACCATGAACATGGGTTTTCTCCAAATCTATCTATTTATGCTTTTCATCATGTTTAGTAGCTAATTTCTTATTATCTCTTAGGAATTTGTGAAGCTTAGACTATGGGTATTTGATTTTAGGGTTTGATAAATATTGCTTGAATGTTTATGTTTGGATTACTTTGTGTTTATTGATTAAACACCTTGAGAGAGGGTTTTTGTGATATGGTTTGGTCTTAGAGATGAGAGAATCATATTAGAGCATAGAGAAATCCATGCTAGAATAATTGTAGAATGAAAATTCATGATCATTCTAGGAGGAGAATAGATTCATTGCACAATAGATTAGGGAACAAGAGATTGTTGCTAATTTATCTCTAAATACACCTTGAGAGAGGGTTTAGACTCAATAGATTTTCCTGTATAAATGCAAACAATATTTAGAAGTACCTTTACAATGTTATGCCCATAGTCTAGGTGGAACAAATATTCCTAAGAGATAATTTAGTATAATTAGGTTGTTAATCACTCTAGTCCCTCTTTAGTTTAATTGTTGTACTTGTTCAACCAATTCAGTTCTTGTTCATGCGTGTTAGTTTAATCCTCACTGTCAATCAATTTCTTAGTGTAGACAAGTAGTAATTCACACACAAAATACACAAAAATCCAAGTCCCTGTGGTTCGACCCGGTACTCCCGGTTTTATTACTTGCGACCACCGTACACTTGCGATGAGCTCGCGACAACTACCTAGTTAGATCGACATACATACTTGATTGATCAGCATAATATGGTGATCAACATGATGGGTTGTTTAGATCGACATCACTACCTAGTTAGATCGACATCACTACCTTGTTAGATCGACATACAAACTTGATTGATCAACATAAAATGGTGATCAACATGATGAGTTGTTTAGATCGGCATCACTACCTAGTTAGATCGATATCACTACCTTGTTAAATCGATATCACTACCTTGTTAGATCGACATACATACTTGATTACTTACACATGAGGTCCTGAAAAACCATATGTTTATTATATATATATATATATATATATATATATATGGCTTGATAGTTCGATAACCTATCGAACCGAACTCAGTTCTGCTCGAAATCGGCTCGATAAAATTATCGAGCCCTTAACTCTGCTCGAACTCGAACTCGTAGCTCGATAAGACAATGTTCAATAACACACGAGCCAAGTTCGAGTTCAAGTAAGTTCGATAAGAGCTCGGCTCATTTACAGCCCTACTCAGTATCACCTCTTCCATTAAACTTCGGGGGAGTTAGGCGCTGGAATCTCTCAAGCAACTTGCTCGGGCGTTCATGTCCCTCTCTACGCCTCCTGGATCGGTGTGACTGCTCATCCTCATCCTGATCTCATCCCGATGTCGCCTGCGATGTCGGCCATGCACACTATCTGGAGAGTGATCATAAACAGTACGATCATGTCGGGTGACATGGCCAACCTCAGAACGTACCCTCTGAGCTCGAGGGTGCCGCCTCTCCTCATCTATACTCACATCCTCATATCTTGTCCCTTCTCTCACATCCTCGTGCACAGGTGTGCTATTATCTGTCATAGCGTATGGCTCATTATGCCACACACCACTCACATCCGCATGCCGATGTTGCTTAGCACAACGTCCCTGTGTTGACTGTCCTTCCTGTGATGTACCCGGTAGCAGCCATGCCAAACTATCCCTGATCTGCTCAAGGACCTGTATCAAAGCCGGAGGAACCTGTGGTTTTGGACCCATCACTTGTGGCAGAACCTGTTGAGGTTCAGGATCTTTGTCCTGTCTCTCTTGATTCCGCTCTTGGCCCCCATGAGTATCCACCATATTTCTGAGTATTTCACAAGAAAACCAAAGAACACATATATAATGGTTAAACACCTAGAAACTAGCAAGCAGCAGTATTCCAATAGGCCCTGTATATGCAAATGCAAATGCATCATGTAGTAGCGTTCAATCTCAGAAAAGATAATCCATATCACAGATCACATACATAAACCATGCTCTGATACCACCTTCTGTCACCCCACGGCGGAAGCACACAGACGATTACGATATTTATCAACACCGTAATCATACTCAATTGGGGTAACAGATCACACACATAGCACATCTGTCAGGTGAGCCACGTGGGCCCCACATGCCGTTTTAGAATTTTTCGTTCACAGAATATTCATACACATGATCATGTACTTGCACATAATTGCAGCAAATTTCACAAAATTCACAACTAATTCACAGTTGCACATTTTCACACGTCCTACACAAAAATGCTTCACAACTGAAATTCAGCACATGTCTGATACCATATCCACATAACACATATGGTTTCCAGCAAAAATCCTGAATGTGATACTACTACATATATGCATGCCATCTACAATTAACAGAGCCATCAAAGTGTCTACTGGAATATATACAGAACGTGCGAGGTGGTGACACTCCAAGGTCTAACCAAAATCCTCGACGTACTACACACATAAGAAAGTTCAACCGTAAGAAAACCATAGTGCTCAATTATAACGGAAACTCAGAACTGAATACCCCACACAAATCGGAATGCTCGGGCACACTTGATCACACACAACGGACATTACCCCTTATTCTACACATACTGAATCATAACTGATCAGACAACACACAAATGTACCTGAAATATCAAAACACAGATGCCAACCCCCCAAACTCTATTTAGCGGGCTGCTTGTCAGGTACTCCTGAAAATGATAATACAATGGGTAAGTCCTCATTGAGAACATAGTAAGAGTTGAGGTGGTACACTACCCAAGCGAATGCCCCTCGCGCATCGCCACTCGCGTCATCATCATCAGTAGCCGAGAAAATGCATCGCGATACCAACGCATCGCGAGAAGGCCTGCTGGCTTCACCAGGACCTCGCGGGTTCGCATCTCCTGGTGAAGCCAAATAGGGCCTTCGCATAGCTGGTCTTTGCCATATATCACTTAGCAATGCCACAGACTGGGGAAAGGGAGCTGGGAACGGTCGCCCCATGACCTACCCACATTCTCTATTACGTCTCCAGTCTTCCACTACTCTGGAATGTGGGGGAGCACTCCACTACTCCATTCACGGGACAACCGCCACCTCAACGCCTCCTATAAAAGGATGGCTTGGGAAAGGTACACCCTATCTACACACCTCCACTCCTCTCTCTGCTCCTGAGTGTTCCGTTTTACATCTCGCAGATTACTCCGGAAATCAAGATCGTGGTTCTGGTCATTTCCTCACCATCAAAGCATCTGGAAGCCAAGTCCCGTCAAGGAACGAGGCTATTAGATTGGCGCCGTCTGTGGGAATCGACCAAACAATCCCACGAAGAAACCACCAAAGAACATAAGACATTCCTACCACAAGGAGCGCAAGCCGTCAGAATGGTTGTGGGAGGAGAAATCCACCCACCATCGTAGAAAACCATGGAGCGTCAGTCCACCCAACCGGGGAAAGCTCATCCCATGGTGAGCGTAATGCCCTTCCCTTCAGAGAAATCGTTCAACCAGCAGGGGCGGATGCCGCCGCAAGGTCAGGGCGTGTTGCCCTCTCGAAGAACCACAACCAACCGGCCGGTATGGTGGGGGCGGCACACAATATCATCGTTCAGAACTCAGCGGTGGCCGGTCTTGATCCCACAATTCTTGCGGCGATTACTGAGGCTGTCGTGCAAAATCTCCGCGGCGTTCTGACCGCAGGAGGTTTCCAGACTATCCAACAGCCACTGAGCCATCAGGAACCTCCCCTTCCTCCGCCGCAACAGGAAGTCCTCCCTGACCCAGCTCACTCCTCCGCGCTCGCCGCCATCGCCAGGCGCCTGCAACAAATAGAGAAGAGGGAAGAAAGGGCGAACACACCCTACTCCACCAGCTTGGGGCTGGATCACCTCTGGACCTAGCCTTTCACCAAGAGAATCCTGGAGGATCCGCTGCCGGAGCACTTCCGTAAGCCCAAGCTGGACACCTATGACGATCTTTCAGACCCTGACATCCATCTCCAGCGCTACATCTCTGCGATGACGATCGCAAGGGCTGATGACAACACTCTCTGTAGGGCCTTTAGCTCTACCCTCACTGGAGCTGTCGCAAATTGGTACACCACCCTTCGCGGTAAACAATTCGACTCCTTTGAGGCGCTCTCCCATGTTTTCTCTAACCACTTTGTCGTCTCCAAGCCTCCACCAAAAACTGCAGGGCACCTGCTGAAGGTGCGACAGAGGAAGGATGAGTCCCTGAGGGACTACATCCAACGCCTTCGAGGAGAATACATCCGTGTTCCAAACTCCGGGTGAGGAGACTCGTCTCGACGGCAATCTGAGGTCTCGGTGGGATTCCCTATTCTTCATTGACGTGCACACCAACCCTCCTCGCAACATGGAGCAGTTCCTAGATAGGGTAACTAGGTTCATGCACATGAAGGAGGTCACTAGGCCTTACCTCAAGAGCTCAACGACTGACGCGAGGGGACAGTCCTCGCGCATTCTGGATTCTAGGGGCCAGGGTTCACGGAGGCAGCCACCTCCACAGGTCAACAGGGATAGGACATATCCAACCCTGCCTCCACTCAAAGACTCCCGTACGAACATCTTCCATGCCCTGGAGCAAAGGAGGGAAGTCTCTAAATGGCCTCGCCCACTTTGCAAGGGCGTTGCGAGGCCAAATAACAAGTACTGCCGCTACCATCGTGACAAGGGCCACGATACTGACGAATGCGTGGAACTTAAGCGCATGTTGGCAGAAATGATAGCTCAAGGAAAACTCACCGAGTTCCTTGTTCGCAACCCCTCCCCGCGAAGGGGTTCCCCCAGGGGGTACAAGCGCGAAGGCGAACGGGAGGATCGCGGTCGGGATCACCACAGGCAAAACAGAGCCCCTGGGGGAGCTGATCAGATCCCACCTGCCAGGGGTCACATCAATGTGATTACCCAGTGCGAAGGCGCAGCTGGGAGGCGCCATTATATGAGTCAAATCTATCAGCTGGACCACACGGCGAGCCATCTCATCCATCGCCGCGATGGGACTTCCGTGGCAATCCCACACTTAGACCCACTCATCATCACGGCTCGTATCGCCGGATGGGACATTGGCCGGATCTACATAGATACAGGGGCTATTGCCAACGTCATTTACAAGCACACACTTGTTGAGGCAAATGGGGCAACTTTTGGGATTGGGAGGGAGGAAATCCCAACCTTGGGGGCCATCACTCTCCCGTTCATGATGGTGGGCGCCACTAAGGACAACAGGCAGGTCTGTCATTCAAGCTTCGTAGACTTCATCGTCCTCGATCTCCCATCACCTTACAATGCCATTGTTGGGCGCGCCACACAAACCGAATTCTACATCCGTTGTGATGTGCGCAACCTAACATTGGTGTTTCGCACCTCAGCTGGTGATGCTTACATCTACGTCAACCAGAATGTGCCGTGGGGCAATTACGTCAACGCGCTCGCTGGCCCCTCTCAGCTGCCTCAGTGCATGGAGCCAAAGAGGAAGAAACCAGCTGAAGAGCCTGTGCCAGAGGGCGAAGTGGCCCCAGACCTGTCTGGTGACTTTGAAGAGGTCGAGATATCTCCATGGAAGAAATTCCGCATTGGGAAGGACCTCCCAGAGAAAGACAAAGAAGCCCTCATCCACCTCCTCCAGGCCAACATTGACGTCTTCGCATGGAGCCCGGCTGATCTCCCAGGCGTAGATCCTTCTGTTATCTCCCACAAACTCAATGTACTCCCTGGCTTCAAGCCAGTTAGGCAGAAAACAAGGGGCATGGCCCCAGATCGAAAAGAGTTTCTACGCACTGAGGTACAGAAGTTGCTTGAGGCTAATATAATTAAGGAAGTTCATTACTCTGAGTGGGTCGCTAAAAATTGTGTTGGGTGACAAGGAAAACGGCGAATGACACCTATGCGTGGACTACAAGGGGGTCAACAGGGCTTGCCCTAGAGATCCATACCCCTTACCTCCCATAAACCAACTGGTGGACTCAACCGTGCGATACCCAGTACTTTCTTTCCTTGATGCGTATAGTGGCTACCATCAAATCTTCATGGATCCTAAGGATGCCATGAAAACCGCATTCACAACCGGCGAAGCAGTTTAACACTACATTCGCATGCCTTTTGGCTTGAGGAACGCAGGGGCGACCTTTCAAAGGTTGGTGAATAGGGTGTTCACAAATCAAATTGGGAGGAACCTTGAAGCCTATGTTGACGACATAGTAGTAAAGAGAAAAGCCACCGCCAAACACTTGGAGGACCTAGAAGAGACCTTCGCCAACTTCCGCGCGTACAAAATGCGCCTGAACCCAAAGAAGTGCATCTTTGGTGTTGGCGAAGGGAAGTTTCTTGGTTACCAAGTCTCAAGAGGAGGGATTCGCGCCAATCCCAAAAAGATAGAAGCCATCGCCAGCCTTCACGTTCCAAGAGGCCTGAAAGACGTCCAGCAGCTAACAGGAAGGTTAGTCGCCCTGGGACGGTTTATATCAAAACTCAGCGACCGTTGCAAGCCTTTCTTCAACCAAATCCGGAAGAAGAAAGCCTGCAAATGGACTGAGAACTGCCATGAGGCATACGACACCATCAAACAGCACCTGCAGGAGCTGCCTACACTCAAATGCCCTAGGCCTGGCGATGACCTAGTCATGTATCTCTCCACAACAAGCAATAGCGTGGCGTCAGTTCTCATAAAAGAGGAGGGTGACAAGCAGTGGCCGGTCTACTACACCAGCCACACCTTACAATCAGCAGAGACAAGGTACCCTCCTTTATAGAAAGCTCAAGCCCTACTTCCAAGGGCACACGATCACCGTGCGCACGGACCTCCCAATCAAGGAGATCCTCCAAAGACCCGAGCACTCAGGCCGCCTAGCGAAATGGTGCATCGAACTAAGCGGGTACGACATCAACTATGAACCCCGCAAAGCAATAAAGGGTCAGCCTCTCGCAGACTTCCTGGCAGAATTCTCAGTTCCTGAGTACAGCACGCCGCAGGAAGAAGTGTCGGCACCTGAACCCCCACCCCCAGAGTGGGAAATGTACGTTGATGGCGCGTCGAAAGCAGCATCTCCAGCAGGAGGTGTCTACTTGTGTGGACCCCAAGGTATGGAAAGCGCTCTCCGTGTATCCTTTCAATTCTCTGTGACTAATAACGTTGCAGAATATGAAGCCTTCATCGCGGGCCTCATGTTGGCAATCAAAGTGGGTATTCGCCGAATACACATTCACAACGACTCCCAACTGGTGATACACCAGGTACAGGGGTGTTCAGAGTGCAAGGATGCCACTCTGATCAAATACCTGAGGCTTGTCAATTCACTACGGATGAACTTCGAGGAGGCGGTCTTCGTTCATATCCCTCACTCTGAGAACACAATTGCGGACATGCTCTCCAAGGGGAAAACACCTTCCACCTTGGAGACCCTGGCTCGACCATCCATAGACGGAGCTGTAGACATCGGATCACTCGAGGTAAGTGATCTAGAGGACTGGCGAACCCCCATCATCACCAAACTCAAGAGGATGGCGACAGATCCACGCACTCGCACTCGAGTGACGAGATTCGTCCTAAAAAATGGGCTGTTGTGGCACCGCGGGTTCTCGCCATTTCAATGCTGCCTCACCGCCAGCGAGGGACTCAGTGTATTGAAAACCATCCACCAGGGTAGCTGCGGTGCCCACATTGCCGCAGAGGCACTGGCACACAAGGCCCTTCGCTATAGGTACTACTGGCCAACCTTGAAGAAAGACACAACCTCACTGGTCAGAACATGGCATCAATGCCAGATCAACTCGCGCATCCAACGACTAACATCAACGAAATCTCCCATGCTCACACACCCTGTACCCTTCGCCCTTTAGGGTCTTGACCTTATTGGGCCAATGCCAAAGGTGACAGGCCAGTACCAGTTCTGTGTTGTCGCCGTGGACTACTTCACTAAGTGGATTCAGGTCGAGCCCTTGGTGAAGATCACGTCCTCCAAAATCATCAGCTTCTTTTGAAAGAACATCGTCTACTGATATGACAGCCCTTGCGCCAACATCAAAGACAATGGAAGCTAGTTCGCCAGCCATAGCGTCCAGCAATAGCGTCCAGCAATGGGCTGAAGATAACAAGATCTGCATGCTCTACGCCCTAGTGGCGCATCCCCAGTCCAATGGAAAAGTTGAGGTGACCAACCGCACAATCAAGGAAGGACTCAAGAAACGCCTGGCTGGCGCAAAAGGGAGATGGGTCGATGAATTTGCCAGCGTCCTATGGGACTACAGGACGACAAAGGGAACGCCAACGGGGGAGACACCTTTCTCCTTGGTCTATGGCACTGATGCACTCCTCCCCATTGAGGCAGACTTCCCAACAATACGGATTGTCAACTTCAACGACGAAGCCAACACTCGAGGACTCCGCGCCAAACTAGACTTGCTTGAAGAACTGTGCGAAGGAGCATGCCTTCGCCAGTTCGCTCTCAAACAGCGTCTCAACTTGCAACACGACGCCAAAGTCAAACCCAAGGCACTCAAACCAGGAGGCCTCGCGCTACTCAGATCGGTCATCACTGCTTGCGACCCCAAACAGGGTGTCCTGCGACCCAACTGGGATGGTCCTTACATCATACAAAAGCAAGTCCGGCCGGGCGTCTATGAGTTGCAGGACCAGGATGAGTTGAAAGCGGCATCGCAGCCAGCCTTCCTCATACCCTTGCGCCGCAACTTCGCCCTGGGTCTTGAGCTCATCGACCTTCTCCCTCAGCCGCGGCCATCTCTCATGGATCTTCGCCGTGTAAGTGAGCTCATGCTCAGGGTCCTCTCCAGGGTACTGCCCCAATCCAAGGTCTCGCTCAAACGCGAAGACTTCCCGCATCGCGCGCATGAGGTCTGAAAACAAGTCAGCATGCTGGTTCGCGACGTCCAGCTTACCAAGCTCTGCCTCCGCAAGTTTATCCGCAGCATCCTTCAGGTGAGTCTCTGTTTCTGACTTTAGAGAAGAAAGCGTTGTCTCCAAAACAACGACTTCGGCTTTCCTCCCCGCAAGCTCGTTTTCCTTCTTCGCGAGCTCCGCCTCGCGGGCGGAACACCAAACCAGGAGCTTCTCCAGAAAAGTGTCCCTTTGCAAATGCCTCAGGCGAGACTCCTCCTTCTCCACGGTGAGTGTAGCACACCAGGTCTCCAACTCAGCCACCCTCTTATTGGCCTTCTCCGCCTCAGCCTTGGCAGCCTGGGCAGCTTTCGCCTCCCCTCTCAGGCGGGCGATCTCACTAATCTGGGCACTATCCCTCGCGTTCGCATAGCTTAGGAACTTGTGCCATTGGCTGAGACCAGCGTACTCGTTGATGGCAGCTTGCAATAAGATGGGTCAGTACATAAATCATAGAACAAAAAACAGGAAGCAAAAGAGATGTCTTACCTGAAGGTTGTGCTTGGCAGCTTCCTTCATGAACTCGACTGGGGAGTCTAGACTGCGATCCATCAACTCCCAGTCAAAAGGGGTGCGAAGCCCTTCCAGGCAGGACAACATCGCGCGCTCTCCCCCCAACAACAGGGAGGACTTGTGTTTTAGGAGGAAGACAGGGTCCCAAGCCCCTTCCAGGGGCATGCCCTCCTCCTTATAAACCTTCGCCTTGAGGTCCTCTCGGAAGGCTTTCAGTGCAGCGGGATCCTCAGACCACTTGGAGGTCTTTTGGGCAACAACACGCTTCCACTCAAGGAAGTGCGACCATACCCCGGTCTCCTCCAGCACAGTCGTCGCTGCGCCCAAGTCCACCACGCTTTGGCGAATGCTGCATGGCGAGCTAGAAGACTCCTCCCCTACATTAAACGACTTGTGAGAACAAAGACAACTTGGACAACTAGCAAACGAGGAAAGGAAGTCACCTGGCGAAGGGCCCTGATCAAGGGCAAGACTCGCCTCGCCAGTAGGTGGCCTGCACTGCGGCTTCACCCAGGCACCACTCCCAGATGTTCGTTGGGAATACGAACTACATCCCAGGCGCTCGTCTTCCCTGGGACCTCCTTCGCCACTAAGGCGTCGTTAGCAGCCCTTCTTGAGATGCTTGGGGGTACCCCTCTGGACCCCCTTCCTTCTGGGAAGCCTGGCTGCTTGTTGGGAGAGCATCCCCAGCATCTCCCCTTATCTCCGGCTGGGTATCACCCAGCGTGGACGTACCACTCCCTCTCAGGCCGGCTGAGACATGGCCCCTAATAGGACTGTTGGCTTTCGCGGCAGACCTGGATTTCCTTCTCATGGCTAGCAGGAGATCGCCAGCTGAGATTACCTTCTTGGCGGGGTCCCCCCACCTGAGGGGAAGCCTCAATCTGAGAGGCCTCTGCCTGGGGGGATGCACCCGCCTGGGAGGGAACCTCCAACTGGGATTGCGTCTCAACCTGAGGGGTTGACACGGCGGCACTCTCAGTGGGGACTTCGCCACCTACCCTTGGGGGACTCGCCAACAGCCCAAAGACGAAGGCATCCATTTTGCCGTCCTCAGCCGGTGCAACCGCCTTCGTAGAAGGGCCAGCGGCTTCCATCACTGGAGCCTCACGAACACCCTCTTCTCCAGGGGTACCTTCAGGAGCTCCTCCCTCAACATTTACCCCAACATTACAGGGAGTTGCCTGGGCAGGCTCCCTCACCTTAGCCTGGCCTGACTCGTGAAGAGCCTTTCCTTCTTGGGACTGCGCTGCAACATCAGCCATCCTCTTTCTCTTCACCGCGGCTTGTGGCGCAAAGGCACTGGTGGTTGGCCTCTTCCTTCGCGGGGGCTCAATGGCACCCAGCACCTTCTCCGCCGCAGGAGGAGCATTCTGCTTGTAAGCACAAGCAAGGTGGATCTGAACCGCAGCACGCATGGATCATCTCTTCCCTTTCTCTTCGTCTGGACGAGCAGGAACATCTGAATATCGCAGAGATCAGTACAGGATCGAATAGGAAACTAAAGGGAGGTTAATCAGCAAATACCTCTCGGGCCTCCAAGGGCAGCACGCAGCGCGTCCACCACTTCACCGCGATGCGCGGGTGCCCAGCCTTCATAAGGGGGAGGCACTGTGGAATCCATCAAGTGACCCGTGCTGATGCCGGCCCATCTCAGGGTCACCTCATCCAGCTGCGCGAGGGAAAAGGGGAACAGGTCATCCCAACACTAAGGGGGGTAACATGGAAAAATTGTCCCTTTGTTCGCAGGTAGAGCCGGTAGAACCGCAAGAAGACGTCGGCAAACGGCTCCGCCCCAGCGAACCGACAAGCCACTATGAAACCGGCAATGTGGATGAAGGTGTTGGGCCCAAGTTGTGACGGTGGGAGACCCCACAGAGTGCACAACTCCTTGACCAAGGGGGCAAGGGAAACCTCAACCCAAAAGACATCTGGGTAGTATAAAGGCATAGCGCAGCATTCTCCAGATTCTCCGGTGTCTGGGGAATCTTTAACGCCTTGCAAGGCCCACTCCGCGTTGCGTATACCGCAACTTCCTCAATGGGAAAGAAGGCTTTGACAAGGTCCTGGTGGAGCTTGTCGACCTTCACGGTGGTCTTGTCCACAACGGGAATGATTGGGCGAGCAGCTTCGCGGGTAGCCATTACTGCGGGGGAAAGAAAATTAGATAAGGAAGATGAATAGTCTGCTAGTAATTTTGTCGAACACCTTGCGTGCGAAGAACAAAAGTGTGGAACTTCACCTGAAATCGCGAAGAAGAAAGCAGACCAATGCAGGAGAAGCAGGTGCAACAAGGGATCAAGCACGCTCCTCAAATATCGGACTCAAGCACAAAAGAAACGAACGAATCAGGCAGAAAACGAAAACACAGAAGTAAGTTTGAGCGAGAGAACGAGAAAGCAAAGGACAGAGATCGGCGAAGAAGCCGGCTATTTATAGGCACACTCCTAACAAAGCCGAAATGTCACTTTAAACGGAGGATTAATCCCAGCAAGGCAAGTGTCAGGTCTCACTAACGGTAAGAAACGTTTGGACTACCATTAAAAGGACTATTGCCCAATGGTCGACTTTGAGGCAAAACGCAGAGTACAGGACCCTGCCCATACTCCGCCTCTAGGAGGAGGCACCATGGTACACTCTCCAAGCGAATGCCCCTCGTGCATCGCCACTCGCGTCATCATCATCAGCAGCCGAGAAAACGCACCGTGATACCACCGCATCGCTAGAAGGCCTGCTGGCTTCAACAGGACCTCGCGGGTTCGCATATCCTGGTAAAGCCAAATAGGGCCATCGCATAGCTGGTTTTCACCATATATCACTTAGCAATGCCATAGACTGGGGAAAGGGAGCTGGGAACGGTCACCCCACGACCTACCCACATTCTCCATTACGTCTCCAGTCTTCCACTACTCTAGAACGTGTGAGAGCACTCCACTACTCCATTCACGGGACAACCGCCACCTCAACGCCTCCTATAAAAGGATGGCTTGGGAAAGGTACACCCTATCTACACACCTCCACTCCTCTCTCTGCTCCTGAGTGTTCCGTTTTACATCTCGCAGATTACTCCGAAGCTCAAGATCGTCGTTTTGGTCATTTCCCCACCATCAAAGCATCTGGAAGCCAAGTCCCGTCAAGGAACGAGGCTATCATGAGGTATAAGCAAGGGTTTCCTTGATGCATAAGAAACCTGCAAACAAAGCCAAAAGTAAATATACAAGAACATATATGCATACACATGCACAACCAATGCAAATTTAACCAGATGCAATTCAAATCAAACAAATTATTATAATAGAGTTAGACGGAACACAGTGACAGTCTTCCCGGTCGTAGCCGAGGCACACACACAAGAGCATGACCACCTCGGGGTCATGATCCCCACCGTCATATCACAAACACCTTATAGGTGTATCACAACACAACACCATTTAGGTGTAGTAACACATCCTGAATGCTGATCCTGAAACCTGCACACCAATGCTTATACCGTTTAACTAAGTTTGGCCTGACCAGGCTAGAGAAAGCTGAGGACCGAATCACAAATTCTGGAAAAGGGTTTGGAAGGGTGATGAAACAGCCAAGTGAAACCCCCAGACGAAGGCCCCCATGTGAAGACGATACCCCCAGGCGAAGCCGCCCATGCGAAGGCCTCAGGCGAGGCAAAGCCCCCATGCGAATCCTCTAGGCGAAGCCCTCAGGCGAAGGCTAAGGCAAAGGCCTCATGCGAATCCCTATGAAAATCCTCCAGGTGAAGCTCCCAAGCGATGCCGCCAGGCGAAACCTCCAGTACTTCGCCCCAAACGAAGCCCTTTCCTCAGATCCGGCGAAGGCCCTCAAGCACACCCCTCAAGCCAAACTTAGACTCAATATACTTCGATATGCATTTTATAAGATACTCCAAAATGCCCTATCAAGAGACACATTGAACCCTTACCTTTTTCACAAATTCCGCAATTAGCTTCCGTTCCGATTTCCAAAACCCGATTTCGGCAGAGCTTCAGTTGAGTTTTTGCCCTACCCCCTGTTCACAACTGATCAACATAACACATAACTCATACTCAGGAACCATAAAATCACAGAAACATGAGGCACTATTCATATCTCAAAATTCAGAAATTTATAGCTTTCAAACGGAGCCGTATTTGAAAAATCTAATCCGTAGGATGTTTCTAACTTCTCCCAAGGATCAGTTTAATATAATTACCTCGAAGCTTCGTCAAATATTCTTCAAGATCACAAGAAGCTCATCTATGAAGGTTTTAGGGAGGTAGAGACGTTTTCATGGAGAAGAAGAAGATGATGAAAGTGATTATGTTTACTTTTTCACCTTTTATATTTTTTTCTCTACACCTCATGTAATCTTGTATGTTTCACCATTTTTTTTCCTTTCCACCTCCTTCTTGCTTTTGTGCTTCCCACTTCTCATTTGTCCCATTTTGCCGCACTCACCACCTTCAAAGGGAAAATTTTCAATTTTTTTCTAAATTTGCAATTTGGCCCCCAAACTTTGCAAGATTACAATTTAGTCTAACCGCAACTTGCATGACTTTCAAACCGCTCCACTAAACGAAATGAAATCTGAACACCATCACCGGGACCTCAACAAACACACAAGACATGTTTAACATGTTTAAAATCAAGTCCCGATCTTCACAAAATTCACTAATCCCGGTATTAACGTTTAATCTCACAAATTAACTACGCACTTACCGAGTGTTGGTAACACATGCTCTGTTAACTCCCTTATAATCCACGCAGAGGCGCCATTCCCCGTTTTCCCTGTCGGCGAGGACAATGTTAGCGACCCATTCCGAGTAATGAACCTCCTTAATTATTGTTGACACCTAATTTTGTCCGAACTAGTAATTTAGGTTGTAGTAATATCTAATTCGTGAATTTGATTTTCAGTATTTCTCCTTATTTTTATTTTGTGATTATTTTATGTATTTTTGTCACTCTAGTTATTTTATGTGATTTTGTGTCATTTTCCATCATTTTATGTGATTTTACTCGTTTGCATTATTTTACGTACTTTTTGTCATTTTATGTGATTTTCATCATTTCGCGTATTTTTATTATTTTCATTAATTTACACATTTTTATCATTTTTATTATTTTATGTGTTTTCATTTTTAATCTAGAATTTAAATGTGTTATATTTAATTAACAAAAAATGAAAAAAGGGAGAAAACCAGCAGCATGAGCATGCTTGGCTTGCTACAGCTTCCATCCATCACAAGCAAGCGTGCCTGCCATCTCTCGCATCTCCTCTCCATTGTCAATTCACCTTAATTCACTCCCAATTTCATGTGACTGAACAAAAGGATGAAACCTGGGCAAATGGAAGCTCCAAATCTCTCTATAAATTGAAGGAGAAATGAGCATTATGGCACCAATTCGCAATAAAAAACTGAGCAAAAGAAAAAATGAAAGCTCCCCTTGTTGTTCGTTCGCAAGCTTGCATCCACCAACCCACAACCCAATCCTTTGATTAACCCCTCCAATTCATACCCCCAGGTCCACCACATCGCCAGCAAGCTAGAGGCCCCGTCTCCTTGCCTGGCGTCTCCAGAATCACAAAAAATCAGCAACGATCCGCCAACCCGCTAGGCGACCCAACTCACTCAAAGCCGACGCTCCAGGCCGTAACTCTCCGTCCCCACCACCGCCGATCGAGTCCCCTACCACCGCGTCGTCATTCCTGATTGTATCTGTCGCTGTAAAACACCGATTCTGCCTTGAAGCATCTGGACCTTTGTGACCAGCGAACCGATGCGGATTTTCTTCAACAACCACAACTCAGCCTGCCGCGCCGCCACTTCCACTGATCTCGCCGCTCGCCGCCTCGAAGATTGCCGCCGCTCGCCGCCACTGACGCAGCTCAGGAGCAGCAACCCGAGCCTCTCTCTCTCCCTCATTCAAGCTCGCGAATAGCTAGCTGCAACCGCAGGTACATGTTTTATTTTGTTTGTTTTCTTTTTTCTGTTTTATTATTACTTTTTATTACTTTAATCCCTCAAGTTGTCCCCTTAACTCACTTAGACCCATAAGTTTTCTTTTAAGGTTTCATTTGAGTCACTAATGTCCATTCAACCATAAAAATCTTCAACAAGTTTAAAAAGTAACAGTTTGGGCACTAGGCCCAAACCTTTTTGTGTTTTAGTTAATAGTTTTGTTATCATGTCCAATCTAAATTATTTTTAATTTTATTTTCAAGATATTTTGAGTTTTCTTATATATGTAAATTACTAAGAATCCTTTTCTTTTATTTTTACTGTTATTCTTTATCTTTTTTTTATTATGTCTTAAAATCAAGCAAAAATCTAAAAACACTCGTGGTATCAATTTTGAAGGCTCGAAAATTTATGATTTTTTGAGCGTAACTGACAAACGAATCCAGATCTGTTGTAGACCATTTTCAGGTTTTCCAATCGACCTAAAAAGATTGGTGGCGACTCCTTGTCAAAACCACGACGCTACAGATGGCGACTCCACTGGGGACTTGTCCTGCCACATTAAGGGTTTTGTTTTATTTTCTTTTGCTTGATTGAGTTTATTCATTTATTTATTCCATGGTGACATACATGACATGGAGTTCTCTACCCGAACTCCGCCAAAGCCAATTTCTTTCAAAGCGGAATATGGTGTTGTTGTACTTGTGAGATTCTACTCTCCAAGCCTTCACCATATCCTATTAGGGAAGTAGTGCTAACTCTGTGGGATTAATATTCCCCTCACGGGTTCACGAAAACCTACGAACCGAATTAATCAATTCCTCGCATGTCCCTCGTGGGTAAGGATTGGACTCGTTGAAGATGTTGATAATTGGACAAAAGAGGCTCAAGAAATGGAAGAAGCTGCAAGGTTTTGGAAAAACGAATATGAGGGGCTCACAAACCAAGCTCAAATGGTCGCATTCATTACTGATGATCTGGGAAGGGAAGCGTAGGCAGTTGAGCGATTGATTTGGCCATCGACATCACCGTTGATTCAGACCGCGGAAAACTTCATCAACAAGGCCATGAAGAATCTTCGCAAGTTAGGAATGGGAATCATCCCAAATTAGAATGATGTTACCTGTACGCGAAATCTATGTACTTTATAGCGAGGATGATCTGCGCAAATATATATATGGAATGTTTTTTTCTTTCACCAGGTGTTTAGAATATATCTCATATCATGCATCATTACATTGACATGCATTTAATCATAATTAAAATTCATTTGGGAACACAGAAGAATTGAAGAAGTATATCCTTTAGAAGACACATTGAAGAATTGCTGAGAACCTCGAAGGGTGTTTTTCTGAAATGAAAAACAAGATAAACCTGCTGATCGAGAGCTTCAACACCCTGGTCGACCTGATGACAGGAAAACTTTCAGGAGCACCTGAGCATGAGTATCCTCTTTACCCACCTGGATTTGAACCAAATAAGAAAAAAACTTGAGAGACCTCATCTGGACCAATTGCACCAGATAATGAAAAGAAGAAAGAAGAAGATGAGTAAAAGTTGGAGACCATGGAGAAAAGATTATGTGCAATTGAGGGGGGCACTCTACTGGGTTCTTTTAATGTAGATGATCTCTGCTTGGTCCCGGATGTCAAAATCCCGGTAGATTTCAAAATTCCAGGTTCACAAAATACGATGGAACTACTTGCCCGGTTACACACCTGACGTTATTTCTGAGAAAAATTCAACCGCTCACTAAAGATGAAGAAATTTGGATAGCACTTTTTCAAGACAATTTGACCAAGTCCCCTCTCCAATGGTATCTTGGCTTGGGTCCCAAAACTATCAGGACTTGGAATGATCTCGCTCACGCATTTGTGAACAATTATCGGCATGTCATAGATCTGGCACCAAACCGTCAGACTTTGCAGAATCTGGAAAAAAGGAATCAAAAAACCTTCAAGGAATATGCTCATAGGTGGAGGAACTTGGCAGCGCAAGTCCAGCCTCCCATGAATGAAAGGGAGATGGTGACCATGTTCATCCAGACGCTGAAATCTCCTTTCTATGACAAGCTTATTGGAAACTCTACCAATAGCTTTTCCGATGTGGTATTATCAGGAGAACGTATTGAATACGGTATCAAGACTGAGAAAATCGCAGATTACTCAAACAATGATGGGAGGCAGGCTGTGCCACCAAGGAAAGATGAAGTTCAGCAACTAGAAAGAGGCAGAGGAACGCCATTGGTAGGGGCAGTAGCATCTAGGCCTCGCCCATTCTTCCCCAGTAGACAGCCAAGAGCACCTGCTCCTTTGCCACCACTGCATGCTTTACCGAGACAGAGAGAGATATTTGATCCAATTCCGATTCCATATTCGGAGTTATATCTGATAGCCTGGTTCCTTGACGGGACTGAGCTTCCAGATACTCGAACGGTTCAGGAGATGATAAGAATGACGATGTGAGGCCCCAGAGCAATCTGCAAGATGTAAAACAGAATACTCAGGAGCAGAAAGAGGAGTGGGTGTGTAGATAGGGTGTACCTTTCCCAAGCCGTCCTCTTATAGGAGGCGTTGAGGTAACGGTTGTCCCATGATCCAGAGTAGTGGAGTGCTCCCCCACGTTCCAGAGTAGTGGAAGTCTGGAGGTGTAATGAAGAACGTGGGTAGGTTGTGGGGATGACCGTTCCCAGCTTCCTCGGTCTGTGATGTTGCTAAGTGATGGATGGCGAAGACCAGGAAGCACGGAGACCCTGTCTGGCGATGCCAGGAGATGCGAACCCGCGAGGTCCTGGCAAAGCCAGCAGGCGCGAAGCTCCCTTGATAACGCCTTTGCGAGATGCGGTGGTATCGCGGTGTGTTTCCTTGGTTGCTACTGATGATGGCGTGAGGGGCGAGATGCGAGAGGCATTTGCTTCGGTAGTGTACCAATATCCACAACTGATTCAGAACAGACTTATACGACGCATTCCTACGAATCCATTGGATCCTCCATATCCGAGGTGGTACGATCCAAATGTCAAGTATGCCTACCATGATGGTGTTGTTGGACATGACCTTGAGAATTGCATAGCACTAAAACGTATGATTCAACAGTTACTTGACACAAAATGGCTTGACTTCTCCAAAGAAGTGAATGTCACTCAAAATCCACTGCCTGAGCATCAAGGGGGGCAAGTCAACGTAATTGAAATTGAAGAATATAACCTAAATGGAGTTAATAAAGGTTGCTCTCTCACGATCAGGAAGTTCCCACAAGAATTCTTCAAAGAAAGAGACATTTGTGCAATCATTGATGATGGCACTTCTCTCTCAAGACCTAGGTCGTTGGTGATTTCAGTGTCAAATCACACCATCACACCTCTGATAGTGCAAGCACTAACACCCTTCCCATATCAATCAAACCGAGCCGTACACTGGAAGTATGAGTACACCTCAAATATTTCCGTAAATCAACCTGGAGTTGGGGGCATACAAGGAGTGGTCGAATCTATTCCTCTCAACAAGAAGATGAACCTCCATTGAAGAAATCAGTGCAAACTCACACAATACCAAAGGGTTCAGTAGAGAAGAATGAAGCTTCCAAATCTGTTACAGAAGAAGAGGCTTATGAATTCTTGAAATTCATCAAGTAAAGTGACTACAATGTGGTGGAGCAGCTAAATCGCTTACCTGCGAATATCTCCATATTATCTTTGTTGTTGAGTTCTGAAGCTCACCGGGAAGCGCTGCTGAAAATGTTGAATAAGGCCTATATTGCACATGAAATTACCATGAATCATTTTTATCATCTTGTCAACCACATAATTGCACAAAGCCTTATCTCATTAACTAATGAAGAAATTCCCGATGAGGGTAGAGGACATACTAAGGCCCTACACATATCAGCTGTGTATAAGGAACGAATCATGGCCAGATTTCTTATTGACAATGGCTCTGCACTAAACATAATGACATTAGGAACTTTACACAAGTTGGGTGTGGACTCTTCTTATATCCACAACAGTAATATCGTGATTCAGGCTTTTGATGGAAGAAGAAGAGAATTTATTGGTGACATCGAGTTAGCGATATTAATCGATACTTGTGTTTTCCACATCACTTTTCAGGTCATGGATATGAAGCCAACATATAGTTGTTTGTTGGGAAGACCGTGGATACACATGGCTAGAGCTGTGCCATCCTCACTATATCAAAAGGTCAAGTTCGTCGCGGAAGGAAAATTAATCATTGTATTCGCAGAGGAAGATTTTCTACTATCTAAAGCTGCTGATACTCAATATGTGGAAGCTGGAGAAGACAGTCATCCATGCTCATTTAGATCATTTGAAGTGGCCACAACCATATATGGGTCAAATCCTATTCCAAAAGTTCCAAGTGCCACACAAATGGCGGCGAAGCTTATGTTGAAGGACGGATACACACCGGGAACGGGATTGGGGACATCATTACAAGGGATAACTAGAACATTGACTCTTCCATCAAATGAAGGGAAAATTGGTTTGGGATTTAAACCAACGCCTCGAGACAAGAAGAATCAAGCTATTGAAAGGAGGAAGAAGAAACTGGCACAACTAAGGGGACACAACACTGAAGGAGGAGAAGAAGTGGAGATCCCTGACTTCTTTGAGACCTTTGTTAGTGGAGGGTTAGAACCCGCCAAAGGAGACGAGAATGCATTGGTCATTCAAGTTACCAAGACCATTAATGACTTATCAATTCAAGCAGCCTTGGATGAAGCTCCTGAAAGCTTGGAACTCTTTCGACCTTACGGACAGTATGGAGCGTTGGACAACTGGGAAGCTGTGGAATTGCCTGTCTGGATTGAGGAATTTTCAAAGTAATTTTCTAGAAATGGGTCTTATTTTGAGACATTGTCTTTGCTTATTTGGAACTTTAGTTTTAACTTGATGTTTTTGTAAGGTTGTCATTTATGCATATCATCAATGAATTCCATCATTTCCATTCTCCCACATCTTATTCTCTTCTTCTCCCACTTTCCCTTCTCCCTTCTCATTCGAATGCAGAAATAATTCTCACGATGACAACAATGAATGCAACCTGTTCATAAGTTTTGATAATCCTGTTAACACCTCGCCCATTCTTCCCCAGTAGACACCCAAGAGCACCTACTCCTTTGAAACCACTACATGCTTTACCGAGACAGAGATTGATATTCGCTCCAATTCCGATTCCATATTCGGAGTTATATCTGATAGCCTGGTTCCTTGACGGGACTGGGCTTCCAGATACTCGAACGGTTCAAGAGATGATAAGAACGACGATGTGAGGCCCCAGAGTAATCTGTAAGATGTAAAACGGAATACTCAGGAGCAGAAAGAGGAGTGGGGTGTGTAGATAGGGTGTACCTTTCCCAACCCGTCCTTTTATAGGAGGCGTTGAGGTAGCGGTTGTCCCATGATCCAGAGTAGTGGAGTGCTCCCCCACGTTTCAGAGTAGTGGAAGACTGGAGGTGTAATGGAGAACGTGGGTAGGTCGTGGGGATGACCGTTCACAGCTTCCTCGGTCTGTGATGTTGCTAAGTGATGGATGGCGAAAACCAGGAGGTGCGAAGACCCTGTCTGGCGAAGCCAGGAGATGCGAACCCGCGAGGTCTTGGCGAAGCCAGCAGGCACGAAGCTCCCTTGATAACGCCTTCGCAAGATGCGGTAGTATTGAAGTGTGTTTCCTTGGTTGCTGTTGATGATTGTGCGAGGGGCGAGACGCGAGGAGTATTTGCTTGGGTAGTGTACCAAGGTGCCTCCTCCTAGAGGCGGAGTATGGGCAGGGTCCTGTACTCCGCGTTTTTTGGCTCGAAGTCGACCGTTGGGTAACAGTCACTTTTATGGTAGACGAAACGTTTCCCACCGTTATTGGTTTCTGACACGCGGCTTGCTGGGACTGGTTCTCTACTTGAGGCGATGCTTTAGCGTCGTTAGGACTGGCCTATAAATAGCCGGCTTGTTCGCGACTTTCCACTCTTTGCTTTCTCTCCCTCTAGCTCAAATTCTCTATGTCACTTCATATTCTGTTGTTCTCCTTGCACTTTTGCTTGAATATGATATTGTCTTCGTTTTTCTCTACTGCTTCTATTGCTTCTGCATTAACTCGCTTTCGTCTTCACAATATCAGGTGAGGGTTTGTTCTTTTGTTCCTTGCATGTAAGGTGTTCGACTAAATTTCTGATCGGTTGTTTGTCATCTCAGCCTGCTTTCATTCTTCTGTCGCAGCAATGGCTGCTAAGGGTTTGCTCGCCCAGTCGTCCCCGCCGTGGACAAGACTGTCGTGAAGGTTGACAAGCTTCTCCAGGATCTTGTTATGGCCTTCTTCCCCATCGAGGAAGTGGCAGTGTACACGGTGCGGAGTGGGCCTTGTAAGGCGCTGAAGCTTCCGCAGACGCCAGAGAACATCGAGAGCACTGCGTTGTGCCTCTACACCACTCAGATGTTCTCTGGGCTGAGGTTCCCTTTGCCTCCCCTAGTCCAAGATCTGTGTACTCTATGGAGTCTCCCACCGTCACAGCTTGGACCCAACACCTTCATCCACATCGCCAGCTTCATCGTGCCGTGCCAGTTGGCTGGGGCGGAGCCGTTCACTGATGTCTTCCTACGGTTCTACCGACTGGATTCGTAAACAGGGGGACAGTTCTTCCATGTCACCCCCCTTAGTGTTGGGGGGAACAACTCTGTGTCTTTTGGTATTCCTCTGAAGTCTCATCATGACTGGCATGGTAGTTTCTTCTTTGTTTGCAGGTATGAGTTCTGGGGGTTCCCAGTGGCGAGGACTTCAGAGGCGGTGCAGAGCATGGCTCCTAAGCCTGTCATGCACATGGATGGGCGGAGGTGGCGCGAATACGTTCACCTTCTGGGATGGCTAGACGATGTGTTGGCAATGAGGTCTTGCGATGACCTGTTCTCATTCTCCCTTGCGCAGCTGGACGAGGTGACCCTGAGGTGGGCCGGCATTAGCACGGGTTACTTGATAGACTCCCAGGTGCCTCCACCTTATGAAGGTTGGGCACCCGCGCATCGCGGTGAAGTGGTGGATGTACTTCGCGCTGCCCTTGCAGGGCCGAGAGGTATGCGCTGATTAGCCTTCTTTTAATTTCTTATGCGAACATGTACTGATCTTTGTGGTGTCCAGATGCTCCTGCTCGCCTTGACGAGGGGAAAGGGAAAAGGGGATCCATGCGCGCTGCAATGCAGATTCACCTTGCATGCGCGTATAAGCAAAATGCTTCTCCTACTGCGGATAAGGTATTGGGTGCCATCGGGCCCCCACAAAGGAAGAGGCCAACCACCAGTGCCTTGGCGCCATTCCAAGGAGCGGCGAAGAGGAGGAGAGAGGCTAGCGATGTGGCGCAGCCCTGCGCAGAAAAGGCTCTTCGCGAGTCAGACCAGGCGAAGGCGAGAGGGCTTGACCAGGAAGCACTTCCCAATGTGAGGGAAGCGGCTGAGGGGGGGGGACTTCTTAAAGTATCCCTGGGGAAGAGGCGGTTCGCGAAACTCCAGTGGTGAAGACCACTAGCCCTTCTTCTGCGAATGTGGCAACGGCACCGCCTGAAGACGCCAGAATGGACGCCTTCGTTTCTGAGCTTCTAGCGAGCCCTCCCAGGGTGAGTGACGAAAGTGCCCCTGAGGATATTATGGTGGCAACCTCTTCTCAGGTCGAGACTCATCCCCAGGTGGAGGTCCCTCCCCAGGTGGATGCATCCCCCCAGGTGGAGGTCTCTCAGATTAAGGCTTCTCCTCAGGTGGGGGAACCCCCACCAAAGAAGATAATTTCAGCCGGTGATCTCCTGCTGGCCATGAGAAGGAAGTCCCAGTCGGCCGCGAAGACCAGCAGTTCTGTTGGGGGGAAGGTGCCAGCAGCCCCCGCAAGGAGCGGCGCGCCCGTGTTGACTGATACACAGCCGGAAGTGAGGGGAGATGTTGGGGGCACTTTCCCAGCAAGCAGCCAGGCTTCCCAAAGGGAAGGGGCTCCAGAGGGGGTACCACCAAGCGTGCCAGCTGGCGCTACCAATGATACCTTGGTGGCAAAGGAGATCCCGGAGAAGATGAGTGCTTGGGATGTGGTACGCACTTCCTGCAAACCGTCTGGGAGTGGTGCCTAGGCGAAGCCACAACGCTAGCCATCCACTGGCGAGGCCATCCTTGCCCTGGACCAGGGCCCTTCACTAAGTGAGTGCCTTTCCTCGTTTGCATATGTTCCAAGTTCTCTTTGTTGTGCTAACAAGTCGTTTGATGCATGGACGGAGTCTTCCAACCCGTATGGTAGCATCCGCCAGAGTGTGGTGGACTTGGGTGCAGCGGCGACCGTGCTTGAGGAGACTGGAGTTTGGTCGCATTTCCTTGAGGGGAAACATGTTGCTGCCCAGAAAACCCCCAAGTGGTATGAGTATTCTGCCGTGCTGAAATCCTTGAGGGAGGACCTCAGGGCGAAGGTGTATAAGGAGGAGGGCATGCCTCTGGAAGGGGCCTGGGACCCTGTTTTCCTGTTGAACAACAGGTCCTCCTTGTTGTTGGGAGGAGAGCACACGCTGTTGTCCTGCCTGGAAAGGCTTCGCACACCTTTTGATAAGGAGTCGATGGACCGTAGTCTGGACTCTCCTGTTGAGTTCATGAAGGAGGCTGCCAAGGACAACCTTCAAGTGAGGCATCTCCCCTATCCTTTGTTTTATGTTCTCTAATTTTTGTACTAACTTGTCTCGATGCAGCCTGCCATCAATGAGTACGCCGGTCTCAGCCAGTGGCACAAGTTCCTAAGCTACGCGAACGCAAGGGACAGTGCCTAAATTGCTGAAATTAACCGCCTGAAGAATGAGGCAGCGGCTGCCCACGCTGCCAAGGCTGAGGCTGAGAGGGTGAACAGGAGAGTGGCGGAGCTGGAATCTTGGTTCGCCGCTCTCACCAAGGAGAAGGCGGAGTCCCACCCGGAGCATTTGAGGAGGGACGCCCTTCTGGAGAAGCTCAAAGTGTGGTGTCCTCTTCGCGAGGCGGAGCTGGCGAAAAAGGAGGATGAGCTCGCAGAGAAGGAAGCTGAGGTAGCCGTTCTGAAGACGGCATTCTCTTCCCTGAAGTTAGATGCAGAAGACCGCCTGAAGGATGTTGCGGGCAAGATCTTGGATTCAGAGCTTGGTGGGAAGGAGATCCCGAACGAGCATGTCATGCTGGTCACAGACGTAATGTGCACGCTGGGGGACAACTGACAGCTTGAGCGTGATCTTGGGCTGGAACTGTACCCTGGAGAGGACCCTGAGCATGAATCGACTTACGTAGTGAAGATCCATGAGAGGTGGCCTCGCCTGAGGTAGAGGATTGACGAGCTCAAGTCCCAGAGAGAAGTCGCGTCGTAAGGGTATGAGGAAGGCTGGCTGCGATGCCGCTTTCAGTTGGAAAAGCTACACCCTAGGTTGAACTTGGATGCCCTGGATGCACAAAGACCAGCGATCCTGAGGCGAGTGGCCTGCTTGAGTGGGGCGAGCAAGGGAGGAAGATTGGTGTTGGATGGCACGCCCGGCTAGATTAGGGAGGGTTTTAGGTCATGTGTTCGACCCCCCTTTAGTTAGGCTGACTGTTGGACCGTTGTAATTCGGTACCTGTAAAGAATGTACAGCTCTAATATTATAAATGAATGAATCAGATTACCTCGATTGCCCATATTCTTCCTTCATTCCTGCGATAGCTTTGTATGGAATGTTAGCGATTTGCTAGGCTGAGTTGTTATGTCTGTTGGGATTCGCTTCGTGGCGTCCCAAAGATTAGAGGGATTGCTTGTGGCTCGCGAGGGCGAAGCCATCAAGGACCTCAATGTGAAGGCTGATTTCTAGCGTGGAGATCTGTTGGGGTTCGCGTCGTGTGGTCACAAAGATCAGTTGAGGGATTGTGTGGTTCGCATGGGAGAAACCATCAAAGACCTCTACTAAGCTATTTCAAGCTTGGGGGTCTGTTGGGATTCACTTCGCGGGGCCCCAAAGATCTGTCTCGCAACGTTCGCGTTTGCGATGCCCTTGGGTAGTGTACGCATGTTTGCGTGTATGGGCGACCTGACAAGGTCTGGTGTCGTGATCTTAATAGGTTAGGCGTTTAGCTGTTCTGACCAGTCAGGTGTAGAAGCCGTTTGGGCGATTGTCGACGAGTTTACTCTGCAGTAGTGTTAAGAAGTGGAGAAGCATTTCATTCATTCGAGCCATGGAATTTCCATGATTTATACATAGTATGGACAAAGGTCGTCCGCATGGAAGTTGCGGGGGAGTGGTCTCCCATCTGGGTCCTGCAACACATAGATGCCAGGCCGGACTTGCTTGTGGATGATATAGGGGCCCTCCCAGTTGGGTCGCAGAACGCCCTGTTTGGGGTCGCGAGCGGTAAGGACGGACCTGAGTAGCGAGAGGCCTCCTGGTTTGAGTGCCTTGGGCCTGACCTTGGCGTCATGTTGCAAGTTGAGACGTTGTTTGAGAGTGAACAAGCGAAGGCGTGTGATTACGCCCAAAGAATAACGCGGTAGTTGTAGCACAGCTTTGGGGTGTCGATTCCACAGAGAGACAAGGTAAAGAAAATACTAGAAAGAACAATTAAACTGAAAGAAAATATTTAGTGATTTTTTGAAATAAGAATTGAATTCTGAAGAAAATAAAAACAACTAAACAATTAACTGGAGAAAGTACTCAAATTTGATCAATAGTAAAGCATCGGGAATCCCTTGCACAAGTTTAATATTTTAATTATTCCAATTTCAATGAAGTCCAAATTCCACCAAATTTCCAAGATAAATATTTATAAACCAAGGTGGATTTACTATAACCCTCTGATAAATTATTCTCTACCTTAAGCACCGAAATTATTATCACTATTGAGAAAATCCAGTGACGACAATATATCTAGAGGCAATACCGCAGCATAGAATCGAATCAATATAGATAAATAATAAATCCAAACATAATTATAGAATCAACCACTCCATGGAAAAAGCATGACTGAATCCATGAATAATATAAACCTATAATTATTCGGAGAAGAAACCCCAATAAAAATCTGAGAATAATCAATCAAAAAATTATAATTTTTCAAGTCTGTTTAAGAATATAGAATAAATAAAATATCATACATGTGCAAGTTCATCCCTAACTTTACAAGAAAATTAGTTACCCATAAATATATAAGCGAAGAAAATCCACAAATAATGAGAACGAAAGCTGCTACGGCCATGGCTGTCCGTGTTGGCCAAATCGCTAAGCTCGTGCTTTTCTTTCTTGCTGACCGAATTACGCCCTGCTATCCGATTTGTCTTTGTTTTCTAGCGCTGCCTCCAACTCCCTCAAAGTCACCCTTTTATATCATTGGTTCAAACCTATTAGAATAGGTTTTCTTTGTTGCTGCCCGCCTGATTGTGCCTTTCTATTTTTTGTTTTCTAGTCTATGTCTAAGTCTAACCCAATTAGATATAGGAGTCCAAATGTGTGCGCATGTGTTCCTTTTTTTGTTTTTCTTCTTGGCCCATTGACCCAATTATTCTTTCATGGTTGAATTTTATCTCTCAATAAATCTGTAATTAAGGAAAAATACATTTAGAAATATCCAATAATAAATAATAATCCAATGTAAAATATGCATTAATCTCAATGGTTCTTATTTATATTATTTAACTTTTAAGCCCAAAAATAGGATAGTGAGAGTGTATTTTCACACACTCATCACACCCCCCAACTTACTCATTGCTAGTCCCTAGCAATCTATGCAAAAGAGATAGGAAAAGAATAATTATCACTAAAGCAACCTATCAACTCAAATTTTCCAATTCTCAAGCTCAAACAGCATACCACAAACAATTCACTTAAGCCAGTCACAGAGTGTAAGTGTGTGCTCCAAACTATATCCATCTTACCAACAATCCTAACACATGCATCGTCAAGAACACCTCCACTTAAGGATTCA
This sequence comes from Stellera chamaejasme, assembly GCA_024586325.1. Taxonomy (NCBI): domain Eukaryota; kingdom Viridiplantae; phylum Streptophyta; class Magnoliopsida; order Malvales; family Thymelaeaceae; genus Stellera; species Stellera chamaejasme. The sequence goes on along the minus strand of CM044987.1, from coordinate 16,179,164 downwards.
ACACACAACTCACAAGTATAAAGTGTTTCAAATGAAAGAATATCTGGAGTTAACAAAGGGTTCACACTCACTCTTATGAAAAATAATGGATAAGCTACAAGCAAACATTGATCTTATGATAGAAACATTTGCAATTGAGACATCCACCAGTCTTACCACAAACTTACTCAAAATCAGAATAGTCAACCCAAAAGGCTCAATTGTAACTTGGGTATAAGGTCAAATAAGGGTAGGAAAAGATAATAGTAACTTCCAAGTACATACAATTATCTAATGAAATATCCAAGAGAACTCACTTCCCAATTGAAGTACTTTACTGAACATTGGCAAAATTGCTTTACCTTCTCTTTTTCTTCTTCTTTTTCGATTTTTTTTTCTTTTCACTTTCAAACTTTTTTCTTTTTTTTCTTCAATACAAGCAACCACACCACACTTTGTATCATTTCTCACTTCTACAACCTTTACTTTCACTGATAAAATAAGAACCGAATATGCACTTGGAAGTGAAAGAGAAAATGGTTAAAATTTTTGGAGCAACGACAATAAGTTAATATAATGAGGCATTAATAACGGAAGATGAAGAAAATAAGTGCTTCTTGGAAAACATTTGGGACAAGTAGGAATTTATGATGGGAAGGGTTGGCTTGAAAGGCCCAAACGTTAGTTATGAGTTTACCTCATCATATTCCAAGTATATCCACAATCTTACCACAAATCATTATCTCAAAAGTAAGTTTCATTTCAATAGATCAATGAATGCTCATCACTTTTTACTGCAGTTGCAGCCAACAGATTCTCTCAATCACTGAGATGAATCCATAAGTAAGAGTTCTCTAGCTACATGTGTTAAACCACCATCTTACCACAAAGCTTGGATAAGTGCAATAAAGTTCTGTGAATGCCTAAGAGAAAATTGCTTATGGCAGGCCTGAGCAATGCAAATTTTAATTTTTACCCTGACACCCCCCAACTTAAATGAAACATTGTCCTCAATGTTCAAGAATCAAATATAACTGAGGGTGTAAGAAAAAGGAGAGAATACACCTGATATATGACGGGCAACTTTGGAGTCACTCAAACTGGGTGATTGAATTAGCTAAAGGGATTTGACCTGCAAACTAAAACAAAACAACAAAAATCCAAACAAGAAAGAAAACTAGTAATAAAAGGAATAAATCAAGAAAAATAATAATAAAAGGAAACAACAAACAAAACCAAAAACCTACATACCTGCATGGTGTGGTCAAGACTGATAAACTGGATCCACAAGTGGAATATCTTCCACTTCAGGAACAAAACCATCATTTAACACTTTCAGACGCTGACCATTAACTTTCATAATCTGGTGGTCCCTAGGATCCTCTATTTCTACAGCTCCATGATCAAAAACATTTTTCACAACAAAAGGGCCAGTCCACCTAGATCTAAGTTTCCCTGGGTACTTGTGAAGTCTAGAATCATATAGGAGAACTCGATCATTAGGCTTAAAAGATTTCCTTAAAATATTTTTATCATGAAATGCTTTCATCTTAGCCTTGTAAACCCTAGAGTTTTCATATGCATCATTCATTAACTCTTCTAACTCATTCAGCTGCAATTTGCTAAGCTTACCTGCTTCTCCCATATCAAGATTAAAATTCTTTATAGCCCAATACGCTTTATGTTCAAGTTCCACAGGAAGATGACAAGGTTTACCAAAAACAAGCCTATACGGAGACATGCCTAAAGGAGTTTTAAAAGGTATGCCCATAAAATCAATGCCCCAACAATCAAATACTTCCTCCTATCTTGTGACGACGACGAGAAATAGGTCCTAACCTTTGACACCTTTCACATGAACGACATAAGATATTTGCATCCCTAAATAAAGTTGGCCAATAAAATCCACATTGTAAAATTTTTGCAGCAGTTTTCTTCATTGAAAAATTTTAGGAGCTAGCAATCTCATCATTAGGGATGTAACGCCTTAAAATCTGATCAGGACAGTATTTAAAAAGATAATGGTCATCCCAATAGAATTTGCGTACCTCATTCATGAACTTCCTCCTATCTTTTGCTCCCCAATCTCCCGGAATTTCTCCTGCAACCAAGTAATTTACAATATGAGCAAACTATGGTAGATAATCAATAGAAAGTAAATGCTCATCTGGAAAATCATCTCGAATTGGTAAATCAGTGGAGTTATCCTGAAAAGTGAGCCTCGAGAGATGATCAACTACTACATTCTCCACCCTTTTCTTATCCTTAATGGTGATGTCAAATTCTTGCAAAAGTAGAATCAACGTATAAGTCGCGCCTTAGCATCTTTCTTTGCAAAAAGATACTTAAGGGCTGCATGATCTGTGAAAATAATAATAGGTGAACCAATCAAGTATGCACGAAACTTATCCAAAGAAAAAACCACAGCTAGTAACTGTTTCTCAGTTGTAGAATAATTCATTTGAGCACTATTCAGAGTTCTAATAGCATAATAAATCACAAAGGGTTTACCATCCCTTGGCTGTCTACGTAGTGTGACCAAGAAAAGATCTCACATCCTTTACTGTCTTAGGTATAGGCAATTTAGAAATTAATTCAATTTTAGATTGATCAACCTCTATTCCTTTGGAAGAAACAACGTGCCCTAAGACAATACTTGATGACACCATAAAATGACACTTTTCCCAGTTCAAAACCAATCCTTTTTCTTTACAACGTATTAATACTCTCTCAAGATTTGATAAAGTGACATCAAAAGAAGATCCATAAACAGTCAAGTCATCCATAAACACTTCCATACAATTTTCAATCATATCACTAAAGATGCTCATCATGCAGCGTTGAAAAGTGGCAGGTGCATTACATAATCCAAAAGGCATTCTACGGAAGGCAAAAGTACCAAAAGGACAAGTGAAAATGGTTTTATCTTGATCTTCTAATGCAATTTCAATTTGATAGTAGCCAGAATAACCATCCAAGAAACAATAAAAAGAATGACCAGCCACATGCTCAAGAATTTGATCAATAAAAGGGAGGGGAAAGTGATCTTTTTGAGTGGCGGCATTTAATTTCCTATAATCAATGCACATCCGCCACCCTGCCACAAGTTTTGTAGGAACCAATTCTCCTACGTCATTAGAGACACCTGACTTTTTAGGAACTACTTGTGTAGGACTTACCCATTTACTATCTGCAACAGGATATATGATTCCAGCATCTAATAATTTTAGCACTACATTTTTGACTATTTCTTTCATTTTAGGGTTAAGCCTAAAATAAAAGGCTTGCAACGCTCGCTGAGCTTTGATATGAATCGCCCCAGGGCTACTAACCTTCCTGTTAGTTGCTAGACGTCTTTTAGGCCTCTTGGGATGCGAAGGTTGGCGATGGCCTCTATCTTTTTGGGGTTGGCGTGAATCCCTCCTCTTGAGACTTGGTAACCAAAAAATTTCCCTTCGCCATTGCCAAAGATGCACTTCTTTGGGTTCAGGCGCATGTTGTATGCGCGGAAGTTGGCGAAGGTCTCTTCTAGGTCCTCCAGGTGTTTGGCGGTGGCTTTGCTCTTCACCTCTATGTCATCAACATAAGCCTCAAGATTCCTTCCAATTTGATCTTCGAAGACCCTGTTCACTGACCTTTGAAAGGTTGCCCCTGCATTTCTCAAGCAAAAAGGCATGCGAATGTAGTGGTAGACCGCTTCGCCGGTTGTGAAGGCAGTCTTCATGGCATCATCAAGATCCATGAAGATTTGATGGTAGCCGCTGTACGCATCAAGGATAGAAAGGACTGGGTATCACACAGTTGAGTCCACCAATTGGTCTATGGGAGGTAAGGGGTATGGGTCTTTAGGGCAGGCCCTGTTGACCCCCTTGTAGTCCACACACAGGCGTCATTCTCCATTTTGTTGGCAAGCACAATGTTAGCGACCCACTCAGAGTATTGAACTTCCTTAATTATATTAGCATCCAGCAACTTCTGCACCTCAGTGCATACAAACTCTTTTCGGTCTGGGCCAATGCCCCTTGTTTTCTGTCTAACTGGCTTAAAGCCAGGGAGTACATTGAGTTTGTGGGAGATAACAGAAGAATCTACGCCTGGGAGGTCAGCTGGGCTCCACGTGAAGATGTCCATGTTCGCATGGAGGAGGTGAATGAGGGCTTCCTTGTCTTTCTCTGGGAGGTCCTTCCCAATGCGGAACTTCTTCCCTGGAGATATCTCAACCTCCTCAAAGTCACCAGATAGGTCTGGGGCCACTTCGCTCTCTGGCACAGGCTCCTCAGCTGGTTTCTTCCTCTTTGGCTCCATGCACTGAGGCAGCTGAGAGAGGCCAGCGAGCGCGTTGACATAGTTGCCCCTCGCCACGTTCTGGTTGACGTAGATGTAGGCATCACCGGCGAAGGTGCGAAACACCAGTGTTAAGGTGCGCACGTCACAGGGAATGTGGAATTCAGTCTGTGTGGCGCGTCCAACAATGGCATTGTAGGGTGAGGGGAGGTCGAGGACGATGAAGTCCACAAAGCTGGAGTGACAGACCTGCCTGTTGTCCTTGGTGGCGCCAACCATCATAAACGGGAATGTGATGGCGCCAAGGTTGGGATATCTTCCCTTCCGATCCCAAAAGTTGCCCCCTTCGCCGGCTTGATCTGAGACAGGGGTACCTTCGCCTCAACAAGTGTGTGCTTGTAAATGACGTTGGCATTAGCCCCTGTATCCATGTAGATCCGGCCAATGTCCCACCCGGTGATGCGAGCTGTGATGATGAGTGGGTCTGAGTGGGGAATCACCACAGAGGTCCCATCGCGGCGGTGGATGAGATGGCTAGCTGTGTGATCCAGCTGATAGATCTGCCTCATATAGCGGCGCCTCGCAGCTGCGCCCTCACACTGAGTGATCACATTGATGTGACCCCTAGCAGGTGGGATCTGATCAGCTCCCCCATAGGCCCTATTCTGTCTGTGGTGATCCCGTCCGCGATCCTCCTGATCGCCTTCGCGCTTGTAACCCCTGGGAGAGCCTCTTCGCGGGGAGGGGTTGCGAACAAGGAACTCAGTGAGTTTTCCCTGAGCTATCATCTCTGCCAACATGCGCTTGGGTTCCACACACTCCTCTGTGTCGTGGCCCTTGTCGCGATGGTAGCGGAAGTACTTGTTGTTCGGCCTCGCAACACCCTTGGGAAGTGGGCGAGGCCATTTGGTGATTTCTCTTCTTTGCTCCAGAGCATGGAAGATGTTGGTGTGAGTCTCTGAGTGGGGGAAGGGTTGGATATGCTCTGTCCCTGTTGCCCTGTAGAGGCGGTTGCCTCCGCTGCCCATGGCCCCTAGAGTCTGGCATGCGTGAGAGTTTCCCCCGCGCGTCAGCTGTTGAGCTCTTGAGGTAAGGCATGGTGACCTCCTCAGTGTGCATGAACCTAGTTGCCTTGTCTAGGAACTATTCCATGTTGCGAGGAGGGTTGGTGTGCACATCGATGAAGAACAGGGAATCCCATTGGAGACCCTGTATGGCTGTTAGGAGATGAGTCTCCTCTCCCAGGTTTGGGACCTGGATAGATTCCCCTTGGAATCGTTGGATGTAGTCCCTCAAGGACTCATCCTTCCTCTGTCGCACCTTAAGTAGGTGCCCTGTAGTTTTTGGCGGAGGCTTGGAGACGACAAAGTGGTTAGAGAAAACACGGGAAAGTTCCTCAAAGGAGTTGGATTGCTTACCGCGAAGGGTAGTGTACCAATTGGTAGCAGCTCCAGTGAGAGTAGATCTGAAAGCCCTACAGAGGTGCTATCATCAGCCCTTGCGATCGCCATCGGAGAGATGTAGCGCTGGAGGTGGATGTTTGGGTCTGAGAGACCGTCGTAGGAGTCCAGCTTGGGCTGGTGAAATTGCTCCGTCAGTGAAGCCTCCAAGATCCTCTAGGTGAAAGGCTGGGTTCAGAGGTGGTCCAGACCCAGGCTGGTGGAGTAGGGCATGTTCGCCCTTACCTCCCTCTTCTCAATTTGCTCCAGGCATCTGGCAAGAGCGGCGAGCGCTGAAGAATGGGCTGGATCAGGACGGGCTTCCTGTTGTTGTGGAGGAAGAGGAGGCTCCTGGTGATTCTGCGACTGCTGAACCATTTGGAAACCTCCTGCGGTCAGGGTGCTGTGCAGATTCTAGACGACCGCCTCTGTGATCGCCGCGAGTATTATGGGATCAAGACCAGCCACCGTAGAGTTCTGCACGATGACATTGTGTGCCAACCCCACCATACCGGCTGACCGGTTGTGATTTATTAAGAGGGCTACACGCCCTGATATCACGGCAGCATCTGCTCCTGCCATGTGAACGACTTCCCTAGAGGGATCACCATAGGATGAGCTTTCCTCGGCTGAGTGGACTGGCGCTCCATGGTTTACAACAGCGGCGGATGGATTTCTCCTCCCACGTGGTTTCTTCGTGGGATTGTTTAGTGCTTCCCACAGACGGCGCCAAACTGATAGTCTGGTTCCTTGACGGGACTGAGCTTCCAGATACTCAAACAGTTCAAGAGATGATAAGAATGACGATGTGAGGCCCCAGAGTAATCTGCAAGATGTAAAACAGAATACTCAGGAGCAGAAAGAGGAGTGGGGTGTGTAGATAAGGTGTACCTTTCCCAAGCTGTCCTTTTATAGGAGGCGCTGAGGTAGCGGTTGTCCCATGATCCGGAGTAGTGGAGTGCTCCCCCATGTTCCAGAGTAGTGGAAGACTGGAGGTGTAATGGAGAACGTGGGTAGGTCAAGGGGATGATCGTTCCCAGCTTCCTCGGTCTGTGATGTTGCTAAGTGATGGATGGCGAAGACCAGGAGGCGCGAAGACCCTGTCTGGCGAAGCAAGGAGATGCGAACCAGTGAGGTCCTGGCGAAGCCAGCAGGTGCAAAGCTCCCTTGATAACGCCTTAGCGAGATGCGGTGGTATCGCGGTGTGTTTCCTTGGTTGCTATTGATGATGGTGCGAGGGGTGAGACGCGAGGGGCATTTGCTTGGGTAGTGTACCAATATCCACAACTGATTCAGAACGGACTTGTATGCCCCATTCCTATGAAGCCATTGGAGCCTCCATATCCGAGGTGGTACGATCCAAATGTCAAGTATGTCTACCATGATGGTGTTGTTGGACATGACCTTGAGAATTGCATAGCAGTGAAACGTATGGTTCAACAGTTACTTGACACAAAATGGCTCGACTTCTCCAAAGAAGTGAATGTCACTCAAAATCCGCTACCTGAGCATCAAGGGGGGCAAGTCAACGTAATTGAAATTGAAGAATATAACCTGAATAGAGTTAATAAAGGTTGCTCTCTCACAATTAGGAAGTTCCCACAAGAATTCTTCAAAGAGAGAGACATTTTTACAATCGTTGATGATGGTACTTCTCTATCAAGACCTAGGCCGTTGGTGATTTCAGTGACAAATCCCACCATCACACCTCTGATAGTGCAAGCACCGACACCCTTTCCATATCAATCAAACTGAGCCATACACTGGAAGTATGAGCACACTTCAAATATTTCCGTAAATCAACCTGGAGTTTGGGGCATAACAAGGAGTGGTCGAATCTATTCCTCTCAACAAGAAGATGAACCTCCATTGAAGAAATTAGTGCAAACTCACACAATACCAAAGGGTTCAGTAGAGAAGAACGAAGCTTCCAAATCTGTTACAGAAGAATAGGCTTATGAATTCTTGAAATTCATCAAGTAAAGTGACTACAATGTGGTGGAGCAGCTAAATCGCTTACCTGCGAAGATCTCCATATTATCTTTGTTGTTGAGTTCTGAAGCTCACCGGGAAGCGCTGCTGAAAATGTTGAATAAAGCCTATGTTGCACATGACATTACCGTGAATCATTTTGATCATCTTTTTAACCACATAACTGCACAAAGCCTTATCTCATTACTAATGAAGAAATTCCCGATGAGGGTAGAGGACATACTAAGGCCCTACACATATCAGCTGTGTATAAGGAACGAATCATGGCCAGAGTTCTTATTAACAATGGCTCAGCACTAAACATAATGCCATTAGGAACTTTACACAAGTTGGGTGTAGACTCTACTTATATCCACAACAGTAATATCGTGGTTCGGGCTTTTGATGGAACAAGAAGAGAAGTTATTGGTGGCATCGAGTTACCGATACAAATCGGTCCTTGTGTTTTCCACATCACTTTTCAGGTCATGGATATGAAGCCAAGATATAGTTGTTTGTTGGGAAGACCGTGGATACACATGGCTGGAGCTGTGCCCTCCTCACTCCATCAAAAGGTCAAGTTCCTCGCGGAAGGAAAATTGATCACTGTATTCGCAGAGGAAGATTTTCTACTATCTAAAGCTGCTGATACTCAATATGTAGAAGCTGGAGAAGACAGTCATCCATGCTCATTTAGATCATTTGAAGTGGCCACAGCCATATATGGGTCAAATCCTATTCCAAAAGTTCCAAGTGCCACACAAATGGCGGCGAAGCTTATGTTGAAGGACGGATACACACCAGGAACAGGATTAGGGGCAGCATCACAAGGGATAACCAGACCATTGACCCTTCCATCAAATGAATGGAAATTTGGTTTGGGGTTTAAACCAACGCCTCGATACAAGAAGAACCAAGCTATTGAAAGGAGGAAGAAGAAAATGGCACAATTATGGGAACACAACACTGAAGGAGGAGAAGAAGTGGAGATCCCTGACTTGTTTGAGACCTTTGTTAGTGGAGGGTTAGAACCCGCCAAAGGAGACGAGAATGCATTGGTCATTCAAGTTACCAAGACCATTAATGACTTATCAATTCAAGCAATCTTGGATGAAGCTCCTGAAAGCTTGGAACCCGTTCGACCTTGCGGACAGTATGGAGTGTTGGACAACTGGGAAGCTGTGGAATTGCCTGTCTGGATCGAGGAATTTTCAAAGTAATTTTCTAGAAATGGGTCTTATTTTGAGACATTGTCTTTGCTTATTTGGACCTTTAGTTTTAACTTGATGTTTTTGTAAGGTTGTCATTTATGCATATCATCAATGAATTCCATCATTTCCATACTCCCACATCTTATTCTCTTCTTCTCCCACTTTCCCCTCTCCCTTCTCATTCGAATGCAGAAATAATTCTCGCGATGACAACAATGAATGCAACCTGTTCATAAGTTTTGATAATCCTGTGCTGCTTGTTGAATCGACGAAGAGGATTCAGAAATATCTTCTGAATTACTAGAATTGATTGAGCAAGATGAACGACAGAGAGCAACAAGTCGAGAATCAAGTGAAACTATTAACTTGGGGAGAGAGTCGGAAGAGAAATATGTCAAGGTCAGTCCCTCTTTTCCTGAAAAAGAGAGGTTGGTTGGATTATTAAGGGAATATGTTGACATTTTCGCATGGTCCTACCAAGATATGCCAGGATTGAGTTCTGACATTGTCGTTCACAAGATTCCACTAAAGCCCGAGGTCAAGCCTGTTCGGAAAAAGTTGAGAAGGCTAAAGCCAGAATTAATTTTAAGAGTCAAAGAAGAAATCCAGAAGCTCTGGGATGCAGGTTTCCTGGGTGTTGCCGAGTATACGGAATGGGTAGTTAACATAGTACCTATCGAAAAGGTGGAAAGCGGCAAACTAAGAGTGTGTCAAGACTACCGCCCCGTAAATAAGGCTAGTCCTAAGGACAACTTCCCCCTTCCTCATATCGATACCTTAGTGGACAACACCGCAGGGAACTCCTACTTCTCCTTCATGGACGGTTTTTCGGGGTATAACCAAATCAAAATGCATCCAGATGACATGTTAAAGACTGCCTTCATAACTTTGTGGGGAACTTTTTATTACAAAGTGATGTCATTCGGATTAAAAAATGCTGGAGCCACTTATCAAAGGGCCATGGTCGCATTGTTCCATGATATGATGCACAAAGAAATTGAGGTATATGTGGATGATATGATCGCTAAATCCCATTCTGAAAAAGGTCACATAGAAGATCTCGATAAGTTATTCAAAAGGCTCAGGAAATATCAGTTGAAGTTAAACCCTGCAAAATGCACATTCGGCGTGACATCAGGAAAGTTGCTATGTTTTATGGTAAGCAAAGAAGGCATTAAAGTTGATTCAAATAAGGTCAAAGCTATTCAAGAGATGTCCCCACCGAAAACCCCAAAAGAAGTGCGTAGGTTTCTTGAAAAAATCAACTACATCTCAAGATTCATATCCCAGTTGACCTTGAAATGCGAGCCTTTGTTCAAATCGCTAAAGAAGAACAACAAAGTGGAATGGACTAATGATTGTCAAGAAGCTTTCAAAAAAGTGAAACAATACTTGACAAATCCCCTATCTTTGATACCACCGAAATTGGATGAGCCTTTGATCTTATATTTGTCAGTACAAGACACTTCATTAGGGTCTGTTCTTGGACAACGGGATAGTACAGGACGGAAAGAACATGCAATCTATTATCTGAGCAAGAAGTTTACTGAATGCGAAGTGAAATACTCATTTGTAGAAAATACATGTTGTGCTCTTGCTTGGGTAGCGAGTCGTTTAAAACAGTACATGCTCAATAACACCACGTTGTTAATATCAAAAATCGATCCCGTAAGGTACATCTTTGAAAAACCCGCATTGTCTGGAAGAATCGCCAAATGGCAAATGCTTCTATCAGAGTATGATATTCAATTTGTATCCCAAAAGGCTATCAAAGGGAGCATTATTGCAAAGTAGCTAGCTGATAGAGCCATGGATGATTACGAACCCATAAAGATGGACTTCCCCGATGGGGATGTGATGGCGATCCAACATGATGACAAGGAAGTTGAAGATGAACATAGAGTTTGGAAGATGGCTTTCGACGGAGCATCTAATGCTCTAGGCCAAGGCATCAGAGCGGTTATCATCGCCTCTGATGGAAAACAATATCCACTCACGGCCAAACAAACTTTTCTGACCTGTACCAATAACATAGTTGAATATGAAGCTTGTGTCATGGGTCTCAAAATGGCTCTGGAAATGCGGATTCGAGAACTAAAAGTATACGGAGACTCAGCTCTGGTAATCTACCAGTTGAATGGAGAATGGCAAACACGAGATTCCAAGCTTATCCCTTATCAGAAATATGTGCATGGGTTAGTGAAAGAGTTTAAGAAGATAAGTTTTTATCACATCCCAAGAGAGGAAAACCAGATTCTTGATGCTTTAGCTACTTTGGCAGCCATGTACAAGATAGGTAATCAAGAGTCGACCCCCACATTTGAAATGAAAGTCTCTGATGTACCAGCTTATTGCACCAGTGTAGAGGAAGAAAAGGATGGCAAGCCTTGGTACCATGACATCAAAATGTACCTTCAAGAGCATGTCTATCAGCTGGGGGCATCTCACAATGACAAAAAGTTTCTTCGGAGATTATCAATGGGTTTCTTTCTTAATGGAGACGTGCTTTATGAAAGAAGCCCAAATATGGTTCTACTCTGCTGCGTAGACGCAAGAGAAGCCAACCGAATCATAGAGGAAATACACGAAGGCATGTGTGGAGCTCATACCAATGGTCACACAATGGCAAAGCAGGTCATAAGAGCCGGATACTATTGGCTTACATTAGAAACAGACTGCATCAATTATGCAAGGAGATGCCACAAGTGTCAAATTTATGCAAATCGGATCCATGTTCCCCCAGCACCACTGAATGTGACCGCCATACTGTGGCCTTTTGCCATGTGGGGAATAGATGTGATTGGAACAATAAACCCGAAAGCTTCTAACGGGCATAGGTTCATCCTGGTTGCCATTGATTATTTCACAAAATGGGTTGAGGCTGTTTCTTATACTAATGTGACAAAAAATGTGATTTGTTGATTTATCAAGAAGGAAATCATTTGTCGCTACGGACTTTCTGAGCGCAACATCACATGAAGCAGAGCACAAAAAATGTAAAAAGAGGGCTTTAAATAGAGAAAACAAAAACTCACACAAATACAAAGAAATTGACAACTCATTCATTTAAGTGGCAAACATGCACATAGCCGGCGCCACAACATCTGTTATATATGTTATATAGGCATAAATGGCAACCAAAGAGCAACACAAAGAACTAAGATCAACACCTAACAGGTGGACACGGCGAGCGAGCAGAATTTGATGAGAAGGAACAAAAGCGCAAGTGTACAAAACGCACCAAAGACAGTACACGAATTGTGAAAAGAGGGATGTTATTTACCAATTAATTGGAAAAATTACTAGTTATAAAATTCTGTTGCCGTCAATAACATTTATAGACCTCCATATTTTGTTTATGGAAAATGACTTTTCAACATTGGAATCATCCTATTTCAAAGTTCAAAGAGATACAAACATAGATGGAAATAACAACCACACACTAGGAAGATCTATTCATTTCCATATATAATGGTGCTCCTTTTGTTATCTTGTTCAAGGTACATTTAATGTTCGTACTACCATACCATATGTACTGTTATTTTTAACAATATTAAAATTGGTACACAACCACAAAACATATTCCCAACCATCTTTTCCTTAAAAACTTAAAAGGTATCAGCTCCATTGAACAATCATCTTCAACCATTGGGAGGCGGATGTGTGTGATTTATAGTATAGATAACATCACATGAGTGGGGATTTTTTTTATTTATTTTTACATATTTTCTTGCTTTGCATCCTGGTGAGGTGTTTTTGTACTTCTCCATGCAAGCAAGAAGTGGAATTAATTAAGTAATATGAAATTAAAAGAGACCGGCACACGAATTAAGTTGCAAATCAATTACTAAATATGGAGAATATATATATATATATATATATATATATTAGTAATTGAAATTTATTACCTATTGAAATTTATTACCTAAAATAAGGAGTGTTTTTTATGGGCTTCTCATTTGTGCGGCTCCCACTCCCATTCATCTATATTTTTCAGTTTTTCAGCCGTCACAGTTGTCGTCCGTATTTGTCGGACTTTTCTGCATATGTGTGTGAACAGATTCCGGAAAAAGGAAAACTGTGACCTAAATTTCGAACTAACCAGTGATTAGAGACTTCCATTTTGAAGACAGAAAACGCCATATTTAAAGTACATGACAGATCCTAGAGCGACAGAAAACGATTCTTGGACCGGCGGTAAACGCATGGATTGAAGACTACGATGGGCGAAGAACTCCGTGGGCGCTTTGACAGATCGAGTACGAGTACGAGGATGAGATCAAGAGGCTGGGAGATCGAGTTTCATACCTGGAAAGTGTCAATCGACAGATGAAGAACATAGTCTTCATGCTAAGGACTCATGTAAGAACAAAGTTATTCTAAAGTAATATAATTTAGCAACTGTATATAATTTAGCAACTGTTAATTTGTACTCTGTAATATAACCAGATGCATGAGATGAACTACCTGATCGGCAACGAGCGGCAATTTCCATGGACTGTGGGTGTGGGATCCAGGCAGATGAAGAGAGTCAGAGCAACACTTGACAAGGAGGTTCACAATTGTGAAATTGGTCCAGCAGCCTATGAAGTTTTCAAGAAATGGGCAACTCAGAATGGAATGGAAATATATACGAAGAATTATAAAATATGATATTTCAATAACAGTATCTTAGAATATCTTAAAATAAAGTTGTAGTGTCATAAACGATTTTGGATATTTATTCAAAATATTAAGATTTCCCCTTAATATAGCGATCTTATTTTTTATTTGTTTCCTATTTGGTAATTTTCAAATTTTATTCCTATTATTTTCCAATTTTAACATGATACTCTGCACTATATATATTCGACAAACTAGAACATTTCAGTGGAAGCAGCAAAGCAGTGGAGCAAGGGGTTTTCCAGAGGCAATAATGATGACGGAAGACAAGTCAGGTAAATAAGAGAAGTTATAAAATAAATGCAATTAGCTTTTGACCAACTATAGTCGTTTTGCTTGCAGGAGACGGGAACATTCGAATCAAGATGACAGAGTTGTTATTGGATATACAGAGAAGCGGGAAGAATGGAGATCCAAAGTACTTGATAACCGAGAAGGACGGTGGATATGTTGTCGAGGTGTGCATATTCATTGACTCTGTCACCTTTGTTGAATTCACATCAGACGTGAGGGAAACTATACGAGAGGCTACCGAGAATGCCGCTAAGAAAGCAATTGATTCATGCATATCAACATACGGCCTCAACATTATAGATTACAGCAGCGAGGCACTAGAGAAATTGGCAGTTAAGTATATGCTTCTAGAGGTAAGGAATACTCAGTTGGATCTCTCAAATAAAAATCTATTGGATACATTGGCAAAGACACAGAAGGAGAACATGAAGCTTAAAGAAGTGAATAAGAAGCTAAGAGTTGAGAAGTCGAAGGCCTTAAATGACACTGAGTGTCAGAAGGACAAGGTGACGGAACTTTTAAAGGTTAAGGATGAGCTTAATGAGTTGTTGGCTTACGACAACGAATACAGACAAGTAGAGAGCATGGAATCAGTGAGAAAGGACGGCGGTGTCAAGAGAAAATGTAACAAGTGTTGTGCTAGCGTGAGCCGTAAGATTGATTTTAAAAATTAGAATGGGTATGTACTCCTAGGATTCGTGCTTTCTTGCTTCTAAGAATAATAGTAAGTGCAAATCAGAACTTCTGGATTTTTGCTATATATAATTTGTTATTCCTACAATTTATAAGGAAAAGGATAAGTGCTCTACTTCGTTTGGTGGCTTAAACTTTATGAGTTTCTAGACAAATTCAAACTTAAAAAAGTTGGATTTCAAAATAGTGGAGCAAAATACTTTTAAAAAAACGACAACGTCATTATTTGTTATGAGATATCTACCTATCTACCGTTGTCAATTAAACCTAACGGCGAGGTGTCGCATTCATCAAACCGTACCCTATGTTTGATTTCTAGAGAAAACGTGCCCTAATTGTTTGCCTACCGAGATCAGGAATAGAGGTAAAGTAAATTTACAGAAATTCCTAACCCCACATACTCATTGCTGAGATGGGGGCGAACATTTCTCTACTAATGGAAATTTAATTGATTGAAAGTATCGAAAAGGAATTTACCTTGAATTGATTGATATTGAATTGTCTAGAATTCTCGCTTTTTTGAATAATCTGCATAATAAAAAATAAAAATTGTTAGTGTGATTGAAATTAAACATTAAATTATTGTTTTTACCCCACATACTGCTAAAATGTGGCCGAACATCTCTACAGTAATGGCAATTTAATTGACTTAATATATCAAAAAGGAATTTACCTAATGTCCGCTTGAATTGTCCTGTATTCCCGCTAATTGGAATAGTATGCAAAATGAAAAAGGGAAATTGTTAATGTGATTGAAATCAAGCATTAAATTGTTGATTCTATAGGAAAGCCCTTCCATCTAAAAAAAAGATACAGATAACCGATTTCCATCTAAAAAACCCCTAAAATTGTTCTTATACGAATATATATACACCAGAAGGAGCTAAACACTGTTTTCATTCTCTTTAGGCTCTAAACAATTATTCCATCTAAAAAAACCCTAAAATTGTTTTCATTCTCTTTAGGCTCTAAACACTGTTTCTGGCGGCTACTCAACTCTCTGGAGCTGTTCGGTTTAGTAAGTAGAAATTATTATTAGGTCTGCACACTATGCTAAGTTTGATTTACGTAAACTAAATATGCATATAATGTAAACCCATTTTGCAGTTACTGGAATATCACAAGCAAGTTTCATCCATCTCAGTTTGAGATATGTTTTTCTACTAACAGTTATTCGATTACAAACATGGGTGATTATATTTTGTCAGTTTTAAACACATGGAATCAGAGCATGTATCTAGGCAGAACCAATTTAACAAGAATAAAAACATTACATCATGTCTGTGTTTACAATTACTAACTATGCATATACTGTTAACCCATTTTGCAGTTACTGGAATATCATAAGCAAGTTTCTCTCATATCAGTTCTAGGTTTCTTATATAAGCAGACAAAGGTATGTTTTTATACTGACAGTTATTCAATTACAAACATGGTTGATAATGAATTTTTCACTCTAAACACATGGAATCAGAGAATTTTGTCAGTTTTAAACACATGGAATGGAATCAGAGCATGTATCTAGGCGGAACCAATTCAACAAGAATAAAAACTATACCTCATGTCAGTGTTACGATTACTAACTATGCATATAATGTTAACCCATTTTGCAGTTACTGAAATATCACAAGCAAATTTCTGAAATATCAGTTCTAGGTTTCTTGTATAAGCAGACAAGGAATAGTTTTCTACTGACAGTTATTCAATTACAAACATGGCTGATTATAGTTTATTCACTCTAAACACATGGAATCAGAGAAAGTTTACAGGCAGAAACAATTTAACAAGAATAAAAACATTACCTTTAGTGTAGAGTTCATGTTTTGCGAGTCTGTCCAGGTAATCAATCATTAGTCTCGCGTATGGAGATGATTTCCCATGATTACAGAGCGGAAAAAAACAGACAAAGGCTCAAAACTATAAATTTTTCATTTCAAATTAGTATGTCACGAAATATATCAACAGAGGCAATATCCAGAAAAACTTACCGGTTACTTAGGAAATAAATTTAACGATAAGAAATCCTGGCTTTTTAAAAATAATATTTCAAGAAACATTTCAACAGAGGCAACATCCCAAGATTGAAGATCGGAAATACACTTAACGTTCAATACATTTTTTTAAAATAATATTTTAAATGAAATACCCACAGAGGCAACATCCGAGGATTACAAATCGGTAACTTAGGAGTCCGATATATTTAAGATAAATACATTTGACTCAGGCAACATCCCATGATTACAGAACAAAAATAAACTTTACAATCAGAAAGTTTTTAAAAATAATATTTCAAGAAATATTTCAACAGCGACAGTATCCCAGAATTACAGATCGGTAACTTAGGAGTCCGATCTACAGAGAAATCAGGGGTTATTGTAAAAAAATTTAAGAAAAATATGATAACAGAAGAACGTATCGATCAAATAACCATGAAAAAAATAAAAATCAAAACTAAAGAATGTATGAACAAATGTTAAGAACGTATTTAACGAGAGAGGAACAAAATAAAATTAACAAATGTTGGCCACAAAGGGCCGTGAATGTACCGGTGAAATAAACCGGCGAGTACCGAAACAGATCTAATGTTTCGTATCTGTCGGATCGTATCGGTCGTGTGGGGCGGCAACAGAAGATTTACAGGGGGAAAAAAGGGAGAGAAATAAAATTAACAAATGTTGGCCACAAATGGCCGTGACTGTACCGGTCAAATAACCCGGTGAGTACCGAAAGGGATCGGAGATTTTCGATCCGACAGATCATATCGGTCGTGTGGGTATGCAACAAATCTGGATAGCATGGGAGAAACACACGAAAAATTGATAGATCAACGATGAAAATAGTGTAAGGATCGAAATAAGGGACTGTATGAAGAGGGGAAGAAGATTCTGAATGGAGTGCTAGCGCAGACGGCCATGGGAGTTGAGAGGATTTGGGTGGCTAGGGTTTGGAGGTCGGAAGAAATGAAGCTGAGAAAGGAAAGTCGACGCTTTTATTTGGTGAATGGGGCATTTTCGTAATTTCAATTGGAAAGTACGAAAATGCCCTCACATTTCCGCGTCCAAGGCCGGTCGTTCGGTAATTTCGTAGTCAATAATAACATTGCGCCGAAATATACTTCGAATAGTCCCCTAAGTATTTCAGATGTTCACAAAATGCCTGAAATTGTTTTCTTGACGTTTTAATTTGCTACTTAGATCAAAGTGCATAAGAAATTAAAATAAAATGTAAAAAAGGAGTTATCCATTTAAGAAATAAAATCAGTAAATACATGAGTTCACACTTTTAACCTTTTCCTAGCACACCATATAAAATCTTAATTTAGTATTCTTTAATGTATAAATTGTTATATATATATATACATATATATATATAATTAGCATTTGAAATTATATAAAATTACAAATAATTGGGCCAAAGTGCAAAAGAAATGAAAATAAAATATAAGAAAGTACTTATCAATTTAAGAAACAAAATCAATAAATACTTTGTATTCACTTTTAGCCTACACATAGAAAACCATATAAAATCTCGATTAACTATAATCACTTATCTAAATTGTTGTATATACATACAATTAGCTTTTAAAAGTATAGTTTCAATTTCAATTAGTTTTAATACCATGATAAAATAATGAGAAAATTCTAAGAAAGATGATAATTATGATGATGGATTTTTTTGTATTTTTTAACAGTAAAAAAACAATGATAAAAATGTTAATTGTTTCATAATTGATTGGAATTACTTATTAGGACAAACAAAATGAGTATCAATAAAATTGACAAAAACAATTAGAAAACATGAAAAGGCCAAAGCTATGGGTGGCCTATCTGCAACAAAATAGTCTTGTAAACCTATGAACCTGCGAAAATGGACAAAAGATAAGAGTTAGTGACTCGAGTGAAACAAATAAATAATCACAAAAGCATAGTTTCAATTAGTTTTAAATGTATAGCTAATTAATTAATTAATTAGATAATTAGATAAAGTTACACCAAGTCTATCTTATACCATGATAGCACTGCGTAGTTGATTTATCTTTTATGACGGCCGTATCCGTCATTTATCCGTCACAATTATGACGGCTGAGGCCATTGTTTATTTCGTTATTTTTTTGGGCGTCACATTTCGTTATGACGGCCTCAGCCGTCATATTTGTGACGGCTTTGTGACCGATACGACCGTCATAAAATGTACGCGTGTAACTGTGATGGATGTTGATTATGACGGCCATATGACGGCCTCGGCCCTCATATTTATGACGGCTTTATGACCACATTGGCCGTCATAACGTGTCCACGTGTAAGTGGGGACGAATTCTGGTTATGACGGCTTTATGACGGAATGAGCCTTCATAAACTGTTTTTTATAATGAAAAAAAATTAATTTTTTTATATTGTTTTATTGATTCAGAAATCAAATGAATACGAAAATTTTAAAAAAAACATTAATAATTAAATAAAATACCAAATTTAAATATAATAATAATATAGTTATATCCATAATTAATAATTTAAAAGTTTGAATATAACATTTTGTACAAAGATAAAACTACTCATCCGCCCGAGTGTTGATGTACTCGTCGACATCCTCGTCCTCCTCCTCGTCGCTCTCCTCATCCCACAAATCCACCGGAGCCTCGCGCGGTCGAGCCATCGATCCAGTATCGGGTCCGAATAGGCGATGGCCGGGAAGGTCCGTGGGCTGACAGATTAGTTGTGCATGCTCCCTCCGCTGACGGTCCAATGCCGAGTAGAAGTTGTCATGGCTGAGGAGATCGGTGAACGTCATTCCCGCCGTCTGCCAATTGTCAAAACCAAGACCGAGACCAAGTCCGAGCCCAAGGCTTTGCTGATGCGAAGACTGTGACTGCGGTGGAGGCTGAGGTCTATACGATGTAGACGGAGTCGGCATAGGAGTAAAAAACGTCTGGAACAGAGGCTGAGACTGAGAGAAAGGAGCAAAACCAGGGATGTGGTAATCCGGGAAAGGAGTGACGTCTGGTGGATCGGAGTCTGGAATGAAGGATGTCTTTATGTGACAATTTGGATCGGGAATCGGTGGATGGGAATGCAGGGTGAAGGCTGCGATGTCGTGGAGGGACATATGATGATGCAGAGGCGCGGCGTCCGTGGAACATCCTCTGGGCAAATAACTCTGTTCGCCACCATAGCATTCCACATATTGTTGACCGTGGCCTCCAACCGACTGATGACCTGTCGTTGGTCCTGAAGCTGTTGTTGCATCTCAGTATCATGCTGTAAATGAAATTAAATATATGAATAGTATGCAACACCACAAATTAAAAAGTATATGAAATTAAATAGATGAAATTAAAAAGTATATGAATTTGTAATAAAAATTTTGAATCAACTACCTCACACGGCGGCGGAGGCTCGAACATCTCAGGGTGCGTCAGTTGGGGAGGTAGGCCAATGTAGCGTCCACGTGAAGGTCCCCCTATCACCTCTGTGTAGATGTCGATGTCGAAAGACGGTCTCTTTTGATCAGGACCGTACTTCTGATCCATCAATTCCTCGTACCTCTCCTAATTTCAATTTCACAATTTAATTAAGATCATAGTTATAAATTATGATGAAATTATATTAGTTTAAGTTGTAGAAAAACATACCCCATACGTGTCTTGTGAGCCGTCGGTCTGCAGCTTGCTCTTGTTTCATCGGGCAAGTTTTTTTGTTGCCGACCCAGCTCTTTGAAAATGTTCCCATATGCAGGTTAGCTTTTGACCTCAAGCTGTTCAACAAGAAAAAACATCAGTCATTTCCTAATTAATAAACCGCACATATTAATTAAGAAAAACGTACCAAATCATCATAAAAATCGGCCTTCGACTTCCGACCCCGTGACGGTGCTATAGCTCCACCGCTCTCATCCTGATTTGCTGCAAATCAATTTCTAAAGTTATAAGTTTTTATAGTTACAAGAATTTTGCGATATACCATAAAATATAGTAATTAGAATTTACCTGCTCTATTCAAGGTATTCTGAGCTGATAACTTGCCGAACTCCTCGCTATTCCAATACGTCAGAAGCTTATCCCAGTCCTCCTGGGATACGTATCAAGGACGCTTGGCCTTGAACCTCAGGTAATCTGGCTGCTCCGCCCAAGATGGGTTCTTGGCCTTGCTCTTCAAGGTGGTGCGGATGTTCGACTGCTTCGTCTTGTATTTCTTTCCCATCACCATGTGGAAGTGCGAGATCATGTCGGTGTGCTCGTTTCTCATCGGGAGCCATCGGTACCGAGCGAACCGACTGACATATGCGTCATGCTATGTCTGGCTCATCATACTATATGTCGGCGGCCAACCACGGTACCGCTCCTTCAGGATGCGAAGCAACTCGGCCGGGACCCCCGTGCTCTTTCTGTAAAGACTATATAAAACAGAAATATCTTTAGTATATTTGAAAAATATAGGCGCATTAAGTTATTTAATGAGCGGAGGTATATTATAACTTACTGTCCGACGTATATGAGTTCGCGGGTCTCGGGGCGTTCTGGTAGTGACACCTCTTGTGGGCCCTCCTGTGGGTCATCCTGTGGGCCCTCCTCTGGACGGTGTGAGATAGAGGCGTGGCCCGTCTTGCGGATCGCCGCGGAAGAAGGCTGGTCGCGCCACGACGGCCGTGATGCGGCCGGTGCCGCCGACTGACCGTGCGCACTACGGCCACATGACCGGTCCTGACGCGTCATGATGGTCCCCGGGTCCAGCCATATCTCTCAAATACAAAGTCCGAATATTACTTAAACAACATAATATTACTTAAATTACAGAAATAGAAATAATAACATAATAACGTAAAACAATATGACATAAAACGAAATAACGTAATAACGTAAAACAATATGACATAAAACGAAATAACGTAATAACGTAAAACAATATTTGAAAACGAAAATTACTTAAATTACATGGAAAATATAAATAATAACATAATAACGTAAAACAATATTTGAAAAAGAAAATTACTTAAATTACATGGAAAATAGAAATAATAACATAAAACAATATTTTGAAACAAAAATTACTTAAACAACAGAAAATAGAAATAAATGACGTAAAACAATATTTGAAAACGAAAATTACTTAAATTACGTGGAAAATATAAATAATAACATAATAACGTAAAACAATATTTGAAAACGAAAATTACTTAAATTACATGGAAAATAGAAATAATAACATAAAACAATATTTTGAAACAAAAATTACTTAAACAACAGAAAATAGAAATAAATGACGTAAAACAATATTTGAAAACGAAAATTACTTAAATTACGTGGAAAATATAAATAATAGCATAAAACAATATTTTGAAACAAAAATTACTTAAACAACAGAAAATAGAAATAAATGACGTAAAACAATATTTGAAAACGAAAATTACTTAAATTACATGGAAAATATAAATAATAACATAAAATAATACTTTGAAACAAAAATTACTTAAATTACAGAAAATAGAAATAAATGACGTAAAACAATATGTGAAAACGAAAATTACTGAAATTACATGGAAAATTGCAAAAAATGACAAAAACTGACAGAAAATTACAAAAAATAGAAATAATAACAGCAACAATTTTTTAAAATTGAAACATGATGAATTAACGCACTAAATTTTTAAAACAGAAATAAAAAACAGAAAATTTAAATTTGTAAAACATAAATAAAATGACAGAATTAACGCAAAAAAATGAAATATCATGAAATTTAAATAATTACCAAAATAAATAGAAATAAAATGACAGAAAATTACTCCAGCAGTTGTTTCTCATGATGAACGCAAGTATCATGAACCCAGAATGAAAATGAAAAGATCAATGGTTTAGGTTTTACCTTCCCTGTCCGCAACGGTTGCCTCGGTGAAGGGCGAGGGCGGCGGCGTCGACGGCGGCGCGGCCGCGAGCAACGAGTATGACGGCGGCGAGCAGCGAATGCAAAAACGAAACCCTAAGGTGAGAGAGATGACGAAGAGAAGAGAGACAAACAAAAACGAAGAAGAGGAAGAAATTACCTGTGACGTCGCGGTCTCCGGACGAGTTGCAGAGGGAGAGAGGGAGGGAGGGGTTACAGAGAGAGGGAGGGGAAGAAGAAGCATATTGGGGAAGGGGAAGGGATGGGTTACAGACGAAACGTATCGGGGAAGTGGAAGGGAGGAGTATTTACAGACGTCGCATTTAATGCATGTAACGATATGACGGCTTTATGACGGCCCAGGCCGTCATATAGTATTTAATGTGACCAGTAATGACGGCTTTATGACGGCCGAAGCCGTCATAACGTGCAACGGGACAAAATTGAAGATTTCGTCAGAATTTGTAACGTTATGACGGCTTTATGACGGGGAACGTGGTCATAAACAGTGAAATAACATCCAATCCAGTCCTTACACATTTGTAATGTACAATTAAGTCCATGACTCACATGCAAATACAAATATATTGAAAACGTTCAATCCGGTCCACACAATTTTAAAACGAGTTATAAAAGAATTACATTTCATTAGGAATATCATCTTCATCTTCCTCAATCACAATATGTCCTTCATCCAACATCTGCGGCTCCTCATTTTGGTTGACAAGTGTTGTAATCTCATCATCATCTTCACCTTGTATATTAAGTGATTCTGTAATGCTTGGTTCTTGAAGAGCATCTCGATCATTTATATGGATAGTTGATGAAGAACTAGATGCAAATCGTTCATTAATGTCTGAAACTTCTTCAACGTATGGTCCGATAAAATTACGCGGCTTGGTTTTAAATATGGTCCACCACCGAGACAAGCGTCGGCGATCGGCGGTATGGAATGTAAACTACCTTGCGCTTTGATTTGCAAGAATGAAAGGATCTTCATAATCTTGTCATGATTTATAGTCGACGTCAATAATCCACGACTTATCATGCATACGGACACCTCTGCGGGATTAAACCATGTACCCTTGAAAACGGTGATGAAATGTTCTGTATAACGTAGTTCAAGAATTTCGTCGATCCATCCGTAAAAATCGACATAGTCTTCGGAGTTTACGTCACCGAGGACACAGACGCCCCAGTTAGAAGTCTTTTTTGTCCATATGTGTATGTATGAAATCTAAAGCCATTGACAAATGTCCCGTCGTATGATTTTGCTTTTTGATTCGGGAAACATGCCAATTCCCAAAGTCCTGGATCCGGGTAAGCCTATACGACAAGTCACAATAATATATAAAGTTAGTATAGAATGGTCTCCGATCTTTTAAATTTAAATACAAAAATTCGTCAAATCATACCGCTCCGAACCATTGAGCGAAATTAGCCATCCTATGATCATTCAAGCTGTTGATCCGTGATGTTGTGGTTATTGTAGCGTGAAATCTCGTCGAATTGACTACACGGAATACGTAGTATGAGTGAAATAAAATCAAATAAAGTAAATACTATGAACAAACATTTACCTTATGTATGGTTCAACTTCCCTACAATTCAGGAGAATATACGTATGTACATGATGTAATTCTTCATCTGTCAATTGTCGATTTCTTGCCCTCCCAAAGTTCCTTATAGGATGCTTGAAGATCGAGATTCCGACTTCTTGTGATGTTGTACCACCAACATCATTCCGCAAGATAGGATTAATTCGTGTTCCGAGATTTTCGGTAAAGTAATGCTCAGAAAATAGTGACACTTCTTGCATCATATACTTCTCAACAATTGATCCCTCCGAAATCTCTTGTTGACACATTTTGCTTTTAACTTTTTCATAAGCCTTTCAAATGGATACATCCATCGGAATTGCACAGGGCCACACATTCTAAGCTCCCACGGTAAATGAATCGTCAAATGTTTCATGAAGTCAAAGAATGATGGAGGAAAATACTTCTCAAGCTTGCACAACGTTACAGCTATATAATCTTCCAATTTCTCTATGTCAGACAACCGGAATTCCTTTGAACAAATTATTCTTAAGAATTTGCTAAATTCAGCTATTGTAAGCCATATAGGATCCATAACAGCATCACGTAAAACTATTGGAAGCAACTTTTGCATAAACACGTGACAATCATGAGTCTTCATGCCGTAAAAGGAATTATTAGTTGTGTTAACACAATTTCCAATATTAGACGCATATCCATCAGGGAGTTTGACGTTGTGCTTTAGCCAAAAGCAAACATTTTGAATCATTCGCATTTAAAGTATAGCTTGCCATTGGTTGATATGGTCTGCCATTAGGACCTCTCACCAAATGCAATTGGTCGGATATTCATATGTTGAAGATCTAGTCTCGCGTTTGCATTGTCCTTAGTCTTACCTTTCACGTTCATAACTGTATAAAAAACATTATCAAAACAATTTTTCTCAATATGCATCACATCTAGGTTATGTCTGACTTGCAGATCCACCCAATATGACAACTCCCATAAAATTGATTTCTTAATCCAGTTATGCTTCGTTCCAAAATGAACAGCTCTTTCATGATCCCATGGTATCCCAAAACGTGGGAATTGAATTCCTTCGATTTGCATCAAAATTTGATGACCAGACAATGGTTCACTATGACCTCTACGATCTTGCCCAAGAATGCTACCCCATGTCTTACGATCATTTCGAAATTGGTGATCAGGGGGTAGAAATCGTCTGTGGCAGCCCCACCAACAAGGTTTGCGCCCATTGGGTAATCGATAACCAGTTACACCATCTAAACAATATGGACATGCGAGATTTCCATGCGTGCTCCAGCCTGACAACATACCGTAAGCTAGAAAGTCACTGATAGTCCAGAGTAGACAAGCCCGCATCATAAAGTTTTCTCCACGGTGCGTGTCCCAAGTTATTACACCTGTATTCCATAGAACTTTTAATTCTTCGATCAATGGACGCAAGAACACATCAATGTTACGACACGGTGATCGTGGACTGGTATTAATAATGCCATGAAAATGTATGCCTCCTTCATGCACATGTTGGGTGGGAAATTGTATATAGTGATAAATACCGGCCACATCGAATATGGGTTACCTGTATCTACCATTGGGTTGAATCCATCGGTACATAACCCCAACCGTACATTTCTAACATCTTCTGCAAAATCTGGATAAACGTTACCAAAATGTTTCCATGCCTCTGATTGACTTGGATGTCCAATATTACCATTTGAATGCTCTTTTAAACTCGCATGATATGTCATATGTCCAATACTACCATTTGAATGCTCCCCTCCGTATATCTGCACGCACCACACACGTTGCAAAACACTTCGTCGATATCACTACCGTAAAACAACATGCAGTTGTTCTCGCACGCATGAATCTTATGATACGGTAAACCTAACTCTTTGATCGTTCTTTTCGTTTTATCCATGTTTGCTGGAAATGCTTCATTATTGGGTAACACATGATTCACAAACTTCAGGATGCTATTAAAAGCTCCATCAGATATGTTGTGTTGATTTTTAATACTCAATAACTCGGTCAAAGCTGATATTCTTGTGTGTTCGGTACATCCATCATATAAAGGTCGTGCCGCATCTTTCAACAATTGAAAAAACTGTTCTGCCTTTTCATTTGGAACATCGACATTCGCGATATCTTCATTCTCTTCAAAGCCTGACATGTTAACATTATCATTTCCACTATTTCCATGTCCAAAATTATTCGATGAAAACAAACCGTCTCGAACCATTTGCTCGCAATCCCATCCCCTGTCACCGCTACTAATAGTCTGCTCATTTCCATATGAAGAAACATTGTTTGATGATGAAGGTTCATAAAATTCCTCGTAACGTCGGTAAATGATTGGATTGATACGCGGTTCCTCACCATGAAGATCTCATACGTAATAATCATCTTTAAATCCATATCTCAACAAATGCTTCTCAATAGTACTTTTATCAAAAACTTGATATTTTTACATTTCTTACGGACATTTAACCTCGCTTTGTCCAATGCCTTGAGCAACATTAAAAGCAAATTCACAGAACATCTGAACTCCATCACAAAATTCCGGATTTAGTTGACCAGTCTTCCGACTTTTACGCTGGTACATCCAAGCACGCCCTTCAGCCATAGTTACTCCTACATATAAGAATATTAAAGACTACCAATAATGAGCTTAAGACAAAATTTATTAAATCACCTAAAGGGTGCATGGGTCCTATCCTATTCATAAAAACCCAATTAATGCTAAACTTTTGGATCTGTATTTTATTCACAGTTACCAAAATTTCGGCAGCACTTCGTCGCAGTTCCCCATTATACCCATTTTTTTAATTCCGCTTTTCGCAAATCCTGTATAATGAGGAACAAGACAAGATGCTACAAAAATTAACTTAACTGTGAACAACAATACAAATCCAAAAGCCAACCTAATCACTGATTGCGTTTTTATGAACTGTCCACTTTGGACAATCCATGAATACTCGATAGAAGTAATCTTTAACACAACTATTTCCAGGTGTAGCTTGGAAATAATCTGTATAACATAGATTCATCTTCTAAAGAGTATTCACAGACAGGAACTATGGTTCATCTACAAAATATAACTTCATATTACAATATCTAAGAGATCTAGTACAAAAACTAAATACCCAATAAAATTTAATTAGAAGAGAAAAAATTGTACGTACCGGCGTCAATAATATCTTTTCTGTTGTTAATCAACCTTCTCGCTTCAAGATGAAGAAAATGAGAGTGAAACCATGAGAAATGAGCTGCTTCAAGGTTGGAGATGGTGAGGTTCGAGAGCAAATCTCTTCTCTCTAATGGAGTTTGAGAGCAGAGAAGTGTTCTCTGTAAGTTTTCGTTTTGAAATGGTGAGGGGAAGTCTTTTTAAAACTGAATTATGAGGGCCCGGTTGGTCATAAGTCCGTCATAAGTCTGAAGGAATCTTGAGTGCGTTTTTCGAAAAAGTCGTGACGGCCATAGCGGTTATACAGCCGTCATAACGTGTTTTCAAAAAATTTAATGACGGTAAAAGCGGTTATAAGGCCGTCATAAGTAATATGCATAAATACGTATATCGTATGAAGTAATTTATGACGGCTTCGTCCGTCATAGAGCCGTCATAAAATTTTGGGAAATACTTTATGACGGCCGTATCCGTCATAGGGCCGTCATAAAATTTTAGGAAATAGTATATGACGGAAATAGCCGTCATAGAACCGTCATAACATTTACATACTACGGTTATGACGGCTTGGGCCCTCATTTTGCCGTCACAAAAGTTGGGAAAACTACGTAGTGTAGTTTCAAATGTGTACAAAACGCCTAAAATTCTTTTCTTGACGTTTTAATTTGCTACTTAGATCAAAGTGCAGAAGAAATTAAAATAAAATGTAAAAAAGTAGGTATCCATTTAAGAAATTGGGACAGTAAATACATGAGTTCACACATTTAACCTTTAACTAGCACACCATATAAAATCTTAATTTAGTATTCTTTAATGTATAAATTTATATATATATATATATATATATATATATATATATATATATATATATAATTAGCATTTGAAATTATATAAAATTACAAATAATTGGGCCAATGTGCAAACGAAATGAAAATAAAATATAAGAAAGTACTTATCAATTTAAGAAACAAAATCAGTAAATACTTTGTATTAACTTTTAACCTACACATTGAGGTCTTTAATTTTATTTGATTTGATTGACGTTTTAATTTGCTACTTAGATCAAAGTGCAGAAGAAATTAAAATAAAATGTAAAAAAGTAGGTATCCATTTAAGAAATTGGGACAGTAAATACATGAGTTCACACATTTAACCTTTACCTAGCACACCATATAAAATCTTAATTTAGTATTCTTTAATGTATAAATTTATATATATAATTAGCATTTGAAATTATATAAAGTTACAAATAATTGGGCCAACGTGCGAAAGAAATGAAAATAAAATATATGAAAGTACTTATCAATTTAAGAAACAAAATCAGTAAATACTTTGTATTAACTTTTAACCTACACATTGAGGTCTTTAATTTTATTTGATTTGATTACGCTAAATGTACATTCCTGAACATGAAATCAATTTTTTTAATGTTGACGTATTTAATGTTGTGTATGTTTTTTTATACGTTAATTGCTTTTAGATATAAGGACATACAATCGTGGATTTTGTGAACAATTTGTGCTTGCTTTCTGAGAACATTCCCAATGCTCGGCAAAATGAGATGAATGACTGATTGATTGACTGATTGATTGAAATCGAATAACAAGAACCTTCTCATTATTCGTGAAGCGAAGGAACCTTCCTTGCTTCTCTCAATAAGAACCTTCCTATTGAGTTGAATAGCGGAAACTTTTCCACTATTCGAGGTTAAGGAACCTTCCTTACCCCAAAGATGCGAGATTGAGAACCTTCCCAATGCTCGGCAAAAGTGAATGACTGACTGATTGAATGAATGAATAACAAGAACTTTCTCGTTACTCGTGAAGCGAAGTAACCTTCATTGCTCCAATAGTTCGAGATTGAGAATATTCCCAATGCTCGGAAAAAGTGAGATGAATGACTGATTTGGATGAAAGTTGAGATGAAATAACAAGAACTTTCTCGTTATTCGTGAAGCGAAGGAACCTTCCTTGCTCCGGTAATTCGAGATCGAGAACCTTCCCAATGCTCGGTAAAGTAAGATGAATGACTGATTGAATGACTGATTGTCACATGATGACCATGATGCATGACTTTTAAAATTCTGATGCTTGAAGTGATTTATGAAACCTTCATAAAATCCAGAATGCTCTTCAAATGGTACATGATAACCTTTTCTTAAGCTTACCCCATGGATGCCTTTTATCTTGTTTGGGGTGTTCAGTACCTTGCCTTCAAAAATTTTCTTCTTCTTCCTTGATTCTTTTGGCCTCGAAAACAATTATATGAGTGAATAATTCATTTGCCCCCAAATGTGATCATAAAAATGCATATTCTCAACAAGAGTCTTTAAACACTGTCTTCAGTAATATCGATACTCATTAATGTTTTATTGTTGGTCCTTAAAAGAAAACTATTAACAATTTGTAGAGCTTGACAAGATATATGATGATCTTTGTTTTAAAAAAATCATTATTCTTCCCCTTTTCAACTTGAAGAAGTAGAATGTGCGAGAGTGGACAAAAGGCTTCCTAGTATGAAGGATTGTCTTATGTGGAGGTTAAGGTGAAGAATGGATATCATCTGAATGATTCTTTAAGGTAAATGGCATCCATTGATATGGGCTGATGAAAAGTAGAGTAGTTCAGCGAAAGGCACGGTAATGTCATCGATTAGCCACTTAACTTCTTTGCAAGACCTGATAGTGCCAATCTCAAACTCATCGTCTTATCTGATGAGAACGACTTCAAAATGTTGCCCCCTAACTGTCATGATGTGCTTAACTGCTCTTGAGAAACTTGAGAATTGGTTGATGTTGCTTAAGATTTCTTTCTTGCCCCCAACTCTCATGATGTGTGGAATTGCTCCTCGAAAACTTGAAAAGTAGTTGATATTGCTTGAGATTTCTTTGTTGCCCCCCAACTGTCATGATGTGTTACACTGCTACTCGGATACTTGAAAAGTGTGGTTGATAGTGCTTGAGATGTGAGTTGCCCCAGTGTCGTTGAGCTAGTGAAAACTGCTTCAAATTATGCCTTCTCTCTAAACCGCCTTTGCAGGTTTTCAGTTTAGACTCCATGACTCTTTTTTTTTCTTTTTCTTCTCTCTTCTCTTTTTTTGGGTCAGACCTTGTTTGACTTGCGTTTTTTAGTCATTTTCATGCGAGCGTAAATAGTGGTTGCTACCTACGCCCGATTACTTCTGACTAAAATGCTAAGACAAATGGCTACTAGCACTACTCGTAACTTCAGCCATTTCTAGCTAAAGACAGCGGAATAGAATTTACATTGACCACTTTTTCTATTTTCTCCATTTTTGTGAGCCATGGGTATTGATGTGTTGAAGGCATCGTGACCTTTGATCCGACCTCGGGACTTGAAGAATTGTATGGAACTTGACTTGATCTCGACCTTGGTAATGTAGCGATGATCTGAAATGTTCTTTCGTTCTCACGCCTCCCATCTTTTTTATGGATGGTGTCTCTTTTCTTTGGGGAGAATTTTCCTTTTTTAGATGAATGATCCTTCTGATGCTCTAAAAGAATCTTGCTGAAGTAGATCGAGACAAATTCGCTTGATTTTTAAGACATAAAGAAAAGAAGAAAAGAAAAAAAAACCACACTAAAAATAAAAGAAAAGAAAAGGATTTTTAGTAATTTACATAGCTAATAAAAATTCAAAATATCGTGAAAGTAAAATTAAAACAATTTAGATTAACATAATAAGAAAAGTATTAACTAACACAAAAGGTTTAGGCATAGTGCCCAAAGTGTAGAGTTTTAAAGTTGAAAGAGTGGCTTGAATGAAACTGTGGACAAACAAAGGGGTTTAAGTAGAGAAAGGATGAAAATAAAGGGGCAGGGACTGAAGTTGTGATTTACCCAAAAGTTTATACTTGCTGCAGCAGCCTTCTTTCTTCTTCGCGTAGCGCGACCCGGTGGCGGAGTGGGCGGCGGCCGGCACAAGTCGGCTTTTCGACGGCGGAGCAGAGGCAGTTGTCCCGGCGGAAGCCGAGAGGGTGGTGGAGGCGGTGGCGCGGAGAATGGATCTCCGGTTGGAGAGAAAAAGGGAGGCCAGCGTCGGATCCGATTGTGGCCGTTTTCTCCGTGTTCAGGCCATCTCCGGCAGCTTGAAAGGGTGGGTTGGCTTCGTCTCGTCGTGGCGGAGGTAATGGTGATAGATAGGAGTGATGAAACGCAGCAAAACGGAGGGGATGAAGGAGGAGGTCCGGCGGGTCGGCGGCGTTTTCTCCGTTTTCCGGCGGTTTCAGCGGCTAGGGGCACCGGTGTGTTCTTTGGAGGCTTGATGGTGAGGATGGGGATGGTTTTTGGCGGCGAGGGTGGTCGGGCGAAGTGGAGGTGGAGGACGAATTTTGGCCGGCGAAGCTCGTTTCTTTCCGGTTCCTCCCCGTTTCTTCACGAAAATGGCTCAATTTATAGCCAAATTCTTGATTGACAGGTGCTTGGCTCAATGATGAAAGATTTGAACTTAAAACTTGATGGACAGGTGAGGAGGAGGCTGAGGGTGATGATGGTGGCCGGCGGATGAGGAGGAGGAGGAAGACCACGCGTGCATTCTTGTAAGTCTTCTTCTTTTTTTTCTTTTTCATGTTTTTTTAATTAATTAATTAATAAAATAAAATAGAATAAAACACATTTTAATTCTATCTTACACAAAATTAGATAACTACAAAAATACATGAAATCATAATAAAAGTGACAATGGTTTATAAAAATAATGAAAAAGGAAAGAAAGAAAAAAACACATACAGTAAAATGCTAAAACACATGAAATAATGATAAAAATCACATACAAGAACGAAAATAAAAAAAAGTACATAAAATAATAAAAACATACGACAAAAGTTCATAAAATAATGAAAATGACACTAACACGTGAAAACGATAAAAACTACGTAAAATAACAAAAGTGGCAAAAGTTACATAAAATAACGAAAATGACGAAAAGTACATAAAATGTCGACAAAAATCACATAAAATAAAAATACGGAAAAATACCGAAAAAAAAAACAAAAACCTAAATCACTACTCCGGGCAAAATCGGGTGTCAACACTTTCATTGTCGAGGCGAACAACTATGAGTGAGAATAGGCGAGAACAACGAGTGAGAATAGGGCTCCGTGCGCAGATTCTACGTTCACGTAGGTCTGCCTCACGGTTATCAAATCAACCCAGCTCCGTAATCGTGAATACGGATGAGAACTCCGTTGGATTGGTTAACAGTGTGTGTGACATTAATAGCACACACCGCAATATAAATTTTTCTTTTGGCCAACACTTGCACATTGGCCGTACGCCCTTGGCTGACGTGACAAACAGCCATAATATTTATCGGCTCACCCAGATGTCGCAACATTTCACACAAACCCCTTTGTCTTGTGTTACTCAATTGAGTGGGCAACCCTCGGGTCACAATATTCATTTTGAACGTGGCGAGTCATCAACATCACGACGTTGTAATAAAAAAAGGAGCTGTGTTACCGATAATGAAGATACTGGTGGTCGTGGTCTTCATTATGGGCTTACTGACATCAACTTATAAGGTGTTGCGGAGGTTGGACGGCGTGGCAATCGACATCAAAGTACGCCCAATATTTCTGTATGAATTATTGACAACTTTTATTGAATGGTGCTCATCTGTTGAATTGTGTACCCGTACAGGGACTGTACACGCCAAAGAGGATTTTGGTCCACCAGATCATGTTTGTCCGAATCCTTATTGTAGAGCAATTGTGTGGGGATTAGAACGGAGTGTTCGTTCCCAGCCACTAAGGAACCCTGCATTCGTCGTATGTTGTATGAATGGGAAAGTCCAACTACCTATGGAGGTTAACCCGCCACACTATTTGAAAGAGCTAATGGATTATAATAGTGGTGGACTGTCAACTTATTTCCGTCGCAACATACGAGAATTCAATTGCAGATTTTCTTTCACATCCACCGGGGGTGTGATTGATCATCGCATAAATGATGGTGGTGGTCCATATGTGTTTCGTGTAAAGGGAGAAAATCATCATCGAATTGGATCATTGGTCCCTCCACAAGGTCAACGCCCCAGATTTGCTCAGTTGTACATTTTTTATACAAGTAACGAGATTCATAATCGGTTAACCAGTTTTGGGGATGAGAACCATACGTCGAATGATGTGAAGATAGTTGAAGGACTGACAAGCATGTTCAATGATCACAACCAGCTGGTACAACGGTTCAGAGTTGCTAGGGACATGCACAGTCAGTCAGATGTTGTGCCGGTTAGGTTACGATTACTTTCATCTCGCTCGGGGGATGGACGCAGATACAATCTCCCAACATCAAGCGAGATAGCTGCACTTACGGTTGGCCTGGATGAGGAAGAGGGATGCAAGAGAGATATTGTTGTCTTCAGCATAGATCATGGTCCGCAAAGAATTCAAGTGGACCACCCGAAACTTATGGCCCTCCATTTCCCCATTCTTATTCCCAGTGGAGCCGATGGATATAGACAACGTATAGAGCAACGTGAAGGTCGGTCAAACGCTGTAAGAAAGTATGTCACAATGCGTGAATATTATGCATTTCAATGGCATAACCGAGCTGACACATACTCTATTATATTACGTGGTGGAAGGTTGTTCCAACAGTATGTTGTATATGCATATTGCTGCATTTTGGAAGAACGGTTCAGCTACCTACGTATGAACCAAGATAAATTCCGCTGTGAGGTGTTGTATGGCTTGCAAGATGCTGTACAACGAGGAGATTCTGATGCAAGACGGTATGGTCGACCGTGTATACTGCCTTCGTCATTCACTGGTGGTCCTCGGTATATGATTCAAGCATACCAAGATGCAATGGCAATTTTTCGTTGGTTGGGACATCCCGAATTGTTCATAACAATGACATGCAACCCTAAATGGAATGAGATAACAAAATTTTTGGAACTGATCCCCGGACATACACCTGAGGATAGGCCCGACGTAATAACACGAGTATTTGAAATGAAACTTCATTCTCTGATCACTGATGTCACAAAGAAAGGACTGTTTGGCCGATGTAACGGAGGTATGTTACATGCATACATGATATTATGTAGTACACATTGGTTGTGTAAGATGTGCATACTTAATCATGTGTCATATTGCAGTTGTAGTGACCATCGAGTTTCAGAAACGCGACCTTCCGCATGCGCATATTGCTGTGTTCCTACACCCAGATGACAAATTGAAGGATTCTATCCGCATCGACCAATACATATCAGCCGAGTTACCCGATCTAGAGACTGACCCAATTGCATTCAATGCTGTTTCAACCCACATGATGCACGGACCATGCGGTAATGCAAATCCACGATGTCCATGTATGGTAGACAAGAAATGTTCAAAGCGTTATCCACGAAAACTACAAATTGAGACATCGGTTGGTGAGGATGGGTACCCTATTTACCGTCGACGACCGACTGCCCATACTGTGGTTAGAAATGGAACAATCCTTGACAATGGATGGGTAGTTCCACATAACGTTGATCTGGTTGTTAAGCATGATTGTCATGTTTGTGTGGAGAAGACCAATCGTGATATGTGCATCAAGTATCTATGCAAATACATGCACAAAGGGTCTGACCAGTCAACGGTTATAATTGAATCTGATACTACTGCATCACGATCAAATAGACAGTCAACAACACAGCAGGTTGACGAGTTAAAGCAATACCTTGATTGTAAATATATATCCGCTTCTGAGGCATGTTGGCGAATATTTGACTACTTTATACACAAGTATGATCCTCCAGTAGACAAATTGACGTTCCATCTCCCGAATGAACAGAGCGTTGTTTTTCAAGCATCGTCCGACCTTAATGATGTTGTCCAACGACATACCGAGAGTGCCACGAAATTCCTCGCTTGGATGGAGTGTAACCGTACCGATCAGGAAGCACGTCAACTAACATATGTGCAGTTCCCAAGTAGATATGTTTGGAACAGTGGGAAAAAAGTGGTCGTTACATAAAAAGGTCTAAGTGTTGGACGCCTTATGTTTGTGCACCCAACAGCCGGTGAGCGTTACTATCTCAGGCTATTACTTAATGTGGTGCATGGACCGACATGCTTCGAAGACATTTGAACTGTCAATGGGGAGTTGTACCCTACGTACAGAGACGCATGCATGGCGTTAGGATTGCTGGAAGGTGATAGTGAGTGGCACCAGGCAATACACGAGGCATCACAGTGGGCGATGCCTGGTAGCATACGTGAGCTTTTTGTCACAATAATTACCTTATGCCAAGTATCTGATCCGATTGAGCTGTGGATGAAGAATAGAGATATGTTGTGTGATGATGTTTTATATAATCAGAGGATCCGTAGGGGCAATCCCGAGCTGGTGTTAACTGATGTTGATATTTTCAATTACGGACTATATGAGATTGAGAAGGCCTTGAATAGGCTGGGACGATCCTTAAAGGATTATGAAGGTATGCCCTTTCCCGATCTTAGTTCAGTTCTTCTTGAGAATAACTCATTGGTTTTTGAGGAGCTAAATTACGATAGAGCTGCATTGAGAGATGAGCATCATACTCTATACAATGGGTTAAATGCAGAGCAGAACATGTATATAACTCTATAGTTGACTCGACACTAAGTGGTAACGGTGGATTCTTTTTCGTATATGGCAGTGGTGGGACTGGCAAGACATATGTCTGGCGTACTATACTAGCACGTATTAGATATGAAGGGAAAATTGCACTTGCTGTTGCATCATCTGGTATAGCTGCTCTACTCTTACCCAGTGGTAAAACAACGCATTCTCGATTTAAGATACCGATTGAGATCAACAAAGATTCGTTATTGAATGTTAGCAAATCAACTCCAATTGCTGATCTAATATGTAAAGCGTCGTTGATTATATGGGATGAGGCGCCCATGGCTCATCGATATACATTTGAGGCATTGGATCGCTTGCTCCGTGATCTGATGCGTACGGACGTCTCTGGATCAGATGCTCCCATTTTTGGTGGTAAGACTATTGTCCTTGGTGGTGATTTTAGACAGATTCTTCCAGTCATACCACGTGGAAGTCGTGGTGATGTGGTCGCTGTGACGTTCTGTTCATCACACCTTTGGTCACATTGTCAGATACATGTGTTGCGCCAGAACATGCGAGTTCGTAACTCATCATCAGGTAATGCAGCGTTGTTCAGTGGCTGGTTACTTAAATTGGGTAAGGAAAAGCTCGCGTTGCGTAAGTTTTCGGATTATGAGGAGGATGAAAAATGGATTAAGATCCCAGAGTCATACTTGGTCGATACAAATAGAAAAGGTTTGGACACCGTCATAAACGTCACTAACCCAGATCTGCATAATAGGATATCTGATATGGAATATCTTAGGGAAAGAGCTATCCTAAATCCACAGAATGAAACTGTTGACATCATTAACCAGCACATCATGTCACGTATCGATGGAGAAAGTGTGACATATCTAAGTGCTGATCGAGTTTCCCCAACATCTGAGAACGTTGATGCACAAGTGGAGCTATATCCCGTTGAGTATCTGAACACATTGAAGTTTTCCGGATTACCCAATCATGAGCTGATATTGAAGGTTGGTGTACCGATTATATTGATGAGGAATATGAACCATGCTAACGGTTTGTGCAATGGGACTCGACTGGTTGTCACAAAGTTGTCACAAAGGGTTATCGAAGCATAGATTCTTTCTGGTAGTTTCGTTGGGCGACGATGTTTGATACCTCGCGTTGAGATGCTCCCTTCTGATACGAAGTTACCATTTAAACTTTCCCGTCGTCAGTTCTCGATTAAAGTCTGTTTTGCAATGACCATTAACAAGAGCCAAGGTCAGACATTTAACCGGGTTGGATTGTATTTGCATCAGCCTATTTTTAGTCACGATCAATTGTACGTCGTCGTATCACGCGTAACGTCACCTGAAGGCTTGAAAGTTATCATTGAATCGATGATCCGTCTAAAAGGGATTCACTAAAAATGTTGTATACACTGAGATATTTGATGATTGTTCGGTAGTTATATTTTTCCTGATTTTGCGATGTTTGAATGCATTGGTGAATTAATCCGGAGTTGATATTTGGTCATTACCAGTATTATTGCTAATGTACATTTATATTTTTGTGTTTGATAGATGAGCAATGCAAAGGGCACAACTCAAATGATATCTGGTCTTATACGAATCGGTTACGCTTGGTCGATCCATGTCCGTGTCACCCGTTTGTGGGAAGCGGTCAACACAACAACCGGATGTTTCATCGGTTTAGAGATGGTTACGCTTTCGATGCAAATGTCAGTAAATGATCACCATTTTAATAATTGTTTGTTCCAAATTCAATATGTTCAATATATTACGTAAGTATAGATGTAGTTGTTGTTCAACGTTACATATACTTTGATGCATGTTTTCCAGAACGACCACATATCAGCTCGGATTGGACCTGTGTTATGTGACAAATTTTGACCAATACTGGATGAAGGGTCGGTATATAACATTAGTAACTTCGTTGTTGGAGGTGCACCGTCATACTGGAAGACTGTTACGTCTTCCTTTAAGATTTTCTTCACTAGCCACACGAAGGTAGCATTGCTTAATGATTCTGCAAATATACCAAGGCATAAGTTTGAGTTAGTCAATTTTGGTGAGGTTGGTGCACGTTTCCCTCATAATGTCGTTTGCACAGGTTAGTCGTTGTCATTTTTATTTGCGTGTGAATATTGTCAGACCAGCGTACCTGCACTGATTATGTTATATGAATGTGTCATAGATGTGATTGGTCGGTTATATCAAATTGGTCCACCCAGAGATCAGTCGCTTAACAAAGGCGGGATGACGAAGGTTCAATCACTTTGGCTTATAATTGAAAGGTTAGGAATATAAACGATGTTCGTTAAAATGATTTCAAATGTTAAGTGTTGACCGTCTTTTAAATCGTTTCTATGTAGTAGTTCTCGACTTGAGATTTCTATGTGGGGAGATAAGGTTGATATGGTCAAGAATACTCTACAGTTGGATCAGAATGTCTCACAGATCGTCGTTTGCACTAGCACGTATGTTAAACGCTTCCAAGGTACGTTTGTTCTTTTACTATAACTTACTTCACTACTTTTGGACTATTAGGTGTGGAAATGTATTTTTTATTGTATGTCGTTTCAACAGCTACATATAGTCTTTCATCAACATGCGCGACGAAGTTATATTTGAATCCTGATATGCCAGAGGCAACTATGCTAGGAAGCAGGTTTGTCTGTCATATGCAATACACGTAAATATGTTGTGTATCCTCATGTTCAACGTAAGTATATCGAATTTCTAATCAGTACTTTAATCAATTAAATAGTTCAAATGAAGTAGGCATTAGTAGTGTTCAATCGTTGGCAACCACACCGGCAGTGATGAGGTATACAAGACAGATCACATTGGCCATGATAGAGGATATACGTCACACAAAATCAACCGAGGTATAATGGGATTACTTTAAACATTATGTCTTTATTGATTTATACCGACGTTTTCATGTGTTTGTGTAGGAGAGGAATTTTAGGATCTGCGCTGTCATACTTGGTGTGAACACGCAGTACCCAATGTGGTATTTAGCCTGTCATATATGTATGCGCAAAGTGGTTGCGATGGGGCCCCAATACCACTGTGGAAGTTGTAAGACTGATATTCGTGCCCCAACAACCAGGTATCCAGAATACCGGTTTCCCAAACTATATTACTCAGAATGCAGTTCCACCATTAACACATGTGTATACTTAATCAAGTTGTATTTGTCTATGATTTTTTATAGGTACAAACTTGAGATTAAAGTTCATGATAATACCGGCGATGGCACACTGGTGTTGTTTGATAAGGCGGCAACTGAACTTTTAAAGTGTGACGCGCTCACATTATCCGGGACCGAGTCAAATGTATGATCGATCATCTTGATTATTGAACGTGTGCGTGTGTTTATATATATATATATATATATATATATATATATATATGTGTGTGTGTGTGTGTGTGTTTAAGTATACACATATGTCATATGAAATTTATAAACTGTAAGTATATCTATACAATTGGTATTATGCTCATGTAGGTTCAAGTTAATCGCACAGTTAACAGGATTGTGGGGTTACGTCTTATGTGGGACATCCAGATTACCGAATATAATTTCGGGAACAAGTACTCGTGGTTCACCGTGAAAAAGTTTATTGAAATAGATTTTACGTCGAAAAGTAAACAGATACTACGTTCAATTAGACAGGTGCGAGGATGGCTTCTAACTTATTACTATTACTACATAGTGTTTATTTGTTGTTTTATTATTATAGTGGTGTAATGTTTTTTTGTTGATATTTTCATAAACTTAGTTGCGATACGGAACACCAGTTGGGATAGTTGGTAAAAAAAAAGTACCACTTGATAATGATTCAAGTGGACCCTCATCGAAACGGTATGTATTACGAAGAATTAGTCTCATTATGCACCTTAGCTATATTAAATTGATCAAATTGATCAAATATCGTTTCTCCTATTAACACTTGCAGCCAATCACAATGTGATTCATCAGAGATATTATCGACGAACATCTGTGAGACTGGACACCCCGAAAACGAAGATGAACAACATGACAGGTATTTCAATTGTATAAGTTGAACATGGTCCATGCTTATTAATTAGTATGCTTTATTCTAACGACGACTA
Source organism: Stellera chamaejasme (assembly GCA_024586325.1). Classification (NCBI taxonomy): domain Eukaryota; kingdom Viridiplantae; phylum Streptophyta; class Magnoliopsida; order Malvales; family Thymelaeaceae; genus Stellera; species Stellera chamaejasme. The sequence continues at coordinate 16,139,315 of CM044987.1, read as the reverse complement.
CATTTTATAACATTTTGAACAGTGTTGTTATTAAGCAACACCCGATTTCGGAGCTTCAGCAAAGAATTCCATTTAACGGAAGTATATAATCCATTTTCAGACATTAGGTCATTATGCACTGATAAATGTATCTGAAACCTTTTACCACCATGTTCGATATATTATTACACCTATATCAAATTACATGTTTCTATTATCGCTGTTACGTGTCGTAGGTCGGTGTTCATACGACATTTTGTTTGATTTCTTAATAACTTAAAATTTAAAAGTATTATCCCGTGCCATCGGCGGGTATTTAAGCTAGTTAAATTAATAATGAGACATAAAACTGATTAGAAAGGACTTATCTTGATAAATATTGGTGTTTAATTCCTGGTTGAGTATGCAAGTTTTTATGCCTGTATAGATTAATAGACACTCTTTGATACTTAGAAGTTGATTTTCGTAAAATACCTAAAGTATATACTAAAATACCAAAAAAATGCTTAAAATACCACAAAATTCATAAATAATCTTATTTTCATAAAATAACTAAAGTATATATTAAATACCACAAAAATCATAAATAATAACTAAAATGTCTAAAATAGCACGAAATTCATAAATACCTAAAATATATACTAAAAATCACAAAATACCTAGAATATATATTAAAATACCACAAAATACCTAAAATATATACTAAAATTCCAAAAAATACTTAGAATAGCACAAAATTTATAAATAATATTATTTTCGTAAAATGCCTTCGCATCTCCCCCAAATAAACTCTAAAATTGTCTATATATTTATCATAATTTGCTAATAATTGTCTAGCTCTAAAATTAGTTGTGAGCTTGCATTTTTGTATTTATTTGAGTTTCAGTTTGATTTTTTTGAGGGAAAAAATGACTTTTATAGAGTACGGAGCTTGCAAGCACTGTGATTTTAGGTTTGTATCTACAAGTGAAGACTGAGGTGTGTACAGCAAGTGAGTGAAAACCAGTCCACTCATCGCTTTCTTTATAATAAAAGGTGTGATTTACTGATTTGTTTCTTCCAACTTGATTCTTCCCTAGTACTAATTTTCTCTCTTAGGTTTTCACCTTTTTTAGAACTTAGAATGTTTCATCCTTTATTTTTTTGATTTCTTTCAAATTGCAAGAACTATATTGAAAGTATCAGGAATAATATAGATTTATAGTACTACAAAGAATCCGGTGATGATGAGGAAAATTACAAGTCAACATGTGCATCCCAATTTAATTTATGGTTTTTCTTTCCCTCCTACCCAGTTAGATTAGTTTAATTACTCTTCTAATTCAAGATTAAGAGGATTAAGGAGTGTAGCTGAATGCGTGCTATCATAATTATCACAATATTAAAAAAGATAATTTGATCTCAATGAGATAGGGGAAAAAAAGTAATGAATTATTGGTGAACTTGTAGAAATTAGATGAGTAATAAAATCAAGTGTTTCAATAAAATAATTCAGGTAAATGCATTAGGTGGGGTGTTTTTGTACCAGTTTGAAAATAAAGAAATTTATGATAGTTGTAACATTTTTTAAATATTATCTACATGTATTTTTAACATTTAATTGTAAATATATAATTTCAATTATCAAAAGATTATTCAAAACATTATTATTAATGGAGAGTCACGCATGACATTAATTAAGACCACCCGTGATCCCACCAAATCCCAGACAATGAACTCTCCTCCAAAAATCTCTTATTATTCTATTAGCAGTGAGAGTCCACTTAACAGCTGGTGTGTTTATTACAACCATTTCACCCGTAACAAGATAAATTAGTTATTTTTAGTGATTATGACCGTCTAACTAATATCTCTATATAGAAAATATTAAGCATAATGAATAACTTTTCACTAAAGTTGAATCCTTTCTGTTGGATCAAAATATACTAGATCTGTTTGTGACTAAGAATTAAATCGAGAGTGCATAATGGAAAATTTTGGATTATTAGTTGATTGGAGAAATTTATAGTAACCACCACTAAGCAATGTTAGGTGCAAGGATGTGTTCAAAACAAGATTCAAAGAAACATTTCCTCACAAAAAACAAAAATACAAACTTTTCCTCACAAAAAATAAAATAAAATAAAATTACGAACGCAGCCTAAAAGAACAAACTAGTATATGACATGCAAGAATGACAATTTCCACTGCTATGTGCCTGTGCCTATTTTTATTAACGAAACCTCACGCAATGGATTGTCGTGTACGAACACAATGCCAATAGGTTTTGTTTTCCTTCCTGGTAATTATGCCGCAAGCAATTTATTGGACCATCTCTTTTGGCTTCTTCTAATTCACATACTTAAAAACCAATAATTTTCTTCTTTATTTACCTATCTGGCGCTACTAGTATTAAGCAGCTACTACTACTTTTCTACAATTATAAGCCAATGCACGCAAAACCTCCTTGGTGAAAAGTGAGTTCACAAGATGGCAGAACACGGTGTCGTTTTCACTGCCTTTCTTCTCGTCTTCGGTGCTAGTCGCACAGTTCTTGCTCAACTCCGACCAGGGTTCTACCAGAGCATCTGCCCAAACGTGGAGCTCTTTGTCCGCTCCTCCGTCGAGCAGAAGCTCCGGCAGACGTTCATCACAGCTCCGGGCACTCTCCGCCTCTTCTTCCATGACTGTTTCGTTCGAGTATTCACTCTTTCCTGCTTCTGCCATGCAAGAAATCGCCTCCGACCCGCTACTTGACCAATATTGATCTAACAAGGTATTGATACTAATTTAATAAGGTATTGATGTCGATCTAACAATGTATTGATGTCGATCTAACAAGGTATTGATGCTGGTATTGATGGTGATCTAATAATGTAATGATGCGGATCTAACAATGTATTGATGACGATCTAACAAGGTATTGATGCTGATCTAATAAGGTATTGATGTTGATCTAACAAGGTATTGATGTCGATCTAACAAAAATACTTAAAATAGCACAAAATTTATAAATAATCTGCATCAATGCCTTGTTAGATCGACATCAATACCTTGTTAGATCAGCATCAATAGCTTGTTAGATCAGCATCAATACCTTGTTAGATCAACATCAATACCTTGTTAGATCAGCATCAATGCCTTGTTAGATCGACATCAATACCTTGTTAGATCAGCATCAATACCTTGTTAGATCAACATCAATAGTTTGTTAGATCCGCATCAATACTTTATTAGATTAACATCAATACCTACATAAATTCCTAAAATACTAAAATAATTCCTAAAATACTAAAATGTCAAAGCAATTCCTAAAATACTAAAATAATTCAATATATACAAAAATAATTCCTAAAATACTAGAATAATTCCTAAAATACTAAAATTCATAAATAATACCTAAAATACCTAAATAAATTCCAAAAATACTGAAATAAATCCATAATTCTAAAAAATTTGTTGATCAATCTTCTTAGAACGTTGATCTATTTTCTTTGTCATGTTGATCTTCTTGTTCACCATGTTGATCTATCTTCTTGCGCACGACTACAGGGTTCCAGATGCCCAACAATCGCGGTGCTAATTATTATACCCCGATGATGGCGACGCCACAGAAGCAGGCACCTCAGCAGCCGCCGCATAATAACAAGTACTATTTGATTCAACAGACAGACGTTCGACGATTCGGAGCATTATTCCCCGCCGCGTGAGAATCAGGGTGACGATTACGATTTGTCTCCCCGTAGGATACTTTTGTAAATACTATTTGATTTTGGATGTTTTTTTATTAAAATTGATACATTTGGTTAATTTATAATTAAATTTATTTCTGTTTTTAATTATAATCTATAAATACTAATAAATAATAATATTATGATTCAGTCATTTATATAATGATGCAAATAAAGAAATCATTTTTTATATAAAAAAGATGGTAGCGAGAGGGTAGGGGCGGGAAGCTACCAGTTCTGTCAGCTGGCAGCGCCCACGTGGCTATGTGGTAGTGGGTTGCTCGCTACCGAGCCCCATACTACTGGTAACGGGTGGGTGGCGCAAGGATTGACGGAAGCGGCCCAAAAAGAAACGGGCTGGGTAGCGGGCGGCGCAACCATGGTAGCAGGTTGGGTAGTGGCTCGCCCCCTACCCAGCTCCCATTAAATACGTAGTGACACCCACTCCTTTTTCTGCTCCTGAGTATTCCTTTTTACCTCTTGCAGATTACTTCGGAGCTACAGATCGTCGTTCCTAACATCGCATCAACCCTTCAAGCATCTAGAAGCCCGTGCCGTCAATGAACGAGGCTATCAAATTAGCGTCGTCTGTGGGAAACTACATCAATCCCATGAAGAAACCACCTGAATCAGCCATGCCTATGACGAGAAGTGCAAGCCGGCAAAACGGCCGTGGTAGGAGGAATCCGCCCACTACCACCGCCAACAACATTCCCTCCACCAGTGTCTGGCCAGGACATGGTGGGTTATCAGTCCACTCGACGGGAGAAAGCTCCTCTCACGGTGACCACAATGGCCCTCCCTCAAGGGAAGTCATCCATGCAACAGGGGTGGACGTTGCCATACGGACTGGGCGCGTTGCCCTCTCGACAAATCACGACCAACCGGCTGGTGTAATAGGGGCTCCATGCAACGCCGCCACTCAGAACCCCTCACTGGCCGGTCTCGATCTCGCAATCCTCACGGCGATCACAGAGGCGGTCGCCCAAAATCTGTGCGGCACTCTCAGGGAAGTCCAGGATACCGCAGCAGCTGTTCGAGTGAACCAGCAACCACAGAATCACTAGGAGTTTCCTCTTGCTCCACCACAGGAAAACTATCTTGATCCCGCTCACTCAGTCGCGCTCGCAACCCTCGCCCGGCGACTGGAGCAAATGGAGAAGAGGGAAGTAAGTGCCAACGCACCTTCTCCGCCAGTCTGGGTCTAGACGACCTCTGGACCCAGCCTTTCACCCAAAGGATCCTGGAGGCTCCACTTCCGGAGCAGTTCCGCCAGCCCAAACTGGATGCCTATGATGGTCTCTCAGATGCAGATATCCACCTCCAACGTTACATCTCCACGATGGCGATTGCAAGGGCGGACGACATCACTCTCTGCAGGGCCTTTAGCTCTAACCTCACCGTGCCACCGCCAATTGGTATACCACCCTTCGTGGTAAGAAGTTCGACTCCTTTAAGGAACTCTCCCGTGTTTTCAAATCACTTTGTTGTCTCCAAGTCTCCGCCAAAAACTGCAGGACACCTGCTTAAGGTACGTTTGAGAAAGGATGAGTCCTTGAGGGTCTACATCCAACGATTCCAGGGGGAATCTATCCAGTCCCGAACCTGGGTGAGGAGACTCGTCTCCTAATCGCTATACAGGGTCTCCAGTGGGACTCCCTGTTCTTCATTGACGTGCACACCAATCCTCCCCGCAACATGGAATAATTCCTCGACAGAGCCATCATATTCATGCACAACGAGGAAATTACCAGGACCTACGTCAAGGGTGCCGCAGCTGACGCGAGGGGGCAACCCTCGCGCATGGCGGACTCTAGGGCTCATGGGCAGCGGAGGCAGCAACCCCCACAGAACAACAGGGATAGGACATATCTAATCCTTCCTCCGCTCAGGGACTCCCACAGAACAACAGGGAGGCCAGCCAACAAATATTGTCGCTACCACTGCGACAAGGACCACGACACTGAAGACTGCGTTGAGCTTAAACGCATGCTGGCAGAGATGATTGCACAGGGCAAGCTCACAGAATTCCTAGTCCGCGATCCGTCCCCGCGAAGAGGTTCCCCTTGGGGACAGAAGCGCGAAGGCGACCGGGAGGACAGCGGACGAGGTCACCCCCGACAGAATAGAGCCCATGGGGGTGCGGATCAGGTCCCACCAGCCAGGGGCCACATCAGCGTGATCACCCAATGTGAGGGAGCAGCTGCGAGGCCCTCCCACATGAGGCAGATCTACCAGCTCGACCACAAAGCCAGCCACCTCATCCACCGCTGCGATGGAACCTCTGTGGTAATCCCAATCATTATCACAGCTCGCATTACCGGATGGGACATCGACCGGGTCTACATGGATATAGGGGCTAATGCTAACGTCATCTACAAGCAAACACTTGTTGAGAGAAGGTTCCCCTGTCCCAAATTAAACCGGCGAAGGGAGCAACTTTCGGGATCGGAAGAGAAGAGATCCCGACCTTGGGGGCCATCACACTCCTGTTCATGATGGTCGGCGCCGCCAAGGACAAGAGGCAGGTCTATCACTCAAGTTTTGTCGACTTCATTGTACTCGACCCCCTCTCGCCGTACAATGCCATCATCGGGCGCGCCACGCAAACTGAATTCCACGTTCGCTGCGACATGCGAACCTTGACACTTGTGTTCCGTAGCACCGCCAGTGATGCCTACATCTATGTCAACCAGAACGTGGCCAGGGGTACCTACATCTCCGCACTCCTTGGCCCCTCTCAGCTGCCTCAATGCATGGAACCTAAGAGAAAGAAGCCAACTGAGGAGTCTGAGCCAGCGAGTGAGGCAGCGCCTGACCTGTCTGGTGATTTTGAAGAAGTGGAGATCACCTCGGGCAAGAAGTTCCGTATCGGGAAGGACCTCCAAGAGTAAGACAAACAAGCGCTCATCCACCTCCTCCAAGCCAACTTGGATGTCTTCGCATGGAGTCCAGCTGACCTCCCAGGCATAGATCCTTCGGTTATCTCTCATAAACTTAATGTACTCACTGGCTTTAAGCCAGTTAGGCAGAAAACAAGGGGCATGGCCCCAGAGCGCAAAGAGTTTGTAATTTGATCCAAATGTTTTCAAAACTTGCAATCCTTAGTTTTCCCTTTCTGATTGACAACTGTGTAGAAAACATTGTCGAAACACTCTTTCTCAATATGCATCACATCGAAACAATGTCTAACTTTCAAATCTGCCCAGTAAGTAATTCCCAGAAATCGATTTCTTAATCCAATTATGCTCCTTTCCGAACGTCTCTGCCCTCATGTGATCCCACGATATCCCGAATGGTGGGAACGCGATATTCTGTACCTCGCTTAATATCTGGTGGCCTGATTTAAACTCACATCTGGGCATATGATCTGTGCGGAGAGAACGTCGTTGCGGTAAAAATCTTCTATGACAACCAAACCAACTCGTTCTTCGCGTGAGTCAGCTGAAAACTATGAACATCCTCCATACAGTATGGGCATGCAAGTCTTCCGTGCGTGGTCCACCATGATAACCATCTGTGTGCCGGGAAATCACTAATTGTCCAAAGCAGACATGCTCGCATGTTAAAGTTCTGATTACGATGTACATCCCAAGTTTCCACGCCTGTATTCCATAGATGCTTCAACTCGTCGATCAACGGACGTAAAAACACATCAAGGTTACAGCCCGGTGATTTTGGGCCAGAGATTAGCAATGGCATGAAAGTGTAAACTTCCTTCATGCATAAATCAGGAAGCAAGTTGTAAACCACAATGAATACAGACCACATAGAATATGATTGTTCTGAGTGTGACAACGGGTTAAAACCATCCGTACATAAACCCAATCAAACATTTCTATACTCACATGCAAAATCAGGATAACACTTATCGACATGTTTCCATGCCTCGGCTTGGGATGGATGTCCAATAATACCCATCGAACTTTCACTAGCTCTAAGATGATATGTCATAAATTTAGCGATTTTCGAGGACTGGTAAAGCTGTTGGGGCCGCTCAATGATTGGTAGATAACGTAAAATCTTTTTAGCTTTTGGTTTCTGATTCGCCTCACGTTCTTCGAACCGTTCCGCACCACATACTCTACAATTGTTTAACTTTTCACATCTACCATCAAACAACATACAGTTGTTCTCGCATGCATGAATATTTCTGTACGGTAACCCCAACTCTTTCATCATAGATTTTTTACAACACATGCTCGTAGGCAAGGTCGCGTCTTCTTCGGGTAGTATTTCATTGATAAATTCAATCAACTCCGAGAAAAAAGCGTCATATACGTTATGTTGACTTTTCATGCTCAAAAACTTTGAAATAACCGATAATTTCGTGTGTTTATCAATACATCCCTCATATAAAGGTTGGGACGCATCATGTATTAAATCGAAAAACTTTTGAGCCCTTTGATTTGGCTTTTCGGGTGTGACGTCGTCCTCATCCATCTGATGAATATCATCACCCTCAAAATTATTATTATGATCACGAATCCCAAATGCCTCGCGGACCATTTCACGGTAATCACCCGACCTTTCTTAATTACACTCAATTGAATTATCAAGTGCACTACTCGTACTTGCAATATTCGATGATGACAACGATGCCTCATCAAATCGATAACCTCGATAAACACATGGATTTATTTGACGCCGTTCACCATGACAATCCCACACATGATAATTCGGTTGAAATCCATCTAACAGTAAATGATTGCCAATTGTTTCTCGATCATGATAATATCTATTTTTACATTTTCTACAAGGACATTTCACAAATTGTTCTCCATTTTCCCGAGCAACAAGAAAAGCATTATCCATGAATTCTAAAAGCCCGTTCCAAAACCTCTGACTAATATCACGAGTCCCCTCCTGTATACGCTGATACATCCAATCACGTCCTTCGGACATTGTACAATTCCTATAATTGTATCAATAAAACAATATGACAAAGCATAACAATTAATATATATTTAGCACACAACTTAAATCTAAAATTCTCAATACCGTTTTTTTCCTAATTCAGGGTACATGGGTCCTAACCTATTCATAAAAGTACTATTAGTTAATCAAACTTTTATCTTCTTTATGTAGAAACTGATGATATAATTACATAAATTTCGGCAAAATTTCGTCTTAGTTCCCCATTATATCATTTCCCCGGCGTAACGCCTAGAGCAGGTATAACGAGGAACAAGACCAAATATTGAATTCGAAATTTATGCAATTCTCATCATTTCTCCATACACAATTATAAAAGATTAATTAACTGATAATATACTTTTACAAACTGTTCAATCAGACAATCCATGAAAACTTTGTAGAATATATAATTTTACAACGTTATTCCAATACTTTGAAATAAAGTGTAAAGTAATATATATTACTACAACTTTTCATAGACGGGTACTATAGCTCAACTAATTTAATTTAACCACATAAGCAACTTAAATATGTAAATTAAAAAAATTAAACAACTCATATTGCTCAATAAATAAACATAAATTAATTGAAAATAAAACATTTATTACCTCAGATAAATCTAGCATAAGATGATGTCTAAGTTCCCCGAAATCTCTCGTGAGATTAGTAAGAAGAAGAGAAAGTTGGAGAGAAAAAAAATAGTTAAGGGTGTGAAAATTGATGGGTTGCTCGGGGAGGTATATATAGGAGATATTTACCGCGGTCATATTCGCAGTAAACGGCCGCGTTAAGAGGGGTAGCAGAGGCCTCGTGGGAAACAAGGTCTTACCGTGGCCTCTACCGCACAAACGGCTGCGGTAAAATGGCAACGAGCTGCTTTTTATCGCGGCCGTTTACTGCGAGCGAGCTGCTTTTAAGCTCGGCCATTTGCGCGGTAGAGGCCGCGGTAAAAGATGTTTCTTCTACGTAGTGTCATCCCACATGGAGGGGCTAAGGTAGTAATGCATGCCTTATAAGGGTGGTTACTCCTTAACCCCACAAGACGCGTTTTACGTGTGGATCCAGGTATAAGCAAATCCGTGTAGGCCCGGGTCCAAAGCGGACAATATATTAGCACTGTACATGGTCTGTTACACACACACATATATGCTTATACAATGTACGTATATAGTCTGTATAATACTATATAATCTAAGTTTGAAGTCTAGTACACCAAACCACATGAGATAGAAATCTTAAAGAGTAACTATACAGTGTGCACTCTTTAACCTATACTAAAGTGTGCACCCACAAGGGTAAGGAAGGAGGAAGGAGCCGACAGAAGTGATGAGTTCTACAATTTGGTAATTTATCCTTATGGATGCACTATTTAGCACACTTTAAGGGGTGCATATTTTATCCTAAACCAATCTCAAAATACTACACTTTTCATCCTCAATTAATTCTAAAGATTTCTTTTTAAGTTGTCCCTAAAAAATTCTACATTTTTCTTAAATGGAAACTTCTCTTCTCTAAAGTTACGAAAATATTCATACTTTATCTTAACTTTTTATATCTCGTTTTTTATGCAAGCTCTACTCATGGGTAATTATGTCAAATTATATAAAATTTTACATTCACCTTAATATCACATGGATTTAAATGGAGAGTTGTGAGAAGAAAAGTGAGGGAAAATTGTTGATGTGATGTTTTGTTGTTGATGTGATGTTTTGTTGTTGAATTGATATTTTGTTGTTGAATTGATATTTTGTGTTGAAGAACAATACGGAATATCTTTGTCTCGCATAGTTTAAGTGAGATGGAAAAATTATTTCGGAAAATTTGGAAATTTGTGTTTTGATTAATGGATGAGATGTGTGTAAGTAGAAAAATTTGAGAAAAAACTGATTTAATACTCCCTATGTTCCCAATTAATTCTACATATTCTTTTTTTGGGGTTTTCCTAAACATTTATACAATTTCCTTAAATAGAAACCTCTCCCTTCTAAAATTACTAAATTATCTCTATTTTATCTTAACTTTTTATATCTTGTTTTATGAAAACTCTACTCACGGATAATTATGTCAAATTATATAGAATCTTACATTCAGCTTAATCTCTGCGCCCACAAAATGTAGAATTAATTGGGAACGAAGGGAGTATAAAATTTATGAATTCAAGGTTGTTTTCTATATTGGTATTGAGAATTAGGAAAGAATTGTGATGAACACTACCGAAATATCAAACCAAACGTGAGGAGTTAAAGAACATGTTTTTTTAATATTTATTATTTTTCTTTTAAATTTTGTCTCATAGATGTCTTCAACAATATTCAAAATTCATACCTTATACACGGTGCTTTATAAAAAAAAAGAAATACTACCTTCTTACTCAAATAATTGCACCATTTGTTTTGAACTACAAACTTGGATTTTATCAAGGGTCGCTTCATTACCCAAATTTCTCAAAAAAAAAAAAACAAAAATCAACTTTCTCATTCTCAATACATTTAACAACCTTGAATCCATCATTTCTCTATAAAATAATAATTTCTTCAAATTTTTCTACTCACATACATCTTATCCATCAATCAAAATACACTTCCTAAGATTTTCTAAAATAAATTTCTCATTATCGGTGAATTGAACCTAAAAAAATACTTCGTATATAGAAGAACACAAACAAAACACACCACATGCTAAATGGAATCCACCAGCAAAGGCACACACCAACACCTGTAGAATGCACGCCTGCAAAAAAGAAAATGGACACCAAGCACAGATACACTATAACCTCCTACAAGTGACCTCCAATCGCGTGAGTGTCTTCACTCTTCCATTTTTTAACTTTTAATTTATAATTTTATTTTCTAACATTTTTAAATATAATTTGAAAATTTTTAGTAAATAAAAAAATTAACGTATTTATTTTTTAAATACTTCTTATGTCCCTAATTAATTCTACATTTTGTGTAGACATAGAGATTAAGGTGATTGTAAGATTTTATGTAGTTTGATATAATTACCCTTGAGTAGAGGTTGCACAAAAAACAATAGAAAAAATTAAGATAAAATATGAATAGTTTGATAACTTTAGAGGCTTTAAATTTTTCATTTAAGGAAAGTGTGGCATTTTTTAAAGACAACCCGAAAGGGAAATGTGTATAATTTATTGTGGATAAAAGGAGTACATTTTTCTGAAATGTTTTCTAATTTAACGAAATCGAAACTAAATGAATACTAAAATTAAAATGTTGTAATAGTAAAGTACTGAGGAGTATCACTCATTTTTCATGCACCTTCCTTCGCTCGCTTAGCATTTAATTCTCTTTACTAAACTTCACCAACCCTAGGGGATTTCAAACTTAGAAATTGAGGGATGAATTTTTCACTTAATAATTAAGGGTTTGAGAGGTGAGTGAGAAAAGTGAATAAGGGGACCCAAATTTGAGGAGGCCGTGAATTGAAGGGGCCTGATACGTGAATTTCGTGCACCGAGCCTTTTTCCACCTCTTTTCCCTTACCTTTTTTTTCTAGCATGTGCGCTTCACTGTGCATTTACTGGAAGTGTGTCAATCATATTTGTGCACTTATTTGTGCGCACAACTGTGTGCCGCACACAACGTTATGCGAGACTATGTGCGGACTGTCGTGCGCCGCGCACATATTCGTGATTCATCGGCGTTCAAAATAACTTTGATGTTATTCTTCTACCTACTGTACCTACTTGATTGATCAGTACAAAATAGTGATCAGCATGAAGAGTTGTTTAGATCGACATCACTACCTAGTTAGATCGACATCACTATCTAGTTAGATCGACTTCACTACCTTGTTAGATTGACATACATACTTGATTGATCAGCATAAAATGGTGATCAGCATGATGAGTTGTTTAGATCGACATCACTACCTAGTCAGATCAACATCACTACATTGTTAGATCGACATCACTACCTTGTTAGATCAACATACACGCTTGATTGATCAACATAAAATGGTGATCAGCATGAAGAGTTGTTTAGATCGATATCAATACCTAGTTAGATCGATATCATTACCTAGTTAGATCGACTTCACTATCTTGTTAGATCGACATACATACTTGTTTGATCAGCATAAAATGGTGATCAGCATGATGAGTTGTTTAGATCGACAACACTACCTAGTTAGATCGACATCACTACCTAGTTAGATCGACATCACTACCTTGTTAGATCGACATCATTACTTTGTTAGATCGACACATACTTGATTGATCAGCATAAAATGGTGATCAACATGATGAGTTGTATAGATCGACATCACTACCTAGTTAGATCGACATCACTACCTTGTTAGATCGACATACATACTTGATTAATCAGCATAAAATGGTGATCATCATGAAGAGTTGTTTAGATCGACATCACTACCTAGTTAGATCGACATCACTTCCTTGTTAGATCAACATACATGCTTGATTGATCAGCATGAAGAGTTGTTTAGATCGACATCACTACCTAGTTAGATCGACTTCATTATCTTGTTAGATCGACATACAAACTTGATTGATCAGCATAAAATGGTGATCGGCATGATAAGTTGTTTAGATCGACATCACTACCTAGTTAGATTGACATCACTACCTAGTTAGATTGACATCACTACCTTGTTAGATCGACATACATACTTGATTGATCATCATAAAATGGTGATCAGTAAAATGAGTTGTTTAGATCGATATCACTACCTAGTTAGATCGACATCACTACCTTGTTAGATCGACATACATACTTGATTAATCAGCATAAAATGGTGATCATCATGAAGAGTTGTTTAGATTGACAACACTTCCTTATTAGATCGACACACATACTTGATTGATCAGCATAAAATGGTGATCAACATGATGAGTTGTTTAAATCGACATCACTACCTAGTTAGATCGGCATCACTACCTTGTTAGATCGACATGACTAACAAGGTAGATTGACATCACAATTTTATTAGATCTACACGACTACCTAGTTAGATCGACATCGCTACCTTTTCAGATGCACATGACTACCTTGTTAGATCCACATGACTACCTTGTTTGATCATCATCGTCTTTAAGGCTAGGGTTACATATGGAAGTGTGTCAATTATATCTGTGCACTTATTTGTGCGCACAGCTGTGTGCCGCACACAACGTTGTGCGAGACTATGTGCGGACTGTCGTGCGCCGCACACATATTCGTGATCCATCAACATTGATAATAGATCAGCATGATAAGTTGTTTAGATTGATATCATTATCTTGTTAGATCGACATGATTACCTAGTCAGATCGATATCGCTACCTTGTCAGATGCACATGACTACCTTATTAGATCCACATAACTTCCTTGTTAGATCATCATCGTTCTAAGGCTAGGGTTAGATATGGGTTGGGTTGGGCATAACATTGATGGGATCATATATGGGCAAGTGAAAAATGTGATAAGATGTGTAGTTACACATGATATTCATCGTCTAGAGTTTACGTGAATCTATGAAACTGTGTGCACCGCACAAACTTGCGGACAACTGTGCGCACAGTTCCTCTGCTACAATGGCAGGCCCCCTATTGCGAGGATCCGGCATTAGGCTGTGTCTGCCCTCCACCCAATGGATAAGAGCGTCTTGTTGTCATATTCTTGCGCTTGTTCACTGGCCTGACCTCGGCATCTGGCTGAGAGTCCTCACTTGATTCAGTGGGATGGGAGAAAATTGGTACAGGACTTCTCAATTCCACTGGTGTGTATTCACAGGTCGAAGAAGGAGCAGAAGATGTTAGTGTGGGTGTGAATCCAGAAGTCGAAGTAGGTGGATGAGGCATGTGAGATGACCCTACGAGGAGGGGCGCTGGCCCAACGCCTCGAGAATTCCACGGGAGAATACCCTGTTCTCGACCCTTATCTCCTTGAAGTGTCTTCTTGTGAAACCTTAGTTCCTGTAAACTTCGTGCATACTCTTGATCCACTATCTTTTGTATCTCGACCTCCACGACACGCCTGGCCTCAATTTCTCTCACCTCAGCCTGCATTGTTGCAATGCGTTCACCCTGTATCATGTCCCTCTCCTTTGCTTCTACAGGGACAACATCAATCTTCGCACATCCACCGGAAATCAGCTCCTTGACATGCGCCTTGATCTGCATAAAAAACTCTATCAAGCGAAGAGGGTGACAGCCATGTGATACTGCTAGTCCCCTGACCCTGACAAGACGGACTAACCGGTTCACTCCTACAGTCCTGATCTGCATCAATCTCGATTTCTTCCTCCATTGCACCAACACCTTCTACAGGGGCGGCACTTGACGCCTTTCCCTTGCCTTTCTCTGCTGCACTAGCCCTAATGGCCCCGCTCCTTAATCTGCCAGCTGTTCGAAGTTCGGCAGGTTGATCCTCATGTTTCATGTCGACGTAGGTCCAGATGTTGGGAGGTATGGTCGGAACTGAGTCATTGTCTTCCCTCGGAACTTCAACTTTGTAGCAGAGTGACGTTATGAGCCGAGGATAGATGAGGCTATTTATGGAATGCCAACCACATGCAATGATACCCTGCCATATAAGTATGCCAGCAGATAGTTGAGCCCTTGTAGCAACTTTGTATAACATGTCAATCTGCTCATCAATGCTAATATGATGCGGTCGCTTTGTTGGTTGCACGTTCGTGTGTATGATCTTGTTTAGTACTTATAATGGGACAGTGAGAACACGGGACGAAACAAACTTGCCCTTTCAGCCCTGAATTTCCAACCACTAAACCGGGTGTTTGGATGGGAGATAACACCCTGGAGTCCCCTGAAATCCTTGCCAACACTCAATATTGAACTTGTCCCGTTATTTGGAATATCAAGCAGCACGCTAATGGCACTTTGGGAGAAGTTTACTAGTCTCCCTCTGATCTGCACCTTTGTCAGGTCATCGTCATACTCCTCCTTCTCAGATATGGCCTCATATACTACAGTATAGAATTCGTTAACCAAAGTCCGGTTAACTTCGCGAGGTGGCACTATCAGCTTGTGCCAAGCAGGCCATGCACTTTTCCTCGTATCATTTAACTCTTCATGATTCAGATCATAAAACGTACTAGTATTTTTGGGATTTAAAAGGTGGTATATTCCTCTGTTGTGAGTATTCGAGTGATGGAGAATGTGGAGGTGTTCAGTGCCTCACTTAACCTCCCATATGCAAAATATTTGTTATGTAGTAGTCGTAGGTAGTTAGACAAGAACATGTGATTCGACAATAAGAAGTGCTCCATTCATATAGCCTTTCTGAAAGACATAATATTTCACTTCCTCTTTAAAAACATTCGCTGCTCCACTTCAAAGGCCTTCTAGATTTTCCGCCGTACTCACATCCACTAGAGTCACTTCACTAAACATCTCCTCTCACGAGTCCCTCAGATTGCTCAACATGTTGTGCAGAATGACACAAGCAGTTGCTACTCTGATGATTGTCTGCACATCCCTTGATGATCTGATTTGCCCGCGGTGTTCACGCAAACATGACCATCTTCCTTTTAAAATACCAATACTGTGCTCGTTCCTCACTCTTGCTTTGGCGAGGACAAAATTGAACTCTTTGTTCATCTGGATGTCTGCTGCAGGGGACTTGAACGCAGGAATAAGGTAACTAGACACACCGTAGGCTGAGTCCCCGATTAGGTATTCCCCTTTCCTAAAGAAATTGCTAGGGTTCTTGGATTGTGATGACTTCCTCCATGCTCCAGCATCATGCATAGAACCAGACCATCCGCATGAAAAGCCAATGATACGTCTATCATTGTCGCAGACAATTTGCATATTTATGCAATATCTATGTTTGCAATCCCAGTAACATTCTCCACCGAGAGCTGGCTTATCAGCTAAAGGAATGGTGGTTTCGTCGACAAAGCCAACACAACCTGGAAAGCCCTCTGTTTCCATGACCTATCCAATCTCCATTCTTCTTTGTTCGATGGGACATAAAATGTACCTACTTCCAATTTGCAACAATGCCGTTATTACCCTACCCGTAAACAGAACTATGGTTCCAACACCAAAGCCAAATAGCATTGACTGCATTGCGGTGGCTGCCCCGTTCCCATTGTGTCCAAGACGGCAAAGGGCAACACAGACTTGCCATGTTACTGCAGTTTATGGAAACTTGCTCTGGTTGTGAAAAATAGGACACGGTTTCAGAAGTTCAACTAATCGAAGGAATGACGCCAAGTTACACTGGAAGTTTTGTTGAAATTCCGATACATTTAGGTTGAGCCTTCAATTCAGTAAAAACTCCGTGGACCATGGTGATCTTACTCGAATGTTGAGGTAACGTGAATTGCTTATTAGAACACAGGTATCACATACCTCCTCCAACATATCCTCGTCCTCATCAATACCAATAGCCATGCCCATCTGTTGCTCAAGGATAGACAAAACGAGCCGGCGATCAGATATTTTCAGCATTTCAAATAAAAAGACAGCCCTAATTGTGGATTAACATACTGTAACAAAGTAATGTGCGCACAACATAGTTAAGCGCACACACCATCGCACAACATGGAAGCACATGACAACTACTTGTGTGCGTAACACAACAAAGCGCACATATTATCGCACATATGATTCCTACCTACACCTTTAAATGAAATTCATACAACCCAATGAAACATGTACCTAATTTACTTTCACCATACGAGATCAACAACGAAATGACATGAAAATAACCAAAATCAACAACCTCATTGCACTCCAGTAAAGCTTCCCCGAATTCTCCAAACTATTCTTCCGCCAGCTCTGTCTCTCTCATTCTCTCATATTACTGAGCTTAACGAGATAGATGACACCATCCATAAAAGATGAGAAAAATGAAGCGGACTTCAAAGTTTGGAGAAGAAGAGCTTAGAAAGAAGGAAGTCAACTTCTGGGGTTTGTGTACAGTAGGTAGAAGTACAAAACATAAAAGGTAAGGAAAAAGAGGCGGGAAAGGGTAGGTGGGCCGAACTCACACCCCAGCCCACTTCAATTTCACGGGCTCCTCAAACTGCAGTGGTTATGTGGATCTAACAAGGTAGTCATGTGGATCTGACAAGGTAGTGATGTCGATCTAAATAGCTAGTCACGTCGATCTAACAAGATAATGATGTTGATCTAAACAACTCATCATGTTGATCACCATTTTATGCTGATCAATCAAGTATGTATGTCAATCTAACAAGGTAATGATGTCGATCTAACTAGATAGGGATGTCGATCTAACAAGACAGTGATGTCGATCTAAACAACTCATCATGTTGATCACCATTTTATGCTGATCAACCAAGTATGTATGTTGATCTAACAAGGTAGTCATGTTGATCTAACAAGATAGTGATGTGGATCTGACAAGGTAGTAATGTCGATCTAACTAGGTAGTCATGTCAATCTAACAAGATAGTGATGTCGATTTAACTAGGTAGTAATGTCGATCTAAATAACTTATCATGTTGATCAATCAATTAGTCATGTCGATCTCACAAGGTAGTCAAGTGGATCTGATGATGATGATCTAAACAACTCATCATACCGAAATAACCGCTTTCATCACCCGCATTTGCTATGGTAGTTGCTTGACCATTTGCTATGTTGCTTGATATGTTATTTGCATAGGTGTTTCTTAAGTTGTTCGCTCATTACTTCTAACTGGACTCACACAGTTCCAACTACCACTCATAACTGGGAACTTTGAAAGAAATTAAAAAATATCAATACACAACTCCTACAAAGATTAAACGATGTTCCTCTACAAAGTAGCGCTTCTACGAAGCATGGCCAAAATTTCTTTGATTTCTTCGGTGATTTTCCATCTACGGTCAAGGTTTGCAGCAATGCAAACCTCCTCTCCTACACTTCTCAGCCTTGTCTTCAAAGACGCCTCACTCTCTCATCCTCTTTGTCCTCTATGCGCCTCCGCTCAACAAGCTCTTGCTCTTCCTCGCGGCTCGTTTCCCACTTCATTTGTTCGAATTTCATCCTCTTTCCTCAATGGTTACAAGAGCAGCGGCCTTCACGGATGCACAATATTGAATTGTCTGTGCCAACTGGTTACATGCATGCGTTAGAGTTTTCGCTCCCATAATGCTTGCCAGTTCCTTTCTTTGATCCTTTTTCGACTTCTTCCCATCGTTGTTGTCCACCACAGCAACGTGCTTACTACCAATAGCAACCACTGGTGTAGCTTCTACCTCACAAAGGAAAAGTTCTGCATCCTCATTTTCAAACCCTACCATTGAGTCCTTCTGAGCAGATAGTGGGCAAAGGCCATCATCCTCATTGCCAACCACAATGTTCTCCGGAGTGATTCTAGCTTCATTCGGACTCCCTGTAATCTCATGAGGACCCGAGCTACCAACAACCGTGTTCGGCTGGTCATCATCGGTGCAGAATGTAACCTCTTCATCATTGAACCTACATTCATAAATACGAATGCATCATGTCAGCAAGTCATATGCAAAACTATTTTCAAATTTTAGCCCTAACATTCAACATACCTTAGAACTTCGCTGAGGTCAGTTCTTGCACTAATGCTGCCACTATCGAACACTGCGACAGGATTGATATTGGGCCGATCCCCAAGCAAAGCATGTGTTCGCTCATAATGGGGCACAAGTAGTCCAGCTTTGCCTGGATGGTGTGGACATTCCGCTTCCTTTCTTCTTCGGTCACGCCGAAACCAGTGTTGTTGCTTTTGTCACGGGCGACTTTATACTTGTTCAAGTAGTTACGCCAACGGTCACCCACGGATTTGGTATCAAGCTTAAACTTGCCCTTGTATTTACTGTTGATGAGGGTGGCTAATTCTTTCCACGTCGTGTTCTTACGTGGAGGTGGCACTGCAACCTCTGTCCTTCCCTAAACACCAAATAACTTCGCCTTATTCACCGGGTCCTCTAGGAAGTTCAAAATCGTTTCATATTGCTCGGAATTGAATCTGGCATTGTGCTGTGCGGGGTGGATGGGCTGGCTGGACATGGTGTGCTCGAACATGCAACCATTCAATTCTAGAACACAAGTTAGCACAGTTAAACTATTACAGAGAAATATAAACCTAAATCAATTAGAGGACTTATTTTTAAGGCATGCTATGCATGATTAAAAGAACAAACGAGAGTCCCGAGAGGTAAGATCAACATGTGCACAAGCTTGTGTGCTTCACTGTGCGTTTACTGGAAGTGTGTCAATTTATATTGTGCGAAACTATGTGCGCACATCTGTGTGCCGCGCACAACTTTGTGTGAAACTATGTGCGCACATTTGTGTGCCGCGCACAACCTTGTGCGAAACTATGTGCGGACTGTCGTACGCAGCGCACATATTTGTGATCCACTAGTATTCAAAATAAACTTCAGGTCAGCACATATTAAGCAAACCCAAGCAAAATTACGCAACCTCTGCCCTAACCCAGGAAGAATTTGTATCGTCCAAAGCTGGGAAGAGACGATTGAGGGAGGTCAAGCGATAAAACGATGGAGAATGAAGTATAGGAAGTGGAAAGAGAAGATCCACTATCACCTTGGTGTTTCTTGCTACTAAACGGCAACAAAATAGATGGAATCCACGATGACCTTCACAAACGAGAGATTTGGGAACGCCTGTGAGTAACGAGGTCCTACTCACGTAAACAACTAAGTTCACTTTGGTCTTATTCACTGACGTCCGCGTAGAAAATGTGAATCACGCGGTCCTACTTCGCCAGAAGGAGCGAAAACTCGTGAATTCACCTCAAAACGTGAAGTTTGAAAACCCCTAATGCACATGGTGTATTTGGAACAAAGCTTAAAGTTGCAATAAAAATTAAATTGAGGGACCAGGTTGGTTGGTTGTCCTTTTCTTAAAGTTGCATTTGGAACAAAGCTTAAAGTTGCAATAAAGATTAAAATATGGAATTATTGAGCATGTGTTTTTGTACAGCTTTTTGTGGTTTTGTGGCTTCATTTAAACGTTTAACTCACTTGCACTAGTAAAAGGTGACTAAAACTCCGAAGGGAAATGTTAACGGGTCCACTGAGGTCATTTTTTAAGGATAAATTTGTTTCTTTTTCTTACACTTTTTTATATGTGTAATAATTATGATGATGTAAAATAAAGAAATAAAATAATAGATTTGATCAAAAAAAGAAATACAAATGTCCTGCCCTGGAGGCACTAGACCAAAATAATTCTCAAATTCTCAGTTGAACTATGTGAGAAAAAGATAGAAAGAAAAGAATGATTTGATAGATTTTTTATGGTGTACTTTATTACAAAAATAATAACTTTTTTTACTCACACACATCTCATTCATAAATCAAAATACAAATTCTAAAATTTTCAAAAATAAATTTTCTATCTCACTTGAACTATGTGAGAAAAATATAGAAAGAAAAGAATGATTTGATAGATTTTTTATGGTATACTTTATTACCATTATTTTTCATTTCTCACTCAAAAATCTATTTTTATCTCAAATGCTATTTTTACTATTAAGTTTTAGGTAAACCTTAATACGTACTGCTACCAATTAATTAATTAATAATGATGTGTTTTGAATGTTAATATTGCTGCATTACTGTAGTTAAGACATGAGAGATAGAAACCTAGAAACACTCAAGAAATAAAGCGATAAAGATGAGAACGTTTGTGTTGTTCGTTTTCATTTGTAGTGCTGGTTCCCACAGTGTCAAAATAGATCCAACGGCGGTAAAACAAGTCATGAGAAAAGAAATGAAACTTTTTTTTTTGAGGGCTAAAGAAATGAAAATTGAAGTTATGAAGAAGAAAAAAGGAAAGAGGTAAAGCTATCAGAACATGTTTTCATCGTGGCGACTGAAGTTAAATTTACATTAAAGTTAATTTTTGTGTTTATTTTAGGATGGAGGGAGTAATAAATAAGGGCAAAAAGTAAAATACTTTATTAATAAAGTAGATATAGTTTGACTTTTGGAATTAAATTTGACTTAAATTATGTACTATTCTCGAACTCATAAATTAATAGTAGTACTGTCTTTTTGTCTTTTCTCTCTCTTAAAAATTAAAAATTGTTATGTTACTATATAATTAAGTTTTTACATATCTATCTCTCAAATAAGAAACCAGATGGGTGAATTGGATGACTTCTCAAAATCGAACAAATCACTTTTTAATAAAGCTCAACCCGTTGACAGAGATACTTAAATTAGAACAAAGTTAACAGGTTGAGACAAGGAGCGATAAAGAGTAAGATGATGCCAGAGATTTATAGAGGTTAGGTCAAAGATCTACGTCCTCTCCCCAAATTTATCACTTAAGAGTTCATTCCACTATACTTCAACACGGTTACACAAACCAAACTTACAATAGTTTTTCCTAATGCTCAACTAAAACCCAATCTTGGTCTTGGTTTCCCTAAGGCTCATTAAGTAACCTAACACCCTTAGTTTTCACGAGGCTTACTAAGAACCTAACAAGACTCCCTAGTTGATTTTCTCGAGGCTAACCAAACAACCTTACAATACACTTTTTTTGAAGATGTTCAACCTGCTGAGTATTTTCTAAAAACACTCAAAAACTCTTTTCATAATAACCTTTGTTTCTTTTGAACAACACTTTGAAGGGCTTGAGAGTATTTGTAGCTTGACTAACAAGGCTTTTGCACTGAAAATTTATGAGCTTGATTTGTATGCTTCTGAGAAATGGCTTAGTGTTCATTACTTGTTTGATCTGTATTCTCTTGCTCATAGAGTGACAAAAGGAGCGTCTTTTAGCAACAGCTCTTTTCATCCTGAAGTTTGCAACAATTCTTTCCAATCTAGAGCATCTAAAGATCTTGCAACCGGATTACAAAAGTACTGCTAACATTCCTTAACATGTTGAACATAAAAAAGGAATGATATAAAAATGAGAAAGGAAAGTTGATCTTTCTGTTCTTTTCTCAATGCTCGAATATATCATTTCAACAATCTTCAATGCCTTGAGCAGTTAGTCGAAATAGTATAAGCTGGTAATACAAGGTAAAAAATATCTAAAGGACTCAAACTTTTCTAAACTTTACAAAGTGACCCAATACCTTTGTAATCATCAAAATCTTGTTTCTTGAAGAGGAATTAATCTAACATTTCCTTTACTGTCTTAACTTTATTTTCCTCAAAATGTCATTTTTATCTTATATACTAATGGATTCGTCTCGTCTGCTCCATTTAATTTTCAACATTTAATCTATAATTTATTTTCTTCAACATGTTGATATATCAAGTCAAATAATAATGCATATGTTACATGAATGTGTCTAGTTTCTAAATATATATTTTAAATTTTTTAACAAATTCTTTATAGTTAAAAATTGAGTCAAACACAAATACGAAAGTCAAACGAAACAATCATAATAAGACAGAGGGAATGATATCTATTTTACCTTTTCACTCTTACTTTGGTAGTGTTCAGCTACAAATTTTGGGAAATGTTTTTTCATATTTTTCTAATTTCCAATACATAAATAACTTTAAATCTATCAATTTATCATCAATTATTTATTACTAACATTTTTTTCTAATTTCTTTACTCATATATATCTTATCCATCAATACAAAATACATCCCTTTTGTATATCTAATTAATCTCCGCCAAACATATCAATTAAGGCTATGTTCGATTCAACGAACGGCTGAACTAGCGTCCTTAGAGCGTCAGGTAGAAATACGTTAAATCGAAAACCACCAAACATATCAATTGATGCCACATTATGTACAATGCATTTTTGGGCAACTCTTGTAATTATGATATGTTGCGCTTGAGATATAAAAACTCTTTGATAGTATGTAAGTCGGGAACAAATTTCGATTTAAAGTTACAAAATTAGAAAAAAAACCAAAAAAAAAAAAAACTCACTCCCATGCACACGCACCAAATTAAGAAAACAAAAAAGAAAGTGTGAAGCAGCTGTCTTCTCCATCAGCCATCGAGAAGGAAGCCCGGAAGGGAAAAAATGGAAGACTTTTAATAAGAAATTTCTCAATTGTCATCTCTATCCTCTATTATACACCTGCATCGATCTTGGCAAAATAAGGGAAAAACAGAGAAAAGTGATAAATTGACAATATTCATACATTTATTTTATATGAAAACCCCCAATTAAGAAAATTATAAGCATCATAATTAAAAAGAAAAAACACATGGACAAAATAGAAAAATTATTTTTGAAAAAAGAAAATAAACACAAATTGCTTTAAAAAGATAATAGTTTTCAGTATTTATTTTATGATTTTATTTTATTATTATTGTGAAATATGAATTTTAGATTTTTCTCTATAAATTTTGTTTTAGATTTTAGAATTTATAATAAGGGTAATTTAGTCAATAAAAATTTACACACTTGCGAGATTGTCTTTGTTATTATAGTTGATATTGTTACTCCTCCGTCCCATAATGTTTGCACTATTTGGTTTTGCACGCATATTAAGAAAATCTGTTCAGTGGTATGTATTTTCCAAATTTACCCTTACCTTTATTCCAAAATTTGCTTGAATCTCAAAAGTCATGCTTTGTGGAGGGAGGAGAGAGGGTGTTAGAGAGAGGGTGTCAGAGAGAAAGCAGCGATTGGGATGGTGGTGAGAGATTGGGATGGTGGTGGGAGGAGAGAGGGTGTCAGAGAGAGAGTGAGAGTTTTTGTTTTTTGTGGTATTGTTGTGAGTAAATAACTTATAAATGAAAATAGAATTGAATGGTAGAATGGTAAGTTTGCTAGAGAAAACTTTCCTTATTAGGAAATGGAACAATCTTTATGGGACACCCAAAATAGTATATGGTGCAATGTTTATGGGACGGAGGGAGTATTATAGTTGATAGACCTTTAGGCTATTATGTGTTAAACAACATAGTGGTAAATAAAAAAACTCATCTGTAGCTCCTCATTCATCTCCAATATAAATAGAACACTAATTGGCAGCTTAATTTCACAAAAACAAAGGGGAAAAAAACTCCCCTTTCTCTCTCTGCTCTTTTCTCGCTGCTCACCTTCCTTCTTTAGTTGATCACAAGCCCGAGCCATCCATCACCAAGCTTGCTTCACATTGCCTCCAACCACCTTTCATCACCAATCCCCGGCCTCACCATCTCCGGCATCAGTTAGCCCACCGAAGACCCCAAAAAAATAACTCCAAAAAAAGGCTGCACTTTCGTCCTCGCTTCCTCACGTATCCGAGACAAGTTCCAAGTTGCATCACCACGTTCGGCCGCCCTTCATCACCAGCCAAAGACCCCATCAGCACCGTCTGTCCTCCAGCATCCTGTCCCTGTCCTTCGCTCCACCATACGTCGCCGGAAAAGGGAGAAAACGTGTCGGATCCGCCGCCGCGTTTTCGATCCGACGCGCCTTTTTCTATCCAACCAGGACGGTTGCCGCTGCTCCACCGCCTCCAAACGCCTCTCCGTCCGCCACTCTGCCGACTCCCGCCGCTTTCGCCGCCTTCCAGCCTTGTTTCCTCCGCGCCTGGAGCTCGCAAGCCTCTGCTACTTCGAGCCAGGTACGTCCTTTCCTTCTTTCTTTTCTTTTTTTTTTTTTTTAAATATCCTTACCCCCAATGTCTTATTTTATTAGTGTCATTTTAGCCCCAAAGTGTTCTGGTACGTCACTAAATTTAAAACGGTTTCATAAGAGTCATCTACCAGCTTTGCCCATTAGACCTAAACTAATTTTAATAATTCTTTTTTTTCTTTTTTAAAAAATGGTAGGGTGTTTTATTTTATTTTATTTTGTGTGGATATATTCCATGTCTTTTATTTATTATTATAATTGACTTGATTTTATATGTTTTGATTTATTCGTGCCCTTTCTTTTAATTTCTCTCTTATCCGTCATTATTTGCTGATCTGTCTTTCTCACTTTTTGTGTGGATATAAATTCTAGTAATTTTGTTATGTATTTGTGTTTTATTTAAATATTTCGGTTAATAGTATTTTAGTTTGAAAATTTTATATTGGACTGTATGCAAGCGATATTTTGCTTAGTGAAATTTTTTGATATTTTGCTTCTAGACCAAAGTTGAAAATTTACATAGTCTGTGCATTTTGGAGAATTTCTGGAAAGGAGTAGCTATTTTATTTTATTATTAAGCTATAACTAATTTTCAACTTATTGTTGTAAACTTTGAAATTTTATTCCTCCAAGCATGTCAATGTTATATGTTTCAAAACTTCCAGATCTGCATATAATAGTGACATATATATTATGGAACTCTAGATTCTAGTTTTGAAGGATGTAAATGTTTTATTTTGAATTTAGGCTAATTTCGGTTATTTAAATATATATATATATATATATATATATATATATTATGTAAATTATTATGCATGTTGACTGATTTTTTAGGGTTGCACCCAAAATAAGAATTTACATGGTCTGTAAATTTTGTTTCATTTTAGGAGTCCCAGATATATTTTAGTTTGTTTATTAAAATAAAACTAATCTTCAACTAATTTATAAACTTAGAAAATTGTTCCTTCATGCATGTTAACAACTTGATGCTAAAAAAAACTTTCAGAAAAATTTATTCTAATCATATGCATACTTAAAAATTTATAAATCATATTTTTTATTGTTGTAGAATTATATATCTAATTTTAGGTAATTTTCGTTTATTTATTTATAAACAAATACTTTAAATAACGATTTATTTTCCTAAATATTACAGAGAGTGTGGTTTGAAGAAAAATACAAGTTTTGTGAAGGTTTGGAAATTTTTGAAAGCTTCGAAGAATTTTTTTTGTTATTTTCTTTTTAAAAGTAATTTCCAATATTTCTTAAAAAGTGGAAAACTTATAACTTTAAGATTAATGATCCAATTATGGTTCTGAAACTTGCACCTAGTCTTATGTAATCATACTTTATATATATATATATATATATATATATATATATATATATATATATATATATATATATATATATATATATATACATGAATAATATTTTTGTTTGGTTAATATTTGTTTTATGATTTAAAGTTACTATCTTCACTATTATTAATTTACTAAAAATAATCTAAGCTTTAGAAAAAATTTGTAAACTCATAGAGGTCTTATTTTAACATACTATTTGCTGGTTAAGTTAAGTTCTTGTTATTGTTAGGTTCTTGAACTAAGACCGTCGCCTTACCGAATATTTTCGGGTAGTAGTCGACGTGTAATCTCATAAACATCTCGATAAGGAGGGGGATAAGATGAAGTTTTTCCTTTAAGTTGTTTTATATTCTTCATAAAAAAATCTTGAAATAAACTCTAAGTTAAATAATTTGACTTAATAAAATACTCAATCTAATAACCTGGGTAGCGTAATTTATGTATTACTTTTCATGCTTACAAATTATTATTATTATTTGGGTTGTATTGATTGAGTGTTTTATGTTGTAAATGCATGGTGGTTGGTGTATGTCACCCTAGTAGTATGTTAAGGACATTACAAGGAAACTTGCTAGTGACATGATATTCCCGTTAAACGAACTTCGTTAGTTTCATGTTAGGTCCGGAAAGGCCAAAATGATGTTAGTATCATGTGTAGGTGATAATATCATGTTTAAGGTTGAAACCAAACGCTAGGATCATGATAGGACCGTAAAAGTTACCTTAAACCGATAGATAAAAAGTTAGGCGCGAAAGTAAGATTGAGCAAAGCAAAGTTGGGTATAAAGCCACAAGATAATAAGAACCCTTTACACTCTTCTCAATAAATAAACATATTCACTTTATTTTATTCAGTTCTTCACAGTTTATCTGCTATTTCTCCAAAGTCGCAATCTTTTCTTAATTTTCCACAAGTCAAATGCAGTGTATACAATGTTTACTCATCTTTTGTTGCATGTTTTCCCAATATCCATGAAAAAGTAAAAGTAAAGGCAAAGTAATCAATTATGTAAACAAAATATTGCTGATTTTGTGTTATGAATAGGTCACTCGCACCAACATGACATTATCTCATTTTTGAAACTTTACTTTATTGTATTCTTACATCATTTGGAATTTAAATTTTGTTCCAATGTCTTTGTTGTGTTTAAATTTGATTATCCGCATTCTTTTGTTTTAATATGATTATCCGCATTCTTTTGTGTTGATTTCTACAAATACGGAAATTATTTCTTCACTAATGCATTGTCATTTAGACCGACCTAATGAATGATATATTTCTAATAATATAAATTGATGCTTACATGGTTTGCTTTTTAACTTCGGTGATAAATTGTTGAGGTTGCTAATTCTTCCAATTTCGCTATGAGCAAGTTACTCTTTCAAATGTCTTAGATGAATGTGTTTTGTTCATGTTTCTTCTTACATTCTTTTTCTTCTTAATCTCTCTTTCTATATATATTCTTTTGAATTATCAGATCATAATGAGTGTTAGAAGACAAAGACTGGATGCTCTTAATGTGAGAGTACTTGGCAAGGGACAAAATACCATTATACTATGTCATGGTATTGGTACGAGATCGGACAATTTGGTCCGATCTTATAGAATTTTTGGTAGAGAACGGAACATACAAAGTGGTGGTGTTCGATTTAGCTTGCTCACCCTTGGCCGATCCGGCGTGGTATGATCGCTTTCAACCTCTATATCGAGCGGTTCATGGTTATGTCTCCGACTTGTTAAATATTATAGACGAACTCCAGCTATCAAATATTATGTATGTTGGCGATGACTTTAGCGGCATGGTGGGCCTTGCTGCTTCAACATTGAGGTGTCATGTGTTTTCCAAAATATTCTTAATAAATTCTTCACCAAGGTATAGTTTTTTTCTTCGCGAATCACAAAATAAGTTGTTTGTTTGCCATATTTGAAGTTTTTTAATTTTTTTATAATGACTTATTATTATAAATCTGTTTTACGTTTCAGATTTTATGACGGAGAGGGATACCATGGAGGATATGAGAGAGATCGCATCATGAGATTGTATGGGTACATGTGCAATCAATTTGATGAATGGCTTGAGATCTATGCAGCACGGTGTGTCGGGACACATTTTACTCACTTGATCGAACGTGTGAAGAGATATTATCGAAACATGGATCGAGAAAATTAGCTGCGTTGCTTTGGTGTACATGGAAACCGACTTCGACGCATGCTTCAAGATGTGACCACCCCATGTTGCATTATCTACACGACCGACACCACACATGCGCCTATTGCTGTTCCACAGTATATAAGAGACCATGTTCGAGCACCAACTTCTATGAGATGTATAACTGGTGGCGGCGACTTTCCTCATTTCACCATGCCTGGTGAAATATATTCCGTCATAAGACAAGAGCTATTGAGCTAAACGTTATTGAATTAACATGCCAGTCTAAGAGTTGTCACCAAATCCTTATGAGTCCACGTTGTACATGGTTTCTTTGGATGAGACATTCCTTTTAATTAGTTGCTGCTTTGGTCTGTCTGGTCTCTGCTGTGTAACTTTCATCATGCATCCGTTTAGTTAACATGCACAAGTCCTCACGTACTTTTGCTCTGTGGATGCATCTGATCTCCACCAACAAGTTAACACATGAACTCTGCCTTTGACTCCACAAGTTCTCATCATCCACCTCCTAACCTTTTTCAACATCTTCTGGCCCCAAGGCGGTATAGACACTTAACAGCAGTATATAAGCAGCTGAATCCTCGCAACCCAATTCCACCAATATCTCCTAAGCATATGCACCAAGCTAACTCGTAATTGCAGTGGTACCTATGGGCAATTAATAAAATATGCCACAAAGACGTGCCATGTGTTAAGAAAATAGAAAACTATTTTAGAAAATTACATTTTCAGTGTTTTTTAACTTAGTTTTACTAAATTAAAGAAAGGTTTGTATTAAACAGTAATTTAGAAAAGCTAAACATTTGATGGCTGGTCCGATTTAAAAAATTCTAGGGTGTCTACAGCTTGTGGTACCTACTGGTACCTAAGCACCTTAGATCGCGCCACATAATCCATTTGCATCGTGTTGCCGCCTCTTTAGCTGTTCAATAGGTTTAAATGTATCAAATTTTTTGAAAATAATAGTTTAAATTCATTAACAAATGCAAGAAAATATAATAATATGTAAAAAGCTAATATAATCTTAATAATATTTATTATTAATATTTTATTTTCTTAATTTTAATTTGAAATTTGATAATAATAATAATAGTTAATTATTTCTAGAAAAAAGTCATAAGAATATATTGAAGATAAAATCTTCTAGAACGAATGTAAAAAAATCTAATTTAAGGTTGCAAATTTTAGATCTTATGTACGAATTCATCTTTTTTCTTATTTAGCTATTTTATTTTTCCAAGTGATAATTTTGCAACCAATATATAAGTTGGAGGGAGTAGTATCATATGAATAGAACTTCAAAACGATAAGTTAACTTTGTTCGAGGGCTGGTATGGATCGAAAGTCGATAGTTTGCAAAAAAGCAGATACCAGGGAGCGGAGTGGAGAGGGAGGATTTGGAAGCAGAGTGGTTTGCTCATAACGCAATCAGTGACTGCAATTTCACCTCTTTTTTATTAGAAATAAGGTTGAGGATACTGTGCGCACAGCTTAAGGTGCGCACTCTCTGCACTTCCGACATATGGTTCCGACAACAACGCTCGTAACTCGGAACCGTCCCACAACCACTGGTCATCACCAAAACTTCCCACGCGCCTTTGCCGTCACCGCCCGACATCTTCCCTGTCACCGATCTCTTCTTCTTCTTGTTTTTTTATAAGATCTCTCATCTTCAATGGTAAATCAGATAAGCTTTTTGGATCCAAGTCATAGAGGCTTTTGGATCTGCTAAGTTTGAGGGAGATGGAGATAGAAGCTGAAACACAGATGAAAGAGGAGGCACTGGAGGAGCTGGAGTGCGTAGCCGTGGAGTTGCAGCTGTAGGATGATGACGAGTGGTAGAGGAAACTGCCACCAACATAATTATGATGCGCCTTCGTACCTTAATGACGCGTCATCCACTCATTTGACAATTTTTCTGCTTCATAATGGTGCATTATACTGTCTTGGAGGCATATTATATTGCTAGTAATAATGTGGAATACTTGGTTTAAGTCATAATGGTGCATCATCTTCATTGCAGAGGCGGGCCCACAATGGGGGCATATGGGGGCACGTGCCCCCAGTAAAATTCTACAATTTATGATGGTAGTGGTAGTATTTTCTGATAAATATAATGTATAGGGGTTAGTTTGAACACAAATATATAGTTTAAGGGCTAAGTGTCATTTAAACAAATAAGAAAGA
Source organism: Stellera chamaejasme (assembly GCA_024586325.1). Lineage (NCBI taxonomy): Eukaryota > Viridiplantae > Streptophyta > Magnoliopsida > Malvales > Thymelaeaceae > Stellera > Stellera chamaejasme. The sequence goes on along the minus strand of CM044987.1, from coordinate 16,108,488 downwards.
AGACTTCAATCCAAATTTATGGCCCAATCTCGTGGGCCGTGGCTACCATATGAGGAAGAAATAATGGGTGAACAACAAATGTCATCCAACAACTATGCCTATTTTTCTACTCAAGTCCTAACACTTTTTATTCTATCATACAAGCCTAAAAGTTTTGATAAAATTATGTTAAGAATTAGTCCTATGCATTTATAATATGGCTAGCCATTGTTAAATAAAATAAATAATTTTATCAGAGCCTATTATTTTTTAAAACTGCAATATTTTGTCGTTTTATTTTGATTGGATAAAAAATAGTTAAGTATTTTGTTATGTAGTTCAAATTGCTTAAAAAATTTATTACACTTTTAATTTTTTGATAAATTACGACTTGCTACTCGATATCAAATAATCCATATGTTTGAATATTATCCCGTGTAACACCCTCCCCTCCCACACATATTTCTTCTTATAGTTTTTATTTGTCATTACAATTTTTATATATTAAAATCATGGAAACTATATGTATATTATGTGGAAAAAAATCTAAATTATGAAAAATAAATTTTAAAAATAAGTTGAGACATAATAAAAAATTGTACCCCATATGTCAAAATTCTTGGGCCCGCCACTGCTTCATTGTAAAGGTGCATAATACTGTATCATGGGCGCATCATAATTTTCTACATCTTTACTAGTAATAATGTGGACTTTTGAGTAAAATCACAATGATGCATCATATTTATTATAATGGTGCATCATACGGTCACGGGGGCGCATCATATTTGTTATTTGCTAGTAATAATGACAACTTGGTTTAAATAATAATGATGCATCATCTTTATTATAACAGTGCATCATATGGTCTCGTGAGAGTATCAAAATTATTCATCTTTGCTAGTAATAATGTAGACTAATTTTTTACATTAAAATAGTGCATCATCTTGTTTCTCGAGTGCATCACTAACGTATATAAAGCGCATCATTTTTTCAGTGCATCATAATTTACGCATGATAACTCATTAAGACATCGTAACTAGGGCATCATTATTGTACGAGAGCGCATCGAAGTTCATCGGGTGTGCATCATCGTGATAACCAAGCGCGTCATGTTTGGTGGTTGAAGTAATGCACCGGCCGACGGTTCTTTTCACCGGAAACAATGGATTGGTAAGATTATTTGTCGGAAATAGTAGACAAAGGCAGATCTCCAAACGGTGGCCGAATTTTCGTTAATCAAGCTAGGGACTTTTTAAACATGTGGCTAGCTAAGCCGATAGTGGCGGAGGAGCGTCGATCTTGGGGTGAACGTTTTGCTTGGGATGAAGCCAGCGAACGTTGATCTGCGTCGGGCCGGTGATTCAACAGAATTGTGGAGATTGGCGAGCTCCGTGAAAGTCAGCGAACGACAGAGTGAGAGACATGTCAAAAAAGGCGAGCTCCGTGAAGTATTTATTCTTATCCTCCCTCCTTTTTACCTTAAGGTATGCTTAGTGTGCCATAAACACTGTTTATGGACTCTAGAAATAACTGAGGACCGAACGAGGCATGGGCCACTTATATTTGTCACGTCCTAATTTGAAATGACATTCTTGAGAAATGTTAATTATCAAATGTTACAAGAATAATGTAGTGGTTGAGTGATTTCCTTTATGGCCGAATATTTTATTTTTGAAAGACAATAGGGGGTCCAAATATAGATTTTTTGGGGTGAATTTTTGCAAATTCACCCCTCAAAATTTGGTGAATCACCCTTCAAAATTCGGACCTCACCGTGAATTCGGGAGGTCCGAATATATACAGTGTTCACCGTGAATCACCCTGCCAACCCCCCTGCCCCCACGTGTCCCTCCCTCTCACTGATGCGCCGCCCCACCCTCGCCCCCACGTGTCGTGTCATCATCGACCCCCTCCTCACCCTTTTCCCTCTCACCCACTCAGCCTTTACACATATGTCCCAAATTTCCCAATTTTTTTCCAACTTTCTCAATCCCAATACATTTAATAACCTTAAATCTATTATTTCTTTATAAAATAATATTTTTCTAAATTTTCTCCACTCACATACATCTTATCCATCAATCAAAATACACTTTTAAAATACACTTTTAAAATGTTTGAGGGACTAGTTGGGAGAGGGGTAAATTTTAAAAGTGAATTTTGGAAATAAAAATAAGATATGTTTGAGGTACTAGTTAGGAGAGAGGTGAATTTTAAAAGTGAATTTTGTAATTTTTTGGTGAATGATTTTTTGAGATCCCCTCATGTTTGAAGCCCCCTAATGTTAAATTTTAAGAAGATACTGGTAGTAATTGTAATTGAAATTGGTAATTGTGGTGAATTAATAAAGATATGGTAAAAATATCACAATCACATATTCAAGATGAAAAAAATTGAAAAATAGTAAATAAATTAATGCAATCTTATAGCTCCAAGATTCCAATTTATAGAGATGGTGTTGATATTTTTTTAAAAAAAAACACTAGTAGTAATGGTGATGTAATAAGTAAATGTGACGAATCAATTAAAAATGGTAAAATTTTCATAATATCATGTTTAGGATGAGATGTCGATAATTAATGCAATCTTGTAAGTCATAGATTCAAATGAATGTAAATGGTGTTAATTTTTTTTATGAAAACACTAGGAATATTGGTAATTGAAATCTGTAATTGTGGCGAATGGTATAAAAAAAACAAGCAAAAATGACACAATAAGTTCATAACATGTTTTGAAAAATATTGGACAATGTGTAAGGGAATGTCATATTAGCATGTTTAGAATGACAAAGATGACCCAATTGTCATAGTTCTCCGCCTCCCCACTAACATTTGGCGTCCTATGGTCATAGTTCGACATCTTCTCGCTACCATTCAAATATCTTATTCGCAAGATTTCATTAATTTTACACTTATCACAACCGAACCATGTTAGACGAATAAATGAAGTCATTTTTGTAGTTTTTCAACCAAGGTTAGAAAGGTTAGCAATTATGTATCTTGGTTACACCTAAAGTAATCGAACCGACGGGAGGGTGAGGTAGGCCAATAGTGGTTACGGTGTAGCAAATAGTAGCTATTGAGCAAGAACGGCATAAAGGCATGCGCAATATACACCAATTATGGGGCGATGAACGGTGGCGATGAGCGATCGAAAGGTAATGGCGAGACAACTGCGGTGATGGGGTGACAAACATCACTAATGGACAATGAATGATAATAGGGAGGTGGCGACGAACTACAGTAATGGGGTGGTGAACAGTGAAGATGGGTGACGAATGGTAGCGAGGAGGCGATGATGGGAGACGAATGGAAACAGTCATGTGGTGTGGCGAACTACGGCGATAGGGCTGCGAACAGCTACGACGACGGTGAATAATAGCTGGGAGAAGAGGAACTATAGCGTAGGGGTGTTGAATGACGCCGATGAGAGGTGAATGGTAGTAGGGACACAACAAACTACAACGATGAGGCAACGAATGAAGCCGACGAGTGCCAAAAGGTAGTAGGGATGCAACAAACTACAGAAATGGTAGTGGGGAGGTGGTCAACTATGACGATGGGGCAGTGAATGGTAGCGGGGAGGTGGTGAACTATGACGATAGGGCGGTAAACTATGGCGTTGGGGCGACAAACTATGACGATGGGGCGGTGAAAGATGACGAATGGTAGCAAAGTGGTGGCGAACTAAGGCGATGATAGCAAAGAGGCGGTGAACTATGACGATGGGGTAACAAACGACAACGATGGGGCGATGAATGGTAACGGGGAGGCGATGGGGCAACAAAATAACGCGATAAGGTGGTAAACAACGGTGATAAGGTGGCGACAGATGGTGAATAGTAGCCGGGAGGTGGCGAACTACGATGATGGTAGCGGGAAGGCGGCGAACTACAACGATAGGATGGCGGCCAATGGTGATGGGTAGTGAACTACGACGATGGGGCGGCAAACTACAAATATGAGGCGGTGAACGATGGAAATGGGGCAGCGATGGATTGCAAATGGTAGAGGGAAGGTAGTGAACTAAGACGATGGTAACGAGGAAGCGACAAACTACGACGATGGGGTAACGAACAACAGCAATACGCAGCGAATGGTGGTGAGGAGGCAGGGAACTACGGTGATGGGGTGACAACCTACAGTGATGAGGCAGGGACAAATGGTGAATGGTAGCCAAGAGGTGGTGAACTATGACGATGCGACGACGGATGTTGGGGACATGTAACGAAAGCCACGGGGAGGCAAACTATGGCGATGGGGCTGTAAACTACGGCGATGGGGCGGCGAGAAATGACAAATGGTAGCGGGGATGTGGTGAACTAGGGCAATGGTAGAGGAGAGACGGTAAGCTACGACAATGTGTTGACGAACGACGGGGATGGGATGACGAATAGTAGCGGGGAGGCAGCGAACTACGACGATGGGGTGGCAAACTACCACGATGAGGCGACAAACTACGGTGATGAGGTAGTGACAGATGGTGAACGGTAGCTAGGAGGTGGTGAACTACGACAGTGGTTGTGGGTAGGCGGCGAACTACGACGATTGGACGAAGGACAATGACGAAGTGAGGAAAAATAAGGAGATGGGGCTACGAAGGATTGTGACGAGCGGCAGATGGTAATATGGATGCAATGAACTATGCAAGCACCTCCCTATACCATTGTCGTAGTTTGCCGCCCATTGTTGAAGTTTGTCGCTTGTAACTTCCATTAGCTGCCCCATCCCATTCTTCGCTGCCTCCCTTTTACCATCACTGTAGTTTGCCACCCCATAGCCAAAGTTTGCCACCCGTCACTGCCGTTCATCGCCCCATCTCCATAGTTCATCGCCTCCCCTCTACAATGCCGCCATTTGCCACTCCCATCATTATAGTTCGCCACCTCCCCGCTATCATTCATTGCATTTCGTCATTGTTTGTTGCCCGATTTTCGTAGTTCACCGCAAATCGCCACCATCAACTGGCCCGTCGTAGTTTGCCACGTCCTCGCTATCATCATCATAGTTTGTCTCCTCTCCACTACCATTCGTCGCCTGTCTCTGCTCCATCGTCGTAGTTTGCCACCTCATCATCATAGTTTGCTGCCCCATCGCCATAGTTTTCCGCCTCCTTGCTACTATTTTCCGCTCCATCGCCATAGTTTGCCAGCAGATAGTTGAGCCCTTGTAGCAACTTTGTATAACATGTCAATCTGCTCATCAATGCTAATATGATGTGGTCGATTTGTTGGTTACACGTTGGTGTGTATGATCTAGTACCTGCAATGGGATAGTGAGAACACGGGACGAAACAAACTTGCCCTTTCCAGCCCTGAATTTTCAACCACTGAACCGGGTGTTTGGATGGGAGATAACACCGTGGAGTCCCCTCAAATCCTTGCCAACACTCAATATTGAACTTGTCCCGTTATTTGGAATATCAAGCAGACGCTAATGGCACTTTGGGAGAAGTTTACTAGTCTCCTCTCGATCTGCACCTTTGTCGTCATCATCATACTCCTCCTTCTCAGATATGGCCTCATATACTACAGTATAGAATTCGTTAACCAAAGTCCGGTTAACTTCGCGAGGTGGCACTATCAGCTTGTGCCAGTGCAGGCCATGCAGCTTTTCCCTCAGATCATTTAACTCTTCATGATTCAGATCATAAAACGTACTAGTATTTTTTGGGATTTAAAAGCAGGGTATATTCCTCTGTTGTGAGTATTCGAGTGATGGAGAATGTGGAGGTGTTCAGTGCCTCACTTAACCTCCCATATGCAAAATATTTGTTATGTAGTAGTCGTAGGTAGTTAGACAAGAACATGTGATTCGACAATAAGAAGTGCTCCATTCATATAGCCTTTCGAAAGACATAATATTTCACTTCCTCTTTAAAAACATTCGCTGCTCCACTTCAAAGGCCTTCTAGATTTTTCGCCAGACTCACACCCATTGGAGTCACTTCACTGAACATCTCCTCTCATGAGTCCCCCAGATTGCTCAACATGTTGTGCAGAATGACACAAGCAGTTGCTACTCTGATGATTGTCTGCACATCCCTTGATGATCTGATTTGCCCGCGGTGTTCACGCAAACATGACCATCTTCCTTTTAAAATACCAATACTGTGCTCGTTCCTCACTCTTGCTTTGGCGAGGACAAAATTGAACTCTTTGTTCATCTGGATGTCTGCTGCAGGGGACTTGAACGCAGGAATAAGGTAACTAGACACACCGTAGGCTGAGTCCCCGATTAGGTATTCCCCTTTCGTAAAGAAATTGCTAGGGTTCTTGGATTGTGATGACTTCCTCTATACTCCAGCATCATGCATAGTACCAGACCATCCGCATGAAAAGCCAATGATACGTCTATCATTGTCGCAGACAATTTGCATATTTATGCAATATCTATGTTTGCAATCCCAGTAACATTCTCCACCGAGAGCTGGCTTATCAGCTAAAGGAATGGTGGTTTCGTCGACAAAGCCAACACAACCTGGAAAGCCCTCTGTTTCCATGACCTATCCAATCTCCATTCTTCTTTGTTCGATGGGACATAAAATGTACCTACTTCCAATTTGCAACAATGCCGTTATTACCCTACCCGTAAATGTAACTATGGTTCCAACACCAAAGCCAAATAGCATTGATCGCATTGCGGTGGCTGCCCTGCTCCCATTGTGTCCAAGACGGCAAAGGGCAACACAGACTTGCCATGTTACCGCAGTTTATGGAAACTTGCGCTGGTTGTGAAAAATAGGACACGGTTTCAGAAGTTCAACTAATCGAAGGAATGACGCCAAGTTACACTGGAAGTTTTGTTGAAATTCCGATACATTTAGGTTGAGCCTTCAATTCAGTAAAAACTCCGTGGACCATGGTGATCTTACTCGAATGTTGAGGTAACGTGAATTGCTTATTAGAACACAGGTATCACATACCTCCTCCAACATATCCTCGTCCTCATCAATACCAATAGCCATGCCCATCTGTTGCTCAAGGATAGACAAAACGAGCCGGCGATCAGATATTTTCAGCATTTCAAATAAAAAGACAGCCCTAATTGTGGATTAACATATCAGAATAAAGTAATGTGCACACAACATAGTTAAGCGCACACACCATCGCACAACATGGAAGCACATGACAACTACTTGTGTGCGTAACACAACAAAGCGCACATATTATCGCACATATGATTCCTACCTACGGTCCCTTTAAATGAAATTCATACAACCCAATGAAACATGTACCTAATTTACTTTCACCATACGAGATCAACAACGAAATGACATGAAAATAACCAAAATCAACAACCTCATTGCACTCCAGTAAAGCTTCCCCGAATTCTCCAAACTATTCTTCCGCTCTGTCTCTCTCATTCTCTCATATTACCGAGCTTAACGAGATAGATGACACCATCCATAAAAGATGAGAAAATGAAGCGGACTTCAAAGTTTGGAGAAGAAGAGCTTAGAAAGAAGGAAGTCAACTTCTGGGGTTTGTGTACAGTAGGTAGAAGAACAAAACATAAAAGGTAAGGAAAAAGAGGCGGGAAAGGGTAGGTGGGCCGAACTCACACCCCAGCCCACTTCAATTTCACGGGCTCCTCAAACTGCAGTGGTTATGTGGATCTAACAAGGTAGTCATGTGGATCTGACAAGGTAGTGAAGTGATGTCGATCTAAATAGCTAGTCACGTCGATCTAACAAGATAATGATGTTGATCTAAACAACTCATCATGTTGATCACCATTTTATGCTGATCAATCAAGTATGTATGTCAATCTAACAAGGTAATGATGTCGATCTAACTAGATAGGGATGTCGATCTAACAAGACAGTGATGTCGATCTAAACAACTCATCATGTTGATCACCATTTTATGCTGATCAACCAAGTATGTATGTTGATCTAACAAGGTAGTCATGTTGATCTAACAAGATAGTGATGTGGATCTGACAAGGTAGTAATGTCGATCTAACTAGGTAGTCATGTCAATCTAACAAGATAGTGATGTCGATTTAACTAGGTAGTAATGTCGATCTAAATAACTTATCATGCTGATCAATCAATTAGTCATGTCGATCTCACAAGGTAGTCACGTGGATCTGATGATGATGATCTAAACAACTCATCATACCGAAATAACCGTTTCATCACCCGCATTTGCTATGGTAGTTGCTTGACCATTTGCTATGTTGCTTGATATGTTATTTGCATAGGTGTTTCTTAAGTTGTTCGCTCATTACTTCTAACTGGACTCACACAGTTCCAACTACCACTCATAACTGGGAACTTTGAAAGAAATTAAAAAATATCAATACACAACTCCTACAAAGATTAAACGATGTTCCTCTACAAAGTAGCAGTTCTACAGAAGCATGGCCAAAATTTCTTTGATTTCTTCGGGTGATTTTCCATCTACAGTCAAGGTTTGCAGCAATGCAAACCTCCTCTCCCTACACTTCTCAGCCTTGTCTTCAGCACGTCTCACTCTCTCATCCTCTTTGTCCTCTATGCGCCTCCGCTCAACAAGCTCTTGCTCTTCCTCGCGGCTCGCTTTCCCACTTCATTTGTTCGAATTTCATCCTCTTTCCTCAATGGTTACAAGAGCAGCGCCTTCACGGATGCACAATATTGAATTGTCTGTGCCAACTGGTTACATGCATGCGTTAGAGTTTTCGCTCCCATAATGCTTGCCAGTTCCTTTCTTTGATCCTTTTTCGACTTCTTCCCATCGTTGTTGTCCACCACAGCAACGTGCTTACTACCAATAGCAACCACTGGTGTAGCTTCTACCTCACAAAGGAAAAGTTCTGCATCCTCATTTTCAAACCCTACCATTGAGTCCTTCGAGCGGATAGTGGGCAAAGGCCATCATCCTCATTGCCAACCACAATGTTCTCCGGAGTGATTCTAGCTTCATTCGGACTCCTGTAATCTCATGAGGACCCGAGCTACCAACAACCGTGTTCGGCTGGTCATCATCGGTGCGTAATGTAACCTCTTCATCATTGAACCTACATTCATAAATACGAATGCATCATGTCGCAAGTCATATGCAAAACTATTTTCAAATTTTAGCCCTAACATTCAACATACCTTAGAACTTCGCTGAGGTCAGTTCTTGCACTAATGCTGCCACTATCGAACACTGCGACAGGATTGATATTGGGCCGATCCCCAAGCAAAGCATGTGTTCGCTCATAATGGGGGCACAAGTAGTCCAGCTTTGCCTGGATGGTGTGGACATTCCGCTTCCTTTCTTCTTCGGTCACGCCGAAACCAGTGTTGTTGCTTTTGTCACGGGCGACTTTATACTTGTTCAAGTAGTTACGCCAACGGTCACCCACGGATTTGGTATCAAGCTTAAACTTGCCCTTGTATTTACTGTTGATGAGGGTGGCTAATTCTTTCCACGTCGTGTTCTTACGTGGAGGTGGCACTGCAACCTCTGTCTTCCCGGAAACACCAAATAACTTCGCCTTATTCACCGGGTCCTCTAGGAAGTTCAAAATCGTTTCATATTGCTCGGAATTGAATCTGGCATTGTGCTGTGCGGGGTGGATGGGCTGGCTGGACATGGTGTGCTCGAACATGCAACCCTTCAATTCTAGAACACAAGTTAGCAGTTAAACTATTACAGAAATATAAACCTAAATCAATTAGAGGACTTTTTTAAGGCATGCTATGCAAGATTAAAAGAACAAACGAGAGTCCCGAGAGGTAAGATCAACATGTGCGCAAGCTTGTGCGCTTCACTGTGCGTTTACTGGAAGTGTGTCAATTATATATTGTGCGAAACTATGTGCGCACATATGTGTGCCGCGCACAACTTTGTGCGAAACTATGTGCGCACATCTGTGTGTCGCGCACAACCTTGTGCGAAACTATGTGCGGACTGTCGTACGCAGCGCACATATTTGTGATCCACTAGTATTCAAAATAAACTTCAGGTCAGCACATATTAAGCAAACCCAAGCAAAATTACGCAACCTCCGCCTCTAACCTGGGAAGAATTTGTATCGTCCAAAGTCGGGAAGAGACGATTGAGGAGGTCAAGCGATAAAACGATGGAGAATGAAGTATAGGAAGTGGAAGGAGAAGATCCACTATTACCTTGGTGTTTCTTGCTACTAAACGGCAACAAAATAGATGGAATCCACGATGACCTTCACAAACGAGAGATTTGGGAACGCCTGTGAGTAACGAGGTCCTACTCACGTAAACAACTAAGTTCACTTTGGTCTTATTCACTTGACGTCCGCGTAGAAAACAGTGAATCACGCGGTCCTACTCGCTTGTAGAAGGAGCGAAAAACTCAGGAATTCACCCTCAAAACGTTAAGTTTGAAACCCCTAATGCACATGGTGTATTTGGAACAAAGCTTAAAGTTGCAATAAAAATTAAATTGAGGGACCAGGTTGGTTGGTTGTCCTTTTCTTAAAGTTGCATTTGGAACAAAGCTTAAAGTTGCAATAAAGATTAAAATATGGAATTATTGAGCATGTGTTTTTGTACAGCTTTTTGTGGTTTTGTGGCTTCATTTAAACGTTTAACTCACTTGCACTAGTAAAAGGTGACTAAAACTCCGAAGGGAAATGTTAACGGGTCCACTGAGGTCATTTTTTAAGGATAAATTTGTTTCTTTTTCTTACACTTTTTTATATGTGTAATAATTATGATGATGTAAAATAAAGAAATAAAATAATAGATTTGATCAAAAAAAGAAATACAAATGTCCTGCCCTGGAGGCACTAGACCAAAATAATTCTCAAATTCTCAGTTGAACTATGTGAGAAAAAGATAGAAAGAAAAGAATGATTTGATAGATTTTTTATGGTGTACTTTATTACAAAAATAATAACTTTTTTTACTCACACACATCTCATTCATAAATCAAAATACAAATTCTAAAATTTTCAAAAATAAATTTTCTATCTCACTTGAACTATGTGAGAAAAATATAGAAAGAAAAGAATGATTTGATAGATTTTTTATGGTATACTTTATTACCATTATTTTTCATTTCTCACTCAAAAATCTATTTTTATCTCAAATGCTATTTTTACTATTAAGTTTTAGGTAAACCTTAATACGTACTGCTACCAATTAATTAATTAATAATGATGTGTTTTGAATGTTAATATTGCTGCATTACTGTAGTTAAGACATGAGAGATAGAAACCTAGAAACACTCAAGAAATAAAGCGATAAAGATGAGAACGTTTGTGTTGTTCGTTTTCATTTGTAGTGCTGGTTCCCACAGTGTCAAAATAGATCCAACGGCGGTAAAACAAGTCATGAGAAAAGAAATGAAACTTTTTTTTTTGAGGGCTAAAGAAATGAAAATTGAAGTTATGAAGAAGAAAAAAGGAAAGAGGTAAAGCTATCAGAACATGTTTTCATCGTGGCGACTGAAGTTAAATTTACATTAAAGTTAATTTTTGTGTTTATTTTAGGATGGAGGGAGTAATAAATAAGGGCAAAAAGTAAAATACTTTATTAATAAAGTAGATATAGTTTGACTTTTGGAATTAAATTTGACTTAAATTATGTACTATTCTCGAACTCATAAATTAATAGTAGTACTGTCTTTTTGTCTTTTCTCTCTCTTAAAAATTAAAAATTGTTATGTTACTATATAATTAAGTTTTTACATATCTATCTCTCAAATAAGAAACCAGATGGGTGAATTGGATGACTTCTCAAAATCGAACAAATCACTTTTTAATAAAGCTCAACCCGTTGACAGAGATACTTAAATTAGAACAAAGTTAACAGGTTGAGACAAGGAGCGATAAAGAGTAAGATGATGCCAGAGATTTATAGAGGTTAGGTCAAAGATCTACGTCCTCTCCCCAAATTTATCACTTAAGAGTTCATTCCACTATACTTCAACACGGTTACACAAACCAAACTTACAATAGTTTTTCCTAATGCTCAACTAAAACCCAATCTTGGTCTTGGTTTCCCTAAGGCTCATTAAGTAACCTAACACCCTTAGTTTTCACGAGGCTTACTAAGAACCTAACAAGACTCCTAGTTGATTTTCTCGAGGCTAACCAAACAACCTTACAATACACTTTTTTGAAGATGTTCAACTGCTGAGTATTTTCTAAAAACACTCAAAAACTCTTTTCATAATAACCTTTGTTTCTTTTGAACAACACTTTGAAGGGCTTGAGAGTATTTGTAGCTTGACTAACAAGGCTTTTGCACTGAAAATTTATGAGCTTGATTTGTATGCTTCTGAGAAATGGCTTAGTGTTCATTACTTGTTTGATCTGTATTCTCTTGCTCATAGAGTGACAAAAGGAGCGTCTTTTAGCAACAGCTCTTTTCATCCTGAAGTTTGCAACAATTCTTTCCAATCTAGAGCATCTAAAGATCTTGCAACCGGATTACAAAAGTACTGCTAACATTCCTTAACATGTTGAACATAAAAAAGGAATGATATAAAAATGAGAAAGGAAAGTTGATCTTTCTGTTCTTTTCTCAATGCTCGAATATATCATTTCAACAATCTTCAATGCCTTGAGCAGTTAGTCGAAATAGTATAAGCTGGTAATACAAGGTAAAAAATATCTAAAGGACTCAAACTTTTCTAAACTTTACAAAGTGACCCAATACCTTTGTAATCATCAAAATCTTGTTTCTTGAAGAGGAATTAATCTAACATTTCCCTTTACTGTCTTAACTTTATTTTCCTCAAAATGTCATTTTTATCTTATATACTAATGGATTCGTCTCGTCTGTTCCATTTAATTTTCAACATTTAATCTATAATTTATTTTCTTCAACATGTTGATATATCAAGTCAAATAATAATGCATATGTTACATGAATGTGTCTAGTTTCTAAATATATATTTTAAATTTTTTAACAAATTCTTTATAGTTAAAAATTGAGTCAAACACAAATACGAAAGTCAAACGAAACAATCATAATAAGACAGAGGGAATGATATCTATTTTACCTTTTCACTCTTACTTTGGTAGTGTTCAGCTACAAATTTTGGGAAATGTTTTTTCATATTTTTCTAATTTCCAATACATAAATAACTTTAAATCTATCAATTTATCATCAATTATTTATTACTAACATTTTTTTCTAATTTCTTTACTCATATATATCTTATCCATCAATACAAAATACATCCCTTTTGTATATCTAATTAATCTCCGCCAAACATATCAATTAAGGCTATGTTCGATTCAACGAACGGCTGAACTAGCGTCCTTAGAGCGTCAGGTAGAAATACGTTAAATCGAAAACCACCAAACATATTAATTGATGCCACATTATGTACAATGCATTTTTGGGCAACTCTTGTAATTATGATATGTTGCGCTTGAGATATAAAAACTCTTTGATAGTATGTAAGTCGGGAACAAATTTCGATTTAAAGTTACAAAATTAGAAAAAACCAAAAAAACTCACTCCCATGCACACGCACCAAATTAAGAAAACAAAAAAAAAAGTGTGAAGCAGCTGTCTTCTCCATCAGCCATCGAGAAGGAAGCCCGGAAGGGAAAAAATGGAAGACTTTTAATAAGAAATTTCTCAATTGTCATCTCTATCCTCAATTATACACCTGCATCGATCTTGGCAAAATAAGGGAAAAAACAGAGAAAAGTGATAAATTGACAATATTCATACATTTATTTTATATGAAAACCCCCAATTAAGAAAATTATAAGCATCATAATTAAAAAGAAAAAACACATGGACAAAATAGAAAAATTATTTTTGAAAAAAGAAAATAAACACAAATTGCTTTAAAAAGATAATAGTTTTCAGTATTTATTTTATGATTTTATTTTATTATTATTGTGAAATATGAATTTTAGATTTTTCTCTATAAATTTTGGTTTAGATTTTAGAATTTATAATAAGGGTAATTTAGTCAATAAAAATTTACACACTTGCGAGATTGTCTTTGTTATTATAGTTGATATTATTACTCCTCCGTCCCATAATGTTTGCACTATTTGGTTTTACACGCATATTAAGAAAATCTGTTCAATGGTACGTATTTTCCAAATTTACCCTTACCTTTATTCCAAAATTTGCTTGAATCTCAAAAGTCATGCTTTGTGGAGGGAGGAGAGAGGGTGTTAGAGAGAGGGTGTCAGAGAGAAAGCAGCGATTGGGATGGTGGTGAGAGATTGGGATGGTGGTGGGAGGAGAGAGGGTGTCAGAGAGAGAGAGTGAGAGTTTTTGTTTTTTGTGGTATTGTTGTGAGTAAATAACTTATAAATGAAAATAGAATTGAATGGTAGAATGGTAAGTTTGCTAGAGAAAACTTTCCTTATTAGGAAATGGAACAATCTTTATGGGACACCCAAAATAGTATATGGTGCAATGTTTATGGGACGGAGGAGTATTATAGTTGATAGACCTTTAGGCTATTATGTGTTATACCACATAGTGGTAAATAAAAAAACTCATCTATAGCTCCTCATTCATCTCCAATATAAATAGAACACTAATTCGCAGCTTAATTTCACAAAAACAAAGGGGAAAAAAAACTCCCCTTTCTCTCTCTCTGCTCTTTTCTCGCTGCTCACCTTCCTTCTTTATTTGATCACAAGCCCGAGCCATCCATCACCAAGCTTGCTTCACATTGCCTCCAACCACCTTTCATCACCAATCCCCGGCCTCACCATCTCCGGCATCAGTTAGCCCACCGAAGACCCCAAAAAAATAACTCCAAAAAGGCTGCACTTTCGTCCTCGCTTCCTCACGTATCCGAGACAAGTTCCAAGTTGCATCACCACGTTCGGCCGCCCTTCATCACCAGCCAAAGACCCCATCAGCACCGTCGGTCCTCCAGCATCCTGTCCCTGTCCTTCGCTCCACCATACGTCGCCGGAAAAGGGAGAAAACGTGTCGGATCCGCCGCCCCGTTTTCGATCCGACCCGCCTTTTTCTATCCAACCAGGACGGTTGCCGCTGCTCCACCGCCTCCAAACGCCTCTCCGTCCGCCACTCTGCCGACTCCCGCCGCTTTCGCCGCCTTCCAGCCTTGTTTCCTCCGCGCCTGGAGCTCGCAAGCCTCTGCTACTTCGAGCCAGGTACGTCCTTTCCTTCTTTCTTTTCTTTCTTTTTTTTTTTTTTAAATATCCTTACCCCCAATGTCTTATTTTATTAGTGTCATTTTAGCCCCAAAGTGTTCTGGTACGTCACTAAATTTAAAACGGTTTCATAAGAGTCATCTAACAGCTTTGCCCATTAGACCTAAACTAATTTTAATAATTCTTTTTTTCTTTTTAAAAAATGGTAGGGTGTTTTATTTTATTTTATTTTGTGTGGATATATTCCATGTCTTTTATTTATTATTATAATTGACTTGATTTTATATGTTTTGATTTATTCGTGCCCTTTCTTTTAATTTCTCTCTTATCCGTCATTATTTGCTGATCTGTCTTTCTCACTTTTTGTGTGGATATAAATTCTAGTAATTTTGTTATGTATTTGTGTTTTATTTAAATATTTCGGTTAATAGTATTTTAGTTTGAAAATTTTATATTGGACTGTATGCAAGCGATATTTTGCTTAGTGAAATTTTTTGATATTTTGCTTCTAGACCAAAGTTGAAAATTTACATAGTCTGTGCATTTTGGAGAATTTCTGGAAAGGAGTAGCTATTTTATTTTATTATTAAGCTATAACTAATTTTCAACTTATTGTTGTAAACTTTGAAATTTTATTCCTCCAAGCATGTCAATGTTATATGTTTCAAAACTTCCAGATCTGCATATAATAGTGACATATATATTATGGAACTCTAGATTCTAGTTTTGAAGGATGTAAATGTTTTATTTTGAATTTAGGCTAATTTCGGTTATTTAAATATATATATATATATATATATATATATATATATATATATATATATATATTATGTAAATTATTATGCATGTTGACTGATTTTTTAGGGTTGCACCCAAAATAAGAATTTACATGGTCTGTAAATTTTGTTTCATTTTAGGAGTCCCAGATATATTTTAGTTTGTTTATTAAAATAAAACTAATCTTCAACTAATTTATAAACTTAGAAAATTGTTCCTTCATGCATGTTAACAACTTGATGCTAAAAAAAACTTTCAGAAAAATTTATTCTAATCATATGCATACTTAAAAATTTATAAATCATATTTTTATTGTTGTAGAATTATATATCTAATTTTAGGTAATTTTCGTTTATTTATTTATAAACAAATACTTTAAATAACGATTTATTTTCCTAAATATTACAGAGAGTGTGGTTTGAAGAAAAATACAAGTTTTGTGAAGGTTTGGAAATTTTTGAAAGCTTCGAAGAATTTTTTTTGTTATTTTCTTTTTTAAAAGTAATTTCCAATATTTCTTAAAAAGTGGAAAACTTATAACTTTAAGATTAATGATCCAATTATGGTTCTGAAACTTGCACCTAGTCTTATGTAATCATACTTTATATATATATATATATATATATATATATATATACATGAATAATATTTTTGTTTGGTTAATATTTGTTTTATGATTTAAAGTTACTATCTTCACTATTATTAATTTACTAAAAATAATCTAAGCTTTAGAAAAAATTTGTAAACTCATAGAGGTCTTATTTTAACATACTATTTGCTGGTTAAGTTAAGTTCTTGTTATTGTTAGGTTCTTGAACTAAGACCGTCGTCTTACCGAATATTTTCGGGTAGTAGTCGACGTGTAATCTCATAAACATCTCGATAAGGAGGGGGATAAGATGAAGTTTTTCCTTTAAGTTGTTTTATATTCTTCATAAAAAAATCTTGAAATAAACTCTAAGTTAAATAATTTGACTTAATAAAATACTCAATCTAATAACCTGGGTAGCGTAATTTATGTATTACTTTTCATGCTTACAAATTATTATTATTATTTGGGTTGTATTGATTGAGTGTTTTATGTTGTAAATGCATGGTGGTTGGTGTATGTCACCCTAGTAGTATGTTAAGGACATTACAAGGAAACTTGCTAGTGACATGATATTCCCGTTAAACGAACTTCGTTAGTTTCATGTTAGGTCCGGAAAGGCCAAAATGATGTTAGTATCATGTGTAGGTGATAATATCATGTTTAAGGTTGAAACCAAACGCTAGGATCATGATAGGACCGTAAAAGTTACCTTAAACCGATAGATAAAAAGTTAGGCGCGAAAGTAAGATTGAGCAAAGCAAAGTTGGGTATAAAGCCACAAGATAATAAGAACCCTTTACACTCTTCTCAATAAATAAACATATTCACTTTATTTTATTCAGTTCTTCACAGTTTATCTGCTATTTCTCCAAAGTCGCAATCTTTTCTTAATTTTCCACAAGTCAAATGCAGTGTATACAATGTTTACTCATCTTTTGTTGCATGTTTTCCCAATATCCATGAAAAAGTAAAAGTAAAGGCAAAGTAATCAATTATGTAAACAAAATATTGCTGATTTTGTGTTATGAATAGGTCACTCGCACCAACATGACATTATCTCATTTTTGAAACTTTACTTTATTGTATTCTTACATCATTTGGAATTTAAATTTTGTTCCAATGTCTTTGTTGTGTTTAAATTTGATTATCCGCATTCTTTTGTTTTAATATGATTATCCGCATTCTTTTGTGTTGATTTCTACAAATACGGAAATTATTTCTTCACTAATGCATTGTCATTTAGACCGACCTAATGAATGATATATTTCTAATAATATAAATTGATGCTTACATGGTTTGCTTTTTAACTTCGGTGATAAATTGTTGAGGTTGCTAATTCTTCCAATTTCGCTATGAGCAAGTTACTCTTTCAAATGTCTTAGATGAATGTGTTTTGTTCATGTTTCTTCTTACATTCTTTTTCTTCTTAATCTCTCTTTCTATATATATTCTTTTGAATTATCAGATCATAATGAGTGTTAGAAGACAAAGACTGGATGCTCTTAATGTGAGAGTACTTGGCAGGGACAAAATACCATTATACTATGTCATGGTATTGGTACAGATCGGACAATTTGGTCCGATCTTATAGAATTTTTGGTAGAGAACGGAACATACAAAGTGGTGGTGTTCGATTTAGCTTGCTCACCCTTGGCTGATCCGGCGTGGTATGATCGCTTTCAACCTCTATATCGAGCGGTTCATGGTTATGTCTCCGACTTGTTAAATATTATAGACGAACTCCAGCTATCAAATATTATGTATGTTGGCGATGACTTTAGCGGCATGGTGGGCCTTGCTGCTTCAACATTGAGGTGTCATGTGTTTTCCAAAATATTCTTAATAAATTCTTCACCAAGGTATAGTTTTTTTCTTCGCGAATCACAAAATAAGTTGTTTGTTTGCCATATTTGAAGTTTTTTAATTTTTTTATAATGACTTATTATTATAAATCTGTTTTACGTTTCAGATTTTATGACGGAGAGGGATACCATGGAGGATATGAGAGAGATCGCATCATGAGATTGTATGGGTACATGTGCAATCAATTTGATGAATGGCTTGAGATCTATGCAGCACGGTGTGTCGGGACACATTTTACTCACTTGATCGAACGTGTGAAGAGATATTATCGAAACATGGATCGAGAAAAGTTAGCCTGCGTTGCTTTGGTGTACATGGAAACCGACTTCAGACGCATGCTTCAAGATGTGACCACCCCATGTTGCATTATCTACACGACCGACACCACACATGCGCCTATTGCTGTTCCACAGTATATAAGAGACCATGTTCGAGCACCAACTTCTATGAGATGTATAACTGGTGGCGGCGATTTTCCTCATTTCACCATGCCTGGTGAAATATATTCCGTCATAAGACAAGAGCTATTGAGCTAAACGTTATTGAATTAACATGCCAGTCTAAGAGTTGTCACCAAATCCTTATGAGTCCACGTTGTACATGGTTTCTTTGGATGAGACATTCCTTTTAATTAGTTGCTGCTTTGGTCTGTCTGGTCTCTGCTGTGTAACTTTCATCATGCATCCGTTTAGTTAACATGCACAAGTCCTCACGTACTTTTTGCTCTGTGGATGCATCTGATCTCCACCAACAAGTTAACACATGAACTCTGCCTTTGACTCCACAAGTTCTCATCATCCACCTCCTAACCTTTTTCAACATCTTCTGGCCCCAAGGCGGTATAGACACTTAACAGCAGTATATAAGCAGCTGAATCCTCGCAACCCAATTCCACCAATATCTCCTAAGCATATGCACCAAGCTAACTCGTAATTGCAGTGGTACCTATGGGCAATTAATAAAATATGCCACAAAGACGTGCCATGTGTTAAGAAAATAGAAAACTATTTTAGAAAATTACATTTTCAGTGTTTTTTAACTTAGTTTTACTAAATTAAAGAAAGGTTTGTATTAAACAGTAATTTAGAAAAGCTAAACATTTGATGGCTGGTCCGATTTAAAAAATTCTAGGGTGTCTACAGCTTGTGGTACCTACTGGTACCTAAGCACCTTAGATCGCGCCACATAATCCATTTGCATCGTGTTGCCGCCTCTTTAGCTGTTCAATAGGTTTAAATGTATCAATTTTTTTTGAAAATAATAGTTTAAATTCATTAACAAATGCAAGAAAATATAATAATATGTAATATCTTAATAATATTTATTATTAATATTTTATTTTCTTAATTTTAATTTGAAATTTGATAATAATAATAATAGTTAATTATTTCTAGAAAAAAGTCATAAGAATATATTGAAGATAAAATCTTCTAGAACGAATGTAAAAAAATCTAATTTAAGGTTGCAAATTTTAGATCTTATGTACGAATTCATCTTTTTTCTTATTTAGCTATTTTATTTTTCCAAGTGATAATTTTGCAACCAATATATAAGTTGGAGGGAGTAGTATCATATGAATAGAACTTCAAAACGATAAGTTAACTTTGTTCGAGGGCTGGTATGGATCGAAAGTCGATAGTTTGCAAAAAAGCAGATACCAGGGAGCGGAGTGGAGAGGGAGGATTTGGAAGCAGAGTGGTTTGCTCATAACGCAATCAGTGACTGCAATTTCACCTCTTTTTTATTAGAAATAAGGTTGAGGATACTGTGCGCACAGCTTAAGGTGCGCACTCTCTGCACTTCCGACATATGGTTCCGACAACAACGCTCGTAACTTCGGAACCGTCCACAACCACTGGTCATCACCAAAACTTCCCACGCGCCTTTGCCGTCACCGCCCCGACATCTTCCCTGTCACCGATCTCTTCTTCTTCTTGTTTTTTTATAAGATCTCTCATCTTCAATGGTAAATCAGATAAGCTTTTTGGATCCAAGTCATAGAGGCTTTTTGGATCTGCTAAGTTTGAGGGAGATGGAGATAGAAGCTGAAACACAGATGAAAGAGGAGGCACTGGAGGAGCTGGAGTGCGTAGCTGTGGAAGTTGCAGCTGTAGGATGATGACGAGTGGTAGAGGAAACTGCCACCAACATAATTATGATGCGCCTTCGTACCTTAATGACGCGTCATCCACTCATTTGACAATTTTTCTCGCTTCATAATGGTGCATTATACTGTCTTGGAGGCATATTATATTGCTAGTAATAATGTGGAATACTTGGTTTAAGTCATAATGGTGCATCATCTTCATTGCAGGGGCGGGCCCACAATGAGGGCACATGGGGGCACGTGTTCCCAGTAAAATTCTACAATTTATGATGGTAGTGGTAGTATTTTCTGATAAATATAATGTATAGGGGTTAGTTTGAACACAAATATATAGTTTAAGGGCTAAGTGTCATTTAAACAAATAAGAAAGAAGACTCCAATCCAGCCCATAGGCCCAATCTCGTGGGCCGTGGCTACCATATGAGGAAGAAATAATGGGTGAACAACAAATGTCATCCAACAACTATGCCTATTTTTCTACTCAAGTCCTAACACTTTTTATTCTATCATACAAGCCTAAAAGTTTTGATAAAATTATGTTAAGAATTAGTCCTATGCATTTATAATATGGCTAGCCATTGTTAAATAAAATAAATAATTTTATCAGAGCCTATTATTTTTTAAAACTGCAATATTTTGTCGTTTTATTTTAATTGGATAAAAAATAGTTAAGTATTTTGTTATGTAGTTCAAATTGCTTAAAAAATTATTACACTTTTAATTTTTTGATAAATTACGACTTGCTACTCGATATCAAATAATCCATATGTTTGAATATTATCCCGTGTAACACCCTCCTCTCCCACACATATTTCTTCTTATAGTTTTTATTTGTCATTACAATTTTTCTATATTAAAATCATGGAAACTATATGTATATAATGTGAAAAAAATCTAAATTATGAAAAATAAATTCTAAAAATAAGCTTGAGACATAATAAAAAATTGTGCCCCCACATGCCAAAATTCCTGGGCCCGCCACTGCTTCATTGTAAAGGTGCATAATACTGTATCATGGGCGCATCATAATTTTCTACATCTTTACTAGTAATAATGTGGACTTTTGAGTAAAATCACAATGATGCATCATATTTATTATAATGGTGCATCATACGGTCACGGGGGCGCATCATATTTGTTATTTGCTAGTAATAATGACAACTTGGTTTAAATAATAATGATGCATCATCTTTATTATAACAGTGCATCATATGGTCTCGTGAGAGTATCAAAATTATTCATCTTTGCTAGTAATAATGTAGACTAATTTTTTTACATTAAAATAGTGCATCATCTTGTTTCTCGAGTGCATCACTAACGTATATAAAGCGCATCATTTTTCAGTGCATCATAATTTACGCATGATAACTCATTAAGACATCGTAACTAGGGCATCATTATTGTACGAGAGCGCATCGAAGTTCATCGGGTGTGCATCATCGTGATAACCAAGCGCGTCATGTTTGGTGGTTGAAGTAATGCACCGCCGACGGTTCTTTTCACCGGAAACAATGGATTGGTAAGATTATTTGTCGGAAATAGTAGACAAAGGCAGATCTCCAAACGGTGGCGAATTTTCGTTAATCAAGCTAGGGACTTTTTAAACATGTGGCTAGCTAAGCCGATAGTGGCGGAGGAGCGTCGATCTTGGGGTGAACGTTTTGCTTGGGATGAAGCCAGCGAACGTTGATCTGCGTCGGGCCGGTGATTCAACAGAATTGTGGAGATTGGCGAGCTCCGTGAAAGTCAGCGAACGACAGAGTGAGAGACATGTCAAAAAAGGCGAGCTCAGTGAAGTATTTATTCTTATCCTCCCTCCTTTTACCTTAAGGTATGCTTAGTGTGCCATAAACACTGTTTATGGACTCTAGAAATAACTGAGGACCGAACGAGGCATGGGCCACTTATATTTGTCACGTCCTAATTTGAAATGACATTCTTGAGAAATGTTAATTATCAAATGTTACAAGAATAATGTAGTGGTTGAGTGATTTCCTTTATGGCCGAATATTTTATTTTTGAAAGACAATAGGGGGGTTCAAACATAGATTTTTTGGGGTGAATTTTTGCAAATTCACCCCTCAAAATTTGGTGAATCACCCTTCAAAATTCGGACCTCACCGTGAATTCGGGAGGTCCGAATATATACAGTGTTCACCGTGAATCACCCTGCCCCCACGTGTCCCTCCCTCTCACTGATGCGCCGCCCCACCCCCGCCCCCACGTGTCGGGCCACATCGACCCCCTCCTCACCATTTTCCTCTCACCCACTCAGCCTTTACACATATGCCCCAAATTTCCCAATTTTTTTCCAACTTTCTCAATCCCAATACATTTAATAACCTTAAATCTATTATTTCTTTATAAAATAATATTTTTCTAAATTTTCTCCACTCACATACATCTTATCCATCAATCAAAATACACTTTTAAAATACACTTTTAAAATGTTTGAGGGACTAGTTGGGAGAGGGGTAAATTTTAAAAGTGAATTTTGGAAATAAAAGAAGATATGTTTGAGGGACTAGTTAGAGAGAGGTGAATTTTAAAAGTGAATTTTGTAATTTTTGGTGAATGATTTTTGAGATCCCCTCATGTTTGAAGCCCTTAATGTTAAATTTTAAGAAGATACTGGTAGTAATTGTAATTGAAATTGGTAATTGTGGTGAATTAATAAAGATATGGTAAAAATATCACAATCACATATTCAAGATGAAAAAAATTGAAAAATAGTAAATAAATTAATGCAATCTTATAGCTCCAAGATTCCAATTTATAGAGATGGTGTTGATATTTTTTTAAAAAAAAACACTAGTAGTAATGGTGATGTAATAAGTAAATGTGACGAATCAATTAAAAAATGGTAAAATTTTCATAATATCATGTTTAGGATGAGATGTCGATAATTAATGCAATCTTGTAAGTCATAGATTCAAATGAATGTAAATGGTGTTAATTTTTTTTATGAAAACACTAGGAATATTGGTAATTGAAATCTGTAATTGTGGCGAATGGTATAAAAAAAACAAGCAAAAATGACACAATAAGTTCATAACATGTTTTGAAAAATATTGGACAATGTGTAAGGGAATGTCATATTAGCATGTTTAGAATGACAAAGATGACCCAATTGTCATAGTTCTCCGCCTCCCCACTAACATTTGGCGTCCTATGGTCATAGTTCGACATCTTCTCGCTACCATTCAAATATCTTATTCGCAAGATTTCATTAATTTTACACTTATCACAACCGAACCATGTTAGACGAATAAATGAAGTCATTTTTGTAGTTTTTCAACCAAGGTTAGAAAGGTTAGCAATTATGTATCTTGGTTACACCTAAAGTAATCGAACCGACGGGAGGGTGAGGTAGGCCAATAGTGGTTACGGTGTAGCAAATAGTAGCTATTGAGCAAGAACGGCATAAAGGCATGCGCAATATACACCAATTATGGGGCGATGAACGGTGGCGATGAGCGATCGAAAGGTAATGGCGAGACAATCTGCGGCGATGGGGTGACAAACATCACCAATGGACAATGAATGATAATAGGGAGGTGGCGACGAACTACAGAATGGGGTGGTGAACAGTGAAGATGGGTGACGAATGGTAGCGAGGAGGCGATGATGGGAGACGAATGGAAACAGTCATGTGGTGTGGCGAACTACGGCGATAGGGCTGCGAACAGCTACGACGACGGTGAATAATAGCTGGGAGAAGAGGAACTATAGCGTAGGGGTGTTGAATGACGCCGATGAGAGGTGAATGGTAGTAGGGACACAACAAACTACAACGATGAGGCAACGAATGAAGCCGACGAGTGCCAAAAGGTAGTAGGGATGCAACAAACTACAGAAATGGTAGTGGGGAGGTGGTCAACTATGACGATGGGGCGGTGAATGGTAGCGGGAGGTGGTGAACTATGACGATAGGGCGGTAAACTATGGCGTTGGGGCGACAAACTATGACGATGGGGCGGTGAAAGATGACGAATGGTAGCAAAGTGGTGGCGAACTAAGGCGATGATAGCAAAGAGGCGGTGAACTATGACGATGGGGTAACAAACGACAACGATGGGGCGATGAATGGTAACGGGGAGGCGATGGGGCAACAAAATAACGCGATAAGGTGGTAAACAACGGTGATAAGGTGGCGACAGATGGTGAATAGTAGCCGGGAGGTGGCGAACTACGATGATGGTAGCGGGAAGGCGGCGAACTACAACGATAGGATGGCGGCCAATGGTGATGGGTAGTGAACTACGACGATGGGGCGGCAAACTACAAATATGAGGCGGTGAACGATGGAAATGGGGCAGCGATGGATTGCAAATGGTAGAGGAAGGTAGTGAACTAAGACGATGGTAACGAGGAAGCGACAAACTACGGCGATGGGGTAACGAACAACAGCAATAGGCAGCGAATGGTGGTGAGGAGGCAGGAACTACGGTGATGGGGTGACAACCTACGGTGATGAGGCAGGGACAAATGGTGAATGGTAGCCAAGAGGTGGTGAACTATGACGATGCGACGACGGATGTTGGGGACATGTAACGAAAGCCACGGGGAGGCAAACTATGGCGATGGGGCTGTAAACTACGGCGATGGGGCGGCGAGAAATGACAAATGGTAGCGGGGATGTGGTGAACTAGGGCAATGGTAGAGGAGAGACGGTAAGCTACGACAATGTGTTGACGAACGACGGGGATGGGATGACGAATAGTAGCGGGGAGGCAGCGAACTACGACGATGGGGTGGCAAACTACCACGATGAGGCGACAAACTACGGTGATGAGGTAGTGACAGATGGTGAACGGTAGCTAGGAGGTGGTGAACTACGACAGTGGTTGTGGGTAGGCGGCGAACTACGACGATTGGACGAAGGACAATGACGAAGTGAGGAAAAATAAGGAGATGGGGCTACGAAGGATTGTGTGGCAGATGGTAATATGGATGCAATGAACTATGCAAGCACCTCCCTATACCATTGTCGTAGTTTGCCGCCCATTGTTGAAGTTTGTCGCTTGTAACTTCCATTAGCTGCCCCATCCCATTCTTCGCTGCCTCCTTTTACCATCACCGTAGTTTGCCACCCCATTGCCAAAGTTTGCCACCCGTCACCGCCGTTCATCGCCCCATCTCCATAGTTCATCGCCTCCTCTACAATGCCGCCATTTGCCACTCCCATCATTATAGTTCGCCACCTCCCCGCTATCATTCATTGCATTTCGTCATTGTTTGTTGCCCGATTTTCGTAGTTCACCGCAAATCGCCACCATCAACTGGCCCGTCGTAGTTTGCCACGTCCCTGCTATCATCATCATAGTTTGTCTCCTCTCCACTACCATTCGTCGCCTGTCTCTGCTCCATCGTCGTAGTTTGCCACCTCATCATCATAGTTAGCTGCCCCATCTCCATATTTTTCCGCCTCCTTGCAACTATTCTCCGCTCCATCGCCATAGTTTGCCAGCCAGAGATAGTTGAGCCCTTGTAGCAACTTTGTATAACATGTCAATCTGCTCATCAATGCTAATATGATGCGGTCGCTTTGTTGGTTGCACGTTCGTGTGTATGATCTTGTTTAGTACTTATAATGGGACAGTGAGAACACGGGACGAAACAAACTTGCCCTTTCAGCCCTGAATTTCCAACCACTAAACTGGGTGTTTGGATGGGAGATAACACCCTGGAGTCCCCTGAAATCCTTGCCAACACTCAATATTGAACTTGTCCCGTTATTTGGAATATCAAGCAGCACGCTAATGGCACTTTGGGAGAAGTTTACTAGTCTCCCTCTGATCTGCACCTTTGTCAGGTCATCGTCATACTCCTCCTTCTCAGATATGGCCTCATATACTACAGTATAGAATTCGTTAACCAAAGTCCGGTTAACTTCGCGAGGTGGCACTATCAGCTTGTGCCAGTGCAGGCCATGCAGCTTTTCCCTCAGATCATTTAACTCTTCATGATTCAGATCATAAAACGTACTAGTATTTTTGGGATTTAAAAGCGGGTATATTCCTCTGTTGTGAGTATTCGAGTGATGGAGAATGTGGAGGTGTTCGGCCTCACTTAACCTCCCATATGCAAAATATTTGTTATGTAGTAGTCGTAGGTAGTTAGACAAGAACATGTGATTCGACAATAAGAAGTGCTCCATTCATATAGCCTTTCTGAAAGACATAATATTTCACTTCCTCTTTAAAAACATTCGCGCGTTCCACTTCAGTGCCTTCTAGATTTTCCGCCAGACTCACATCCACTGGAGTCACTTCACTGAACATCTCCTCCCATAAGTCCCCTAGATTGCTCAACATGTTGTGGAGAATGACACAAGCAGTTGCTACTCTGATGATTGTCTGCACATCCCTTGATGATCTGATTTGCCCGCGGTGTTCACGCAAACATGACCATCTTCCTTTTAAAATACCAATACTGTGCTCGTTCCTCACTCTTGCTTTGGCGAGGACAAAATTGAACTCTTTGTTCATCTGGATGTCTGCTGCAGGGGACTTGAACGCAGGAATAAGGTAACTAGACACACCGTAGGCTGAGTCCCCGATTAGGTATTCCCCTTTCGTAAAGAAATTGCTAGGGTTCTTGGATTGTGATGACTTCCTCCATGCTCCAGCATCATGCATAGAACCAGACCATCCGCATGAAAAGCCAATGATACGTCTATCATTGTCGCAGACAATTTGCATATTTATGCAATATCTATGTTTGCAATCCCAGTAACATTCTCCACCGAGAGCTGGCTTATCAGCTAAAGGAATGGTGGTTTCACGACAAAGCCAACACAACCTGGAAAGCCCTCTGTTTCCATGACCTATCCAATCTCCATTCTTCTTTGTTCGATGGGACATAAAATGTACCTACTTCCAATTTGCAACAATGCCGTTATTACCCTACCCGTAAAATGTAACTATGGTTCCAACACCAAAGCCAAATAGCATTGACTGCATTGCGGTGGCTGCCCCGTTCCCATTGTGTCCAAGACGGCAAAGGGCAACACAGACTTGCCATGTTACTGCAGTTTATGGAAACTTGCTCTGGTTGTGAAAAATAGGACACGGTTTCAGAAGTTCAACTAATCGAAGGAATGACGCCAAGTTACACTGGAAGTTTTGTTGAAATTCCGATACATTTAGGTTGAGCCTTCAATTCAGTAAAACTCCGTGGACCATGGTGATCTTACTCGAATGTTGAGGTAACGTGAATTGCTTATTAGAACACAGTATCACATACCTCCTCCAACATATCCTCGTCCTCATCAATACCAATAGCCATGCCCATCTGTTGCTCAAGGATAGACAAAACGAGCCGGCGATCAGATATTTTCAGCATTTCAAATAAAAAGACAGCCCTAATTGTGGATTAACATACTGTAACAAAGTAATGTGCGCACAACATAGTTAAGCGCACACACCATCGCACAACATGGAAGCACATGACAACTACTTGTGTGCGTAACACAACAAAGCGCACATATTATCGCACATATGATTCCTACCTACAGTCCCTTTAAATGAAATTCATACAACCCAATGAAACATGTACCTAATTTACTTTCACCATACGAGATCAACAACGAAATGACATGAAAATAACCAAAATCAACAACCTCATTGCACTCCAGTAAAGCTTCCCCGAATTCTCCAAACTATTCTTCCGCCAGCTCTGTCTCTCTCATTCTCTCATATTACTGAGCTTAACGAGATAGATGACACCATCCATAAAAGATGAGAAAAATGAAGCGGACTTCAAAGTTTGGAGAAGAAGAGCTTAGAAAGAAGGAAGTCAACTTCTGGGGTTTGTGTACAGTAGGTAGAAGAACAAAACATAAAAGGTAAGGGAAAAGATGCGAGAAATGGTGGGTGGGCCGAACTCACACCCCAGCCCACTTCAATTTCACAGGCTCCTCAAACTGCAGTAGTTATGTGGATCTAACAAGGTAATCATGTGGATCTGACAAGGTAGTGATGTCGATCTAACAAGATAGTCATGTCGATCTAACTAGATAGTCATGTCGATCTAAACAACTCATCATGTTGATCACCATTTTATGCGATCAATCAAGTATGTATGTCAATCTAACAAGGTAATGATGTCGATCTAACTAGATAGGGATGTCGATCTAACAAGACAGTGATGTCGATCTAAACAACTCATCATGTTGATCACCATTTTATGCTGATCAACCAAGTATGTATGTTGATCTAACAAGGTAGTCATGTTGATCTAACAAGATAGTGATGTGGATCTGACAAGGTAGTAATGTCGATCTAACTAGGTAGTCATGTCAATCTAACAAGATAGTGATGTCGATTTAACTAGGTAGTAATGTCGATCTAAATAACTTATCATGCTGATCAATCAATTAGTCATGTCGATCTCACAAGGTAGTCACGTGGATCTGATGATGATGATCTAAACAACTCATCATACCGAAATAACCGCTTTCATCACCCGCATTTGCTATGGTAGTCGCTTGACCATTTGCTATGTTGCTTGATATGTTATTTGCATAGGTGTTTCTTAAGTTGTTCGCTCATTACTTCTAATCGGACTCACACAGTTCCAACTACCACTTATAACTGGGAACTTTGAAAGAAATTAAAAAATATCAATACACAACTCCTACAAAGATTAAACGATGTTCCTCTACAAAGTAGCAGTTCTACAGAAGCATGGCCAAAATTTCTTTGATTTCTTCGGGTGATTTTCCATCTACAGTCAAGGTTTGCAGCAATGCAAACCTCCTCTCCCTACACTTCTCAGCCTTGTCTTCAGCACGTCTCACTCTCTCATCCTCTTTGTCCTCTATGCGCCTCCGCTCAACAAGCTCTTGCTCTTCCCTGCGGCTCGTTTCCCACTTCATTTGTTCGAATTTCATCCTCTTTCCTCAATGGTTACAAGAGCAGCGGCCTTCACGGATGCACAATATTGAATTGTCTGTGCCAACTGGTTACATGCATGCGTTAGAGTTTTCGCTCCCATAATGCTTGCCAGTTCCTTTCTTTGATCCTTTTTCGACTTCTTCCCATCGTTGTTGTCCACCACAGCAACGTGCTTACTACCAATAGCAACCACTGGTGTAGCTTCTACCTCACAAAGGAAAAGTTCTGCATCCTCATTTTCAAACCCTACCATTGAGTCCTTCGAGCGGATAGTGGGCAAAGGCCATCATCCTCATTGCCAACCACAATGTTCTCCGGAGTGATTCTAGCTTCATTCGGACTCCCTGTAATCTCATGAGGACCCGAGCTACCAACAACCGTGTTCGGCTGGTCATCATCGGTGCAGAATGTAACCTCTTCATCATTGAACCTACATTCATAAATACGAATGCATCATGTCAGCAAGTCATATGCAAAACTATTTTCAAATTTTAGCCCTAACATTCAACATACCTTAGAACTTCGCTGAGGTCAGTTCTTGCACTAATGCTGCCACTATCGAACACTGCGACAGGATTGATATTGGGCCGATCCCCAAGCAGAGCATGCATTCGCTCATAATGGGGGCGCAAGTAGTCCAGCTTTGCCTGGATGGTGTGGATATTCCGCTTCCTTTCTTCTTCGGTCACGCCGAGACCAGTGTTGTTGCTTTTGTCACGAGCGGCTTTATACTTGTTCAAGTAGTTACGCCAACGGTCACTCACGGATTTGGAATCAAGCTTAAACTTGCTCTTATATTTACTGTTGATGAGGGTGGCTAATTCTTTCCACGTCGTGTTCTTACGTGGAGGTGGCACTGCAACCTCTGTCTTCCCGGAAACACCAAATAACTTCGCCTTATTCACCGGGTCCTCTAGGAAGTTCAAAATCGTTTCATATTGCTCGGAATTGAATCTGGGCATTGTGCTGTGCGGGGTGGATGGGCTGGCTGGACATGGTGTGCTCGAACATGCAACCCTTCAATTCTAGAACACAAGTTAGCACAGTTAAACTATTACAGAGAAATATAAACCTAAATCAATTAGAGGACTTTTTTTAAGGCATGCTATGCAAGATTAAAAGAACAAACGAGAGTCCCGAGAGGTAAGATCAACATGTGCGCAAGCTTGTGCGCTTCACTGTGCGTTTACTGGAAGTGTGTCAATTATATATTGTGCGAAACTATGTGCGCACATATGTGTGCCGCACAACTTTGTGCAAAACTATGTGCGCACATCTGTGTGCCGCGCACAACTTTGTGCGAAACTATGTGCGGACTGCCGTACGCAGCACATATTTGTGATCCACCAAGATTCAAAATAAACTTCGTCGTCACATATTAAGCAAACCCAAGCAAAATTACGCAACCTCCGCCCTAACCCAGAAGAATTTGTATCGTCCAAAGTCGGGAAGAGATGATTGAGGAGGTCAAGCGATAAAACGATGGAGAATGAAGTATAGGAAGTGGAAGGAGAAGACCCACTATTACCTTGGCGTTCCTTGCTACTGAACGGCAGCAAAACAGATGGAATCCACGATGTCCTTCAGAAACGAGAGATTTGGGAACGCCCGTGAGTAACGAGGTCTACTCACGTAAACAACTAAGTTCACTTTGGTCTTATTCACTTGACGTCCGCGTAGAAAGCGGTGAATCACGCGGTCCTACTCGCTTGTAGAAGGAGCGAAAAACTCGAGAATTCACCTCAAAACGCGTTAAGTTTGAAACCCCTAATGCACATGGTGTATTTGGAACAAAGCTTAAAGTTGCAATAAAAATTAAATTGAGGGACCAGGTTGGTTGGTTGTCCTTTTCTTAAAGTTGCATTTGGAACAAAGCTTAAAGTTGCAATAAAGATTAAAATATGGAATTATTGAGCATGTGTTTTTGTACAGCTTTTTGTGGTTTTGTGGCTTCATTTAAACGTTTAACTCACTTGCACTAGTAAAAGGTGACTAAAACTCCGAAGGAAATGTTAACGGGTCCACTGAGGTCATTTTTAAGGATAAATTTGTTTCTTTTTCTTACACTTTTTTATATGTGTAATAATTATGATGATGTAAAATAAAGAAATAAAATAATAGATTTGATCAAAAAAAGAAATACAAATGTCCTGCCCTGGAGGCACTAGACCAAAATAATTCTCAAATTCTCAGTTGAACTATGTGAGAAAAAGATAGAAAGAAAAGAATGATTTGATAGATTTTTTATGGTGTACTTTATTACAAAAATAATAACTTTTTTTACTCACACACATCTCATTCATAAATCAAAATACAAATTCTAAAATTTTCAAAAATAAATTTTCTATCTCACTTGAACTATGTGAGAAAAAGATAGAAAGAAAAGAATGATTTAATAGATTTTTTATGGTATACTTTATTACCATTATTTTTCATTTCTCACTCAAAAATCTATTTGTATCTCAAATGCTATTTTTACTATTAAGTTTTAGGTAAACCTTAATACGTACTGCTACCAATTAATTAATTAATAATGATGTGTTTTGAATGTTAATATTGCTGCATTACTGTAGTTAAGACATGAGAGATAGAAACCTAGAAACACTCAAGAAATAAAGCGATAAAGATGAGAACGTTTGTGTTGTTCGTTTTCATTTGTAGTGCTGGTTCCCACAGTGTCAAAATAGATCCAACGGCGGTAAAACAAGTCATGAGAAAAGAAATGAAACTTTTTTTTTTGAGGGCTAAAGAAATGAAAATTGAAGTTATGAAGAAGAAAAAAGGAAAGAGGTAAAGCTATCAGAACATGTTTTCATCGTGGCGACTGAAGTTAAATTTACATTAAAGTTAATTTTTGTGTTTATTTTAGGATGGAGGGAGTAATAAATAAGGGCAAAAAAAGTAAAATACTTTATTAATAAAGTAGATATAGTTTGACTTTTGGAATTAAATTTGACTTAAATTATGTACTATTCTCGAACTCATAAATTAATAGTAGTACTGTCTTTTTGTCTTTTCTCTCTCTTAAAAATTAAAAATTGTTATGTTACTATATAATTAAGTTTTTACATATCTATCTCTCAAATAAGAAACCAGATGGGTGAATTGGATGACTTCTCAAAATCGAACAAATCACTTTTTAATAAAGCTCAACCCGTTGACAGAGATACTTAAATTAGAACAAAGTTAACAGGTTGAGACAAGGAGCGATAAAGAGTAAGATGATGCCAGAGATTTATAGAGGTTGGAGGCCGAAGATCTACGTCCTCTCCCCAAATTTATCACTTAAGAGTTCATTCCACTATACTTCAACACGGTTACACAAACCAAACTTACAATAGTTTTTCCTAATGCTCAACTAAAACCCAATCTTGGTCTTGGTTTCCCTAAGGCTCATTAAGTAACCTAACACCCTTAGTTTTCACGAGGCTTACTAAGAACCTAACAAGACTCCCTAGTTGATTTTCTCGAGGCTAACCAAACAACCTTACAATACACTTTTTTTGAAGATGTTCAACTGCTGAGTATTTTCTAAAAACACTCAAAAACTCTTTTCATAATAACCTTTGTTTCTTTTGAACAACACTTTGAAGGGCTTGAGAGTATTTGTAGCTTGACTAACAAGGCTTTTGCACTGAAAATTTATGAGCTTGATTTGTATGCTTCTGAGAAATGGCTTAGTGTTCATTACTTGTTTGATCTGTATTCTCTTGCTCATAGAGTGACAAAAGGAGCGTCTTTTAGCAACAGCTCTTTTCATCCTGAAGTTTGCAACAATTCTTTCCAATCTAGAGCATCTAAAGATCTTGCAACCGGATTACAAAGTACTGCTAACATTCCTTAACATGTTGAACATAAAAAAGGAATGATATAAAAATTAGAAAGGAAAGTTGATCTTTCTGTTCTTTTCTCAATGCTCGAATATATCATTTCAACAATCTTCAATGCCTTGAGCAGTTAGTCGAAATAGTATAAGCTGGTAATACAAGGTAAAAAATATCTAAAGGACTCAAACTTTTCTAAACTTTACAAAGTGACCCAATACCTTTGTAATCATCAAAATCTTGTTTCTTGAAGAGGAATTAATCTAACATTTCCCTTTACTGTCTTAACTTTATTTTCCTCAAAATGTCATTTTTATCTTATATACTAATGGATTCGTCTCGTCTGTTCCATTTAATTTTCAACATTTAATCTATAATTTATTTTCTTCAACATGTTGATATATCAAGTCAAATAATAATGCATATGTTACATGAATGTGTCTAGTTTCTAAATATATATTTTAAATTTTTTAACAAATTCTTTATAGTTAAAAATTGAGTCAAACACAAGTACGAAAGTCAAACGAAACAATCATAATGGGACAGAGGGAATGATATCTATTTTACCTTTTCACTCTTACTTTGGTAGTGTTCAGCTACAAATTTTGGGAAATGTTTTTTCATATTTTTCTAATTTCCAATACATAAATAACTTTAAATCTATCAATTTATCATCAATTATTTATTACTAACATTTTTTTCTAATTTCTTTACTCATATATATCTTATCCATCAATACAAAATACATCCCTTTTGTATATCTAATTAATCTCCGCCAAACATATCAATTAAGGCTATGTTCGATTCAACGAACGGCTGAACTAGCGTCCTTAGAGCGTCAGGTAGAAATACGTTAAATCGAAAACCACCAAACATATCAATTGATGCCACATTATGTACAATGCATTTTTGGGCAACTCTTGTAATTATGATATGTTGCGCTTGAGATATAAAAACTCTTTGATAGTATGTAAGTCGGGAACAAATTTCGATTTAAAGTTACAAAATTAGAAAAAAAACCAAAAAAAAAAAAACTCACTCCCATGCACACGCACCAAATTAAGAAAACAAAAAAGAAAGTGTGAAGCAGCTGTCTTCTCCATCAGCCATCGAGAAGGAAGCCCGGAAGGGAAAAAATGGAAGACTTTTAATAAGAAATTTCTCAATTGTCATCTCTATCCTCAATTATACACCTGCATCGATCTTGGCAAAATAAGGGAAAAAACAGAGAAAAGTGATAAATTGACAATATTCATACATTTATTTTATATGAAAACCCCCAATTAAGAAAATTATAAGCATCATAATTAAAAAGAAAAAACACATGGACAAAATAGAAAAATTATTTTTGAAAAAAGAAAATAAACACAAATTGCTTTAAAAAGATAATAGTTTTCAGTATTTATTTTATGATTTTATTTTATTATTATTGTGAAATATGAATTTTAGATTTTTCTCTATAAATTTTGTTTTAGATTTTAGAATTTATAATAAGGGTAATTTAGTCAATAAAAATTTACACACTTGCGGGATTGTCTTTGTTATTATAGTTGATATTGTTACTCCCTCCGTCCCATAATGTTTGCACTATTTGGTTTTACACGCATATTAAGAAAATCTGTTCAATGGTACGTATTTTCCAAATTTACCCTTACCTTTATTCCAAAATTTGCTTGAATCTCAAAAGTCATGCTTTGTGGAGGGAGGAGAGAGAGTGTTAGAGAGAGGGTGTAGAGAGAAAGCAGCGATTGGGATGGTGGTGAGAGATTGGGATGGTGGTGGGAGGAGAGAGGGTGTTAGAGAGAGAGTGAGAGTTTTTGTTTTTGTGGTATTGTTGTGAGTAAATAACTTATAAATGAAAATAGAATTGAATGGTAGAATGGTAAGTTTCTTTAGAGAAAACTTTCCTTATTAGGAAATGGAACAATCTTTATGGGACACCCAAAATAGTATATGGTGCAATGTTTATGGGACGGAGGGAGTATTATAGTTGATAGACTTTTAGGCTATTATGTGTTAAACCACATAGTGGTAAATAAAAAAACTCATCTATAGCTCCTCATTCATCTCCAATATAAATAGAACACTAATTCGCAGCTTAATTTCACAAAAACAAAGGGAAAAAAAAACTCCCCTTTCTTTTTCTGCTCTTTTCTCGCTGCTCACCCTCACCTTCCTTCTTTATTTGATCACAAGCCCGAGCCATCCATCACCAAGCTTGCTTCACATTGCCTTCAACCACCTTTCATCACCAATCCCCGGCCTCACCATCTCCGGCATCAGTTAGCCCACCGAAGACCCCAAAAAAATAACTCCAAAAAGGCTGCACTTTCGTCCTCGCTTCCTCACGTATCCGAGACAAGTTCCAAGTTGCATCACCACGTTCGGCCGCCCTTCATCACCAGCCAAAGACCCCATCAGCACCGTCGGTCCTCCAGCATCCTGTCCCTGTCCTTCGCTCCACCATACGTCGCCGGAAAAGGGAGAAAACGTGTCGGATCCGCCGCCCCGTTTTCGATCCGACCCGCCTTTTTCTATCCAACCAGGACGGTTGCCGCTGCTCCACCGCCTCCAAACGCCTCTCCGTCCGCCACTCTGCCGACTCCCGCCGCTTTCGCCGCCTTCCAGCCTTGTTTCCTCCGCGCCTGGAGCTCGCAAGCCTCTGCTACTTCGAGCCAGGTACGTCCTTTCCTTCTTTCTTTTCTTTTTTTTTTTTTTTAAATATCCTTACCCCCAATGTCTTATTTTATTAGTGTCATTTTAGCCCCAAAGTGTTCTGGTACGTCACTAAATTTAAAACGGTTTCATAAGAGTCATCTAACAGCTTTGCCCATTAGACCTAAACTAATTTTAATAATTCTTTTTTTTCTTTTTTAAAAAATGGTAGGGTGTTTTATTTTATTTTATTTTGTGTGGATATATTCCATGTCTTTTATTTATTATTATAATTGACTTGATTTTATATGTTTTGATTTATTCGTGCCCTTTCTTTTAATTTCTCTCTTATCCGTCATTATTTGCTGATCTGTCTTTCTCACTTTTTGTGTGGATATAAATTCTAGTAATTTTGTTATGTATTTGTGTTTTATTTAAATATTTCGGTTAATAGTATTTTAGTTTGAAAATTTTATATTGGACTGTATGCAAGCGATATTTTGCTTAGTGAAATTTTTTGATATTTTGCTTCTAGACCAAAGTTGAAAATTTACATAGTCTGTGCATTTTGGAGAATTTCTGGAAAGGAGTAGCTATTTTATTTTATTATTAAGCTATAACTAATTTTCAACTTATTGTTGTAAACTTTGAAATTTTATTCCTCCAAGCATGTCAATGTTATATGTTTCAAAACTTCCAGATCTGCATATAATAGTGACATATATATTATGGAACTCTAGATTCTAGTTTTGAAGGATGTAAATGTTTTATTTTGAATTTAGGCTAATTTCGGTTATTTAAATATATATATATATATATATATATATATATATATATATATATATGTAAATTATTATGCATGTTGACTGATTTTTAGGGTTGCACCCAAAATAAGAATTTACATGGTCTGTAAATTTTGTTTCATTTTAGGAGTCCCAGATATATTTTAGTTTGTTTATTAAAATAAAACTAATCTTCAACTAATTTATAAACTTAGAAAATTGTTCCTTCATGCATGTTAACAACTTGATGCTAAAAAAAACTTTCAGAAAAATTTATTCTAATCATATGCATACTTAAAAATTTATAAATCATATTTTTATTGTTGTAGAATTATATATCTAATTTTAGGTAATTTTCGTTTATTTATTTATAAACAAATACTTTAAATAACGATTTATTTTCCTAAATATTACAGAGAGTGTGGTTTGAAGAAAAATACAAGTTTTGTGAAGGTTTGGAAATTTTTGAAAGCTTCGAAGAATTTTTTTTGTTATTTTCTTTTTTAAAAGTAATTTCCAATATTTCTTAAAAAGTGGAAAACTTATAACTTTAAGATTAATGATCCAATTATGGTTCTGAAACTTGCACCTAGTCTTATGTAATCATACTTTATATACTTATATATATATATATATATATATATATATATATATATATATATATATATATATATATATACACATGAATAATATTTTTGTTTGGTTAATATTTGTTTTATGATTTAAAGTTACTATCTTCACTATTATTAATTTACTAAAAATAATCTAAGCTTTAGAAAAAATTTGTAAACTCATAGAGGTCTTATTTTAACATACTATTTGCTGGTTAAGTTAAGTTCTTGTTATTGTTAGGTTCTTGAACTAAGACCGTCGTCTTACCGAATATTTTCGGGTAGTAGTCGACGTGTAATCTCATAAACATCTCGATAAGGAGGGGGATAAGATGAAGTTTTTCCTTTAAGTTGTTTTATATTCTTCATAAAAAAATCTTGAAATAAACTCTAAGTTAAATAATTTGACTTAATAAAATACTCAATCTAATAACCTGGGTAGCGTAATTTATGTATTACTTTTCATGCTTACAAATTATTATTATTATTTGGGTTGTATTGATTGAGTGTTTTATGTTGTAAATGCATGGTGGTTGGTGTATGTCACCCTAGTAGTATGTTAAGGACATTACAAGGAAACTTGCTAGTGACATGATATTCCCGTTAAACGAACTTCGTTAGTTTCATGTTAGGTCCGGAAAGGCCAAAATGATGTTAGTATCATGTGTAGGTGATAATATCATGTTTAAGGTTGAAACCAAACGCTAGGATCATGATAGGACCGTAAAAGTTACCTTAAACCGATAGATAAAAAGTTAGGCGCGAAAGTAAGATTGAGCAAAGCAAAGTTGGGTATAAAGCCACAAGATAATAAGAACCCTTTACACTCTTCTCAATAAATAAACATATTCACTTTATTTTATTCAGTTCTTCACAGCTTTATCTGCTATTTCTCCAAAGTCGCAATCTTTTCTTAATTTTCCACAAGTCAAATGCAGTGTATACAATGTTTACTCATCTTTTGTTGCATGTTTTCCCAATATCCATGAAAAAGTAAAAGTAAAGGCAAAGTAATCAATTATGTAAACAAAATATTGCTGATTTTGTGTTATGAATAGGTCACTCGCACCAACATGACATTATCTCATTTTTGAAACTTTACTTTATTGTATTCTTACATCATTTGGAATTTAAATTTTGTTCCAATGTCTTTGTTGTGTTTAAATTTGATTATCCGCATTCTTTTGTTTTAATATGATTATCCGCATTCTTTTGTGTTGATTTCTACAAATACGGAAATTATTTCTTCACTAATGCATTGTCATTTAGACCGACCTAATGAATGATATATTTCTAATAATATAAATTGATGCTTACATGGTTTGCTTTTTAACTTCGGTGATAAATTGTTGAGGTTGCTAATTCTTCCAATTTCGCTATGAGCAAGTTACTCTTTCAAATGTCTTAGATGAATGTGTTTTGTTCATGTTTCTTCTTACATTCTTTTTCTTCTTAATCTCTCTTTCTATATATATTCTTTTGAATTATCAGATCATAATGAGTGTTAGAAGACAAAGACTGGATGCTCTTAATGTGAGAGTACTTGGCAAGGGACAAAATACCATTATACTATGTCATGGTATTGGTACAGATCGGACAATTTGGTCCGATCTTATAGAATTTTTGGTAGAGAACGGAACATACAAAGTGGTGGTGTTCGATTTAGCTTGCTCACCCTTGGCTGATCCGGCGTGGTATGATCGCTTTCAACCTCTATATCGAGCGGTTCATGGTTATGTCTCCGACTTGTTAAATATTATAGATGAACTCCACTATCAAATATTATGTATGTTGGCGATGACTTTAGCGGCATGGTGGGCCTTGCTGCTTCAACATTGAGGTGTCATGTGTTTTCCAAAATATTCTTAATAAATTCTTCACCAAGGTATAGTTTTTTTCTTCGCGAATCACAAAATAAGTTGTTTGTTTGCCATATTTGAAGTTTTTTAATTTTTTTATAATGACTTATTATTATAAATCTGTTTTACGTTTCAGATTTTATGACGGAGAGGGATACCATGGAGGATATGAGAGAGATCGCATCATGAGATTGTATGGGTACATGTGCAATCAATTTGATGAATGGCTTGAGATCTATGCAAAGACGGTGTGTCGGGACACATTTTACTCACTTGATCGAACGTGTGAAGAGATATTATCGAAACATGGATCGAGAAAATTAGCTGCGTTGCTTTGGTGTACATGGAAACCGACTTCGACGCATGCTTCAAGATGTGACCACCCCATGTTGCATTATCTACACGACCGACACCACACATGCGCCTATTGCTGTTCCACAGTATATAAGAGACCATGTTCGAGCACCAACTTCTATGAGATGTATAACTGGTGGCGGCGATTTCCTCATTTCACCATGCCTGGTGAAATATATTCCGTCATAAGACAAGAGCTATTGAGCTAAACGTTATTGAATTAACATGCCAGTCTAAGAGTTGTCACCAAATCCTTATGAGTCCACGTTGTACATGGTTTCTTTGGATGAGACATTCCTTTTAATTAGTTGCTGCTTTGGTCTGTCTGGTCTCTGCTGTGTAACTTTCATCATGCATCCGTTTAGTTAACATGCACAAGTCCTCACGTACTTTTGCTCTGTGGATGCATCTGATCTCCACCAACAAGTTAACACATGAACTCTGCCTTTGACTCCACAAGTTCTCATCATCCACCTCCTAACCTTTTTCAACATCTTCTGGCCCCAAGGCGGTATAGACACTTAACAGCAGTATATAAGCAGCTGAATCCTCGCAACCCAATTCCACCAATATCTCCTAAGCATATGCACCAAGCTAACTCGTAATTGCAGTGGTACCTATGGGCAATTAATAAAATATGCCACAAAGACGTGCCATGTGTTAAGAAAATAGAAAACTATTTTAGAAAATTACATTTTCAGTGTTTTTTAACTTAGTTTTACTAAATTAAAGAAAGGTTTGTATTAAACAGTAATTTAGAAAAGCTAAACATTTGATGGCTGGTCCGATTTAAAAAATTCTAGGGTGTCTACAGCTTGTGGTACCTACTGGTACCTAAGCACCTTAGATCGCGCCACATAATCCATTTGCATCGTGTTGCCGCCTCTTTAGCTGTTCAATAGGTTTAAATGTATCAAATTTTTTGAAAATAATAGTTTAAATTCATTAACAAATGCAAGAAAATATAATAATATGTAATATCTTAATAATATTTATTATTAATATTTTATTTTCTTAATTTTAATTTGAAATTTGATAATAATAATAATAGTTAATTATTTCTAGAAAAAAGTCATAAGAATATATTGAAGATAAAATCTTCTAGAACGAATGTAAAAAAATCTAATTTAAGGTTGCAAATTTTAGATCTTATGTACGAATTCATCTTTTTTCTTATTTAGCTATTTTATTTTTCCAAGTGATAATTTTGCAACCAATATATAAGTTGGAGGGAGTAGTATCATATGAATAGAACTTCAAAACGATAAGTTAACTTTGTTCGAGGGCTGGTATGGATCGAAAGTCGATAGTTTGCAAAAAAGCAGATACCAGGGAGCGGAGTGGAGAGGGAGGATTTGGAAGCAGAGTGGTTTGCTCATAACGCAATCAGTGACTGCAATTTCACCTCTTTTTTATTAGAAATAAGGTTGAGGATACTGTGCGCACAGCTTAAGGTGCGCACTCCTCTGCACTTCCGACATATGGTTCCGACAACAACGCTCGTAACTTCGGAACCGTCCACAACCACTGGTCATCACCAAAACTTCCCACGCGCCTTTGCCGTCACCGCCCCGACATCTTCCCTGTCACCGATCTCTTCTTCTTCTTGTTTTTTTATAAGATCTCTCATCTTCAATGGTAAATCAGATAAGCTTTTTGGATCCAAGTCATAGAGGCTTTTTGGATCTGCTAAGTTTGAGGGAGATGGAGATAGAAGCTGAAACACAGATGAAAGAGGAGGCACTGGAGGAGCTGGAGTGCGTAGCTGTGGAAGTTGCAGCTGTAGGATGATGACGAGTGGTAGAGGAAACTGGCCACCAACATAATTATGATGCGCCTTCGTACCTTAATGACGCGTCATCCACTCATTTGACAATTTTTCTGCTTCATAATGGTGCATTATACTGTCTTGGAGGCATATTATATTGCTAGTAATAATGTGGAATACTTGGTTTAAGTCATAATGGTGCATCATCTTCATTGCAGGGTCGGGCCCACAATGGGGGCACATGGGGGCACGTGCTCCCAGTAAAATTTTACAATTTATGATGGTAGTGGTAGTATTTTCTGATAAATATAATGTATAGGGTTAGTTTGAACACAAATATATAGTTTAAGGGCTAAGTGTCATTTAAACAAATAAGAAAGAAGACTAATCCACCCCATGCGCCCAATCTCGTGGGCCGTGGCTACCATATGAGGAAGAAATAATGGGTGAACAACAAATGTCATCCAACAACTACGCCTATTTTTTTACTCAATTCCTATCACTTTTTATTCTATCATACAAGCCTAAAAGTTTTGATAAAATTATGTTAATAATTAGTCGTATGCATTTATAAAATGGCTAGCCATTGTTAAATAAAATAAATAATTTAATCGAGCCTATTATTTTTAAAACTGCAATATTTTGTCGTTTTATTTTGATTGGATAAAAATAGTTAAGTATTTTGTTATGTAGTTCAAATTGTTTAAAAATTTATTACACTTTTAATTTTTTGATAAATTACGACTTGCTACTCGATATCAAATAATCCATATGTTTGAATATTATCCCGTGTAACACCCTCCTCTCTCACACATATTTCTTCTTATAGTTTTTAATTGTCATTACAATTTTTCTATATTAAAATCATGGAAACTATATGTATATAATGTGAAAAAAATCTAAATTATGAAAAATAAATTCTAAAAATAAGTTTGAGACATAATAAAAAATTGTGCCCCACATGCCAAAATTCTGGGCCCGCCACCGCTTCATTGTAAAGGTGCATAATACCGTATCATGGGCGCATCATAATTTTCTACATCTTTACTAGTAATAATGTGGACTTTTGAGTAAAATCACAATGATGCATCATATTTATTATAATGGTGCATCATACGGTCACGGGGGCGCATCATATTTGTTATTTGCTAGTAATAATGACAACTTGGTTTAAATAATAATGATGCATCATCTTTATTATAACAGTGCATCATATGGTCTCGTGAGAGTATCAAAATTATTCATCTTTGCTAGTAATAATGTAGACTAATTTTTTTACATTAAAATAGTGCATCATACTGTTTCTCGAGTGCATCACTAACGTATATAAAGCGCATCATTTTTTCAGGTGCATCATAATTTACGCATGATAACTCATTAAGACATCAGAACTAGGGCATCATTATTGTACGAGAGCGCATCGAAGTTCATCGGGTGTGCATCATCGTGATAACCAAGCGCGTCATGTTTGGTGGTTGAAGTAATGCACCGGCCGACGGTTCTTTTCACCGGAAACAATGGATTGGTAAGATTATTTGTCGGAAATAGTAGACAAAGGCAGATCTCCAAACGGTGGCCGAATTTTCGTTAATCAAGCTAGGGACTTTTTAAACATGTGGCTAGCTAAGCCGATAGTGGCGGAGGAGCGTCGATCTTGGGGTGAACGCTTTTGCTTGGGATGAAGCCAGCGACGTTGATCTGCGTCGGGCCGGTGATTCAACAAATTGTGGAGATTGGCGAGCTCCGTGAAAGTCAGCGACGACAGTGAGAGACATGTCAAAAAGGCGAGCTCCGTGAAGTATTTATTCTTATCCTCCCTCCTTTTTACCTTAAGGTATGCTTAGTGTGCCATAAACACTGTTTATGGACTCTAGAAATAACTGAGGACCGAACGAGGCATGGGCCACTTATATTTGTCACGTCCTAATTTGAAATGACATTCTTGAGAAATGTTAATTATCAAATGTTACAAGAATAATGTAGTGGTTGAGTGATTTCCTTTATGGCCGAATATTTTATTTTTGAAAGACAATAGGGGTTCAAACATAGATTTTTTGGGGTGAATTTTTGCAAATTCACCCCTCAAAATTTGGTGAATCACCCTTCAAAATTCGACTCACCGTGAATTCGGGAGGTCCGAA
This sequence comes from Stellera chamaejasme, assembly GCA_024586325.1. Lineage (NCBI taxonomy): Eukaryota > Viridiplantae > Streptophyta > Magnoliopsida > Malvales > Thymelaeaceae > Stellera > Stellera chamaejasme. The sequence continues at coordinate 16,065,211 of CM044987.1, read as the reverse complement.
TATATACAGTGTTCACCGTGAATCACCCTGCCAACCCCCTGCCCCCACGTGTCCCTCCCTCTCACTGATGCAGTTTCTGCCCCCCACCCCCCTGCCCCCACGTGTCAGTCACTGACCCCCTCCCTCACCATTTTCCCTCTCACCCACTCAGCCTTTACACATATGCCCCAAATTTCCCAATTTTTTTTCCAACTTTCTCAATCCCAATACATTTAATAACCTTAAATCTATTATTTCTTTATAAAATAATATTTTTCTAAATTTTCTCCACTCACATACATCTTATCCATCAATCAAAATACACTTTTAAAATACACTTTTAAAATGTTTGAGGGACTAGTTGGGAGAGGGGTAAATTTTAAAAGTGAATTTTGGAAATAAAAAGAAGATATGTTTGAGGGACTAGTTAGGAGAGAGGTGAATTTTAAAAGTGAATTTTGTAATTTTTTGGTGAATGATTTTTTGAGATCCCCTCATGTTTGAAGCCCCCTAATGTTAAATTTTAAGAAGATACTGGTAGTAATTGTAATTGAAATTGGTAATTGTGGTGAATTAATAAAGATATGGTAAAAATATCACAATCACATATTCAAGATGAAAAAAATTGAAAAATAGTAAATAAATTAATGCAATCTTATAGCTCCAAGATTCCAATTTATAGAGATGGTGTTGATATTTTTTAAAAAAACACTAGTAGTAATGGTGATGTAATAAGTAAATGTGACGAATCAATTAAAAATGGTAAAATTTTCATAATATCATGTTTAGGATGAGATGTCGATAATTAATGCAATCTTGTAAGTCATAGATTCAAATGAATGTAAATGGTGTTAATTTTTTTTATGAAAACACTAGGAATATTGGTAATTGAAATCTGTAATTGTGGCGAATGGTATAAAAAAAACAAGCAAAAATGACACAATAAGTTCATAACATGTTTTGAAAAATATTGGACAATGTGTAAGGGAATGTCATATTAGCATGTTTAGAATGACAAAGATGACCCAATTGTCATAGTTCTCCGCCTCCCCACTAACATTTGGCGTCCTATGGTCATAGTTCGACATCTTCTCGCTACCATTCAAATATCTTATTCGCAAGATTTCATTAATTTTACACTTATCACAACCGAACCATGTTAGACGAATAAATGAAGTCATTTTTGTAGTTTTTCAACCAAGGTTAGAAAGGTTAGCAATTATGTATCTTGGTTACACCTAAAGTAATCGAACCGACGGGAGGGTGAGGTAGGCCAATAGTGGTTACGGTGTAGCAAATAGTAGCTATTGAGCAGTAAGCGGCATAAAGGCATGCGCAATATACACCAATTATGGGGCGATGAACGGTGGCGATGAGCGATCGAAAGGTAATGGCGAGACAACTGCGGTGATGGGGTGACAAACATCACTAATGGACAATGAATGATAATAGGGAGGTGGCGACGAACTACAGTAATGGGGTGGTGAACAGTGAAGATGGGTGACGAATGGTAGCGAGGAGGCGATGATGGGAGACGAATGGAAACAGTCATGTGGTGTGGCGAACTACGGCGATAGGGCTGCGAACAGCTACGACGACGGTGAATAATAGCTGGGAGAAGAGGAACTATAGCGTAGGGTGTTGAATGACGCCGATGAGAGGTGAATGGTAGTAGGGACACAACAAACTACAACGATGAGGCAACGAATGAAGCCGACGAGTGCCAAAAGGTAGTAGGGATGCAACAAACTACGAAATGGTAGTGGGGAGGTGGTCAACTATGACGATGGGGCGGTGAATGGTAGCGGGAGGTGGTGAACTATGACGATAGGGCGGTAAACTATGGCGTTGGGGCGACAAACTATGACGATGGGGCGGTGAAAGATGACGAATGGTAGCAAAGTGGTGGCGAACTAAGGCGATGATAGCAAAGAGGCGGTGAACTATGACGATGGGGTAACAAACGACAACGATGGGGCGATGAATGGTAACGGGGAGGCGATGGGGCAACAAAATAACGCGATAAGGTGGTAAACAACGGTGATAAGGTGGCGACAGATGGTGAATAGTAGCCGGGAGGTGGCGAACTACGATGATGGTAGCGGGAAGGCGGCGAACTACAATGATAGGATGGCGGCCAATGGTGATGGGTAGTGAACTACGACGATGGGGCGGCAAACTACAAATATGAGGCGGTGAACGATGGAAATGGGGCAGCGATGGATTGCAAATGGTAGAGGGAAGGTAGTGAACTAAGACGATGGTAACGAGGAAGCGACAAACTACGACGATGGGGTAACGAACAACGGCAATAGGCAGCGAATGGTGGTGAGGAGGCAGGGAACTACGGTGATGGGGTGACAACCTACAGTGATGAGGCAGGGACAAATGGTGAATGGTAGCCAAGAGGTGGTGAACTATGACGATGCGACGACGGATGTTGGGGACATGTAACGAAAGCCACGGGGAGGCAAACTATGGCGATGGGGCTGTAAACTACGGCGATGGGGCGGCGAGAAATGACAAATGGTAGCGGGATGTGGTGAACTAGGGCAATGGTAGAGGAGAGACGGTAAGCTACGACAATGTGTTGACGAACGACGGGGATGGGATGACGAATAGTAGCGGGGAGGCAGCGAACTACGACGATGGGGTGGCAAACTACCACGATGAGGCGACAAACTACGGTGATGAGGTAGTGACAGATGGTGAACGGTAGCTAGGAGGTGGTGAACTACGACAGTGGTTGTGGGTAGGCGGCGAACTACGACGATTGGACGAAGGACAATGACGAAGTGAGGAAAAATAAGGAGATGGGGCTACGAAGGATTGTGACGAGCGGCAGATGGTAATATGGATGCAATGAACTATGCAAGCACCTCCCCTATACCATTGTCGTAGTTTGCCGCCCATTGTTGAAGTTTGTCGCTTGTAACTTCCATTAGCTGCCCCATCCCATTCTTCGCTGCCTCCCTTTTACCATCACTGTAGTTTGCCACCCCATAGCCAAAGTTTGCCACCCGTCACTGCCGTTCATCGCCCCATCTCCATAGTTCATCGCCTCCTCTACAATGCCGCCATTTGCCACTCCCATCATTATAGTTCGCCACCTCCCGCTATCATTCATTGCATTTCGTCATTGTTTGTTGCCCGATTTTCGTAGTTCACCGCAAATCGCCACCATCAACTGGCCCGTCGTAGTTTGCCACGTCCCTGCTATCATCATCATAGTTTGTCTCCTCTCCACTACCATTCGTCGCCTGTCTCTGCTCCATCGTCGTAGTTTGCCACCTCATCATCATAGTTTGCTGCCCCATCGCCATAGTTTTCCGCCTCCTTGCTACTATTTTCCGCTCCATCGCCATAGTTTGCGGACTCCACTCTATCGTTCCCTGCTCCATCGTCGTAGTTCGCCGCCTCTCGGCTACCATTCACCACCCAATCACCGTAGTTCAGCGCCTCCTTGCTACCATCACCGTAGTTCGACGCCTCCCCGCAACCATCATTGTAGTTTGCCACGTCCTTGCTATCATTCACTGCCTCATCGCTATAGTTTGCGGCCTTCTCGCTATCATTTTCCGCCCGGTGCCACCATTCCCCGCACCACTGCTGTTGTTCACTACTCCACCACCACTACTGGTCTACTGCAATTATGGTAAATGATATTGGTAATTGTGGCGAGTTAATAAAAAAATGGTAAAATTATCATAATAGCATGTTTAGGATGACGAATTATCAACAAGAAGTCAAGAAATTAATGAAATATTGTTAGATATTTAAATTAGTTTAGATGGTGTTAAATTTTTAATAAGTAATTGTGTCAAATTAATAAAGAGAATGCCAAAATTTTCATAAAAGCATATTTATGATGACCATTTTTGGATGTGATGTCAATAAATTAATGCAATCATATTGGACAAAATGTCATAATAGAATGTTTAGGAGAAATGACATGTGGCACTAACTAACCCCACATTTTTCTCTTCAACTAACCAATAGAAATTTAATAAATTTATACTGTATAAAAAAAACTCAAATAAAAAAATGCAATACATTTATAGATCTTTTAGATCGTAGTGCAATATCTCCGATCCGTTTCTCCCACTTTTCTAGCTTATTATGTTTTGTGATATTATTTTTCCAATGATTATTCTTTGTAAGAGTTATCATTTTTATTTACATTGTTCTTTTTATGGGGAATTTATATTGTTAATTACAAGTGTCGAAGTTAGTCTTTATGAAAAGTAACTAATAAAAATTTAATTTCCTAATAGCTCATTTTCCTTTTGGATTTATTATTAAAAAATGATTATTAATCTCAGTTTGTATTATAGATGGTATTGTTTGGGTGATATTTAATTCACTAAATTTTTTATAATACTTAAGTCACTAAACTTTTGATACATATTAACTCACTAAACGTTTGATACATATTAACTCAAGTCCTTACTTTTTTCTGTGTTTTCATTTACGAGCATTAAACAAAATTTTAATATTTTACACATTACATCTTAAGTTACACAATTTGTATTATACTTATCCATGGATTACTAAAACATGTTACTTAATTTGTTCTCTCCAATTCCAACCAAAAATCAAACTAACTTGGTGGAAACATATTGTGAAAACTTATTATGTGTTAAAGGATGTTGTGATTTCGTATTATTACAAACCTCTCACACACACACACACACATATATATATAATACTCCCTCCGTCCATCAAAAATTGGCTCATATGTTTTGATAGTTTTACAATATTTGATCAATGATTTTTTTTCATGAATGTTTACATGTTGAAAATTAAATATTTCATATGTCTATCATAATTTGAAATCAAAATTTTCTAAATATATAATTTTTTTGAATTTTAAAAACTATTTATTTTTGTTAAAATTTAGGTCAAACATTGAATCTTGAAACAATAAAGTTAAACGGGCCAATTTTTGGCTTACGAAGGAGCAGCAATTAACTATTTATAGGGGTCATTATGCTAATACTTAAAATAATAAAATATGAACAAAAAAGTCTTAAGAGGCAAAATTGTCCAAAAGTACCACAAATGCATAAAAAAAATCTTAAAATAGGACTTTAAGAGGATGAAAAGTTAGAATAGGACCGAAATAGCACATAATTAAAAATTAAGGGACCTCCGGTGAACTTTGGTAGCTATCTTGTGCATTTATTATTGAATTTGCAGTATAGTTGATATTGTTTTGGTGGTATTTAATTTATTAGATTTTTTTAAGATATAAATTTAATTGGTTGTGCTTGGGTGTAGATTGCAAACTTTATAAGAATTTGATAAGGTTGTAACATCGAGCAAATAAAAGCCGTAAAGTGTGGTCTAATTTCATTACAAATGAGAAAGTTAACAACCGATGAATTTCATACTCAACAACTTGGATACAACCGATAATTTGGTGTACTTATCACCACAACCTTCATATAAAGGTTTTGATGCATTACACAACAGTTGAAAAAACTGTTGCGCCCTTTCGTTTGGCACTTGGGGAGCTGAAACGTCCTCATCGTCATTACTCTGATCATTTTCAAAATTATTAGAGTGCTCATGAAACCCAAAAGCATCATGAACCATTTCTTCGTAAGCCGGCCGTTCTTGGCTACCTTAAGAAGAATTATGTATTGCAGTACTCGTACTTGCGCGATTTGATGATGTCGACGCTAGTTCGTCAAATCGATAACATCGATAAACACATGGATTGATCTCAGGTCGCTCACCATGACAATCCCACACATGATAATTGGGTTTAAATCCGTCTAACAAGAAATGATTGCCAATCGTAATTCGATCATAATAGTATCTATTTTTACAAATTGTACACAGGCATTTCACCAGTTCTTCTCTATTCGATTTAGCAACAAAAAAAGCATAATCCAAGAATTCCTGAAGCCCGGTCCAAAATCTTTCACTTATATAGTGAGTCCCTTCCTCAAAGCGCCGATACATCCAATCACGTCCTTCGCCCATTTATACGGTCTTTCCTATGATCATTCATTCATCAATAAAAATAATAACGAACATGCACAGTTAATTATATATTACTATAACCAAACACAAAAGAACTTAATTAATATTGCACGTACATTCATATATAAATATTCACATATCATTTTCGCCTAATCCAGATCCAGGGTACATGAGTCCTATCCTGTTCATAAAAGTACTATTAGTGAAGAAACTTTTATCGTTGCGTACGTAAAACTGTAATTACATAAATTTCGGCAGCATTTCGCCTTAGTTCCACACTATACCATTTCTCCGGAATATTACTCCTGCAATGTATAACGTGGAACAAGACTAAAATGCGACCAAACTTATGTAATCCGCTCGCTTTACATACACAACCATAAAAGTTTAATACACCGATAGTAAACTTTTACAAACTGTCCAACTTGGACAATCCATGAAAACTCTGTACAATATATTATTTCACACCGTTATTCCAACGTATTGAAATAAAGTGTAAGAAAATATATTCTTGCAAGTTTTCATAGACAGGAACTACGGCTCAGCTAATTTAATTAAATTACTTAAAAAGAAAATAAAATTACCGATACATAACTTAAATTGAATTAAATGAAAAACTATATAACTATATATAAATAAATACATAAAATATTTATTACCTCAGTAATACACCTAAAATCGAAGGTACCGCAGCTTCCACCTGAAGTTGAAGTTTAGAGAGGAGAGATTTTGCGAGTGCGGAATGAGTTGAAGTTTAGGGAGGGGAGATTTTGCGAAGTGCGGAATGAAATGAATTGGAAGGAAGTGGGGGTATATATAGAAGTCTACTACGGCCACGTCCGCAGTAAAAGGCCGCAGTAGGGATGGTGGTAGGTGGGGCACGTGGTCCACGAGGGCTTACTGCGGACTCACTGCGGTTACGTCCGCAGTACAGTGAACTGCCACCGTTGCGCAGTTCGTTCACTGCGGGGAGTCGTTCATTGCGGCCGTAACCACATTAACGGCCGCAGTGAAAATGGTCCTCCCCACGTAGTGATACCAGAATGCAGGAGGTAACTTGCCGGACAAGTTATCCTGCGCCGAACGGATCCAGATGCCGGAATGCAGATCCAGATGCCGAAATGCCGAAGGAAACTTGGCGGACAAGTTATCTCGGAGCGCCACCCGCATACCCGAGCCTATGCATAAACTGAGTTCGGTATCACCGGGCCCCACCCTCAACTCAAACTCAGCCCCAGTTACCCCGATATGCATATATAAGCATCCCAGAATGCGGAGTCAAGGAAAACTTAACCCTTACCTTATACACCGAAAATTCTAGAACCGGGCTCCCGCGCAGATTCCCAAAAACCAATTTCGGCAGAGTTTCAACTTAGTTTCTGCCTAACTCCCTGTTTACAATTCATCAAAAGATCACAGAATAAACATCCAGGAACCACAAAATCACAGATCTGAGCAACTCCGCCACACACCAGAAATTCAGACGTTAACGGTTTTTCACACAGAAGCTCATTTACAAAAACTGATCTGTAGAGAATGCATAACTCTTCACCGTGAACAACATATATCATTACCTCTTCACAAATTTGAAGTTGGATTCCTGAGCAGAAAATCAGAAACGGATTTCGGCAGTACTTCGGAATCGTTTCAGCTCAACCTCCTTTTCAAACACATAAACAACTTTTAGAAATCAAGAAACATACCCCATATGTGTGGCGCCTTAACATGTAGAAAATGTCAGAAAAATTGGCTTTCAAACGGAGCCGTTTCAGAAAAATCTGATATGTAGGATGTTTCTAACTTCTCACGAGGATCAGTTTAATATATTTACCTTTAAGCTTGGGCAAGTGTGGGCAAAGATCACTTGAATCTTCAACCATGGAAGCTCTCTTCCATGGTGAACGAGAGAGATGAAGAAGAAGATGAGAAAGAAAAGGACAAAATCTTTTTTCTTCTCTTTATCTTCTTTCTTTTATTTTCCATTTCCATTCTTTTTTCTTCTTCTTTTATGGCTAATAGCCGCCACCCTCTTGTCCTCTTTCTCCATATTATGTTTCCATATTCCTTTTTCACAATTTGGCCCAAAACTTTGCAAAGTTTCAATTTAGTCCAACCACAACTTGCATATTTTCCAAACGGGAACACCTACGAAACTGAAACTCTGAAACCAACTCCGAGACTTCATAACACACAGAAAACGTGTTTAACATGCTTAAATTGAATTCCCGATATTCACAAAAATCAGAAAACGGATCGTAAATTGCATAAAAATTACCTCGGAAGTTGCCCGGCGCACAGCTACTGTAACAACTTTCAATGCTGACAACAACGCACAGGTCAAGGATGCTAACTCTAGCTCCTCGAGTCCCCCACTGACGCTGCTCCTAGCTGGCGGATCGACGGAGCCCCAGATGCCCATACTCCCACCAACGGCTGATACAACCAACCTCGCCAAACCTTCCACGGTCTCGCATCTCATCATCATCGACCATGGTCAGATGATGTTGCTGCAATCGAAAATCCTCAAGGATATGCAAGCCTTGATGGTCCAAACTATCAAGGCTGAACTCCAAACTGCGTGAGGTCCACAACTAAATGATGGCGAGGAACAATCCCAAAACTAGCACAACGCTACTTATGGAAATCTTTGTGTCGACGACCTCCTCCAACGCATCAACATGGTCGAAGAGCAGGTAAAGACGCCAAACCAAGTACCCGATGATATCGAGGTCATTCTGACCCAACCCTTCACAAAAGACATCATCGCCATTCAGGCACCTGCGGGCTTTCGCATGCCCGTCATCGAAAGCTACGACGCTTCTACTGATCTGGTTGATCACCTTCGGTGCTACATCTCTCAAATAGAGATGGCACGGGTAACAGATCCCATCCTCTGCAATGCTTTCAGCTCGACCCTCAAAGGGGCCGCTTCCACATGGTTCGGAACCCTACGGGGTCAACATTTCAAGTGTTTCAAAGATCTGGCTTCGGCTTTCCTCCGCCACTTCATGGGCGTCCGACCGCCTCCTAAGACTGTCCAGCACCTGATGAGGGTCAACCAACAAAAGGAGGAACCCCTCCAAGAATATGTACGACGGTTCCAGGAGGAAGTCGTCCAAGTCAAAGGGCTCTCCTCCGACATGCAGCTCCTGACCATCACCCAAGGCCTCCAACGCGAGTCCAGACTCGCGTACAACCTCAACGAAAACTCCATCATGATGATGGGTGAGTTCATAGATCGCGCAACTCGGTTTATGAACTCCGAAGAAATCAACAAGCCCTACTAGCAATCTTCCTCCAACCATCGCCACAGGAAATACGATAAGGGGTCCAGCTTGTCGAAATAAACCTCCTTGACACCCGTTCCTAGAGATGTCGACCCCCATCCCCCACTCTGTGACACCCGCACTAACATTTTGCTCTTACTTGAGAAGCAAAACAAAGTCCCCAAATGGCCTCAACCCATCCAGTACAAAACCACCAGAGGTTTTGACAAATTTTGCCTTTACTATAAGGGTTGTGGGCAGAACATCGAGGGCTGTTGGCAACTGAAGCATCTCATCTCCGAGATAATCTAGCAGGGGAAGCTCAAGGAATTCCTCGCCCACTCCACCTCGCCCTATAAGGAGCCTACAATGGGTCGCAAAAGGGACGAGGACAATGACGACCGCGACAAAGCATGCGGGCGTCACAACAGCCCTCGGAGGCAAAACATACCACCACCTCCACCCGTGGGAACAATCCACATGCTCATCAAATCTGAAGGCGTCTCCAGTAGGGAGCGCTACGTAAGAGAGATCCTCCAGATCGACCACCAGGAGGAAAACGTCATCAATCGCCCCGACGGGACTAAATTCGTTTACCCACACTCCGACCCACTACTAATCACGGCACAGATTGCGGGATACGACACCAACAAGGTATACATCGACATGGGTGCAAACACCAGTGTCATATTCAGGGACATGCTTGAGAAACTCGAGATACACATGTCGGCAATCAAGCACAACTCCGGTCCCACATTTGGCATCGGTCATGATGTCATCCCAACTATGTGGGTCGTCAACCTCCCCCTCATGCTAATCAGAGAGACGCAGTTTAAGACCTTGGACTGCCACTCCGTCATGACGGACGTTCCCTCCACCTTCAATGCCATCATCGGCCGGCCCAGCTTAGTGGACTTCTACATGCGATGTGACATCCGCTCCCTTACCGTCACCTTCGCAACACCTTTGGGAGACGCTCACATCTACATCGACCAACGATCCTCGAGAACGAACTACGTGGCTATGTTGAGCTCTTCCATCGGTCCACAAAGCCAGGGACGACCCAATAGACTCCGTCGTCTAGCCCCGCCTTAGCAATGTCATCGATGAAGTTGAAGTCATCCCAAGAAAAAATTCAAAATCGGAAGGGACCTCAAACAAAAGGAGAATGTAAGCCTCATCCACCTTCTCAAGGTCAACATGGATGCCTTTGCTTGCCAGGGGTGGATACCACTGTTATCACCCACAATGTATTGCCGAATTCGAAACTGGTAAGACAAACACAATTTGTAAAAGAAGAGGTTTTCAAACTCATCGACGATGGAATAATAAAAGAAATTCAGTACTCGGAATGGCTCTCTAACATAGTCCTAGCTGATAAAACTAACGCGGACCTTCGCATGTACGTCAATTTCATGGGGCTTAACAAGCACTGCCCAAAGGACCCTTACCCATTGCCAGTCATTGACCAACTTGTTGATGCGACATGCAAGTATAACTACTTGTCTTTCATAGACACCAAAAGTGGGTACCACCAAATCTACATGGACCCAAATGACGCCCTCAAAACAGAATTCACCACAGGTGATGACGTATATTATTACGTCAAAATGTCATTCGGTCTCAAAAAACGCTTGAGCCACATACCAGCAAAATGCTCATCAAATGGGTCTGAACCTTGAGGCCTACGCTGCGATGTCATAGTTAAGAGTAGGGGTGTGCACGGGGTGGGGCGGGGCGGATAGTGAGAAAAATAGTATCCGCCCCACCGAGTGCGGGTACTCGATTTTCACGGTTTTTTGCGGTATCCGAGGGTATTCCCAAGTATAATTTTTCTATAAAAATTTTTAATTTATTGGAGATAAATTTTGCATCATAAATGTACATATCTAGAGCATCAAAATGAAGAAAAGTAGTTTGCATAAATAGAACAATAATATAATATTGCAAATCATGTATTATTGTTGTATGAAATGGGTTTTCACACATAATATAAAAGAAATTTAAAGGAAAATTGAGATGAAGTAAGCAATTTTAGATAATTTATTTGTAAATAGGCATATGCGGATCGGTTCGGGTATCCGCGGGTTTCTAAAATTAGAACCCGCGGGTTATCGGTTTATTCGGTTCACGGGTTTTTTCGGTTTCGGATCATGCGGTTCGGTTCGCTTTCTCGGTTTTGCGGGTTTTTTGAACACCCCTAGTTAAGAGTATGAGCTTCGATGACCACCTGCAAGACCTCGGGGATACATTCCAAGCATTTCGACGATACAACATGAGGCTCAACCCTGCAAAATGCTCTTTCTTTGTCAGAGCAGGAAAATTCCTCAGATACATGATTTCTGAAAGAGGAATCGATGCCAACCTCAAGAAAATATTGGCTATGACTGATATGTTACCCCCAAAAGTATCAAGGAAATCCAGCAGCTGATACGGAGTGTTATCGCCCTGGGTCGATTCATCTCTAAATTGGGCAACAAGTGCAAACTATTCTTCAAGCAACTACACATGAAGAAGGCATTTGCCTAGACACCGGAGTGTCAAACTGCTTTCGACCAAATCAAAAATCACCTCCAAGAGTTGCCAACTCTAGGGTCTCCCCAAATGGGCGATGAACTTATCATCTACCTCACCACATCTAATGACACAGTATCCTCCATCCTCGTTAAAGAGGACAGTGCAAAACAATGGCCAGTCTACTATACAAGTCACACCTTACGAGGTGCTGAAATCATTTACCCACCACTACAAAAGATAGTTTATGCCTCGATTTTTGCCGCTCGAAAGCTGCGGGCACATTTCCAAGCCCACACAATCATCGTCAGGACAGATTTACCAATCAGAGAAATCTTGAACCGACCCAAACACAACGGTCGCCTTGCCCGATGGTGTATTAAGCTAAGTGAGTATGACATTAAGTTCGAACCTCGGCGGGCAATCAAAGCTCAGTCCTTGGCCGATTTTATGGCCGAACTATCCATCTACCTCCTTGAACAGGGCCCCTCAAGGTTACCACCAACAGATCCAGAGCCCCCTGAGTGGGATATGTTCATAGATGGTTCATCGAGAACGAATCACCCAAGAGAAGGCATCCATATCAAAGGCCCACAAGACATGCAAACCAGCCTACGTGTTGCCTTTCAATTCCTCTTTACAAACAACGTGGCAGAATAAGAAACACTCGTATCCGGGTTGAAAACGACACTCAAAGCCGGACTACGACGCTTAACAGTCCACAGTGACTCCCAAATCGTAGTGGGACAAGTAACGGGGACAACTGACTATACGACCTAACTCTGTTGAGGTACCTCAACTTCATCAAAAACCTGCAAAATCAGTCCGAACAATTGAATATCAACAAGATCCCAAGAGAGCAAAACACTAAGGTGGGTAAACTGTCTAAACGGAGGATGTAATCTACCCTCGAAACAATGGCAAAGCTATCCATAAGCAGCATACATGTCATCGACTGATGTGAACCTCCGGGGCAGGTTCACCTCATCCGACGGATCTAGCTTGCGGGAGCTCCAAAAGGGGGCGAAAATGGTAGAAGTGGCTCTCTCCCACCTCAATCCTCAAATGGAAGGCTATATGAGAGTTCGTTGTCAGGGTCGAAGGTTGTGGATTGAGCACCTCCTCGCTCTGGCTGTCGAGGCAATACTCGATTTCATCCTTGAGGGCTGAGAATGGTGCCTCAAGAGCCGGAGATAGAGAAGATAGAAGTGAGAGCCATAAAAGGCTTGAGGTATGAATCCTCTCAAGCTTTCATGAAAATTGGTTCTATCTTACAAATGAGAAACTAGCCTCCTTTTATAGATGAAGGAGGAAAAGGTGAGATCATGGGGGGTATGGGGTTACATGATGGGAATGGGTGTGAGGGATGTGACTAGGAGACCATGAACATAAAATTAAGGGATGTGAAGGGAGGAGTGGGTGATGGAATTGTATGCTACCTACTCCTACTTCCCATTTCTTTCATAAAATACATTTATGGAGAAATGAAGGGAATTTACAAAATATCCCATAAATTGATAATTAAAAGTTTGAAAAAGTCAACAATGGTGGCTTAGGTGGTTGTCGGATTATGGTGGCACGTGGAGATTGTGGCGGTGCGTGGAGGAGATTGGCTCGAGTGTGGCGGCGTGTGGCAGCGGGTGTGGCTCCCAAAACATGGTTGACAACCAACCTTGAAGTTCTAGAGACTTGGGCTGCTCCGTGGGACTCCGGGATGGATGGTGGTGGCGCGTGGGCGCGTGGAAGACACTTGAGGGTGCGCTGACCGTCGTGGCTCCTGTTTCCTCAACAAAATGAGCTTCAAAAAGTGATCCATCTCCTTTGATCTTCAAGTTTGCATCCGGAGTGAATCAGAGCTCCTGAGGATCATATCATACTCTCTCTCTTCAAAGGATTCATCCTCGAATCCATGGTGAAAGATCTTCCCATTTCAAGAAAATCAAATTACATAAAAAGAAAAAAGTTACAGGGATAACAAGGAGGGAATTGTAAAGGTTGAGCATCAAGCACCTCCCTGCTCACGTTACAAGGCAATACCTGATTTCTGCTCACAGAATAGGGAAACTTTATTTTTGAACACCAAACACCCCACTTCTCAAATGAAGAGCAGTACCTGATTCAGTTCTCCAACGGGGTGCCTCTTACTGTTTCTTCACAACTCCAGGAAAAGAAATCACAGTGGCAACAAAGGTATAGAGGCAGACTTGCTGAGGTTTTGCAGAATGGGTGGAGCCTTCTCTTCTTCTTCTCAACAATCCGGGAAAAGAAAACACAGAGGCAACGAAGTTGGAGCTTACCGAAGAGGAGAAGAATGGGCAAGTCCCTTTCTTCTACTTCTTGATGGCTCTGTGGAGAGAAGAAAACACAAATGAACTCCCTCAAGCAATATAGCTCTGATACCGATTGATATGAACCTCCGGGGTGACTTCACCTCATCTGACGGATCTAGCATGTGGGAGCTCCAAAAGCGGGCGGAAATGGTAGAAGTGGCTCTCTCCCACTTCAATCCTCAAATGGAAGGCAATAGAAGAGTTCATTGCCGGGGTCTTAGGTTGTGGATCGAGCACCTCCTCACTCTGGGTGTTGAGGCAATACTCGATTTCATCCTTGAGGGCCGAGAATGGCGCATCAAGAGCAGGAGAAGGAGAAGATAGAAATGAGAACCATAAAGGGATTGAGGTATAAATCCTCTCAAGCTTTCATTAAAATTGGTTATATGTTACAAATGAGAAAGTAGCCTCCTTTTATAGATGGAGGAAAATGTGAGATAATGGGGGGTATGGGGTTACATGATGGGAATGGGTGAGAGGGATGTGACTAAGAGACCATGAACCTAAAATTAAGGGATGTGAAGGGAGGAGTGGGTGATGGAATTGTATGCTACCTACTCCTTACGGTCACCCCGAGTGGGTTGGGACCGGGTGACCTGGGGCTCCGGTTCTGGCCTGCGGGTCACGTTTTTCGACGTTCAGACGGCTCCCGAGCCCTATCCGAGTATCATTTTGGCGAACCCTTCCGTATTTGAGGTCGTGTGGGTTCCCCGGACGTTTCCGCCGAAAATATTTTTCTGGCGCCGGGGGGTTGTCGGGGTCGCCTCGGGACGTACAGCGGGCTCGGTAGCGCTCTCGAGATCTCAGTTTGAGAAGCCGTTTGTAGTTTTGGAGTCGTGGAAACGTCCCAGTGGTGGTTGTGGAGTTTAATATTTGGGGCGGGACGTTTGGTTCCGGGCGACTCCCGGGGCTCGGGACGGGAATCCCGGGGCTCGGGATGGAAATTTTCTGACGGCGTTGGGGTAAGTTGTGTTATAATTTAAGATGGAATTTATGGGTATTTTTATAGAATTTTAGAGTGACGGAATTTCGGTTAAGGTTGACACGCTCGCACGTCGGGTTTTGGTTCGGGTTCAGCGAGCTCGGTAGGACACTCCGGAATGGTAAATGAACTTTTGAAAAATGTTCTGTGAATGTTATAATATTCTGAAGATTGTGTCCGAATTTCATTAATTTTGGAATTCGGTAATTATTTTTGGGCAAAAAGAATTGGAACTTTCGGAAAAATTGGGAGTTGAATTGTGTTTGGTCACAAAATGAAAATTATGGAGCATGGGCAGCAGCCCACTTTCGGCTGAATGGAGAAGGGATAAGGGACACTTGTCCCTTTATGATTTAAGAGGAAAAAGAAAGGATATTATATAAGGGTTTTTTTTATTTCATTAAAGGATATAATTTCATTTTCTTCTTCTTCTTCCTTCTTCTTCTTCATCCGCCATTTTCTTTCTTCTTCAAGCTCCTTGGTGTTCATCATCTTTGGCTGGAATTCAACAAGGAATTGGCTCCAAACAATGGTAAGCTTCCATCCTTCTTCTCTTTTCAAGTTGATAACATGATATGGTGAAGAAAAGAGAGCAAATTTGAGAATTTATGGTTGTTCTTCACTATAAGCTAGAGTGATCCTCTCCCTCCCATCTTTTAGTATGTTGTTCTTGGGCTTGAGGGGAGTAAGAATCTATGGTTAGATTTTGGAAAAACTCCATGGAAGGAGGAAACCTAGAGGTGCCGAAATGTTGATGAATTTTCCAAAATTGTGTGTGTTTGTGTTCTTGAATCATGCTTCAAGTATGTTGTTCCTAGCATGATTCTAAGACAATCTATGGTTTCAATTTGAAGGAAAACATGTTGGGTAGAAAACCCCTCTTTAGGCCGAAATCTTCATGCTAAGGTTCTTGTTAATTTTGGTTGTTTAAGTGGAATTGGTTAGTAATCTTGCTTAAGAATTGTAATTGGTGATTAAAGAGTACAAATGGAACTTTGTTTGGATTGAAATGGAAGATGGGTGAGGAATACCTCTTTTGGCCGAATTGTGTAGAAAGGGGTTTGTGGATTTTGATGCAATTGGTTAGTAATGTTGGTTAAGAAATGAAATTGATGATTAGTGTGATTAATTAGAAGCTTGAATGGTTTGATTTGGAGGTGTGGTGAAAAATTGGTTAAGGGTCAAAATGTTCAAGTGAAACTTTTTCCATGATAAGGTTGTGCATTGGTTGGTTTGAATCCTAAATTGCTATTGTGTATGGAAATAGGTTCATGATGGTGTTTGAAACATCATTTTCGGACAACGGTGGGAAAAGTTAGGTTTATGCGGGTTTTCTGGAAAGGCGTCCGGAATGTGGGTTTAAGGGTTGGAATGGGTTTAGTGGTGTATGATTAACAATGTTCAGGCTCGGTTTGTAAAACCGAGCTTCGTGGAATTTTCCGGAAAGTGCGGGTTTGTGCGGAAATTTCTTTCTCGGAGTTATTTGGATGTGTTCGACTCAACAATGGTTATCCACTTGATTCTACGTTAGTGGAGTAGCGTGGAACCATAGGAGTCAAGTTTGGCGTTTCGGGTCGGGTGCAGGGGTTTCACAAGTTTTGGGCTGCGGGGCAGCGCTTCTGAGGTAAGGGCTTAATTTGGTAAAATGTACGTTTGTTCTGCTCCATGAATGTTATCAGGTATGATATCTCTGCTGTATTTGTATGTTTTATTTATATGTTCTGATTCTGTGGCGAGACCCGTATGGTTGGAGAGACCACGGGTACTCCTTGGTTCTGTTCTGTGTATCCGCACCGGGAGTGCCGATACTTCTGTTCTGTGACCCTACGACAGTTTGGGGATCGCGACCCCACCGGTACCGTGCTATCTGCTCTGCTCGACCTGTATATTCGACCTCTGTTGAGGGCTGTCGTAGCGGGTCGTTCTGGCGGTTGGACCGCATGCGATGGTTTATGATTCACTACATGCTTTATGTTCGTATGCATATGTATATGTTGTGTTATTCTGTTTTGCAGGTTCAGATTGTTGCCCTGTGGGCAAACTGCACTTTTGCCTTAAGCCCTTCGGGTCCTTTCGAGGACTCACCCTTTCTTTTGTTTACACCTTTCAGGTTGTTCTGAAAAGCAATTGGCGGAATAGAGATCCGCAGTGCTTTCGGATTTCTTGGGTTTCAGCAGCAGCAGCAGTACCACGGGCGGAAAATCTCCTGAGTGAGAAAGTTCCGATTCCGCACAATAGGTATATATATAGGTTTTGGTTTAATGGCTCTGTAGCTGTAGCTGCATGCATGTAGTTTAGATCATGTATTTGTATAAGACGTATAATCTGAGACATACTCGCCTTTATTGTCTTCTCGAGTCGAGGCGGAGCCCGACTTGCTTATATTGGAGTTGTGGTTATATCATGGATTTTGGTGTTTCTGTGTTGTGGCGATGTTTGATGTTTGACACCATGAACTGCATGTTTGGTAGAAGTTGGATTTTTCTAGTATGCTTGCCTTGAATGAGTATCTGGGTTGCTAGTTGCCACTTGGCTATTTGTTATTTGAGCTCGATGCTCCGCTGCCGCGCTTTCCGCCGTAGGTTCCGGTTCTCGACGTCGCGGCCGGCTCCGCCTCCGCAACCGGGCGGGGTGGCTGTGACAAGTTGGTATCAGAGCAGGTCGGGTCGGAATGACCCAAAAGGTAAAGTATGTTTGGTTTTGATATGAAATGTGGAAGGCAAGTATACAAGTCCGAGGGTGGACTTTTGGAGTAAGTTAAGTCTGTTCATGGTTAAGTACCTGCGGAAGATGACTTCGAAGTGCGAGCCACTGGTTCTACGTTTCATTCTGGGGCGGTTCTGTTCGGAGACTGGCCACCTCCTTATTTGAACCACCTTGGAATGGGTGTGGAGCAGCGGGCGGTTCTTTGAAGCATTTTTGAAGGTTTAGAAGTTGGACTTGGTATGATCCGGTACTTAAATTCATTGTTTGGTATATGGTGCGGTTCTGTGATATGAACATGAACTGATTCTGTGTTTGAGGATTTGATATTTGGTTGTCTGATCCTAAAATGAATTTCCGCATCATGCATTGCATTACACTACAGAGCCTTAGAATACTGCTGCTGGCTTTTGGATAGATGGGGAAGAGTTAGTTGATTTGGACTTTTGGATATGGGATAAGTTGGCTTTGGTTGGACTTGGTTTAAGGGAATGTTTACTACACGCGAACAGCGTGTTTTGGCATCGGAGGCGGGGACTGGAATCCCACACCTCCGAAGAATGGGATACGGGTTCAGCTTAACTCAGGCGTTGAACAATCACAATAATCACCCCGGGTTCTAGTAGTCACAGGGACCCTTTCTGCTTTGGTATTGGTGTTGGACTGTGCAGTGTCTTTGGGTACTTTACCGCCAAAGACAAAGAGTTCGGAGGCGGCAGTAGGCAGGGGAAGATCTGTTTATGCCACGGTAAGGGCATTTTGATTAGGTGGTGATAGCGAGACTTAAGCCACTGCTCGCCATAGTTTGGGATCGGTAAGTGAGTGACTCTGACAAGGGTGGTCACTGCGACACCTAGACTTCTCATCGGTCCTATTAACGACGAGGAGATCTGGGGCACCAGTCTGGCGAGGTCAGACTCTTGGAGAGGTTTTAGAGTTTGAACCCCCCCGAGGTTCAATGACCGAGAAGGGTCTGGGTAGTAGAGATTTGGTCTGCAGGAGTTGATAAACTCCTGGGGGAGGCTACATTTTCCACTAGCAGTGCAGTGGGGATGTAGCCAGAAATCTGTGTCAGGCACAATTGATGAGTTTCATCAGGGAGACAGGACAGTCGGAGAGTATGAGTGAGAGTTTGATCGGTTGGTTTGCTACGTACCGTAGTACTATGGAATGGAAGAATAGAAGGCTAAGAGGTTTATTCGTTGACTGCGCCCGAGTTCAGGTGGGTTTTGAGACCTTTAGACATTACTTTGTTTCGGGAAGCGGTTATTGGGCTCAACTCCTCGAGCAAGAGGAGGTTGAGAGTCGCTTCACCTTGCAATGAGGTTAAGGGCTCCACACAGCAGGGACCCCGGCAGATTTCTGGACGCCAAATAGGCACGGGCAGTTTTGTAGAGGTAGAGGGAGAGCACCACCGGCACGATCTTATCCGATTTGCAGTAGGTATCATTCCGGTTGAATTTGTTATCGGCAGGAGGGCCGATGTTTACGTTGCAGGTCTGACACTCTTTGGGTACGGTATTGCCCTCTTATTGTAGGGCAGGGGTCAGCAGGAAGTTCTGTAAGGTACTATATTTCCGAATGAGATACCGGTTCATGCGTTATTTGATACAGGAGCATTTGTTCCCATTGTAACACCGAAATGTGTTACATTTCTGTATCTGTCTGTTAGTACCTTGCCTCAAACGCATTTAGTAAAAACTGCAGGAAGTCAGTTTCTGTTTTCCAATGGGATGGTTCGGGGTTGTACGATATCTGCAGGCGGACATGATAGTATCGAATCTGTTGGTTTTAGACACGCCGGACTATGATGTTATTCTTGGAATGGACTGGCTATCCAAGAACTCTGTGCACGTTGATTGTGCAACCCGTACTATTATGGTTTCGGAGAGGTACTACCTCTCACGACTCCGATTGGTTTGACTATCGCACAAAGACACGAGAAGGAGCTACTGATTCGGATCAGCCGTCGATAGTTGGTGTAGGGAATGCTATGATCTGAATGAAGCTGGTATTAGGTTGAAGTTGGATGGTTTACCGTTGGTTCGAGATTTTCCGCAGGCATTTCCGGAGGAGTTGCCCGGATTACCATAAGAGCGGGGAATTGTGTTTGACATCCACCTGCAGTCAGGTACTGCTCCGATATCTATTCCTCCTTATCGGATGCCTATTTCTGAGATGCAGGAGTAGAAGAAGCAACTGGAGGAATTACAAAGAAAAGAGTTTCGTCCGACCGAGCACTTCAGCGTGGGGTGCTCTGGTTTTGTTTGTTAAGAAGAATGATGGGACACTCTGACTTTGTATTGATTACAGACGGTTGAATGCTCTTATCGTGAAGAACAAGTATCCGTTGCCGAGGATTGACGATCTTTTTGATCAACTTCAGGGTTCGAGGGTTTTCTCAAAGATTGATCTCCGATCTGGACACTTCCAGTTTAGGGTGAAGGGTGAGGACATACCTAAGACTGTTTTCCGCACCCGGTATGGAAACTTTGAGGTTACGGTCATGCCATTCGGGCTGACCGATGCTCCGGTAGCATTCTTGGATCTGATGCATCGGGTGTTCCGACCGTACTTGGACTCATTTCTGGTGGTTTTATTGATGATATTCTGATATATTCTCGGGATGAGGATTCGCATCGGGATCATCTGAGGGTAGTTCTGCAGATACCTTGGGAACATCAGCTTTATGCTAAATTCTCAAGGTGGGAGTTCTGGATTCGGGAAGTCACTTTTCTGGGACACGTTATTTCTGAGCATGGTCTGTCTGTGGATCCAGAGAAGGTGAGGGCAGTTCGGGACTGGAAACAACCTACCACGGTACGGGAGATTAGGAGCTTCCTGGGGTTAGTAGGATATTATCTGAGGTTTGTACTGGGATTTTCTATTCTGGCATCTCCGCTTATGCAGTTGACTAAGAAGGGTCAACTGTATATCCGGTCTGATAAGTGTGAGCAGAATTTTCAGAAGTTGAGGCGGTAGTTGACTAACGCTCCGATTCTCGACTCTTTCAGATCCGATCTTACCGTATGTGGTTTATACGGATGCTTCCACGTCTGGTTTGGGATGTGTGTTGATGCAGAGCGTTTTGTGGTAGCTTATGGGTCGAGGCAGCTGCGACCGCATGAGCTGAACTGATTGGCACATGATCTGGAGTTGGCTATAGTAATTTATGCGCTGAAACATTGGAATCAATATCTGTTTGGTAATAAATTTCAGATTCTTACCGACCATAAGAGTCTGAAATATCTGTTTACGCAAAAGGAGCTTAATTTGAGGCAGCATAGATGGCTCGAATACATTAAGGACTATGGTTGCTGTATCGAGTACATCTCTGGCAAGGGCAACACGGTTGCCGATGCACTGAGCAGGAAGTATACCGGGTTAGTTAAGGGAGGAAATGTTGGGGACTGATCTGAGGAGAGAGATTTGACGTGCCTTTGGCACAGGGGGCAGCTCTGGGAGCGTGCTCAGGTTATTACACTTACCATACATTCTGAGTGGCTTGATAGGATGCGCGAAGCGCAAGGTAGAGATCTGGTATTGAAGAAGTTATCTGGGGAAGATAAGGGTTTATTATTACCGACGTTTCAAGATAGGCAAGGATTGCTATACTTCCGAGACCGCCTTTATGTACCGAGAGGATCGGGAGTTCGGAATGAGATTTTAGAGGAGGCACACTCGAGCGGTTAGAGCATCAGAAACCGGCAGGGACACTGCAGACTTTGCCCATTCCAGTTCGGGAGTGGGGCAATGTTACTATGGACTTTCTGACTGCACTGCCCCTGACACGGTCTCGCCATGATGTTATCTGGGTTTTTGTGGATCGGCTGATAAAGTGCGCACACTTTCTGCTTATTCGGGTCACAGACCCTCTGGAGAAGCTTGCCCGGCTTTACATCAGGGAGATTGTACGTTTACATGGAGTACCAGACTCCATTGTATCTGACCGTGATCCGCGTTTTACAGCACGGTTCTGGATTGCTTTTCATGAAGCATTGGGCACGCGACTCCATCTGAGTACAGCTTATCACCCACAGACGGACGGGCAGTCGGAGCGGGTGATTCTGATATCGGAGGATATGTTGCGAATCTGTATTTTGGATTTTGGAGGAGTTTGGGACTAGTAGTTGCTTTGATAGAGTTCTCGTACAACAACAGCTTCCAGACTACGATTGGCATGGCACCATATGAAGCGTTGTACGGGAGGAGGTGTACGACACCATACTGTTGGACAGATGCGTCTGATGGGGTTAAGCTGGGACCCGAGCTTTTTGAGGAGTCTACGGCAAAGATCAGATTGTTACAGGCGCGGATTAAAACCGCGAACGACTGCACCACTGTTTGTACGAACCGTCGCCGTAGGGCTCTGGAATCGAGTTTGGTGATAGAATTAGACTGGAGGTAGCGCCGATCAGAGGGATAGTAAGATTTGTTAGGCGGGGCAAGTTACCCCGAATTTTATCGGTTCTCATGAGTTACCCGAGTAAGTTATTAGGTTGGCCTTACCCCCACTACATTTTCTGTTTTATGTGGTATCTTCCAGGATAGCCTGTTGTGGATCGGTTAGATTTAGGTTCGGTACTGTCTGGGGTTGTCTGGTAGAAATACCGGCAACTGACTCGGGGTGCAATAAGATGCACCCGGAGGGTGGGACGCCGTGAGGCTCTGTATGGTAGTCTAAACTACCACTCCCGCCGCACCAGTACGGTGGTCCGATTGTTCTGGGTTAGAGGAATGTTTATATTTTCTGGTTGGTAGCGACACCTGTCTGGTTGGTTCAGGCTACTCTTGGAGGACCAAGAGTTCTAAGGGGGGGAGAATGTTACGGTCACCCCGAGCGGGTTGCGACCGGGTGACCCGGGGCTCCGGTTTTGGCCTGCGGGTCACGTTTTTCGGCGTTCAGACGGCTCCCGAGCCCTATCCGAGTATCATTTTGGCGAACCCTTCCGTATTTGAGGTCGTGTGGGTCCCCCGGACGTTTCCGCCGAAAATATTTTTCTGGCGCCGGGGGGTTGTCGGGGTCGCCTCGGGACGTTCAGCGGGCTCGGTAGCGCTCTCGAGATCTCAGTTTGAGAAGCCGTTTGTAGTTTTGGAGTCGTGGAAACGTCCCGGTGGTGGTTGTGGAGTTTAATATTTGGGGCGGGACGTTCGGTTCCGGGCGACTCCCGGGGCTCGGGACGGGAATCCCGGGGCTCGGGATGGAAATTTTCTGACGGCTTTTGGGTAAGTTGTGTTATAATTTAAGATGGAATTTATGGGTATTTTTATAGAATTTTGGAGTGACGGAATTTCGGTTAAGGTTGACACGCTCGCACGTCGGGTTTTGGTTCGGGTTCAGCGAGCTCGGTAGGACACTCCGGAATGGTAAATGAACTTTTGAAAAATGTTCTGTGAATGTTATAATATTCTGAAGATTGTGTCCGAATTTCATTAATTTTGGAATTCGGTAATTATTTTTGGGCAAAAAGAATTGGAACTTTCGGAAAAATTGGGAGTTGAATTGTGTTTGGTCACAAAATGAAAATTATGGAGCATGGGCAGCAGCCCACTTTCGGCTGAATGGAGAAGGGATAAGGGACACTTGTCCCTTTATGATTTAAGAGGAAAAAGAAAGGATATTATATAAGGGTTTTTTTTATTTCATTAAAGGATATAATTTCATTTTCTTCTTCTTCTTCCTTCTTCTTCTTCATCCGCCATTTTCTTTCTTCTTCAAGCTCCTTGGTGTTCATCATCTTTGGCTGGAATTCAACAAGGAATTGGCTCCAAACAATGGTAAGCTTCCATCCTTCTTCTCTTTTCAAGTTGATAACATGATATGGTGAAGAAAAGAGAGCAAATTTGAGAATTTATGGTTGTTCTTCACTATAAGCTAGAGTGATCCTCTCCCTCCCATCTTTTAGTATGTTGTTCTTGGGCTTGAGGGGAGTAAGAATCTATGGTTAGATTTTGGAAAAACTCCATGGAAGGAGGAAACCTAGAGGTGCCGAAATGTTGATGAATTTTCCAAAATTGTGTGTGTTTGTGTTCTTGAATCATGCTTCAAGTATGTTGTTCCTAGCATGATTCTAAGACAATCTATGGTTTCAATTTGAAGGAAAACATGTTGGGTAGAAAACCCCTCTTTAGGCCGAAATCTTCATGCTAAGGTTCTTGTTAATTTTGGTTGTTTAAGTGGAATTGGTTAGTAATCTTGCTTAAGAATTGTAATTGGTGATTAAAGAGTACAAATGGAACTTTGTTTGGATTGAAATGGAAGATGGGTGAGGAATACCTCTTTTGGCCGAATTGTGTAGAAAGGGGTTTGTGGATTTTGATGCAATTGGTTAGAAATGTTGGTTAAGAAATGAAATTGATGATTAGTGTGATTAATTAGAAGCTTGAATGGTTTGATTTGGAGGTGTGGTGAAAAATTGGTTAAGGGTCAAAATGTTCAAGTGAAACTTTTTCCATGATAAGGTTGTGCATTGGTTGGTTTGAATCCTAAATTGCTATTGTGTATGGAAATAGGTTCATGATGGTGTTTGAAACATCATTTTCGGACAACGGTGGGAAAAGTTAGGTTTATGCGGGTTTTCCTGGAAAGGCGTCCGGAATGTGGGTTTAAGGGTTGGAATGGGTTTAGTGGTGTATGATTAACAATGTTCAGGCTCGGTTTGTAAAACCGAGCTTTCTGTGGAATTTTCCGGGAAAGTGCGGGTTTGTGCAGAAATTTCTTTCTGGAGTTATTTGGATGTGTTCTGACTCAACAATGGTTATCCAGCTTGATTCTACGTTAGTGGAGTAGCGTGGAACCATAGGAGTCAAGTTTGGCGTTTCGGGTCGGGAGCCGGGGTTTCACGAGTTTTGGGCTGCGGGGCAGCGCTTCTGAGGTAAGGGCTTAATTTGGTAAAATGTACGTTTGTTCTGCTCCATGAATGTTATCAGGTATGATATCTCTGCTGTATTTGTATGTTTCATTTATATGTTCTGATTCTGTGGCGAGACCCGTATGGTTGGAGAGACCACGGGTACTCCTTGGTTCTGTTCTGTGTATCCGCACCGGGAGTGCCGATACTTCTGTTCTGTGACCCTACGACAGTTTGGGGATCGCGACCCCAGCCGGTACCGTGCTATCTGTTCTGTTCTGATCTGTATATTCTGACCTCTGTTGAGGGCTGTCGTAACGGGTCGTTCTGGCGGTTGGACCGCATGCGATGGTTTATGATTCACTATATGCTTTATGTTCGTATGCATATGTATATGCTGTGTTATTCTGTTTTGCAGGTTCAGATTGTTGCCCTGTGGGCAAATTGCACTTTTGCCTTAAGCCCTTACTGGGTCCTTTCGAGGACTCACCCTTTCATTTGTTTACACCTTTCAGGTTGTTCTGAAAAGCAATTGGCGGAATAGAGATCCGCAGTGCTTTCGGATTTCTTGGGTTTCAGCAGCAGCAGTAGTACCACGGGCGGAAAATCTCCTGAGTGAGAAAGTTTCCGATTCCGCACAATAGGTATATATATAGGTTTTGGTTTAATGGCTCTGTAGCTGTAGCTATAGCTGTAGCTGCATGCATGTAGTTTGGATCATGTATTCGTATAAGACGTATAATCTGAGACATACTCTGCCGTTATTGTCTTCTGAGTCGAGGGCGGAGCCCCGACTTGCTTATATTGGAGTTGTGGTTATATCATGGATTTTGGTGTTTCTGTGTTGTGGCGATGTTTGATGTTTGACACCATGAACTGCATGTTTGGTAGAAGTTGGATTTTTCTAGTATGCTTGCCTTGAATGAGTATCTGGGTTGCTAGTTGCCACTTGGCTATTTGTTATTTGAGCTCGATGCTCCGCTGCCGCGCTTTCCGCCGTAGGTTCCGGTTCTCGACGTCGCGGCCGGCTCCGCCTCCGCAACCGGGCGGGGTGGCTGTGACAGCTCCTGGGCAGTTCAAATTTTGCATAGTAGCGGTTGACTACTTCACCAAATGGATCGAGGTCTGCCAAAGTCATCGAATATCTATGGCACTATCTCGTATCTCGATACTGATCACCGAAAGCCATAATAACATACAATGGGACCTAGTTCACGGGTACTAAGGTTAAGAACTAGGCCCACAGGATGAGCATCCAAATGCTTTATGCCCCTGTGGCTCGCCCACAATCAAATGGCCAAGTTGAAGTGACAAACAGAATAATCAAAGAGGGATTAAAAATGAGGTTCAATGATGCCAAAGGAAAATGGGTAGAAGAGATGATGGGTGACGAATCCACCAAAAATAAATTCCTACTCCTGCAAAACAATTACTTGTAGACAATGGTGAGTAAGGTCATATTCCACAGGGACTAGCCAAATTATCAAATCTGAATTTTAAACAAGAAAAATAAAATAGGGGATTTTTTTGTGTATTAATCTAAGATCTTGTAAGAAAATAAATAGCAACAAGACTAGTATAGAAAACTATCAATGAGCAAAATTCCAGCCAAGATATATCTTAGTATTGATTCATGTAAATTGATCCTTGAATTATCAAAAGATGTAAGTTTTCTCTTCAAATAAATTGGTTATAAATATTAACAAGCTCTAATATTCTACCTTCCCTTAGATTATACTTAAATGGAACAAGCTCTCCAATTAAACTTTATTTCACAATTAACCCTAAACAAGCTCTTAAGATTTAAATTGAAAATAACATTAAGAACTAGGAAAGCGACCAATTTCACCCAATAATACACAAACTTGATTATTTAGAGTGAATCAAATATTCCCATCAACATGCACTACAACGATACATTGCATCAAGTATGTCAATTTGCCTTTTTATTGAATCAAATAAAGAAAACGAATTTACTGACCTAAAAAGCTATATTCATTCAATCAAAACATGATGTCAATGATTTAATTAAATAAAATCTTAAGAATAGCAGAGAATACTCAAATACTTGAAAGACAAAATATTAAGAACATAATTATCACAATTTAATCATGAATCAAACCTTAATAATCTTGGCTAGAAGAGAGTAATTAGCCACGCATGGCTATAAAACAATCAAACGTAATAGAGAAATCAAAAGTAACTAATTATGAGAATAAAAATAAAGAGCTACTGCCTTATACGTCCTCTGTAGACAAAAGAAGCAAGGCTGCCTTCATCGTCCAAAATCTCCACTATTTATAACATAAGAGTAGCTTCTAAACCTAGTAAATAAAGGAATCCTTAATTAATTAGGACGGTGGTTTCCTACAGCTTTCAACCTAGTCATCCGCTTATGTTTCTACTTGCCAACCAAGTCTTCCTCATTATAGTCACATTTTGCTTCTTAGTCCAAAAGTTGATGTAGATTTGCATTCTAGCCCAAAATTCCTTTTGTCCAATTTATAAACCTAAAAATAAATAAGTGACAAAATCCAATCATTTTAATATCAATCCAATAACAAATAGGGAAAATTAATATAAAAATATATAGACCAAATTAGCTCTATCAGGAGTTACCCAGCGTCCTTTGGGATTACAGAACTACAACTCGAGGACCAACAGGAGAAACACCGTTCTCCCTTGTCTACGGCATGGACGCCCTACTCCTAATCTAGGTGGCCATCCCAACAATCAGGACTCTCTATTACGATGCCCCTCACAATGAAAGCAGTCTTCAAGCCCTCCTGGACTTAGTCGAGGATTTATGTGAGGGGCTAGACCCAAACTTATGGCCCTTCGACAGCGTCCTAACCTCGACCACAATGCAAAGGTTTGAGCTAAACAAGTCCATGTAGATGGAATGGCCTTGCTTAGGGCAGAACTATTGGGGTGCAACCCCGGTTACGGAACACTGCGCCCTAGTTGGGCCGGGCCATAGGTCGTACATGGTATCTACAAGCGAAAAGGCCATCAAGGCAAAATCCTCAAAAATTGTTATCACATGGACGACTTGCGACCCTACTATGTATAAGTTGTATGCTGCATATCAATAAATTCAAATTTTGACTCCATTCAAATTCCTATGGCGTTTTGCAAACCTTTCCACCAATATATTCAATGTTATTTTTCACCCTCCCAAAAAGAAAGGGACAAAAGCAACGCGAATCAAATGGACACAACATCAAACTCCATTAAAATAAACAATAACCGTACAAAATAAAGAAAGGGCACCCACAACATACTTGGGGAGTCCATCCTTCTAGGAAACATCTACGGGGGCCTTATGTACATTATTCTCCCTTGCACGATAAGGAAAAATGCTGTAAGGGAAGTCGGGCCCAATCTCTGCCTGGATCTCCCCCATTCAAACAGAGTGTCGTCATTAGGCTCTTCCACCTTCAAAACATCGATAGCTTGCAGGTCCAGTGTCTCGCCCATAACCTCAACCTGATGACGACACCTAAGAAACCCTCTGCAAACCGAATGCCCTCCCTGGCATTAGCCTCGACAATTGAGTCCGTCATCACATCAAGGGCTTTCTGAACCCGGCCAACTCGCTCCGCAATCGATTTCAAGAAATTGGGAGGATCAACCCTCTCGCCCTCACACAACACAATATTGAGGTATCCTCGATCTTGGAAAAGGCCACCAAGTCAGCCCCACTCGAGCAAGTAACCCTACCAAGGGTCGCTGCACAAGTCCCCAAATTGGACATAGCCCTCGAAGATAACTCCACAGGCTTTGAAGCTCTAGAAGATAGCTCCTCGATTAGCTTGTCCTTAAGATCTGCATGGATCTTGAATTGGGCAATCTGGGCTTCCCGGTCCTCGGCTACCTTACTCAGCTCATCAATTTCCTGCTTGTAGCCTTCACCCAAGAACTTCTGCTGAACAACGCTCAACTGAGCAATCTTCTCAGCCTCTTCGAGAAGCTTTACCCTGGTCTCCAGACCCTCGACTGTAAGGG
Source organism: Stellera chamaejasme (assembly GCA_024586325.1). Lineage (NCBI taxonomy): Eukaryota > Viridiplantae > Streptophyta > Magnoliopsida > Malvales > Thymelaeaceae > Stellera > Stellera chamaejasme. The sequence continues at coordinate 16,036,587 of CM044987.1, read as the reverse complement.
CATGAGTAGCCTTCTTGTCCTCTAGAACTTTATTCAGTGTGACCACCTCCGAATCCCTGACCTGTGGGGTTCTCTTCAGGCCCTCCACCTCATCCGAGGCCTTCGCCTTAGCCTCGAGGGCCTTCATCTAGTCCGCCGAAGACCTTTTATTACATTTATGTCCTGTACCGCCAATTCAATAACGCCGTACAACAGGGTGGTCGCCTGGAAAACAAAGTTCACTTGGAACATAAGCTCACATATAGTCAACAGATATTTTTACCTCTTAAAAGGGTACTTACAAAAGTCATAGTCTGGGACAAATTCTTCGACAACTCAACAGTCCCGTCAGTTATATAAGTCATAAAGTGGTGATCACGAGGGAGGAAAAAACCCTTTACCAACCTAAGCCTAACCTCCTCGTCATCTAGGAGAATCGACCTTTCCGTGATAAGGACATAACCAGGTCTCACACATCGTGTAGGTCCAAGCCTTTCCTTGCAAATGCACTGGCCCTCAATTCCCTTCGATGGTCCTCCAGATCTTGGGGACCATACTTCGGGTTCAGACCTTCCAGAGACTTCGGAACCTTCACAGGCATCCGTCTACTGCCTCCGCTTCTCCTTGGCTTGGCCATTAGTCCAGTGGGTGCCTCGACACCACAAATTGGTCTGGAAGGCTCATCACTGCTGGCCACCCTCTTATGATGCGCCACTATACGAAAATGATGCAACATAAAGACTTCTGGGAAAAACAATAATGCACATCATTTTTTTAGAAGAACGCTACTTCTGAATGAAGGAAAATAGATTCTTGACTTTCAAGATGACAGCCAAAATCTAGAGTACAAGAGTTTAAATGATTACATGAAGTATCGAGATAAGACCTGAATAATAATAATAATAATAATAAAGAGTTATATTGATGCGTTTTTGTTCTTGAATAATGCTCATTGTCTAAAACATGACGCTCACCTACAAACAGAAGATGCTTACAAGAATTATAATGATGCGCTAGAGAAGTATAATGATGCACCTTTATAATTAATATGATGCACCATTATGATGTAAACCGAGTACTCCACATTACTACTGGAAAAGGATGTGGACAATTAGGATGCACCCACAAGGCAGTATGATAAACCGTTAAAATAAATATGATGTACCATTATAATTTAAACCAAGTAGTCGACAATATTACTAACAAAGATGTAGACAATTATGATGCGTGCATAAGACAGTCTGATGCACCGATACAATGAAGATGATGCACTATTATGATGTAAACCAAATAGTCCATATTATTATAAGGAAGAATAATTATGATGCGCCCACGAGACAGTATGATACACCATTATAATCAATATGATGCACCGTTATGATTTCACACCATAACATAACATAGTAGTCGATGACATAAATTTCACACCATAAAAAAACATAGCAGATAGCACATAATGGCGCTTTAGAGGAATAATGATGCGTTACAAACATTAAATGATGATAAAAATATAAACAACAAAAAGAGAATGATGTGCCTTGAACGCATTATGATGCGCTCGGAAAACATAATGATGCGCTCTTAAAACTATATGATGACGTCAGAAAAACTTATGATGCACCTCAATAGAATTTTGATGTAATAGAGAGTTGTAGAAAAATAATGCACAAAACTACCACCTACTAAGCCATTTTGAAAATCTAAAAGTCATTGCATAAAAAGTTTTGAGTTTGGTGTAGTTAAACAATTAGCTACTCATTTTCAGTTTTGTGTAGATTAAGATTGTCTTTGGTCATCAACCCACTTGGGTCGGAGGGAGTATTATATTATAAGAATAGCTTCATTCTAATAGATTTGAGCATTATTTGTATCAGCTAATGGTTACATCATTTTTATAAACGGATGCATTGTAATAAGTCGAGAGCACAACATTAAGGTACATATAGACGCATCATTAATAAAATAAGTTTGTTCAACTGCAGATCTTCTTCTCTGCGATGAAATCGCGCGACGATAACCAACTCATTTCTGGCGGAGCTCTACTACCACGGTAACGTCGGTATATCACCTCCGGCTATTGGGTATAGTCGGGGGACGTCCGGTGATCCTATTTCTGGAGGCGTGGCAGCAGGTGCGGAGGCCTGGCGTCAAGCGAAGACAGAACAACAATGGATTAGGTTTTCATTAAGGTGTGATAATTTTGTAAATAATTGGGATGATGCTCACTTTAGCACACTTTAGGAGGTGCTCACTATATCCTAAGCCTTAATACTATTCCCTCCATCTCTTTTTAATAATTATGTTTAACTTTTGATATTTTGTTTGATTAAATTTTATACTTGCAAGAGTTTGTCAAAAGAATTTGAAAAAAAAATATTTTTAGAAACTAAAACATTAATCTATTTTTACTTTATAAAAAAGAAGTATATAGAGGGGTGTTTTTGTATTTTTCTTTTTAGAGTATTATGGGAGTGACATATGTACTTTTTTTAGGAGCGTGGTATAATTTGAGTGGCAATTTTTGTAATTATAAATTTGAAATGAGAACACTAACGTAAATGTACAAAAAAAACTGTTTACGGATTTATTTCATGAAAACTGGGATTTTTGTCTTCTATTAAATGATAAGATTTTGTAGATATCGTTTTCTCCGAAAATCACTCCATAAAAGATAATTACGTTTATTTCAAAAATGCCTTTGATGTGATTAATCACAACCGATTCAAATTTAGATTTTTCTTATCCAACAAGTTATTGATATTATATAGATACGACTAACTATTTTGAGATACAGTTTTCATAAGATATCTAACCTACCCAATCTACTATAAATATATGAGTTAGAATATCAATTCTATGTCTGATTGATGCTTCAATAATCATTCAAAGTCTATAAATTTACCTGTTGCGGCATTGTTCTTGTATTTAATTGAGGTAGTTATTTGCGTTTTCTTTCTTCTTTTTTCTTTTGGTTTTTGTGTTCGTCCAGCTATTTGTTTTTTTTTTACATTTACTTTTAAATTCCATTTTCTTGCATGTTTGAAGTGTGTTTTCCATTTCTTTTTGTTTTCATTTATAATTGGATTTGATTTTTGTTTATGTAGGTTTAGTAAAACAATGAAGGAGAGCTTCGAGTGTGATAACCAAAGGATGGTATCTGGTGGTACTGTTGCGGTTAGGGGTGTGTAGTGATTTGGTTCGAACCGAATAAATCGATGAACCGAACTGATTCGGTTTGACGATTCGGTTTATTCGGTCATGTGTGTCGGTTTCGGTTAAAAACCGAATGGTATTTGGGCGGTTTAATTCGGTTTCGGTTGTGGCATTCGGTTTATTCGGTCACCGAATAAACCGAATCCCAACCCAGCCGAAATTAGTAACCAGAGCCCAGACCAAGCCCATTACCCACTATTTTCTGTAACCATCCCGAGCCCCATTATCCATCCCGCCCCAAGCCCAAGTATAACCCAAACCCAACCCATACATAACTAACCCAACCCAACCCATAACATAACTAACCCAACCCATACATAACTAAACCAATTACATTTACCCAATCAATTCTCAGTTTAACCCTTCCCTTCCCCTAACCTGACGCTGCTGCTCGCCTCGCCTGCTCTGCTCCTGCTACTGCCGCTCTGCCTCTCCAGTCTCCAGCTCGCCCTTGCCTCCTTCCTGAGTCCTCCTCGCCGCGCCTCGCCCTTGCCTCCTCCTCGCCTCGCCGGCTCGCCCTTGGAACCTGACGCTGCTGCTGCTGGCCGCTCCTTGCCTCCTCCTCGCCTCACCTCGCCCTTGGAACCCATAACATATATGTTCGGTTTATTCGGCCGAAAACCGAACCAAACCGAAACCGATCGGTTTCGGTTTATTCGGTTTTATGGTCGAATTCGGTTTATTCGGTTATTTACCATCCACGACCGAAAACCGACCAAACCGATCAATTCGGTTCGGTTAAAACCAAACCGACCGAATACCCACTCCTAGTTGCGGTGGTGATCGGAATGAAACTGCTACCAAGACCTTATTTTTGGTGCAGAAAAAAGGAGAGAGTGGGCATGTGTAGTAATCACCTTATTTTTGGTTGGCATCACCCAGTTATAGGGTGATGTCAGGACTCTCCCCATGCTAGGGTAGAGTGTTTGGTAGGATTTTCCCCACTCTTGGACTGCTGACACCTGACTCCCAGGATTTTGGGGATTGGACGTAACTGCCAAACAGTGTTGGTCTGACAGCATTTGAGTGTGCTGAGTTGGGGTGTTAATTGGTCTTGGCCCATATCTGTCAGAGTCAAACCCATGATAGTATGGAATTTCCCGCCAATGCGTCGGTACGGGGCGCACCCACATACCGCATACGAGGAACCTCGTCGTATTTACGAGGAGAGTCCTTCGTAGCGATGATGTCATGTCGTGACGTCAGCATTGCGTTTGGAACGACCATACGACTATACGACGATCCTTGGGCCCATATATATCAGTATGTCCTCCTCCCACAACGGAGGATGGGTTGGGCCCCTATGCTCCGTTTTGTCTTTTATTGGGAAAGGCCCAAGAACTGTCCCACTCTTTTTTGGGCTGTGGCAGTTGTAAAAAACGGAAGTGATGTTTTGAATTTGTGCCGTTTGTAATTATGGGGGGAGTGGCGCAACTTTTCGCCTTCCCCCTATTTATACGCCAACCCACGTGGGGGACTCGGTTTCTCCAGCCTTTCACTTCTCTCGCTTCACTTTGTGCTTTCGGTGATTTTCGAAGGATTTTCCGGCGAGATTTGAAGAGTTTTCGTCGCGCAACATTCCGTTTTCGCTTCCACAAGTCGAATCGGTAAGAGGCATTTTCTGATTTCCTGTTTTTCGGCTGTGAATTTGGCAAATACATAGTTTCGTAGTGCCGCCGTTTGGGTTCTTGGGCTTAGGATTTTGATTTTCCAATTTGTGACTAATTTTGTAGATGGCTCCGAAGAATCCAAGTAACCCCGGCGTAGGTTCTGACATAGGGGAGTTGTGGCCCCGAACGTCACTGTCGGAGAAGAAATTGGCGGACATATTTAGAAACCACCATGTTTACACGAGGGTGGTTTGTGGGTTATCTCCGGTCGACGTGTTGAGGAAGGCGGGGATGGAGTTGAACAACGGGAGCTTAAGGGAGCAAACCATGGTGGTGTACGAGGTCCAGTTAAAAGCTGGACTGAGGCTCCCACTCTGCTCACTGTTGTTGCAACTGTGTGAAGGGTGAGGGGGGTTTGTCCTGGGCAGCTGGCCCCGAACGTGTTTACCACTATAAATGCGTTTATAGTGGCCTACTTTTTGGCGAGGACAGTAGCACTGCCAGAGGTGTTTCTGCAGTTCTACACGTTGAAGAGGCCCGTCGGCCACCCCTTCTACCAGCTTAACCCAGAGGAGGTTAAAGTGGGTAATAGGATGGTGAAGATCGGGGTTTTTTCCGACACCACCAGTTCGTGGGGAAGCTGGAAGAGCTCATTCTTCTTCATTATCAAGGAGGATAGTTGGGGGTTCCCTGCATACTTCATTAAGGAGAAGGATGCCAGGGTGTTTGTGAAGCCCTCTGTATGGGTGGGAAGTGAAGGGAAAAAGGTCATCGATACCCTGTGTGAATGGATCCGCGGTGTGATGAGGATCGAGGACTGCGATGGTGCATTTCCCTTCACTTTGTCGAGCATGGACGAGGTAGTGCTGAGGAGGGTACAGATCAGCAGAGCCTACAAGCTTGTGGGCCATGTGGACACATTGGAGAATTGGGTTGAGGGTCTGGATCAAGACCTAATCGAGTGCTTTGAAAGCTCTTTTAGGAACCCTCGACGTCAGTTGCTTTTTTTTGTTTTTCTTGCTTTTCTTAAGTCCACTGTTTGTGATTGTAGTTATAATCTGTTTTTTGGATTTGTCTTGCAGTTCCAATGACGAAGGTGAGTAACTTGTTTGCCAAGAAGAAGGACATGAGGGAGGCAGTCATTAAGAAAATGGCGGAGAAGTGCGTCGTAGAGCCCGTTCGAGGGGTCTACGAGGGGTCCTCTGAAGGTCCCTTGAAGGCCGAGGCTCCTCAAATGCCCGAGACGGTGGTGACAAAGGCACAACCGGTCAGCGTGGTTGTCCCACAAGTCGTCATCGAGAGCTCTGGTGACTCGGAAGAGCCAGGTCTTCGAAGAAAGAGGCCTCGAGTTGAAGGTACAGCTTTGTTCTGTTAAGTGTTGTTTACAGGTTTAGGAGATTATTTCTCACTGTCGAATCACTCATGCCTTTGTTTTGTGGGGGGTGGTGACTTGGACGTGTCTTCGAACAGCTGTCCTACCTCGGCGGTGGACAAGGGGAAAGGGTTGGCCCTTGCAGAGAAGCCTTTGAGCCCTACAAGAGGGTTCGGGGAGACTTTTGGGCTCTTGCCAGATGCTCGGAGGGCTGTTGTAGCTCCTCGAGCGGCCGTTAAGATGCCCTTGAGGATCCCCAAAACGCTTGAGGGAATCGACCCGAGGTACGAGCCCCAAGTGTTTGAGAATTTTCGGCGGGAGTCTCGGGCGAATGCCTTCAATCGCAGGGGTATAGACGTAATGGAGGCCTGGGACCCTGTCATGGGGCTAACCCGTAATGAGTCCTTCTTCCTCGACGGAGACGAGGTGAGACTGAAGATAGCAGAGGGTCTCATCCCCCCTCGAGATCGGCACTATGTGAAGCAGACACTCGAGGGGACCTTGGAGATGGCTAAAGATTTGTGCCAGAGCACGATTCGGGTAAGTGTCTTACTTCGATGCCTGTGTTTTTATTGATGGGGTCCGCGTATTGTTCTTTTTATGTGTTTCGTGCACAGGATGCCGGAGTGGCGTTCGGCCTGATTGAAAGGGCCGTTCAAGATGGAAAGATCATCGAGGACCTTCAGGCCAATGTAAAAAGTCTCGAGGCGGAGGCCAAAGCCTCTAAAGAAGTGGATAGCCTCAAGGAGGCCTTGGCACAGAAGGTGTCAGAGGTGGCCTCTGTAGCGACGTGGTTTTTGACAGGAGTCGCCATCAATCTTTTTCCTAGGTCGATTGGAAACCTGAAAATGGTTTACGGGAGATCTGGATTCGTTTGTCAGTTACGCTCAAAAAATCATAAATTTCCGAGCGCCCAAAATTGGTACCACAAGTGTTTTTTGATTTTTGCTTGATTTTAGGACATAAATAAAAAACAAAGATAAAGAATAACACTAAAAATAAAAGAAAAGGATTCTTAGTAATTTACATAGATAAGAAAACTAAAAATATCTTGAAAATAAAAATTAAAAATAATTTAGAATGGACATAATAACAAAAATATTAACTAAAACACAAAAAGGTTTAGGCCTAGTGCCCAAACTGTTACTTTTTAAACTTGTTGAAGATTGTTATGGTTGAATGGACATTAGTGTCTCAAATGAATCCTTAAAAGAAACTTAGGGGTCTAAGTGAGCTAAGGGAACAACTTGAGGGACTAAAGTAATAAAAAGTAATAATAAAACAGAAAAAAAGAAAACAAACAAAATACAACACGTACCTGCAGCTGCAGCTAGCTATTCGTGAGTGTGAATGAGGGAGAGAGAGAGAGAGAGGCTCGGGTTGTTGCTCCTGGGCTGCGTCGGCGGCGGAGAGCGGCGGCAATCCTCGAGGCGGCGAGTGGCGAGGCGAGTGGTGGTGGCCGGAACTCGAACGGAGGTCTGCAGCGGTGGATAGGACCGGGTCAAGCGACGGGTCGTTTGCGGGTCGAAAGGATCCGGTTCTTCAGGGTGAGGCCGACGCTTCTTGGCGGTGGGGACGGGTTGGAAATGGTGCGGCGGAGGCAGGGGACTCGATCGGCGGTGGTGGGACGACGAGTTACGGCCTGGAACGTCGACTTCGAGCGAGTTGGGCCGCCTAGCGGGTCAGTGGAGCGTCGCTGATTTCTTATGATTCCGGAGACTTCCGGCGGAGGAGACAGGGCCTCTAGCTTGCTGGCGATGTGACGGACCTGGGGGTATGAGTCGGAGGCAATTGGAGGAAGGAATCAAAGAGTTGGGTGGTGGATGCAAGCTTGCGGACGAACAACAACAGGAGAAGCTTTCTTTTTTTCTTTTGCTCAGTTTTTGATTGTGAATTCCCCCCCATAATGCTCATTTCTCCTTCAATTTATAGAGAGATTTGGAGCTTCTATTTGTCCAGGTTTCATCCTTTTGTTCAGTTACATGAAATTGGGAGTGAATTAAGGTGAATTGACAATGGAGAGGAGATGTGAGGGATGGCAGGCACATTTGCTGGAGCAAGCCAAGCATGCTCCTGCTGCTGATCTTCTCCTCTTTTTTTACTTTTTTTTCATTTTTTGTTAATTAAACATAACACATTTAAATTCTAGATAAAAAAACGAAAACACATAAAATAATAAAAATGATAGAAATGTGTAAATTAACGAAAATAATAAGAAATACGCGAAATGATGAAAATCACATAAAATGACAAAAAGTACATAAAATAATGCAAACGAGTAAAATCACATAAAATGATGAAAAATGACACAAAATCACATAAAATAACGGGAGTGACAAAAATACATAAAATAATAAATAAAAAATAAGGAAAAATAGCGAAAATCAAAGTCACGAACCTAAATTACTAGTCCGGACAAAATTAGGTATCAACAGCCTCGATGACGAAGGCCATGGAAGGGAAGGAGGCTGCACATTCTGCAGCCATGGAGGGCGTTCAACAGAAAGTTAAGGCCCTCGAGGAGGTGGTGGGCTCCAGCTTCGCTGACCTGGTGGCCTTCGCACAACTCGAAGACAAGATTGGTCTTGGGTTGTTCGAGGGCGAGAGTGCCGAGTCTCCAAACTTTTTGAATCCAATCTCAGAGAGGGTTGCCCGAGTGGAGAAGGCCTTCGAGGCATTGACTGACGACGTTGTAGAGGCAAAGGCAAATGAAGGCACCCGCTTCGCCGAGGGATTTCTACATTGTCGACACCAAGTGGAGTCAATGTTTGAGTCTCTGCAGCTGGGGGCGCTTGATGCTATGAAGGTGGAGGAGTCTTCTGAGGAAGCCTTTTCCGAGTAGGGTAGGTCTGGGCAAAGGTTAGAGGCTGAATTTCCTTATGAAATTCTGCCCGGTCACGTAATAGAAAATGCTGTAGACCCACCTCCGAACGATGAGGCCCCTAAGTAGTGTTTTAGGGATACTTGTAATTAAAACGTTGTTTTCAATTTACGAAGTAATGAATTTTGTTTTAGCGTTAACGTTGTGTGTTTGATCTAACAAAGTTAGTCGTGTAACACAAGGTTTTGAATTTTATTGATGTGAAACGTACAACTTATACGTAGTAAGGCTTCAAGTCGTCGACGTGGTAGTCGTTTTTAAGGACTTTGCCTTGGTGATCTTTCAATTTGTAGACGCCGTGCCTTTCTTTGTTGTGCACAACGTATGGTCCCGCCCATCCAGAACGGAGAGCTCCATGTCCAGGGTTGCGGCCCGATAATTCTGCCTTTAGCAAGGCCATACCCCCCACGTGAATCTACTTGGCTCGAACCTTAGCATTGTGGTCGAGGTTCACACGTTGTCGTAGGGCCATGAGACTGAGCCGAGCACCTTCGAGGAGTTCCTCAACGAGATCTTGGCGTGCTCGAAAGCCACTTTCGTTATGAGTGTCGTCGTAGTAGAGTGTTCTTACTGTTGGGACAGCCACCTTGATTGGTAATAGGGCTTCGGCACCGTAGACCAGTGAGAAGGGTGTTTCCCCTGTTGGTTCTCGAGTGGTGGTTCTGTAATCCCAGAGGACACTAGGTAATTCTTCTACTCATTTCCCTCTGGCGTCGTCGAGGCGCTTTTTAGCCCCTCTTTGATTGTGCGGTTTGTAACCTCCACTTGACCATTTGACTGTGGGTGGGCTACTGGGGTGTAGAGCATTTGTATGTTCATTTTGCTGGCCCAGTCCCTGAGTTTGGTGCTTGCGATTTGTGTTCCGTTATCTGTGATTATGGCTTTTGGCGTCCCGTAACGAGATACGAGGTCATGCCATAGGAAGTGTATGACCTTGGAGGAACTTATTGTCTTTAGTGGTTGAACTTCGACCCACTTGGTGAAGTAGTCGACTGCCACTATACAGAATTTAAACTGTCCTGGGGCTTTAGGAATTGGCCCTATGAGATCAAGGCCCCACAGCGCGAAAGGTATGAGATAGGTCTTCGTGACTGCCTTGTTTGAACGTTGTCGTTGGATGCGGGAGTTGAGTTGACACTTGTGGCAATTGCACACCATATCATGTGCATCCTTCCTTAATGTTGACCAATAATAGCCGAGGCATAAGCATTTGTGGGCTAAGGCATCAGAGCCAATGTGTGCTCCGCAAACCCCGGAGTGAACCTCGTTCAAGATGAACTGGGAGTCATCGAAGCTGATACACCTTTGTAAAGGGGCAGAATACCCTTTACGCCACAACGTTCCGTCTATGACCACATGGGGTGAGGATCGTGTCCTTATTTTCTTTTGGAACGCTGATGGGCCATCGACAATGCCTGATTGGAGATATTGGAGGATTGGATGCCTCCAGTCTGTTGTTGTGTTGGTTTCGATGGCGTGAATGGTGCTTATCGAAGGCCGCGCCAATGTTTCGAGGATGACGTATGTCCTACCTTTGGATAGCTTGTCAGCCTTGGTGTTTTGGTCCCTTGGGATCTTGTTGATATTCAACTGTTCGAATTGTCCTTGTAGGCTTTTGACGAGGCTTAGGTACCTCGAGAGAGTGGGATCTTTGCATTCATTCGTCCCCGTTACCTGGCTTACCACGAGTTGTGAGTCGCTGTGTACGGTCAGGAGTCGTAAGCCAGACTTGAGGGCTGTTTTCAGCCCCGATACGAGGGCCTCGTACTCTGCCACGTTATTGGTGACAGGAAACTGGAAAGCCACTCGTAGGTTAGCTTCCATACCGTGTGGGCCCTTTATGTGGATGCCCTCTCCTGGGTGATTTGTGTTGGATGAACCATCTACAAACATGTCTCATTCGGGGGGACTCAAGTCTGCTGGGGCAGTCCTCGTGGGTCCCTGCTCGAGGGGGTAGATGGACAGCTCGGCCATGAAGTCTGCCAAGGCTTAAGCTTTTATTGCCCGTCGTGGCTTAAACTTAATGTCGTACTCTGGTCGGTTTAGGATGTCTCTGATTGGAAAATCAGTTCTGACGATAATTGTGTGGGCTTGAAAATATGCCCGTACCTTTCTAGCGGCGACGATTAAAGAGTATATCGTCTTCTGAAGTGGAGGGTAGTTTACTTCAGCTCCTCGTAGAGTGTGACTCGTGTAATAGACAGGTCATTGTTGTGGATCTTCTTCTTTGACGAGTACTGAGGAAACCTTGTCATTCGAAGTGGCGAGGTAGATGAATAGCTCGTCTCCTAGTCGAGGACACTTCAGAGTTGGCAGATCTGAGAGGTGTCCCTTGATTTGTTCAAAGGCCGCTTGACACTCTGGTGTCCAAGCAAATGCCTTCTTCATGCGAAGCTGTTCGAAGAATGGTTTGCACTTGCCGCCAAGCTTCGATATGAAGCGCCCGAGGGCAACAATGCGCCCCGTCAGCTGTTGGATTTTCTTTATGCTTCTTGGTGGCACCATGTCGGTGATGGCGGATATCTTCTTTAGGTTGGCATCGATACCTCTTTCGGAAATCATATACCCGAGGAACTTTCCCGCCCCCACAAAGAAGGAGCATTTGGCGGGGTTGAGCCTCATGTTGTATCGCCGGAATGACTGGAATGTCTCTTCGAGATCTTGAAGATGGTCGTCGAAGGTCATACTTTTTACAATGACATCGTCGACATAAGCTTCGAGATTTCGGCCCATTTGATGGGCAAAGACTTTGTTCATTAAACGCTGGTATGTTGCTGCAGCGTTCTTCAGCCCGAATGGCATTCGAACGTAATAATATACGTCGTCGGCTAATGTGAATGTCGTTTTGAGGACGTCGTTCGAGTCCATGTAGATTTGATGGTAGCCACTTTTAGCGTCCATGAATGATAAATACTTGTATTTGCAAGTGGCATCAACGAGTTGGTCGATGACTGGTAGTGGATACGGGTCTTTGGGACAATGCCTGTTGAGGCCCGTAAAGTCGGCCTTACGACGGAGTTCCCTGCTAGTTTTGTCAGCTAATACTATGTTAGCGAGCCACTCGGAGTACTGAATTTCTTTTATTATTCCAGCATCGAGGAGTTTGGAAACCTCCTCTTTTACAAATAGTTTTTTGGAGGGTGTCATACCCCTCTTCTTTTGTTTAATCGGCTAGGAATCCGGAAACACATTGAGCTTGTGGGTGATAATGCTGGGGTCGACTCCTGGCAAATCCTTCATCTCCCACGCAAAGACGTCCAAGTTGGCCTCGAGGAGGTGGATGAGGCTCACCTTCTCCTTTTGTTTGAGATCTTTGCCGATCTTAAACTTTTTGCCAGGGATGACTTCAACCTCGGCGGTGACGTCACTAAGACGTGGTTGGTCTTCTGGATCCATCGGGTCATCAATGGCCTTCGAGGTCTGCGGGTCCGTGGTGGCACTTAAAGAGGCCACATAATTTGTCCTGGAGGTCCGCTGGTCGATGTATATGTGCGCGTCCCCTCGAGGTGTTGTAAAAGTGATGGTGAGGGAACGAATGTCGCACCGCATATGGAAATTGACCTGGCTTGGTCGGCCGATGGCGTTATAGGTTGAGGGGACCTCGAGGACCAAGAACTCTGTCAAGATGGAGTGGCAGTCAAACGTGTTGAACTGCATATCCCTTATCAACATGAGAGGCAGATTGACGACCCCCATTGTTGGGACAATGTCCCGGCCAATACCAAATGTGGGGCCGGAGCTTTTCTTGACTGCGGACATGTGTACCCTGAGCTTGTCGAGCATGTCCTTGAAGATGACACTAGTGTTAGCACCAGTATCAATGTACACCCTGTTGGTGTCGTAACCCGCGATCCGTGCAGTGGTCATCAGTACGGGAAAACGACTTTGGCCCCGTTGGGGCGGTAAATGACGTTCTCCTCCAGGTGGTCGAGTTGTAAGATTTCCCTTGCATAACGCTTTCTGGAGGAGGCGCCTTCCGATTTTGTGAGCACATGAATTGTGGCCACTGGGGGTTGGCGGTAGGAACTGCCTTAGAGGGCTGTTTTGTCGACGACGCGTCTTGTCGACAATGTTTTAATTACAAGTATCCCCAAAACACTACTTCGGGGCCTCATCATTCGGAGGTGGGTCTACAACATTTCTATTACGTGACTGGGCAGAATTTCATAAGGAAATTCAACCCCTAAGCTCTGCCCAGACCTACCCCACTCGAACAAGGCTTCCTCAGAAGGCACTTCCACCTTCATAGCATCAAGCGCCCCCAGCTGCAGAGACTCAAACACTGACTCCACTTGGTGTCGACAACGTAGAAATCCCTCAGCGAAGCGGGTGCCTTCATTTGCCTTCGCCTCTACGACGTCATCGGTCAATGCCTCGAAGGCCTTCTCCACTCGGGCAGCCCTCTCTGAGATTGGCTTCAAAAAGTTTGGAGGCTCGGCACTCTCGCCCTCAAACAACCCAAGACCAATCTTATCTTCGAGTTATGCGAAGGCCACCAGGTCAGCGAAGCTGGAGCCCACAACCTCCCCGAGGGTCGTGGCACAGGTGCTAAAATTGGTCACCACCCTCGAGGATAGCTCCTCGGCCTTCGCTGCTCGAAGAGATAGCTCCTCGATGAGCTTATCTTTCTCCTCGTTACCGTCCTTGAGCTGGCGGATGAGGGTCTCCTGATTCTGGATCACCCCAGACATCTATTCAATCTCTAACTTGCACCATTCGCCCAGAGCCTTTTCTTCAAGGAAACGGGCTTTAAAGGCCTTCTTGCTCTCCTCGAGGGCCTTCACCTTCTGTTGAATGCCCTCCATGGCTGCAGAATGTGCAGCCTCCTTCCCTTCCATGGCCTTCGTCATCGAGGCCACCTCTGACACCTTCTGTGCCAAGGCCTCCTTCAGGCTATCCACTTCTTTAGAGGCTTTGGCCTCCGCCTCGAGGCTTTTCACCTTAGCCTGAAGGTCCTCGATGATCTTTCCATCTTGAACGGCCCTTTCAATTAGGCCAAACACCACTCCGGCATCCTGTAAATTAAAAGCACAAAAAATATAAGAAGGACAATACGTGGATCTCATCAATAAAAACATAGGCATCGAAGAAAGGCACTTAGCCGAATCGCGCTCTGGCACAAATCTTTGGCCATCTCCAGGGTCCCCTCAAGTGTATGCTTCACATAATGCCAGTGTCGAGGAAGGAGGAGACCCTCTGCTATCCTCAGTCTCACCTCGTCCCCGTCGAAGAAGAGGAACTCATTACGGGTTAGCCCCATGACAGGGTCTCAGGCCTCCCTTATGTCTATGCCCCTACGATTGAAGGCCTTCGCCCGAGACTCCCGCCAAAAATCCTCAAACACTTGGGGCTCGTACCTCAGGTCGATTCCTTCAAGCGTCTTGGGGATCCTCAGGGGCATCTTAACGGCCGCTCGAGGAGCCACAACAGCCCTCCGAGGCTACTCTGCAACGGCCAACCCTTTCCCCTTGTCCACCGCCGGGGTGGGACAGCTGTCCGAAGACACGTCCAAGTCGCCACCCACTACAAAACAAAAAGCATGAGTGATTCGACAGTAAGAAATAATCTCCTGAACCTATAAACAACACTTAACAGAACAGAGCTGTACCTTCAACTCGAGGCCTCTTTCTTCGAAGACCTGGCTGTTCTGAGTCGCCAGAGCTCTCGATGACCACTTGAGGGGCTACCACGCTGACCGGTTGCGCCTTTGTCACCACCGCCTCCGGCATTTGAGGAGCCTCGGCCTTCGAGGGACCTTTAGAGGACCCCTCGTAGACCCCTCGAACGAGCTCTACGGCGCACTTCTCCGCCAATTTCTTAATGACGGCCTCCCTCAGGTCCTTCTTCTTGGAAAACAAGTTGCTCACCTTCATCATTGGAATTGCAAGGCAAATCCAAAAAACAGATTATAACTACAATCACAAACAGGGGACTTAACAAAAGAAAGAAAATCAAGAAAAACAAAAAAAAGCAACTGACGTCGAGGGTTCCTAAAAGAGCTTTCAAAACGCTCGATTAGGTCTCCATCCAGACCCTCAACCCAATTCTCCAATATGTCCACATGGCCCACAAGCTTGTAGGCCCTATTGATCTGTACCCTCCTCAGCACTACCTCGTCCATGCTCGACAGAGTGAAGGGAAACGCAGCATCGCAATCCTCGAAACTCATCACTGCGCAGATCCATTCACACAGGGTATCGAGAACCTTTTTTCCTTCACTCCCCGCCCATACAGAGGGCTTCACAGACACCCTGGCATCCTTCTTCTTAATGAAGTATGCAGGGAACCCCCAACTATCCTCCTTTAGGATGAATAAGAATGAGCTCTTCCAGCTTCCCCACGAACTGGTGGTGTCGACAAAAACCCCGATCTTCACCATCCTATTACCCACTTTAACCTCCTCGGGGGTAAGCTGGTAGAAGGTGGTGGCGGATCGGTGCGCATGACCGCCACGTTCCGATTTGACTGACGAGTTCTGAGATTAACCGACGTCATTAGGTCGATTTTGTGCGCTAGGGCACGTTTGTCGAGAAATAGAGAGGTCCTCTGATGTTCTTTTGACGAATCGCGTTCAGTGGTAGTAAAACGTTACCCTTTTAGGTATGAATAGTGAATGTATTTATAGTCCAGGGTTTTAGTGGCATTATCGTAATATCTTAATATAATGTTATTGTACATGTGCTCTATATGTCCGGGTATGTTTCTCCGGGAATGTCCAATGTGTTGTTCGGGTGGATGTCTATTAAGTCCGGGAATGTTCAATTACGTTCTAGTTGCCACTTAAGTTTTTAATGGGGCCCTTATTTTGGGCTTATGAGTGGGACTTTTATTAGGCCTTTTGTGCATACTGGGCCTGACGGCCATCAAGTCCCCCCTCAGCCCTTTTGGCCGACTAGGAGGAGTCCAAAGTTCTTTTCTTTAGGGACCGTGTCATGGTTGGGCAACCTGCTTTCTTCATGCTAACTTCTTTGTTCGGGCATGTAAATCCTCTTTCTCGGGACACTGTTCGGGACAATGTTCGGGTAAGCGTGGCCTTCTGTTGAGAACGTTTGTTCGGGCATTTGAAAAAATATATATCCCGGACTGTAATGTCCGGGCTTTTGAATCGTTTCCCGTACTATAATGTTCGGGAAATTGAAGATGTGGAGTCCTCCTGTCCTGAACAACGTTCGGGCTTTTGAATCGTTTCCCGTACTAAAATGTTCGAGAAACTGAGGATGTGGAGTCCTCCTTCTGTCCTGAACAATGTTCGGGCTTCTGAATCGTTTCCCGTATTATAACGTTCGGGAAACTGAGGATGTGGAGTCCTCCTTCTGTCCTGAACAATGTTCGGGCTTTTGAATCGTTTCCCGTACTATAATGTTCGGGAAACTGAGGATGTGGAGTCCTCCTTCTGTCCTGAACAACATTCGGGCTTTTGAATCGTTTCCCGTACTATAATGTTCGGGAAACTGAGGATGTGGAGTCCCCCTTCTGTCCTGAACAACGTTCGGGCTTTTGAATCGTTTCCCGTACTATAATGGTCGGGAAACTGAGGATGTGGAGTCCTCCTTCTGTCCTGAACAACGTTCGGGCTTTTGAATCGTTTCCCGTACTATAATGGTCGGGAAACTGAGGATGTGGAGTCCTCCTTCTGTCCTAAACAACGTTCGGGCTTTTGAATCGTTTCCCGTACTATAATGGTCGGGAAACTGAGGTCGGCTCTAGGTTTTTTCATTCGGGATCCGCAACGGTTCATATCCCAACGGTTACTTTTGAATCGATGGTGGAGATCAAATGTCATTTGGCGTTTCATCTGCTCGATCTTTTCTATAAATGTGAGTTGAGCGTCACTTTCATCTGTATCTCTCAAGCTCTTCTCTCTTCTCACAATAAAATCATGACGGATAATCCTACGCTCCAAGAGGCGGTTAATATCTTCAAGAGGTGGAGAACTGTTGAAGAATCTAATCCAGAAGACTTCTTCCCCCCTTTCCTCGGAGAAACCACAGTTCCGGACGGTTACAAAGGTTCGTCCGCAGTCCATCAATTCTACCGACTCCACCGTCGGGTTGTTGACGCCGCTGTCGTCATCCCGTTTTTTATTCTTCCAGCGAGTCGTCCTTGTCTCCTCCGGCCATTTACCCGATGTACATGAGAATGGCTCCTACTTTTCCCACCCCTTCTACTATTCGTCCTTCAGGTTGCATTTTAGAAACCAAAGGCGAGGTTCCCGAAGGTTGGTGGGCCGAGATAGAGAACTACCGGAGCAAGGCAACTCCGGAGCTAATAAAAGAGTGGCAGTCCACTTATTTTGTCCCGATGACAGTTCGTACTCGGGTTCCTTCCCCAGAATTCCGGGCGTATGAGCCTGGGAAAGGCTGGTTAGTGATCTTCAAGGATCAACTGCTGTGCGGGCTGCGCTTTCCCCCGCACCCATTCGTCCGGCAGCTGGCGGAATCCCACAGGCTAGCGGTTAACCAATTCAGCCCGAATACCTACTGCCACATAAACGCCTATCTCATTCTTTGTGCTTTGTTCGAGACAGAGCCCACCGTATCCACCTTTCTCCAGTACTATAAAGTCAACGTGATCCCGAGGAACTGTTTTTACATCTTCCGTGCCCGGGGTCCTCCTACTGCGAAATTCAGTTTCGTTTGGAACTTGCCATCCAGCCGCAAGGGATGGCATCGGGAATTTTTCTTCATGAAACCTGATGCGTCATGGGGCTTGCAAACTGCGCAGAAGGTAGGAGGACTGCCGGACGTGCAGAATCCTCGGCGATTGCTGAAGGGGGCTGCCGCCAAGGAGAATTATGACCGGTTCGATAGTAAAATCCGGACCATTGCTCCTTGGTGCGGGGATGGACAGAAGGAAGTCCTCCCCTTTCCTTTGTACTGGAGGCTGATTACTCAAGGGGTTCTTTCTCACTTGGGTGTTATCCAGGGGGACTTGGGGGAGTTGGGCATCCGGGCGTCTCCCCCTTCAACCCGAGACCTGGCCTTGGTGCATCGTCTTCGGGGCGAAATGTCCTTCGAGGACTTCAAGAAAGGTTTACATCGTTCTTCTGTTCATTGATGCATTCGTTTGATATTAACTAATTCTTCCCCCTTTTGCAGAAATGGAGCCCGAGTTTGTCCCAGCGCTATCTTCCGGGACGCGAGAAAAGAGAAACCGGGCTCTAAAGCCAGAGGTTCTAAGCCCGCAGCAGCTGAGAAGAAACGAAAAAGGGTTGCTTCGGTTGATGCTGTCACAGCCACCCCGCCCGGTTGCGGAGGCGGGGCCGATCGCGACGTTCGGAACCGGAACCTACGGCGGATAGCCCGGTGGCGGAGCATTTTACCCATTTAACAGAATAATCGATACTAACATGCAACCTACCAAAATCCATGCATGGCAAGCATACAAGTAATATAACCTTCATCAAATACCAAGCAAGGCAAGCAGAACCCCAGAATCCATCTCATATACCAATTCAATATAGGCAAGTCGGGGCTCCGCCCTCGACTTAGCAGACAAACAAAATCAGATTAAATTCCATAAACCTACATCATATACAAACTCATGATCTAAATACATGCATGCAACTACAGCTACAGAGCCATCAAACTAAAACCTAGATATACCTAAGTGCGGAGTCGGAAACCTTCTCACTCGGGAGATTTTCCGCCCGTGGTACTGCTGCTTCTTCTTTGAACCCCAAGATAACGAAAGCACCGCGGATCTCTATTCCGCCGGTTACTTTACGAGAACCACCTGAAAGGTGTAAACAATAAGGGTGAGTCCTCGGGAGGACCCAGTAAGGCTAAGGTAAAATACGGTTTGTACAAGTCTTTGTCAAGCAGAACTGCAAAATGTAACAAATACAAGCAAATATATGCACATATATGCATGCATGCAAAGTTAGAGGTAAGCCGGAACCCATCGTACGCGGTCCAACCGCCAGAACGACCCAAAATGACAGCCCTCTCTAGGAGGTCAGAATATACAGAACAGAACAGAACAGAAGCACGGTACCGGCAGGGGTCGCGATCCCCAAACTGTCGTAGGGTCACAGAGGTATACCTGCACTCCCGGTGCATGTATACGTAAAGTGTCAGCACCCTCCAGTGCAGACTCACAGAACAGAAGTACCTGCACTCCCGGTGCGTGTACAAACAGAATGTCGGCACCCTCAGTGCAGACACTGCAGAACAGAACCAAGGAGCACCCGTGGCCTCTAAGACCATCCGGGTCTCGTCACAGAACAGAACCACATGATAATAATGCATATGCAAAACAGAATATAATATATCAAAACGTATAACCATAAATGTCAGCGCCTAGCGCGGATACGCAGAACAACATTTAAACCCGTGGTCTCTAAGACCATCCGGGCCTTGAAACAGAACAAGTACAAACATGTACCCTACCATATGACAGGTCCCGGGATCACCGAACCACCATCCTCAACCCGGGAACCCGCCTCAACTAAACCCGTATACATAAAGTCCCATACCAGTATGTATAACGAGAGAAGTTGAACCCTTACCTCAAAACACTGCCCTGCAGCACAACTCCCGGGAAATCCCGGCTTCCGACCCGAAACGTGACAATTCGCCTTTTAAGGTCCCGCACTATTCCACCACTGCAGAAACAAGCTGAACAACCATAAACAAGTCAGAATTCACCAAAACAGACCCCCAGAACCAAACCCGCACTTTTCCGCAAAAATCCACAGAAAACTCAGTTTCACGAACCGAGCTAGAACATCCTTATTCATACACCCACAAACACATTCCAACCTTTAAATCCTTCACTCCCGACATTTTCCCGGTAAACCCGCATAAAGGTAACTTTTCCATTTCTTACCCGAAACCAACGTTTCAAACACCATTCCGCACCTAAATTCAACCCCGATACCAATTTAGCATCCAATAAAACCAAATTACAACACCAACCTAGAGAAAGTTTCATTTGAGCAATTCAGCCCTAAACCATATTTTCACCCAACTTCCAAATCAATCCATTCAAGCTACCAAACATTCATTCCAACCATCAATTACACTTTTTAACCAAGAATGCTAACCAATTACACTTAAACAACCAAAATCAAACATAAACCCTAATTGCACTATTCACTCAATTTGGGGCTTTTCTACTCAACCAATTTTCCACCAAATTGAAACCATAGAATGCCTTAGAATCATGCTAGGAACAACATACTAAGAGCATGATTCAAGAACACAACTCTACACCATTTTAGAAAATTCATCAATAATTCGGCTAAATATGTTTCCCCATCCATGGTGTTTTTCCAAAATCTAAACATAGATTCTTACCCCCCTCTAACCCAAGAACAACATACTAAAAGATGGGAGGGAGAGGATCACTCAAACATGTAGTGAAGAACAAATCCTTAATCCATTTTCTTCCTCTTTTTCCCACCAAAACAAACTTCCAAACTTGAAAAGAGATGAAAGGAGGAAGCTTACCACTTTTGGAACTCAAATCCTTGATGAATCAACCAAGAGAAATGAAGAACATGGAGGTTGAGAGAGGGAGAGAATGGCGGCAAGAGAAGAAGGAAGAAGAAGAAGAAGAAGAAAAAATGAAATGTTTTAATGTATTATCTTCCCTTTTATACTTCTCTCTTTTCCAACTTAAATAAAAAATAGACAAGTGTCCTCCCTACTTGCTTCTGCCGACTTAAGCCCAGTTCTGGCCCAAAATAATTACAACTTTAGGGTTAATAACAACTTAACCCCCAATTCTCCAAATCTTTGCAATTAAACCCAAAAACAAGTAACAACCTCCAAATGGTACCAAAACTGACCACAACCCTCAGAATATCATAAAATACCCAAATCTTCTTTCCAAAGTCCATTTGGAAAATCAGAGTGTCCTACCGGGTCCGCTGAACCCGAGTAAATCCCGACGTGCGCGTGTGCCGACCTGAACCAAAATCCCATCATGCCAAAATTCCGCAAATATTACCATAAAATCCGCCTTAAAATATAACATACCTTCCACTGGAGCCGTCGGCAAAATTCCTTCCCGAGCCCCGGGATTCCCGGCCCGGGCCCCGGGAGTCGCCCGGGACCGAACGTCCCCATCCAAAAATTATACTCCGTAAAAAGATCCGGGACGTTCCCACGATTCCAAATATGCAAACGGTTTCTCATTTCGAGGTCCCGGGAGCGCTACCGAGCCCGCTGTACGTCCCGAGACAACCCCCCGGCCCAAAAAACATTTTCGGCAAAAACGTCCGGGGAACCCACACGACCTCAAAACCCGAAGGATTTCCAGAATTAAAGCTCAGATAAGTCTCGGGAGCCTTTTAACCACCCAAAAACGTGACCCGCAGGCCAAAACCGGAGCCCCGGGTCACCCGGGTCACAACCCGCTCGGGGTGACTGTAACAGATGCGGAGGCTGGAAGCCAGCCTGCTGAGAAGCCGGCCGGGGAAGTTCCATCCCCGGTTCATATGGAAGGTCATCCTACTCGGGATGACGTTTATGATATGCTGCAGAACTCCCCCGAACGAATCAGAAGGGCAAGGGGGAAGTTCACGGCTTCGAGGGTGACTGAGCAGAGCGCCCCGGAAGTCTTGCCAATCGAGTTTCAACTAGGTAACCAGTTTGTGAAGTTACGCAATCTCTGCTTTTGGAACTTATTCGGAAATCTTTCCCGAATGTTTGGTAAAGACCCGCTGCATGACGTGGTCCGATCTCATTTTTGTACGTTAGGTCCGGACTGGAAAGAGACCCAGGAAGAGAGGAGGCGGCTGCGGGACGAGAAGCTCTCGCAATTCGGGAATAATCTCATTCCCCGGGAGCCTGGGTGGCTGATCCATGAGGATCAAAACATCCTTAGCGACGAAGATGCCAAAGACATGGCTCCCGAGCTATTTGACGGGACTGTCACCGCCCGGACAATGGAGTGCTTAGAACACTTCTACCCTGATTTGGACGTTGCCGCTTCAAAAATGGCCGTCCTCGGGTACCAGGTTAGTATTTGGTTTCTTATTTCTTAAGTCTAAGCTTTCTGGTTAATACCGGGGGAAGGTAATCCTTTTTTATGGTGTGCAGATGGCCACAATGGGCGGGTGGGTTTCCCGGATCATCCGAGCGTCAAGCCGGATCCGGTCCGAGGCCGAGCAACGGGCGACCAAAGCCATAGCTGTGGTGGCTAAGTTGATCCAGCGAGTCCACCACTACGAGCAGCTGCTACGGCATTCCCGTACTTCCTCCACACTCGAGCTTCCCGAGGGCGCACATATTCGGGAGAACCTCAGCCCGGCCGAAGCTGATGATTTTGCTTTGGGTGAGGTTGCTTTCCTAAGCGCGGTCAAAGAGCACCGCCATTCTGAAGACGCTCTTCGGGAAGAAATTGAGAAGCTCAGAACCGAAAAAGAGAAGTTTCAGGTTGACTTCGCCAATCTGAAAGAGCACCACGAGCACGAGCTACGGGTCAAGGATGAAGAGATCCACAAGCTTCGGGAGGATCAGGATCTGAAAGCTAAAGATGAGGAAAACCAGAGACTTCGAGATGAACTTGCCGTAGTTCAGGCCAAAATCCCGAAGTATCAGAAGGTGCTGAAGGATTCTGTGGATCTGGCCATTGACAAATACACCTTCGGGTTCTGTCTGGCCAGGAAACAAATCGTTGAGCGCAACCCTCATGCTGACCTATCCGGGCTTGACAGGAATGAGGAACCCGAAGAAGATCCCAGCTGGTACGGGGAGGTGTTTCTGCATCCGCCCGAACCAGTAACAGTAGACGACTTCGCTGATCCTCAATGATGTAATTTTCTTTCAAGTCCATTTTTGTAGTCCCAACCTCGGGCGTTATTAATGAAAATATTCAAGGATTGGTTCAACACTTGTTTCGAATTGATCGTGCTTTATTATTCCTCGGTCATACAAAATACTTCTTCAATGCCTCGGAATGAAAAGAATTTGCCAATTCCCTTCCTTCGGGATCCGATAACTTGTAAAATCCTTTCCTTTCTTCGGCGACAACCTCGAATGGGCCTTCCCAGTTCGGGGCAAACGCGCCCCCTTTTGGTCTTCGGGATCCCAGTTTGGTTTGCCGTAAGACCAAATCACCCACTTTGATATTCTTTGCCTTCACTTTTGAATTTGCTGCTGACGCGGTTCTCTGTTGAAAAGCTTTCCTTCGCAGCTCTGCTTCATCTCTTCTTCCTTCAAGTAGGTCTAAATTTGCCCGTAAACCTTGCTCATTCGCTATCTCTTCGAACACCTCGGCTCTGAGGGAGGAGTTCGCTACTTCAATCGGGATTAGTGCCTCAGTCCCGTATGCCAAAGAGAACGGGGTTTCTCCAGTAGACCTTCGGGGAGTGGTCCGGTAACTCCATAAAACATGAGGGAGTTCTTCGGGCCATTTCCCCTTTGCCTTTCCAAGTCTTGCCTTTAACCCATCCTTCAACGTTCGGTTGGATACTTCCACTTGGCCATTGCTCTGCGGGTGGGCGACCGGAGCAAAATGAATCTTGATTCTGAATTCCTCGGCAAAATCCTGGAATCCACCGTCAGTGAACTGAGCTCCGTTATCAGCAACTAGGACCTTCGGGCACCCGAACCTGCAGATGATGTTCTTCCAGACAAACTTTCGGATGTTTTCAGCCGTAATTGTAGCCAGTGGTTCGGCTTCTATCCACTTGGTAAAGTAGTCCACGGCGACTACGCAAAACTTCAGTCCTCCAGGGGCGGTAGGCAAGGCCCCAATCAGATCGATTCCCCATACGGCAAACGGTATGGGGTAGTCCGAGGACGATACATACTCCGAGGGAACTCTCTGTATTCGAGCGTGTTCCTGACACTTCTTGCATTTGTTAACTAGCCTCCTTGCATCTTCCTTGAGTGTAGGCCAAAAGAACCCTTGCCTCAGTATGACCGCAGCTAACGCGTCTGATTTAATGTGCGACCCGCAGGTGCCTTCATGGGTTTCTCTTAGAATGTCCTCGGTGTCTCCTTCTCCGACGCATTTTTGCAACGGGGAAGAGAATCCCTTTCGGTAGAGATTATCCCCGATTATAACGAACTTGCTAGCCTTTCTCCTGATGTTTGCGGCTTCGGTTGGATTATCCGGGAGTACCCCTTCATCAAGGTACTTCCAATAAGGTATCCTCCATCCCGAAGTAATGCAGCATATCCGGGAGTTGTCGACGCAAGGTTCACTTCTTACTTCGTCGTAAGAAGTTGACTTCGAAAGTTGATCGGCTTCCGAATTGAGCGACCGCGGGATTTTCTCGATACACAGCTTCTCGAAATCCGCGGCCAATCTTCTAGCTACCTCGGCGTATTTCTTGAGACCAGCATCTAAGAGATTTCAGTGATCGGATTCCCGCTTTCTTGGCCAGTTCTAGACCAGCAATAAGGGCTTCATATTCGGCTGCGTTGTTTGTTACCGGGAAAGTGAACAGGCGCAATTTGTCACTGTCTTCTCGGGTTGCTACTACGGGATTGCTTAACCACTCGGGATACGATACTTCTCTTATGACCCCAGCATCGAGAAGCTTCGAGATTTGTTCCTTAATGAAGGCCCTTTTGAATGGGGCGTTGTTTCTTTTCTTCTGTCTTATCGGTCTGGAATTCGGGTTGATGTGCAAGCTGTGTTGGATAACCTTCGGGTCGATCCCGGGCATATCACTTGGAGAGTAGGCGAACAAGTCTTTATTCATTTGAAGCAAGTTTACAAGGCTCTTCTTACTGCCCTCGGGCATGTCTTTTGCGATCCTCGTTGTCCTATCCCCTTCCAGGACGACGTCTTCGGTATCTGATTTCTCCTTGTCTTCCTTCGAGCAGCTCGGAATCGGATCTTTCTGAGCTATTTCCATGACGTCTTTGGCCTCTCTTTGGCTCACGTAGATCGAGGCGTCGCCTTCATCTGTAGCGAAGGTGATGGTGAGGTACTTCACGTCAGTTCTCATGTGAATAGGCACCTGGGTTTCTCTCCCGACGATAGCATTGTAAGTAGAGGGGACATCGACGACAAGCCATTTGACCATCAACGTAGTGTATCGGGATTGACCTTCGGGACCGACTCCGAGGAACATCGTCGGGAGCTCGATGGAGCCTAGCACTGGTATTTCATCCGGGCCAACACCGTAAGTTGCTGTCTTGACGGGGTTCAGTCGGCTTGACTTGAGCTTCAGGCCTTCGTACGCCTTTCGGAACAAAACATCTGCGTCTGAGCCATCATCGCAGAGAACCCTCTTGACGTCTATGGTTCCGATGCGGAGGGTAATGATGAGCGGGTCGTAGTGCGGGAGACGCACTTCGGACCCGTCCGCTCGCTTCACTCTCGAAGAAGGATCCCCGTAGCTCAGTGAGGCTATCTCCCTCGCTTTCCTCTTTCTTGCGTTTGATCCCAGGGTCGTTGTTATGGTGTTCAGTACCCCGGTCGGTTGGGTTGGAGATTTCCTCTCTCTACTCTTCTTGTTCGGGCCCGGTGTGTCTTCTTCAGCTTTCCCCTTGCCTCGGGAAACCTCTTCGTTTCGAGGCATCTTCAAGTATTCTCCCAGGGAGCCTCTCTTGATAAGATGCTCGATGTACCTCCTTAACTGGTGGCACTGCTCAGTTTCATGCCCGGTGTCTCTATGGAACTGGCAGTATTTGGACGGATCGCGCTTCGCTCCCTCCGGCATGGCTCCAGGCCAATTAATGTTCCCGGCACCCTGTCTCTGGAGGGCTGCAAGGATGCTAGCCCGAGTTGTATTGAGGGGAGTGAAATTCGGACTTCTCTCGAAAGTTCTCTTTTGTCCTCCCCAATTCCCCGGCTGTTTGATCGACGGATTCCTCGGGTTCTCCTTCCTCTGCTCACGGCTGTCTCTGTTGTCCTGCTTCCCTTCGCGTTGGGACAACATTTCCTGCGCGATCATATGCTCTTGCGTGATCGCGTACATATCCTCGACATTGGTGAAGTTCTTTCGGGATAATTCATAAGCCAGGCGTGAATTGGGGAGGAGCGCCTTGGTGAATGCCATAATCCGAATGTTGTCCGTCAAATCAGAGGCATGTACAGCTTCTCTGTTAAACCTCTCAACGAACTCTCGGATGCTCTCGTTCGGTCTTTGTTTAATGTCGAACAGTTGTATGGCCCTCTTTGCCGACCTCTTGCATCCGATGAAATGCGTCATGAACTTGGTGGCCAGGTCTCCGAACGACGATACCGAGTTCGGGAGTAGGGAGTTATACCAAGCTGAGGCCGGTCCTCCGAGAGCTACCTCAAAACATTTGCACAGGGCCGCCTCGTTGGACCCTTTCAACTCCATCGCCCTCTTGTACTTCCGCACAAAGGCATCGGGATCTCCTGAACCTTGGTATATCTCCAATGGGTGCGGTAAGTTAAATGCTCGGGGCATCTGGCTGTCCCGAATCCTACTGGTGAACGGTCCATCATCATGGAGGACTTCGCATTTGGGCTCGGGAACACCCGAGTTTCTCTCCACCTGCTCTAGACGATGCAACATTTGCCTGATCACATCGTCCCGCGGATCACCACGTTCCAGTCTTTCTGGTCTTGGGGATCGGTCTCTCTTGTGCTCCCTCGGGGATCTTGATCGTTGCCGGCTTCGGCGGTCCGGGGAAGCAACTTGCTGCGAAGCCGCCTGCTGGCTACCGTAGCCTGACCGCTTCTGCCGAGGTAACTGCCTATCCCGAGGTTCATAGGATCGACCAGTCTGGTCGTCCTGGTTTCTTCGCTCTTCCTGAAGGACCACCCGCACAGCTTGGACAAGATCAGGGTCCAAGTGCCGAATGTCGCTTCGACGGTAGCTGGAAGTAGGTCGTACGGAGGTTGCTCCATTGGCCGATTCCTCTGGGGAACCCCTGTAGCTGGGATCGGCCGTGCGGCCGTCGGTGGAGCCTTCTCCCTCCGGCCTGGATGATCGGGAACGGGAATGGCCCCCACGTTCTATCAGATTCTGGGGACCACCGCCTTTCCCACAGACGGCGCCATTTGGTGGCGGATCCGTGCGCGTGACCGCCACGTTCCGATTTGACTGACGAGTTCTGAGATTAACCGACGTCATTAGGTCGATTTTGTGCACTAGGGCATGTTTGTCGAGAAATAGAGAGGTCCTCTGATGTTCTTTTGACGAATCGCGTTCAGTGGTAGTAAAACGTTATCCTTTTAGGTATGAATAGTGAATGTATTTATAGTCCTAGGTTTTAGTGGCATTATCGTAATATCTTAATATAATGTTATTGTATATGTGCTCTATATGTCCGGGTATGCTTCTCCGGGAATGTCCAATGTCTTGTTCGGGTAGATGTCTATTAAGTCCGGGAATGTTCAATTACGTTCTAGTTAGCACTTAAGTTTTTAATGGGGCCCTTATCTTGGGCTTATGAGTGGGCCTTTTATTAGGCCTTTTATGCATACTGGGCCTGGCGGCCATCAGAAGGGGTGGCCGACGGGCCTCTTCAAAGTGTAGAACTGCATAAACATCTCTGGCAGTGCTACTGTCCTCGCCAAAAAGCAGGCCACTATAAACGCGTTTATAGTGGTAAACACGTTCGGGGCCAACTGCCCAGGACAAACCCCCCACCCTTCACACAGTTGCAACAACAGGGAGCAGAGTGAGAGCCTCAGTCCAGCTTTTAACTGGGCCTCGTACACCACCATGGTTTGCTCCCTTAAGTTCTCGTTGTTCAACTCCATCCTCGCCTTCCTCAACATGTCGTCCGGAGATAACCCACAAACCACCCTCGTGTAAACAAGGTGGTTTCTACATATGTCCGCCAATTTCTTCTCCGACAGTGACGTTTGGGGCCACAACTCCACGGTGTCGGGACCTACACCGGGGTTGCTTGGATTCTTGGGAGCCATCTGCAAAATCAGTCACAAATTGGAAAATCAAAACCCTAAGCCCAAGAACCCAAGCGACGGCACTACGAAACTATGCATTCGCCAAATTCACAATCGAAAAATAGGAAATGAGAAAACGCCTCTTACCGATTCGACTGGTGGAAGCGAAAACGGAAAGTTGCACGACGGAAACTCTTCAAAGCTCGCCGAAAAATCCTTCGAAAATCACCGAAAGCACAAAGTGAAGTGAGAGAAGTGAAAGGTTGGAGAAACTGACTCCCCCACGTGGGCTGCCGTATAAATAGGGGGAAGGTGAAAGGCTGCGCCACTCCACCCATAATTACAAACGACACAAATTCAAAACATTACTTCCGTTTTTTACAACTGCCACAACCCAAAAAAGAGTGGACCAGTTCTTGGGCCTTTCCCAAAAAAAAGACAAAAGCGGAGCATAGGGGTCCAACCCATCCTCCGCTGTGGGAGGAGGACATACTGATATATATGGGCCCAAGGATAGTCGTATAGTCGTATGGTCGTTCCAAACGCAATGCTGACGTCACGACATGACATCATCGCTACGAAGGACTCTCCTCGTAAATACGACGAGATTCCTCGTATGCGGTATGTGGGTGCTCCCTGTACCGACGCATTGGCGGGAAATGTCATCCTATCATGGGTTTGACTCTGACAGATATGGCCAAGCCCAATCAACACCCCAACTCAGCACACTCAAATGCTGTCAGACCAACACTGTTTGGCAGTTACGTCCAATCCCCAAAATCCTGGGAGTCAGGTGTCAGCAGTGTTGGAATTCTTGCGCACCAAGATGACCTGGGCTAGCTAAAGTAGCTAAGCACAGCTCAACTCAGCTTAATCTGAGTGTTTCAGCTAGAGAGATGTGTATCTGCTCTTAGTGAGCTGATATGAGCTCAAGGAGCTCAATGGATGATTTGATATGTCTTGGACTAGCTCTATGTGAGCTTGGTACAAATGTGTCTAGGCACCTTTTGGCGAAGGGACGTGTCTCTTGGCGGAAAGGTGTGTAAATTGGTGAAAAGGTGTCAAAAAGGGCCAAGCACACCTTCGGCTTAGGCCGAAGGGTGCGTAGCACCCCTAGGTGCCGAAAGGGCACCCTAAGGGGGCCTTGCACCCATTCGGCCATAGGCCTAGGGGTGTGAGTGCCCCTTCACCCTAGGTGCCTCTAGGCAAGGGGGTGCACCCCATTCCTTGCACCATTCGACCAAAGGGACATGTCTCATGTCCCATGGCCGAATGGGCAAGGGGCATGGGTCACCTCCTGCCTCTTCACCATATTTGGATAATTAATTAATTAGTTAATTAATTTCCTATTAGACACAATTATTTATTTATTCCTTTTCTAATTAATTACTTAATTGAAAAGGCAAAAGACATGAGACATGTCTCATGGACCAAGGGGAATTGGTTGCAGCCCTTGGTCCTAGAGACATGTTACTTCGCAAATGAGGAGGCATTGTGTCCTCTCATTGACAGCCCATCCTCCTCTATAAATAGAGGGAGGGTGGCGCCATTATTCTCATCCCTCAACCAGCATTGGTTCTCTCTTCTCTCTTCATACTTCCTCTTCCGAACTAGAAGGCATTCTAGGAGCATTGTGAGTGGAACTCACCTTGGAGACAAATCATCTTCAAGCCGTCCTAAAGGTGTTCCCCAAGCCGAGTCTTCTACATCAGCAAGGAGCAAGAATCTCTAAGATTCTTAAGCTGCGTCCAGAAGCAAGGTTCATACTCTTAATCCTTTCTTCGGTATTACTGAATGCGAACATGAGAAGCATGTTAAAGACAATCTTAATAATTAACAAATGGTATCAGAGCTTTCGGTTCTCTTTGTGAGACCCCCGGTAAGGTTATTTGAAGGGGTTATAGTCGTTTAAATGGAAAAGGAAGCATGAATGTTATATGTGTTTTGAATCATGCTTAAATGTTGTATACATATGAACCTAAAGAAAATGTGTGCCAAAGTTCTATATCACATTATACCTTGAGGAAATTGCCGGAATGTGCTCTGTCTAGGAGGTGGGTTTTAAGCGGGACCGTCTGTGACCCCTCCATCTTTCCTGGGAGCGCTCCTCTCGTGGTTCCTAAGGACCATGTGTGACATAGACTTGGCATGCATGTGACATTTATTCTTTACCTAATTTAAGAATTTCAGCCCCTTGATAGTCTTAGTACTGGTTTTGTACCACTATAATGGACTTGAGGGAATTGAAGCTTAAATTAAGTGAAGGAAGATACGTCTATTAAAACAAGAGATTCTACCTTAAGATAGTTCAAGTACTTGTACGGTGAACTTGAAGGACTTGAAACTTGATTCAATTGACGAGACACTTCATTAAACTAAGGTCTCTAGGGACCCTGTCAAGCTAATATAATGCTGTCTAAGGAAGTGGTACTTAAGTGAGACCGTTTGTGACTCCACCAATATTCCTGGGCGTTGTATTAAGGAGACTTATGGGTGATGAGACTAAGATTTAAATGAAGTGCTATGGTTGTTACGATCACGCATGAGTGCGTGATTCAGGCCTTCTTGGAGGGTCAAGTAAAGTTATAAACTGATGTATGCTTGGTTTCCCATTGATTGATTGAATGTATAGGCTTATTAAGGGTATGTTCATAAAATGACAAAGTTATGCTTAGGCGTTTCTGATCGGATGCTCTCTGCATACCTTTTGCTACGTCTGGGTATAAACTAAGTTATTTCATGAACATATTGCTTGAATAAGTCTAATTGTGTGAATTGGAATCTGATACATGTGAATTGCATATTTGTAGATGGCTACTAAGAACATAGTAGCAGAGTTGAACCGTGACCTCAAATTGGATGGTGAAAACTATCTAATTTGGCGTGAAGGTCAAGTTCATCTTAAGCGAGCAAGAGACACTTGAGGTGCTCGACGCTGAGGTCAACCCCCCGGAGGAAGGGGAAATAGGGTGGCTTATGAAGCCTACCTTAAAAAGAACTCTATGTGTAGAGTCACACTCTTGTCCACAATGGTGGATGAGATCATGGTGGAGTTCTCCATGCTCCACTCGGCCAAAGGCATCTGGGATGCTGTGAAGGCCAAGTATGGAGATGTTTCCGTGGAGAAACAACGCTTAATGATACTAAGGTTTGAGAACTATGGTAAACGAGCGGATCACACCATGAGTGCCCACCTTCGTGAGATGTCACGAATGATTCATCAGCTTAACCAAGCTGGGCACGACCTCACCGACGAGCAGCAGGTGCAAGCAATCATAAGGTCCTTACGGCGAGGAGTGGCAGTTGATGAAGGTCAACTTACGCCACAACCCTCAGATTAAGACCTTTGATGACATCGCTCATCACCTTTTACTTGAGGCTGAAGTAATGGCTCTCAAGGACCACTCCAAGGCATATGTTTCCAATACCTCCAATAACAACGGAGGTAAAAAGTCCAAGAAGTGGTTTAAGGGTGGGAAAAAGGGCGGCTTCAAAGGCAAGGGTAAGGGAAAAGGCAAAGGAAACGGGCCCGGAAAGAAGAAAAGGGACGTTTCGAAGCTCAAGTGCTTCAACTGTGGCAAGAAATGACACTTTGCAAAAGATTGCAAAAGTGCACCTAAGGTACATTTTGAACCCTCTACTTCAATAGCACATGTGACGTCATGTACTATGCTAACGAAAGCAATTCTTTGTGGATTGTTGATTCGGGAGCAACAGACCACATAGCTCGGGACAAGTCTGGTTTGTGGCGTACCGCAAGCTCCTAAGAGGTGTGAAGCACGTCTCGGTGGGGAATGATGCAAAATTAGAAGTAGTTGGAATAGGAACTGTAAGGTTCCCTTGTGTAATAGATATTTGTATCTTGTGGACACATTATATGTACTGATATTTGTAGAAATTTAATTTCTATTTCTGCCATGTTGAATTACAATTATTGCTTTCAATTCTTTAATGATAGTGTAACTATATTAAAGGATAATCAAGTTCTCACAAAATGCTTCGTTAATAATGGATCAGATGAGTTAAGGCCCGATGGCCATTTTGTTGCAACTCCTAGTTGCCACGTGACTAAAGTCATAGATCAAAATCTATGGCATGAGCAGTTGGGACATATAGGACAAGATAGGATGAATAAGTTAGCCAAAAGTGGCTTGCTTGAATCTTTGACCAAGGTTGTCCTACCAACTTGTCAACCTTGCTTAGAAGGCAAGGCAACGAAAGCCCTTTGGGAGGGCAACTAGGAGAACCGAGGCACTAAGTTTAGTCCATTCGATCTTTGTGGACCTATGAGAATTGAATCCAGAAATGGGTTCAAGTACTTCATCAATTATACAGATGACTATACACTATTAACCCACGTCTTCTTACTAAAAAAAAAGTAAGAGTCCTTAGCATATTTTCAGAAAAATGTACACAATTTTGAGAACCAAGTAGATAAGAAGGTGAAGTCCTTAAGGACTGAGAGGTGGTGAGTATAGTTCGCTTGCATTCAAGGCCTTTTGTGAGTTAAAAGGCATTGCT
Organism: Stellera chamaejasme; assembly: GCA_024586325.1. Classification (NCBI taxonomy): domain Eukaryota; kingdom Viridiplantae; phylum Streptophyta; class Magnoliopsida; order Malvales; family Thymelaeaceae; genus Stellera; species Stellera chamaejasme. The sequence goes on along the minus strand of CM044987.1, from coordinate 16,004,216 downwards.
AGAGAGTTCACCCTTTCTTGGACACCCCAAAAAATGGTGTGTCCGAAAGAAAGAAACGAACTTTGATGGACATGATACGTTCCATGATGGCTAAAGCCAACTTGGGCGTGACCTATTGGAGTGATGCGCTGCTATGTGCGGTGCACATTCTCAATAGGGTACCTACCAAGGACATCGACTCCTCTCCATATGAGTTATGGATGAAGAGGACCCCGAACTTAAGCTACTTGCGGCCTTGGGGTTGCTTAGCATACGTACATGTTCCCGACCATCCGTTGGAAAAATTGGGACCAAGAGGAAATAAGTGTGCTTTTCTGGGTATTGCACGGAATCTAAGGGCTATGTGTTCTTGGATCTCGGTTTAAATAAGGGTTTGGTGTTTGATGCAAGAAACGCCAAGTTTGTGGAAACGGAGTTTCCAAAAGTTGGCGAAAGTGATGATTTAGCCTCAATAGGCCCGATCCTAGAAGAAGATCAACCGAGCACTTCACAAGTGCGGTTACAAGGATGTACCTACTCGGAGGAGTACCTCAACTGGAACAAGCCGAGGCTTCCCGAATGAGCCCATAAACATGGACTCAAATGAACAGGATCCTCAGGCGAGGGATCTGCTCAAGAGGGAGTTGAGGTACTTCAAGAGCCAACACCTCCCCCCCTGTTGAGAAGATCAACTCGGGAGTCCAAAGGACCTAAAAGGTGGGGACTATCGGAAGGTGAGACATACTTGGTCTCGTGCAAGATCGATGAGCCACGTAATGTCAAAGAAGCTCTTGAAGGGGCACGAGAAAGAAGAGTGGCTAAAGGCAATGAATGATGAGTTGCATTCAATGCATGAAAATGAGGTATGGGAATTGTCCGATCTTCTTCGAGGCTGAAAAGCGATCGGCAATAAGTGGGTTCTTAAAATAAAGAAGAACTCGATGGAAGTATCGAAAGGTACAAGGCCCGGTTGGTGGCCAAAGGCTTTACACAGAAGGAAGGTGTTGATTTCAAAGACACTTTCTCTCTTGTTGTAAAGTTTAATTCCATCAGATTGCTGCTTGCGATAGTGGTAAACTTGGACCTTGAGTTGCATCAGATGGATGTGACCATAGCCTTCCTCAACGGTGAGTTGAGTGAAGAGCTACATGAAACAACCCGAAGGGTTTGTACAAGTAGGTCAAGAAGAAAAGGTATGTAGACTAAAGAAGTCTATATATGGTCTCAAACAAGCTTCAAGACAATGGTACTTGAAGTTTCATCATGCAGTCACAAGCTATGGTTTTGTGATGATGCATGAGGACCATTGTGTGTACTTGTTCTTCAAAGAGTCCAGTTTTGCCATTATGACATTATATGTCGATGACATTTTAATTGCAAGTAGTAGCTTGGAGTTGCTGCTCGCCATCAAAGGATAGTTGTCCCCCACCTTCAAAATGAAGGACCTGGGGGAAGCTTCTTATATCCTAGGTGTTAAGATACATCGGGACAGAAAGAAGCATATGTTAGGCCTTTCACAAGAGCTTTATATCGATAAAGTTCTTGAGAGGTTTAACTTGACCAACTCTAAGCCAATGAACACCCCACTTGCATATGGTTGCAAAATTGGAGAGGACTTATGTCCTAAGACTCCAAAAGAGAAGGAAGAAATGACTAAGATACTAGTGCCATTGTGTTACGGTCACCCCGAGCGGGTTGCGACCGGGTGACCCGGGGCTCCGGTTTTGGCCTGCGGGTCACGTTTTTCGGCGTTCAGGCGGCTCGAGCCCTATCCGAGTATCATTTTGGCGAACCCTTCCGTATTTGAGGTCGTGTGGGTCCCCCGGACGTTTCCGCCGAAAATATTTTTCTGGCGCCGGGGGGTTGTCGGGGTCGCCTCGGGACGTACAGCGGGCTCGGTAGCGCTCTCGAGATCTCAGTTTGAGAAGCCGTTTGTAGTTTTGGAGTCGTGGAAACGTCCCGGTGGTGGTTGTGGAGTTTAATATTTGGGGCGGGAAGTTCGGTTCCGGGCGACTACCGGGGCTAGGGACGGGAATCCCGTGGCTCGGGATGGAAATTTTCTGACGGCTTTGGGGTAAGTTGTGTTTGAATTTAAGATGGAATTTATGAGTATTTTTATAGAATTTTGGAGTGACGGAATTTCGGTTAAGGTTGACACGCTCGCACGTCGGGTTTTGGTTCGGGTTCAGCGAGCTCGGTAGGACACTCTGGACTGGTAAATGAACTTCTGAAAAATGTTCTGTGCATGTTATAATATTCTGAGGGTTGTGTCCAAGTTTCGTTAATTTTGGAATCCGGTAATTATTTTTGGGCAAAAAGAATTGGAACTTTCGGAAAAATTGGGAGTTAATTGAATTATGGTTGCAAAATAAATAAAATGGGTATGGGCAGCAATCTGATTTTTCGGCAGCATGTGTGTGTGTGTGTGTGATAAGGGACACTTGTCCCTTTATGATTTAAGAGGAAAAAGAAAGGATAATATATAAGGGAAAATTAGTAAGTAAAATGAGGAAAATTCATTTTATTTCTTCCTTCTTCCTTCTCTTCTCTCTCTGCCGAAACTAAGAGCAGCCATGGCTACTGTTCATCAAGCTTCTCCTTCTTCAATTCTTGGCTAAATTCAACAAGGGGTTGGCTCCAACCATTGGTAAGCTTCCTTCCTTCTTCTCTTTTCAAGTTGGTAACATGTTTTGGTGGAGAAAAGAGAGCTAAATTTGGAATTCATGGTTGTTCTTCACTACATGATTGAGTGATCCTCTCCCTCCCATCTTTTAGTATGTTGTTCTTGGGCTTGAGGAGAGTAGGAATCTATGGTTAGATTTTGGAAAAACTCCATGGAAGGAGGAAACCTAGAGTGCCGAAATTAATGGGAATTTTCCAAAATTGTGTGTGTTGTGTTCTTGAATCATGCTTCAAGTATGTTGTTCCTAGCATGATTCTAAGACTATCTATGGTTTTAATTTGATGGAAAACAAGTTGAGGGAAAAAGCCCTCTTTGGCCGAATTATTAGTGAAGAAGTTGTGGTTGTTTAGGTGAAATTGGTTAGTGATCTTGCTTAATAATTGTAATTGGTGATTAAAGAGTGCTAATGGAACTTTGTTTGGATTGAAATGGAAGTTGGGTGAGGAATTCTTCTTTTGGCCGAATTGTTTAGGAAAGGGTTTTTGTTGTTTTGATGCAATTGGTTAGTGATGTTGGCTAGGAAGTGAAATTGGTAATTAGTATGACTAATTGGAAGCTTGAATGGTTTGATTTGGAAGTGTGGTGAAAAATTGGTTAAGGATCAAATTGTTGAAGTGATTCTTTTTCAATGTTGGTGGTGTGTTTTGATTAAATTGGATGCTAAATTGGTAATGTGGGTGAAAGTAGGTGCGTTATGGTGTTTGAAATACCATTTTCGGGTTAGAAATGAGAAAGTTAGTTTTATACGAGTTTACCGGGAAAAGTGTCTGGAATGCGGGTTTAAGGGTTTGAATACGTTTGTGGGAGTTGGAATAACAAGGTTCTAGCTCGGTTCGTAAAACCGAAGCTTTCGTGGAATTTTCCGGAAAGTGCGGGTTTGTGCGGAAATTGTTTTCTGGGGTTTGTTTGGATATGTTCTCGATCCAACTATGGTTGTCTGATTTGATTACTGCGTTGGTGGAGTAGCGCGGACCCGTAGGAGCCAAGTTGTGCATTTCGGTCGGGAGTCGGGATCTTCCGAGTGTGGGGCTGCGGCGGCGTTTCGAGGTAAGGGCTTAATTTGGTAAAATGTACGTTTGTTCTGCTTTCAAGGCCCGGATGACCTTAGAGGCCCGGGTTCCTATTCTGCTTACGTATATGGTTATCATGTAATGTTACTTTTGTTTATGTTTATGTATTCTTACTATTATTATTTGTTCTGTTCTGTGACGAGACCCGAATGGTCGAAGAGGCCACGGGTGCTCCTTGATTCTGTTCTGCGTATCCGCACCGGGAGTGCCGATACTTGATCGTGTCCGCACCGGAGGGTGCCGACATTACTGTATATCCGCACTGGGGTGCCGATATACTACGTGACCGCATTTACGCATGGGGATCGCGACCCACCTGCACCGTGCTATCTGCTCTGCTCGACCAGTATATTCGACCTCTGTGAGGGCTGCCGTTCTGGTCGCTCGCGGCGGGTGGACCGCATATGTTGGATTCTGATTTACGTTATGCTTTATGTTCAGATGTACATGCATATGCTGTGAGATTCTGTGTTGCAGGTTCAGATTGTTGCCCTGTGGGCAAACTGCACTTTACCTTAAGCCCTTCTGGGTCCTTTCGAGGACTCACCCTTTTATCTGTGTATCACTTTCCGGCCGTCCTGACAAGCAACCGGCGGAATAGAGATCCGCGGTGCTTCCTGACATTTTGGGTTCTGTAGCAGCAGCAGTACCACGTGCGGGAATTCTTGAGCGAGAGGCTTCTGATTCCGCACTTAGGTATATATATATATAGGATTTTGTTTAATGGCTCTGTAGCTGTAGCTGCATGCATGTAGATCAGATCATGAATTTGTATATGCCATATGATCGGAAATATATTCTGCCTTTGATGCCTTCTGAGTCGAGGCGGAGCCCCGACTTGCCTATATTGGATTTGTTATGATATGAATTCAGTGTTTCTGTGGTTGTTGCGATGTTTGATGTTTGGTATACCATGAACTGCTTGGTTGGTATTTTGTCGAGTTATCATGTATACTTGCCATGTATGGGTTCCGTAGGTTGCTAGTCGATACTCGTTTGTTCTGTATTTGAGCTCGATGCTCCGCTGCCGCATTTTCCGCCGTAGGTTCCGGTTCTCGACGTCGCGGCCGGCTCCGCCTCCGCAACCGGGCGGGGTGGCTGTGACAAGTTGGTATCAGAGCCAGGTTGGGTCGGATTGACCCAAAAGGTAAAGTATGTTTGGTTTTGATATGAAATGTGGAAGGCAAGTATACAAGTCCGAGGGTGGACTTTTGGAGTAAGTTAAGTCTGTTCATGGTTAAGTACCTGCGGAAGATGACTTCGAAGTGCGAGCCATCGTTCTACGTTTCATTCTCGGGCGGTTCAGACGGAGACTGGCCACCTCCTTATTTGAACCACCTTGGAATGGGTGTGGAGCAGTGGGCGGTTCTTTGAAGCATCTTAGAAGGTTTAGAAGTTGGACTTCTGGTATGATCCGGGTACTTTAATTCATTGTTTGGTATATGGTGTGATTCTGTGATATAAACATGAACTGATTCTGTGTTTGAGGATTTGATATTTGGTTGTGTGATTCTAAAATGAATTTCTGCATCTTGCATTGCATTACACTACAGAGCCTTAGAATACTGCTGGCTTTTGGATAGATGGGGAAGAGTTAGTTGATTTAGACTTTTGGATATGGGATAAGTTGGCTTTGGTTGGACTTGGTTTAAGGGAATGTTTACTACACGCGAACAGCGTGTTTTGGTATCGGAGGCGGGACTGGAATCCCACACCTCCGAAGAATGGGATACGGGTTCAGCGTAACTCGGGGTTGAACAATTACAATCATCACCCCGGGGTTCTAGTAGTCACAGGACCCTTCGCTTTGGTATTGGTGTTGGACCAGTGCTGTGTGGGTACTTTACCGCCAAAGACAAAGAGTTCGGAGGCGGCAGTAGGCAGGGGAAGATCTGTTTATGCCACGGTAAGGGCATTTTGATTAGGTGGTGATAGCGAGACTTAAGCCACTGCTCGCCATAGTTTGGGATCGGTAAGTGAGTGACTCTGACAAGGGTGGTCACTACGACACCTAGACTCCTCATCGGTCCTATTAACGACGAGGAGATCTGGGGCACCAGTCTGGCGAGGTCAGACTCTTGGAGAGGTTTTAGAGTTTGAACCCCCCCCGAGGTTCAATGACCGAGAAGGGTCTGGGGTAGTAGAGATTTGGTCTGCAGGAGTTGATAAACTCCTGGGGGAGGCTACATTTTCCACTAGCAGTGCAGTGGGGATGTAGCCAGAAATCTGCGTCAGGCCCAGTCCGATGAGCTTCATCAGGGAGACAAGATTGTCGGAAAGTTTGAGTGAGAGTTTGATCGGCTGGTTTACTACGTACCGTAGTACTATGGAATGGAAGAGTAGAAGGCTAAGAGGTTTATTCGTTGACTGCACCCGAGTTCAGGTGGGTTTTGAGACCTTTAGACATTACTTTGTTTCGGGAAGCGGTTATTAGGGCTCAACTCCTCGAACAAGAGGAGGTTGAGAGTCGTTTCACCTTGTAATGAGGTCGGGAAGTACGTGTTGATTTTAGGATCGTCTTTAACATGCTTCTCATGTTCGCATTCTATAATACTGAAGTAAGGATTAAGGATGTGTACCTTTCTTCTGGACGCAGCTTAAGAATCTTAGAGATTCTTGCTCCTTGTTGATGTAGAAGACTCGGCTCGGGGAACACCTTAAGGGCGGATTGGAGAGGATTTGTCTCCAAAGTGAGTTCCACTCACAATGCTCCTAGAATGCCTTCTAGCTTGGAAGAGGAAGTATGAGGAGAGAAGAGAGAACCAATGCTGGTTGTGGGATGATGAGAAATGGCGCATCCTCCCTCTATTTATAGAGGAGGATGGGCTGCCAATGAGAGGGCACAATGCCTCCTCATTTGCGAAATAACATGTCCCTAGGACCAAGGGCTGCAACCAATGCCCTTGGTCCATGAGACATGTCTCATGCCTTTTGCCTTTTCAATTAACTAATTAATTAGAAAAGGAATAAATAAATAATTGTGTCTAATAGGAAATTAATTAACTAATTAATTAATTATCCAAAATATGGTGAAGAGGCAAGGGAGGTGACCCATGCCCCTTGCCCATTCGGCCCATGGGACATGAGACATGTCCCTTTGGCCGAATGGTGCAAGGCATGGGGTGCACCCCTTGCCTAGAGGCACCTAGGGCGAAGGGGCACTCACACCCCTTGCCTATGGCCGAACGGGTGTGAGGCCCCCTGTGGTGCCCTTTCGGCACCCAAGGGTGCTACGCACCCTTCGGCCTAAGCCGAAGGTGTGCTTGGCCCTCTCCGACACCTTTTCACCAATTTACGCACCTTTCCGCCAAGAGACACGTCTCTTCGCCAAAAGGTGCCTAGACACATTTGTACCGAGCTCACATAGAGCTAGTCCAAGACATATTAAATCATCCATTGAGCTCCTTGAGCTCATATCAGCTCACTAAGAGCAGATACACATCTCTCTAGCTCAAACACTCAGATTGAGCTGAGTTGAGCTGTGCTTAGCTACCTTGAGCTAGCCCAGTCATCTTGGTGCGCAAGAATTCCAACAAGACGGAGGGGTTCCATACAGCAGGGACCCCGGCAGATTTCTGGATGGCCGAACAGGTCTGGGCAGTTTAATAGAGGTAGAGAGGGAGCACCACCGGCACGATCTTGTCCGACTAGTAGTAGGTATCACCTCGGTCGACTTTGTTACAGGCAGGAGGGCCGATGTTTACGTTGCGGGTCTGACACTCACTGGGTACGGGATTGCCTCTGACTGTAAGGCAGGGTACTTTATTTCAGAATGAGGTGTCGGTTCATGCATTATTTGATACGGGAGCATCTGTTTCCATTGTAACACGTAAAGGTGTTACATTTCAGATCTGTCATAGTACCTTGCCTCAAACGCATTTAGTAAAGACTGCAGGAAGTCAGTTTCGCTTTTCCAATGAGATGGTTCGGGGTTGTACGATATCTGTAGGCGGACATGATAGTATCGGATCTGTTGGTTTTCGACACACCGGACTATGATGTTATTCTTGGGATGGACTGGCTATCCAAGAATTCTGTGCACATTGATTGTGCAGCCCGTGCTATTATGGTATCTCGGAGAGGTACCGCCTCTCACGACTCGATCGGTTTGACTATCGCACAGCATAGTACAGAGTTGCAGATTCTGGACCAGCTGTCGGTAGTTGGTGTAGGGGAATGTTTTGATCTGAATGAGGCGGATACTAGGTTGAAGCTAGCTAGTATACCGGTAGTTCGAGATTTTCCGCAGGTATTTCCTAAGAGTTGCCCGGATTACCATAAGAGCGGGAAATTGTGTTTGACATCCACTGCAATGCATCGCTCCGATATCTATTCCTCCTTATCGGATGCCCATTTCGAGATGTAGGAGTAGAAGAAGCGGTTGGAGGGATTACAAAAAAGGGCTTCATCCGACCGAGCACTATACCGCGGGGTACTCCGGTTCTGTTTGTTAAGAGGAAAGATGGGACGCTTCGACTTTGCTTTGATTTCAGACGGTCGAATGCTCATGTTGGGAAGAATAAGTATCCGTTACCGAGGATTAACGACCTGTGTGATCAACTTCGTGGTTCAAGAGTTTTCTCAAGATTGATCTCCGATCCGGGTATTTTCAGCTTAGAGTGAAGAAAGAGGACATACCTAAGACTGCTTTCCGCACCCGATTTGGACACTTTGAGTTTACGGTCATGCCATTCGGGCTGACCAACGCTTCTGGCCGGCATTCATGAATCGATGCATCGGGTGTTCCGACCGTACTTGGACTCATTTCTGGCGGTTTTTATTAATAATATTCTGATATATTCTCGGGATGAGGATTCGCATCGGGATCATCTGAGGGTAGTTCTGCAGACACTTTGGGAACATCAGCTTTATGCTAAATTCTCAAAGTGTGAGTTCTGGATTCGGGAAGTCACTTTTCCGGGACACATTATATCCGAGCACGGTCATGTCTGTGGATTCGAGTAGGTGAGGGCAGTTCGGGATTGGAAACAACCTACCACGATACGGAGATCAAGAGCTCCTCGGGTTTAGCAGATTTTATCGTAGGTTTGTACTTGGGATTTTCTATTCGGCATCACGCCACGCGGTTGACCAGAAGGGTCAACCGCTTATCCGGTCCGATAGGTGTGAGCAGAATTTTCGTGGAGTTGAAGCGGCAGCTTGACTAACGCTCCGATTCTCGACTCTTTCAGATCCGATCTTACCGTATGTGAATTATACGGATGCTTCCACGTCTGGTTTGGGATGTGTGTTGGTGTAGGAGCGTTTTGTGGTAGCTTATGGGTCGAGGCAATGCGACCGCATGAGCTGAACCGGTTGGCACATGATCTGGATTTGGCTATAGTAATTTATGCGCTGAAACATTGGAAGCAATATCTGTTTGATAGTAAATTTCAGATTCTTACCGACCATAAGAGTCTGAAATATCTGTTTACGCAAAAGGAGCTTAATTTGAGGCAGCATAGATGGCTCGAATACATAAGGACTATGGTTGCTGTATCGAGTACATCTCTGGCAAGGGCAACACGGTTGCCGATGCACTGAGCAGGAAGTATACCGGGTTAGTTAAGGGAGGAAATGTTGGGGATCGGTCTGAGGAGAGTGATCTCGACGTGCCTTTGGCACAGTGGCGCCTACGGGAGCGTGCTCGAGTTATAACACTTATTATACATACTGAGTGTATTGATATGATGCGCGAAGCGCAAGGTAGAGATTTGGTATTGAATAAGTTATCTTGGGAAGATAAGGGTTTATGTGTTACCGACGTTTCAAGATAGGCAAGGATTGCTATACTTCGAGATCGCTTTATGTACCCGAGGATCGGGAGTTCTGGAATGAGATTTTCGAGGAGGCACACTCGAGCAGTTTGAGCATCTGGAACCGGCAGGGACACTGCAGACTTTGCCCATTCCAGTTTGGGAGTGGGGCAATGTTACTATGGACTTTCTGACTGCACTGCCCCTGACACGGTCTCGCTATGATGTTATCTGGGTTATTGTGGATCGGCTGATAAAGTGCGTACACTTTCTACCTATTCGGGTCATGTACCCTCCGAGAAGCTTGCCCGGCTTTACATCGGGAAGATTGTACGCGTTTGCATGGAGTACCGAGACTCCATTGAATCGACCGTGATCCGCGTTTTACAAAGACGGTTCGGATTGCTTTTCATGAAGCATTGGGCACGCGACTCCATCCGAATACGACTTATCACCCACAGACGGACGGGCGGTGGAGCGGGTGATTCGATATTGGAGGATATGTTGCGAATCTGTACTTTGGATTTTGGAGGAGTTGGGACTAGCAGCTTACTTTGATAGAGTTCTCGTACAACAATTGCTTTCGACTACGATTGGCATGATACTATTTGAGGCGTTATGCGGGAGGAGGTGTATGACACCATACTGTTGGACAGATGCGTCTGATGGGGTTAAGCTGGGACCCGAGCTTCTTGAGGAGTCTGCGGCAAAGATCAGATTGTTATAGGCGCGGATTAAAACCGCGAACGACTGCACCACTGTTTATACGAACCGCCGCCGTAGGGCTCTTGAATCTGAGTTTGGTAATAGAATTTGACTGGAGGTAGCACCGTTCAGAGAAACAGTAAGATGTGATAGGCGGGGCGAGTTACCCCGAGTTGTATCGGTTATTATGAGTTTCCAGAGTAAGTTGTTAGGTTGGCTTTACCCCCCCCAACTGTTTCTGTTTTATGTGGTATCTTCCAGGATAGCCTGTTGTGGGTCGGTTAGGTTTAGGTTCGGTACTGTCTGGGGTTGTCTGGTAGAAATACCGGCAACTGACTCGGGGTGCAATAAGATGCACCCGGAGGGTGGGACGCCGTGAGGCTCTGTATGGTAGTCTAAACTACCACTCCCGCCGCACCAATACGGTGGTCCGATTGTTCTCAGGTTAGAGGAATGTTTATATTTTCTGGTTGGTAGCGACACTGTCCTGGTTGGTTCGAGCTACTCTTGGAGGACCAAGAGTTCTAAGGGGGAGAATGTTACGGTCACCCCGAGCGGGTTGCGACCGGGTGACCGGCTCCGGTTTTGGCTGCGGTCACGTTTTCGGCGTTCAGACGGCTCCCGAGCCCTATCCGAGTATCATTTTGGCGAACCCTTCCGTATTTGAGGTCGTGTGGGTCCCCGGACGTTTCCGCCAAAATATTTTTCTCGCGCCGGGGTTGTCGGGGTCGCCTCGGGGCGTACAGCCGGGCTCGGTAGCGCTCTCGAGATCTCAGTTTGAGAAGCCGTTTGTAGTTTTGGAGTCGTGGAAACGTCCCGGTGGTGGTTGTGGAGTTTAATATTTGGGGCGGGACGTTCGGTTCCGGGCGACTCCCGGGGCTCGGGGCGGGAATCCCGGGCTCGGGATGGAAATTTTCTGACGGCTTTGGGGTAAGTTGTGTTTGAATTTAAGATGGAATTTATGAGTATTTTTATAGAATTTTGGGGTGACGGAATTTCGGTTAAGGTTGACACGCTCGCACGTCGGGTTTTGGTTCGGGTTCAGCGAGCTCGGTAGGACACTCTGGACTGGTAAATGAACTTCTGAAAAAGGTTCTGTGAATGTTATAATATTCTGAGGGTTGTGTCCAAGTTTCGTTAATTTTGGAATCCGGTAATTATTTTTGGGCAAAAAGAATTGGAACTTTCGGAAAAATTGGGAGTTAATTGAATTATGGTTGCAAAATAAATAAAATGGGTATGGGCAGCAATCTGATTTTTCGGCAGCATGTGTGTGTGTGTGTGATAAGGGACACTTGTCCCTTTATGATTTAAGAGGAAAAAGAAAGGATAATATATAAGGGAAAATTAGTAAGTAAAATGAGGAAAATTCATTTTATTTCTTCCTTCTTCCTTCTCTTCTCTCTCTGCCGAAACTAAGAGCAGCCATGGCTACTGTTCATCAAGCTTCTCCTTCTTCAATTCTTGGCTAAATTCAACAAGGGGTTGGCTCCAACCATTGGTAAGCTTCCTTCCTTCTTCTCTTTTCAAGTTGGTAACATGTTTTGGTGGAGAAAAGAGAGCTAAATTTGGAATTCATGGTTGTTCTTCACTACATGATTGAGTGATCCTCTCCCTCCCATCTTTTAGTATGTTGTTCTTGGGCTTGAGGAGAGTAGGAATCTATGGTTAGATTTTGGAAAAACTCCATGGAAGGAGGAAACCTAGAGGTGCCGAAATTAATGGGAATTTTCCAAAATTGTGTGTGTTTGTGTTCTTGAATCATGCTTCAAGTATGTTGTTCCTAGCATGATTCTAAGACTATCTATGGTTTTAATTTGATGGAAAACAAGTTGAGGGAAAAAGCCCTCTTTGGCCGAATTATTAGTGAAGAAGTTGTGGTTGTTTAGGTGAAATTGGTTAGTGATCTTGCTTAATAATTGTAATTGGTGATTAAAGAGTGCTAATGGAACTTTGTTTGGATTGAAATGGAAGTTGGGTGAGGAATTCTTCTTTTGGCCGAATTGTTTAGGAAAGGGTTTTTGTTGTTTTGATGCAATTGGTTAGTGATGTTGGCTAGGAAGTGAAATTGGTAATTAGTATGACTAATTGGAAGCTTGAATGGTTTGATTTGGAAGTGTGGTGAAAAATTGGTTAAGGATCAAATTGTTGAAGTGATTCTTTTTCAATGTTGGTGGTGTGTTTTGATTAAATTGGATGCTAAATTGGTAATGTGGGTGAAAGTAGGTGCGTTATGGTGTTTGAAATACCATTTTCGGGTTAGAAATGAGAAAGTTAGTTTTATACGAGTTTACCGGGAAAAGTGTCTGGAATGCGGGTTTAAGGGTTTGAATACGTTTGTGGGAGTTGGAATAACAAGGTTCTAGCTCGGTTCGTAAAACCGAAGCTTTACGTGGAATTTTCCGGGAAGTGCGGGTTTGTGCGGAAATTGTTTTCTGGGGTTTGTTTGGATATGTTCTGATCCAACTATGGTTGTACAGCTTGATTCTGCGTTGGTGGAGTAGCGCGGACCCGTAGGAGCCAAGTTGTGCATTTCGGGTCGGGAGTCGGGATCTTCCGAGTGTGGGGCTGCGGGCAGCGTTTCTGAGGTAAGGGCTTAATTTGGTAAAATGTACGTTTGTTCTGTTTCAAGGCCCGGATGACCTTAGAGGCCCGGGTTCCTATTCTGTTCTGTATATGGTTATCAGGTAATGTTACTTCTGTTTATGTTTATGTATTCTTACTATTATTATATGTTCTGTTCTGTGACGAGACCCGAATGGTCGAAGAGGCCACGGGTGCTCCTTGATTCTGTTCTGCGTATCCGCACCGGGAGTGCCGATACTTCTGATCTGTGTCCGCACTGGAGGGTGCCGACATTCGTGTATATCCGCACTTGGGGTGCCGATATATACGCGACCGTCTGACGATTTGGGGAATCGCGACCCCAGCCGGTGCCGTGCTATCTGTTCTGTTCTGATCTGTATATTCTGACCTCTGCTGAGGGCTGTCGTTACGGGTCGTTCTGGCGGTTGGACCGCATATGTTGGATTCTGATTTACGTTATGCTTTATGTTCATATGTACGTGCATATGCTTTGTGATATTCGCTTTTGCAGTCCATTGTTGCCACGTGGCAAACCGCACTTTTACCTTAAGCCCTTCGGGTCCTTTCGAGGACTCACCCTTTTATCTGTTTACCATCTTTCAGTAGATCGACAAGCAACCGGCGGAATAGAGATCCGCGGTGCTTCCCGACATTTTGGGTTCTCAGAAGAAGCGGTACCACGTGCGGGAATTCTTGAGCGAGAGGCTTCTGATTCCGCACTTAGGTATATATATATAGGATTTTGTTTAATGGCTCTGTAGCTGTAGCTGCATGCATGTAGATCAGATCATGAATTTGTATATGCCATATGATCGGAAATATATTCTGCCTTTGATGCCTTCTGAGTCGAGGGCGGAGCCCCGACTTGCCTATATTGGATTTGTTATGATATGAATTCAGTGTTTCTGTGGTTGTTGCGATGTTTGATGTTTGGTATACCATGAACTGCTTGGTTGGTATTTTGTCGAGTTATCATGTATACTTGCCATGTATGGGTTCTGTAGGTTGCTAGTCGATACTCGTTTGTTCTGTATTTGAGCTCGATGCTCCGCTGCCGCATTTTCCGCCGTAGGTTCCGGTTCTCGACGTCGCGGCCGGCTCCGCCTCCGCAACCGGGCGGGGTGGCTGTGACAGTAACCTTATGTACGCCATGATTTGTACACGGCCAGACATAAGTCAAGCGGTCGGTTTACTTGCTAGATATTCTTCGATTCCTGGCATGGAGCATTGGAAGAATGTCAAAAGGATCCTTAGATACCTTAAAGGTACTAAGGATTATTGGCTATGTTATCAAAGAAAAACCCTTGGTTTACACGGCTATTCCGATGCCGATTGGGGAGGAGATAGAGATTCTAGCAAATCTACAAGTGGTTATATTTTCTTGCTAAATGGGGGCGCCACTACTTGGTGTAGTAAGAAACAAACACATGCATGCCTTATCAACCATGGAGGCAGAATTCGTTTCTTGTGCCTCGGCTGTCCAGGAAGCCCTGTGGCTTGGTTATTTCCTTAAAAACTTGGAGTCAATGGTCACAATTGGTAAGCCCATTACTATCTACAGTGATAGTATGGCAGCTATGGCCTACACTAAGGATCCCAAGTATCATGGAAAAACCAAACACATTAGCATGAAATATAATTTCGTTCGAGATGCAGTTGAAGAAGGTGAAGTCAAAATTGAATACATCTCAACAGACCTTATGGTGGCAGATCCTCTCACTAAGCCATTGCCACCCATTGTGTTTGCTCGTCATGTCCGAGCAATGGGTCTTAGGAGATTGTAAATATGCTAATTGTTGTATGACTTTCACCACTTTGGTGTCACACATGTATATATGTATAATGATGATCAATAAAGATGTTATTTGATGTCATTTACTTGGTTCCATTAATAACACACAATGAACAGATGAACATGTCCACCATAGGCATTGAGAATGACTTTCTCACACCAAGTCATTCGCCATTGATCTTAAGTAGACCAAGGATGAGACTACCAAAGGCTCAATAGTGTGTTGTTTCTTCAAGAAACATGTGACATGCAATGTTACTCTATTGAGTGGGAGTCATGTTACAACACATGACACTTTGGTATACTTTTATGTCTCCTTGATTTGAATAATCAAGATGAGGTGCTATGCACTGATTTTGTATGACACTGATACATTCTAGCCTATGTGTGAGTGTAAGCTCGGGCTTGCACAGAAATTTCATGACTTGTGACATGTCCTCCTTTTATATGTTAGAAGGAGCACACTCTGAGGTGTTTTAAGAGGGTGAATTGACACACCCCTCATTCTAAGTGATATCACTCCAAGTGGGAGTGGTGTTTGTAAAACACCCTAAGAAGTGTTAATAGAATCTTTGTGAGTATGTTGCAAAGATCCTACGACCATGAAATTCGACCAAAAGAAGAATTTAAGCAAGTTGTCTCTAACCTTGCGTAGTGTGAGAATTCTTCGATTGGACCCTTAATCACTTTAATTCGCTGTTAATGATTCACATTGACAAAGTTACTTTGATTGGTTGTCGAAGGTCGCAGATGAATGCGGCTGGAGTATCCTCCTTTTGGGTAACTAAGTCTATATGGATCATTAAGCAGGTAGAGTGTAAAGGAAAGACAACTGAAACTTGGTACGTGAATCCTAAGCCCAAGAACCCAAGCGGCGGCACTACGAAACTATGCATTCACCAAATTCACAATCGAAAAATAGGAAATGAGAAAATGCCTCTTACCGATTCGACTGGTGGAAGCGAAAACGGAAAGTTGCACGACGGAAACTCTTCAAATTTCGCCGAAAAATCCTTCGAAAATCGCCGAAAGCACAAAGTGAAGCGAGAGAAGTGAAAGGTTGGAGAAACTGACTCCCCCACGTGGGCTGGCGTATAAATAGGGGGAAGGCGAAAGGCTGTGCCACTCCACCCATAATTACAAATGGCACAAATTCAAAACATTACTTCCGTTTTTTACAACTGCCACAGCCCAAAAAAGAGTGGACCAATTCTTGGGCCATTCCCCAAAAAAGACAAAAGCGGAGCACAGGGGCCCAACCCATCCTCCGCTATGGGAGGAGGACATACTGATATATATGGGCCCAAGGATAGTCGTATAGTCGTATGGTCGTTCCAAACGCAACGCTGACGTCACGACATGACATCATAGCTACGAAGGACTCTCATCGTAAATACGACGAGATTCCTCGTATGCGGTATGTGGGTGCTCCCTGTACCGACGCATTGGCGGGAAATGTCATCCTATCATGGGTTTGACTCTGACAGATATGGCCAAGCCCAATCAACACCCCAACTCAGCACACTCAAATGCTGTCAGACCAACACTGTTTGGCAGTTACGTCCAATCCCCAAAATCCTGGGAGTCAGGTGTCAGCAGTCCAAGTGTGGGGAAAATCCTACCAAACACTCTACCCCAGCATGGGGAGAGTCCTGGCATCACCCTATAACTGGGTGATGCCACAAAAAATAAGGTGATTACTACACACCCCCACTGTCCTCGTAAAAACGACGAGATTCCTCGTATGCGGTATGTGGGTGCTCCCTGTACCGACGCATTGGCGGGAAATGCCATCCTATCATGGGTTTGACTCTGACAGATATGGTCAAGCCCAATCAACACCCCAACTCAGCACACTCAAATGCTGTCAGACCAACACTGTTTGGCAGTTACCTCCAATCCCCATAATCACAGGAGTCGTGTCGCAGTCAGCGTGGGAAAATCCTACCAAACACTCTACCCCAGCATGGGGAGAGTCCTGGCATCACCCTATAACTGGGTGATGCCAACCAAAAATAAGGTGATTACTACAGACCCCCACTCTCCCCTTTCTTCTGCACTTGAAAGCTTCTTGTGTCTTGCCTTTCGCAGATCCTGGTAGCAGTTCCATTCCGGTCACCGCTGCAACAGTACCACCAGATACCATCATTTGGCTATCACATTGAGATGGAGAGGGAGAGGAGAAAAAAAAGTATCTGGAGAAAGTAACACGGCTGTTTTTCTTTCCCTCAGACGGCGCCAAATTGATAGCCAAAGGATGGTATCTGGTGGTACTGTTACGGTGGTGACCGGAATGAAACTGCTACCAGGACCAGCGAAAGGTAAGATACAAGAAGCTTTCAGGTGCAGAAAAGAGAAGAGAGTGGGGGTGTGTAGTAATCACCTTATATAGGGTGATGTCAGGACTCTCCCCATGTTGGGGTAGAGTATTTGGTAGGATTTTTCCCACGCTTGGATTGCTGACACCTGACTTCCAGGATTTTGGGGATTGGACGTAACTGCCAAACAGTGTTGGTCTGACAGCATTTGAGTGTGCTGAGTTGGGGTGTTAATTGGACTTGGCCCATATCTGTCAGAGTCAAACCCATGATAGGATGACATTTCCCGCCAATGCGTCGGTACGGGGCTCACCCACATACCACATATGAGGAACCTCGTCGTATTTACGAGGAGAGTCCTTCATAGCGATGACGGCATATCGTGACGTCAGCGTTGCGTTTGGAACGACCATACGACTATCCTTGGGTCCATATATCTATCTGAGAGCTTCATCGGTGCCGAATCGAAGCATGTTGCCGATTTAGGTGATTTGTTTTTTCATTTTACAGATTTAACTCTGTACTTTTCGCTTTCAAAACATATATAGTTTTTGTTTGGAATCGGGTTACTTACGTTGCATTCAGAACCTTTATCTACACGATTGGTTGGTTTGTCTGGAACGACGTCACACAAAAACTTATGAAGAAGAAGAATAACCTTTAACAAACCATGATTTGTATGTAAGAGATAATCTTTGAAAAAATGAATTTAATCTTACATTTTAAAATCAGAGACTTAATTTGTAAAAATAAAATAAAAAAATCGAGATATATTTCGGTTTGGTTATAGAAATAGTTATTGTATAAAACTAAATTTTAAAATTAGTACTTTAGTTTACCCGGAATAAACCATGACTTATTTGTAAGTAGATATCCTTTAAAAAAATCAATTTAATTTTTTATATTTAAAATTAGCTAAGTTACATAAACATTTTGGAATTCATGTTATTTATCACCCGGGTGAATTTTCACCCACTTAGAGCACTTGGAAAATGAGAGGTGAATATGTACTTGTTCAGTTCGTTGGGTTTGGGCTTCCAGATTATCTTGTAATTGAATCATTTGGACTAGTAGGTGAAATATTACCTAGGTGATGATTAACAGAGTTGAATTAATACTCCTATATAACCTGAGTTGCAGATGGCTGAGAGTTTCGAATTAAATTTGAAATGTCAGTTACAAATTTTAAATGCTAATGGATAAGAATATCCATTTAATGTTAGATAGGTATACTCCTTCTATCCTCAATTAATGTATATATTTGACTTTCATGTTTCAAGGTTCGATGTTTAAATCAAATATTTACTTAGATAAATAGTGAATAAAATTCATATAAAAAAAATATATTAGAAAATTTATACTTCAAATTATGATATTAATAAAAATTATTGAACTTAAAGTACCTAAACATTCATGAAAAAATAATAAGTTAAATACAGTGAAACAGTAAAAACAAATGTATGTATTTTTTTTAGGATAGAGGGAATATATAATCACAACCCAATATTGATGAATCCTGAATAAATGTTGTGTTAACTTACAATAACCCACTCAAGTTTGCTCTAACCAAACAATTACGTCCTGATTCAGAAATTTAAATACTTTCGAGATTTAGTGAAATCTATTTATACCTCCCTCAATTGTGAACTCTGTATGCTTCTATTTCATAAATCAATAATAGACTATCGAGTAAATCAACGCTAATAGCATCCCACGTTTCTTAACCATATAACATATATATCCCACCGTCGTGTTTGCTCTAGGAGGATATATTGGGATGTCGGGGAGTGTAGTTCATAGCGGTGTAGGGTTTGCAGGATAGGGGAACTGCCACAAGGTAGAGGCGGTGGCGTCGCCGTCAGGGTGGTGGCACAGATAGCTTAGGTGGAGATGGTGGGGTTAAGGGTGAAGTAGGGATGTTTAGGGGCTATTGTGTATAGTAACGAAACTTTTGGATAAAATTGTTAAAATTTAAAACTTTTAAGACTCAATTTGAATAGTAATCTGAATATTTAATGGCAGTAACAGTTAAAGGGGATAACTGTAGGTCATGGAAAATCTGAGGGGTTAATCGTAAATTTACCTAATATATTCAATAGGGCACAAACCAACAAAATACGGAGTAATATATAAGGATATTGATGAAATGATATAACAATGTCTATTCCTTACAATTAACCACATCATAAAAAATAAGTGTTTGTGGTGGTTGTGGATAATGTCTTATCTTTATGTGTATTGTATTTTGACAGTGGAAGAGACTGAAAATTGCAGTATTACAAATAATAGCTAGAAACAAGTGGAGTGAAACAAGTTAGGCGTTCGTGATCTTGACATTGACGAAGAAAACTTGGACATAATTTTCTTATACATATAACTTGTAAGACTTTTTATGCTAAATTATTGAAAGAAATAAATTATAGATTAAATATTGAAAAATAAATGTAAAAATAAATGTATCAGTTTTACTAGGACGGAGGGAGTAGTGGATTTAGTATCTCGTCCTATAGGAGGGGTACCAATTAGTTTACTTTATACGTATAAGTAAGTTAACATTGTATATCAAAAGTCTTGAAGAAAAAAGTTCATAGACTAAAAACTGAAAAATAAACGTAACTATTAAAAATGGACGGCTAGAGTATTTTTTTTCTTTTATCTCTCTTAAAAATTGTTGTGTACTCTATAATTAAATTTTATCATATCTATTTCCTTTTACTGTCTTAACTTTATTTTCCTCAAAATGTCATTCTTATCTTATATACTCTCTTATTTTACCTCTTCACTCTCTTATTTTGATAGTGTTCAGCTACAAATTTTGAGAAAAATCCTTTTTAAATACACAAACAACTTTAAATCTATCAATTTATCATCAATCTTTTATAAATAACATTTTCCTTAAATTTTCTTACTCGTATATATCAATTTCCTAAACGCAAATCATGAAATCCTTTAAAGTTACCACATGCTCTGTCTCCACAAACGTAAAAGCTTTGTATTTAAGGGCAGGTGACTTTAAGAGCGCAATATCAAATGATACTACTATCTATACCAATTAAAAACAAACCTAAAAATAAGAATAAAAATAAAAACAGAAAAAAAAGGCAGCCATAATAATTGTAAACCTTTGTCATTTTATCATCAAAATTGTTGTATCTCTTTCTTTTTGTTTTATCATATCTATTTCCTTTTACTGTCTTAACTTTATTTTCCTCAAAATGTCATTCTTATCTTATATACTCTCTTATTTTACCTCTTCACTCTCTTATTTTGATAGTGTTCAGCTACAAATTTTGAGAAAAATCCTTTTTAAATACACAAACAACTTTAAATCTATCAATTTATCATCAATCTTTTATAAATAACATTTTCCTTAAATTTTCTTACTCGTATATATCAATTTCCTAAACGCAAATCATGAAATCCTTTAAAGTTACCACATGCTCTGTCTCCACAAACGTAAAAGCTTTGTATTTAAGGGCAGGTGACTTTAAGAGCGCAATATCAAATGATACTACTATCTATACCAATTAAAAACAAACCTAAAAATAAGAATAAAAATAAAAACAGAAAAAAAAGGCAGCCATAATAATTGTGCCTTTGTCATCATCATCTATCTCTTTCTTTTTGTTTAACTTTCGTTTCCACTTCCTTTTTCCTCAGGTATTGAGACGTACGCCAAAAATGTACATAAGTAATTAATAGGACCACTATATAACATTCCAACAATGCTTTGCTCGGATTATCATAAAGTAATATTAAATATATGAAAATTTTCAAATTACAATACGAGTATACAAAATATAATATTCAAATTACAATATGTATATAAGTTATGATCTAATTTCAAAAGTCTAAAAATAAATATAAAAAAAATATAAATTAAATACTGAAAAAATTAGATATAATTCAATTTTCCAAAAAACGAGTAGAGTAATTTGGATGGAGATATATGGCTTGGAGCGATCTAAAAGAGGTGGGAGAATGTGATGCTCAGCGCACATGGCTAAAACAAATAAAGCAACAGCTGTGGCTCAAAAGAGGAGCCTTCATCGTTTGGTTGAAAAATTTGATCAATTTTTGAATCTTAATACTACTTCGCTTAATACTAGTTATTAAAATATAGTATATAAATAAAAAAGATTCCAGCTATTTGTTTTTTTACTAGTGGCTTTATCGATAATATCATCTTTATTATATACTTTCTTCACCTCAAAAAAAAAAATTGTATAATTCTTTTGACACTTAAATTTAAAAATAATGAAAAGGAAAAAAATTGGTCAAAAATACCCTACGTTCTAATTGGATCATGGAGGTTAAAAATTGAGAATGAATATTAAGGATAATTAAGTAAGATAACTGAATTAAATTAAAGTTTCTAAAAAGAAAAATGTATCAATTTTTTTTTGGAGATATCTCCAAAATAAATACCCACTATTTAGTTGGAAAGGGCAAGAGTAGTAAAGTATGGTCACTGAATATGTACAGTAACTCACTTTTGTCTCATCCGCAAATTTTCACTCATTTTCCAAATTTGGGTTGAACTCCACATGAACCATCACACTTTCACCCTTTTCACATAACAACCACATTCAATGTTTGCTGGTTAAAGAAAAATAACATATACTAAATATTATGTTTTTTTTATGCTATTCTATTTTCCAATAGATCGTAAACCAAGGATCATATTTTTATCCTTCAGCAACTTTACACCCTTATAATTCAGATGTCCATATCTCAAATGTGATAAAAATGACTCATCAGTAATGTCACTTTTCAAAACAGCATCTTCATGCATGCAAATTCATGGCTAGAGGAAAAACATTATTTCAGCTCATTTTACCTTTGCAACAACGGAGTTATAATTATAAGTAGAGAGCACATATTCAACAATCACACCACTTACATTAAAAGAGGGGAAAAAAATCATATGAATGAGAAATTTTATGGATCTATTTTTTTTTAAGAACTGACTGTAAATACGGTAATTATACCGTTAAATAAACTAAAAGGGATGATATTCATTCTAGTAGCAATGTTTCTAATGTTTCTAATTGTATGATGATTAAATAAATTATGAAAGCATATATTATAATATTCTCTACTTACCTTTCTTCAAACGGAAAACTCTTTAATTACCCGTTTGGGTGGGTTAGTCAAATGTAGTCCGTCAAAAGAGACGGATGAAAAAATGTTGAAATGAGGAGTCTGACATTGACACAGTGGTGTAAAAGGCGCAAAAAAACCCTAAACTATTTAAGTTGTCTCTTTTTGGTCACTAAACTGTTAAATTGGCCGATAAAACCATTCAACTGTTAAAATTGTATCATTATCACCAATTACGTTACTTTAACGGACTATTCCTTAAAAATGCCTTTCAAGTTTGCAAACGTGGCTGCTTACTTGGTTCAAGAGGCTTTTTTCAGGATTTGGGGGAATTTATGGTTTAGGGTTCGTTTCAGAATTGGAGAATTGGAAGGCAATTATTTGATAACAGGAGTTGGTGAATTTCAGATTTGGAGTGCGATTCGAGATCGACTAGAGCAGATTGGCGAAGGCAGAAGCGTTGTGAAGCAGATTGGCGAAGGCAAAAGCGTTGCGAAGCAGATTGGCGAAGGCCGAAGCTTTGCGATTTGTTCAGATTTGGAGGGAAATTCGTTCATAGCAAATTGATTATGGTGAAAGGAGGCTCAATGGCCGCAAATAGTGAGTCGAGCGTGGTTTTAGGGAGCAACGACATATCAGGTTGTGATGTTGGCGTGCTTTGCTCGTGCAAAAGACGAGCTGCAACTCGAACCGCCTGGACATGGAGAAATCCAAACCGGTCCTTCGTCCTGTGTAAGTAGCCTTTAGTCAATTAATTTTGTCTTTCTCGTGTTGTTGGCATATTTGTTGTCCTTCTTTCTCGCGTTTTTGGCTTCTGAATGGGGTTAATTGATTGTGTTGTATGATGATGAACAAGGGAGGAATAGTTGTAATTTCTTTAAGTGAAATGATCCGAAGCAGTCTGCTGAACAAAAGGAATTGGAAATCAAGAGAAGATGCGTTCAGAGAATTTGTTTTTGAAGAAGCAGAATGCGTGGTTGAAGCAAGTATTGGGTAAGCATAACATTGGAGCAGATGATAAAATGAGAGATACCTTTATGAAGTAGGAAGTGAACTCAATTCCGAAGGGCAAATGCGTATGTGCATGTAGAGGTTGTAGGTTTCCAATATTTTGGAATTGGGCAGCAACAAGTTTTTTAGCACTTGGTTTAATATGGGTATGCTGTTGTGCTCAAACTGGTTATCTTTGACAATGTATGTAGGTAGGATTAGGGGCAGCAGCTGGTACCCTTGGTGCAATGTTTGACAATGTAATGTTAGGTTTGACAATGTAACGAGATTGATCAATAGAATGTGCAACAACAACTGCTTAATTGTATATTACTATCTTACAAACAACAGAGTGCATCAACTAAACATTGTCTTAAATGCACCTAACCCTGTTCTGCAACAAAATCAATACTTTATGCAACTCATTCCTTGTTCTGCAACTCATAATTTCCTTGAGGTGTTGAGTACATATGCCTTCTAATTGCTAACTTCTGCCTGAATGTTGCCGCTTCATTTAACCACCTTGATGTTGATCCATGCTGCAGCTTAGTAGGACAAGACCTAATAAAAGTTCCTGTAAATAAAATCCAAACACTGAGGAGCTGTAACTAAATCATATCAGGAACTTATTATAATGTGCAATTAGGAGTTAACCAGGAGTAAAAGTGGGAGGAGGCTGCTGTGCTCGAACTGGTTGTTGCCTTCTAGCTGCTTGCTTATATGCCCATAACATCTTATACTCATCCTTATAATCACCTTCTATTTGTTGTTTCACCATCTCCTTTGCCCTTTTTACCATACTAACTGAAACATGCACCCTCATCTCACTTTTAATGATCGACCTTAATTGACTCAAAGATAGATATGGCTCATCTCTAATTACATGACAGAACCTATGAGTAATCATACGTGTGCTCATCATGGTCAACCTAGTTTGGTGCCTACATGTATGTTTCATCTTCAATGAATTGATCTGCAAACTGACGTGAAACGGACAAGTGATCTAGATACACCCATGTGCAACCTTATGGATCCAAGAGCTCACATGCCAAAAGAAAAGGTCTTTGGTATTTATGACAGCCAGACCTTCAAACAACCAAATGATATGGAGCAGCCCATAGCCAAATATCAAGATCTATTAATTGTTCTTGGAGGATCAACTACAAAAAGTCAAACCAAGAAGGCAAAGAATGTGTTCAACCTGTTGATGGACAGTTTTGAAAGCTTGAGAAAAATGAACATATTCTTGGAGATGAAGAAAATATCCATACACTCAATTCTTGGACTAAAGCCAATCCCAATACTATGGTTCAAGAGAAAGGAGCCCAGATCCAGTTAGCAATATCAAAGGCCGAGAAAAACCATAGTGCATGAAATTCTCAACCTATTGAGTTTCCAGCTGGCACATTCAATGCACTTCAAAGGTTTCCAGGCATTCACTCTTCATCAATGACGAACTTCAGCAGCCTTACCGACTCAAGAGTCATCCAAAATCATCCAGAAACCATTGGTGAAGGAGGAGTTACAAGCC
Source organism: Stellera chamaejasme (assembly GCA_024586325.1). Lineage (NCBI taxonomy): Eukaryota > Viridiplantae > Streptophyta > Magnoliopsida > Malvales > Thymelaeaceae > Stellera > Stellera chamaejasme. The sequence continues at coordinate 15,979,703 of CM044987.1, read as the reverse complement.
TTGAAGTCTCTCCATCAAAGCATTAATTGAGGATCACTTACTCCTCATTTATTTACCCAAAACTCATCCTTCATCTTCCAACTCGAATTTTCATCAATTTATTTCAGTTTTTAGAGATAATTTGGCTAGTTCTACCCCTTAGATAGCCTAGAATAAGTTGTAGCAATAATTGTTTTAAATTCTCATTTACATCTTTTAATTTTCATCATTAAGAGTGGAGATGAAGGGACTTGTAAATTGATTTAGATATCTAGCTTTCTTGTCCTATAAAAGGAAGTTTAGGTGAGTTTTCAAGATAGATTCAATCAAGAACAATATTGCCTTCTCATTGGAAGAAGGAGGTGTTGGCCCCATCTACATTCCCCCACAATTTTTGGCAATGAAGGCTTTCTTTATCTTGGACCATTTTTGGTATCAAGAAGGAGGAGTCGCCAAAGGCATAATATCATCTTTGTCTGGGCAAGGATCCAGGAGGAGTTGGCGACCATATCAGTTCGTTTCACAAGCTTCCGCATCATTTTGTTTTAGTGCATTCCAGATTTGTCAACATGTTGACATTTTCGCCTCATCAATCATACTTACCCCGTGTTGCTCCTTTGTTGGCTAGATATGCTCTTCATGTTCCAGGATACTCTTCCGGTTCACATCGATTGGTATCAGAGCATTCTGATAACTACATCATTTGGTATCAGAGCCAATTGCTCAACAAAGAGAAGTTTTTCTACCATTTTCTTTATATTCTGCAACATATATCATTTTTGTTATCATTATGTTTTTCTCGGTTGTACTTGCCATTTTTAATTTCTTGTTCCAGTGTTGTGCAATCTGCATTGAACAAAAAAACAAAAAAAAATCGCATCTTATTTGCATTGAACAAGAAAAACGGACACTGATTCAACCTGTTGACAGATTGCATAAAAGCGTTTGAAGAATTCTTAGAACAGTTTCAAACAAAGGGCAAGAAAAAGAACAACCTCAGAACATTTTCAAACCTGTTCTTTCAAAAGTTGCGGAATATCCTTTTCCAAAACCCACAAAAGAATCATTTTGCAAAAAAGTTACAACACTCCCTTCAATCTGTTGAGGTTTTATTTTATTAAGTCTTTTGAAACTTGTTTTGAATCACTTTTCAAGAGTTTTGAGCCATAAAAAGTTGCTAGGTTTATAAAGAGAATCTTTGTGAGTTGAGTGAAAATGGCTAACGAAAGGTTGTTGGCAAAATTCCAAAGAATGTTGCAGGAACAAATGGGTCCAATAAATGAAAGGCTTACCCGATTCGAAATGGTCAAAAAACAGAAAAGCCTCATGGCCAAGGATGTCTCAAACGCCTTCAAACCATTGTCCAAGGCACTAAATGTGTTGAAGACTACCATAAAGAGATAGAGGCGGCTCTTAAGGCATGTGTGATTGAGAAATGTGAAGTGAAAATGTCTAGTGATAAGTTGATATTTGTGATATTTGTTTTCCTCATACTTAAGCTACTTTTCATGAGTTTTGAGCTTAAATAACTATTTTGAGTACGTTTAATATCTTAGAGCTTATTTGGAGACAATTGATTAAATATGGATTTAATTGTTAATTTTGCAAATATTTATGACTGTAGTATTTTCGGATATTTTTGACTGACTGAAGATGACTTGGTAGAAAAATCATAACCTGAGCTATAGAGGTCAGAATTGGATGATTCAAGATGCATTTGAAAGCTAACATCCGGAGCTAAAAGTCCCGTGAAGATTATTGAACCCAGTTCAGAGTCTAAAGTTTTCAAAATCTGCATCTAAGTTGAGGCATGTTGCTGTTGCTGAGCTGAAACAGTGCCAATTAAACCTTGGGCACCTTACTGTCACGTTGAAGCAAGTTGAAGGTATAAAATGAAATTTCTATTAAACCTGAGAAGGAAAATTTAACGCAGCCAAGGATCAGTTCACTCTGTTTTTAGCCAAATCAAATCAAAATTGGATTTGTCCAAGTTTACAAGTCTTTGTGGATGAGACTCCTCTTGCAATCATAACATCAATCTTTTTGTGGTATCACGGGACTCCGAATTATCAGCTAAGAAGAATTGGCTGCTACCAGCAAAGAGAATTAAATTATTTCTATGCATTAGTTTGCTAATTAGTTGGAGAACAACAACTCGTTCCTTTTCTATTCCAATGCTGATTTGTGTTGAAGAGCATTGTCAACTGAGCTATAGACACTCGCACTTAAGTTTCAGATTGTGGTTTTGTTCGATTGGGAAAGGAGTGGGTACTAGGAAGTCTATTAGCTTGCTGGAAACTGATGCAGACAACATGTTTGACAAATTGTCCAAGAGAATCAATGAAGAAGGCGGTCAAGATTTGGACTCGATTCTGAAGGCTTCACGTACGGAAATGACAGCTGCATCAATTTAGGCTCTCCAAGTGAGTTTAGAAATTCTTTTCCAGTTAGGATTAGGAGTTCCAGGAAGCTATTTAAAGAGCACAACCAAGACCGTGAGTCTCTTTCTAGTTTTTCAATATTATTTTCTTTGTTGCGTTAATAATATGTCTGAGTAATTTTCTTAGTTTGGTCCAGGGTAGATTTCTATCTCCAAACTCTTGGTTGTGAGAATTGATTTTGAGTTATAATTTTCTTTAATTTTCAACTATGTATTCCTTCTTAGTACTTAATTATTGCAATTGATTTTCTAATTGTCACTTGTTGAATTGGTTATGAAATTGTGATTGTGCTTGAATCTTTTTAGCCGCTTGTGTGAAAGGATTCTTTTAGAAGCAAGTGGATTAATTGGAATTTCGTAAATTTCTTGTTAATTCACATGGAAGAAATAGAGCAAGTTAAGTCATACTAGCTTCTCTAGCTGGTTGCTTGGAATAAACAAGTCGATCATTATTCTTCATGCTAGTTCTAGGTTGATTAGAAATTGCTTTTCAATATCTAGTTGCTTGGGATTAAAGAATTAATTAGTCACTTGTTCTAGTTAATTTATCAATGAATTAATTGTGTTCTTTCTAGCTTTAGGTGGAATTCGGTTTATTTGCTTGAGTTAAAGAAATATTTGTTTCGATGATCAACCATATGTTTGGAGTGGATAATCAACCTTAGGCTGAACGTTTTTAGTATTTGATTAATTTGTTTAATTTGCAGCTGATTTCTTTCAGCATTTAATTCATCAAAAAATCCCTCAACCTTTTATTTTAGTTAATTGCTTTGAAACTTTAATTCAAAGATTTTTCTTGGGATTCGACCTGGTTTTCACCACTATACATAAATTAGTTTATTCTGAGTTGTTAGTGAGACCGGAAATATTTTTGGCGGTTTCGATGCCAGACCATCTAGGTTCATCCAAGGAGTTAGACCTGAAATTGTGGAGATTTTGCAATTATGTGAGTACAATAATTTCCATGAGTTGTTGAAAAAAGCCATCAAGATTTAAAGAAAACTTGGGAGAAGCAAAAGTTTCACCAAGGTTCAACGATCAAACCCTTCACCAAAAGTTTCACAAAGATCCCCACCATCACCAGCAAGAGGAATGACCATGAGAAATGAAGAACCAAAAGTTCTCAACCTGTTGAAGACATTTGTGCACAACATGTTGCTGATGAAGAATTGGCCTTTCCAGTTGAAGGTACTTTGATGACAGCAAGAGAAGTTCTACATGTGAAAGCGAATCCTCCAGCTTCTCAAGAAGATACCCCTTTTTATTCAAGAGCACGTGTTGTTGGTATGACCAATCAATACACCGCTCAACCTATTGAGCGAACGTTCGTTGTGGTTCCTTTAGCTCATCAACAAATTCATGAAAAAAGATCCACCTTCAGAGTGAGTCCAAGGGTAAGATGGGTAAACAAATGAGAAATAGTGAAAATAAAAAGAAATCCCAATTGGATTTGCAAAAGTCAAGTGTCTTTCGAGATGGTGAGAAAATAACTAGGGAAAAGAAAGATGAGGGTCTGAGAGAGAATAGTGAGTAAAAGACCCAAGTGGTCTTATCAAAAGAAAGAGTTGAGTGTTTTGAGTGGAAAAATAATGAGTTTGAGAGAAAACAAGAGCTACCTCCACTTGCTCAACGTGTTGAACCAGAGAGCACCTTGCCTCCAACAATCCCAAATGATTTACCAACATCTAATGAATTGCAAGTTTGTTCTTCTTTGATGTTTATGCAGGAGAATGAAGTTGTTCAAGAAGGTAAGAACATCAACCTTAAAGAAGAGCAAGAAGTTGTGGTTGAAGTACCACATGTGCCACCTTTGGAAGTTGTATCTACAGTTATTCGATGAATAAAAAGTCAAGGTGAAAAATCATGTTTTGGAGCATCTTCCATGAATGACGAAAAGTCACATCAAGAGGAAACATCAATTTTGAATGATGGTAATTTTTCTCTTTACTCAAATGATTTATTGGTTAAAAATAATTCTGAGTATTGAATTACTTGATATTGGAAAATCTGAAACTATGCATGAAATTATTCCATTGAATGATTTATGTTCTAGTTTAAGATTTGTTCAGTCTTCTATTCAATCTGTTAAATATGTTGATAAATATTCTTCATTGTAATCGTCTTATATGAATTGGAGAAATGTTGTCAAGCATGCTTTATTTTTACCATCTATTTTTGCAAGAGCTAAAAGAAAATCTGTTGCTAATTCTTGCAAGATAATGTCTCAACGTGTTGACTGTGATTTGAAAATTGCACCATTCAATGGGTCAAATGCAAATGTTAAACATGTTGAATATTCTGGAAATAAATTGGACTATGCTAGAATTAGTGTTGAAATCAAATTTGGTAATGAATTCTTTTTATGTGTCAAAATTGATAGCACATGCTTGATGAAGTTGAATGAAATGATTGAAATTACAATATTTGTGTTTGACTCGGGAGTATGTTAGTAAACATGGGAAAAATTTCTTTCCAAGTCCATTGCTTGAAAGTGGTGAAGTTTTACCTACTACCATGTTTCAAATTGAGTTGATTAAAAATGGTGATGATTTACAATGTACTCATTTCAGTTTAAGTTCACCATATGATGATTTGTATTATAACGTCTTCATTGAACAATGTGTATGTAAGCATGTTTTGAACTTTGAAAAGCATGCTTTAGATAAATTTATGTGTTTACGGACACATGCTGAATTAATTGGTCATAATTTATGTATTGAACTTGTATGTATGCTAAATCTTGAATATCCGGTGGTATCAATTTTTGCATATTTATTGGCTATATGTTTTATATATTTACTTCGAAGCTCTGGCCAATATTTGGGAAGATCAATTGAAGCTCATACTTGAGCATTCATGGAAGAAGAAAAACGTGGAAGAAGGAGATGAAGAAGATGAAGTGAGAAAGTGACAAAATGTCACTTTCTCTCTTTCTTATCTCTTCCTTCTCTTTTTCTTTTTAATTAAACTTCTTTTTTTCCTTCCATAAATGGGCAATCAGCCGCCTCCCTCATGTCCTCTTCCTCCAACTTTGACTTTCAACTTTTCATTTTTTTACAATTTGGCCCAAAACTTTACAAAGTTACAATTTAGTCCAACCGCAACTTGCATATTTTTCAAACGGGAACACCTACGGAATTGAAATTCTAAGACCAACTCCGGGACTTCATAACACACAGAAAACATGTTTAAATTGAAGTCCCGATATTCACATAAATCGGAAAATGGATCGTAAATTGCACAGAAATTACCTCGGAAATTGCCTGGCGCGCGGCAACTGTAACAACCCCCCCTTAGGACTCTTGGTCCTCTAAGAGGGTCCTCGGTCTCTGATACTCCTCAGGATATCGCTCTATCAGATTCTTCTCTGTCTCCCAATATTACAGTCACCCCGAGCGGTGGTTAGTTCTATGTATCCTGGGGCTTCGTTTCAAACATGCGGGACATGTTTTCTGTTGGTCAGACAACTCCCGGATCTTTTCTATGTAATATTCTCGGGAATGCTTTCATATTTAAGGTCGCACAAGTCCCCTGCACCTTTCCGCGGAAAATATTTTTCTAGGGCCGGGACATTTTTCCTGTCGATCAATAAGCTCGGGAGTGTTATCGGGACCTCATAAAAGTGAACTTTCAACATATTTGGGGTTGTACGAACATTCTGCACCTTTTCGTGGAAAATATTTCTCGGGATCGGGATGTTCGTTCTCGGGCGACGCTCGGAGCTCGGGATGAATAATTTGTGACGACAATGGTGTGAGGTGTGATATGACTCGGGATGAGTAATGCGGTGATAACCAAGCAAGCACGCATGATGGGATCATTTGGTCGGGAAAGCAAGCACATACGTCGGGATTTGCTCGGGTTAAGCTGGCGCGGTATGACGCTCGGGACTTATAATTAAACAAGTGAAGCATGATTTGTGTGTGATATGATGTCCCTCGGGTAAAGTGTGTAATCATATCAAAAATTTTAACTGGCCCTGGGGTTAGAGTGTACGCTGTTACCCCCAAGTAAAGTGTGTAATCAGGGTGATTAGCAGTAATCCTAATCACCTGTACGTTTCCGCGGTAAGGGGGGTAACACCCAAGTCGCTTCCCGGTCAGAATGATGTGACCACTAAACTTTGACAATCGGAATCAACTTATTACAGAGTTTCTGAGTAACCCGAGCCAGAATGGCAACCGGTAACCCTTGATATGTCAAATCCGGTGCCAAGTGAACCTCCTTCGCTGGTACAGTCTGAATTGGATCCAACAGACACTTCTTGAGCATACTGACGTGAAATACATTGTGGACTGCGGACATGTCGGCTGGCAATGCAAGACGGTAAGCTACCTTTCCAACCTGTTCCAAAACCTCATATTGCTCGATATATCTCGGGGCTAACTTGCCCCATCTTCCGAATCTGACAATTCCCTTGATCAGTGCCACTTTCAACCATACCTTATCACCCACCTCGAACTCCAGATCTCTATGACGTCTATTCACATACGAGGTGGTTCTGTCGTTCGCAGCATTCAACTGTGCCTGAATCTTTTTAATATTTTGCATCGTCTCCTCGATGATCTCAGGACCTAACTCCACTCGGTCTGATGTTTCTGCCCAGCCATGAGGTGTCATACACCTCCACCCACACAGAGTCTCGTAAGGTGCCATGCCGATAGTACTCTGATAACTATTGCTGTACGAGAACTCTGCCAACGACAAGAGCTGATCCCAGTCACCTCCGAAATCTATCGCACAGCTTAGTAGTGTATCCTCCAGAATCTGAATAACTCTCCGACTGTCCGTCAGTCTGAGGGTGATATGTTGTGCTTAGATGGATACACGTGCCCAATGCTTTATGAAAAGCATTCCAGAATCATGCGGTGAAACGCGGATCCCGTTCAGATACCATGGAGTCTGATACTCCATGTAATCGCACGATCTCTCTGATATATAGATGGGCAAGCTTCTCCAACGGATCTGTCACTCGGATGGGCAAAAACTGAGCACACTTAGTCAATCAGTCTACTATGACCCAGATAGCATCGTGATGAGATCGCATCATGGGTAGACCCGTCAGAAAATCCATCGTGACATTGCCCCATTTCCTCACTGGAATGGGCAATGTCTGCAATGTTCTTGCTGGCTTCTGACGCTCAATCTTTACTATCTGACACGTAGCACACTTCGAGACATAGGTGACAATGTCTCTCTGCATGCCAGGCCACCAGAAGTGCATCCTAAGATCCTCGTACATCTTCTCGCCTCGAATGAGCGTCTGCCATAATCTCATCCCAGAGTGCCTGAATATCGGGCACATATAGCCGATCCTTGAAGTACAGCAACCCCTGTCTGTACTCAAATGACTCAGGCAATGCTCCTTTGCTCTCACCCTGATATCTTCTTCAGCTCTGGATCCTTTCCCTGTGCATCTTGAACACTATCCAACCATCCGGACTGAATAGTTAGAGTGCATACATGTGCATCTTCCCAACGCCTCCAATTGTGCCATAAGCACACCAGATCATCCTCCTTGGCCTTATGATCTAGGTCTCCGCCCCAGACCAATCCTGTGTACTTCCTGCTCAGAACATCCGCTATAGAGTTACCTTTACCCGCGGTGTAATCGATGCTACAATCGTAATCCTTAATACTTCAGACTCTTATGGTCAGTATAAATTTGAAATTTTCTCTCGAGCAAGTAATGTCTCCACTGCTTCAGACCATATATCACTGCAGCCAGTTTCAGATCATGTGTCGGATAGTTTTGCTCATGCGGTCGAAGCTGTCTCGACCCATAAGCAATGACGTTATTCCCCTGCATTAGAACAAATCCCAATCCGACACTGTAGCACTATCCTCAGATGATCCTGATGTGCATCCTCATCCTTGGAATAAACCAGGATGTCATCAATGAACACCACAACAAACAAATCTAGGTAAGGACAGAAGACTATGTTCATCAGATCTATAAGCGCTGCACGAGTGTTAGTCAGACCGAAAGGCATAACCGTGTACTCGTAGTGTCCATACCGAGTCCGAAAAGCAGTCTTCGGAATGTCTTCTTCCTTAACCCGTAACTGAAAGTATCTGGACCGCAAATCGATCTTCTAAAGGACCTTTGCTCCTTTCAACTGATCAAACAGATCGTCGATCATGGGTAGCGGATACCTATTCTTCACTGTGATGACTTTTATTTTACGATAATAGTTGCACAACCTGAGGATTCCATCCTTCTTCCTCACAAACAGAACCGGAGGACCCTAAGGAGAAGTGCTCGGTCTAATGAACCCTTTCGCAAGCAATTCATCCAGTTCTTTCTTTAACTCATTCGTTTCAACTATAAGCATGCGATAAGGGGGAACATAAATCAGAGTAGAACCTGGTTGGAGCTGAATCTCAAACGTGATCTCCTGCTCTGGTGGTAGTCCTGGAAGATCCTTCGAAAAAACATGCGGAAAGTATCGTACAATCGGGATCTTCTCCAGATCTATTATGGTATCAGCTGGATTCAATCCATTATATTCTTCCTCGCTTACCACCGGCAACCAATCCAGAACCTGCAGCTCTATACCGTGATCCACAACTTCCACATCCGGTACAACAGATAGAGGTATTACCTCTCCAAATACCCTGATCTGCCGCTGGGCACAATCAATCTGAACAGAATTCTTGGATAGCCAATCCATCCCAAGAATCACATCATAAGTCGGAACATCCAGAACTAACAGTTCAGACAGAAAATTGTGTCCTCCCACTATTAGGAAACAATATCGGGTCATATCATTCGAAAACAAATATTGACTTCCAACAATTTTAATTAGAAACATATCAGACAACTGACAAATAGATAATTGTAAAGATTGAGCACATTTCTGTGCTACAATCGATGTAGAAGCACCAGTGTCGAAAAGCACATTAACAGATATATCATTCAGAAACAATGTACCTTTTACCGCTCCCTGCCAAGCTAACTCGTCCTGGCTATCGTGGACATCTTGGAAGTGCCTCCCGCCCCCTGTGTGCACTAGGCTGCTGTGGAGGCGGTGCCCGAGGAACACTTATGGACTCCTGTCTGCGCATCAGAGGACAGTCATGGATCTAGTGCTCCGTGGACCCGCATCGCAGACATCCGCCAGACTCTCGATAACCTTGTCGACTAGCATGAAATGTCCCACAACTATGACAAAGAGGTCCAGATGGTGTTGCTACAATGCCCTTTCCTCTATCACTCGGTCCAACCCCAGACGTCTGCCCAGTACTCCTAAAAGGTCTCCGTGATCTCTGAAATCGAGAACCTCGTACACTCTCATGAGGTCAATAAGGAGACTCATCCTGCTCTAGAAGCTGAACTTTCTGAACTGCCTCGCGGTAAGTAGTGATGCCCAGGGGTCGCAATGCCCATCTGATATCGGGGCGTAGTCCCCATTGATGTGTACCATACACATATCACATTTCCAAGTGTTCAAATCATTTCCATCATGCATTTGAGCGAATTTGATCATATTTTCACATGTTATTTAGTGAGTTGGTTTTTTTGTAGGTGTACATTCGGATAGTAGAAATGAAGTTCGCAGAGAGAAAAAGAGGGAATCTCGCACGTTGAGGAGTGAAGGAAGGACCTAACTACCAAATCTTTGGTGGAAATGAAGGCTCGGACCTGAAAGCTATGTACCGGCAACCTCTCATGCTTGGAATAGGAAGTTCTTGGTGCAACAAGCTCGCGGCACCATCGCGGAGCCAAGCTGGCGCCGCGGGAGCTCTCGGCCTCAAAGTGATACACTCGCGGTGCCATCGTGCCGCCACCACCTGCACTTAAATATTTCGGGACCTTTGCGATAGTTCTCGCTTCAAACATTGTTGCACCGGTTTTTCTGTACTATTTTGCCCTCAATTAACACCCTAAAGGTGTCCAACATGTCTAGGGACCCTTTAGTCATTATGATACTCTATATATAGTCTTTTAGGATGAGTTTTAGGGGATTAAGAGGGGAATTACGAATTTGGAGAGATTTGTTCCCTTGCAGCCCACTTTACTCTTGTACCTAGGTTTTTGAGCTCTCCACACTATTGGGATTGAAGCCTTCATGATCTTGGGTTAAAGATTCATTTGCAATAGAATTTTATTCTCCTCTCTTCTCCTCTTTTACTTTTATCTTTTGATCATTACATGTTAATGTGTTTATGTGATATGAGCATGAGTGAGTAGTCACTTGTGTCTTGGGGTTTGCTTGTCTAGGGTGATTCTCTATGTGTTCATCTTCTCTATTTTGATTTGGATATTGATTCTTGTGCTTGGATGTTTCTATTATGAGTGGGTATGGCCATATCTATTCATATGCATCAAGGTGTTCGATGAAATGCCTAAGTGGGATTTGCATGAACTAGACTTTTGGGAATCAATAGCAATACTTGCTTCTAGTTAGAGATAGCTTTTAGGAGTGGAGTGGTGGTTAAGTTAGGATCTATTAATGCCTTGAGAGTCAATGCTAGATCAAGAGAAGGACTAGGTTGATTTGTTGAGAGATTAACATGTTTGCTTGAGAAAGAAGCATGTTAGATGTAGTAACTCATCTCCAAATCATGTGATGAACTCGTAGAGGACCCCTTCAACCCAAGCAAACCCCGAGAACATTTTATAATTGAAAACCCCAAAGTCTTGCTATTTTTGTATTTCTTGTTTGTTAAGTTATTGTTGCATGTTTTGTTAAGTCATAGTCCGTATTATAGAGCTACTTTCATTCCAACATTAGATCAATCCACACCTATCTTATGACTCATTACTCTACATTTTAGTTGAAATTGCACTTTTAATCTTTTTAGTTGATCAACGCTCTAGTTCCTTTGGGTTCGACACCCTTTGCTCTTACTTGCTATATTACTTGCGATCCTTACACTTGAGGGCTTAAAAAGGGTAGTTATAAATATAAAATTTGTGCTAGAAAGTGACACCCTTTGCACGCATCAAAGTTTTTGGCGCCGTTGCCGGGGAGCTTGAGTGTATGTTGATTGACTTTTTGGTATTGAGAGTGATATTGTTTTGTCTTAGTATTGTGTTACTTATTTTTTGTAGTGTTTTTGTCTTCATTTTAGGATTGGCTTTGGTGCATGACTAAAAGTTCTCACGGGCTTATCATTGCTTGTGATCCGGAGATTGAAAAGACTCTACGGAACCAAAGACTACAAGGAAAGCAACTTCAAGAGGATTCTAGTAGCTCATCTTCCTCTTCGGTCAATATGGCGGGTCTAGTTCCGCCTTGCATTAATCTCCACAATGGAGATGATCATAATGAAGAGCATGTCAATGACAACAACCACAATGACAACAATCGGAATGTGAACAACGATGATAATGGAAGGAATGCCAACAATGAAGACAATAAAAGAGGCGTACCATTAGCCGAGATGTATGGCCCAAGGTTCTTGGCGGATGATGAGAGAAGAATTCGACCTCCTCCCACTCAAGGTGATTATGCTATTCCGGGACATGTGCTTACTTATCTTGAGAATCAAGCTTTTAATGGGTTGGCTAATGAGGACCCTAATGAGCACTTGGGTCACTTCATCATGATAAGTGACATCTTGGAGACAAGAGGTGTTCCAGATGAAGTGAAGAAGATGCGACTCTTCCCCTTTTCTTTGAAGAGTCATGCAAGGAAATGGTATAGAAGTTTGGACCCGACGAAAATTCGGACTTGGGAAGAATTGAAGCAAGCTTTTCTTAAGAAGTATTTCTCTCCACAAAAAGTATTTGAGGCTAAGAATGATTTGTATAAATTTCATGAAGAAGCGGGTGAAACTATTGCTCAAGCTTGGTTGAGGTTCAAGGAATTGAACAAGAGATGTCCTCAAGCGGCATTACTTAGGGAGCATCAAATCTACCTCTTCTTTGATGGACTTTCTTCAAGATCTCAAGAGAAATTGGATGCTACAGTCGGTGGTTTCTTTATGCAAAAGAGCCTTGATGAGGCATGGGATCATTTGGATCTTTTAGAGAAGAGTGAGGAGCATCGAGGCAGAGATTATTCGAGGACTCATCAAAGGAGAGGCTTATATGAGTTGGACAATGAGACTTCTCTACAAGCTCAAATGTCCGCATTGACTAGTATGGTGGGTGGAATGATAAAGAATCAAGAAAGAGGCAACAATGTGAAACAACCTATATTGGCGGAAGACTTGGATGAACTTGAAGAATGTAATTTTGTGAATTATCCGGCCAATCAAAGCAACTTTCAGCAAAGGCAAGGTGGGAATTTCTATAAGCCAAGACAATTCTCGGGGCAAATCTACAACAACCAAAAGCCTCAAAGTCAAACACAAGGTGAAGCTTCACAAGCTAATGATCCATTGGTGAAGATGCAAGCATCCATGGAAGCTTTGGTCCAAGAGATGCGAAATGCCAATGCCTCAAACAACAACAAGTTCATTGAAGTGGATAAGAAGATAGAAGGCATAAATGCGAATACAAGAGCTTCCATCCACAACTTGGAGACCCAAGTGGCACAACTTGCGAATTCTATGAAATACTCGAACAAGATCAAGTTTCCGAGTGACACCGAGGTTAATCCGAATGAGACTTGCAAGGCGGTGCATTTGAGAAGTGGAAATTCATATGTGACTCAACCAAAGGAACCTCCAAAAGAACCAGAATACCCACTTTCCAAAAGTTTCAAGCATGAAGCTACTCAAGAGGATGATGCTAAGAGTGATGACACTCGTCCTAACGAGGAGAGGGTGGCACCCAAAATCAACAAGGGGGATAACGTTTCTAAACAAGTTCAAGTTCAAGTGCCATTACCTTTCCCCAAAAGGTTTGCACCAAAAAAGGAGGATGCTCAATTTTCCAAATTCATGGAGACGTTCAAGAAGCTCGAGATAAATATCCCCTTCCTCGAGGCAATCAATCAAATGCCCAAGTATGCCAAGTTCTTGAAAGATATCATCAATAAGAAGAGAAAATTCTTGGACAATGAGTTGATTATAGTGGAAGAGGAGGCTAGTGCAATTATTCAACGGAAGTTGCCTCAAAAGTTGAAGGATCCTGGTAGTTTCACCATCCCGTGCGATATTGGACCATTCCATTGTGACAAAGCTCTTTGCGATCTTGGAGCAAGCATTAATCTTATGTCGTTATCAATATGCAAAAAGCTCGGTCTCGGTGAGGTAAAACCTTCTTCCATTTGCTTACAATTGGCCGATCGGTCACTTCCTTTTCCTAGAGGCATTTTAGAGGATATTCTTGTGAAGATTGGTGAATTATATTTTCAAGTTGATTTTGTTATCTTGGATATGGAAGAAGATTCTAGGATGCCAATTATTCTTGGAAGACCTTTTCTAGCAACCGCTAGAACTTTGATAGATGTGGAGAAAGGGGTTCTTACTTTGAGAGCAAATGATCAAGAGTTGTCCTTTAATCTTGCACAATCTATGAGAGCTCCAAGTGGTGATTCATCTCAATGTTATGCTATTGATATTGTTGAAGAGTGTGTGGAGGAAGCTAGAGATCGATTTTTCACAAATGATTCGGTAAAGCGATCTTTGGTTCTTGAAGATGTTAGTGAAGAAGACTATGAGTGGCGAGCTTGGTACAAACTTTAGATGCTCTTGATAAGGTGAAATTGGAACGGTATGGTTGGGATGTCCTTGAAATCAAGAGTTGTGAGAAGGAAATGATTGATGGAGGAAGAACCTCCAAGAGCAAAAGGAGAAGGACAAAGAGGGTGAAGAGCAAGCCAAATAAGTCTCTACATGAATGCATCAAGAAGTTGAAGCAAGTATATGTGGCTAAGGTCAACTCGGCCTTAAAAGTGAAAGTGATGGATTCAATGCCTTTCAAGGAGGCAAACTTGCTTGGATCATTCAAGGCTCTCTCTACTCCTCCATGAAAATGATCACCATCCATGCCTAGCTAAGGGCGTGAAACGTAGCGCTTGTTGGGAGGCAACCCAACGGTTCCAACTTTCATATTTTAGTTCCTTTAATTTTTTTAAAAGTCATGTATCAATAAGAAAATCGGTGTAGTGATGTGTGATCTTCATTTTCAGGTGGTTGACCAATTAGTGGAGCTAGAAATTCATTAGAAAGTAATGGTTTTCATAAAGGAATGTGAGAGATTAGTACAGAGGCCAATCTCACTATTAGGAAAGAGTAGGGGGCCTAACTTGGCCCCCCAGGTATGATCTCACGTTCCCTCTCTTTTTCATCCCTTTGTTAGCATGTGGACATTGCTTGTTTTGAGTTTGGGGGGATGTGTGCTTATGTTGATGATGGGAAGTGAAGTTGTACTTTTACGTATGATGGATTTGATTGAAACACCATGCAAGCAGCTAGTTTTGTCTCGTACTTTAGCATGATTCCTTTGCTCCAATAAGTTTGATTATTGTTTAAAACCTTTGTCGACATTTATGCTGGTGATCACTGAAGTGGTAGAATTTTGTCCTCAATGTTTTAAATAGAGAATTTTACCTTGTGAGTTTTTGTGCCAATTTTTTTCAATGATATGACTTGTGTGTGACATAATCTTTGTTGAGAGTATTTTACTGTGCGTTTGAGCTAGAACTTGCTTGCTTGAAACCATTTCAAGTCCACATTTGTTGTGTGTTGAACTGGGAAGACGATGGCAATTTAGGATGAGCCAGTCGACCAAATAGCCAACCTGTACCTTAGCTCATTAGATAAACCCATTTGAGCCTTAAGCCGTATTCTTTGATTAACCACATCTTAAGCCATATCTCGTCTCTTGTATTACCTTTTCATCCATGAAATTTCTTGAGCATGTTATTTTGGGCATTAGGTGAAAAAAATTATTGTGTTAAAGATGTGAGTTTGGGGGGATCATCAATTGTTGTGCTTTGAGGTGAGAGTAAGTGATGCAATCACAATTCTTGTTAAAAAGTGTGCCTAAGTTCAATAAAAAAAAGGAAAATAGAAAGAATGAAAAAAAAAGAAAAGAAAAACCGAAAGAAAGGCACTTGAATTTATTGTGCATGTCAGGATTGCATTTTGTGTTGAAAGAGTTCAAAATTGTGAGAATGGGTGTGATGCTTGAAAAAGGTGCAAGTGTGGGTTTTGATGTTGTAACTTTTGTTCTATCTTTAGATGCCCGTATTCTTGTAAGCTTAAGTTGTTTCATATAAGCTCCACCTATAGAAAGCCTTCAACCGAACACCACTTTCACTAAGCCTAGCCTCATTACAACCCGAATGAAAGACCATCTGACCGGCAAGACATGCAACGTCCTTTGGGACTTCAGTGGAGGAGTTTTGGTTCGCTTGCAAGCTTATGGATTGACAACGCATGGTAAGATCACAATGCACACGTACACTTCCCGATCTCGGAGTGAAACACTTGGGGAGTGACCCTCTGTTTCTTATGTTGAGACCAAAGTTTTAAAACTTCTTTGATCACTTGCATGCTTGTTGATGAGCGGTTATGGATTGTAGTCTATCTTGAGTGGGCAATGGTATATTGCAAGTTTAGTATTGAGATTGTAGATGCTTGCGTTGCTAGAGACTAGCAACATTTTGAGTTTGGGGGTGTGATGTGTACCATACACATATCACATTTTCAAGTGTTTCAAATCATTTCCATCATGCATTTGAGCGAATTTGATCATATTTGCACATGTTATTTAGTGAGTTGGTTTATTTGTAGGTGTACATTCAGATAGTAGAAATGAAGTTCGTGAAGAGAAAACGAGGGAATCTCGCACGTTGAGGAGTGAAGGAAGGACCTAACTACCAAATCTTGGTGGAAATGAAGGCTCGGACCTGAAAGCTATGTACCGGCAACCTCTCGTGCTTGGAATACGATGTTCTTGCTGCAACAAGCTCGCGGCACCATCGCGGAGCCAAGCTGGCGCCGCGTGAGCTCTCAGTCTCAAGTGACACACTCGTGGCACCATCGCGTAGCCAAGCTGGCGCCACGTGAGCTCTCAGTCTCAAGTGACACACTCGCGGAGCCAAGCTAGCGCCGTGGGAGCTCTCGGCCTCAAAGTGATACACTCGCGGCGCCATCGTGGCGCCATCATGGCGCCACCACCTGCACTTAAATATTTCGGGACCTTTGCGATAGTTCTCGCTTCAAACATTGTTGCACCGGTTTTTCTGGACTATTTTACCCTCAATTAACACCCTAAAGGTGTCCAACATGTCTAGGGACCCTTTAGTCATTATGATACTCTATATATAGTCTTTTAGGGTGAGTTTTAGGAGATTAAGAGGGGAATTACGAATTTGGAGAGATTTATTCCCTTGCAGCCCACTTTACTCTTCTACCTAGGGTTTTGAGCTCTCCACACTATTGGGACTGAAACCTTCATGATCTTGGGTTAAAGATTCATTTGCAATAGAGTTTTATTCTCCTCTCTTCTCCTCTTTCACTTTTATCTTTTGATCATTACATGTTAATGTGTTTATGTGATATGAGCATGAGTGAGTAGTCACTTGTGTCTTGGGGTTTGCTTGTCTAGGGTGATTCTCTATGTGTTCATCTTCTCTATTTTGATTTGGATATTGATTCTTGTGCTTGGATGTTTCTATTATGAGTGGGTATGGCCATATCTATTCATATGCATCAAGGTGTTCGATGAAATGCCTAAGTGGGATTTGCATGAACTAGACTTTTGGGAATCAATAGCTTTACTTGCTTCTAGTTAGAGATAGCTTTTAGGAGTGGAGTGGTGGTTAAGTTAGGATCTATTAATGCCTTGAGAGTCAATGCTAGATCAAGAGAAGGACTAGGTTGATTTGTTGAGAGATTAACATGTTTGCTTGAGAAAGAAGCATGTTAGATGTAGTAACTCACCTCCAAATCATGTGATGAACTCGTAGAGGACCCCTTAAACCCAAGCAAACCCCGAGAGCTTTTTATAATTGAAAACCCCAAAGTCTTGCTATTTGTGTATTTCTTGTTTGTTAAGTTATTGTTGCATGTTTTGTTAAGTCATAGTCCGTATTATAGAGCTACTTTCATTCCAACATTAGATCAATCCACACCTATCTTATGACTCATTACTCTACATTTTAGTTGAAATTACACTTTTAATCTTTTTAGTTGATCAACGCTCTAGTTCCTTTGGGTTCGACACCCTTTGCTTTTACTTGCTATATTACTTGCGATCCTTACACTTGAGGGCTTAAAAAGGGTAGTTATAAATATAAAACTTGTGCTAGAAAGTGACACCCTTTGCACGCATCACCCATATAAACCGTTTGGTCTTCTGCTCCTCAAAACCATAGTACTGAGGAACAAAACGGACTAAACGATCATACTCCTGCTCATAGTCCTGCACGGTCCTGTCGCCCTATTGCAGACTATTGTACTACCTCTGACGAAGATCCCTGACAGCATCACCGATATAGTACTCCAGGAACACTCGGGAGAACTCCTCCCAGCCCATACCTGGGTCCTGCTCCTCGCTGCACTCATACTGCACTGTCCTGTCGCTCTGTAAACTCCTCCACCAATGATCTGCCTGCCCGGCCAAGTTATATATAGTCAGGGATACCATAGTGGTAGAAGACAAGTGTAACATCCGGAGTGTCTTCTCCATGTTAGAAAGCCATGTCTCTGCTGCTTTCGATCCTCCTTTGTTATCAAACTTCGTCTTTACCATTATACTTCGTCAGATTCAGACGTAGAAATCGCTCCAACAATCTGACATCCCTTGATCGGGACTCCTGCTACCCATATCGCCTACGAGACCGACAAGAGCTATCTGACTTATCATACTTGCCATCTCTCTGCCGTCTGTGATGTTGAGGACTCCTATCACCCCGGTGCCGCTCGTCCCCAGAATAATCAGATCTGACCTCTGGCCGTACCCTCCTAGATCGAGGGTGTCATCTTTCTGATTCCTCCACGTCAGTACTCTCCCTCTGCTCCTCCTACAGTGAAGTACCGGTATAAGTTGTGGCGCGGGTGACAATATTCCCCTTGCTCTGAATCTGCTGAGCCCCCGGAGTACCCTAAGCCAAAGCAGGCAATAATGCTATAACTACATCCCGGATCTGCTCCAGGGTCTGTGCGAGGTCAAGGGGAGGCTGCTGCTGAAGATTCAACTGCTGTCCCAGATCCCGAGGTTATCGGACATCTCTCGGAGAGTCGAGATCCCTGTCCCGTCACCTTGATCTCTCTCTCGCTGACGGCGAGTATTAACCATAGCTCCTGAAATTCACAGATGTAAGAGCACATACAAGACGGTAAATATCTAACAGAAGCTAGCATCGGTATTTCCATAGGTTCTGAAATGTAAATGCAATGCATGAAGCAATAACCGCAAATCTCATAATCACAAATGCATATCAGAAATCTAATTCTAGGCGTCTGCCCTTTCTGAAATCCAGACCTGATTCTGTTTAGTACGTCTCAAAGAACCAACCCCCGCTTTGACACCCTTTCCAAACATGTTCAAGTAAGGGGGTGGCTAGACCTCTTACCGAACATCCCTGGAAGAAGCGGCAGAACAGCAGCTCGCCCTACCAAGCCCGTAGACAGAACAGAGATTCACTTATGGACTACACCAGGCTCAGAACAAAACTTTACCTGATCCTCGTACTTGACTATTCCTGTTCTGATACCACCTTTACTGTTACCCCCTTCAGTGGAACCGCACGTAATGCGGAACGCCCGGCGGCGTCAGCGGGAACTGGAATCGGGGTAATAGTAAAACAGAGTTCCCTCGATGTGGTGGCCCAGAACCAACCCGATTAAAATTTTTCTTTTACTCTACTCATTCTATTAACTTGTAATGCAAGTAACGAGGATCGTCTGAAAACAACACACGTATGCACATACATACAGATGTGACAACACAAGTTCTGCCCCGCAGACCTCAAAATGTAGCAGAATACTGAAAATTCTCATACCGATACATATGTGATGCAACCTAACTTTACATGCATGCGTTCACATATACAGAGACAGAACCTAATATCTAGAATATCTACGTATGTCGAGGGATCTGGTGCACCAAGATCCTCAAAAAGCAACTTCATGTAGGTCACCGCTGCTGCTAAACAAATAACAGAAGGCATACCGTCAATAACCTCAGAATGTGCTCAAATCAGAATCGGATCTTGCTGAATAGTAGAAAATCTCAAACGGGGCTTATCCTTTTTCCAAATTAGAAGTCAGGCTCGGAATTAACAATACCTGAAAATCAAATACCAGAAAAGAACCAAGAGACTCTACTCCTCGGGCATCTTATCAGACGAGCCTGAAAAAGTGTAAATATATAAGGGTGAGTCCTCGTTGAGAACTCAGTAAAGGTCAGGGGCATAGGATAGAGTATCTCATAAATTCAGAATACTCGGAACTAATATACCGGCAAAGAAAACACAGATACAAACAGAAACAGTTATACAGATAATAATAACGATGTCAGAAATGTTAGTACTCAGACAGAATCGGCGGACCTCTGAGGCTTTTATCATTACAGAAGAGGTTTTCAGAAATAACAGAGGCATGGTACCGACCCGAGGTCCGGAATCCCCGCTGCCGACAGAACAAATTCAGATAGCAGAATACATAAGGATACTTGTCAAACAAGTTATCCTGAAGCACTCCCAGAAGGAAACTTGCCGAACAAGTTATCCCGAGCAGAACAGATCCAGATGCCAGAATGCATGAGGTAACTTGCCAGACAAGTTATCCCGAGTGATGACGAGAGGTAACCTGCCGGACAAGTTATACTACGCAGAACAGATCCAGTTGCCAAAATGCAGGAGGTAACTTGCCGGACAAGTTATCCCGAGTGATGAAGGGAGGTAACTTGCCTGACAAGTTATACTGCGCAAAACAGATCCAGATGCCAGAATGCAGAAGGAAACTTGTCGGACAAGTTACCCTGAATGATAATAGAATGTAACTTACCGGACAAGTTATCTAGGAGCGTCCACCCGCATACCCGAGCCTATGCCAAAAACTGAGTTTGGTATCACCGGGCCCCACCCTCAACTCGAACTCAGCCCCAGTTACCCCGACACACAAATATAAGCATCCAAAAATCTGGAGTCGAGGAAAACTGAACCCTTACCTTATACACCGAAAATTCCTGAACCGACACCCGCGCAAATTCCCAGAAACCAATTTCAGCAGAGTTTCGGCTTAGTTTCTGCCTAACTCCCTGTTGACAATTCATCAAAAGATCACAGAATAAACATTTAGGAACCACAAATCACAGATCTGAGCAACTCCGCCACACAGTAGAAATTCAGACGTTAACGGTTTTACACACAGAAACTCATTTACAAAAAATGATACGTAAAGAATGTATAACTCTTCACCATGAACAACATATATCATTACCTCTTCAAAAATCTTAAGTTGGGTTCCCGTGCAAAAAATCAGAAACGGATTTCTCCAGTACTCCGGAATCGTTTCAACGCAACCTCTTTTTTCAGAACTGATCTAGAAACACATAAAGAATGTTTAGAAACCAAGAATCATACTCCATATGTGTGGCGCCTCAACATGTAGAAACTTTCAGAAAAAACGGCTTTCAAACAGAGTCGTTTCAAAAAAATCTGATCCGTAAGATGTTCCTAACTTCTCCCGAGGATCAGTTTAATATATTTACCTCGAAGCTCGGGCCAATATTTGAGAAGATCCATTGAAGCTCATACTTGATCATCCATATCCATGGCAGAAGGAAAACGTGGAAGGAGATGAAGAAGATGAAGTGAGAAATTCTCTCTTTCTTATCTCTTCCTTCTCTTTTTCTAGTTAATTAAATTTCTTTTTTTCTTCCATAAATGGGCAATCTGTCGCCTCCCTCATGTCCTCTTCCTCCAACTTTGACTTTTAACTTTCCATTTTTTACAATTTGGCCCAAAACTTTGCAAAGTTGCAATTTAGTCCAACCGCAACTTACATATTTTTTAAACGGGAACACCTACGGAACTGAAATTCTGACACCAACTCCGGGACTTCATAACACACATAAAACAAGTTTAACATGTTTAAATTGAAGTCTCGGTATTCACAGAAATCAGAAAACGGATCGTAAATTGCACATTAATTACTTTGGAAGTCGCCTGGTGCGCGGCGAATGTAACACTTTATCGGCCCACTTAAGAGATCAATGGCCAAAACGAGATAATTTAGATAGTTTAAGCTTTTTTTGGTTTTTTTTTCCGTGTGTAAATATGGAATTTAAGGTCTGCATCTTGGTAGCACAGCGGGTGTAGTTCCCACAAAGAGTTCAGTTGGTAAGATTAATAACAAAAAGAGTACAAAATAAGACTTATTGTTCAAATATACCCTTAACTTTGATTGCAAATTGGTGTTAAAGTTTGCTGATTTCATCTCAAAATGATTGCTTCATTTGAATTTGGGTATTATGTTTGATTCAAACTATTTTAAGAAATAACTTTTACAAATAAAAATTATATTTGGAAACTATATTTTTAATATATCATTTTCATATAACTAGTTGGACTTATATGTCAAAATGTTGAAAACAAATCATAAATTAAATGTTAAAAAATATATACAACTATTATGAGATTAATATGTAGTAACTTTTTTCTAAACAATGAATGTAGTAACTTCAATTTAAGGTTGTATTTTTTCACCAAAAAACTAACAATAATTTAAAAATTTTCACTATTCTCAAATACTTTAATTCGCAAATTTCCAACCTAAATTTAACTTGTTGTTACCTTTTTGTAAATATTTACTCAAAGAACAGAAACCTTAGTCTCATCCGTATGATCTTTTGTTTGTATGTGTATTGGATTATTAAGTGTATGGAATAATAACTTGCATTAGGATTATATAAATCAGTATGGTGACTCCGATTGTTATGAAGAAAACTTGAGTGAGGGATTGTCTTCGGTTGGACAGGGTAGCCCGCGGTGGCAATGCTGCTCATTGATGGATTTCCACCACTCGGGAAGTCCAAGTAGTTACCAAAAATGTGATACGAATCAATATATGGTATGGGTACATGATTCGTCAGTTGGAGAAAAATCAGTTTTGTAGGGGTAGTCTTAATCGATATGTTAGATTATTCGATACGTTTTTCTAATTCACTTAATTATTTGAAAAAACAAAATTTGGTACATGCTTATGAAATATTGATGTACTTTATATGTCCCAATAAAGTAGATATAGTTCGACTTTGGGACTTTTGGTACATGCTTATGAAATTTTGTTAAATTATTTTTAGAAACTATACACATTCTTTTTGTATGTGCATAAAAATTATTTAGATTTATATATTAAAATAATGAATAAAAATCATATATTAAATATTGTAAATAATAATTGTATCAACTTTCCTTATGACAGGGCAAGTATTTATCTACTCTAAAAATAGTTTTTATTTATAGCATTTTAGTATTTACAACTTCTAAAGATACTTCGTATTCATAACATTTTAGTAATTTCAAAAAACATCAAGAATTTTTTTTCATTACTCCATCCATCGCATTATTTTTGAAAGGATGTCCTTTTAAGGATAATGCAATGTCCTTTTAAAGATAATGCATATTCTTTTTATGGGAACTTTGAGTGACCGATTTTACTTAAATGCCCTAATTTTTCTTCCTTCTAGTATCAAACCTTTAATTGTACTCTCCTTTTATCTTCTTTCCCTTCTACTAGTATTAACAATTACTTGTATGCTGATTCTTTTTTTTTTCTCTTCTATTGACATATAAACGTACGCTTTTTGTTTTTCCGTTTTTAATGCAATTGTACGCTGTTTCTTCTTCGCCAAATCAAATAAGTTGACATGCCTCGTTTGAGTTGGCTGGTTTCAGAGTAAAAAAAAAAAATCCAAATTGATTAACAGGTGAGGATTTAGTGCTTGTTGGCTGTAGCAGCATTTTTTCGATGTGCTGGTCCGTGTTCGACATAGTCGATGGATCCGGTGACGAGCAAAACCTTTGCCAATGTCGTCGATAGGTCCGATGATGAGTGCCCAAGATCCCTATTTCTTGAGGTTCTTAGCAGGTCGGAAGAAACTGACCCATACCCAATCGAGGAATGCTAGAGAGAACTTGAGAAGCAACAATGAACCCAAAGAAAAAGAGGAAAAGAACACTGATATATATGGGCCAGCCCGTATGGCTGTATTACCAAACGCAAACACCATATGGGCCACGCCCACCAGTGACGGTCTCATATTTACGGAGAGCCCCTCTTACCAATAAGGGCGCCTCGTATAAATCTCGTTAAGCAGCAAACGCTTGCTACCTTCTTCAAGTCAACCGTTACCCTAACTTATGACATTAAGCCAAAGAAGAGGGAGTAACTCCACTATAACTCCACCATTATTACACCACTAATACGCCGTCATCCTAATTATAGACACATTTATGGCAATTCCCCAGCATTCAAGGCTCCTTAACGGGACCTGGCACCACCCTATATATTGGGTGGTGCCTGCCACAAATAAGGTGATTACTACACACCCCACCTGAAAGTGTCCTTTGTCTTGTTCCTCAGGAACCGGAGTTGCTTTGCCACCGTCACCGGAGCATCCAAGACAACCGGAGACCGCCATTTGGCTATCAATTTGGCGCCATCTGTGGGAAACGAAAGACAACCATTTTCCCTTTCCTACCAGCTTTTTTCTCTCCTTACCCATCTTCATGGCGAAAACAAGGAGAACCCACAACAGTGTGCATGTGGAGGACGCTGCTTCCAGCTCCTCTGATGCACCCCCACCACTCCCTGTTGATGACGCAACGGGGACACAGCAGCCCCCACAGCCGCCGGCGGCCAACCTCGCTGGACCCTCCACGGCCCCCCAGCAGGTCATCGTCGATCCCGCTCAGATGGCACTCCTCCAGGCAAACATGCTCAATGAAATGAAAGCCTTCATGGTGCAAACCATCAAGGCGGAAATGCAGGCTGCTCACTTTCCGCCTCACAACGAACGGGACGAGCAATCCCAAAATCAAAATCCATCTGCTGGGAACCTCTGCGTCGACGACCTCCTCCGACGAATCAACGTGGTCGAGGAACAGGTCAAGACGCCAAACCTGGTCCTCGATGACATCGAGGTCCTCCTGACGCAGCCTTTCACGGAGGAAATCATCGCCGTCCAGGCACCGGCTAGCTTTCGAATGCCAGTCATCGAAAGCTACGATGCCACAACAGACCCCGTCGACCATCTACGGCGATACATCTCCCAGATGGAGATGGATCGCGCCACCGGCCCCATACTCTGCAAAGCTTTTAGCTCCACCCTAAAAGGGGCTGCTTCAACGTGGTTTGGAACGTTACGAGGCCAGCATTTTAAATGCTTTAAGGACCTCGCCTCATCGTTCCTGCGCCACTTCATGGGAGCTCGACCTCCTCCAAAGACTGTCCAACACCTGCTAAGGGTGAAACAACAAAGGGAGGAACCACTCCGGGACTATATTCGACGGTTTCAGGCGGAAGCCGTCCAAGTCCAAGGTCTCTCCTCGGACATGCAACTCCTGGCCGTCACTCAAGGCCTCCAGCGCGAGTCAAGGCTCGCGTACAACATCAATGAAAACCCCGTCACAACGATGGGTGAGTTCATCGATCGTGCCACTCGATTTATGAACTCCGAGGAGATGAACAGGCCCTACAACAGACCTCCCACAAATGACCGCAACAGGAAGTTCGACAAGGGGTCTGCCTCATCGCGGTACCAGCCCTCGAACGTCAGTACGAGGCCCTCTGAACATCACCCTGCACTTCGTGACACCCGCACGAACATTCTGCTAATGCTGGAGAAGCAGAACAAGGTCCCAAAGTGGCCTCAGCCCATCCAGCATAAGAACACGAAGGGGTTTGACAAGTACTGCCTCTACCACAAGGATCGCGGACACGACACGGAAGCGTGCTTCCAGCTCAGAAACCTCATCTCAGAGATGATTGAGCAGGGCAAGCTCAAGGAATTCCTGTTCGACTCGACCTCCCCTTGCAAAGATTTCCCCAAGGGTCGCAAGAGGGACGACGATAGCGACGACCGCGAGAAAACGCGTCGTCGGCACAACAGCCCTCGAAGGCAAAACCTACCACCACCACCGCCGGCGGGCATCATCCATATGCTCACGAAGTTAGAGGGTGCCTCCTCTAGAAAGCGCTACGCGAGAGAAATCCTGCAGATCGACCACCTCGAGGAGAACGTCCTCTATCGCCCCAACGGAACAAAGGTTGTCGTTCCACACTCCGACCCACTGCTCATCACAGCAAGGATCGCGGGTTACGACACCAACAGGGTCTACATCGACACTGGTGCAAACACCAGTGTCATTTTAAGGACATGCTTGATAAACTCGGGATACACATGTCCGCTGTGCGAAGGAGTTCCGGCCCCACATTTGGCATCGGT
Organism: Stellera chamaejasme; assembly: GCA_024586325.1. NCBI lineage: Eukaryota > Viridiplantae > Streptophyta > Magnoliopsida > Malvales > Thymelaeaceae > Stellera > Stellera chamaejasme. The sequence goes on along the minus strand of CM044987.1, from coordinate 15,953,979 downwards.
AGGGACATTGTCCCAACAATCGGGGTCGTCAACCTGCCCCTCATGTTGATCGGGGATACACAATTCGGCACGGTTGACTGCCACTCCATTATGACGGAGTTCCTGGTCCTCGAAGTCCCCTCCACATACAACGCCAACGTTGGCCGACCAAGTCAGGTCGATTTTCACATGAGGTGCGATATCCGTTCTCTCACTATCACATTCGCAACGCCTCGTGGAGACGCAAGCATCTACATCGACCAGCGTACTGCGAGGACGAATTACGTGGCCTCTTTGAGCTCGACGGTTGATCCACAAACCTCGAAGGAGGTCGATGACCCAATGGACCCCGACGACAGGCCACGCCTCGATGACGTTACAGAAGAAATCGAGGTCGTCCCGGACAAGAAGTTTAAGGTTGGCAAGAACCTTAAACAAAAGGAGAAAATGGGTCTCATTCACCTCCTCGAGGCAAATCTCGACATCTTCGCTTGGAGCATGAAGGACCTACCAGGCGTCGACCCTAGCGTCATCACACACAAACTTAATGTATTCCCGGATTCTAAGCCGGTCAAACAAAAGAAAAGGGGTATGGCTCCCTCAAAAAAGCAGTTTGTAAAAGAGGAGGTTTCTAAACTCCTCGACGCTGGAATAATAAAGGAAATTCAATACTCCGAGTGGCTTGCTAACATTGTTTTAGCCGACAAAACTAACGGCGACCTTCGTATGTGCGTTGACTTCACGGGTGTTAATAGGCATTGCCCTAAGGACCCTTATCCATTACCAGTCATCGACCAACTCGTGGACGCCACCTGCAAATATAAGTATCTATCGTTCATGGACGCTAAGAGTGGTTACCACCAAATTTACATGGACCCCGAGGACGCCTTAAAAACGGCGTTCACAACGGGCGACGATGTGTACTACTACGTACGAATGCCTTTTGGGCTCAAAAATGCTGGAGCTACCTATCAGTGTTTAATGAACAAAGTCTTTGCCCGTCAGATGGGCCGCAACCTTGAGGCATACGTCGACGATGTCATTGTCAAAAGCATGACATTCGATGACCACCTTCAAGATCTGGACGAAACTTTCAAGTCGTTCCGACGATACAACATGAGGCTCAACCCAGCCAAATGTTCCTTCTTCGTTGGAGCCGGAAAATTCCTAGGCTACATGATCTCTGAAAGGGGAATCGACGCCAACCTTAAGAAAATATCAGCCATCACGGAAATGGTGCCACCAAGGAACATTAAGGAAATCCAACAACTCACAGGAAAAATTGTTGCCTTGGGGCGATTTATTTCCAAACTGGGAGACAAGTGCAAGCCGTTCTTTGAACAGCTTCGCATGAAAAAAGCATTTACCTGGACGTCGGAATGCCAGGAAGCCTTCGAGGAAATCAAGAACCACCTCTCTGATTTGCCTACCCTGAAATGCCCGCAACCAGGGGACAAACTCGTCATCTGCCTCTCCACTTCGAACAACACTGTCTCTTCAGTGCTCGTTAAGGAGGAAGGCCCGCAACAGTGGCCCGTTTACTACACAAGTCTCACACTACGAGGGGCCGAGGCTAACTACCCTCCCCTTCAAAAAACGATCTACGCTTTGATCGTGGCTGCCAGGAAATTACGGGCATATTTCCAAGCCCACACGATCATCGTCAGAACGGATCTACCAATAAGGGACATCCTAAACAGACCAGAACATAGTGGTCGTTTAGCTCATTGGTGCATCGAGCTCGGGGAATACGACATCAAGTTCGAGCCTCGGCGAGCCATCAAGGCACAAGCTTTGGCGGACTTCGTGGCCGAGCTCTCCATCTATCCCCTTGAACATGGTCCTTCGAGGGAGCAACCAGCAGAGCTGGAGCCTCCTGAGTGGGACATGTTCGTGGATGGTTCATCCAGTGTTGATCGCCCAGGTGGGGGCGTTCACATCAAGGGCCCACACGGCATGGAAGCCAACTTACGAGTGGCTTTCCAGTTCCCCGTCACAAACAATGTGGCAGAATACGAGGCCCTCGTATCCGGTCTCAAAACTGCCCTGAAAGCTGGCTTACGACGTCTGATAGTGCACAGTGACTCACAGCTTGTCGTAAGCCAGGTCACGGGGACTAATGAATGCAAGGACCCCACTCTCTCGAGGTACCTGCGGCTGGTCAAAAGCCTACAAGGACAATTCGAACAGCTGAATATCAATAAGATCCCGAGGGATCAAAACACTATCGCTGACAAATTGTCTAAGGGAAGGACGGATGCAATCCTAGAGACCTTAGCACAGCCTTCGATAAATACAATTCATGCGATCGATGGCAATGCAACGGTTGACTGGAGGCACCCAATCCTTCAGTATCTCCAAACTGGCGCAATCGAGGGCCTGCCAGCGTTCCAAAAGAAAATAAGGACGCAGTCATCGCGCCATATCATCATAGATGGTACATTATGGCGTAAGGGGTATTCTACTCCTTTACAACGGTGTATCAGCCCCGATGACTCCGAGCTCATTCTGAACAAAGTTCACTCCGGAGTCTGCGGAGCACACATTGGCTCTGATGCGCTTGCGCACAAATGCTTGCGCCTCGGTTATTATTGGCCAACGTTGAGGAAGGACGCGCATGATTTGGTACGTACGTGCCATAACTGCCAGCTCAACTCCCAAATTCAGCGGCAGCCTGCAAACGAAGCGGTTACGGAGACATATCCCATACCCTCCGCGTTGTGGGGTCTCGACCTCATAGGCCCAATGCCTAAGGCCAAGGGGCAGTTCAAATTCTGTATAGTGGCTGTAGATTACTTCACTAAGTGGGTCGAGGTCCGGCCACTCAAGAAAATAACGACTGCCAAAGTCATACACTTCCTCTGGCACGACCTCGTGTCGCGATATGGCACACCAAAGGCCATAATCACAGACAATGGGACTCAATTCTCGAGCAAAAAGCTTAAGAATTGGGCCATTAAGATGAATATACAAATGCTTTACGCACCCGTCGCACACCCACAGTCGAATGGCCAGGTAGAGGTCACTAATCGCACAATCAAGGAAGACCTCAAAAAGCGCCTCGATGATGCAAAGGGGAAATGGGTCGAGGAGCTACCCAGCGTCCTCTGGGATTACAGAACAACTACACGGGGACCAACTGGGGAAACACCTTTCTCCCTGGTCTACGGCGTGGAAGCCTTACTACCAATCGAGGTGTCTATCCCGACAGTCAGGACGTTCTACTACGACGCTCCTCGCAACGAGAGTGGCCTAAGGGCACGTCTGGACCTCGTCGAAGAACTTCGCGAGGGTGCCAGGCTTAGGCTTATGGCCTTACGGCAAATAGAAAACCTCGACCACAACGCTAAAGTCCGGGCAAAGCAGATCTACGTGGGTGGTATGGTCTTGCTAAGGGCAGAGTTGTCAGGCCGTAACCCTGGCCATGGAGCCCTTCGTTCCAGATGGGCAGGACTTTACATCGTACATAGTAAAGAAAGAGGCGGCGTCTACAAACTTAAAGACCACCAAGGCAAAAGGCTCAAGAACGACTACCACGTCAACGACTTGAGGCCTTATTACGTCTAAGTTGTACGCTTTCCTTTAAATAAATTGGCAAAGATATTCAAAGTCTTTGCGTTGTACAAAGCAATATTCATACATCGAATAAAAACCAATATTCAAAGTCTTCGCACTATGCTCACAGTCAACTCTACGAGGAATGCCCAATGCTTTATAAAGTAAGGACAAAAATTAATTACAAGGTCAATATTCGGGCAATACACATCGAATAAAAGACACACAATTCTACGAAGAGTTGCACGATTTGCCTTAAAGAAATTTGCCTCAAACCAGTACAAACACTTCGCGTTATGCAAGTAATGTTCATACTTCAAATAAAACGCAATGAATGCTACAAAGTTGTTCACGGCTTTATAAAGTACGTACAAAAATTTAATTACAACTCAAAACCCCAAAATTACTTGGGGGCATCATCGTTTGGGGGTACAACAGGGGCATCCTCTACATGCCCTGGCAGAATATCATAAGGATATCCTGTTCCTAGTTTTTTCCCCGTCCTACCCCACTCGAACAACGCCGCCTCGGTTGGCTCCTGAACCATGGTCGCATCGAGGGAATCCAGCTGTGCCTTCTCAAGCACGGCCTCCACTTGGTGGCGGCAACGTAGGAACCCTTCCGCGTACCGGACCCCCTCCATGGTCTTTGCATCGACCAGGTTCTCGATTAACAGCTCGAAGGCCTTGCCCATTCGAGCAGCCCTCTCAGCGACGGACATCACAAAAACACGAGGCTGAACACTTTCACCTCCGTACAACTTAAGACCAATTTGGTCTTCAAGTTCTATGAAGGCTGTAAGGTCAGCCAATCTGGAGCGCATCACCTCATTGAGGGTTCTGACGCATTCTTCGACTTGGGCCGCTGCCTTCGAGGCCTGCTCTTCGGCCTTTGCCGCCCTCAAGGACAGCTCCTCGACGAGCTTGTCCTTCTCCCCCACTTGGGCCTCCATCTGCCGATACGCCTCGAGCACCTACTCCATCTCAACTGAGAGGCTTTGGTTTGCATGGTGCTCGGAGAGGAAGAGGGCCTCGAACTTCTTCCCATCGGTCATGGCAGCCTTCAGCTTTTGGGCAAGGAGACCCATAGACTTGAGAAGGGAAACCCCCTCCTTCTTCGAGGAAGCCAACTCGGCCTCCTTTTCAGCCAGGGCCTTCTTTAGGCTCTCCACTCCCTCGGAGTCCTTTGCCTTGGCCTCGAGGCTCCTCACGTGGGCTTGAAGGTCCTCGATTTTGTCAACCAAGCCTCGAGCCAATACAGCCTCCTGCAAATTGAAAACACAAAGCCTGTAAGCAGAGGTACACAAACAGGAACACTACTACTAAGGGTGTTGAGGACTCTGACTTACCCGAGTGGCGCCCTGACAGATGTCCTTGGCGATGTCCAGGGCACTAGAGGCCGTGTACTTGAAGTAGTGCCTGTCTCGGGGAAGGAGGAGGCCCTCGGCAACTTTCAGTCTCAACTCCCCGTCCCCGAGAAGCACTGACTCATCACGAGTCACCCTCATCACGGGGTCCCAGGCCTCCACCAGGGCCAAACCCTTGCGCAAAAAGGACTTCTCCCGCAGCTCCCGCCGATAATCCTCGACTAGTTGGGGCTCGAAAACGGGATCTATTCCCTTAAGGCTCTTCGGAATCCTCGAAGGCCTCTTCGCAGTCGCTCGAGGAGCCACAACAGCCCTTCGAGCATCTGCCAAGAGCCCCACAGGCTCCCTCAGCCTCGTACGGGGCTGCAGGATGGTTCCTCAAGGGCCGGTCCGTTGCTTTTGTCCAGCGCAGGGCTAGGACTGCTGTCCGAGGACACTTCCAAGCCCTCTGCCGCTACAAAATTAAAGGCAGGATGACAATACAAAATAAAAGGGGAGTTTAAGCGAACAACCAGAGGAGACGAGAACAATACTTGCGATCCGGGACGTTTCCTGCGCAAGTTCTGCTCCTCGGAGTCCTCGGAGATCTCCTCAACGACCAGGGGAGCAACCGCACTAACGGGTTGCGCCTGCGTCACCAAGGCCTCCTGGCCTCGGGCCTCCCCGCCCTTCGAGGGCTTAGCAGATGACCCCTCGATAACCCCTTGCACGGGCTCGGAGGGGAGTTCCTCCTCCATCTTCTTCTTGAGGGCCTCCCTCAAGTCTTGCTTCTTTGCAAAGAGGGCACTAGGGTGCGACATCTTAGCTGTAACAAAGCACGAGATCAAGTTAAAACAGAATTCAGAAGGCACAATCACAGAAACGAAAATAAATACAAAACAGACCATTAGGGTTCCTAAAAGCACCCTCGAGGCGCTCAATGAGATCCCCGTCGAGGCCCTCCACCCAATTATGTAGGGTATCCACATGGCTTGGAAGCCGGTGGGCCCGGCTAATTCCAACCCTCCGCAGGACCACTTCGTCCATGCTAGAGAGGGTGAAGGGGAATGAGCCGTTGAACTCCTCGAGCCTCTCCACATCACGGACCCACTCACACACGGCGTCGAGGGCCTTCTTCCCTTCGCTACCCGCCCACAAAGAGAGCTTCACTGACACCCGTGCGTCCTTCTCCTTTATGAAGTACGCAGAGAATCCCCAGCTATCCTCCTTCAGGATGAAGAAGAAGTTGTTCTTCCAGCTTCCCCACGAGCTGGTGGTCTCAGCCACCCGCCCCACCCACCTTCACCTCCTCGTGGGTTAGAGAGCTTCACCGACACCCGTGCGTCCTTCTCCTTTATGAAATACGCAGAGAATCCCCGTTGCTATCTTTGTTTCCATCAAAGGCTCGTGTCTCATTTCGCCACCTATGATCCTCCTTCAGGATGAAGAAGAAGTTGTTCTTCCAGCTTCCCCACGAGCTGGTGGTCTCAGCGAAGATCCCGATCTTCACCATTTTGTTGCCCACCTTCACCTCCTCGTGGGTTAGCTGGTAGAAGGGGTGCCCGACCCCAAATACCTTTCTTCATTATTAGTCATGGATCTTGTAGATGATGCAATTCGTATCTCTCCATGGTCTACCCATTTTGTGTATTCTAGTCGGAATCCATTACATATAAGGTGATCGTACACTTCCTCTAGTACGATAAAACATATTATAACACTTCCTACATGGGCAAACAATCTTTCCATCGTCACTTGATTTTTGGAATGCAAAATTTTTAAAACTCTCCACCCCATTTACAAATTGTTCTGATGATCTTGGAGCACGATACATCCAAGATCGGTCACTCATGTTGCCGACAATAGGTGAATCTAGTTGTTATTGATTAAGAAATGAATGAGTCTAATAGAAACTGCATAATCATACCATTCATCACAGTAAAACAAAAAAAATCAAACAACAATAAAAATAAATATTCAGGAATGATATACAGGTCTTAGAATAAGCCTACAATAAGCCTTTGAATTGGATTGCCTTAGAATAAGCCTACAATAAATCTTAGAATAAACTGCAAAAGTGGATTGCCTAAAATTTATCAAGTCTCATGCAACCTCTAGGTTGTGTTTGTCACGGGCTACAACCATTAGAACACATAACATTTAGCAATCAAATCAGAATGACAAGATGAACACATAGCATATGAAGTATAATACTCTTCTATCCAATCATGAATGAAAAAACTGAAGTAATTCAGACTGTAATAAAGTTTTCTATTCAACAAGAAGAACCTTAATTGAAGAAAAACAGAAAAACAAATACTTTTAAACAATTGTGTTCTCACAATAAACATTACTTTTCAATAATTCAGATTAGATTATCTCCTTAGATTGTATGATGGTTTTTGAACTTTTGGATGAAAAAGTAATTGAAAAACAATAATGGATGACCTATTCGAATGCACACAGAGAGTACATGAAACATGGGAACTTGTGAGCACTAAAAATAGAGATAGAGGAACAAAACAGGTGCACTTGGTTCAAATTGGTCTGATATCAAAATTGAACAGGACAATAAAATTGCAATGATGGTTAGCTCCCCAACTCCAATATTTCTCAATCACAATCTGACACCACATCTCATGTAATAATCCACTTTAAAACTGAAACCCACCCCACTATTATTTTACTCTCCGTACTTGCTCCATGCAAAAAAAAATTATTGCTAATCCCACTACTTCCTTTCCCACATATTACAAATGCATATTTTTACAATTTCAATTAATTTTACCACAGATTTCATGCTCAAATTGTTGTTTAAACTTCAACTTGATGTGAGGATTTACAGTCCAGATGAAAAAAAGAGGAAAGAATGATCGAAAATCTAACGTGAGAGCTGTGATGACGGTGAGAAACGAAGCGATCGAGCTGTGATGGTGGCTCCAATTTGATGTGAACTGGATGGAATTTCTTCTACCAAGACGACGATGACGACGGTGCATCAGATGATCAGTGTGCGGCGATGATGCGGACCGACAGTCATTGAGGCTTGGCCGAGGATTATATCCAATCAGCAATGGGGCACTCTTTAGTGCTATAGCTAATTATGGCTATGCTACGAAGAAACTTGATCAAGAGCCACAGTGGAGCTTTCGTTCAAGGGTCAAGGGCTTCCAGAGATGGGGAACTGCCTACACGAATGTCTGTCGAGGGTTTGGGAAAGTGGAAAGTATGGGAAAGTGAAAAGGTGTGGGTTTAGAACTCCCGCTAAACTTTTTATTGACACACTTTTTATTTTTATTTTTTAATGTGATACATTGTTGACAAACAATAAAATTATTTGTGTCGATAAAACTTAAACTGGCCATTTCTTGACACACTAATATTAAATGTTACATTTAATTAAAAGGTAATCGCCAACACACCGGTATAAAGTGTCAAGAGAAGTACAAAAGTTTTCTTGACACACAAATCACAATAGATACCAAATTTTCTTGGCACTTCACCGTGTGTCAACAAAAATGTGTGTCAACGTATGTCATTTTGTTTGTAGTGTGGTAAACACGTTCGGGGCCAGTTGCCCAGGGCAAACCCCCCACCCTTCTCATAGTTGCAGCAACAGGGAGCAGAGGGGGAGCCTCAGTCCAGCTTTCAACTGGGCTTCGTACACCACCATCGTTTGTTCCCTCTTGGCCTCGTCGCTCAGTTCTATCCCCGTTTTCCTCAGTACGTCTGCCGGAGAAAGCCCACAGGCCACCCGTGTATACACATGGTGGTTTCGACAAATGTCGACCATTTTCTTCTCCGACAGAGCTATTCGGGGCCACAGCTCCCCGACATCAGGGCCGACGCTGAGCTTGCTTGGATTCTTGGGAGCCATCTACAAGAATAAACCACAAATTCAAAAACTTAAACCCTAAGACCCAAGAACCCAGGCAGCGGCGCGGCAAAAACACGATCGCGACACAGTCGCGGCGGAAAAAGATGAAATAAAACGGTGATACTTACTGGTTGATATGCTGGAGATGAAAGCGAAAGATTCGACGGTTGGGTTCTTCAAATCTTGCCGAGAAATTCTTCGGTAAACGCCGAAAATGGAAACTTGAGTGAAGAGGAAACTGAAACGAAAAAGCAAGGAAAGCGAGAATTCGGGAAACCTGACTCCTCACATGGGTTGACGTATAAGTATAGGCCGATGGGAGGTGAAACGACTTCCCCCATAATTACGAACGGCGTAAAAAGCGCAAAATTTGAAAAAGTGCTTCTCAACCGCCACAAATGATATTGGGCCAACAGTTGGGCCAACATTGGAACAACTCCTGGGCTTTTCCCCAATTAAAGTCCAAAACGGCACGACACCACATAGGCCCCATATCAACCACAATACTTCCCTCCAAAGCGGAGCACAGGGGCCCAACCCATCCTCCGCTGTGGGGGGAGGACATACTGATATATATGGGCCAGCCCGTATGGCTGTATTGCCAAACGCAAACACCATATGGGCCACGCCCACCAGTGACGGCCTCATATTTACGGAGAGCCCCTCTTACCAATAAGGGCGTCTCGTATAAATCCCGTTAAGCAGCAAACGCTTGCTACCTCCTTCAAGTCAACCGTTACCCTAACTTATGACATTAAGCCAAAGAAGAGGGAATAACTCCACTATAACTCCACCATTATTACACCACTAATACGCCGTCATCCTAATTATGGACACATTTATGGCAATTCTCCAACATTCAAGGCCCCTTAACGGGACCTGGCACCACCCTATATATTGGGTGGTGCCTGCCACAAATAAGGTGATTACTACACACCCCCACCTCTCTTCTCTTTCTGCACCTGAAAGTGTCCTTTGTCTTGTTCCTCAGGTACCGGAGTTGCTTTGCCACCGTCACCGGAGCATCCAAGACAACCGGAGACCGCCCTTTGGCTATCAAACACCATAACGGCTGGGTCTTGAGGGTGCGGGTGAGACAAGGCTCCATGGAAGTAGTCAAGCACGGGAAGCACAACCTCGAAGTAGAGCTGGTTTATTAAAAAAAATAAATAAAGGATGAGAGGCGGTAGTACTGAGGCAGAAGAGACCCGCCGACATGAGCGTAATTTTGGCCAAAATTCTCTCCCACTCATTTCTTAATATCCGTACCCGAAATGCACCATCTTTTAGGGGGGAGTGCTTACTATGAATGAACTAATAATCCATTTATCATTCTCCAACCTATCCGAAATTTTCTAAATACACAAATATTATTATTTAATCTAAAATGGAGTAACATTTTTCTAAAATTTTAAAACATTGATTTTTTTTGAATAAATGATATTTTTTGTTTAGTTTACAAACATATTTTGAAAGAATTTATGAAAGAATGATATAAGTAATTTGACATAACATAGGCATCGAAATTCAGAATTTTCAGATTTCTACTCTATTTCGTCCCATTAAAGTTGATGGACTTTCCTTTTTTGATTATTCCAACAAAAGTGACATGTTTACTTTTTATAAAACTATTGGACACCAACTTTTCTTTATTATCCAATATTTTCTTTTTGACTCAAAAAGTTACTTTATCTTATATAGTTACATTACTTTAATACCCTCAAACCAATCGTGTTCCATAATCTTCGCCCCCACTCAATTGTATCAGTTTTGCTATGACGGATGGAGTACTGCACAAAATGTCTAAAACAAGAAATATTTAATAATTTAAGCATGATTCAAGGAGGAAAGTGTTTCAAAAAGAGTGTGACGGATGTAGAACTCTCTAAAACAATTTATAAAAGTTAGAGAACTACAAACGATAATAATCTGACTCGGTTTATGAAAAGATAAATATACAAGTAAAAAAAAACAAGTAATATTCATAATAGAAATGTTTAGAAAACTTGGATTTCCACATCCAAAAAACAAGTTAGTATTCAAACATCTATAAATGAATTTGGAATATAAATCTTGCAATAACTTTCAAAACTAAAAAATCAGTTAAACACTAAGTACATTAATGTACATTTATAGCGCCCTAAGAAGTGTTTTAAGGCGTTACAAAGGGCACAACAACCATTTGGCGTTACAAAGCGTTACATGGTGGGTCCGTTTTTTAACTTGAAGCGCCTATGTAGCGCTTTTTAGCACTTCCAAACGCTCACAACTAGCAATATTATATATATAGATATATATTATTTAGAAATTAACACATGTACCACGGTTGGAGCGCTTTGTTGTGCTACATAGAAGTTAATTTAAATGCTTGTACCACGCCTGTAGCTCTAAGCGGCGCTACAAGCGTGAACTTCCTTAGGAAGTTTCAGCTTCCCTCCCCTCCCCCTCATTCTCCCGACCCTTCACCAATTCTCCGTCCGTTCAACTGTCCTCTGCCCATTCCAACACCGCCGGCCCTTCACCAATTCTCTGCCCGTTTCAACTCTCCTCCGGCCATTCCAACACCGTCGGCGACGCGTATCACCGGTTTCTAGTTCATGTACATTTTTTTCAACTTCAGTTGCTTTCAACCGATACACACATACACACACCCAAAACTGATTCAAGTTTTTAATTTCTTTTTCATCTGGCATCGATCTCCACCAGGGCGTCACAATCGGCTATTCCACCTCCTCATGTCGGCGTCGTCAGGGCCACAGGTAAACTCCCTTCCTTCCTCTCCTCTCATTTTACAATTCATTGATATGATTTAGTGTTGATTTTTTTTGGCAGAGTATGAATTAGTGTTGATGATTTCAAATCTTTCTCCTGTTGGATACATTGAATTAGTTGTTGATTTTGTGAATTTCTATGAATTTCTGTGCATTTGGATAATGTTTGGGTATTTTTCTTAATTAGTGTTGATTTTTTAAGAATTTCTTAATTTAGAAAATCAATTGGTGAATGTTTTGGGTTAAATTGAAAAATTACACACTTTTGTGTGATATTGTGAAAATTCAAAATTTAAAGGGTTAAAGAATAATTGGGCTAAATTGCAAACTTTAATAAACTTTAATAGGGCTAAATTGTAAACTTTAATAAATTTTAGGGTCACATTGTAAGACTTAACGAATAATTGGGTTAAATGAAAAACTTTAATAAACTATACGGTCACATTGTAAGACTTAAAGAATAATTGGGTTAAATTGCAAACTTTAAAAAAACTTTAGGGTCACAATGTACACTTAAATAATAATTGGGTAAAATTGAAAACTTTAAAAACTTTAGGGTCACATTGTAAGACTTAAAGAATAATTGGGTTAAATTGTGAACTTTAATAAACTTTACGGTCACATTGTAAGACTTATAGAATAATTGGGTTAAATTGCAAACATTAAAAAACTTAGGGTCACATTGTAACACTTTAATAACAAGATGTTTATCATGCGACCGGCCGACCTGTTGTGCCTAGGGGTGTGAAACGAATCCGGTTGACCCGAGTTCGAGCTCTGATGAGCCAAACGAGCCGAGCTTCACGAGCCTCGAGCTCGAACTCGAGCTGAATCGTAGGCTCGTATAATTAACGAGCTGAGCTCGAACATGAAATGTTCAGCTAAATAGGCTTGTCGAGCCTTATCGAGCCTGTCATGAAATTACTTATATACCCCTGTCATGTCGATCTAACAAGATAGTAATGTCGATCTAAACAACTTATCATGTTGATCATCATTTTATGCTGATCAATCAAGTATGTATGTCGATCTAACAAGGTAGTGATGTCGATCAAACTAGATAGTGATGTCGATCTAAACAACTCATCATGTTGATCACCATTTTATGCTGATCAATCAAGTATGTATATCGATCTAACAAGGTAGTGATGTCGATCTAACTAGGTAGTGATGTCGATCTAAAAAACTCATCATGCTGACCACCATTTTATGCTGATCAATCAAGTATGTATGTCGATCTAACAATGTAGTGATGTCGATCTAACTAGATAGTGATGACGATCTAAACAACTCATCATGATGATCACCATTTTATGCTGATCAATCAAGTATGTATGTCGATCTAACAATGTAGTGATGTCAATCTAAACAACTCATCATGTTGATCACCATTTTATTCTGATCAATCAAGTATGTATGTCGATCTAACAAGGTAGTGATGTCGATCACTGGTTTGCAGATGTTTATACCCCGCGCATGGAGGAGCCTCCTCCACACATCAGCATCCCGACGACCGGACCTCTAGCTCGGCTCATGTAAACTCCGGACATGATGAAGGCGTACATCAGGAGCATCTTGCAGGTCCAGACTCCGCAGCAGCCCCAGCTCCACCTTTGTAGGATTTATGATTTTATTTCTTTGGATAATTTTGTTGTAAATATAAAAATTTTAAAATTTTAATATGTAATGTAAAATTGGCGCCATGAAGTGCAGGTTGCAAAAAAAGCGCCTCCTAGCGTAGTAGCGGTAGAAGCTCCAATTGGTGCTTCTATACTACCGCAAGTGAAGCGCATCTGGCGCTATAACGACCCTATTAAATACGTAGTGAAACATGTTTTCTTCAATCTTTCCATTTTTTGGATAATCTTATGGAAAAATTTCTAAAAGTATACAAAGTCATGTTTTCTAAATTTTGGAACTTATGTGTTAATACATTTTTTTTTGGAGTTTTCATTTTAAAGTATGGACTTTCTAAAGTTTGGGAAACAAAGTTTTCTATTATCTATAAATCAGCTATGCACACAAATATTAATCAATGAGAATTTGAAAATAAACCTTGAAGAACTTTTAAAAATGAAAAGACCTTTAATCTTTTAGAAAACTATGAAGACTTTTATGTACAAATTTTATTATATACGTCACTCTTTTGTTATTAGGTCAATGTTTGATTATTTAATGCTTTTTAAACCCACACTTGTGCAAATCTGCAACACATGTACATGATAACTATAGTCTACACATATTGCTGTCCGTGGCTTCTCTCTATCCAATTCCTTCTGTTTCTAAACCGTCAAAATTTCCGTTTGGCTAACCTACCTGGCTACCCATGTGGTAATTGTCGACGTTTCCTCTTCAAACCCTGTGAATATTTATTTATTTCCCAATAATTCACGGTTAGGTATCAAAATTAAATGCAACCATTCAAAGGCCAACTACACACTGCCCAGCTGTAGTTTCTACTTATTGATGCATCATTCCCAAATCCTCTATTTCTTTTACATAGTCTTCTAGACTTCTGCTTGCTATACTGCTATACCTAAATACCTAATGATGTCAAAAGCTAATCCGACCCGACCAATCCATGTAAACCCACCCGAACCCAAACCGACCCAACCCGAGTTGACCTAGAAAGGCAACCAACCGAACCCGACCCAACCTGAACCCGACTCGTGTAAGTACCTGAACCCGAATCCGAAGGAACCTAAACTCGAGGGAACCCGAGAGGACCTGAAGAGACCCGAGCATACAAATATATTAAGGAATTATATCTAAGTTACAAGTATCAAAATTTTCACTTGACATATATGTCTTTTCCCTTATCTAAGTTTTCTTAAAATTGAATTATAGACATAAAATTCTTAATTCATAAACTTTAAAACAACAAATGCATAGATTTAAAAAAAAACATTTCATCTTATATCCTAAAGATCGCAAAGGTTGTTTGAAGTTCAGAATCTCAAACAAATATTGTTCACTTGTAAATCCTTACATCATCTGCTGGAACAAAAAAAAGACAACTCTAGAAAGTGTAGCTTCCAATTTCCAAAGCAGACACTATTACTTCATTTTCAATTTTGTTAAAGTAATGTTAATTTCCAATTTTTTGGAGCAACGACCTTTTCCTAATTTGTTGGAGTTGTGTCCAATTTCAAATTTGTTAGAGTTGACTTGTGTCCAATTGTAAATTTGTTAGAATAATGTCCAATTTTCAATTTTATTATAGTAATGATCAATTCCAATTATATTGCAGCAATGTCTAATTTCAATTTTTTTGGTGAAATGTGTCTAATTTCTAAATTTATTGTAGTAATATGTAATTTGCAATTGGAGTAATGATCAATTCCAATTTTATTAGAGTAATGTTAATTTCTAATTTTTTTGGAGTAATGATCAATTACTATTTTGTTGGAGATGTGGCCAATATTTAATTTTGTTGTAGCAATGTTGTACTCCAATTTCATTTTAATATTGAATAAATTTTTCCATATACATGGTTTAATTAATTATGGTTTCATTTTTTTAATGTTGATTAGTTTTGAATCAACCAATTTTCTTTTAATATTCACTTATTTGAGAAACTAGTTGTGGACTGAAAAATTTCAAAAACTTTTTTCTTTATGGAATAGGAATATAAATATTAAACATTTTCATAAAGAAATTATTTCAAAGTCATTAAATGATATTTTTCTAGAATTCAAAAGTTAAATTATTTTAAAAATCATATATATGCTCAATAAACAATTTATAAACTAACCCAAAATTTGACCTGTTTTCGACCCGCAATAACGCGAAAATGAAATTTTCTAAATCTGATCTCAACCCGAACCTGAACGGACCTAACCCAACCCAACCCGAAAATAAGAAAACCCGATCTCAACCCGAACCTGAATGACCTGACCTGAACCCAACCCAACCCAATAGCAGATAAACCCGATATCAACCCGAACCCGAATAACCCGACCTGAACCCGACCCAACCCGTCCGATTGACATCCCTAGCGATACCCCCAGTACTCATCTATACATTTAGGGATTGTCTTTTTTATTTGTTGCTGTTCCAACAGTTTGGCTTAAAATGTTAACCTTTTCTCTTTTTCCTTATTGATTTTTCCAATTAAATTTGAAATTAGCCTTTTTATTTTATCTTCTACTTCCCACCGTCCGTATAAGTCCATTTCCTGTTCTGTAAAACAAGAATGAGTTTAAATTCCCATAAAAAAAAGAATGGTTTAAATTTCTATAAACATATGTGAATTGGGTGTCCCTAACTTTATTCCTGTTTACTAAATTAAGCTTTGTGCCAAAACCACCTAGACCACACGTTTTGCCTCTCACAGTACAATGTGTGCTCATATATCAGTCTTGTGAAGTCTGTGGGAAATTAAACACTACCCATGCATTTCATAAAAAAAACACTACCCATGCATAGAGAGTGGTATACAATTATTATTATTATTATTATTATTATTATTATTATTATTATTATTATTATTGTTGTTATTATTATTACTCGCAGCTACAAAAGTAACGTAATAGTTAACTTTTTCTGAAATGTAACTTTTTCAGTTTTACCTTGATCGAGTATTATTGAGCCTCTTCAATAGTAACTCTTTCGCCGGTTTTCTCCATACAGAAGACTAGAATTTGGATATTTACTTAAAGAATGATGAACTCCTTACTATTTAACCCCAACAACCGTTTGTATGCAATAGGAGGAGTATTATTGTTATTATTATTATTATTGAATATTAGGATACTCCCTCCGTCTTTGAAAAATTATATAAATTTTGTTTTGGGTCCGCCCCTCACTACATGGGAAATACAAGCCTAACTACGGCCCTTACTGCGGTTTGGGCCGCAGTAAGCCCATTTACGCAGTAAATTATGCAGTTGCTAGCGTAGTAGGGATTTACTGCGGCCAAGGCTGCAGTAAGGCCGCAGTACACTTTGTTTTAGGGTTTAAACTCCCCTTTCTCTTCCGCCGCACAATTCTCCTTCAACCTTCTTTCTTCTTCTCCTTTCATTCTCCACCATTCTACTTCATCCTAATTTCTTTCTCCTTCCTTCTCCGTTCTCCCTCTTCTTCTTCTTCTTCTTCTTCTTCTTCTTCTTCTTCTTCGTCGATGCTCAACCATCGCTGCTCCACCACCACCGCTCCACCGCCGATGCCGCCGCAACTTGGTCACCATTCATCTGAAATCTGGGTTTTTCTGGAATTGTGGATGAATTCGGATGAATATATTCATCCGGATTCATCCACTTTTTTTAAAATAAAAATCTTTCTACTGCTGCCATACCCGTAGTGAGGGGTAAAACTGCGATCATTTTTACTGCGGCATCTACTACGGCCCATCCCGCAGTGTTTACTGCGGCCCTACTGCGTGGTGGGCCGTAGTAGAGCCCATTTCCTCGACGTAGTGCCTGTAAAATTATACTCTCCCTACTTTATATTTACTTTTTCTATCTTTTTTTGTGCAACCTCAACTCGGGTGTAATTATGTCAAATAATAAGGCACTACATAGTTGTTAGGAGCTCGGTAGCGGGCCTGGTAGGTGGCGGCCCGCTACCAAGATCCCAAAAGAGCTTCTGGTTGCACTACGTGAAGAGGTCACTTTTCACTGCGGTCATAACTGCGGTTACGGCGTAGTGAACGACTCCCCGCAGTGAACGAACTGCGCGACGGTGGCAGTTCGCTTTACTGCGGCCGAAACCGCAGTGAGTCTGCAGTAAGCCCTCGTGGAGCACGTGCCCTACCTACCACCGTCCGTACTGCGGCCATGTACTGCGGAAGAGGCCGCAGTAGACTCTTCTACATATACCCCCCCACTTCGCAAAATCTCTCCTCTCTAAACTTCAACTTCAGGTGGAAGCTGCGGTACCTTCGATTTTAGGTGTATTACTGAAGTATTAAATATATTATGTATTTATTTATAGTTACATAGTTTTTCATTTAATTCAATTTAATTTATGTATTGGTAATTTTGTTTTCTTTTTAAATAATTTAATTAAATTAGCTGAGCCATAGTTCATGTCTATGAAAACGTGTAAAAATATATTTTTTTACACTTTATTTCAAAATTTTGGAATAACGTTGTAAAATAATATATTGTAGAGAGTTTTCATGGATTTTTCAAGTTGGACAGTTTGTAAAAGTTCATTATCGGTGTATTAAACTTTTATGGTTGTGCATGTAAAACTGATCGAATTACATAAATTTCGGTCGTATTTAGTCTTGTTCCACATTATACCTATTCTGGGAGTAATATTCCGGAGAAATGGTATAGTGTGGAACTAAGGCGAAATGTTGCCGAAATTTATGTAATTTCAGTTTTACATGCACAACAATAAAAGTTTCTTCACTAATAATACTTTTATGAATAGAATAGGACCCATGCACCCTGGATTAGGAAAAAATGATATGTGAATATATATATTTATATATGAATGTATGTGTAGTATTAATTAAGTACTTTTGTGTTTGTTTATTGTAATATATAATTAATTGTCATGTTTGTTATTTGTTTATTAATGAATGAATGATCATAGGAAATACCATAAATGAGCGAAGGACGTGATTGGATGTATCGGCGCTTTGAGGATGAGACTCGCTATATAAGTGAAAGATTTTGGACTGGGCTTCAGGAATTCTTGGATTATGCCTTTTTGTTGCTTAATCAAATGGAGAAGAACTGGTGAAATGCCCGTGTAATTTTTGTAAAAATAGATACTATTATGATCGAATTACAGTTGGCAATCATTTACTATTAGACGGATTTAAACCCAATTATCATGTGTGGGATTGTCATGGTGAACGACTTGAGATCAATCCATGTGGTCATCGAGGTTACCGATTTGATGAACTCAACATCATCAAACCGCGCAAGTACGAGTACTGCAGTACATAATTCATCTGAGGGTAGCCAAGAACTGCCGGCTTATGAAGATGCGTTGGGGAAGAAATGGGGGAGAGAGGAAACTGAAACGGATTTAAAAGGCTCGATAGCGGGTAGCCCGCCTCCAGGCCCGCTACCGGCCAGATGGTAGCGGGCTCCCCCCACTCAACCCGCTACTGTCTGCTTTTTACGGTTTCGAGTAGCGTTTTGAATTTCAAAACGCCCGCCCAGCCAATTAATTGCATGGTAGCGGGCTACCCCCTACTGATGTGTGGCACAAACATTTCACATTTTCATGGTGTTCTAAGTCAAATTCATCACCTTTTTTATCATATTATTGTATTTTGTGTGCGCTATACTCGCTGTGGCTATTTGTTTGCAGGCGCACGCTAAAGGAGTGGAGTTTGAGGAGTGGCGAAAAAGTTGGGAGAATCCCGCGCAAGGACCGAAAAAAGTAAAGCGTGAAAGGTTGAGCCTCTGTGAACAGTAACCGGAGCAACCCAGGCGCATCCAGGCGCAACCCCCAGGCGCACCAGGCGCAACCCCAGCGCACCGGCGCGCGGCCCAGCGCACTGGGCGCATCATCCTGAGCATGGTAGCTTGCGTGAACAGTAACGAGCATCCTCCCAGCGCATCCCAGAGCATCCTCTAGAGAAAACTGACCCTTTGTGAACAGACAGCGCATCCCCAGTGCCCACCGTGCGCAACCCCAAAGATGCCTCGGGCCTCCACGTCATTTAATGAGTCTTTCTCGATTCAGACTCGATTCCACTAGTTTTGCACCTACTATTTGTACATGTTTACCCTTATTTTACATTGTTATAATGTCCCATATGTCTAGGGACTTTTTAGACTATTAGATATAATATATATAGACTTTTAGGATGAGTTTTAGGAAGATCTCACCATTTACACGAATTTCACATCAAACTTGAAGTTGGAGCTGTTCTTCCTCTTTCTCCTAGGGCTTTTGAGCCCTTCAACCTCACAATTATGAGAGGTTGATTGGGGCTCTTGTGGATGATCATTTATAGGGTGATTTCTATCCTATCTCTCTCTTTTACTCTTCATTGTTGGTGTTTTATTGGTGCTGATTTTGAGTAGTATCATGAGTAGGAGTAGGTAGTTTTCATTTCTTCTTGGGGGTTTAATGTTATTAGAGGTTTGATTGTGATATTCTCGACTTGTATGGATTTAGATACCAATTCCATGATCATTGAATGCTTAAGTATGTTAGAGAGTGGCTAACTATAGCATATGCATCTAAGGTGTTTGTTGAAATGCTCGAGAGAGGTTTTAATGAACTTTGCCTAAGGGATTTGGTTGATTGGCTTGCTGATTGTTAGAGATAACATCTAGGAGTTGATTGATTAGTAGATTAGGAGTTGTTCATGCCTTGTCACCTAATGCTAATACAACGAGAGTTGTTTAGGTTAGTGTTTGGCGAGAGATTAATGTGCTATCTAGAGATTGAAGCATGTTAGCTTTAGTTATCAATCTCTAAACCATGAGTTGAGATGCACAAGTAGCCTCTAAGATGCATGAATCCCGAAGAGATCTCTATACTTGAAATTCCACAAGTTCTAATTTTCCTAGCTCTTACTTGTTTCATTTCACTCGTTGCCTCCATTGCATCTAGTTTCATTTAAATTAGTTACACTTTCCACCAATCATCCCATCAAACCATTGCTGCCCCTTGCATTGCATTCTAGCATAGTTATACACATTGCACACTAGCCTAGGAACGCTCGATTCTCTTGGGTTCGACCCCTTACTCTTCGCCCTACACTATTTTTGACAAATACAAGGGTGAGTTAAGGTGTTTATAAATGTATTTGAATCATTGCACCTGTGTTTTGCATTGAGTAAAAACACCCTTGATCACCTACCACGCCCGCTACCGAGTTGCGCAATCGGTAGCGGGCAACCCGCCCCAGCCTGTTAGAGGCATTTTCGGGAGCTTGGTAGCGGGCCGCCACCTACCATGGCCGCTACCGAGCTACTATCAACTACGTAGTGAGACAGGCGTTCGGCGATTCAGAGCACCATTCCCCTCCGCGTGAGAATCAGGGTGACGATTACGATTTGCCTTCCTCGTAGGACACTTTTGTAAAAACTATTTGATTTTGGATGTTTTTTTATTGTAATTGATACATTTCATTTGGTTAATTACAACGTGCCCACGTGGCCCTGGGGTAGCGACCTGCCCGCTACCATGCCCCCTACTAACGGTAGTAGGCTGGGTAGCGGCAGGAATGGAAGAAGCTGGCTATCTCACTACCATGGTAGCGGGATGGGTAGCGGATCGCCCCCTACCCAGAGACCATTATTTATGTTGTGAAGCCATACATGCATCCACCCTAATCTACACCTCCAGTTAAACCGGAAAATGTTTTGGGAACATAGAGAATATCAGCAATATTCATCATCCTTACGTGTGAATCATGTCGAAAATAAAATGACAAACTGTAAAATGAACTTTATTTATGACATACTTATGATTATTTGACTAT
Source organism: Stellera chamaejasme (assembly GCA_024586325.1). Taxonomy (NCBI): domain Eukaryota; kingdom Viridiplantae; phylum Streptophyta; class Magnoliopsida; order Malvales; family Thymelaeaceae; genus Stellera; species Stellera chamaejasme. The sequence goes on along the minus strand of CM044987.1, from coordinate 15,933,046 downwards.
AAAATAAAATAATTTTAAGCGATAAAAAATGGTTTTAACGCTTTTATTCAAGTTAATTTTTTGTTAACATACAAACACCACTTAAAAAGTTGACACACCGTTAAAAAGTTGACACCGTTAATTTGACGTTAGTCGAGTTACCGATTCCAATGACTAAAGTGCCAGAAACTACATAGTTCAGGGACTGAGTAATACCAAGTTATAATTCGGGGACTAAACTGAACGAGTCATGATAGTTCGGAGGAATGAATGATAAATAAGCCTCTAGTAAAATAGAATACACTAAATAGTAACCAACGAGAGTCCCACGTTTCGCGGTGGGTTTAATTCCGATTCTAATATACTCTTATGTCCCAAGAAATATTTTATTTATTATTTGTATATCTTAGAGAAAAATGATAAAACATATCCCTCCATCCACAGACAGAACTACTTGATGACAGGGGGTGCTACAGCCCCCCCAAAGTTGATTGGGGTATTAGGGTATATGGTAGAAATTATGAGGATTAATGTAATAATTTATCCACTAGCCTCCACTCAATCCAAAATAATTTTTAAACCCACTTATTATTAAACCCCAACCTAAATAGTCCCCTTTTTTCACACACCCAAATTGCATCCATAAAATAAGGCAACTCAACTTGGTTAGGTAAAAAAAAAATTTGATCCATGTTTCTATTTATAGTTTTATCAAAGTCATTTAAATTTGATATATTGTGGTTTGAGACCATGTCTAATTAATCTTTAATTTTTTATTTAATCATCTTTTGGTACATTTAAATTTTGGATTTATGTGCGGTAGTTTTTGTGAGATTGTTTGGATATAATTTAATTTTTATTACTAATCCATTTTTATTTTAGTACTTGTCATGAGTTTGAGTTTATTATTTCTCTTTTTTTTATTAATTTCTCATTGTTTTTTGTTTCTTTATTTGGAATTATTGCTAACTACTCCCTCCGTCCCCGAAAGAATGGTGCATTTCTTTTAGCACAAAGATTAAGAAAAGAGTAGAAAAAGTTACATTTAGTCAAAATTACCCCTACTTTGGTTGAGTGGTGGAATTTGGGAAGGAAAGTTAAAGGCATTTAAGTAAAGTTGCTCACCTAAAGTTTCCAATAAAGGAAATGCACCATTCTTTTAGGGACAACCATAAAAGGAATGTGCACCATCCTTTTAGGGACGGAGGGAGTATAAAAAATCAAGTAAAAGAAATGAACCCATGATACCAATTTGGTTGTATGAATTTGTATTATTATTTTTCTACGTAAAAGGTAGCGGACTCAAAAAATTTCGTAGGTCGGTTTTTATATTCTCAATCGAGTTAGGAGAAAATGACTTGTGGCGGCTTCATTGGAAAACGACGTCGCCAACCTCCATATACTTCAACTATTACTATATATGGAGGTTTGGTCTGCGGTCATTATAAAATGGGTTAAGGCCGACGTTTTATGGTTGTAAATTCCAACCCCTAATTTAATTTACCCACCAGCCCCCCCAACTTCGAATTCCTGGTTCCGTCACTGCCTCCCTCTCAAAATTTTGCATACTGCATGCTATGTTGCTTGTAGCATCACAGAAACATCATGGAGTAAAGTGAAATTTGTGGGGAAATGACGAAAGTGGGCTGAGAAGAAGAAACAGAAAAGAAACCAGAAATAGAAATGTGTGGGCTCATGATCATAATCCAACAGGTAAGGCAAGCAAGCTTACGGGTGGGTGAGTGTAACTGAAGGCCACATGAAATGCATGCACACCACCTTTTGTAATTTTTTAGGTGAAAAGAATGCAACCTCTTTTTTTTTTTTTTTTTTAAGATTGATGTTGGAAGTTGCTACAAATGAATACATCCAAAAGGTTGTGTTGGAGGCTTCAAAACTGTAAGAAGAAAAGCAATAAAAAAAAGACCCATTGAGCCCACTAAAATTTCATCAACGGGAATGAGTAATCATCACGGATAACAAAACATTTTACACTTATCTATGAAAAGGGTCAATATTTTGCTATTTTGGTCATAGCCTAACCTCCCATTCTACCCATCAAATAATAAAAAATTGGAATTCTAGTGCTCAAATTCTGGACCGTCAAAACTTTGCTCAAATTCTTGTCCATCAAATTTTTCCATCAATGTTTATTATAATTATTTTAATCAAAATTTCATCAATAAATTATCGAATCAATCTCTTTCTTTCAAGTTTTTCTTTTATATACATCACATTAATTTTAAATATTTCATCAAATTCTTTAAAATTTCTGTCAAAAGAACACCTAAAATTTCATCAAATCAACTATTTTCATTTAATTTTTTTCTCAAAAATATCACATCACTTTTCAAATACTAGCACTTCACCAAAAAATTTATCCAAAAAACACACTAAAAAAGGGAAAAAAAAAGTGGACCAAACGTGTAGCTACATGCTACCACCATTGGTGTTCCTGTCAATTGTACCATTTTAGAGGGAATAATTAGGTAGAGTGAGGTATCATACATGAGGTGGATTGGTGAAATTCAGGAAAGAGAATTAATTGTTCGATGTCGTCTAGTACTTGTCAACTGTCATCCTAGCTCGCTTTGCATTTTCTTTTGTTTTCTTTTTATTTTTCTTTTTTTGCCAACTCTCATACATTACATTAATTATATTTATACAATTATTTTTTATTGGAAACTAATGTTTTTATTTTACTCATTAAAAATATTAGAGTCAAGTTAAAAAACGGCATTGGGTAAATATACTAAACTAGATTTGTTTTTTACCATCCGTGTTTTTTAGTGGAGACAATTAAAAAATCAAAGTGATGAATTCTAAAACTAAGAAAATACATTTTTTTCCTCAGTTTACTGAAAATCTCATTGCAAGCTTATAGATTTTTAATGTAATAATTGATATTCGAGATTTACATGTAAAAGCGGAAAAAACGTACTAAGATGTGTAATTAGCTGAATAGTAATACTAAGCAAAGTCTGCAACATCAATATCACACGTTAAAGTATAGGAACAAAACCTATCAATAGGAAGAAATATGAAAATAAAAAACATCGTTCACTATTCATGGACCAAAACACAAAAAATAAAAAGGAAAACGAAGGAATAGAATAAACTGAAGTTGTTCAATGACCAAAATAAGAAATTAAAAAACAACGAATTATTCTGCCTAATATTTTGGCTTAATCTAATGGATTATTCTAAAATTTAGTACAAATATTTTATACGGAAGTCTTTCCGTGAATTCGAAAATTTATTCTCAAATTTAGTAAAATTAATATTTTTAAACATATATTTATTTAATTTTAGGGTACTTAAATTGCACAAGAATTTATCATATACTTGATTAAGTTATCACCCTTTCAAAGGGACCCTTTGTCCTCTTTTATATTGCAACACTTTCATCTTTGGGACGTCCATAAATGTTTGCAATGTTTCGTTATTTAGTAAAAAATTTCAAGTAAAATACTAATTTATCCTTTCAACTATTTGTTTTGTTGTTTATTTATTGTCAGATTTGAGACTACTAACTCCATTTATTTTACACACTTAACATTTATGTAATTTTTTATTACTATATGATTCTGGGAAATTATCATTCACCTCCCTCAGATTTTCTATAATCTTCACTTTACTCCGTGTATTTTTTAAATTCATTGATGATAAACCCCCGAGGTTTGAGAAACCTACAAAAAACACCCTAGAGGCTAACCTTTGTTAATTATTCCGTTAGAATACAAAACTGAAGCCAAAGTTTGTTTAATCATAATAGTTTATCCTTAATATTCTAATCCCTTTACAACTTTACCCCACTTTCTTTCACTGTAATCCTTGGCCTATATATATATATATTCGTTATTCACCGTATACCTTGTCTTCCACCCAGACCTTCAACATATTCTCTTTCTTCCTCGTGCGCTCACTGCCTCCCCTACAGCGGCCCTACTCATGAGTTCCTCCCATTTTCCCCATTCTCCACGCCTAGCCCCTTTCTGATGACCTAATCGATCGGCTATCTTAGTCGAATCGATCGAGCTTCGATGGTTCTAGGCTGGGTTCGTACGTCAAGAGGCGAGCTGTTATTGTGTGACGACAATGCAGGCCAGATGCAAGTTCATGTGTGAGAGCAAGCTCACATGAACATTATCAATGGCGGCGGACAAAAAGAACGACCTTCCTCTGTACATAAAACTCAGACCCAAAAACACAACCCAAAGACTCTTAGGCATAACCCTTCTCATCCACCTCACTTCCCTTTTCATCTACCGTTTGGCTTCTTTCAAACACCATGGATTTAAATGGCTTCTCGCTCTGCTCTGCGAGTCCTGGTTCCTTATCTACTGGTTAATCATTGTTTCCACCAAATGGAGCCCTCTTCAGTACCAGACTTATTTGGACAATCTTTACAGAAGGTTTCCTGAGGAGCTTCCGGCAGTGGACATGTTTGTCACCACCGCTTACCCCATCGCCGAGCCGCCTATCATCACCGTGAATACTGTTCTGTCTCTGTTGGCTCTGGATTATCCGGTGGACAAATTGGCCTGCTATGTGTCCGACGACGAATGCTCGCCTCTTACTTTTTACGCGCTCCTGCTGGCGGCGGACTTCGCTCAGGTTTGGGTTCCGTTCTGTAAGCGGCACGGCGTTCAAACTCTTGCGCCGTTTCTGTCTTTTCCGGTGAGGCATCGTTGTCCTCCCCTGCATCGTTCCAAGAAGAGTGGAAGACTATCAAGGTGTGAATATTTAATCAATGTCATACTAATATTTAAGCAGGGAACTCATGAACTTAATCAAGCTAGTACGTACTCGAAAACAAGTGTTTACTTCTTTCTTAGCACTCCTAATTAAAGAATAAAATAAATTGTTATTTCTCAATTAACTTATCTGTTAAGATGAAAGATTTTATTTTAGACAGAATTTTCTAAAATTTGGAAAATGATGACTTCATATCAAAAGAAATTTGGAAAAAAAACCACTTGAACTTTTTTGAAATTAAGGATGAGTAATTATTTTAAACTTCATACCGTGTTTTCTAAATTACTCCAGTACTTATTTTGAAATTAAGGATGAGTACGAGAAAGTTGAGCGAAAGATAGAGGTTGCGGCCGGAACACCGTTTGCGTTGACGGGGGATTACGCTGTTTTCGGTGATGCAAAGTAGCATGACCACCCGACCATCATTAAGGCAAGCGTTTGATATGTGTTATTTAATTTATTAATCGTTAGCATGAATTAATTAGTAATTTGATTTAATTTGCATATGTTATGTAGGTGATATGGGAAAATAAGAGGGAAAATTTAGGAAACGTGCCGCATTTGGTGTATATCTCAAGAGAGAAGCGGCCAAAGCATCCTCATCATCACCAGTACTTATTTTGAAATTAAGGATGAGTATGAGAAAGTTGAGCGAAAGATAGAGGTTGCGGCCGGAACACCGTTTGCGTTGACGGGGGATTACGCTGTTTTCGGTGATGCAAAGTAGCATGACCACCCGACTATCCTTAAGGCAAGCGTTTGATATGTGTTATTTAATTTATTAATCGTTAGCATGAATTAATTAGTAATTTGATTTAATTTGCATATGTTATGTAGGTGATATGGGAAAATAAGAGGAAAAATTTAGGAAACGTGCCGCATTTGGTGTATATCTCAAGAGAGAAGCGGCCAAAGCATCCTCATCATCACCACTACAAGGCAGGTGCCATGAACGTGCTGGTAAGTAATAGCATATGCACCGAATGAATTGCTACTCATTTGCTTGCTTAGTTACTACACAGTTTGTTACCTTTCATTTTCACATTTAGTCTACAATTAATAATTTGATCATTCAATAACAAAATATATCTTCAACATTTTGACATTGAAAATTAAATGATAAAATATGTCTTTTGGGAACATTTTGAGATGTTTGTAGTGTTTAAATATATACTCCGGACTTAAGAATAATAAAGTAAATAGTCATATAAGATAAATTAACATTTTAGTATGAATGAGAAGGTAAATATAATATGATAAAATTGATGTGAAAATTTTTATAAAGGGTGTGTTCTTTTGCTAAGAAATTGGAAAAAGAAAAAGTTTGTACTTTTGAAAACAAATGAGGGAAGATTAGTGAGAGGAAAATGGGGAAAACGTTTGATTTTGGGAAGTTGGAGAAAAAAGGTACTCAAAGAACAAACCAAAAGAAGACATCACTTTTAGGAAAAAATCTTTATAGCCATAAATAATGTTAAGTTAAAGAAAATGTGTGTTCATTTACAAATACTACCATAATTAATGATACTCCCCCGTCCAACCAAAATTGATATATTTTTCTTTTTTTATTGTCCAGTAAAATTGATACGTTTCCTAAAAATGAAACATTTTCATATAAACTATATCTTCTTACCCTCTATTTCCCTACCTATTAAAAAACAACTACTTTTGTTTTATCTACCTACTTTACATTTTATCCTTTAGTCAACAATCAACAATATTTCTTAATCTCCGTATCCAATCAAATGTATCATCTTTGGTGGGATGGAGGAGTAGTATATTCATAATTTCTTTTTTTTACTCAACTTTCTTTTCCCTCTCAGCTTACTCTTCTCTATACTCTTCTCTATACTAATACAGTAATACTAGTATCTATGAGTACCTACAAAAGAACAGACACATGTTGTCATCTTTAGCCGTAGTAGATGAAAAAGATGTTGAAATGGCATTTTGTAAAAGCAAGTACCAGGAGTGATGACGAATGCAGCTTACATGTTGAATGTGGACTGCGATATGTGTTGGGGTTTGGAAGCGTGGGCGAACAACACAAACAATATTTTTCACCGTGACGATTCCACGGTCTTTTCCACTATCAATCTCAAACCAATAATTACACACATCAATACTCTCAACTCACACATAAAACTAGCACTCAATAATAGCAACCATGGGCTATTCCACACTTTGACACCATACAATTGGTTGCTGCTCTCCTCGGCTCACGCACACACTAAAACAAACTAGTATTTATAAGACTAATAAATCCTAGACCTAATAGGACTAGGAAACCTACAACATACGCACACTTGCTCCAAATCCTAATCCTAAACAGGCTAGGATTCTTCAAATCCAAAACTAATCGGACCCAACAAGTATAGTCCACTAGACATATCTAATTAGACTAATCACAATATTAGTCCTCCAACTTTCAACTCTTTATAATTTGAGTCAATTCCAACAATCTCCACCTTGACTCAAAATTATCTCTTCAACTCCACCTTTTCACCAAATCCACAAACTTGACATTCTTGCTTGTAGAAGCTTTCACATTCGAGGGCTCGCTCTTAAGCTCTCCTTTGACAACAGTGCATCCAACCAACTCATACAAATTTTGTGAATTCTTAACTCCTTTCATCACAATCAATGCATTCTTTGAAATTCTCAACCCTCCACCTCAAGCAGAAAATCCAAAACACAAATTTTGGAACGTACCTTACATCACCAAGTGTCTTTGTACTTCCATCATGTAATTTGATCTTCACGTTGCCAATCCCTTCAATTCTTTCTTCTCCGCTATTACCCAAATAATTTGGCCTATCACATGGCTCAAATTTTGTGAACCATTCTTTCCTGGAGCAAACATGTTCCGAACAGGCTGAATCAAATATCCAAACTTCTGAATCTTTCTCCTTGGCCTCTTGCACCATTAGCAACTCATCACCACTTGTGTAATCTTCCACCAAGCCAACATCATCTTTTTCTTCAACTTTCTTTTCTTTTCCTTTCTTCTTTGTCTTCAAAAAATCTTCCATGTCTTCTTTTAATTTTGGGCAATAAAATTTAATATCCCCGAATTCTTGACAATACCAACATTCTGTTTTGCTCCAATCCTTCCTGGGTCTTGAACATGATCTTCCTCTCGAATCGCTTCTTCCTCTAGAATCACCTCTACCTCTCCAGCTATTTTTCTCTCGCTCCATCACAGCTACATCACTACATTCTTTTTCTTCAAACTTTTGAACGCGGTCATGCTCCAAAAGCACTGTAGTCACATATTCTAACTTCAAAGTTTCTCTTCCAACCATCAATGGAGTCACAACCGGCTCATAAAATTTTGATAAAGAACTAATCAAAATTATAGCTCTATCTTCTTTCTTGATTTTCTCACCAATACTTTCAAGCTTTGTAACCAATCTATTAAACTCATTCAAGTGTGCAACCAAACTGGTACCATCTTTCATCTTCAAACCATATAATTGCTTCTTTAAACACAACTTGTTAGTAATTGATTTTGACATTTACATACCTTCAAGCTTCGCCATCAAACTCGTTGGAGAGGTCTCGTTCAACACATCATACTTCAGTTGTGGTGCAAGAGCCAATCTAATCGTGCTCACTGTGATTTCTTGCATCTCTTTCCACTTGTCATCTTTAATTTCATCTGGCTTCATTTTCTCGAACACACTACCAAACTTCTGTTGCACAAGCACATCCTTCACCATGCACTTACAGAGACTGAAATATCTGGAACCATCAAAACGATCAATCAAAAAATTACCCGACGTTCCAGCCATCATGAACCTCGCTTTGATACCACTTGTTGGGGTTTGGAAGCGTGGGCAAACAACACAAACAATATTTTTTACCGTGATGATTCCACGGCCTTTTCCACTATCAATCTCAAACCAATAATTACACACATCAATATTCTCAACTCACACACAAAACTAGCACTCAATAATAGCAACCATGGGCTATTTCACACTTTGCACACCATACAATTGGTTGTTGCTCTCCTCGGCTCACGCACACACTAAAACAAACTAGTATTTATAGGACTAATAAATCCTAGACCTAATAAGCCTAGGCACAACATATGCACACTTGCTCCAAATCCTTATCCTAAACAGGCTAGGATTCTTCAAATCCAAAACTAATCGGACCCAACAAGTATAGTCCACTAGACATATCTAATTAGACTAATCACAATATTAGTCCTCCAACTTTCAACTCTTTATAATTTGAGTCAATTCCAACAATATGTATAACAACAATCCAAGCATTATCGGCCACTCCATGTGCCTCCTTCTGTTTTTAATTACAATCTGTAAATACTAATAAATAATATTATTATTCAATCATTTATTAAATGATGAAAATAAAGAAATCATTTAAAAAAGAAAAGAAAAGATGGTAGCGGGCAGGGTAGAGGGCGGGGCGCTTCCAGGTCTGTCAGCTAGCAACGCCCACGTGGCTTGGTGGTAGCGAGGTGCCCGCTACCAATGGTAGCGGGTTGGGTACCGCTAGGATTGACGGAAGCGGCCTAAAAAGAAACAGATTGGGTAGCGGGAGGGTAGCAGATTGCCCCCTACCCAATGCCCATTAAATACGTGGTGGGAATATCAACATGTGAAGCTGAATTTGTGTGGTTCATTGAACCCACCGATATTGCCTTCCATGGAGCATAATGGATGGATAATTAAAGACATATCAGTTGCAGGAGTTTGCTCTATTTATGTTTAATTGGCATCTTGTAGCTTTACGTAAGGTATATAAATCTATAGTAAGATATTAATGACATGAGGTTGGTACAATTATTTTCCTTTCATGTTCACAACTTTAGGTGTAATATTGCATTTTCCCTTCTTCCAGGGTGTAATATAAAAAAGTTATACAAATAGTTTGCATATTTTCTAATTAAAATTTTGGAATATTATAATTCTTTGAATTTAAAGATTAGTTGGATAAGTCATAAAATGTATTTGGATTGATAAATTGATCTCTTAAATGGACAATCATTTAATTTCAATTAGTTGCAACGTTTTCAAACAGCTACCAACTAAATACTAGTAAAACCTACAGATATGGTTTTCCAAAACACAAAAATTGCTTGAAAAGTTCTTATCAATCACATAATATAATAAAAGTAATATAAAATGTGCAAGAAACACTAAGAACAATTACTTTATTAATTTATTGTTAAGGAATCACATAAATCCAGTTTTACATGTTGATATTCTCTCTGTCTCTTAAAAGTTTCATAAATTTCACATTTGAATTTGTGTTTGACTCAAACTTATATAATGAATAATTTGTTGAAATAATCTTAAAAATTATATGTATATATATGACAAACAAATTTTTAATGTTTAATTCTACATACTACATATTTTTGTAAAACAGTTTTAACATGTTCTTCATTCTAAAATTTTAAATAAAACACAAACTTATGTAACTTTTAAAAATGATCATCAAAATTAGTCGATAAAATGGCCAAATTACCGATTAGTTCCCTGAACTATATTAACTCACTCATTTTGGTCCCTGAACTAAAATCTGTTCTCACTCTGTCCCTCCCTGAACTATGTAAATCATAGCACTTTATAGTCCTTTGACTCAGTAACTCGGTGTCGGTGAGCTTAACACCATCAATTGCTTAACTGTTTAGGGGTTATATTTGTATATATTTGAAGTTTTGAAGGCAAGAAAAGATTAAAAAATGGAGGGGAAGTGGTGACGACGAAAACAGTAAGGTAGTAAGGTGGTAGGTACGAAGAAAGGTTGTCGGGGACAAGATTTTATTTATAGATCTAACAGATTTAGGATATTTAAGTATAGATTGGAAAAAATTAGGACCATAATAGATATTTTTCCTAAGGTCAACTAACATTGATATGGTCAAAGGGTAAAGTGATTAACGTTGCATAGTTCAGGGATTAAGTTTGAACAAATTATAATTCAGGGACTAAAGTGATTGGGTCAACATAGTTTAAGAGAGTAATAGGTAATTTGGCCTTAAAAATTAACCTGAGAATTTATCCACATACATATTTCTGTTTGTGGGATATAATTTTAAGTTTCGACAGGTTAAGGATTCACCATATTGATTAGCTAACTGGGCCAAAGTTTACACTCATCCACTTTGTCATTTTGTTAAAAAAATTCAATGTAGATTGAAAATTAATTGATAAACCCGTATATTGGAGTGTGATTACAAAAAATAGCAAGTGAAAATCAATTGTAGTAAGATATATCCTGCAGCATGAAAACCATTCACATGCATATGTACATTGATGCATTTGGGTAAACAAACTTTTAATATGGAGGAACTAAAGAGGAAAAAGAGAGATAAGAACATGTGCATGGCAATAAGAGGCTATATATTCCATGATTAATCACTAGAGCTGAAAAAATACAAATTAAACTTTAATAATACTAACTTACATAATGCATATATTTCATCATAAAAAATAATTGTGACAACAATTGAGGTCGTCACAATACACTACGTACTTGGAGGCCATCGGGTAATGCATGAGGTAACGCCTAGGGCGTTACTATGGGGCTGAAAAGCGTGGTAGCGCCCCAGGCATTACTCAGGGCGCTACGGTCGAGCTAGTAGCGCCACTGCATGCAACGCCGATTCTTGGCGTTCCGAAGCGGCGCTGGGGGGCCCGTAGTAGTAGCGCCTGCATTGCCGAGGCGCTTACCGTCGAGCTTGTCGAGAGAGTAGCGCCACAGTAATGCCATTGTGCGTTACGGACGTTCAATTTCAAAATATTAAAATAAATTTCAGAATACTAAAATATTTTTTCAAATATTTAAAAATTTCGATAATTTACAAATATTAACAAATTAAGATAATTTACAAATATTAACAAAAAATGATATTAAAAAATATTAACAAATTAATTACGATATTAACAAAAATAAATATTAACTGAATAAATTAATTGGGTGCACATAAAATTAATGATCATTTTTTTGATTAAGTGTGTTCATATTTCTTTTAGAAATTCCCATTAAAATTAATGATCATTTTTTTGATTAAGTATGTTCATGTTTTCTTTTTCGGATTTGATAGAAAAATTCATTAGTTTCTAACCATGGAAAGATACAGAAAATATAATTTTAAATAAAACTTACTCTCATTATTATTTACTAGTTTATCTAAAATAATGATAATAATAATATAGAATCCCATTATAGTAATAAGTACTATGGAATCATGCAATATAGACAATTGGTGCAGTGGGGAGATACGAGTTGCCCATTTTCTCACCCCCAGAGAGCTGGGGTTCGAACCACACGGATGTGGGATGTGGAGGAAATTGCGCATAATTGGAATTTGGGATAATGCCCTGGTAGAAGTGGGCGCTACCAGGCTGTCGGGCTTTGTCGGGCTCGGTAGCGCCACAGTAACGCGTCGAATGGTAGCGTCACAGTAACGCCTTTGGCGTTACCATTCATTCGTAACGCCTTGTAATAAAGTGGCGTTCAGACCCTATCCGCAAATACGTAGTGATATAATGCATATCTTTCATCATTAAAAATAATTGTGATAATAATTGAGGTCGTCACAAGGTCACAAATAGTAGCGTCACCAAAAACATTTGTGTCCAAATTTTATTCTTCTTAAAAGACAAACTTTTTGTGAGAAAATTTCATTGTAACTGATTATTTATGTCCATTAGTTCGATCACTAGTAATTTTCTTTTAAATGACAAAATTAATGGGCACTGAATGTGCACTTTCTATTTATGTGAAATTCAAATTATAGTACAAAGTATAAACAAATAATATAGTACAAAGTAAATGTGATAAAATAATTTATATATAAAATATCGTGATAGTTTCATGATATCATGAGAAATATTATTTTAATAATTTGAAATATATCTAAATATTCAAAATATTGTGATATTTTCAAAATATCAAGAATATATATACATACATATATATATATATATATATATATATATCAAGGTAAACATGACATTTGTTAAATGAGATAGTGTCCAAAGTCATGTCCATAGCATTTCTCAAAAAAATTGGAAAATTTGGGGTATTGTGTTTTGATTGACGGATAAGATATATTTGAGTAAAGAAATTTGAGAAAAATATTATTTTATATTAAAATGATGAATTTAAGGTTGTTAAATGTATTGGAAATTGGAAAGTTGGAAAAAAAAAGTGAGAATTGAGTCGTATTTATTTTCATTTCAGACATACACTCCTGAGGCTGTTGGCAAATCCACATCAATATGAATGGGTCAATACGACAGAAATCCACATTTAAACAATGAGGACAACATGAACCCAAATTGTCTTTTGCATAATTTTAAAAGAATGGTAATCTTTCATTTACTTTGGCACCCAATGTGGTATGGTAGTTGCATTTATGGCTTGAGAACCAACAAATATATATATATATATATATATATATATATATATATATATTTGATATTTTGAAAATATCACGATATTTTGAGTATTTGGATATATTTCAAATTATTAAAATAATATTTCTCATGATATCATGAAACTATCACGATATTTTATATATAAATTGTTTTTATTACATTTACTTTGTACTATATTATTTGTTTATACTTTGTACTATACTTTGAATTTCACATAAATAAATAGTCATTTGTAATGAGAACTAATATTAAACGATTTATTTTTATATTTCAATCATATAAAAGGTTATCATCACAAAAGGTAAATGATCACTAAATAAGTAGTCATATTTGCAGAGGTTAGATGTTAGATGTGACAAAACAACCTCGACACAAAAAAGTGCACATTCAGTGTCCATTAATTTTGTCATTTAAAAGAAAATTATTAGTGATCGAACTAATGGACATAAATAATCAGTTACAATGAAATTTTCTCACAAAAAGTTTGTCTTTTAAGAACGAATAAAATTTGGACACAAATTGTTTTGTGACGCTTCTATTTGTGACATTGTGACGACCTCAATTATTATCACAATTATTTTTAACGATAAAATATATGCATTCTCTTGTGACGACCTCAATTGTTGTCACAATTATTTTTAACGATGAAATATATGCATTATGTAAGTTAGTATTATTAAAGTTTAATTTGTATTTTTTCAGCTCTAGTGATTTATGCATGTGAATGGTTTTCATGCTGCAGGATATATCTTACTACAATTGATTTTCACTTGCTATTTTTTGTAATCACACTCCAATATACGGGTTTATCAATTAATTTTCAATCTACATTGAATTTTTTTAACAAAATGACAAAGTGGATGAGTGTGAAACATTAACCTGTCGAAACTTAAAATTATATCCCATAAACAGAAATATGTATGTGGATAGATTCTCAGGTTAATTTTTAAGGCCAAATTACCTATTACTCCCTTAAACTATGTTGACTCAATTACTTTAGTCCCTGAATTATAATTCGTTCAAACTCAGTCCCTGAACTATGCAACGTTAATCACTTTACCCTTTGACCATATCAATGTTAGTTGACCTTAGGAAAACTATCTATTATGGTCCTAATTTTTTCCAATCTATACTTAAACATCCTAAATCTGTTAGATCTGTAAATAAAATCTTGTCCCGACAGCCTTTCTTCGTACCTACCACCCTACTACCTTACTGTTTTCGTCGTCACCACTTCCACTCCATTTTTTAATCTTCTCTTGCCTTCAAAACTTCAAATTTATACAAATATAACCCCTAAACCGTTAAGCAATTGATGGTGTTAAGCTCACCGGCACCGAGTTACTAAGTCGAAGGACTAAAGTGCTATGATTTACATTGTTCAGGGACAGAGTGAGAACAGACTTTAGTTCAGGGACTAAAATGAGTGAGTTAATATAGTTCAGGGAACTAATCGGTAATTTGGCCATTTTATCGACTAATTTTGATGAACGTTTTTAAAACTTACATAAGTTTGTGTTTTATTTAAAATTTTAGAATGAAGAACATGTTAAAATTGTTTTACAAAAATATGTAGTATGTAGACTTAAACATTAAAAAATTGTTTATCATATATATACATATAATTATTAAGATTATTTAAGAAAATTATTCATTATATAAGTTTGAGTCAAACACAAATTCAAATGTGAAATTTATGAAACTTTTAAGAGACAAAGGGAATATCAACATGTATAACTGGATTTATGTGATTCCTTGAACAATAAATTAATAAAGTAATTGTTCTTAGTGTTTCTTGCACATTTTATATTACTTTTATTATATTATGTGATTGATAAGAACTTTTCAAGCAATTTTTGTGTTTTGGAAAACCATATCTGTAGGTTTTACTAGTATTTAGTTGGTAGTTGTTTGAAAACGTTGCAACTAATTGAAATTAAACGATTGTCCATTTAAGGGTAAAGTGAACCCATGGTCCTGTAACTTTAATTATTGTACCACTACGGTCTTGTTTTAACATTTTGTACTATTAAAGTCCTGTTTTCAAGTTTTTTCTTCATCCATGGTCTTTTTTATAATTATTTTACTATTTTACTCTTTCACAAAAATGGTACAATAACGAACATAAACTGAATTTTTCTTATTATATCATTTACACCCTCAAATTTTAAAATTCTACAAACAAACCCTCTAATCTATCTTAAACTTTTGAACTCACCTATTTCAACCACCATCCGACCTACCACCGCCGGAAAGCGACGGGCCGCCGTCGGGACGCCGCCAGAAAACCTTCGGCCGCCGATCGCCGCCCTGGGCACACGATCCGCGGCCCTAAAGCGCGATCCGCGGCCTTGGGCGCTCGTTTCGCCGCCTTGGGCTCGCGACCCATGGCCTTGGGCGCGCGTTTCGCCGCCCTGGGCTTGCGATCCGCGGCCGTGGGCACGCAATTCACGGCCCTGGGCTCGCGATCCGCGGCCTTGGGTGCGCGACCGCAGCTTTTGGCCGGCGATTCTGGTGTCCGGCGAGATTTCCGGTGGTGGTGGGTAGGAGGGTGGTGAGATAAAGTGGACAGAAAATTTTTAGGGTAGAATTGTATGTATTTGTAAAAGTATGGTAGAAGTTTAGGGTTTATAAAAATTGAGGATAAAGTTGAAAGTTTCGTTAAACGTTAGGGTGATTTTTATATTTTACAACTGTTTAAAAGGGAAATATTTTTAAATTTAAGGGCAAAAATGTCAAATAGGACCATGGATGAAGAAAAAACTTGAAAACAGAACTTTAATAGTACAAAAAGTTAAAACAGGACCGTAGTGGTACAATAATTAAAGTTACAGGACCATGGGTGCACTTTACCCTCCATTTAATAGATCAATTTATCAATCCAAATACATTTTATGACTTACCCAACTAATCTTTAAATTCAAAGAATTATAATATTCCAAAATTTTAATTAGAAAATATGCAAACTAATTGTATAACTTTTATAATTATATTACACCATGGAAGAAGGAAAAATGCAATATTACACCTAAAGTTGTGAACATGAAAGGAAAATAATTGTACCAACCTCATGTCATTAATATCTTACTATAGATTTATATGCCCTACGTAAAGCTACAGGATGCCAATTAAACATAAATCGAGCAAACTGCTGCAATTGATATGTTTTTAATTACCCATCCATAATGCTCCATGGAAGGCAATATCGGTGGGTTCAATAAATCACACAAATTCAGCTTTACATGTTGATATTCCCACTACGTATTTAATGGCATTGGGTAGGGCCGGGGCGATCCGCTACCCTCCCGCTACCCAGTCCGCTTCTTTTTGGGCCGCTTCCGTCAATCCTGGCGCTACCCAACCTGCTACCATTGGTAGCGGGCACCTCGCTACCACCAAGCCACGTGGGCCCTGCCAGCTGACAGAGCTGGAAGCGCCCCGCCCCATACCCTGCCTGCTACCATCTTTTCTTTTTTTTTTTTAAAAAATGATTTCTTTATTTTCAAATGATTGAATAATAATATTATTTATTAGTATTTGTAGATTGTAATTCAAAACAGAAGGAGGCACATGGCGTGGCTGATAATGCTTGAATTGTTGGCGTACATATATTGTTGGAATTGACTCATATTATAAAGAGTTGAAAGTTGGAGGACTATTATTGTTATTAGTGATCTAATTAGATATGACTAGTGGACTATACTTGTTTGGGTCCGATCAGTTTTGGATTTGAATAATCCTGGCCTATTTAGGATTAGGATTTGGAGCAAATGTGTGTATGTTGTAGGTTTCCTAAGCCTATTAGGTCTAGGATTTATTAGTCCTATAAATACTAGTTTGTTTTAGTGTGTGTGTGTGAGCCGAGGAGAGCGGCAGCCAATTGTATGGTGTGCAAAGTGTGGAATAGCCCATGGTTGCTATTATTGAATACTAGTTTTGTGTGTGAGTTGAGAGTATTGATGTGTGTAATTATTGGTTTGAGATTGATAGTGGAAAAGATCGTGGAATCGTCACGGTGAAAATATTGTTTGTGTTGTTTGCCCACGCTTCCAAACCCCAACAAGTGGTATCAGAGCGAGGTTCATGATGGCTGAGACGTCAGGTAATTTTTTTGATTGATCGTTTTGATGGTTCCGAAGATTTCAGTCTCTAGAAGTGCATGGTGAAGGATGTGCTTGTGCAACAGAAGCTTGGTAGTGTGTTCGAGAAAATGAAGCTAGATGAAATTAAAGATGACAAGTGGAAAGAGATGCAAGAAATCGCAGTGAGCACGATTAGATTGGCTCTACCACAACTGAAGTATGATGTGTTGAACGAGACCTCTCCAACGAGTTTGATGGTGAAGCTTGAAGGTATGTACATGTCAAAATCAATTACTAACAAGTTGTGTTTAAAGAAGCAATTATATGGTTTGTAGATGAAAGATGGTACCAGTTTGGTTGCACACTAGAATGAGTTTAACAAATTGGTTACACAACTTGAAAGTACTGGTGAGAAAATCAAGGAAGAAGATAGAGCTATAATTTTGATTAATTCTTTATCAAAATTTTATGAGCCGGTTGTGACTCCGTTGATGGTTGGAAGAGAAACTTTGAAGTTAGAAGATGTGACTACGGTACTTTTGGAGCATGACCGCGTTCAAAAGTTTGAAGAAAAAGAATGTAGTGATGTAGCTGTGATGGAGCGAGAGAAAAATAGCTGGAGAGGTAGAGGTGATTCTAGAGGAAGAAGCGATTCGAGAGGAAGATCATGTTCAAGACCCAGGAAGGATTGGAGCAAAACAGAATGTTGGTATTGTCAAGAATTCGGGTATATTAAATTTTATTGCCCAAAATTAAAAGAAGACATGGAAGATTTTTTGAAGACAAAGATGAAAGGAAAAGAAAAGAAAGTAGAAGAAAAAGATGATGTTGGCTTGGTGGAAGATTATACGAGTGGTGATGAGTTGCTAATGGTACAAGAGGCCAAGGAGAAAGATTCAGAAATTTGGATATTTGATTCAACCTGTTCGGAACATGTTTGACCCAGGAAAGAATGGTTCACAAAATTTGAGCCATGTGATAGGTCAATTTATTTGGGTAATAGCGGAGAAGAAAGAATTGAAGAGATTGGCAACGTGAAGATCAAGTTGCATGATGGAAGTACAAAGACACTTGGTGATGTAAGGTACGTTCCAAAATTTAGAAGGAACTTGATTTCACTTGGCAAACTGGATAAATTGGGTTTTGAATTTTCTGCTCGAGGTGGAGGGTTGAGAATTTCAAACAATGATTGATTGTGATGAAAGGAGTTAAGAATTCACAAAATTTGTATGAGTTGGTTGGATGCACTGTTGTCAAAGGAGAGCTTAAGAGCGAGCCCCCGAATGTGAAAGTTTCTACAAGCAAGAATGTCAAGTTTGTGGATTTGGTGAAAAGGTGGAGTTGAAGAGATAATTTTGAGTCAAGGTGGAGATTGTTGGAATTGACTCAAATTATAAAGAGTTGAAAGTTTGAGGACTAATTGTAGCGACGTGGTTTTTGACATGAGTCGCCACCAATCTTTTTTCTAGGTCGATTGGAAACCTGAAAATGGTCTACGAGAGATCTGGAATCGTTTGTCAGTTACGTACAAAAATGGTTAATTTTCGTACGCCCAAAATTGGTACCACGGGTGTTTTTAGAAATTTGCATGATTTTAAGATATAAAGAAAAAAAGACAAATAACCACAATAAAAAAATAAAATAAAAAGATTCTTAGTAATTTTCATGGTTAATAAAACTCAAAATATCTTGAAAATAAAAATAAAATAATTTAGATTAACATAATAACAAAAAAAATATTAACTAAAACACAAAGGGTTTAGGCCTAGTGCCCAAACTGTTAGTTTTGAAACTTGTTTGATGACTTAACTGAAACTTCTGAAACTCTGATTACCTAAGTGATATAAGGAACAAAGAAAGGACTGAAATTGTAGTTTTACCCAAAAACATTAAAAACAAGTGCAACAGCTTCTTCTTCACGGGCTCGCCGGCGTTCGTTGCAGACGGCGGCGGAGACAGCGGTGAATGATTCCGGCGGCGGTTAAGGTGCTAGCCGGTGCGGCAGAGGTAGGGTGTGCAGTCGGTGGTGGTCTCGCGGCCAACCAAGCTCCGGTTAGAGAGAAAACGAGTTCCGAGTCGGCATCGGATTGTGGCTCTGTTCTCTTTCGTCAGACCATCTACGGCAGCATGAGAGGGTTGGTTGGCTTCGTCTCGTCGTGGTGGAGCTGATGGTGATTGATATGAGTGATGAAAAGCGGCAAAATCAGAGGGGATGGAGGAGAAGGCCGGCGGGAGTTTTTTTTCGTTTTGTTGCTGCTTCCTCCGTTTTCCGGCGGTTTTGGGCAGAGCTAGGGGCACCTTCGGGTTGCTGGAGATGGCGTGATGATGATGGGGGTGGTGGTTGGTGACGAAGGTGGCTGTAGCACGATGTGGGAGATGGTGGACGAACTTCCGACCAAGAAAAGAAAACCGCCCCTTTCTCCTTTGTTTTTGGCTCTATTTATAGCCGAATGACGGATTGACAGGGCTTGGGGGTTGCTCTTCAATGATGGAGGAGTCTGAAAATGGCTTTGATGGATGGAAGTGGAGGATGGCAGGGAGTGATGATGGAATTCGGCGGAGGAGGCGGAGAGCTCGTGGGTGGGCAAGTTTTTCCTTCTTTTTTCTTTTTTCTTCTTTTAGTTTTATTTCTTTTTTTTGTTTTTTTAATTAATTAATAAACACATTTTAATTCTAGATTAAACCAAATAAAATGATAAAAACACATAAAAATCATGAAAATAACAAAAACACACGAAGTACTAAAAGACATATGAAATAATAATAATAAAAAAGACGTACATGAAAATGACAAAAAGTACATAAAATGATGGAAATAATAGAAGTACCAAAAATAAGAAAAATAACCAAAGCATCTGAAAATTATAAAAAATGACAAAATAATGAAGAGAACAAAAGTTACATAAAATAACAAAACATACAACAAAAGTTCATAAAATAATGAAAATGACACTAGCACGTGAAAAATGATAAAAACTACGTAAAATAATGAAAATGGCAAAAGTTACATAAAATAACGAAAATGACGAAAAGTACATAAAAATTCGACAAAAATCACATGAAATAAAAATACGGAAAAATACCGAAAAAACCTAAATTACTACTCCGGATAAAATCGGGTGCCAACAGCTGTCCCCCTTTGCGTGTTTCATGAGAAATGGAATGCGCAAAGTAAGATGACTCCAAATTTTGTCCGGCGAATAACGAGAACCTTCTCATTATTCATGAAAGGAAGAAACTTTTCTTATCTTTCCGAAGCAAATGAACCTTCCTTACTTCCCTCAACAGAAACTTTCCCATTGAGTTGAATAGCGGAAACGTTTCCACTATTCAAGGCTAAAGAGCCTTCTTTTCGAGATTGACGGCTTTCCCAATGCTCGCTGAAAGTAGCCGACTGCTGTGATTGGATCGAATAACAAGAACCTTCTCATTATTCGTGAAGCGAAGGAACCTTCCTTGCTTCTCTGAATAAGAACCTTCCTATTGAGTTGAATAGCGGAAACCTTTCCACTATTCGAGGTTAAGGAACCTTCCCTACCCCAAAGATGCGAGATTGAGAACCTTCCCAATACTTGGCAAAAGTAAGATGAATGACAGATTGATTGATTGATTGAAATCAAATAACAAGAACCTTCTCATTATTCGTGAAGCGAAGGAACCTTCTTTGCTTCTCTCAATAAGAACCTTCCTATTGAGTTGAATAGCGGAAACATTTCCACTATTCGAGGTTAAGGAACCTTCCCTACCCCAAAGATGCGAGATTGAGAACCTTCCCAATGCTCGGCAAAAGTAAGATGAATGACAGATTGATTGATTGATTGATTGAAATCGAATAACAAGAACCTTCTCATTATTCGTGAAGCGAAGGAACCTTCCTTGCTTCAATGGTCCGAGAATGAGAACCTTCCCAATGCTCGATGAAAGTAGATGAAAGACTAATTGATGGATTGATGAGATGGAATAACAAGAACTTTCTCATTATTCGTGAAGCGAAGGAACCTTCCTTGCTCCGATAATTCGAGATTGAGAACCTTCCCAATGCTCGATGAAAGAAAGATGAATGACTGATTGAATGAAAGTTGAGAATCGAATAACAAGAACCTTCTCATTATTCATGAAGCGAAGGAACCTTCCTTGCTTCAATGATTCGAGATTGAAAACCTTCCCAATGCTCGATGAAAATAGATGGCTGACTGATTAAAAAATGAACAACAAGAACCTTCTTGTTGTTTGTGAAGGGAAGAAATATTTCTTTCCTTTCCCTTCTGAAGCGAAGGAACCTTCCTTGCTCCGGTAATTCGAGATTGAGAATATTCCCAATGCTCGGAAAAGATAGATGACTGATTGATAAAAAAATTGAACAACCAGAACCTTCTTGTTGTTTGTGAAGGGAAGAAACCTTTCATTCCCTTCTGAAGCGAAGGAACCTTCCTTGCTTCTTTGCTGAAAGACTTGATCGAAGCATTGAGACGAAGCGAATGGTAAGAACCTTCTTACCATTCAAAGAAAGAGGACTTTTCTTTCACATTCAGGATTGAGGAATTTTCCTCACTGTTGGTGGAAATAGATCATTGGTTAAGATCATGACTGATTGAAACAAAAGAACAACAAGAACCTTCTTGTTGTTTGTGAAGGGAAGAAAACTTTCATTCCCTTCTGAAGCGAAAGAACCTTCCTTGCTTCTTTGTTGATTGTTTGAAATGAGAAGGATGGTAAGAACTTTTTTACCATTCGCGAAGGGAAGAAACCTTTCTTTCCCTTATGAACCTTCTTACCACTCAGTGAAAGATGACTTTTCTTTCACGTTCAAGATTGAGGAACTTTCCTCACTGTTGGTGAAAAGAGATCATTGGTTAAGATCATGAAATGAGAAGAATGGTAAGAGCTTTCTTACCCTATGGGGAGAGAAACCTTTCTCTCCGGACTTGGCAAAGGAACTTTCCATGCCTTTAGTGAAAAGTTGAGTGATTCAGTGTGATGAAATGACTGCACTTCTAAGGTGAGACGAGCTTTCTTCTTTTCTCGAGAGAGAGTCGACACAGGCGACGCTGGTTTTATCGGAGCACGGTGAAG
Organism: Stellera chamaejasme; assembly: GCA_024586325.1. Taxonomy (NCBI): domain Eukaryota; kingdom Viridiplantae; phylum Streptophyta; class Magnoliopsida; order Malvales; family Thymelaeaceae; genus Stellera; species Stellera chamaejasme. Next base: position 15,910,731 of record CM044987.1, on the reverse strand, counting down.
ATGACGAGAACAGGCTGCTGAATTGTGGGAAAGGATCTCTAGGCTCCGGAAAAGATGTTTCCGGCAACTTGGGAGTGTTTTGGAGGAGAGTTTCGCCTATGTGGAGGGAAACAGACGACTTCAAGGGGTTGTTAATGCTTGGGCAAGAGCTGCAAAATGGTCGGAGATGAATGCTTGGCAACCAGGGTTGGGATCAGCCTTTTTGACTGAAATGAGCTCGAGGAGAAGCTACGACACCGATGCCGTCTTTGAGTGATGCTCCGGTGACTTGGGATGAAGAGAATGGAAGAACTTTCTTACCATCAGGGAGAGAAACCTTTCTCTCATGGGTCAAGACTAAGGAACCTTCCTTGCCTTTAATGAAAAAACCGAATGAATGAGAATGATACGAAGTTTGACAGAATGACTAAACTTCATAAAAATGTGAAAATCGCACAAGATGAGCGAATTTTGAAAGCAGCGAAGTTTGACGAAATGACTAAACTTCGAATGTGAAATCGCACAAAATCAGTGAATTTCTGAGAGTCGTAGTCTTTTGACTATATGCAATTTGCAATGTGCCCCGTATGTACAAGATGAGGCAAGTGAAAGAGAGTTATCGTATCAGGGTAATGTGGAAAGCTTAAGTGAAACCTATGGAAGCTTTCAAGCTGAAGAGACCATGAATTGTTGCCATCTTAGAGAGCGTCTCATCATAATCTTCTCGTCTTGATATCAAAACCTGTGTTGATGAGTTCCTTAAAAACCTGTCTCTGAGACTGAATGATGATATTGTGTATGATACAATATGCCACTGATGTATGATTTTGTGAATGATACATGATACATGATGCCAATGATGTATGATTTTGTGAATGCTTGATGTTCGGATTTGCAATGATGAGATCTTCAATTAAAACCAATGATGCATGGTAGATGCAAAAAAAACATTTACTAAGCTTTCTCTATGAATGTCTTTCATCTTGCCTGAAGTGATCTTACCTTATCGTCGAAAAATTGTCTTCCATTCCTGGACTCCTTGGCCCTTGAGAACAATTATATGAGTGAATGATCTATTTGCCCCCCAGTTTTGGTCACAAAATTGCAAATTCTCAACAAGGGTCTTTAAACCATGTCTGTCGTAAGATCGATACTCATTAATGTTTAATGGTGGGTCCTTAAAGAAAACTCTTATCAATTTGTAGAGCTTGAAAAAATATATGATGGTCTTTGTGTTATTATCATAACTCTGTTATTCTTTCTTTTTTCTATTTGAAGAAGTAAAATGTGCGAGGGTAGAAAAATGACTTTTAGTATGAATGATGGTCTTATGAGGGTAAGGTGAAAAAATAATATCATCCGAATGGGTTTTTTTAAGGTAAATGACATTCATTGATATGGGCTATGAAAAGTAGAGTAGCTCAGGCGAAAGACTTGGTAATGTCACTGATGAGTAAATTGACTTCTTTGCAGAACTTGATAGTGCCAATAACGAAATCACTGCCTTGTCCGGCAAGAATGACCTCAAATGTTGCCCCCCAACTCTCATGATTTTTGGACTTGCTCTTGAGAAACTTGAGAATTTGTCGATATTGCTTGGAATTTCTTTGTTGCCCCCTTATTCATTGGGATGGTGAACTGTGCCTTCATTCTAAACCGCCTTTGTAGGTTTTCAGTTTAGACTCCATGAGTCTTTTTTTTCATTCTTTTTTTCTTTTTCTTCTCTTTTTTTTGGGTCGGACCTTGTTTGACTTGCGTTTTTTAGTCATTTTCATGCGAGCGTGAATAGTGGTTGCTACCTACGCCCAATTACTTCGGACTAAAATGCAAAGATAAATGGCTACTAGCACTACTCGTAACTTCAGCCATTTCTAGCTAAAGACAGCGGAATAGAATTTACATTGACCCTTTTTTCATTTTTGAGTCACGGGTATTGATGTGATGAAGATATCATGACCGTTGATCTAACTTTGGGATTGATGAATGAAACTCGACTTGATCTCGACCGTAGAAATGATCTGAAATGTTCACTTGCTCTCATGCTTCTCCTTTTTGATGAATGGAGTTTTCTTTTTTGGAAAGAATCTTTGAGATTACTGATCTTTTACTGCATAAACAGAGCTCTCTGACGGTAATTTTAGCCATCGAGCTATTGCGTAAGACAATATTTGCTCCAAAAAGAATCCCATAGTTGAAGGGCCACACCGAAATCGCTCTTACCCGATTCAGCAATGTCTTCTAGATAGCCACCATCTTGTCCTCTTTTTAGCTCATCAATGACATTGTTTATGTTGTGGCTTGATGAATGAGTCTCGAAACGGAAAAGAGAATGCTTGAAGTGTGATGTGGTATTTTGCTAATGGATGCCAAAGTGTACATTTACCCCTTCTTATTTCAAGACAAAGAATAACAAAGGTCCATTGCAACAAAGACTGTACTCTAGATTTTGGACTAAATCTAGGTAACTTTAGCTTTCAATTTATCTTGGAAAGCTCTCAAAGATTCGAGTAAAAATTCAAAGATTTCTCAAGTTGTTCATCAATTTGTATTGATCAACGTATTAGACACAACTTAAAGATGACTTGTGAGAAATTTTCTTTCCATATCAAAAATGGGGGGTCGTCTGGTTTTTTCACATCATACAATTGTCCTCAAACTCCTTGATGTCCACTTCTCTTTTTGCAAGATGTTTTTATTTGTGTATGAATGAAAATGTACAGTGATATGTGTGGAAAAGAAATGACCAAATGCCTGATCGATGAGTAATTGTGTCATTGATAATTGAAAAAAAAATTGATGTATGTGAATGTTATCAAAAGAAAAGGAACAACAATTAGTATAAATCGTATAAAAAATGTACAAGTGTGAAGAATAAATGATTGAATCGACAATTGCTGAAAGAAATGACTTTTTTGTACAATAAATATCCAACCCAAAGAGTTGTTATACTCGGGTCTTCCAGCTTCATAAATTGCCCTAGTTATTCAGTCGAACTGGCTTTGTATTGTGTGTTTATCTCATCTCATGTGATCCCGTGCTTCTTCATTTGTCACTTATGCAACTCGTGTAAAGTCCTGCACTCGCTCCTTCGAGAATTGACGTATTTTTCTTTTCTTAAACTTTGATACTTTCTAGTATTCAAGCTTGATAATTGAGAAATTAGTTCTAGCCAAGTGCAAGCAATAGCCATATAAAGCACCACATGTGACCAATATGTGAATCAAGAAACAGATGTCTAAGGGTGAAAAAAAATGGGTGGGGGAAGCCTAAGGTTTGTTCTAATGGTTTCGATATAAGGTCAACTATATGCAAGGAACGGTTTGTCAAAGAGGTTCAGGGTGGTTCCCAGATCTCATCGTTGAATAACGACGGCCCAATCCTTACCCATGAGGGACATGCAAGGAATGGATTAATCTGGGTCGTAGGTTTCCGTGAGTCCATACGGGGAATATTAATCCCACGGGACTAGCACTACTTCCCTACTAGGAAACGGTGAAGGCTTGGAGAATAACGTCTCACAAATACAACAACATCGTATTCCGCTTAGAAAGATCTTGTTTTGTTTAGAGCTCGGGCAGGAAGCTCCATGACATGAATGTAACATGTATGTTGTGTGTGTGTGTGTGTTACAATATGTACAATGGAAACACATCACAAAAAGAGTACAATCAAACACATAAGTAAAAACAAACCCGTTATATGGCTAGACACGTCCCCAGCGGAGTCGCCATCTGTAGCGACGTGATTTTCGACAGGAGTCGCCACCAATCTTTTTCCTAGGTGGATTGGAAACCTGAAAATGGTCTACGAGAGATCTGGAATCGTTTGTCAGTTACGTACAAAAATGGTTAATTTTCGTACGCCCAAAATTGGTACCACGGGTGTTTTTAGAAATTTGCTTGATTTTAAGATATAAAGAAAAAAAGACAAATAACCACAATAAAAAAATAAAATAAAAAGATTCTTAGTAATTTTCATGGTTAATAAAACTCAAAATATCTTGAAAATAACAATAAAATAATTTAGATTAACATAATAACAAAAAAAATATTAACTAAAACACAAAGGGTTTAGGCCTAGTGCCCAAACTGTTAGTTTTGAAACTTGTTTGATGACTTAACTGAAACTTCTGAAACTCTGATTACCTAAGTGATATGAGGAACAAAGAAAGGACTGAAATTGTAGTTTTACCCAAAAACATTAAAAACAAGTGCAACAGCTTCTTCTTCACGGGCTCGCCGGCGTTCGTTGCAGACGGCGGTGGAGACAGCGGTCAATGATTCCGGCGGCGGTTAAGGTGCTAGCCGGTGCGGCAGAGGTAGGGTGTGCAGTCGGTGGTGGTCTCGCGGCCAACCGCGCGAGCTCCGGTTAGAGAGAAAACGAGTTCCGAGTCTGCATCGGATTGTGGCTCTGTTCTCTTTCGTCAGACCATCTACGGCAGCATGAGAGGGTTGGTTGGCTTCGTCTCGTCGTGGCGGAGCTGATGGTGATTGATATGAGTGATGAAAAGCGGAAAAATCAGAGGGGATGGAGGAGAAGGCCGGTAGGAGTTTTTTTCGTTTTGTTGCTGCTTCCTCCGTTTTTCGGCGGTTTTGGGCGGAGCTAGGGGCACCTTCGGGTTGCTGGAGATGGCGTGATGATGATGGGGGTGGTGGTTGGTGACGAAGGTGGCTGTAGCGCGATGTGGGAGATGGTGGATGAACTTCCGACCAAGAAAAGAAAACCGCCCCTTTCTCCTTCGTTTTTTGCTCTATTTATAGCCAAATGACGGATTGACAAGGCTTGGGGGCTGCTCTTTTAATGATGGAGGAGTCTAAAAATGGCTTTGATGGATGGAAGAGGAGGATGGCAGGGAGGATGGCAGGGAGTGATGATGGAATTCGGCGGAGGAGGCGGAGAGCTCGTGGGTGGGTAAGTTTTTCCTTCTTTTTTCTTTTTTCTTCTTTTAGTTTTCTTTCTTTTTTTTTGTTTTTTAATTAATTAATAAACACATTTTAATTCTAGATTAAACCAAATAAAATGATAAAAACACATAAAAATCATGAAAATAATAAAAGCACGCGAAGTAATAAAAGACATATGAAATAATAATAATAATAATAATAATAATAATAATAAAGACGTACATGAAAATGACAAAAAGTACATAAAATGATGGAAATAATAGAAGTACTAAAAATAAGAAAAATAACCAAAGCATCTGAAAATTATAAAAAACAACAAAATAATGAAGAGAACAAAAGTTTCATAAAATAACAAAAACATGCCACAAAAGTTCATAAAATAATGAAAATGACACTAGCACGTTAAAAATGATAAAAACTACGTAAAATAATGAAAATGGCAAAAGTTACATAAAATAACGAAAATGATGAAAAGTACATAAAATGTCGACAAAAATCACATGAAATAAAAATACGGAAAAGTACCGAAAAAACCTAAATTACTACTCCTCCGGACAAAATCGGGTGTCAACACTAATATTGTGATTAGTCTAATTAGATATGTCTAGTGGACTACACTTGTTGGGTCCGATTAGTTTTGGATTTGAAGAATCCTAGCCTATTTAGGATTAGGATTTGGAGCAAGTGTGCATATGTTGTAGGTTTCTTAGGCCTACTAGATCTAGGATTTATTAGTCCTATAAATACTAGTTTGTTTTAGTTAGTGCGTGAGCCGAGGAGAGCATCAACCAATTGTATGGTGTCAAAGTGTGGAATAGCCCATGGTTGCTATATATTATTGAGTGCCAGGTTTGTGTATGAATTGAGAGTATTGATGTGTGTAATTATTGGTTTGAGATTGATAGTGGAAAAGGCCATGAAATCGTCACGGTGAAAAATATTGTTCGTGTTGTTAGCCCACGCTTCCAAACCCCAACCCATATCGCAGTCCACATTCAACATGTAAGTTGCATTCGTCATCACTCCTGATATTTGGTTTTACAAAATGCCATTTCAATCTCTTTTTCATCTACTACGGCTAAAGATGACAACATGTGTCTGTTCTTTTGTAGGTACTCATAGATACTCGTATTACTGTATTAGTATAGAGAAGAGTAAGCTCAGAGGGAAAAGAAAGTTTAGTAAAAAAAGAAATTATGAATATACTACTCCTTCATCCCACCAAAGATGATACATTTGATTGGATATGGAGATTAAGAAATATTGTTGATTGTTGACTAAAGGATAAAATGTAAAGTAGGTAGATAAAACAAAAGTAGTTTTTTTAATAGGTAGGGAAATAGAGGGTAACACTACGTAGTTTTCCCAACTTTTGTGACGGCAAAATGAGGGCCCAAGCCGTCATAACCGTAGTACGAAAATGTTATGACGGTTCTATGACGGCTATTTCCGTCATACAATATTTCCTAAAATTTTATGACGGCCCTATGACGGATACGGCCGTCATAACGTATTTCCCAAAATTTTATGACGGCTCTGTGACGGACGAAGCCGTCATAAAATACGTCGTACGATATACGTATTTATGCATATTACTTATGACGGCCTTATAACCGCTTTGACCGGTATTAAATTTTTGGAAAACACATCATGACGGCTGTATAACCGCTATGGCCGTCACAACTTTATCGAAAAACGCAGTCAAGATTCCTTCAGACTTATGACGGCCTTATGACCAACCGGGCCCTCATAATTCAGTTTTAAAAAGACTTCACCTCACCATTTGAAAACGAAAACTTACAGAGAAGTGTTCTCTGCTCTCAAACTCCATTAGAGAGAATAGATTTTGCTCTCGAACCTCACCATCTCCAACCTTGAAGCAGCTCAACTCTCATGGTTTCACTCTCATTTTCTTCATCTTGAAGCGAGAAGGTTGATTAACAACAGAAAAGATATTATATAGCCAGTACGTACAATTTTTTCTCTTCTAATTAAATTTTATTGGGTATTTAGTTTTTGTACTAGATCTCTTAGATATTGTAATATGAAGTTATATTTTGTAGATGAACCGTAGTTCCTGTCTGTGAATACTCCTTAGAAGATGAATCTATGTTATACAGATTATTTCCAAGCTACACCTGGAAATAGTTGTGTTAAAGATTACTTCTATCGAGTATTCATGGATTGTCCAAAGTGGACGATTCATAAAAACGCAATCGGTGATTAGGTTGGCTTTTGGATTTGTATTGTTGTTCACAATTAAGTTAATTTTGGTAGCATCTTGTCTTGTTCCTCATTATACAAGATTTGCGAAAAGCGATTAAAAAAATGGGTATAATGGGAATCACGAAGTCTTTGCACGAAATTTTGGTAACTGTGAATAAAATACAGATCCAAAAGTTTAGCATTGATTGGGTTTTTATGAATAGGATAGGACCCATGCACCCTTTAGGTGATTTAATAAATTTTGTCTTAAGCTTATTATTGGTAGTCTTTAATTTTCTTATACGTAGGAGTAACTATGGCTGAAGGGCGTGCTTGGATGTACCAGCGTAAAAGTCGGAAGACTGGTCAACTAAATCCGGAATTTTGTGATGGAGTTCAGATGTTCTGTGAATTTGCTTTTAATGTTGCTCAAGGCATTGGACAAAGCGAGGTTAAATGTCCGTGTAAGAAATGTAAAAATATCAAGTTTTTTGATAAAAGTACTATTGAGAAGCATTTACTGAGATATGGATTTAAAGATGATTATTATGTATGGGATCTTCATGGTGAGGAACCGCGTATCAATCCAATCATTTACCGACGTTATGAGGAATTTAATGAACCTTCATCATCAAACAATGTTTCTTCATATGGAAATGAGCAGACGATTAGTCGCGGTGACAGGGGATGGGATTGCGAGCAAATGGTTCGAGACGGTATGTTTTCATCGAATAATTTTGGACATGGAAATAGTGGAAATGATAATGTTAACATGTCGGCTTTGAAGAGAATGAAGATATCGTGAATGTCGATGTTCCAAATGAAAAGGCGAGCAGTTTTTCAATTGTTGAAAGATGCGGCACGACCTTTATATGATGGATGTACCGAACACACGAGAATATCAGCTTTGACCGAGTTATTGAGTATTAAAAATCAACACAACATATCTGATGGAGCTTTTAATAGCATACTGAAGTTTGTGAATCGTGTGTTACCCAATAATGAAGCATTGCCAGCAAACATGGATAAAACGAAAAGAACGATCAAAGAGTTAGGTTTACCGTATCATAAGATTCATGCGTGCGAGAACAACTGCATGTTGTTTTACGGTAATGATATCGACGAAGTGTTTTGCAACGTGTGTGGTGCGTGCAGATATACGGAGGAGCATGAATGAAGGTGAGAAACCGAAGGGGAAAAAGATTTTACGGTATCTACCGGTAACTGAGCGGCTGCAACGAATTTTTATGTCATCCAAAATAGCTGAACATATGACATATCTTGCGAGTTTAAAAGAGCATTCAAATGGTAGTATTGGACATCCAAGTCAATCAGAGGCATGGAAACTATTCATCCAAGTCCTCCCCAACTGACGCACCCTGAGATGTTCGCGCCTCCGCCGCCGTGTGAGGTAGTTAATTCAAAATTTTTAGTACAAATTCATATACTTTTTATTTGTGGTGTTGCATACTATTCATCTATTTAATTTTATTTACAGCATGATACTGAGATGCAATTAAAAGTTCTATGGAATGCAGCAACAGCTTCAGGACCAACGACAGGTCATCAGTCGGTTGGAGGCCACGGTCAGCAATATGTGGAATGCTATGGTGGCGAACAGAGTTATTCGCCCAGAGGATGTTCCACGGACGCTCGCCGCCTCTGCATCATCATATGTCCCTCCACAGACATCGCAGCCTTCACCCCAGATTCCGATCCAGCCGATTCCGATCCAGCCGATTCCGACCCAGCCGCCTGCTACAGCACAGCCTTCATTCCAGACTCCGATCCAGCCGCACGTCACTCCTTTCCCGGATTACCGCTACCCTGGTTTTGCTCCTTTCTCTCAGCCTCAGTTCCAGACGTTTTTTACTCCTATGCCGACTCCGTCTACATCGTATAGACCTCAGCCTCCACCGCAGTCACAGCCTCGCATCAGCAAAGCCTTGGGCTCGGACTTGGTCTCGGTCTTGGTTTTGACTACCGGCAGACGGCGGGAATGACGTTCACCGATCTCCTCAGCCATGACAACTTCTACTCGGCATTGGACCGTCAGCGGAGGGAGCAGGCACAACTAATCCTGTCAGCCCACGGACCTCCTTCCCAGCCACTGCCTATTCGAGACCCGATCTGTCGATGGCTCGACCGCGCGAGGCTCCGGTTGATTTGCGGGATGAGGAGAGCGACGAGGAGGAGGACGAGGAGGATGTCGACGAGTACATCAACACTCGGGCGGATGAGTAGTTTTATCTTTGTAAAAAATGTTATATTCGAAACTTTTAAATTATTAATTATGGATATTACTATATTTTTATTATATTTAAATTGGTATTTTATTTAATTATTAATGCTTTTTTAAAATTTTCGTATTCATTTAATTTCTGATAAAACAATACAAAAAGAATTAATTTTTTTTCATTATGAAAAACATTTTATGAAGGCTTCATCCGTCATAAGGCCGTCATAACCAGAATTCGTCACCACCTACACGTGGACACGTTATGACGGCCTCTCTGATCATAAAGCCGTCATAATTATGAGGGCCAAGGCCGTCATATAACCGTCATAAACAACATTCAACCCAGTTACACGCGTACATTTTATGACGGCCGTATCGGTCACGAAGCCGTCACAAATATGACGGCTGAGGCCGTCATAACGAAATGTGACGCCCAAAAAAATAACGAAACAAACGACGGCCTCAGCCGTCATAATTGTGACGGAAAAATGACGGATACGGCCGTCATAAAACATAAATCAACTACGCAGTGTAAGAAGATATAATTTATATGAAAATGTTTTATTTTTAGGAAACATATCAATTTTACTGGACAATGAAAATGAAAAATATATCAATTTTGGTTGGACGGGGGAGTATCATTAATTATGGTAGTATTTGTAAATGAACACACATTTTCTTTAACTTAACATTATTTATGGCTATAAAGATTTTTTCCTAAAAGTGATGTCTTCTTTTGGTTTGTTCTTTGAGTACCTTTTTTCTCCAACTTCCCAAAATCAAACTTTTTTCCCATTTTCCTCTCACTAATCTTCCCTCGTTTGTTTTCAAAAGTACAAACTTTTTCTTTTTCCAATTTCTTAGCAAAAGAACACACCCTTTATAAAACTTTTCACATCAATTTTATCATATTATATTTACCTTCTCATTCATACTAAAATGTTAATTTATTTTATATTATTATTTACTTTATTATTCTTAAGTCCGGAGTATATATTTAAACACTACAAACATCTCAAAATGTTCCCGAAAGACATATTTTATCATTTAATTTTCAATGTCAAAATGTTGAAGATGTATTTTGTTATTGAATGATCAAATTATTAATTGTAGACTAAATGTGAAAATGAAAGGTAACACACTGTGTAGTAACTAAGCAAGCAAATGAGTAGCAATTCATTCGGTGCATATGCTAGTATTACTTACCAGCAGCACGTGCATGGCGCCTGCCTTGTAGTGGTGATGAGGATGCTTTGGCTGCTTCTCTCTTGAGATATACACCAAATGCGGCACGCTTCCTAAATTTTCCCTCTTATTTTCCCATATCACCTACATAACATATGCAAATTAAATCAAATTACTAATTAATTAATCAAATTACTAATTAAATTAAATCACACACATAAAACGCTGCCTTAACGATGGTCGGGTGGTCATGCTTCTTTGCATCACCGAAAACAGCGTAATCCCCGTCAACGCAAACGGTGGTCCGTCCGCAGCCTCTATCTTTGTCTCAACTTTCTCGTACTCATCCTTAATTTCAAAATAAGTACTGGAGTAATTTAGAAAACACAATATGAAGTTCAAAATAATTACTCATCCTTAATTTCAAAAAAGTTCAAGTGGTTTTTTTTTCCAAATTTCTTTTGATATGAAGTCATGATTTTCCAAATTTTATAAAATTTTTTCTAAAATAAAATCTTTCATCTTAACAGATAAGTTAATTGAGAAATAACAATTTCTTTTATTTCTTTAATTAGGAATGCTAAGAAAGAAGTAAACACTTGCTTTCGAGTACGTACTAGCTTGATTAAGTTCATGAGTTCCCTGCTTAAATATTAGTATGACATTGATTAAATCACCTTGATAGCCTTCCACTCTTCTTGGAACAATGCAGGGTAGGACAACGGTGCCTCACCGGAAAAGTACCGAAACGGCGCACGAGTTTGAACGTCGTGCCGCTTACAGAACGGAACCCAAACCTGAGCGAAGTCCGCCGCTAGCAGGAGCGCAAAAAAGTAAGAGGCGAGCATCCGTCGTCGGACACATAGCAGGCCAATTTGTCCGCCGGATAATCCAGAGCAGAGCAGAGCGAGAAGCCTGGTACTAAAGAGATTGTCCAAATAAGTCCTGGTACTGAAGAGGGCTCCATTTGGTGGAAACGATGATTAACCAGTAGATAAGGAACCAGGACTCGCAGAGCAGAGCGAGAAGCCATGGAAATCCATGGTGTTTGAAAGAAGCCAAAACGGTAGATGAGAAGGGAAGTGAGGAGGATGAGAAAGGTTATGCCTAAGAGTCTTTGGGTTGTGTTTTTGGGTCTGAGTTTTCTATACAGAGGAAGGTTAATAAGAGCGTTCTCTTTGTCTGCCGCCATTGATAATGTTCATATGAGCTTGCTCTCAGACATGAACTTGCATCTTCCCTGCTTTTATATACGGTTGTCTCCCCCCTGCATTGTCGTCACACAAGAACAGCTCCTCCAATCGCTTCTTGACGACGATCCCAGCCTAGAACCATCGAAGCTCGATCGATTCGACTAAGATAGCCGATCGATTAGGTCATCAAAAAGAGGCTGGGCGTGGAGAATGGGGTAAATGGAAGGAACTCATGACTAGGGCCGTTGTAGGGGAGGCAGTCGATGGTGGTTGGAGGTGTAGGTGGGAGGCAGTGAGCGCAAGAGAATATGTTGAAGGTCTGGGTGTAAGAGTTGATAGCCAAAGAGTAACCTCCGTTTAGAAACGCGTCCAAAGATGAAATTGATAGCCGACAAAAGGTTCTCCGACACAGGGCGGCTCCGATACCTGGAAGGACAAGACAGAGAACACTTTCAGGTGCAGACAGAGGAGAAAAGTATGGGTGTGTAGTAATCACCTTATTTGAGGCAGGCACCACCCCATATATAGGGTGGTGCTAGGTCCCGTTGCGGGGCCTTAAACGCTGGAGAATCTCCATAAATGTGCCCATAATTGGGATGGCGGCGTATTAATGGTGTAATAACAGTGGAGTTACTGCGGAATTACTTCCTCTCCTTTGGCTTAATGCCATAATTAGTGCAACGGTTATGTTGAGGGAGGCAGCAAACGTTTCCTGGCTAACGGCTCTATACGGGGCGCCCTTACTGGCTCTCCGTAAACACGAGGCCGGCTGTGGTGGACGCGGCCCATATGGCGTTTGCATTTGACAATACGGCCGTATGGGCTGGCCCATATATATCAGTATGTCCTCCCCCCACAGCGGAGGATGGGTTGGGCCCCTGTGCTCCGTTTTGGAAGGAAGTATCCCTATAGGCATTGAACCCATGTGGTATTGTGGCGCTTTGGAGCCTAATTAGGGGAGGGCCCAAGAGCTGTCCCCAATGTTGGCCCAAAGTTTTGGCCCAATATCAATTGTGGCGGTTGGCAAAAGCACTTTTCAAAATTTTGCGCTTTTTGCGCCGTTTGTAATTATGGGGGAAGTCGTTTCACTTCCCATCGGGCTCTTCTTATACGTCAACCCATGTGGGGAGTCAGTTTCCCGAATTTTTGCTTTCCTTGCGTTTGCGTTCAGTTTCCTCTTCACTTCTAATTTCCATTTTCGGCGATTACCGAAGAATTTTCCGGCGAGATTTGAAGAACCCAACCGTTGAATCTTCCGTTTTCGTCTCCGGCGTATTAACCAGTAAGTGGTATCCCTTTTAATTTCTGTTTTCTCGTCGCGACAGTGTCGCGAGTGAGGCGTCGCCGCGCCCCTGCCTGGGTTCTTGGGTCTAGGGTTTAGTTTTTGAAATTTGCGGTTTATTTTTGTAGATGGCTCCCAAGAATCCAAGCAAGCCCGGCGTCGGCCCTGATGTCGAGAAGGTGTGGCCCCGAACAGTGCAGCCGGGAAGAAAATGGCAGATATTTGCCAGAACCATCATGTGTATACCGGGGTGGTTTGTGGGCTTTCTCCGGCGGACGTGTTGAGGAAAGCGGGGATGGAGTTGAGCGACGAGGCCATGAGGGAACATACCATGGTGGTCTACGAAGCCCAACTTAAAGCCGGATTGAGGCTCCCCCTTTGTTCCCTGCTGTTGCAACTATGTGAGGGATGGGGCGTTTGCCCTGGGCAACTGGCCCCGAACGTGTTTACTACCGTAAACGCATTTGTGGTGGCCTGCCACTTGGCGAAGACGGCGGTGTTACCGGAGACCTTCTTGCAGTTCTATACCCTGAAAAGGCCGGTCGGACACCCCTTCTATCAACTGACCCCCGAGGAGGTGAAGGTGGGGAACAAAATGGTGAAGATCGGAGTCTTCGCTGAGACCACCAGCTCGTGGGGGAGTTGGAAAAGCAATTTCTTCTTCATCCTCAAGGAGGATAGTTGGGGGTTTCCTGCGTATTTCATCAAGGAGAGAGACGCAAGGGTGTCGGTGAGGCCCTCTTTGTGGGCGGGTAGCGAGGGGAAGAGGGCCCTCGACGCCCTATGTGAATGGGTCCGCGGTGTGGAGAGGCTCGAGGAGTGTAAGGGTGGGTTTCCCTTCACTCTGTCCCGCCTGGACGAAGTGGTCCTAAGGAGGGTAGGGGTTAGCAGGGCCCACCGTCTTCCGAGCCATGTGGATACCCTAAAACACTGGGTGGATGGGTTGGATGGGGACCTCATCGAGCGCTTCGAAGGCGCTTTCAGCAACCCCCACTGTCTGTTTTGCATTCCTTTTTGTTTTTGTGTTTTTGTGCTTGCACCTTTTAAATGCTATTATAACCTGACTTTGTGTTTTGCTACAGCCAAGATGTTGCATCCCAGCACCCTTTTTGCCAAGAAGCAGGATTTGTTGGAGGCCCTTAAGGCAAAGATGGAGGAGGAGGTCCCTGTAGAGCCTGCTCAAAGGGCTATCGAGGGGACAGTTGCAGGGACCTCGAAAGGCGGAGAGCCCCTAGGTGTGGAGGCCTTGGTGACGGTGGCTCAACCAGTCAACATGGCTGGTCCCGTCATCATCGAGGAGCTGTCCGAGGACTCCGAGGAGGAGATCCTTCGACGGAAGCGCCCCCGACTTGCAGGTACTATTCTTGTTTCCCTTGGCTGTTTGGTGAATTTTCTTTTATTTTGTGTTCTGATTCCCATTTAACTGCGGTGGCGAGAGGGTTTGGCTGTGTCCTCGGACAGCAGTCCCACCGCAAAAGATAAAGGGAAAAGACCAGCCCTCGAGGAGCCTTCCAGTAGCCCCGTTCGGGACGCTGGGGAACCCGTCGGCCTATTGGCAGATGCTCGGAGGGCTGTTGTGGCCCCTCGAGTATACACAAGAAGGCCTTCGAGGATCCCTAAGACCCTGAAGGGCATAGATCCCGTTTTCGAGCCTCAATTGCTCGAGGACTATCGGCGGGAGCTGCGGGAGAAATCCTTCAAGCGCAAGGGTCTGGCCCTTGTGGAGGCCTGGAACCCCGTCATGAGGGTGACTCGTGACGAGTCAATACTCCTCGGGGAAGGGGAGGTGAGATTAAAGGTTGCAGAGGGTCTCGCACTTCCCCGCGACAGGCATTTTTTGAAGTACACCTCCTCGGGGGCCCTAGACATGGCGAAGGACATCTGCCAGGGCCTCACTCGAGTAAGTCACAAATCTCGACTCCCCCTTTGTTACTTATCTTTTTTATCGGCATATTTTGTTTATATGCTTTGCGTTTGTAACTTGCAGAAAACTGTGCTGGCCCAAGGGCTGGTGGCCAAGATCGAGGACCTTGAATCCCTCGTGAGGAGTCTTGAGGCCAAGGCAAAGGACTCCGAGGAGGTGGAGAGCCTAAAAAGGCCCTGGCTGACAAGGATGCCGCGTTGGCTGAAAAGGAGGCCGAGTTGGCGTCCTCGAGGAAAGAGGAGGCTAACCTTCTTAGAGCCACAGGTGTCATGGGCAACCAGTGAAAGCTTCCATGGCCGATGGAAAGAAGCACGAGGCCCTCTTCCTCGCCGAGCATCATGCGAAGAAGGAGCTTGAAGCTGAAATGGAGCAAGTGCTCGGGGAGTATCAAAGAATGGAGGCCCAAGCTGAGGCGAAGGGCAAACTCACTGAGGAGTTGTCCTTGAGGGTTGCCCAGGCTGAGGATCTGGCGTCGAAGGCTGCAGTCCAGATCGAAAACTTCACCAAGACCATTGATGAGGTGACGGGCTCTATGGTGGCTGATCATTTAGCCTTCAGACAACTAGAAAACCAAATTGGTTTTAAGTTGTATGATGGTGAAAGTGTTCAACCCCGCTTTTGTAAAGCCCATTCTTTGAAAGGGCTGATCGAGTGCGCAGGGCTTTCGAGGTGTTGACCGAGAAGACCGCCAACGCACAAGCCATGGAGGGTGTCCGCTATGCTGAGGGCTTCCTACGATGCCGCCACCAAGTGGAGGCCATTGTTGAGGAGTCCCAGCTGGATCCCCTTAACGTGATGAAGGTCGAAGAGCCCCCTCAGGCGGTTTTGTTCGAGTGGGGTAGGGCAGGGAAGAAATTAGGAGTAGAATATCCTTATGATATTCTACCCGGACATGTAGAGGACGCCCCTGTTGCACCTCCAAACGATGATGCTCCCCAGTAGTTTTGGGGCCTGTAATTAAATTTTTGCTCATTTTTGATAAAATAGAGGACAACTTTTCAGCATTTATTGCCTTTATAGTTGTTATATGAGTATTACTTGCATAATGCGAAGCGTTTGCACTTGTGTTGGGTAAATTTGTGTCAGTGAAATCGCGTAACTCTTCGTAGAGTGATTTTGTTCGATGTGCACTGGTCGAGCAGTGACCCTGCAATCAATTTTGTTCTTACTGTATAAAGTAGTGGACACTCTTCGTAGAGTGATTTTATGTCAAAATAACTTGCATAATGCGAAGACTTGGAATATTGCCTTTCTTTTGATGTATGAACATTGCTTTGTAGAACGGAAAAGACTTTGAATACCCTTGCCAATTTATTTAAAGGAAAGCGTACAACTTAAACGTAATAAGGCCTCAAGTCGTCGACGTGGTAGTCGTTTTTGAGCTTTTTGCCTTGATGGTCCTTTAATTTGTATACACCTTCTCTTTCTTTACTGTGTACCACATAAGGCCCTGCCCATCTGGAACGAAGTGCACCATGGCCAGGATTACGACCCGACAACTCCGCCCTTAGCAAGACCATACCACCCACGTGGATCTGTTTTGCCCGAACTTTGGCGTTGTGATCGAGGTTTGCCCTTTGTCGTAAGGCCATAAGCCTAAGTCTAGCACCCTCGCGGAGTTCCTCGACGAGGTCCAGGCGCGCTCGAAGACCGCTCTCATTGTGAGGGGCGTCGTAATATAGTGTTCGGATTGTGGGTATAGAGACTTCGATTGGTAGTAAGGCATCAACGCCGTAAACCAAGGAGAAAGGAGTTTCTCCCGTGGGTCCTCGTGTAGTTGTTCGATAGTCCCAGAGGACGCTGGGTAGTGCTTCAACCCACTTCCTTTTTTTTTGTCATCGAGGCGCTTTTTTAAGCCCTCTTTGATCGTGCGATTTGTTACTTCTACCTGGCCATTTGACTGCGGGTGTGCCACAGGAGCGTAGAGCATTTGTATGTTCATCTTAGTGGCCCAATCCTTAAGCTTTTTGCTCGCGAATTGAGTCCCATTGTCTGTGATTATGGCTCTTGGTGCCCGTGCCACGAGGTCGTGCCAGAGGAAGTGTATGACCCTGGCGGTTGTTATGTTCTCGAGTGGCTGGACCTCGACCCACTTAGTGAAGTAATCGACAGCCACTATACAAAATTTGAACTGCCCCTTGGCTGTAGGCATTGGGCCGATTAAATCGAGGCCCCATAATGCGAAGGGAATGGGATACGTCTCCGTAACCGCTTCGTTTGCAGGCTGCCGCTGGATGCGGGAGTTAAGCTGGCATTTATGGCACGTTCTCACCAAATCATGCGCCTCTTTCCGCAACGTTGGCCAATAATAACCGAGACGCAAGCATTTGTGTGCCAGCGCATCGGAGCCAATGTGCGCCCCACAAACTCCAGAGTGGACTTCGTCCAAGATGAGTTTGGAGTCATCGGGACCGATACATCGTTGCAAAGGAGCAGAATACCCCTTACGCCATAATGTACCATCTATGATGACATGGCGGGATCGTGTCCTTATTTTCTTTTGTAACTCTGGTGGGCCCTCGATTGCGCCAGTTTGGAGATATTGGAGGATTGGATGCCGCCGATCGGTTGGGACGTTGGCATCGATCGCATGAATTGTATTTATGGAAGGTTGTGCTAAGGTTTCGAGGATGCGTCCGTACGCCCTTAGACAATTTGTCACCATAGTGTTTTGATCTCTTGGGATCTTATTAATATTTAGCTGTTCAAACTGCCCTGCAGCTTTTGACGAGTCGCAAGTACCTCGAGAGAACAAGGTCCTTGCGGTCGTTAGTCCCCATGACACAGCTTACGACGAGCTGCGAGTCGCTATGTATAGTTAGACGTCGCAAACCAGCTTTCAGGGCAGTCTTGAGACCTGCTACGAGTGCCTCGTATTCTGCCACATTGTTTGTGACGGGGAACTGGAAAGCTACTCGTAAGCTGGCCTCCATGCCGTGTGGGCCCCTGATATGAACGCCTCCTCCTGGGCGATCAGCACTGGATGAACCATCCACGAACATGTCCCATTCGGGAGGGCCCAACTCTGCTGGTGGGTCCCTCGAGGGACCATGTTCGAGGGGATATATGGAAAGCTCGGCCATGAAGTCCGCCAAAGCTTGTGCCTTTATGGCTCGTCGAGGTTCGAACTTGATGTCGTATTCCCCAAGCTCGATGCACCAACGGGCTAAACGACCACTATGCTCTGGTCTGTTTAGGATGTCCCTGATTGGTAGATCCGTTCTGACGATGATCGTGTGGGCTTGGAAATATGCTCGTAATTTCCTGGCAGCCACGATCAAAGCGTAGATCATTTTTTGAAGGGGAGGGTAGTTAACCTCGGCCCCTCGTAACGTGTGACTTGTGTAATAAACGGGCCATCGCTGCGGGCCCACCTCATTAACGAGCACCGACGAGGCAGTCTTTGTTTGAAGTGGAGAGGTAGATGACGAGTTCGTCCCACAGTTGCGGACACTTCAGCGTTGGCAAATCGAGAGGTGCTTCTTGATTTGCTCGAAGGCTTCTGGCACTCCGGCGTCCATGTGAACGCCTTTTTCATGCGAAGCTGTTCGAAGAACGGCTTGCACTTGTCTCCCAATTTGGAAATGAATCGTCCCAAGGCAACAATTCTTCCTGTAAGCTGTTGGATTTCCTTAATGTTCCTTGGTGGTGCCATATCCGTGATGGCTGATATTTTCTTAAGGTTGGCGTCGATTCCCCTTTCGGAGATCATGTACCCCAAGAATTTCCCGGCTCCAACGAAGAAAGAACATTTAGCTGGATTAAGCCTCATATTATACCGTCGGAACGACTTGAAGGTCTCAGCCAGGTCTTGAAGGTGGTCTTCGAATGTCATACTTTTCACAATGACATCGTCGACGTACGCTTCAAGGTTACGGCCCATTTGGTGGGCAAAGACCTTGTTCATTAGACGCTGGTAAGTAGCTCCAGCGTTTTTGAGCCCAAAAGGCATTCGGACGTAGTAATATACGTCATCGCCCGTTGTGAACGCCGTTTTGAAAGCGTCCTCAGGATCCATGTAGATCTGGTGGTAGCCACTTTTAGCATCCATGAAAGACAAGTATTTGTATTTGGAAGTGGCGTCCACAAGTTGGTCGATGACGGGTAACGGGTAGGGGTCCTTTGTACAACGCTTATTGACGCCCGTGAAATCAACTCACATACGAAGTTCACCATTAGTTTTTTAATCTAAAACTATGTTAGCTAGCAACTCAGAGTATTGAATTTCTTTTATTATTCCAGCTTCGAGGAGTTTAGAAACCTCCTCTTTACAAACTTTTTCTTGGAAGGGGCCATACCCCTTTTCTTTTGCTTAACCGGCTTTGAATCCGGGAATACATTAAGTTTGTGGGTGATGACGCTAGGATCGACGCCCGGCAGGTCCTTCAAGCTCCGTGCGAAGACGTCAAGATTTGCCTCGAGGAGGTGGATGAGTGCCATCTTCTCCTTTTGTTCAAGGTTTTTGCCAACCTTGAATTTCTTGCCTGAGCAGCGTCGATCTCTTCTGTCACGTCATCGAGGCGCGGCCTGTCGTCGGGTTCCGCGGGTTCCTCGATCTCCCTCGAGGCTCGTGGCTCAACCGTAGAGCTCAAAGAGGCCACGTAATTTGTCCTTGCCGTTCGTTGGTCGATGTAGATGTTGGCGTCCCCACGAGGTGTAGCAAATGTGACCGTGAGAGAGCGGATGTCGCACCTCATGTGGAATTCGACCTGGCTTGGTCGACCAACAATGGCGTTGTACGTGGAAGGGACCTCGAGGACCAAGAACTCCGTCATGATGGAATGGCAGTCAACCGTGCCAAATTGGGTGTCTCCCACCAACATGAGGGGCAGGTTGGCGACCCTACTGTTGGCACAATGTCCTGCCGATGCCAAAAGTAGGGCGAGCTCCTTCGCAAACAGCGGACATGTGTACCCGAGTTTATCGAGCATGTCCTTGAAAATGACACTAGTGTTTGCACCAGTGTCGATGTAGACCCGGTTGGTGTCGTAACCGGCGATCCTTGCTGTGATAAGCAGTGGATCGGAGTGTGGAACGACGACCTTTGACCCATTGGGTCGGTAAATGACGTTCTCCTCGAGGTGGTCGATCTGCAAAATTTCTCTTGCATACCGTTTCCTGGAGGAGGCGCCTTCCGACTTCGTGAGCATGTGAATGACGCCCGCGGGTGGTGGTGGTGGTAAGTTTTGCCTCCGAGGGCTGTTGTGTCGACGGCGCGTTTTGTCGCGGTCGTCGCTGTCATCATCCCTCTTGCGGCTTTTGGGAATTCCTTGCAGGGGAGGAGGAGTCGGACATGAATTTCTTGAGCTTACCCTGCTCAATCATCTCAGAAATGAGATTTCTGAGCTGAAAGCACGCCTCCGTGTCGTGGCCACGGTCCTTGTGGTAAAGGCAGTACTTGTCAAACCCCCTCGTGTTCTTATCTTTGGATAGGTTGAGGCCACTTGGGGACCTTATTCTCGCTTCTCCAACATTAGAAGAATGTTCGTGCGGGTGTCACGAAGTGCGGGATGGTGGTCGGAGGTCCTCGGACCGGCGTTCGAGGACTGGTACCTCGAAGCAGACCCCTTGTCGAATTTCTTGTTGCGGTCGCTTGTGGGGGCCTGTTGTAAGGCTTATTCATCTCCTCGGAGTTCATGAATCGAGTGGCCCGATCGATGAACTCACCCATCGTGGTGACGGGGTTTTCATTAATGTTGTACGCGAGCCTTGACTCGCGTTGGAGGCCTTGAGTTACGGCCGGGAGCCGCATGTCCGAGGAGAGACCACGGACTTGGACGGCTTCCGCCTGAAACCGTCGGATGTAATCACGGAGTGGTTCCTCCCTTTAATGCTTCACTCTTAGCAAGTGTTGGACAGTCTTGGGAGGAGGTCGAGCTCCCATGAAATGGCGCAGGAACGATGAGGCGAGATCTTTAAAGCATTTGAAATGCTGGCCTCGTAGCGTTCCAAACCACGTTGAAGCAGCCCCTTTCAGGGTGGAGCTGAAGGCCTTGCAGAGTATGGGGTCGGAGGCGCGGGCCATCTCCATTTGAGAGATGTAACGCCGTAGATGATCGACGGGGTCCGTCGTCGCGTCGTAGCTTTCGATGACGGGCTTTCGAAAGCTGGCGGGGCACGGGCGGCGATGACGTCCTCTGTGAAGGGTTGGGTGAGGAGGACCTCGATGTCGCGAGGACCAGGTTTGGCGTCTTAACTGCTCCTCGACCACGTTGATTCGCTCGGAGGAGGTCGTCGACATCAAGGTTCCCAGCAGATGGGTTCGATTCGGGATTGTTCGTCCCGGTCGTTGTGAAGCGGGAGGCGAGCAGCCTGCATTTCCGCCTTGATGGTATGCACCATGAAGGCTTTCATTTCATTGAGCATGCTCGCCTGGAGCATTGCTATCTGAGCGGGGTCGACGATGACCTGCTGGGGAGTCGTCGAGGCCCCAGCGAGGTATGTCAGAGTAGCCGCTTGCGGTTGTGGGGCTCTTTGCACCCTAGGGTGTCGATGGCAGGGAGTGGCGGGATTGCCACCAACTGGGAGTTGTGGGGATGTTGCGTCCCCGTTGCGCCATCAGCAGGGAGTGGTGGAGGCATATCGGAGGAGCTGGAAGCAGCATCCTCAACATGCACACTGTTGTGAGTTCTTCTTGTTTTCGCCATGAAAACGGTCGGGGGAGAAAAAAGTTGAGTAGAAAAGGAAAAACGGCTTGTTTTTCGTTTCCCACAGACGGCGCCAAATTGATAGCCAAAGAGTAACCTCCGGCAGTCAAAGGTTCTCCGACAGCTGACACAGGGCGGCTCCGATACCTGGAAGGACAAGACAGAGAACACTTTCAGGTGCAGACAGAGGAGAAAAGTATGGGTGTGTAGTAATCACCTTATTTGAGGCAGGCACCACCCCATATATAGGGTGGTGCTAGGTCCCGTTGCGGGGCCTTAAACGCTGGAGAATCTCCATAAATGTGCCCATAATTGGGATGGCGGCGTATTAATGGTGTAATAACAGTGGAGTTACTGTGGAATTACTCCCTCTCCTTTGGCTTAATGCCATAATTAGTGCAACGGTTATGTTGAGGGAGGCAGCAAACGTTTCCTGGCTAACGGCTCTATACGGGGCGCCCTTACTGGTAAGAGGGGCTCTCCGTAAACGACAAGGTGGACGCGCCCATATGGCGCCCGCGGCCCATATGGCGCGTATGGTGGCATATATATCAGAAAGTGTTGCAATAAAAAAAGGGGACAAAGGGTGATAACTTAATCAAGTATATGATAAATTCTTATGTAATTTAATTACCCTAAAATTAAATAAATATACGTTTAAAAAATAATAATTTTACTAAATTTGAGAATAATATTTTCGAATTCACATAAACGACTTCCGTATAAAATATTTTTACTAAATTTGAGAATAATCCATTAGATTAAGCCAAAATATTAGGCAGAATAATCCATTGCTTTTTTCCTTGTTTTTTAATTTCTTATTTTGGTAATTGAACAACTTCTGGATTATTCTATTCCCTTCTTTTTCCTTTTTATTTTTTGTGTTTTGGTCCAGGAACAGTGAACGATGTTTTCTCTTATTATTTTTTCCAATTGATAGGTTTTGTTCCTATAATTTAACGTGTGATATTGATGTTCCAAACTTTGCTTAGTATTACTATTCAGCTAAAGTTACACATGTTAGTACGTTTTTCCCCTTTATATATAAATCTCGAATATCAATTATTACATTAAAAACCTATAAGCTTGCAATGAGATTTTCGGTAAACTGAGGAAAAAAATGTATTTTCTCAGTTTTAAAATTCATCACTTTGATTTTTTAATTGTCTCCACCGAACAGCGCGGATGGTAAAAAAAAATCTAGTTTAGTATATTTACCCAATGCCGTTTTTCAACGTGACTCTAATATTTTTAAAGAATAAAATAAAAACATTAAATTTCAATAAAAAAATAATTGTATAAATATAACCAATGTAATTTATGAAAATTGGCAAAAAAAAAAAAGAAAAGAAAATGCAAAGCGAGCTAGGATGAGAGTTGGCAAATACTCAAGACGACACCGAACAATTTTAATTCCCTTTCCTGAATTTCACCAATCCAGCTCATATACGATACCTCACTCTAGCTAACTATTCCCTCTAAAATGGTACTCCCTCCTTCGCATGATATAGCGTATTTGATTTTTTTATACGGAGATTAAAAAAATTGGTTGACTAAAGAATAATAAGGTAAAGTAGGTATATAAGATAAAAATAATTTTTTAAAATAAGAAGAGAAATAGATGGTAATAAAGTAAAATTAATGTATAAAAATTTTATTTTTTAAAAAAATTGGAATTTTACTGACGGCCCAAAAAAGAATATGTTGGGTTTTCCTGGGATGGAGGGAGTACAGTTGATAGAAACACCAATAGTAATTGATAGAAACACCAACAGTGGTAGCTTGTAACGTTTGGTCCACTTTTCCCCCCTTTTTTAGTGTGTTTTTAGGATAAATGTTTTGGTGAATTTGGTGAATATTTTTTAGTAGTATTTGAAAATTGATGTGATATTTTTGAGAAAAAAAATTAATGGAAAATAGTTGATTTGATGGAATTTTAGGTCTGTTCTTTTAACAAAATGTTTAAAGAATTTAGTGAAATATTTAAAATTGATGTGATGTATGTAAAAGAAAAACTTAGAGGAAAAAGATTGATTTGATAGTTTATTGATAAAATTTTATTTATAATAAACACTATCTTTAATGGAAACATTTGACGGACAAGAATTTAAACAAAATTTTGACTGTCCAGAATTTGAGCATTAGAATTCCAATTTTTTATTATTTGGTGGGTGGAATGGGAAGTTAGGCTATGACCAAAATAACAAAATATTGAACCCTTTTTATGATGGGTAAACTCCAAGTTTAGTCCCTTACCTTTCAACTTTGTCCTATTTTCGTCCTATGGACTGACATTTATATGTGAAAGCCTTCAATTATTACTCACCTATCCTAGAAGTAGAAGTAGAAGTAATAACATTTATTTTTCAATATGAATTTATTTTTATATCATTATAAATCATAAATTTAAAACTTATATATAAAAATAAAAAAATGATATCAATCTTTATTTTATAAATATATTTTTTGAGATTTGTTTTTAAAAAATAAAATAGATAAATTAAAATTGAATTGACATTAAATATCAAATGTGGGTTGGCTTCGTCTCATCGTGACGGAGCTAATGGTGATAGATAGTATTGATGAAAGACAGCAAATCGGAGCTAATGGTGATAGATAGTATTGATGAAAGACAGCAAATCGGAGGGGATGGAGTGAAACGATCCGGCGAGTTGGCGCACTACATAGTTGATAAAGGATTCGTAACGGTATTGTAACGGATTGGACAGCAACGAAGACCAATCCGCTAGGTCCCACATTATCAACCACTCTGTTTTCTGTTTGTAGCGGAACCGTAACGGAATGGTTGTAACCCTAAAAACTATGTAATCCTATTTAAAATTAGGACTCAGACTCGATTCGGAGGGAGAACGACACAATTTGAGGACTGAGACCTTTTCAAGACCGAGCGAGGGAGAGAAGAGAGGGATGGACAACGGGCTAGGGTGTCGCAAGGTGATTTCCGGCAAGCTCGCAAGAACAGGTGGAGGCAGACTTGAGGCCGAGTGCGGGAGAGTAGATTCAGAATTTTAGGGATGAGGCACGAGTTGGATTTGGGTCTGGGAAATTTGGGGTTTTGGCACGAATCGCTGGAACCAGTCGACTCGAGCGGAGGATTTGTGAACCGGCTGGACGACAAGGTTACTGACGGAAGCAAGCTCAGACGAACAGAAGCAGACCGAGCGGACTGTCGTTCTCGACAGAAGAACTCCAAAACGACGTTGTTGAGGGCTGGAATCGGTATAATCTTTCTGATTTTCTCTTATTTAAATTATGCATGTTGAGTTTTGTGGATTTACGGATGGCTTTTCTTGAGTTGGGTTGATTGTCTAAAGTTAGCTTTTTAATCGGGTATTTGTTTGATTTTGGCTGGTTAACTCTTGTGTGGTGATTTAGGAGGCTTTTACTACATGTTGACCAGATCATGCTCGTTATTATTCTTATTACTTGGTTAGTTATGCAATTGATGGAATTGGGTGTTTTGTTGTTTAGTTTAGGAACAGTCATGTGTCGTTACTTTAGCTTTGTCTATGTTCCCATGTTTCGGCCCTTATTTTTTTGGTGTGCTTAAGCTTAATGTTTGATTGATTAAGGCTTAGTTGGCTGGTCCTATTATTGCTATTGTGCATCTACTATTTTGGGTTGCCTCAGCTCAATAACTTGGTTGATTCTTGAAACAAAGTCTAGATATTTCTTCACTTTACAACCTTTAATGGTTTTGCTGCCCCTTTTTGTGCAACTGCCTTGTCAAGTTTAAGTTGCCTTCTTAATGCTTGGTTGACCATGATTATAATGTTGGCTGTCCACTTTGGTGAGCTGAAGGTATGCTCTCTTTGCTGTTCATTTTATACTCTTAGGAACCATGCTAGACTTTTGGGTAAAGCCTTGTGTTTAAAGCCTGATCTATTCACTTGGCTGTCCTTAGTGCTTGAACCCTTGTTGTTTAGCATTAAAAGTAAGTTTCTTCCTTAAGGAATGTTTCATGAAGTTTGCTGCTCTTTTCTTAGTTAACACATGCTAGCCTTTCCCATGAACTACTTGCTATCCCTTTTTACCCATGTATGCATGCATGTTTCTTGGCTGATCATGTGGTTACATCGTTGGTTGCTCTTTCTTTTACCCGTTGTTGACCATGAATCCATTTACTGATCTCCCTTGCTTGCTGATCTGTTTGTTGATTAAATGCATGTTTAGGGATCCTTAGAGTAGGAACTCCTATGACTTGCTGCCCTTCAAGAGTGACTACAGGAATGCTATTGTAATCTTTCATGCCAACGGTCTTTTTGTTTATACTCTTCGGATGTACTTTTCATTTTTCATAAAAAAATTTTATAAACTTTTTGACATTTTTTGGCATTTTTTTATTTATAATTCTTTTAGCATAATTGTTTCATTTTTAATAAACTTTTTTTTTTCTTTCAGGAGAGGTACATATGGCGACCATGGACCGGACCAGAGATGGAGATAGGGTTGTACATAGCTGGCCTCATTGCTCAGGATCCATCGCGTTGGCCTGGCGATCCTCCTCCCGCTTCTTAGGATTTCGATTAATAGAACATTTTGATGTAAATGCCATATTTTGATGTAAAAATACATTTATTAAATATATATTTGAAGGGAAATTATATTTCGAAATGTGTATTGATTATTTTAATTATTTTCTTTCTGATGAAGATATTATTGTTATTATTATTATTATTATTATTAAGATTTATAGGGAGTATAATAATTGAACATATATATATATATATATATATATATATATATATATATATATATATATATATATATATATATATATATATATATATATATATATATATAAAGATTGTAGCACAACATAGCGGATGTATTGTGTTAGAAACGTGCCTCTGCTATGTTACAGATATGTTCGCTACAATTGATACGGACTTGTTGCGGAAATCAATTTCATAGCGGTCGATTTCGTAGCGAACTATGTAACGCACATTTGCGTTATAATCGTAACGGATTTGTAACGGAACGACCGCTACGAAGGCTCCATCAGATACGTAGTGGCGTCGAATTCCTCCGTTTTCCGGCGGTTTCGGACGGAACTAGGGGCACCGGCGTGTTGCTGGTGGTGCTGCTGTTCCGATAGGGGCGGTGGTTGGTGATGAGAAGAAGCGGATGTGGAGGAAGAATTTTTGGATGGAGAGGATCCGGTTACGTCGACGAAGGAGCCTCTGTTCTTTTTTTTTATTGATTGCAACTTCCTCCCCCTTTTCTCTTCAAATTGGTACTATTTACAGACATAATTGAGAATTTTGTCCAAGAAATTGAAGCTTTGTTTAACGGTGAACAAAAACTTTTTTCCAACATTTTGGCGGCGGTTCATCTCTAGCGGCGCCGCAAGCTTGCCGGCCATTTCCAAGAGCAGCTCCCCTTTTTTGGCCTTTTTCTTCTTTTTAATTCTTTTCTTTTTTATTTTATTTTATTATTCCTTTTATTTATTATTATTAATTCAAAACATTAAAAATTACAAAAAGATCTGAAATAAAAGAACAAAAATGCACATGAGATAAATGACAAAAATAACAATAGCTATGGAGTTAAAACTAAAATGACGAAAATGGTAAGTGGGTTAGGCAATAATGGGTTTGTAATAAAATAGGGTACTTTCGGGATTATACGCTTCTTGTATTTTTCACCATCCTATTTTCACGTTCATGAGCAGGATTGTGTTTGGCTTATGTCTAACATTTGTTTGCGTTCGCTAAGTGTTGGTAAACCCGAGTTTCATTTTTTTTGTTTTTTGAACAATCCGAGTTTCATTTTATTCATTCATGTTTTAATTAATTAATTCTATAATTAATTCCTCACTAATACCAGGATAATTGTTCTGTTATCTTAGTATGCTCATATATGCTCCTAGACAATTTGCCTTTGGTTGCAGTAATGATTGCAATTATTATTATTAAGTAATGATTGCAAGTTAATTACCTCATTGTCTATCTAATTATTTTGTTACATGGTCACACAGATGTATTGATATAGTAGTGGAGTATAAGATGCTATAATATCTCAAGAAAAAGAAACCGGAACGAGGAGAGGAAAAAAACAATCTCATTTCTGAATTCTGTTTCAGTTACAAAAAAATGGAAACGAACTACTTTCATTAATGCATTGACAATTAGTTTATTACAGTAGTAAATACCTAAATATTCACACACATCTTAGCATTTTTTAATGAAGTGCATTGCCGTTCAAACAAAAATATTCACACAAAAAAAAACACTAACTATTGGTTCCCGGAGAGCAGCTACATGACTCAGTGAACACCAAAATATCAAAAGCCAAAAAGCATCCCAATTCAATTGAATGGGATGACAGTTTCTCACTCCTAATCTGTAAAATTAGAATTTCGATCAAATCACACATCGCAATATCTAAAATATTCGCAATGTAACTAGGAAGTACCACACGCGAGTTACTCGACATGCCAGTTTTATGTATTCCATTTGATATCTTTGTATCCTAGAATCAACGAATTCAACTCCCAATTCACAAAATTTAGGATCCTCTTTTTCATTTCCAATTATTCGACAGAGGAATAACTAATTAGATCCATTTGATGATCAAGAACATTTCTTATACAATTAGATCCATTTGATGATCAAGATTGTAGTCAATGTCTGGGAAGGAGTGAATTTGCGAGTTCTTCATTCACCTTGATTGGAAGTGGAGGTATTTGCTCAGGTATCTCACTCCTCAGTCTGCATGCAAAACTCCCCACCAGAAGAACAAAACCAGAAGACTGAAAAATTATATTTATGGAGCTTAATTAATTGTAATACTCAATGATCTAGTATATATATAAAGGAGTGACCTACTCGTTCATAATTGATTGGATGTTCTCCTTGGCTTTGCATAAGAGATTTATATTTTGATGTATCTGTAAAATTTAGAAAGAGATGTTATATAGTACTTTGCCAAGCACCAAGAAGCAAATTGCATATGTATGTTGAAGGTAGAGAAAACAGAAAACATCATGCATGTCACCTGATGTGCATGGAAATTCTCAAAAATCAGAGATAAACAATAATGTGATGTGTTCATCGCATGATAATGTAAAGAACCTTCATATGAGATACCATCATCCTCGTCTACAAGGATCATAGGTGGAGCGGAGGGCCATTGAGACGAGACTGTTGTCCCAGATAGGCAGCCAAGAGGGGGGTGAATTGGTTGACCACTAAAAACGTACACTTTTCTTCTTAAACACTTATACCGGCCAAAACTAAACCCGTTGAGAAAATACGATTTGCAAGAGCGTACAAAAGTAAGCTGAAAGGAAATCTTAGAGAATTGACACCAGCAGATTATAGAGGTTCGGCCAACGACTCCACGCCCTCTCCTCAAGTTTACCACTTGAGAGTTTCTTCCACTATACTTTAAAACGGTTACACAAACCTAAAGTATACAAAGTTTTTCCCGAGGCTCAACTAAAACCTACTTTTGGTTTTCCCAAGGCTCACCAAAATAACCTAACACTTCCCAAAATAGTTTTCCCGAGGCTCACTACTAACCTAACAAAAATCCAGTTTGATTTTCCCGAGGCTTACCAAAACAAACCTAGTAAAACAATTTTGTTGAAGATGACTCAACGTGTTGAGGTTTTTCTCGAAAAACTTACTCAAAAACGATTTAAACCCAGTTTCTCTCTCTCAAAAATATGCTATGAAAACAGAGGTGACGTGAAGGCTTGATCCTTGAATGAGAGAACACAAGAGAGCTTTTGTGATTCGAACGCGTCAAAGGCAGAAGAACTCTTTCTTTCTCTTTCGATTGCTGTGTGTATCTTCCACGAGCAGCCTTTGCGTATTTATGCTGAGTAGAAGGAGCGTCTCCAACGTCTTCTCCAACGTCTTCTTGCTTCAGTTTCTTGTGCACGAAATCTTCCTTGAAATCTGCTGATCTTCCCGTTAAATTCGAATGAACCGAATTACAAGTAGAAGGAGTCCTAGCTAAGTACATCTTTGAGTTCTAACTAAGTACAAACTCTATTCTAAGTAATCTAGCAGACTGGGCTTAACAGATTTACCGAATTGGGCCTTGAGAGCCCGAAACTTAAATGCTTAAAAGATATAAAACCACAAACTAACCATTTAACTCTTCCAAACTTTTAACCAAGAATCCAAACTCTTGTAATCATCAAAATAAGCCAACAATCTCCCCCTTTTTGATGATGACAAAACCAAAGTTTGGAAAACAAAACAAAAATTAATTTTGACCGAAATAAAATCAGTTTTTGAAAAACGACTCCCACTCCCCCTTAGACTAACTCCCCCTGAGTTTAACAAACAAACACTTCTCCCCCTTTTTGTCACAATAAAAAAGAAGAAATAGTTAGCATAACCGAAATAAAGCATAGAGGAAGATATTATCCGAAAGCAGCATATAGGTACAATCCCAGAGTTTTAAAAAACAGTACTGAAATATTTGAAAGCACTTAAAATAAAAGGATGCTGAAAGCTTAAATGTGAGTAGGGGATTGAGGGGGTGTGCTCCAGGACTCTTGAGTCTCAGCAGCTTGTTGTGCCTTCGCAACAGAGGAAGGATTATACACGACCATTGCCCATTTAGCTGCTTCTGGTTCAACTGCAGTTGTGTCAATAGGTTTAGAGCTGTCCTGTTTTTCCTCTTTTCCCTTCTGTTGCTTCCTTGCAACTCTACTGCTACTGTTCTCTCTTACCCTTTGCAGAGCCCCAGCATGTTTGCTTTCAATCCTGGTCCACTTGCCATCCTGACCTTTCTGGAATCCACTCTTCGTCACAGTTGTCTGAATGAGATAAGTGAAGATTTCCCACTTTTCCTTTTTCACAGTTGTTCCAGGGACCTTGTTTGCTTTCAGAAAATCACTGATCATTGTAGCATAGGGCATGTGCTCCTTATGCTTGCCTTCTACAGACAGACCTAGTAGTTGTACAACCCTCCTGCCGAAGTCTACTTCCAATCCCCTTACTACCTTATACATCAAGCATATATCTCCCCAAGTTACCAATTGGGTACCTTCCTTGGGAAAGATAATGGCTGTGAGAATCCAGTGTAGTACTCTATGTTTGAATTCCTTAAACAGCATGCAGGTGAACTGATACGGTAGAGACTGAAAAGGAACTCCCACATCCCCAAAGAAATACCTAAATGCTTCTTCCTTAGACTCACTATCATCATCAGTTTCTTGAACAGAGTCTAGCACCCCTAAAGCAGCAGAGAACTGACAGTGTGATACTTTCACTAATTGCCCTTGAACCTTGGATTCAACACCTATCTCTTCTGAATCCACATGCATTTTCGACAGAAATTCAGATACTAAGTTTGTATAACCCTTAGCACGTGTTGAGACAAAAGGCATCAAGCCATAAACATCTAACCACTCAGCCACTTCAGAGACTCCAAAAGATTCAAGAAGTTCTCTAGTCACATACGAATGGCGAAGGAATTTAGTAAATTTTGGGTGTACCTTTGTGACAGTTACTTTCTTGGCCGCAGGGTCTGATTTCTTTTTCTTTGAAGAAGAGGCAGTCTTCTTTGATTCTGCCCTAACTGGCTTGATCTTCACAACAGGAGGAGAGGGCTTCTGTTTCTTTGGTTTCTCTAAAACCATGGGAGCCGATTTCGAGCGGAGTGACCGTAGCCCATCTCCCCTAGTTCGTCTTCTCTGTACCGGGTAAGTCGGTTTTGGGGCTTTCCTCTTCCTAGCACTGTTCTGTAGATCTGCTAGGGTCATCGCCATGTCAAAACTGTCGAGAGAGGAGGAGGAAGAGTGCTGACCAACGACCTTTACTGACTCGTCGTCTGAACTCATCGGGTTAAGATCCGCGACCATCTCTGTGGTTTCTGGTTTATCGCAAGATTGGTCGACTGATTTCCCTTCACTGTTTGCTTCAGACGAGTTATCAATCATCCTTTGCTGAATTTCTGGATTGCAGGTGTTAGGGTTTGAAGATGAAGAGGCCATTGTGTCTGAAGGATTTCGGGTTTGGGAGAGAAAGGGAGGTGGAGTGTCAGAGACGAAAAGAACTCTGTGGAAGCAGGGTTTTAGAAAACACAGTAGTAATTTAAAAAATTACCTTTACAGCCCTGTAAAATATCTTTTGTATTTTAAAAACGTTTTTCCATTGTTCCTTTCCAAAAGAAAAACGAAAAAGAGAAATAGATCAAAGTCTAGTCAAATTTTTTTTAAAAAAAAAATCTAGGATAATTTTTGTACCAACTTGATTTCAGAAGATTAAGATCACATATATATGAAATTAATTTTCATATTATGTGACCTTGTTTCTTTGACACATTCTAAACAGGTTTACGAAAGAATCATACCTGACTTTTACCTTGGGTTGCTCATGCCTAGCTCTCTTTTGATGCAAGTGAACCTTTCTTCACAAAGAGGCTTTGTAAAAATATCTTCTAGCTGATGATTTGTGTCCACAAACTCAAGTAAACATCTTCATTAGCAACATGCTCTATAATAAAATGATATCTTACCTCAATGTGTTTCGCTCTAGAATGATGAACTGGATTTTTAGTTAAGCAAATTGCGCTAGTATTATCACATTTAATGGGAACCTTTTTGAAGTTAAAACCAAAGTCCTTCAGTTGTTGAACCATCCACAAAATTTGAGCTACACAGCTTCCAGCAGCTATGTACTCAGCCTCTGCAGTTGATAAAGCAACTGAGTTTTGTTTCTTTGAAAACAAAGAAACTAAATAGCTTCCCAAAAATTGACAAGTTCCACTTGTAGATTTTCGATCTACCTTACTACCTGCAAAGTCTGCATCAGTAAAGCCATGAAGTTCAAAAACTGTTTCTTTCGAATACCACAACCCTAATGTTGGTGTGTCAACTAGGTATCGAAAAATTCTTTTTATGCAATGCAAGTGTGATTCCTTTGGATTTGATTGGAATCTAGCACATAGACAGACACTAAATAAAATATCAGGTCTACTTGCAGTAAGGTAGAGTAATGAGCCAATCATGCTCCTGAAAAGTTTTTGCTCAACCTGTTTACCGTTCGAGTCTTCATCTAACTTGACTGTAGCACTCATAGGAATAGGGCTTGGTTTCGCTGATGTATAGCCAAACTTCTTCAGAATATCTTTAATGTACTTGGCTTGACTTATAAAGATCCATTCCTTTGATTGCTTGATTTGAAGTCCAAGAAAATAGCTAAGTTCACCCATCATGCTCATCTCGAATTCTCCCTGCATTAACTTAGAAAACTCCATGCACAAAGATTGATTAGTTGCACCAAAGATTATATCATCAACATAAATTTGAACAAGCAATATATCTTTCTCAGAAAATTTAATGAATAAGGTGTTGTCAACCTTTCCTCTTGTAAAACCATGATCAACTAAGAAAGTGCTCAACCTTTCATACCAAGCTCTAGGAGCTTGCTTTAAACCATAAAGAGCCTTTTTTAACTGGAAGACATGGTTTGGAAAATGAGGGTCCTCAAATCCTGGAGGTTGTTCAACATAAACTTCCTCTTTGATAAACTCGTTTAGAAAAACACTTTTTACGTCCATTTGAAAAAGTTGAATGTTCATGAAACATGCAAACGCACAAAGCATTCTTATTGCTTCAAGTCTAGCCACAGGAGCGTAAGTTTCATCATAGTCTATTCCTTCCTCCTGTGAGTAGCCTTTGGTAACTAGCCTTGCTTTGTTCCGAGTGACAACACCATTTTCATCAAGTTTATTTCTAAAAACCCATTTAGCGCCTACTATGGAATGGTCTTTTGGTCTTGGTACCAGTATCCATACCTCATTTCTTTTAAACTGATTGAGCTCTTCTTGCATAGCAATTATCCAATTTTCATCTTGTAGCGCCTCATCTATGGTTTTGGGTTCTACAAGAGAAACAAAAGCATTAAATGCATAAAAATTCTTTAAAGCTGAACGAGTCATTACCCCTTTCGTCATATCACCCAGTATATTCTCCTGAGGATGACTTGATTTATGCTTGAATTTCCATTCACTTGGAAGAACTTGAGAGGTCTGGACTGCTACTGAATCCTGTTCTTCTGGTACCGTCTCAACGGGTTGAGACGTATTTTCAACATTGATTTCTGTCCGAGTTTCAGCTGCATTATTGGTCTTCTGACCTGCATCGTTCTCCTCTACAGAGGCATCATCTTCTTCTCTGACAACAGTGTTAGTTTCATCGAAAATAACATGTATTGATTCTTCTACCTTTAGAGTCCGTTTATTGAAAATTCTAAAGGCTTTGCTTTTTAGAGAATAGCCAAGAAAGATAGCCTCATCATTCTTTGAATCAAACTTACTGAGATGTTGTTTGTCCAGATTTAGAACATAACACTTACAGCCAAATATGTGAAAATGAGAGATGTTCGGCTTTTTACCTTTCCATAGTTCATATGGAGTTTTGTTTAGGATTGACCTAATCAAAACCCTATTGAGTATGTAACATGAGGTGCTTGCAGCTTCTGCCAAAAAATACTTAGGGAGAAAATGATCATTTAACATCGTCCTTACCATTTCTCCAATGGTGTGATTCTTCCTTTCCACAACACCATTTTGTTCGGGTGTTCTTGCACAAGAGAAATTGTGAGAAATTCCGAGTGAAGCACAAAATGATTCCATGTCTAAATTAACAAACTCACCTCCATTGTCACTTCTTAACAAAATTGACAAAATTGACAAAGATTTCGTACTTTCTCATTTTGTTACCCTTCTCATTTTGTACTTTCTTAACAAAATTGACAAAGATTTCGTGAGTCTCACTTTTCTTAGCAATGAAGAAAGTCCAGGTAAATCGTGAATAATCATCAACAACAATGAAACAATACTGTTTACCTCCAAGACTTGTCGTTGAGATCGGACCAAAAAGGTCCATGTGTAATAACTCCAGAATTTTTCCTGTAGTCACAACCTGTTTAGCTTTAAAGGAAGCTCTTGTTTGCTTTCCCTTCAAGCAGGCTTCGCACTCTTTGTCTTTGTCAAATTTGATCTTGGGCAGTCCTCGTACCAAGTCCCTTTTCGAAAGTTTCGCAATCGTGTACATGCTTGCATGTCCTAGTCTTTTATGCCAAAGCCAACTGTCATCTTTGTTAGAGGCAATAAGACATTTTACATTAAAAGAAGATAAGTCATCTAGATCAAATGTGTAAACATTTCCACACCTTTTACCAATGAACTTAATGTTGTTTGACATTTTATCAACCACATGACATTGGTCAGATTTAAAAGTAACATAATATCCACTATCACACAACTGACTGATACTCAACAGGTTGTGTTTCAGTCCTTCAACTAGAAGAACATTGTTGATAGTAGATGATCCAATCTTACCAACCTTACCAACACCGAGTACCTGTCCCTTGCTATTGTCACCAAAAGATACTGTACCTCCTTTTCTTGGTGTGTAACTGTTGACACTCAAATTTTGACCCGGTGTTTTTATACGAGGACTTAAACGACTAATTGGAAAGGAATAGCTCATTAGTGATAAAATCGAAAGGTTTGGAAAGCTAGGGACTACATTGAACGATTTACAAAGTTGTAGGCTAAACTAACGGTTTTCCCACTTTCTCTTTTCTGGTTGCAGGAGCGTCGTGGAGGCCGAAAGTTCGCCGGCGACGCCACAGCTGCGGTTTCACGCAACTCCAATCCATTGCACGATCAAGGAAGCTCGTGGGTTCGTGGGAGAAGGAGCGGTTTGCAATCCTCATCTACAAGAGGCAACAATCACAGCCACAAACCGAAAAAAAGAAGGAAGCCAAGAACCAATCTCAGCAACAAAAGGCGCCCAAAATACAATCGGCAGAGGCAACCAGTTTCAGAGAAGCAATCTCATATTCGAATCACGGCAACAAATCGCAAGAGTGACCAAATCCCAGCAGCAAAATTCGAAATTTCGGCAGTAATCGATCTCAACCTAGAACCCAACATCAGCCACAATCAAACACAGAGAACAAATCGATCACAGCAAGAACAATCGATCGCGGAGGTAATCAATCCGTCGTTTTCCGGCGACGCCCCCGCTGCTGCCGGTCACCGCTAGCCCATCTCGCCCCATCGATCGTGGCTCCGTCGTCTTCGAGCTTCCGGTCAAAGCCCTCCGCCGGCAGCCAAGCAGCCCAGCACCAGAGAAACTTTCGGCTTCAGACTTTGCGATTTGGGGAAGAAAGCCAACCTCCTCGGTTTGGTATAATTGCATTCCCTCCCTGTTTTTTGCTTACGTGCTCTTTTGGTCACAAACATTACATTCGTTACAATCGAGGCCTTTATGTTGACAAGTTAATGGATTCAAGGCAGTGCCCCTATTGTAATTATGTTTTGTTTTCGGTTTCTTTGACGTATGTGCAGTAATACGGAACCTTTTGAAATTAATTTAGCCTTTTTTTCTTTTGTTATGCGCATGAGTATTTCTTTTTTTTTTTACTATCATGCTCTTTATCGTTTTCTTTCTTTCTTTTTTTTCTTTTCTTAATTAGTTAATTAATTATACTTTGACTAATTGTTCGTTTATGTGTGTTGACATGTTTTGCATATTTATTTATTTATTTATCTTCACATCTTGTCTTTAAATTAAATCAAGTGAAAGAAAAATAGAAATAAACCTGTGGTACCAATTCTGGGCGTACGAAAATTATTATTTTTGTACGTAATCGACTAACGGACTTTCGAGTTTCTCGTGGACTAGTTTAGGTTCCCAATCGACCTAACCCAAAAAGATTGGTGGCGACTCCGTCGAAAACCCCGTCGCTACAGTAACTGAAGAACTTGCTCCTGTCTCCAGTCATGTGCCTTGAACAGCCACTGTCCAAGTACCATGTATGCTTCTTCAAGACCTAAACAGGTTGAACATTTCGTCTGACTTTTGGTACCCATATCTTTTTGGATCCAGAAATGTTAGTAGCATTTTTGATAATCCAAATTTGCTTAATACCATATCTGAAATATCCATTTCTGAAAAGACACTCAAATTTACTATGTCCTTTTTGATGACATTTCTCACAAGTTATATAGGTAACATTAGCAAGCTTCTTTTGAGAACAAGGTTTTCTATGTCCATAACCTATTCCGGTTTTGTCATAGTAAGACTTTTGACTCTCAAGAAGATTGTCTAAGCTCTTTTCACCATTAACAAATCCTGCTAGAGTTTTCTCAAATTTTTCATTCTTGGTTCTCAATTTTTCTATCTCATCTACTAACGCCATATTTTCGGTTTTAAGCCTTTTAACAAGAGCATCATAATCCTGATATACTTCAGTGAATTCCTTAAACATTTGAGCTCTTTCATCAGTGTAAGAGTATGAAGAATTAAAAGATTCAGCATTACTCATTACCTTCGATTCAGCGGTAGCCATCAAGCATGTCTCAACAGGTTGACTTGTCTGCAGTTTACAGTCAACAGATTTACAGCTCTGGAATGTGCAGCTTTCTTCATCATCTATCAGACATATGTGCGCCTCTTCTTCTTCATTTGAGGATGATTCCTCTGAATCTGAACAACTATCACTCCATGCTGCCATTCCTTTCAATCCGGGCCTTCTTTTCTTGAAGGTTCTTTTCTTTTCCGAACTTTCTTTTTCTTTTTGCTTTTTGGAGCTGCCTTCATTTGCTGGGCAGTCAAACTGCATATGACCTTTTCCACTACATTTGTAACAAATTGGAGGTCTGAAGGGGCTGTTTCTTTTATCCTTCATCTGTTGATATCGCCCTTTATACTTGAGCAATTTCTTGACTTTTCTTGCTATCATTGCCGCCTCATCACCGGTTTCTTCCTCGTCTGTAGAACTTTCTTCTGATTCTTTTGCCTTCAAGGCAATTGACTTTTGTTTCCTGTTCATCCTTTCATCTTCTCTATCCTTCATTTCATAAGTCATTAGCTTTCCAAATAGTTCATCAACACTAATAGTTTTGATACTACCTCCTTCATTAATGGCTTCAACGGTACTCCTCCAAGTTGAAGGTAAACTCCAAAGAATTTTTCTTACCAATTCTTCATTTGTATAAATCTTACCATACTGCCGGAGTGGTGTGATGATTTCGTTGAATCTCCTATGCATGTCTGAAATTGTTTCTTTTGGATCCATTGCAAACATTTCATAAGCCTTGACCAACATGAACATCTTGGTGTCTTTGACTTGATCCGTTCCTTCGTAGGTCACTAGTAGCTTGTTCCAAATTTCATGCGCACTATCACAAGCAGAAACAATGTTAAAAACATCAGGAGTTAAAGCACATAAAATTACGTTTACCGCCTTTGCGTTCATGGTGCACATTTTGTCATCTTCTGGAGTGTAGTCTCTAAGAGGCTTTGGTTCAATCTTTCCATCAGTAGTAATGACGGATGGAACTTGCGGTCCTGCCTTGATAATCCTCCAGAGATGGTGATCTTGTGCCTGAATATGGTTCTGCATTCTTGTCTTCCACCAATTGAAGTTTGCGGAGTCGAAAAGTGGAGGTCTTGACAGATTGTAGCCTTCAAGTATCATAGTTGGGACGGATGCCATTTGATCTTTAGATCTGAAACCGTGGGGTTTTGTCACAGATCACTTGCTCTGATACCAATTGTTGTCCCAGATAGGCAGCCAAGAGAGGGGTGAATTGGTTGACCACTAAAAACGTACACTTTTCTTCTTAAACACTTATACCGGCCAAAACTAAACCCGTTGAGAAAATACGATTTGCAAGAGCGTACAAAAGTAAGCTGAAAGGAAATCTTAGAGAATTGACACCAGCAGATTATAGAGGTTCGGTCAACGACCTACGTCCTCTCCTCAAGTTTACCACTTGAGAGTTTCTTCCACTATACTTTAAAACGGTTACACAAACCTAAAGTATACAAAGTTTTTCCCGAGGCTCAACTAAAACCTACTTTTGGTTTTCCCAAGGCTCACCAAAATAACCTAACACTTCCCAAAATAGTTTTCCCGAGGCTCACTACTAACCTAACAAAAATCCAGTTTGGTTTTCCCGAGGCTTACCAAAACAAACCTAGTAAAACAATTTTGTTGAAGATGACTCAACGTGTTGAGGTTTTTCTCGAAAAACTTACTCAAAAACGATTTAAACCCAGTTTCTCTCTCTCAAAAATATGCTATGAAAACAGAGGTGACGAGCATCCTTGAATAAGAGAACTAGATGGGGTGTCATCTTCCACGAGCTCTATTGTTAAGGCAAGCAAAGGAAAGAGAAGAGGAATTAATGACTAGAAACCAAAATCAGTAATATATAAACACATTTTAACTTCTGCTAGGTGAGTTAATTGAAACATGAGGAAAGTTTTGGGACTGAAACAAGACAATTTATAAAGACAAGGGGGCAACGAAATATAAATATGAGGAGAAAGATAAATAAAGAGAAAGGAAAACACGTACTTGCGTGCATGCTTCTGTCGAAGAAATCTTAACTTGCAGAGGAAGAGGAGTTCATCCGGGTCGTAACTTGCAGAGGAAGAGGAGAAGAGCAGAGAAAGAAAGAGGAGTTATTTTGTGAAATTAAGCTACAAATTAGTGCCTACTATATAACAAAGACAAGCCAGTAGGTGTGTCAATTTTTATTGACTAAATTGCCCTTGTTATAAATTCTAAAATCTAAAACAACATTTGTTGAGAAAAATCTAAAATTTATATTCATAACAATATAAAAATAAAATTATAGATTAAATACTGAAAACTAAGGTGGGTATTTCAATCATATAGGAATAAATGAAGTATATTTTTAAAGCAACTTATATGTTTATTTTCCTTTTCAAAACTAATTTTGCTATTTGTTTCCTGTGTTTTTTCTTTTCAATTAAGATGCTTATAATTTTCTTAATTGGGGTTTTTCATATCAAATCAATGTATGAATAGTGTCGATTTTGACTTTGATTTTTTTTTGTGATAAAATCTTTTTAATTTCTAACATTTACAAGTCAATTCCCCACATTTTCAAGTGACTAAAAGAAGCATTAAGAGTTACACTAATTCAATCGATTAAACTGATATTCTTCAATGTCATTTCTTTATTTTACCTTATTGCAACAAAAATCAAAATTGTCTCTTAAACCTCTCAT
Source organism: Stellera chamaejasme (assembly GCA_024586325.1). Taxonomy (NCBI): domain Eukaryota; kingdom Viridiplantae; phylum Streptophyta; class Magnoliopsida; order Malvales; family Thymelaeaceae; genus Stellera; species Stellera chamaejasme. The sequence continues at coordinate 15,871,124 of CM044987.1, read as the reverse complement.
CTTTCTTTTAACTTGCACATTATACCCTTTATTTTATGATTGTGACCTATAAATACTCTGTTTCAAAATTTACTATATCAATTTTCCCAAAACTTAATTTCCGCTCTTTTAATTCATTTTATTTTTTTCTCATTCGATGACCTTTTATTTTTCACTAACCCGCAACGAAGGGTAGAAGAATCCTAGTCTTGCTCTAAAGTGAAGTCACTCTATTGAGATTGATTTTCAAATTCAGTATTTAGGCAGTATTCTAAAGCTCTAATGTTTTGTACTCCCTCCCTCTATCCCAATTAATTCTACAAATTTCGTTTTTGGGTTGTCCCTACAAAATTTCACACTTTCCTTAAATAGAAACTTTTCTCCTCTAAAATTACCAAACTATCCCTATTTCATCTTAACATTTTCTATCTTATTTTTTGTGCAACCTCCACTCAAGGATAATTATGTCAAACTACATAAAATCTAACATTTACTTTAATCTCCACACCCACAGTACAAAATATCGAATTAATTGGGGACAGAAGAAGTAATACTTTTATACCCCATATATATGTGGGACTTCTTTTCGAACAAAGTCATGGTTTGCTTTTTTTTTTTTTTTGAGGGGGTGAGGGATCTCCAATGTGGAGGTCCCCCAGAAAGAACTTTAACTTCCGAATTTCAACCAAAAAAAATACTACCTAGGCCTGGATTCGCTACGGTCCTAAGAGAACAACGGGGAAGATACCAGGTAGAAACCCCGAGGGCCCAGTGGGGGCATAGGAGGGAGAGAGAGAAGGAAAAACGGAAGAGAAAGTTACAGAAACATCAAAGAGAAGAGATGAACTCTTGGAGGAAAAAAGGAATGGACTCGGTCCAAACATGACGTCCCTCCTGCGTCAAAGCCCATCTGGCCAGGTTATGTGCCGTCAGATTGGCTTCTCTCAATGCATGGTTGACCCGCCACCAACTCTTATCGGCGAGGAAGAGTCTGGTTTGATGGATAAGAGTAGCTGCCTCTGAATGTCCTTGTAGACCCATTGCTATGCCATTTACCAGATTCAAAGCGTCGGACTCAATAATCACTTTGGGAGGATTTACAAGATGGATTAGTGATAGTCCTTCCCATAAGGCCCTCGCTTCACCGTAAAAAGCATCGTTGGGACCTCGAACTTTATCGGTTTGCACCGCAAGGACGATGCCTTCGTCATCACGCAAGATCGCCCCAAGTCCCAGCCAGCCTTCTTGCTTGGTTGAGACATCAATATTGAGCTTCACCCAACCTTTTGGCGGCTTTGTCCATTGCAGAACTCGCTGATGGTGGTCTTCTATCGTCGGCGAGCATTTCAACTCCATAAGTCCCATCTGAATCTTCCAAACTGCCTCCTCGCAACTCCAATGTGGGCCATTATGGACCAAATTATTGCGGTGTCGCCACAAAATATCTATGGAGAGCAGAAATTTGTTCCATCCATCGTTGGAGCAAGCCCCATGAACCTGGTGGATCCATTCTTCAAGATTGGGCGCTGCCAGGTATGGGATTTGTGGTTGGTTGCTCATCTCCCAAACTTGGTGGGCAAACCGACAGTTCCTGAAGAGATGAAGGCTTGTTTCATCATTTATTAGGCAAACCGGACAACTGATATCCTGGGTGATATTGCGCAGCTGCAGGTTGCAGCGAGTGGGAAGAGCTTCATGGATCATGCGCCATAACAGATGCTTTTGCCGGTTTGTAGCCCCAGCACTCCAAATTTTGCTCCAAAGGCTGTTCGAGGTTTGCGTCGACCCGGCTTCTATCCTCCTCATGTGTTGCAAGGTGTGGTAGCCGCTTTTGACAGTGTAGATGCCATCTCCGGTGTAGTTCCAAACCAGGGTGTCAGAGCTCTCGCGCAAACAGCAGGGCATCTTGAGAATTAGGTCGACATCTTGCTGCCTGAATACTTGTCTGATGAGCTGCTCGTTCCAGCCAATCCCTTCGCGATCAAGGAGGTCTGCTACAACTGCATTGTCGTTCAGAATTCTTGGAGGGGTTGATGGCATGAAGAAATCTGCTCCAATTAACCAAGGGTCGCCCCAGATATGAGTGGTAGAACCGTTCCCAATCCTCCAGCGAGTTCCCAGAATAATAACATCTCGGCCTGCTAAGATACTTCGCCAAGTGAAGAATTAATTGGGGACAGAAGAATTAATTGAGGACAGAAGAATTAATTGGGGACAGAAGAAGTCATGGTTTGCTTGGCAAGTGGTCCTGCTTCTAATGTTTCAATTGTTTCAGAAATTTACCGGATGATTACTACTTGTAATTTATTGCAGTACTACATCACTTTTGTGTTTGTTCATCAACAAATAAGTTGAATAAAAATATCATTCATCCGTTTCAAATGTGTTATCACAACATCAAAAAAAATTAATCCGGTGTTCGATTTAGCTTGCTCACCTTTGGCTAATCTGTAGAAATAATCTGTAACATGTTAGAAAACTTTGGAGACTTATATAATAAAATAACGGGTTTTGTGACTCAAATAAAAAGATACGGATAGTAGTAGGAAGACAATAGTTATTTACTCATATTTGGCCCGTTGATGCATTACACGGAGAGGCAGTACACGTTCCTTTTTTATTTGCTTTAACTACCATATCAGCCTTAAACTATGTTTTTTCTTTCAAAATAGTCTCTATACTTTATTTATAGCAAACAATACTATTACGGTCAGAATTTATAAAATTTTAATGCGAGCACGTGCACCAGGTAACCCCCATTGTGGTCCGTCCCTGTGTGGGGGCATTTACACCCTTCAAACAAAGCAAAAGTTTAATGGATCATGAAAAAATGTTCTAGGTTGCGTTTTCGAACAAAGCCATGAGTGTCTTCTTTGCATTAAGAAACCATTTTTTTAAGAGAAACATCAAATTTATTAAAGATCAGAAATGAGCCATAAAAATATTTTATATTAATCATTTTTACAATTTTTACAATCATTCCGCCACTGAGCTCGCCGCCGGCAACCCAAGGCCCCCGAACTTCCTCCCGCCGGAGCCCCGCTGCTACTCTCCGGAACAGCCTCTGGCTCCGAAATCTCAACACTTACCACCGGAAAATTGCTAGAGCATTGAACTTCATCCGAAACCAGATCAGTTGCCGCCTCCGACGCCTCAACGCTGCCGGACTCACCACGAACCTTCACCGGAGAAGTCGGCCGACCCAAGGATGAACCGCGGAGGTCCGTCGTTGTTGACTTCAGACGCCAATGCGAGGCCGCCTCACCAGTACCTCGACCCGAGATGTTCCTGCCCACACCCACCTTCGGCGGACCTCAACGAGAACAACCCCCAGCAAGAGACCCACCTAAATCGCAGCCATTATCAGCTCGGCAGCGAAGAAATCTGAAAAACTTGCACCACTCCTGACCTTTGAATCATCTAGAATAACGATGGAAGAGAAATTTTGATTCCTCAGTTAATTCCAAAATTTTCCCAATTAGGGGGTGCAAACGGTGGTGACAGTGGAGTGGGCGTTGCAGAAAAGGTAGCTCAGTAACCAGTTGAATAGGAGCGAAGACGAAGAGGATAGTTTACAGATGATTGTTTTCTATGATTTCATATTAATCATACTTCTATGCGAATATATTCATCATTTACCTCAACCTAATAATTTAAATTCCCATTTTCATGTGCTTTTGATTTTTTTTTATCATGATTAGTTTGAGGAAAATGGGAATAAAATAGAAGAGAATCATTTACCTCAACCTAATAATTTAAATTCCCATTTGGTTTGGTGAACATTATCATCACAACCTCTCTACACCTATAACTCTACTAATTCAATGCTCATATTTTACTTCCATTCTTACTGACATTTGATTTTTTTTAACATGTCTCTAGATGATTGTTTAATTGCTTAAAAATTTACATCTTTCCATATTTTATAATTTCCACTCTATTAACCAATATTAACTTTAAATTTCCATTTTTATTTGCATTTGATGTTTTTTATCCTGAAATCTTACATCATTTACCTTATATTCTTATATTTTATTTTATCATTATATAATCTATTTTAGCTTGTCATTTCTCTACTACATCATATTCTATTTTATCTCCTGTATCTTTTTATTCTCTTTAAAATTAAGTATATTGTTCTGTCGTGTTAGAGAAAAAAATGATTCTCTTCTATTTTATTCTATCCATATTGATTTGTCATCATTAAAACATACTTTATATTCTAAAATTTTAGTAAAATTCATCCTAACAAATTCATCCCCACTTTATCTTTACTTTTTATATCTCGTTTTTTATGCACTTTCAACTAAAGGGTATATATATATATATATATATAAACATATAGGGTCAGTTTAGCAACTTTTTTCTCAATTTGTTTTTTCAACTTTCCAATTTCCAATACATTTAACAACCTTAAATTCATCATTTCAATATAAAATAATATTTTTCTCAAACTTCTCTACTCAAATATATCTTATCCATCAATCAAAACACAAGACCCCAAATTTTCCATTTTTTTTGAGAAATGCTACGGACACTCTCTTGGACACTCACTTTGGACACTCTCCCATTCAACTGTGCACAATCTGTGCGTTGCGCACAAGCCTATGCACAACCTGTGCACAATCTGTGCGTTGCGCACAAGCCTATGCACAACCTGTGCGCAAGCCTGTGCGCTGCGCACATTTCGTGCTGCACCAGAAGCAAAGCTCAAATTTACACATCAGGGAGCGGAATGCACAACTCCGGCGACCCGAGACGGACTCCAGCAAGACGAGATGACCTAACCCATCGATCATTTCTACCGTATTTAGCTGGGAAGAGATGAATTCAAGGAGATATGGCGCTACACACCTCGTACAATTGGTAGGAAGACGACGACGAAGAAGAGATGACCTTGCTGCTGCGACAACTCGTGGAGCGAATGGTGAGCAAGGGTCTTCTCACATGAAAAACAACGCTCACTTTCGCGCTTCTCACCTGAGGTCCGCGTTTGGAGAGGTGAACGCACGCCAGTTGTTCACGTGAAAAAGAAGAGATGAAAAGAAGCGTATTTCACGTGCTTTTCCTTATGTTTGAAACCCCCTATTCAACAAATGTCAAGTAATCATTTTGTAGGTCTACTTGATTTTGAGTCCACCAAAATGAAGACATGACAAAGGTTGAATGGGGAGTATCCATAACATTTCCCAATTTTTTTTTCCTACGTACCTGAACTGAGCCGTACAAAATTCTTACATTCACCTAATCTCGGTTCCCAAGTAAAAACTTCCAGAAATATTTAGTCTAATTATATGCATACTTAAAAATTTATAAATCATATTTTTTATGGTTGTAGAATTATATTTCTAATTTAAGGTAATTTTCGTTTATTTATTTATAAAAAATACTTTAAATAATGATTTTTTTTCTAAATATTAAAGAGAGTGTGGTTTGAGGAAAAATACAGATTTTCAGAAGGTTTCACAATTTTTGAAAGCTTCGAAGAATTTTTTTTAATTTTCTTTCTTTAAAAGTAATTTCCAATATTTCTTAATAAGTGGAAAACTTATAACTTTAAGATTAATAATCCGATGGTTAAAACTTGCAACTAGTCTTATGTAATCATACTTTATTTTATTAGGTTCTTCACCGTTTATCTCTTTTTCAGAATAGGTCCAAAGTCGCAATCTTTTCTTAATTTTCCACCAATCAAATACAGTGTGTCCAGTGTTTACTCATCTTGTGTTGCATGCTTTCCCAATATCCATGAAAACCTAAAAGTAAAAGTAAATTAATCAATTATGTAAACATAGGGTGGTCACAACTTGAAGCATGGGCCTGAAGTCGGTTTCCATGTACACCAAAGCAACGCAGGCTAACTTTTCTCGATCCATGTTTTGATAATATCTCTTCACACGTTCGATCAAGTTAGTAAAATGTGTCCCGACACACAGTGGTGCATAGACCTCAAGCCATTCATCAAATTGACTGCACATGTACCCATACAATCTCATGATGCGATCTCTCTGGTAGCCTCCATGGTATCCCTCTTCATCATAAAATCTGAAAGACAAAATAAGTTTGTAATAATATGTCATTATAAAAAAGACTTTATTAAAAAAAACTTCAAATATGGCAACAAACTTATTTTGTGATTGGCGAAGAAAAAATTATACATTGGTGAAGAATTTATTAAGAATATTTTAGAAAACACGTGACAACTCAAAGTTAAAGCAGCAAGGCCCACCATGTCGCTAAAGCCATCTCCAACATACATAATATTTGATAGCCGGAGTTCGTCTATTATATTTAACAAGTCGGAGACATAACCATAAACCGCTATATATAGAGGTTGAAAGCAATCATACCACACCGGATTAGCCAAAGGTGAGCAAGCTAAATCGAACACCACCACTTTATATGTTCCGTTCTCTACCAAAGTTCTATGAGATCGGACTAAATTGTCCGATCAGTACCAATACCGTGACATAGAATAATGGTATTTTGTCCCTTGCCAAGTACTCTCACATTAAGGGCATCCAGTATTTGTCTTCTAACATTCATTATGATATGATAATAATGAATATTAGAAAACAAAGACTGGATGCCCTTAATGTGAGAATACTTGGCAAGGGACAAAATACCATTATTCTATGTCATGGTATTGGTACTGATCGAACAATTTGGTCCGATCTCATAGAACTTTTGGTAGAGAACGGAACATATAAAGTGGTGGTGTTTGATTTAGTTTGCTCACCTTTGGCTAATCCGGCGTGGTATGATTGCGTTCAACCTCTATATCGAGCATTTTATGGTTATGTCTTCGACTTGTTAAATATTATAGACGAACTCCGGCTATCAAATATTATGTATGTTGGAGATGGCTTTAGCGGCATGGTGGGCCTTGCTGCTTCAACTTTGAGCTGTCACGTGTTTTCTAAAATATTCTTAATAAATTCTTCACCAATGTATAATTGTTTTCTTCGCCAATCACAAAATAAGTTTGTTGCCATATTTGAAGTTTTTTTTAATAAAGTCTTTTTTATAATGACATATTATTTCAAACTTATTTTGCCTTTCAGATTTTATGATGAAGAGGGATACCATGGAGGCTACCATAAAGATCGCATCATGAGATTGTATGGGTACATGTACAATCAATTTGATGAATGGCTTGAGGTCTATGCACTACTGTGTGTCGGGACACATTTTACTAACTTGATCGAACGTGTGAAGAGATATTATCAAAACATGGACCGAAAAAGTTAGCTGTGTTGCTTTGGTGTACATGGAAACCGACTTCAGGCCCATGCTTCAAGTTGTGCCCTATGTTTACATAATTGATTAATTTACTTTTACTTTTAGGTTTTCATGGATATTGGGAAAGCATGCAACACAAGATGAGTAAACACTGGACACACTGTATTTGATTGCTGGAAAATTAAGAAAAGATTGCGACTTTGAACCCATTCTGAAAAGGAGATAAACGGTGAAGAACCGAATAAAATAAAGTATGATTACATAAGACTAGCTGCAAGTTTTAACCATCGGATTATTAATCTTAAAGTTATACGTTTTCCACTTATTAAGAAATATTGGAAATTACTTTTAAAGAAAGAAAATAACAAAAAAAAATCTTCGAAGCTTTCAAAAATTGTGAGACTTTCATAAAATCTGTATTTTTCCTCAAACCACACTCTCTTTAATATTTAGAAAAAAAATAATTATTTAAAAAAATTTTATAAATAAACGAAAATTACCTAAAATTAGAAATATAATTCTACAACCATAGAAAATATATGATTTATAAATTTTTAAATATGCATATAATTAGACTAAATGTTTCTGGAAATTTTATTTACCATTCAAGTTGCATGAAGGAACAATTTTCTAAGTTTATAAATTAGTTTTAATTTAATAACCAAACTAAAATATGTCTGGGACTCCTAGAACGACAGATCATGTAAATTCTTATTTTCGATGCAACCCTAAAAAATCAGTCAACATGCATAATAATTTATATATATATATATATATATATATATATATATATATATATATATATATATATATTTAAATAACCGAAATTAGCCTAAATTCAAAATAAAACATTTACATCCTTCAAAACTAGAGTCTAAGAGTCCATAATATATATGACACTATTATATTCAGATCAGGAAGTTCTGAAACATATAACATTGACATGCTTGGAGGAATAAAATTTCAAAGTTTACAACAATAAGTTGTAAATTAGTTATAGCTTAATAATTAAATAAAATAGCTAGACCTTTCCAAAAATTCTCTAAAATGCATAGACTACGTAAAATATCAACTTTGGCCTAAAAGCAAAATATCAGAATTTTTCACCCAGCAAAATATCGCATGCATACAGTCCGATATAAAAATTTTAAACTAAAATACTATTAACCGAAATATTTAAATAAAACACAAATACATAACAAAATTACAAAAAAAAAATTTAAACATTGAATAACGGTAATAGGACTCTGGTTCTATAATTTCATGATTTTTGGAGTCGGAAAATGAGATGAATTTTCTAAGAAAATGAAGCTTTCTAAACATGCAACCATATGAAAAAGAAATATAAAAAATTCGTTTTTCACCATAAAAACGTGTATGTTGAATCTAACAATTTTCTCAAGCAACCCATCACTAGTAACAACAGATCAAGTTCAGAAAACTTAAGTTTCATTGGGGTTTTCTATTAAAGTGAATAAACCAATAAATATGAAAATAGATGAAAATAGCAATAAAATACCTTAGATGTTGAAATGTAAGGAGGAGAAACAATGAGGGATGGATGTTGGGGTTTTGGCCGAAACTTCAAGGACGTAGGAGATGGGTGGTCCAATAGAAATGGAGTGGTGTGAGTAAATGTGTGATTTATATAGACAATTTTGCGATGGATATGAACCCTTGGATCATATTCTAGAATTAATGGTTCGGATTACCAGATGTGTTTTAAAATACAACTAACAAGTCTCTTTTCCTTTTATTTCCAATTTTTCTTATTATATTTACTAAATTAATTATTTATTATTAATATTATTATTATATTTTTTAAAAAAATATTAATAAGCTAAATCTTCAAGTCCACAAGTCTCACTTTTCCAAAGTGCAAGTGTCACTCTTATTTTATTTCTATTTTACCTATTTTACTTATTTATTTTATTAATTCTTTGTAGTGATGAGATTTTTGACAAGAAGTCCCTACCTATCAATTTACTTAGATTGATTGGAAACCTAAAATAATTGATCTAGAAGAGATCTGAGCTCGTTAGTCAAGTACAAACAAAAATAAAAATTCTCGAATACCTATAAATTAGGACTACAGGATTAATTTTATATTTTTGTTTGATTTTTAAGATTAATAGCAAATAAAACAAATAAAGTCTCAAAAAAATGCACAAAAAGAAAAGAAAGATCAACAAATAATGACCGATAAGAGAGAAAATAAAAGAAAGGACACGATTAAATCAAAACATATAAAATCAAGTCAATTATAAGAATAATTAAAAGACATGGAATATATCCACACAAAATAAAATAAAATAAAACACCCAACCATTTTTTAAAAAAGAAAAAAAAAAGAATTATTAAAATTAGTTTAGGTCTAATGGGCAAAGCTGTTAGATGACTCTTATGAAACCGTTTTAAATTTAGTGACGTACCAGAACACTTTGGGGCTAAAATGACACTAATAAAATAAGACATTGGGGGTAAGGATATTTAAAAAAAAAAAAAAGAAAAGAAAGAAGGAAAGGACGTACCTGGCTCGAAGTAGCAGAGGCTTGCGAGCTCCAGGCGCGGAGGAAACAAGGCTGGAAGGCGGCGAAAGCGGCGGGAGTCGGCAGAGTGGCGGACGGAGAGGCGTTTGGAGGCTGTGGAGCAGCGGCAACCGTCCTGGTTGGATAGAAAAAGGCGGGTCGGATCGAAAACGGGGCGGCGGATCCGACACGTTTTCTTCCTTTTCCGGCGACGTATGGTGGAGCGAAGGACAGGGACAGGATGCTGGAGGACCGACGGTGCTGATGGGGTCTTCGGCTGGTGATGAAGGACACGAATAAATCAAAACATATAAAATCAAGTCAATTATAAGAATAATTAAAAGACATGGAATATATCCACACAAAATAAAATAAAATAAAACACCCAACCATTTTTTAAAAAAGAAAAAAAAAGAATTATTAAAATTAGTTTAGGTCTAATGGGCAAAGCTGTTAGATGACTCTTATGAAACCGTTTTAAATTTAGTGACGTACCAGAACACTTTGGGGCTAAAATGACACTAATAAAATAAGACATTGGGGGTAAGGATATTTAAAAAAAAAAAAAAAGAAAAGAAAGAAGGAAAGGACGTACCTGGCTCGAAGTAGCAGAGGCTTGCGAGCTCCAGGCGCGGAGGAAACAAGGCTGGAAGGCGGCGAAAGCGGCGGGAGTCGGCAGAGTGGCGGACGGAGAGGCGTTTGGAGGCGGCGGATCCGACACGTTTTCTCCCTTTTCCGGCGACGTATGGTGGAGCGAAGGACAGGGACAGGATGCTGGAGGACCGACGGTGCTGATGGGGTCTTTGGCTGGTGATGAAGGGCGGCCGAACGTGGTGATGCAACTTGGAACTTGTCTCGGATACGTGAGGAAGCGAGGACGAAAGTGCAGCCTTTTTTGGAGTTATTTTTGGGGTCTTCGGTGGGGTAACTGATGCCGGAGATGGTGAGGCCGGGGATTGGTGGTGAAAGGTGGTTGGAGGCAATGTGAAGCAAGCTTGGTGATGGATGGCTCGGGCTTGTGATCAAATAAAGAAGGAAGGTGAGGGTGAGCAGCGAGAAAAGAGCCACTATGTATTTAATTGGGGCTTTGAAGCGCCATAATGCGCTCCACTAGCGCTACTATAGAAGCGCCAAGATGAGCTTCTACTGCCGCTACGTCAGGAGGCGCTTTTTTGCAACATGCGCTTCATGGCGCTACGATGTAGCACTTGTGAAGCGTTTCTAAGCGCTACAACAATTACTGTAAATTAAAAAAAAAATACTCATAAATCTTCATCCATCCGAATCCATCAAACAAAAACATCAAAAATTCATCAAACATTTCAACAAAACCATCAAATTCACAACCCTAATCCAAATTCATCAAATCCATTAAACCCATAAAAATAGATAATCCAACAAATTAGAGTCGTCACCGGTCTTCAACGCCGCCGTCGCCGGAGAAGGGCGCCGGTCGGGAAAAGGCAATGGACTAAAACAAGAAAAAGATTTTGAACTCATCTTAAACCCGGATCTGGATCTTAACTCATCTTAAAAAAATCTTCATCTTGCGAATTAAAATTCATCACCAGTTCTTTGAACTCACCTTAACCCAGATCTGTAGAGTCCAACCTCACCATCGTTGAACTTCAACGGAGCCGAATCTCGCCATTGTTGAACTTGTTGGGAGCTTGATGAAGAAGGAGGTCTCGGATGAAGGGGAGAGAGAGAGAGAGTAGAAATTAAATTAAATGAGAGGAGAGAATGATCCGGAGCCATTTAAATCGCTTTTGTAACGCTTTTATGCGCTGTTTAAATGGCGCTACATAGGGGCTTAGAAAAACGGACCCACTGTAGCGCTTTGTAGCGCGAATTGTTTATTGGGCCATTAGTAACGCCTTAAAGCGCTTCTTAAGCGCTACAAATATCCCCTAAAGTACGTAGTGCGCTAATCATTTTGCCAAGCATGATGTCTCACAGCAACACGAGCTACAAACCACATAAAGGGATTTAAATTACCTCCGCCTTCGGATCGAAAAATTCAAGCAAATGTATGATGCTATTTGTTGATTTCGTACTATATATTTTATCAAATAAATCATATTCATTTTTATTGCACGCTAACACCATGATAGTAAATAATGTTTTATCTAAGTGAAAATATAAATGTTTGAACAATTTTTACAAAGAGAAAGCGGAAATCATGATAAAAAAATGTTAAGCTTTTTCATGGCGGACACTCAACGGGAATGCATCTACGAGGCGGTTTTGGTGGTTTCTCATGATGAACAATAAGAGTTTGGTATGAACACGGTTGAACTTCTACAGAGAGAGAGAGAAAGAGAGTGAGTGAGAGAGATGCGGCTCGTAGGGTTAGAAACGTGAAAGTGTTGACACCAGGTTATTTATATGAGGGTAGATGGGTACACCAAGTTATTTATATGAGGGTAGATGGGTTTGGGTTGGGTTATAGGTTGGGCTAAAAATTTGAATTATGTTAAAACAAAATTGGGTTGGATAAGCTTTGTGGGATTTTCGGGTTATTTATATTCAAATCTTTTTAATATGGAGATGAATGAGGAGCTATAGATGAGTTTTTTTATTTACCACTATGTGGTATAACACATAATAGCCTAATAAAAGTCTATCAACTATAATAACAAAGACAATCTCGCGCAAGTGTGTAAATTTTTATTGACTAAATTACCCTTATTATAAATTCTAAAATCTAAACCAAAATTTATAGAGAAAAATCTAAAATTCATATTTCACAATAATAAAAAAATAAAATCATAAAATAAATACTGAAAACTAAGTGTTTCAATCATTTAGGATAAATGAAATATCTTATTAAAGCAATTTGTGTTTATTTTCTTTTTTCAAAACTAATTTTTCTATTTTTTCCATGTGTTTTTTCTTTTTAATTATGATGCTTATAATTTTCTTAATTGGGGGTTTTCATATAAAATAAATGTATGAATATTGTCAATTTATCACTTTCCTTTTTTTTCCCCTTATTTTGCCAAGATCGATGCAGGTGTATAATTAAGGATAGAGATGACAATTGAGAAATTTCTTATTAAAAGTCTTCCATTTTTTCCCTTTCCGGCTTCCTTCTCGATGGCTGATGGAGAAGACAGCTGCTTCACACTTTTTTTTTTGTTTTCTTAATTTAGTGCGTGTGCACATGGGAGTGAGTTTTTATTTTATTTTTGGTTTTTTTTCTTAAAATCTTCCACGATACTCTCCTTCCATTTAATTGGCTTATTCTGGACCTGGCCACGTTTCCTCGTCTACCAATTTTGTAACTTTAAATCGAAATTTGTTCCCGAGTTACTATCAAAGAGTTTTTATATCTCAAGCGCAACATATCATAATTACAAGAGTTGTCCAAAAATGCATTGTACATAATGTGGCATCAATTGATATGTTTGGTGGTTTTCGATTTAACGTATTTCTACCTGACGCTCTAAGGACGCTAGTTCAGCCATTCGTTGAATCGAACATAGCCTTAATTGATATGTTTGGCGGAGATTAATTAGATATACAAAAAGGATTTTGTATTGATGGATAAGATATATATATATATATATATATATTTATATATATATGAGTAAAGAAATTTGAGAAAAATGTTAGTTATAAAGAATTGATGATGAATTGATTGATTTAAAGTTGTTTATGTATTGGGAATTAGAAAAATATGAAAAACATTTCCCAAAGTTTGTAGCTGAACACTACCTAAGTAAGAGTGAAAAGGTAAAACAGATATTATTCCCTCTGTCCCATTATGATTGTTTCATTTGACTTTCGTACTTGTATTTGACTCAATTTTTAACTATAAAGAATTTGTTAAAAAAATTTAAAATATATATTTAGAAAATAGACACATCATGTAACATATGCATTATTATTTGACTGATATATCAACATGTTGAAGAAAATAAATTATAGATTAAATGTTGAAAATTAAATGGAACAGACGAGACGAAACCATTAGTATATAAGATAAGAATGACATTTTGAGGAAAATAAAGTTAAGACAATAAAGGGAAATGTTGGATTAATTCCTCTCCAAGAAACAAGATTTTAATGATTACAAAGCTATTGGGTCACTTTGTAAAGTTTAGAAATGTTTGAGTCCTTTAGATATTTTTTACCTTGTATTACAAGCTTATACTATTTCGACTTACTGCTCAAGGTATTGAAGACTGTTGAAAGGATATATTTGAGCATTGAGAAAAGAACGGAAAGATCTACTTTCATTTCTCATTTTTATATCATTCCTTTTTTATGCTCAACATGTTAAGGAATGTTAGCAGGACTTTTGTAATCCAGTTGCAAGATCTTTAGATGCTCTAGATTGAAAAGAATTGTTGCAAACTTCAGGATGGAAAGAGCTGTTGCTGAAAGACGCTCCTCTTCTCCCTCTATGAGCAAGAGAATGCAGATCAAACAAGTAATGAACACTAAGCCATTTCTCACAAGCATACAAATCAAACTCATAATTTTTCAATGCAAAAGCCTTGTTAGTCAAGCTACAAATACTCTCAATCCCTTCAAAGTGTTGTTCAAAGAAACAAAGGTTATTATGACAAGAGTTTTTGAGTGTTTTTAGAAAATACTCATCAGGTTGAACATCTTCAAAAAAATGTATTGTAATGTTGTTTGGTTAGCCTCGGGAAAACCAATCAGGGAGTCTTGTTAGGTTCTTAGTAAGCCTCGTAAAAACTAAGGGTGTTAGATTACTTGGTGAGCCTCAGTGAAACCAAGATTGGGTTTTAGTTGAGCCTTGGGAAAAACTATTGTAAGTTTGGTTTGTGTAACCGTGTTGAAGTATAGTGGAATGAACTCTCAAATGATAAATTTGAGAAGATGACGTAGGTCTTTGACCTAACCTCTATAAATCTCTGGCATCATCTTACTTCTTTATCGCTCCTTGTCTCAACCTATTAACTTTGTTCTAAGTATCCCTGTCAACGGGTTGAGCTTTATTAAAAAGTGATTTGTTCGATTTTGAGAAGTCATCCAATTCACCCCTCTTGGTTGCTTATTTGGGAAATAGATATGTAAAATTAGAGTAACATAACAATTTTTAATTTTTAAGAGAGAGAAAAGACAAAAATATAGTACTACTATTAATTTGTGAGTTTGAGAAAGTACATAATTTAAGTCAAATTTAATTCCAAAAGTCAAACTATATCTACTTTTATTGATGAAGTATTTTACTTTTTTTGCCCTTATTTATTACTCCCTCCATACTAAAATAAACAAAAAAATTAACTTTTAATGTAAATTTAACTTCAGTCGCCACGATGAAAACTTGTTCTCATAGCTTTACCTCTTTCCTTTTTTCTTCTTCATAACTTCAATTTTCATTTCTTTAGCCCTCAAAAAAAAGTTTAATTTCTTTTCTCATAACTTGTTTTACCGCCGTTGGATCTATTTTGACACTGGAAACCAGCACTACACATGAAAACGAACAACACAAACGTTCTCATCTTTATCGCTTTATTTCTTGAGTGTTTCTAGGTTTCTATCTCTCATGTCTTAACTACAGTAATGCAGCAATATTAACATTCAAAACACATCATTATTAATTAATTAATTGGTAGCAGTACGTATTAAGGTTTATCTAAAACTTAATAGTAAAAATAGCATTTGAGATACAAATAGATTTTTGAGTGAGAAATGAAAAATAATGGTAATAAAGTATACCATACAAAATCTATCAAATCATTCTTTTCTTTCTATCTTTTTCTCACATAGTTCAAGTGAGATGGAAAATTTATTTTTGAAAATTTTAGAATTTGTATTTTGATCTATGGATGAGATGTGTGTGAGTAGAAAATTTTATTATTTTGGTAATAAAGTATACCATAAAAAATCTATCAAATCATTTTTTTCTTTCTATCTTTTTCTCACATAGTTCAACTGAGAATTTGAGAATTATTTCGGTCTTGTTAACAGTGCCTACAGGGCACTTCTTAAGGACACTTGTATTTCTTTTTCTGTTCAAATCTATTATTTTATTTTTTTATTTTACATCATCATAATTATTACACATAAAAAAAAATGTAAGAAAAAAAAACAAACTCAACCTTAAGAAATGAGGTGAAATGTCCTAAAGGACACGTTAACATTTCCCTTCCGAGTTTTAGTCACCTTTTACTAGAACATATATCCATCAAAACTCAAAATAGTTAGCACATATATGTTTTAAAATTACAATGAGCATTAAAAAATGTAAAATAAAAAATTTTAATTTTTTTTAAAAACATTTTTTTCTTTCTATCTTTTTCTCACATAGTTCAACTGAGAATTTGAGAATTATTTCGGTCTTGTTAACAGTGCCTCCAGGGCACTTCTTAAGGACATTTGTATTTCTTTTTCTGTTCAAATCTATTATTTTATTTCTTTATTTTACATCATCATAATTATTACACATAAAAAAAATGTAAGAAAAAGAAACAAACTCAACCTTAAGAAATGAGGTGAAATGTCCTCATGGGCCCGTTAACATTTCCCTTCCGAGTTTTAGTCACCTTTTACTAGTGCAAGTGAGTTAAACGTTTAAATGAAGCCACAAAACCACAAAAAGCTGTACAACAACACATGCTCAATAATTCCATATTTTTAAAGAAAAGGACAACCAACCAACCTGATCCCTCAGTTTAATCTTTATTGCAACTTTAAGCTTTGTTCCAAATGCACCATGTGCATTAGGAGGTTTCAAACTTAACGTTTTGAGGGTGAATTCCTGAGTTTTTCGCTCCTTCTTCACGCGAGTAGGACCGCGTGATTCATTGTTTTCTACGTGGGCGTCAAGTTGTTCACGTGAGTAGGACCTCGTTATTCACCGGCGCTCCCAAATCTCTCGTTTGTGAAGGTCATCGTGGATTCCATCTGTTTTGCTGTCGTTTAGTAGCAAGAAACGCCAAGGTGATAGTGGATCTTCTCTTTCCACTTCCTATACTTCATTCTCCATCGTTTTATCGCTTGACCTCCCTCAATCGTCTCTTCCCAGCTTTGGACCGTACAAATTCTTCCTGGGTTAAGGCAGAGGTTGGGTAATTTTGCTTGGGTTTGCTTAATTTGTGCTGACCTGAAGTTTATTTTGAACGCTGGTGGATCACAAATATGTGCGCTGCGCACGGCAGTCCGCACATAGTTTCGCACAAGGTTGTGCGCAACACACAGATGTGCGCACATAGTTTCGCACAAAGTTGTTCACGTCACACATATGTGCGCACATAGTTTCGCACAATATATAATTGACACACTTCCAGTAAACTCACAGTGAAGCGCACAGGCTTGCGCACATGTTGATCTTACCTCTCGGGACTCTCGTTTGTTCTTTTAATCATGCACATGCCTTAAAAAGAAGTCCTCTAATTGATTTAGGTTTATATTTCTCTGTAATAGTTTAACTATGCTAACTTGTGTTCTAGAATTGAAGGGTCGCATGTTCGAGCACACCATGTCCAGCCAACTCATCCACCCCGCACAGCACAATGCCAGATTCAATTCCGAGCAATATGCAACGATTCTGAACTTCCTAGAAACATGAACAAAACACATTCACTAAGACATTTGAAAGGGTAACTTGCTCATAGTGAAATCGGAAGAGCAACCTCAACAATTAACCGAAGTTAAAAAGTAAACCATGTAAGCATCAATTTATATTATTAGAAATTTATCATTCATTAGGTCGGTCTAAATGACAATGCATTAGTGAAGAAACAAGTTCCGTATTTGTAGAAATCTAGAAACAAGTTCCGTATTTTCCAATGAAGCCGCCACTAATCATTAACTCCTAACTCGATTGAGAACATAAAAATTGATCTACGAAATTTTTTGAGTCTGCTAACCTTTTACGTAGAAAAATAATAATACAAATTCATACAACCAAATTGGTATCATGGGTTCATTTTTATTTCTTTTACTTGATTTTTTATAGAAAGCAATATTTCTACATAAAGAAACAAAAAACAGTGAGAAATTAATCAAAAAAAGAGAATTGTGTGTAATAATAAACTCAAACTCATGACAAGTACAAAAATAAAAATGGATTAGTAATAAAAACTAAATTATATATAAACAATCTCACAAAAACTACCGCGCATAAATCCGAAATTTAAATGTACTAAATGATGATTAAAAAAAATTAAAGATTAATTAGACATGGTCCTATAAATCACAATATATCAAATTTAAATGATTTAGAAAAAACTATAAATAGAAAACAGAGACCAAATTTTTTTTTACCTAACCAAGTTGAGTTGGCTTCTTTTATGGATACAATTTGGATATGTGAGAAAAAAGGACCATTTAGGTTGGGGTTTAATAATAAGTGGGTAAAAATTTATTTTGGATTGAGTAGGGGCGAGTGGGTAAATTATTACATTAATCCTCATAATTTCTACCATATACCCTATACCCCCATCAACTTGGGGGGAGCAGTAGCACCCCCTGTCCCTTGGTAGTTCCATCATTGCACCTACCATGCCTACTACCGAGCTCCTATTAATTGCGTTTCTTAAAAGTTCCATTAATTTTGATATTTGAATTTGTGTTTGACTCAAATTTATATAATGAATAATTTGCTAAAAAAAACTCAAATAGTATATGTATACGATAGCCAAATTTTTAATGTTTAATTCTACATACTACTACATATTTTTGTAAAACATTTGTTACTTGTTCTTCATTGTAAAATTTTAAATTAAACAGAAACTCATGTAACTTTTATTAATGATAACCAAAATTAGTGAATTCTTATCATAAAAAACCTGATAATCTATCCACATGCACATTTCTGTTTATGGGATAGAAGTTTAAGTTTTGACAGGTAAGGTTTCATCATATTGATTAGCTTTTCTTTTTTTGAACTGCTTCATCAAAATGTTAGGTCACTCTACGGTCCTCCCCCATACCGTCCTCCCTCCCGTCTCCTTTTAACCCACCCATGATCATGTCCTTCCCTCTCTTATCTTTTTTTTTTGTTTGGCTTTTTTCTTATAATTTGATTATTATTCGTTTTTCATTATATTTTTTAGATCGCTCAAGCCATTTATCTCCATCCCAATTACTATACTTTTTCTTTGGAAAAACAAACTATATCTAATTTTTTTCAGTATTTAATTTACTCGTATAATTTTTCATTTATTTTTAGACTTTTGAAATTAGATAACTTATATACATATCATAATTTGAATATTTAATATTCTGTATACTCGTATTTGTAATTTGAAATTTCATATCCTTAGTTTATGATAATCTGAGAAAAGCGTACATAGATGGTCCTTTGCACCTGGAAACTTATGTACATTTTCGCGGCGTACGTTTCAATACTGGGGAAAAAGGAAGGGGAAACAAAAGAGGAAAACGAAAATGATGATGATGATGACGACGTTTTGTCAATAGAAAGTGAATATATGTGCAATCTGATTGTGGCTGCCTTTTTTCTTTTATTTTTATTTTTAAGTTTGTTTGTTTTTAATTGGTATAGATAGTACTATCATTTGATATTGCGCTCCTTAAAGTCATCTGCCCTTAAATACAAAGCTTTAACGTTTGTGGAGACAGAGCATGTGCAAACCTTAAAGGATTTCATGATTTGCATTATTAAATACGAAACCATTCTCTTCTACTTAATAACTCTACATCCTATTGTAAATATTTATTCAATCTGTAAATTATTATTATTATTTTTACGGTTTCAAAGTATTCAATTTATAATTTTTATAAATATTTAAAAATTAAATAATCATAATATGAAATCTAAATTTTCTAAGTATATTTTTTCTAAATTTTTTCACTATTTATATTGATTAAAATTTGAATCAACTAATGAAACTTAAAATAACAGAGTTAAATTAGACAATTTTTTGTGGACATGGGTAGTATTAGCTTTTTTTATACAAATGAGGTAGGAGATTGGGGATATCGGAGGCTCGAACTCAAAACCTGTACAAGTATCATAAAAACACAACTTTTAAATTTAAAATATTTTTGAAATTACCCCATTTTGGGGTTCTTTTTAAATTTTAGAATGTTTCATCATTAATTAACATTTTTCATATATATATATATATATATATATATTAGAAGAGAAAATATAAAACTCAGTAGCTTAAACAAATTGCTAGAAAATAAAAGTAAAAGCAATAAAATTGAGTTTAGCCACGAAACCCAAAAACACAAGTTTGGAATCGCAAGTTGTAGGCTTCCAAGGTCATGGCTCTAGCTTTCGGGTCATGGCGGTTTCAACCACAATTGGAGGCGGAGCTAGCCGGGATACGGTTGTAGGGGCGTTGGGATAGAGGCGGGGACAAAGTGAAGAGGTGGGTGACCTGAATTCTGAACATTAATCAAGTCGTTAGATTTTACATCGGGTCTATCGGTGGCATACGGTGTAGGCTGGAATAGGTGAGAGGTGGAAGCAGGTTGATTGAAGAAGAGACTTAAAATTCCATCACTTTGGCAAGTATAAAAAGAATATTGTGACATACCATTTTTACAGCATTTTGAAATTTATAGTTTTTTATATAATGAGATGGTAGAATAAAAAATAAGAATCATAAGATAGTTTTTAACCCATAAATTAAAAAGAAGAATCAGGAGTTTATCTTATCTTTTTTTTTTTCTTGTCGTTCACTAGGATCTCTTACCTTCATCGAATTTGTCCGGATCCTCCATTTCTTCCGAAAAAGGGTCAATATTTGTAACTATTGTTTATTTCACTTGATGGGAATTAATTGCAAGTTGGTTTTGGACCACATGATACATACGGCCTTCAATTATTATCTGTGAAAGAAACCAGTGCCTTAAAATTGACATGCACATGTATATCAACACACACCTACTATACTTACCCATTTTTTCATGAAAGAGAGAAGAGCCAGACATCTTTTGTCTTTTGTAACACCCTCATTTACCCACCAAGAAAATTTAGGAAAATTTGAAACTTTTTGGAAATAAGTTGATTGATAAAAATTACGGAATATCCACGTAAAATAAGTTAACAAACGATAAAAGCGGATGCTACTCAGTCACGCCAAACCAGATAATACATATAGATAAGTGTAACGGAAAATAACCATGTTCATTTTATTTCCCAAGTCCAATAAGTAAGGGAGCCATGTCGAGAAGTCACAACGCGTCTCCACCAGGTAGCTACTCCTCCTTGAAGTACGCTTTCCCATACTCCGAGTCAATGGGATCGGCATAGTAATCCTCCCCGTAATACTCACCTGTAATTAATGGGATGAGCGTCCATTTGCTCAGTAAGGAGGAAAGATTACAGACCCTTCATCAGGGTCGTAATACTTCCTCAAATAAACAAATCATAAAATAATGATTCTAAGCATGATAGATTTTGACATATAAATAAATAGCTCAACGTGAAACAATAAGAACTAGACAACCTGATCCGTGCCAAGGTCTAAATGCAAGAATGTTGTTTAGCTCGATCACTGTACGTCATAAATTATTTTTAAAAACATGCCATTGGATGAACCTAGGGTGGTGGGTATGTACATTACCGCACTCTCAGAAATGCCCCTTAAGCAGAGCCACTAGAGATGTCGGCAGGCCAGAGCCCAATGAGATGTCTACGTTGAGACAGAGCCTCGCATGAATGCCAACCAATCCAGGAGGCAGAGCACATGAATGAACCTAATGTGGTTGGTGTGTACATCACCACACTCTCAGGAATGCCCCTTAAGCAGAGCCACTAGGGATGCCGCCAGGCCAGAGTCCAATGGGATGTCTACGCCGAGACAGAGCCTCCCGTGAATGCCAACCAATCCAGGAGGCAGAGCACATGCATATAACAGTTGACGAACCATCTGTTCCGAACCACTCGTCTAAAAATACGACATAGTTAAGTCACGTAGGGCCGAATCCATGACACCTCTCATGTCTTAACTAAAGGTGGGTCGTGTAAGGTCATTTTTTCGGCACAAGACACATCGGGCCAGTCATAGGGTCTTATGTCCTTATAGCTGCCCTAACCTGCCGCCTATCCCCTTAAAACATTTTCGGGCCATGTAAGGTCGTTTTTTCAGCACCAAACACGTCGGGTCAGTCATTGGGTCTTATGTCCTTATAGCTGCCCTAACCTGCCACCTATCCCAGAGAAAACATTTTGTCCAGAAAATTCATTTTGTCCAGTTTCGAAGGCACTCGTGCGATGCAATACATCAACCAATATGTAACACCCAATCATGATGCATGACTACCAGTCCGTTTAATTATCAAGCCTTTAGGCGTGATGCCATGTCCTACTCTTTAATATTTTTATCTTGTAATCTTGTTACTTGCGTGATGTCATGACAATCATTTACAATTTAATAGTTGATTTACTTGTGTGCACTCTTGTCTCGTGAGTTGTAAACCAACCTTGCTTAATCATCGTTTTCGCACCTAATTTGCTATCTATGGGCTTAGGGTCTTTTACGATCCTATCCTGATCCTAACGCCTGGTTTCAATCCTAAACATGATACTACCCCCTTTTGGACCTACACAGGACACTAACATCTTATTGGCTTTCCGGTCCTAACATGAAACTAACGAAGTTCATTTAACGAGTCTGCTACTAGTAAGTATAACGGTCTTAGCAAGATATTAGTGTTACATACAACATCCACCGTACATATCATACATGTATAACAATCATTCAGTCAAACAACCCAAGTGATAACAATTCCTAAGTGCGACGGTATAAAGTATCAAGAATAACTAAATAGGCTACCCAGGTTTCCCGATCGAATATTTTATCAAGCCCAATTGTTTAACTTAGAGTTCAATATTCAAGAGTTTGTTTATGAAGCAGATAAAACGAATGAAACAAAAAACCTCATCTTATCCCCGTTACTTGGAAATAGCCGGGAATATGCGTCGGCTAATAAGTTGAGGATGACCGGAAGCGTCAGTTGGAGTTGGTGCTTGGAGTCGAGAACCTAGCGATACGAATTTAATGAAATATTCTATGAGATTCCGCAAGTGAAAGCTTATCGGTACCGATCGATAAGATTTACGAAAGAAGAACAGAGGCATTTACGGCTTTCTAATAATGATC
The DNA here is from genome assembly GCA_024586325.1 of Stellera chamaejasme. NCBI lineage: Eukaryota > Viridiplantae > Streptophyta > Magnoliopsida > Malvales > Thymelaeaceae > Stellera > Stellera chamaejasme. The sequence continues at coordinate 15,848,311 of CM044987.1, read as the reverse complement.
TATGATAGCTCAAGGTAAAATTTGGGTTATAAACGGGAGGTCCGAGAATTTTTGGAGGGCTTCTAAGCACTTAAGCACAAGAAAATATTCTTAAGCAAGGAAAATAATTTTTAAATACTTCAAACAATTTAAAAGTTGAAACTAAAGTTTATAAAAGTTATGAAACACTATTATAGGATTTATGTACAAAATATAGAATTTTTCCAACCTTTATTAAAAATTTTTTATATGAAAATAATAAAGAAGAAATTAATTACTAACACCAAATATATTTGTGTTATATAAAAATACTCTTTGACAAGTTCCACATGCAACGTATAATTATTTAAGTGTATCTACAAAGTTTTACAAGTAAAAGATTAAAAATGAAATAGATATGAATTTTCTAAATTTTAGAAAATAACCTTATAAGAAAGTGCAATAAAATAATAAACACAAATCGGATGAAACAAATAGAAAAGAGATGGGCTTTATCAAATAATGGGCTAAAAACTGAGATTAACAAGACCCAGCAAACCCAAAATAGATAACCGGTGAAATACTTCAAACAACACAACACTTTTCTAAACTTTACAAACTTAACCCTATACTTCTGTAATCATCAAAACTTCTTTCATGGAGAGGAAATAATCTAGCAAATCCAACACTTACTACTGGCAGCTGTTGCTTGAGAGATAAAATAAGTGGTCTAAGGGGAACAGAAACTTGAAAGAGTAACCAATACTTGGGAGATGAGTGATTGTATATCCCCAAATAAGCCTTTGTATAGAAATTCATTAGATAAGCCTTTGTATAGAAATTCATTAGATTGGCTGTGACATTATCAACACTAACAAACTGTGTATCAACTATGTTTCGATTTGAATGGTGGAATATAAGACTTGTATCGTTAACCTGGTAGAAAGTAACAACTCTTAAGTAAGAAATGGTGCATTGAGATATAAGCATCAGAGTGTTTAGCATGAAACTTCTTGTTACTATCATATATTGAATGTTACTCACCGGTATTCTAATAATGTGAGAGCAATTCCATGCAAGAGGGTTGTATGCCAATACCACCTGAAAATTTAGCATGCATGAGAAGCTAAACTTTCAAAAGGGAAAGAAAGCAAAAGTATCATAAATTAAAATTAAGAGTGATCCATAATAACATACTTCTGAGACTACGATTGACGACAAAGGAGAACATGTCGCAAGCTTGGCCGGAACAACGTCGTCGGTACAAAAGCATAGGTTACTTATGGCGGCGCCGGTGATGATTGAGTCCAACGGTCTTTCATCTAGGGAGCGTACCGAACGCACGGCCGAAGGCAGAAAACAGAAAGGCCCACATAGTAAAGTTGCCCTCAACTCGCGGCACGTTCAGGAGAAGTGCCTAACTGCCACCAAGGAATAGCGCACCGGCGGGGAAATTGTAGGCGCCACTGAGGAATGGAAGGTCGAGCCGCCGATGGCGCCCTTCCCGAAGGGGCCACTGGTGCCGTCGAGGATTCGGTCAGGGCGAGGCTTACGAGATGTCTCCGGAGTTCCAATTCTCTAAGGGGGTATTTTATGGATTCTTGACCAATAATCTCAATGAATTTGAATTTGATGTCATTGTTCTTATTTTTAGAACATAACTATTTTATGGATTCTAAGAATAATGTGCTTATAGGTGGTATTTTGAATGCAAGAATTTGTGAAGGATGAGGAATCCAAGGATTTTGAGAATGATGGAGAATTATTTTCTAATATAAACCAAACACAGAATTTCATGGATTCATGGGATTTTTAAAATCCATATTCCTAAAAATCCTTGAACCAAACACCCCCTAAGGTTGAGTTGCTTCGATTTCGACTCCTCATCTCATCTCTGTGTTTGAACAAGTTCCAATTATGTCACGGGTGCGCCCGCGCCCGGTTGCGTAGGCGGGGCCGTCCCGCGACGGCGGAAATAGAAGCTACGGCGGACACAGAAGCGGTCGGTCCGAAACCCGCTGAGTGTGGTGGTCCCGTGACCCAGCCCGCAAAGTCTCGTTCTCAAAGGCCCGGTGCCTGGGAACACTTTGCTCACGGAGTATGCAGACAGAGTTATGCGCTTATAACCTTCGGTCGTGATTCGACCCCAACCTACAATTCCCAAACATGGCAAGCACACAGTATAAACCCTAACTATCCATGGCGAGCCCCGCCCCACTGAAATAGGCGAGCACTCTACCATCACCAAACATGCAGTTTATGGATAACATCATTCATAAAATCCACAGAATCATACAGATACAAAATGTGTTAACACATCAGGATATGATCATACCACAGGTCCCGCCCTCCACTGTCATGGGCGAGTCCCGGTCTACATAGTATCCAAAACATTTATACGAAAGGTAATGTATCTAAGATACATAGCATGATCAGACAGATGACATGCATGCATATACACCTACAGAGCCGACCAAGGAAAACCTTAGAATACCCAAGTGCGGGATCTAGCTAAAACTCCGAGATCAGAAGATCCCCGCAAGTACCGTTGTTGCTGCTAACACACCAACAGAAGAGAGAGATACGTTAACTATGAGTTAACCCATATGCTATCCGTTAGCATAAAACCAGAAGTAAGAACACATACTATAGATTCAGACCCAGATACATATACAGATTTCATATAACAGATTCAGATTTCAGATATCAGTTCCAGATTTCAGACAACATATTAAGATATCAGATCCCAGACTATAGTTACTCAAAGAGACTGCCCCTTACAGATAGAAAAATCAGACATAACAGAATTGTACCTGAAACAGAATCAGACAACACACCCCAGACTCATTCTGCGGGTTGTTGGTCAGGTACTCCTGAAATGGTAAACAGAAAGGGGGTAAGTCCTCTTTTGAGAACTTAGTAAGGGATTGGGGATAGGCACAATGTATCTTTACGTAACAACCTGCACAACAAAGACAAAGAAAATGCACACAAGCGTGAGATAACCAACATATGCTCAACCAATGCAAAACAAATATATGCAATGCACATAAGTAGAATTGTTAGTATAGCAAACAGACACGCTCACGAAACAATAGTCCATTCTGGCCCGACCACGTAATGAACTACCGCAGACACATGAGACTGGTACCAGCTCGAGGTAGCTAACCCCATCAGAACACCACCCCGTAAGAGTTGAATCAGAACACCACCCCGAATGAGTTGAATCAGAACACCACCCCCGAAGGAGTTGAATCAGAACACCACCCCCATAGGAGTTGAATCAGAACACCACCCCCGTAGGAGTTGAATCAGAACATCAGCATCTTCGAGTCCTCGCACCTGCATACCAATGCCTATCCCGACTGACCAAGTTTGGGTATCCTCGGGCCACCCTCAATCCAAACTCAGACTCGGTACACCCAGACGCACATTTCATAAAGTAATCCGAAATGCAGAATTGAGAGCAATACTGAAACCCTTACCGCACTATTACCAACCCGCAGAAGAATCCGGACAAAATCCCGACGCTCGGCCCGAAACGTTGTAGTGTGACTTCCGAAGTCCCGTACTACACAACAGTTGATTCAAGTTGAACAACCACACACAAGTCAGAAATCACCAATCCAGACCCCCGGGAACTAATCCCGCAGATTCCCGCAGTTTCCCTCAAAATTCCACAAAAAACTCGGTTTCTCAAACTGAGCCAGAACATTGTTATCTATACACACATAACCACACCCAAACATTTAAATCATACTTTCCCAACATTTACACCACAAACAAGCAAGTAGGTCGGTATTGTCCACGGTTTGAAAACGACGTTAGAACATCGTTTGCTACCTACTTCCATTCCCGATATCAAATCACTACCAAAACATTCTCAAAACTCAACACAACCATAACCATATTCTTCTTTCAATTTCGGCCTCAACCCTTCCTTTTATACCAAACTTCAATCCAAACCAATTGAGGTTCCAATCACATGCTTAATTCCTCAATTAAACATTTCAAGCATGCTAACTAACATACTTCACCCTAATCGCCCAAAATCATACCAAACCCTTAGGAATAATTCGGCCAAATTTGGTACTTTTTACCCAACATGCTCACCTTCAAATTGAACCCACATATCAACTTATAATCATGCTAGGAACAACATATCCCAAGCATGAACCAAAAAAACAACCAATCAACAAGTTTAAAATTCAATATGAATTTCGGTACTTTAGGGTTTTCCAAACAATGATGTTCTTTCATAATCCAACCCTTAATTCCTACACCACTTCATGCCAAGAACAACATACTTAAATCTTGAAGCAAGAAGATGAACACAACATCAAGCCAAGACTTACACAAATTCGGATTCAACATGAACTTTCTCCCATAAATCATGCTCCAAACATACTAATTCATGAAGAACACAAGCTTACCTCAAGCTCAAGTTCAACACCAAGATTAATCCTTCCTTAAACCCTTGCAAGATGAAGAATACTTTGAGAGGTAGAGAGGAAGAAGAACTCACGGATGGTGGAAGAAAAGAAATGAAGCCAAAAATGAATTTCTTCCTTAATTACTCACCTTATATATTTTCCACCTTAATGACTCACCACCTTAGTCACCTAGCCACCTAGCACACACCTTAGTCACCATGGTAACTAACCTACCAAGCCCAAATCCGAAAACCAAAAGTGTTGGTATGTAATCCCGCACCAACTTCACCCGAGTAACTCCCGACGTGTGCGCTTGCTTGCCCGAGCCAAAAATCCCGCCATGTGTGCTTGCTCGGTTATCTCCACATTACTCATCCCAAGTCATAACACATCTCACACCAAAGCCGTCACAAAACTTTCATCCTGAGCCTCGGGCATCCCCCGGAAACAAACATCCCAACCCCGAAAAATATACTCCGTAGAAAGATGCGGAATGCTCGTACGATCCCACATATGCTGAAAGTTCCCTTTTTCGAGGTCCCGCTAAAGCTACCGAGCGTACTGACCGACAGGAAACATGTCCCGCTCCTGGAAAAATATTTTCCGCGGAAATGTGTGGGTGTGGGGGACCCGTATGACCTCAAATATGAAAGCATTCCCGAGGATGATACCTAGAAAAGATCCGGGGAGCTGTCTGACCGCCCATAGACATGCCCCGCATGCTTGAAATGGAGCCCCGAAATACCAAAGTCACTACCCGCTCGGGGTGACTGTAACAAATTACCCCAAATCTTAACTTTCCGCCAATCCGATAGTAAGAGATAAGACTTAGTGAGTAGTTTTTAAAAGGCTAAATTGTTGTTTGGTACCCTGAATTATGACTCGAGGGCAAACAAGTGCCTGGAAAACAAATTGGGCAAGGAAGGGCCCAAACTATTACTTGTGGGCGGATAAGGACTTGGAATCGGTGAACTCAGCACACTGTGTCACGTGCCGTTAGTTAGTAACTCTTTTCTGTTTAATTTTAACGTTTTTTAACCGGATGCATTTTGAGTGGATGAAGTTACTAGATTGTCAATTTTCAAAAGTTGAGGCCTAGTCCTAATAAAACTAAACATTTTTTACCCAAATTGGTCATCTCCTCCAATGCTCGAGCTTCACTCCCCGCCATCATCCGCCGCTGAGCCCAACACCATTGTTCAAGACCGTGAACTCGTCAATGGAATCCTCCTCTGTCCCTACTTCTGTCCACTGTGAAAGGGTTATTTCTAGCAGAGAAGGATAAAGAAGATTGAATCCCTTCATCTTGCAACTCCATCCCTTCGTCACTCTCGGTTCTTCCTGTAACTCCTGCCGATTCTTGGTCCTCCCCTAAAATTGATCCTCGGTTCTTCCTGTAGCTGTGATTTTTGGTGGGAGATGGGGACGTGGCGGAGAGAGAGGGACGATCAGGAACGAGGAGGACGAACAGGATCTGGGGAATTCTCCATAGAGGTAGATCGATTTTGGCGAGAAGGAAAGATAGACTTGAGAGTCGAGAGACGAACGATAGAGGGATTAGGGAATTGCGATTTCAAAACTGGGGATAGAGGAGTGGTTTGGCAGCAACGTTAATGGAAGGCAGCCATGGCGGAGCTCGTGAAGCTAGCCTAGGCGGAGGAGCCGCTGTGGATTAAAGGGGTAGACGGTGGAGTCCAAGCTACGGCGGAGTACCCGACTCAGGGCGTCGATGGGGTGCTCTGTATCGTCCTGTGGCTTTGATGTCCTGAACCCTTTGCATAACCTGATGTGGCGGTCCAGTGCCTCCTCCGGCGAGATAACTGACTTCGATCGGAGCACCTCGTACTTAACTGTCTCCGAGATTTATGAGAAGTTTCAATAGTAGTTAGGTGAGGATGAAACTTTACGTCCCTGTTACGTTGACCGTCAGTTCTGGTTAGGTAACCAGGAGTGAAAAATGTTAAATTCATGACGTCTGTCCGGTCACGTGAGTAAACGTGCCGAGTTGGCCGACTCTAGGCCCTTATCTGCCAAAGTAATAGTTTGGGCCCTTCCTTGCCAAATTTTTTTCCAGGCCCTTATTTAGCCCTCGAGTCATAGTTCATGGTACCAATCAACACTTTAGCCTTTTTAAAATCAAACGAAGCGATTTTAATAGTTTTAGAAGTTTTAATCATTTTAATTTTTCTTTTTCCCCATATTAATATATCCTGCATTTTTCATTGAATTAGGAACAGTAAATAAATCATACAATTTTTTAACCCTTTCTTTTCTTTTCTTTCCTTTTTTTTACATTCTGGTTATTTTCCTGCATTCCGTTTTGTATTTGATCCTATTCCTTTATTTATTTTATGTTTTGACCTATTATTTGGACATATTATTTACTTATACTCCTTCAGTCCTCGAATAATTGATTCATTTATCTTTCATGTTTCAAGATTCAATGTTTGATTTAAATTTCTGCAAACATAAATGGCGAAAAAAATTCAGAAAAATATATTTAAGAAATTTATAATTGAAATTATTATATGCATATAAATTATTTAATTTAGAAGCCTAAATTTTCATGAAAAAAATCATAAATTAAATACTGTGAAATAAAAAAATGGATCAATTATTCCGGAACGGATAGAGCATAACATAACTTCGTTAAAGTTTTCAAAAACTTCTTGCATCTTCAATAATCTTAACGTGAAAATATGCATAACCTGAAAATAATTAGGCTCCATTTCACTTTTACTAGCTATATCAATTTAAATCAACACAAGTCCAAAAAATCTGAAAATTTCAATTACTTCTCATAAAATATCTAATATGATAATTGATCTTACGATATTCTTTTTTTTTTTATCAACTATCATATTGAAAACATGTAAAGCGTACAATTTTCCCGCCATACTCAGAATTATTTTTTTCAATTTAAGAAATTTTCTATTATTTCTTTTATTTTATAATTGTTTTCTGTGACGAAGTGCGGATTGGAAAAAAAATCTCGTTACTCGTATGGATGAAGGCAAAAAGGGGCAGTGGTCCCCTGTAAACATATTTGCTCATATCCAAACTCATCATATCCTCCATCTTGTGCTCACGAAATCTTATGTCCCTCTCAACCGGATCAAGCTTCTCTACGGTCCTACCGCATGCCGTCCTCCCTCCCAATCTTCTTTTAACCCACCCATGATCATGTTCATGTCCTTCCCTCTCTGTCTTCTTTTCTTTTGTTTGCCTTTTTCTTATAATTTAATTACTATTCGTTTTTCATTATATTTTTTAGATCGCTCAAGCCATATATCACTACGTGGGGAGTTTATCATGGCCTCACCGCGGTTTGGGCCATGATAGCATTCTGTGATGGCAGCGTGGTTGTTGGCGCGATAAGGTTTCTTTTTGCCAGTAGTAAGGTCGCGATAAATTTTTTTTTAGGGTTTGATTCTCTTTTTCATCCGCCTCCTTCACATTTTTCTTCATTCTTCCATCTTCATCTTCATTCTTCCATCTTCATTCTTCTTCTTCATTCTTCCATCTTCATCTTCCCTTCATCATCATCTTCATTCTTCTTCATCCTTCTTCTTCTTCTTCTTCTTCTTCTTCTTCTTCTTCTTCTTCTTCTTCTTCTTCTTCTTCTTCTTCTTCTTCTTCTTCTTCTTCTTCTTCTTCTTCTTCTTCTTCTTCTTCTTCTTCTTCTTCTTCTGTTTCTTCTTCATCTTCGAATTCTTCCTCTTCTTCTTCTTCCTTTTCTTCTAGTTCTTCTTCTTCTTCTTCTTCTTCGAATTCTTCTTCCTTTTCTTCTTCTTCTTCTTCTTCTTCTTCTTCTTCTTCTTCTTCTTCTTCTTCTTCTTCTTCTTCTTCTTCTTCTTCTTCTTCTTCTTCTTCTTCTTCTTCTTCTTCTTCTTCTTCTTCTTCTTCTTCTTCTTCTTCTTCTGTTTCGTCTTCCTCTTCTTCATTTTCTGGGTTTCGGACGAATCCGGATGAACATTCATCCGGATTCGCCCATTTTTTTAATTATTCAAACAGAGTACTGCGGCCATGGCGCGCGTGGAAGCCGCGTCGTATCGCGGCCGACGCCGCATGAGTTCAAATGCGGACATTTTAATCTGCGGCGTTCATGCGGCCATCGCCGGCATTGGTACCAGGCCAATCGCGCAATGGGCCGCATGAGGCTGTCTTCTCTACGTTGTGTATCTTCTTTTATACTCCTTCCGTCCCTGAAAAATTGAACACATTTTCTTTTTGGTTGTCCTGGAAAAATTTATCTCTTTCATTATAAAGAAACTTCTCACTCTACAAGTTACTAAACTATCTCTACTTTATCTTTATTTTTTCTACCCCATTTTTGTGCACTTTCAACTATCTCCACTTTATAATTTTTTTATTTATTTTTAGACTTTTGAAATTAGATAACTTATATACATATTACATTTTTTTAGACTAAACCGATTATATTAATGATCAACTCTAGAAACAACCCATGCTATTATGGCAGAGTCCAAAAAACCATCAAAACATATAAACTAAACGAAAAATACTGAGACCAAAAGCAACATTAACCAACAGATGAAATACACTGCAGATAGTAAAAAGATTGATGATCACGTAACAGACACTCCATCGTACCACCCAAGACTTCCTCAAACAAAGCACCAAAGATATTAAAGGGCTTGAGAACAGCATAAACTATCATAGTGAGGTGTAAATAGACAATCATGTCAAGGTGTAACCAGTGGCGGAGCCAGGATTTCAGGTTCGGGGGGCAATAACTAACGAAAAATAAGATTAAATGGTAACAAACCCAAATGCCATTGGATGTAACAAACCCAAATGTCACGAACATGCTAAAAGAAGAAGTGTTGATGCCCGAAGGGAGTATACCATCGCATGAGTCCATCCAGACACCAACAAAATAGAAGACAAAAAGCCAAAAATCGAACAAAGGCCCAAAACCCAGTTGAGGGAGAGAACCTGGATGGTCCAAGACCAAGTCCGCTCCCGAGCTACCCAATCACTGCTCTGGGTGAGGTAGGAAGTCCCCATGCCCCACAAAACTTAGTCATACTGCCTATACCACGTACGGCCTCCTTGTCAGCAGAGAGAGCAAGGTTGGCTAAGAGGGAGTCGAGTCCTTCCATGGCGGTAGCCCGAGACAACATGGTGAGTTAAGGGAGGATGAGAGAGCAACGTAGTAGAAAACCTCCACAAACCAAAAGTGTTGTTGCTTCAAGGAGACCACAGCAGCCGAGAGCAATTTGGGTGAGGCGGAGATGGAGGTTGGGTTGGGTTGCACCGGCAAAGGAAATCGTAGCGCCGCACAACGAGTTGCAGAGCACTAGGGTTTTATACATATCATAAGAATATTTAATATTATGTATACTCGTATTTGTAATTTTAAAATTTTCATATCCTTACTTTATGATAATCTGAGAAAAGCATATATAGTTAATGTAAACTCCTTCAATTTTATGGAAATTAGAAGGGAGTACATACTACTTTTCCTTCCAAATGCAAAGCGACACCATCAGACTCTTTAGTTCCACCACTCCCTATCACTAATTCAAGTTTTACCACATCAATGTTGTGCCACTCTGTTAGTGGTCCTATTAATCTTGCACCTGGAAACTTATGTACATTTTCGGCGTACGTCTCAATACTGGGGGAAAAGGGAAGGGGAAACAAAAGAGGAAAACGAAAAGAAAGAGACAGATGATGATGATGATGATTCCAAAGGAACAATTATTATGGCGACTCCGTTTTGTCAATAGAAAGTGAATATATATGCAATCTGGTTGTGGCTGCCCTTTTTCTGTTCTTTTTTAAAATTTTTTTATTTTTAGGTTTGTTTGTTTTTAATTGGTATAGATAGTACTATCATTTGATATTGCGCTCCTTAAAGTCATCTGCCCTTAAATACACTTTTACGTTTGTGGAGACAGAGCATTGCAAACCTTGAAGGATTTCATGATTTGCATAATTAAATAAGAAACCATTAGAATTGAAAAAGTTTGTTTAAGAAAAATAACTCAACAACTTATAGTAGATATAAATATATATTTCCTCTGTCCGCAAAAGATTTTCTCATTTGTCTTTACAGTTTCACAGTATTTAATTTAAATAATCATAATATAAAGTCTAAATTTTCTAAGTCTATTTTTTCTGAAATTTTTTAACTGTTTAAATTTATTAAAATTTGAATTAAAGAATGAAACTTAAAATAAAGGAGTTAAATTAAAAAAAATTGTGGACTGAGGGCATAGTAGCTTTTTCTTATACAAATGAGGTAGGGGTTGAGGATACCGGAATTCGAACTCGAGACCTCTACAAATGTCCTCAGAAACACAACTTTTAAATTTAAAATATTTTTGAAATCACCCTATTTTGGGGCTTTTTTTTAATTTTAGAATGTTTCATCAATAATTATCATTTTTCACACACACACACACACACATATATATATATATATATATATTTTTATTTATATATATACACACTTATTAGAAGAGAAAATATAAAACTCATAGCTTTAACAAATAGACAATATAGACAATAAAAGTAAAAGCAGCAATATTGAGTCTAGCCATGAAACCCAAAAACACAAGTTTGGAATCGCAAGTTGTAGCTTCCAAGGTCACGGGTCTAGCTTTCGGGTCATGGTGGTTTAAACCACAATTGGAGGCTGGCGGAGCTAGCCGGGAGACGGTTGTAGGGGCGCTGGGATAGAGGCGGGGATAAAGTGAGGAGGTGGGTGGCCTCAATTCTGAACATTAATAAAGTCATTGGAGGGTAAAGTGTATGGTTTTAGTCTCTTATCTTTGATTTTTGTCCTAAACGAATCATATTTTAAGAATTTGTCCTATTGAAATCGTGTATCTTTGGTTTTCGGTGCATTGGAAATCATTTTGTTACTTTTGTTACTTTTACCTTTAAGAGGGTGTTTGGTTTGGGATTGTAATAATAATCCATGGATTGTAAAATCCGGATATGTAGAGATGGAAAATAAGAATCCACAATGGAAGAATATTATGTTTGGTTCAATCCTTTTCAAGAATAATTATTTTACTAATCCTATGTTTGGTCGGTAAATTAAAATGATTATTGTTATTAGAATGACCATATTACCATTTTTTTATACAATCATTAAACCATTTTTTCCGTACAATCACTAAACATTTTTCAAGCCGTTCCATCAAGCATAGAAAAGTTTGTCACTTTTCCTTTTTCTCATTTGGTTCTGATGTACATGTACTACTGCTATATATTTAATTAAATTCTCCAAACACTTGCTTCTGATGTACATGTACTACTGCAATTAAATTCTCCTATCTTGTCTATTACTACAATTTTAGCTAGATTTAATTACTAACCTCTAATTGCTATTGGTATTAGTAACTGGACAGCAAGTATTCAAATAATAATTAAAAGTTATCAATACCTACATAATAACCACAAACAAGAGCAGAGAAAGCCTTTGAATGGTTGAAGTAAAAAGTAGACTAGCTCATTAGTTAATGACTTAGTTCACTAAAGCCATTACGAAGATTATCCTATAGCACGTAGTAATTATTTAGAAATAATAACAAACACTGGAAGTATCTACGATCTTAAAGAGATCAACACTCAATAGTACTCTACTTATATTGGATTAAACTACCACCTTTTAGATTAAAGTCATAATGTTAAAAAAAGTAGCAATTTAACCCACAAACACATGGTTACAAGAGCAAACAGGATCACACGAAATAAACCCAGCCCACTCATGCGAGTTGTCAACTTAATAAGCAGGCTCAATTCAAAAGACAGAGAAAAGGTTCAGCCTCTCGTGCTTGGCCGAATGCAAGAATAAACCAGTAAATGTGAAAATCCAAAGGCCATGAACTACACAAGAAACCAGGTAATCGAGTCCGAAGTTTTAGCAAATACTATCCAAAAAAAAGATCAACCAAGGATAATCTAACTAACAGAAAAATGACACAGTAAATACCAAATACTAACTTACTCGGGTCAAAGGAATGAACAAGCGGAATCGAACCCAGCTGACTTGAAACCTGGAACGGGATAGCAGAGAGAGATTGCACAATCCCCAATTCCTAAATCACAAAGGCGAAGCAAGAACAAAAATCAGTCACCCACCAACTCGATCAAAAATCAATTAATCGGAACTGAGACATGTTCGGAACTGAGACATGATTGAGATGAAGCTTACCTGAGCGATTAAGTAGCATAAATTGAAATTGAACGAGAGCAAGGGTGAACTCGCGAACACAGGCTGAGATCAGATGAAAAGGAAACTAGGTTTAGTTGCAATTGTTCTAAAATGAGAAGGGCATTTTTGTCAAATTAGGTTTACACGGGATTGTAAAAGCACGGGATTCTGAAAATACCTTCCCTCCCCCTTGGATTGTTGCTGATTCTAATTTGTGCCTAGAAATATTTGATGGATTGTCAAAATAATCCAAATTACTTTCCATTTTCAACCAAACAAAGGATTTTGAGGATTTAAGGGATTGTCAAAATCCACATTCTTACAATCCCTGAACCAAACACCCTGTTACACTACGTAGAGAAGCTAAAGATTTATTGCGGCGGAGGCCGCAGTAAACCGATTTACTACAGCTTACTGCGGCCTCTGCCGCAATAAATATCGCAGTAAATGAAATTTACTGCAGCGGAGGCCGCAGTAAGCCAGTTTCTCTACGTAGTGTTAAGTGTTTGAAATGACGAAATCACCTACAATTTATTTGCAAATTATTCCATTAATTTTATAAAATCTATCAATTTCATCCAAATAAATCTCTCTTTTTTCACCTCCACCCCAACCCTCCTCCAACTCCGCCAGCCCCTAGCCACCTCCTCCATCGCTGCCCATCAATAGTTGGAACTCCTCCAACAATCGACTCGTTGTGACACCTTCAGCAAACCCATGCTCATCCAAAGCCGACTTTAACCACCCCACTGCCGATTTGACACATCTCCTCCTACCCACAAACTCTGCCTTCATGAAACCACTTGCACACAAACTGCAAGTCTGGTATCTCAACTCCACGGTCGATGTCCAACTGCTCCATTGGTGACATCGGTGTCGTTCCTCCGGTGAGACACCGCCGCTAACACTCGCCGATCTTCTTGTCTACTCCATCTCACCATGTAAATGTCCTTTCCACTCTCACAGAGGCCGGTTTTCAGAAAGATCAGGTAAATTGCTAAAACGTTTCCAAATTGTTTCAATTTCATGTTTCTTCTGCATATCAGTGCTGATGATGATGTTGATGGGCCGCTTTAATGGGTTAATTGATGAATTGATTGAATTTATGCATTGTTCCCTTGACGGTTAATGGAGAACACAACTTTTCGAGTTTCCCTTGACAAAGAAGGAGGTTTACGAGAAACACGTCACCGACGTCGACATGGAAGGATATGCCCAAAGCCAGTGGATGCTTGAATTAGGACTAAGAGATCTAAAGTTTTTGGTAGTTTACAATGAGGAAAAGCACTTAAGAAAGTTATGTGAAAGTTTCAAAACTATTGGAGTAGAATTGTCTAAATGTGACACATTGAGGTGCAGAACAACAATTACTTAAGGGTAAAATAATCATTTAAAAGGCTTATGTTTGATTTTCCTAAAAAAATCATTAGATTTAACACCTACTTAACAGTTTAGGACTTATATGAGACGAAAACCATAGATAAGGGATCCCAATATGGTAAATTCTTAAAATAGGACTTGTTTAGGACAATATTTAAAGATAAGGGACTAACCATGTACTTTACCCAGCCACTGGATTTGGTGTCGCGTCAACCGGTGGTAGAGGTAAAATCGTGGCTATTGGTCGCCAAATAAGTCAGGAATCATTCTGTGGCGGTCGGTGAGAAACTTTGTTGCTCTACGGTGGCTAATTGAGGAGTAGTTCGTCCGGATTATGTTGGTCCAGTTTTGGCATCATAGCTGGACTTGCTCCAACTCGGTAGAATGCTGAAATGGTTTGGTTGCTTCTTGGCGTGGTGGGTACGCCAAGCTGAGGGGTTTTGGTGGCTGAAGGCAGATGGTGTAGGCTGGAGTAGGTGAGAGGTGGAAGCAGGTCGGTTGAAGAAGAGACATAGAATTCCATCACTTTGACATGTATAAAAAAAATATTGTGACATTTCATTTTTTACAGCATTTTGAAATTGATTGTTTTTTTATATAAAGAGATGGTCGATTCTATTTGTTATAATAAAAAAGAAGAATCATACGAGAGTTTACAACCCATCAATCAAAAAGAAAAGTCAGGAGTTCATCTTTTCTTTTTTTTTCTTTCCATTCACTCGGATCTCTTTCCTTTCATCTATTTTGTTCGGATCCTCTTAATAATCTCGTTCCTAAACGGACAGAGTTCTCATATGCTGGTGACGATGATCCAGTGAAGTTGATGTGGTTAGTAAGCTGAAGATGACGATCTGCTGCTGAGAGATCGAACTGCAGAGATGAAAACGAAGCACTCAGAAGCAAAAATAGGAGTGTGAGTGTGTCGATAATGTGTACCTTTCCCAAGTTTCCTTTTTATAGGAGGTGAAGGAGGGATGCTGCCTCCGGTGGACCGTGATCGTGGGCTTGATTGTAGGCACATTTATGGAAGGTGGAGGACGCTCCCTGAAATTGTGGGAACGGTTATGGGAGTTGGAGATGCTCCCTGGAATCATGACTAATCTGGCGAGATCGTGTGGAGAGTACTCGAGGGCTTATTCCAATTCACCAAGTGAAGAGGCCTCACGCAGCGAGGGTTCACTGGCGGTGGCCCCCTTTTGTAGTTTACAAAAATCTTGTTTTATTCAAGAGAGATGAGATGAGAGAAGAGTGACGGGGGAACCCCTTCGCGGTGAGCTGAGGCGAGGGGGCATCTTCACGGGTAGCATCCCCTCGCGGTCGTCTATGCATTTGTCGAATCCTTGCTTTGAGTGTGTTGGGCCACCGTTATTGGGTCAGGATTAGAGGGCTCTTGAGGCGGATTGGGCCCCTATATACCAAGGAGCCCCCCGGAAGCAGGAATAAGGGATGGGCCCTATATTCTGCGCCCAACATTGGTGGTGTTGCTTGGGCTACCTGTTGTTGGGGAGGGGTAAAGGTAAGTTTAAAACTACAAGCAGTTGAGGAGTCATTCATGCCCTATAAAAGGGAGAGGACTGGCCAGTTGAAGAGAGCCTTGCTTTCATGCTTTCTGAGTTCCTTTCTTTAAAGTTCTATTTTTGCGTCCGTGTTCGGTGTTGTCAAGAAGTTTGAAGCTCTGTCGCTTGTAAACTTGTATGCTAAAGAGGTAAGTGCATTGAAGCCTAGGTGTTTGGTTAAATTCCCGAGAGAGGGACTGTGGTTGATAACTGTTCTTTCTCTATTTTCATCATTGCAGATGGCTCCCAAGGTGACCGGCGTTAGACCTGCACACTTGACCTTGGAGAAGAATCTGGTCGACTGGGAAAAGATTGCGAAGGACTTGCTATCGAAGTTATCCTGACTTGGGAACTATGTAGACGACTGGAAGACGCATAAGGGGGCGTTGGACGCCAAGAAGATCGCGGTCACTTCGGAGAACCTGGAGATGTTCATGATAATGTTGTTCCCGGCGTAGGTGACGGCAGGGCTAAGGATGCCTCTTTCACAGATTATGGAGGATCTATGCATCTGGTGGCAGGTGTCCCCGTCACAGTTGGGGCCAAACATTTTTGGGCACATCACTGCCTTCGCCATTGCCTACAAGTTGGCGAAGGTACCCGTGTTTGACGACGTGTTCTTGAGGTTCTACCGTTTGGAACTATAGAATGAGGGGTCCGTTTGCTTCCATGTGACTCCTCACTATGTTGGGGTCAATCAGATGGTATCATTCTTCGTCCCCCCAAAATCTTACCATGACTGACAGAAGAGGTGTGCCTTCGTGCCTGTGGACACGACGTGGAAGTTCCCCCACGGAAAGGCCGGTGATAACGACCGATGGAAGAAAGCACAAGGCTTACAAAGGCCTGATCAAATGGCTGGTGGATGTATACTTCAGCCTGCGATGAGTTGTTCCCTTTCAAGCCTGAGCACCTAGACGAATCAGTACTAGGCACCTGGTGGACAAGGAGGTCCCCCCGCCTTTAAAGGGGTGGACCTGTGACTTCCGTAGAAAGGTCGTTGAGTCCCTGGAGAGGGCTCTTGCGCACCCCTGAGGTTAGTCCCGTTGTGTGATTTGTTGTTAAGATTCGCAGTGGATGATGTTTTTTTTTCTGCAGATGAGGAGCCTTGTTGGATGATGGACAAGAAGTGGGCGAATACCCTCACCGTGATGTACGCTCATCAACTACTGTTGCGCCAATCCCTGTGAGGGAGGCTAATAGCGGGAGATGGGAGGTCTTGATCCCCTCACCCTCAGCCCCTGCGGTGGAATGGGGCGCAATCAGGAAGGAGGGACTCTTGATGATATGCAGTAGTTCCTAGTACCAACGTGAAGCCATGGGCCTTATAGTGAAGTGATGGTAAATTGACTATTTTACCAGTTATTTGGTGTCGTTGTTGTTGTTGTTGTTGTTGTTGAAGTTAACAGTTTGCTTTAGTTTGTGCAACATCGTCTTCTAAGACGCAGGAGGATGTTGATGTATTCCTGAAGGCTCGCCGTCGCGTGGTGAACTTGGTGGCGGAAGCGGCCGAGTTGGAAAATATGGTCCTCTGGCCCGCCTACATGAAGTAGAAGAGGCTCAAGGGCCCAAGCTCCCTGGCAGGATGTTGGTAAAGTATGATCTTGCTGCCGTGAAAGCTGCGTCTGAGAGTCTTTGCGCTCGCACATTCGCAGCAGGCGAAGTGACGTTGATGTCTTGCGTGGAAGGCTTGCGGACTCCCTAGGACAAGGATCTACAGAGGAAAAGCTTAGAGTCTCCTTTCCACAACATGGCGGAGGGTGCTATGTTGGGTCTGCGGGTGAGTTTCTGTGTTGGTGGTGGTTTCATGTTGGGCTAGTGTACTCAACCCTGTCTTGTCGTTGTAGGGGGCCATCAGGAGCTGGAACAGCTTGGCAGATTGGAGGGATTTCCTTCTGTTTGCTACCAAGCGTGAAACTGCTGCCAATGAGGAGGTTGGCCGATTGAGGTAGCAACTGGAGGTTAGGAAGGCAGAGGTCGATGAGGCTGATGGCCTGAGGGAGAAGGATCCCAAGGTTGTTGCGAAGGTCATTCAAGAGGCCAAGGAGGTTGTTACAAAGGCCAAGGCTCAGCTGGAGGCGGCTCAAAAGAAGGCTCCAAATGTAGAGGCCGGGCTGGAAATAGGTAAAAAAGGTGGCAGATGAAGAGGCCATCTCCGCAGACCTGGCCAAGGAGACCTTTGCCAAGGCGAAAGAGCTTATGGACGCGAAGCCACATTTTGGGCCGTAGATGAGGAGCTAGGCCTCAATGTCTAAAAGGGGTGACCGGCCTTCGAGCATAAAGGTGAAACTTTAAGATCTCATCGTACACGACAAGATGAGAATCAAGGAGCTACGTGGCTAGGAGGCAGTTGGAGCGCATGCATTCGAGAAAGGGTGGTTGCGATGCCATTGGCAAGCAAAGAGGCTCTACCCTGATCACCATTTCTCATCTTTGGACGCCACACAGTGCGAGTATACGACGGTGGATGCATTGTTGGAGTGGGGCGAGGCCCACAAGAGGATGGGAGAGGCCTACCACCAGGCTATAGAAGAATGGGGCGCAGTCTCCAATGTTGTGGCTGACCTCACCTATAAAGTTTTAATTTTACTGACTTTAATGGAGTGGGATTTCCATTTTCCATTTTTCGTTGTTGATTCAATCGTTGTGTACATGCGCGTAGATTAGGGGTCACGTTGATAGTGAGCATTTGTAGTTTCCCGCAAGGGGTTAGTGTCGTGAGCGGTGCATAGTTGACGCTAAGTGTTTTGAGAGCCACGAGGGCCTAGAGTCAGGTGTGTAAAGCAGTTGATGCTTTTAGACGAGTGCTATGTGAGGAGCCTCGAGGGGCCCATTCCCGAACATTTGTAAAGGTTGGGTTCTGAGACCTTAATTGGCTTGACACCTAAATCTTGGGTAAAGGTTACGACAAGAAATCGCTCCTGTCGATCGGGCGCAGAGGGTTCAGTCTGAATCAATGCGAGTAGACTTTGACACGATGGGAGAGTACGTAGGAAGAAGACAGACATTTCACATATAATAGATGAGTACAATGTTACACATAGTAGGGACGTATGTCATCCGCATGATAGTGTCTGGGGAGTATCTTCTCCATGTCGCGCTTAAGGGTGAAGACCCTTGGCCTTCATTGCTTCCGGCGAGGGCAGAGAGCAGGAGTGCGAGACCCCGTGGATCTAGCTATTTCAGGCGAACCCTGATGTCATGGGCTGGGTTGGTGCGCTGTTTGAAGGCGGTAAGTCGCAGGTGCGCACCCTCGTTGAGTTCTTCCAAGAGGTCTAGTCGAGCGCAAAGGTCTGTGTCGTTGTCGTCATTGTTAAAGTGGAGTGTCCGAATTGTCGAGACATCCGCTCTGATGGGGAGAAAAGCGTCCTTGTTACGGTCACCCCGAGCGGGTTGCGGCCAAGGTGACCGGCTCGGTTTTAGCTGCGGGTCACGTTTTCGGCGTTCAGACGGCTTCCGAGCCCTATCCGAGTATCATTTTGGCGAACCCTTCTGTATTTGAGGTCGTGTGGGTCCCCGGACGTTTCCGCCGAAAATATTTTTCCTGCACCGGGGTTGTCGGGTCGCCTCGGGGCGTACAGCGGGCTCGGTAGCACTCTCGAGATCTCAGTTTGGGAAGCCGTTTGTAGTTTTGGAGTCGTGGTGACGTCCGGAGGTGTTTGTGGAGTTTAATATTTGGGGCGGGACGTTCGGTTCGGCGACTCCGGGGCTCGGGTCGGGAATCACGGGGCTCGGGATGGAAATTTTCTGACGGCTTTGGGGTAAGATGTGTTATAAATTAAGATGGAATTTATGAGTATTTTTGTAGAATTTTGGAGTAACGGAATTTCGGTTCGAGTTGTCACGCTCGCGCGTCGGAGTTTCGGTTCGGGTTCGAGCTCGGAAGGACACTCCGGAAAGGCAAATGAATTTCTGAAAAATGTTCTGTGCATGTTATAATATTCTGAAGATTGTGTCCGAGTTTCATTAATTTTGGAATTCGGTAATTATTTTTGGGCAAAAAGAATTGGAACTTTCGGAAAATTGGGAGTTAATTTGCAAAGGGTGCAAAATTAACAAAAAACGTATGGGCAGCAGCTGATGGTTTCGGCAGCATGTGTGTGTGTGTAAGTGATAAGGGACACTTGTCCCTTATTGATTTAAGAGGGAAAAAGAAAAGGGATATATATATATATATATATTTGGTTATTTATTAAGTGAATTATTTCATTTCTTCTTCTTTCTTCCTTCTCCTCTCTCTGCCGAAACCATGTTCAGCCATGGCTACTGTTCACCAAGCTTCTCCTTCTTCATATTTGGCAAGAAATCAACAAGGTTTTGGGTGCAAATCATTGGTAAGTTTCTCCTCTTCTTCTCTTTGTAAGGATGGAAGCATGAATTTGGATGGAAAATGGGTTAGAGAGGATTTTGTGTTTGTTCTTTGCTATGAGGTTTAGTGATCCTCTTGGTCGTCTTGCTTCCGTTTTACCATATCTTCCTCAATTTTTCTTTTCCCAGCTAAAATCGGTAGAAATGGTAGATGGGTTAGGTCATCTCGTCTTGTTGGAGTCCGTCTCGGGTCGCCGGAGTTGTGCATTCCGCTCACGACGTGTAAATTCGAGCTCTTACAGTGCGGCCACGAAATATGTGCGCA
The DNA here is from genome assembly GCA_024586325.1 of Stellera chamaejasme. Taxonomy (NCBI): domain Eukaryota; kingdom Viridiplantae; phylum Streptophyta; class Magnoliopsida; order Malvales; family Thymelaeaceae; genus Stellera; species Stellera chamaejasme. Next base: position 15,828,157 of record CM044987.1, on the reverse strand, counting down.
GCGCACAGCTTGCGCACAGGTTGTGCACAGCCTTGTGCGCAGCGCACCTTGCGCTGCGCACAGATTGTGCACAGCCTTGTGCGCAGCAAGACACTTGCATGCGCAGACAGTTGTGCACAGTTGTGCACGCACAGCTTGTGCAGCAGACAGAGCTTGCGCACAAGTTGTGCACAGCTTGTGCACACAATACACAGGCTTGCGCACGTTGTGCACATGCCAAAACTCACCCAAGAAGAACTTAGATATGAAGAGAAGTAAGTTTCGATGAAGGGAAGACTAATTTTGGTTGAAATATCATTTTCGGGTTAGAAATGAGAAAGTTAGATTTATACGAGTTTACCGGGAAAAGTGTCCGGAATGCGGGTTTAAGGGTTGGAATACGTTTGTGGGGGTTGGAATAACAAGGTTCGGGCTCGGTTTGTAAAACCGAGCTTTGTGGAATTTTAGGAAAGTGCGGGTTTGTCTGAAATTTCTTTCGGAGTTATTAGGATGTGTTCGACTCAACTATGGTTACCCGGCTTGATTCTGCGTTGGTGGAGTAGCGTGGGACCATTGGAGCCAAGTTGTGCATTACGGGTCGGAAGCTGGGGTTTTCCGAGTGTTGGGCTGCGGGGCAGCGTATACGAGGTATGGGCTTAATTTGGTAATATGTAAGTTTGTTCTGTTTAAATGCCCGGATGAACTTAGATTCCCGTGTTCCTATTCTGTTATGTATATGGTTATCGAGGTAATGTTACTTCTTTTATGTTTATGCATTCTTGTTATTATTATATGTTACATTACGTGTCCGCACCGAAGGGGTGCCGACATTCTGCGTATCCGCACTGTGAGTGCCGATACTTACATTACGTGTCCGCACCGAAGGGGTGCCGACATTCTGCGTATCCGCATCGAGTGCCGATACTTACATTACGTGACCCTACGGCGGTTTGGGGCTCGCGACCCCGCCGATGCCGTGCTTCATTGCATTACGATCTGTATATTCGACCTCTGTTGAGGGCCGCCGTTACTGGTCGCTCGGCGGTTGGACCGCATATGTTAGTTTCGATTTTCGTTATACTTTATGTTTATATGTACATGCATATGTTGTGATGTTCTGTTTTGCGAGTTGATTGTTGCCACAGGGCAAACAGCACTTTTACCTTAAGCCCTTACTGGGTCCTTTCGAGGACTCACCCTTTTATTTGTTTACCATCTTTCAGGCAGTCTGACAAGCAACCAGCGGAATGGAGATCCGCGGTGCTTTCTGACATTTTGGGTTCTGTAGCAGCAGCAGTACCACGTGCGGGAATTCTTGAGCGAGAGGCTTCTAATTCCGCACTTAGGTATATATTTATAGGATTTTGTTTAATGGCTCTGTAGTTGTAGTTTGCATGCATGTAGGTCGAGATCATGAATTTGTATATGCCATATGATCGGAAATATATTCTGCCTTTGATGTTTTCTGAGTCGAGGGCGGAGCCCCGACTTGCCTATATCGGATTTGTTATGATATGAATTCAGTGTTTCTGTGGTTGTTGCGATGTTTGATGTTTGATACCATGAACTGCATGTTTGGTAGAAGTTGGAGTTACTAGTATGCTTGCCTTGCACGAGTATCTGGGTTGCTAGTTGCCACTTGGCTACTTGTTATTTGGAGCTCGATGCTCCGTGCCACGCGTTTCCGCCGTAATTCCTGTTTCCGACGTCGCGGCCGGCTCCGCCTCCGCAACCGGGCGGGGTGGCTGTGACAAGTTGGTATCAGAGCAGGTCGGGTCGGAATGACCCAAAAGGTAAAGTATGTTGGTTTTGGGTATGGAATGTGGAAGGCAAGTATACAAGTCCGAGGGTGGACTTTTGGAGTAAGTTACGTCTGTTCATGGTTAAGTAAGCGTGGAAGTGACTTGAGGTACAAGCCACCGTTCTACGTTTCATTCAGGCGGTTCGTACGGAGGCTGGCCACCTCCTTATTTGAACCGTTTCGGAATGGATGTGGAGCGTGGGCGGTTCTTTGGAGCACTTTGGAAAATTTGAGGTACTCTGATGAATCTTGGGTGATTTGTGTGGTGTTTCTGTGTTATGAGCATGGTTTGGTTTTGTGGTTTAAAGTTGAATATTTGGTTGTGAGATTCCGAAAAAGAATCTCTGCATCATGCATTGCATTACACTACAGAGCCTTAGAAAACTGCTGCTAGCTTCTGTAGAGATTAGGAGTGACCGAGTTGTCTGGATTCTGTTTGGTCTGGAATGTCTCAGGTTGGATTCACACGCGTAGGCAGTGTGTTTTGTGACCGGAGGGAGGGGATTGTAATCCCGTGCCTCCGAGAGATAGGGTTTGAACTGTTGGTTATGGGTTGAGTTGGTATATGGTTTGGGAATTTGGTTTGGGATAAGTTGTTTTTGGTTGGACTTGGTTTGAGGAATTGTGTACTACACGCGAATAGCGTGATTTGGTACCGGAGGCGGGACGAGATCCCACACCTCCGTGGAATAGGATACGGGTTCGGCGTAACCCGAGTCTGAACAACCACACTCACCACCCCGAGGCTTAGCCGTCGTAGGGACCCCTCTCGATTTGGTATTACCGCCACCTAGCCGGTTCGGAGGCGGCGATGGCGGGGAAGATCTGTTTATGCCACGGTAAGGGCATTTTGATTTGGTGGTGATAGCGAGACTTAAGCCACTGCTCGCCATAGTTTGGGATCGGTAAGTGAGTGACTCTGACAAGGGTGGTCACTACGACACCTAGACTTCTCGTCGGTCCTATCAACGACGGGGAGATCTGAGACACCAGTCTGACGAGGTTGGACTTTTGGAGAGGTTTTAGAGTTTGGATCCCCCCCGAGGTTCAGCGGCCGAGGAGGGCCGGAGGTATTAGAGACTTGGGTTGCGGGAATTGACAAACTCCTGGAGGAGGCTATTCAGCCGGTTGGCCGCCGGGCCAACGGCTACTCGGTCGATTGCTTCCAGTTCTCGAACCGGAGTTCGGATTGACTGATATCGATTTCTAGTGTCTGGCGATGTCTAGGACATTTCCGCGGAAAATATTTTTCGGGGCCGGGGTTGCCGTCGGACGATTTTCGGGATTACAGGCGGAGAAACGGCTCCCGGGAGTGACCCGGGACTCAGATTTGCAGTTTTGAGGAAGATCTGGAGTCGGGGATATAATTTACATTTTTCTGTGAAGAAAAATGTTCTGGGTCGGAAATTACGGTTTTGGGCAGTTTAGTAGTGGTAGAGAGGGAGCACCACCGGCACGATCTTATCCGATTTGTAGTAGGTATCATTCCGGTTGAATTTGTTACCGGCAGGAGGGCCGATGGTTACGTTGCAGTCGATACTCTTTGGATACGGGATTGCCCTCTTATTGTAGGGCGGAGTCGGCGAGGAAGTTACGTAAGGTACTATATTTCCGAATGAAATACCGGTTCATGCGTTATTTGATACAGAGCATTTGTTCTCATTGTAACACCGAAATGTGTTACATTTACGTATCTGTCTGTTAGTACCTTGCCTCAAACGCATTTAGTAAAAGCTGCGGGAGTCGGTTCATTTTCCAATGAGATGGTTCGGGTCTACGATATCTGTAGGCGGACATTTGTGATGTCGGATTTGTTGGTTTTAGACACGCCGAACTATGATTTTATTCTTGGGATGGACTGGTTATCCAAGAATTCTGTGCACATTGATTGTGCAACCCGTACCATTATGGTTTACGGAGAGGTACTACCTCTCACGACTCGGCGGTTTGACTATCGCGCGACACGATGCAGTGTTGCATTTTGGATCATCTGTCGATAGTTGGTGTTGGGGAAAGTTATGGTCTGAATGAGGCTGGTACTAGGTTGAAGTTAGATAGTATGCCTTGGTTCGAGATTTTCCGCAGTATTTCCGGAGGAGTTGCCGGATTACCATAAGAGCGGGAATTGTGTTTGACATCCACTGCGGTCGGAGTCTTGCTCCGATATCTATTCCTCCTTATCGGATGTCTATTTCGAGATGCGGGAGTAGAAGAAGCAAGCTGGAGGAATTACAGACAAAGAGTTTCGTTCGACCGAGCACTTCAGCGTGGGGTGCTCTGGTTACATTTGTTAAGAAGAATGATGGGACACTCTGACTTTGTGTTGATTACAGACGGTTGAATGCTCTTATTGGGAAGAATAAGTATTCGTTACCGAGGATTGACGATCTTTTTGATCAACTTCGGGGTTCGAGAGTTTCTCGAAGATTGATCTCCGATCTGGATACTTTCAGCTTAGGGTGAAGGAGGAGGATATACCTAAGACTGCTTTCCGCACCCGATTTGGACACTTAGAGATTACGGTCATGCCATTTGGGCTGACCAATGCTCGATAGCATTCTTGGATCGATGCATCGGGTGTTCCGACCATACACGGATTCATTTGTAGTGGTCTTTATTGATGATATTCGATATATTCTCGGGATGCGAACTCGCATCGTGAGCTTCTGAGGATAGTTCTGCAGACACTCTGGGGAACATCAGCTTTATGAGAAATTCTCAAAGTGTGAGATATGGATTCGGGAAGTCACATTTCTGGGACACATTAGATCTGAGCATGGTGCATGCGTGGATCCAGAGAAGGTGAAGGCAATTTGGGATTGGAAACAATCTACCACGGTACGGGAGATCAAGAGCTCCCTGGGGTTAGCAGGATTTTATCAGAGGTTTGTACCAGGGTTTTCTATTCTGGCATCTCCGCTCACGCAGTTGACCAAGGAGGGTCAACCGTTTATCTGGTCTGATAGGTGTGAGCAGAATTTTCCGGAGTTGAAGTGGCAGTTGACTAACGCTCCGATTCTGACTCTTTCAGATCCGATCTTACCGTATGTGAATTATACGGATGCTTCCACGTCTGGTTTGGGATGTGTGTTGGTGCAGGAGCGTTTTGTGGTAGCTTATGGGTCGAGGCAGCTGCGACCGCATGAGCTGAACTGACACATGATCGGAAGTTGGCTATAGTAAATTATGCGTTGAATCATTGGAAGTAATATCTGCTTGGTAATAAATTTCAGATTCTTACCGACCATAAGAGTCTGAAATATCTGTTTACTGAAGGAGCTTAGCATGAGGCGCGCAGATGTCTCGAATACATTAAGGACTATGATTGTAGTATCGGGTACATCTCGGCAAGGGCAACGCGGTTGCCGATGCTCTGGCAGGAAGTATACCGGCTTAATTAAGGGAGGAAATGTTGGGGACTGACACGAGAAGAGTGATCGCGTGCCTTTGGCACGGTGGCGGCTACGGGAGCGTGCTCGAGTTATTACACTTATTATACATTACGAGTGGCTTGATGGGATGCGCGAAGCGCAAGGTAGAATTTGGTATTGAAGAAGTTATCCGGGAAGATAAGGGTTTATGTGTTACCGACGTTTCGGTATAGGCAAGGCTTGCTATACTTCGAGACCGCCTTTGTGTATCGGAGGATTAGGAGTTACGGAATGATATTTTAGAGGGCACACTCGGCGGTTTGAGCATCTGGAACCGGCAAGGACACTGCAGACCTTGCCCATTCCGATCTGGAAGTGGGGTAGTGTTACTATGGACTTTCTCGACCGCCTTTGCCCGACACGGTTTCATCATGATGCTATCTGGGTTTTGTGGATCGGTGACAAAGTGCGTACACTTTACGCCTATTCGGTCACTGAGACCCTGCGGAGAAGCTTGCCCGGCTTTACATCGGTGAGGTTATGCGATTACATGGAGTACCGAGACTCCATTGTATCGACCGTGATCCGCGTTTCACGGCACGGTTACGGAGGGTTTTTCATGAAGCGCTGGGCACGCGACTCCATCTGAATACTGACTTATCACCCATAGACGGACGGGCGGTCGGAGCGGGTGATTCGATATTGGAGGATATGTTGCGAATCTGTACTTTGGATTTTGGAGGAGTTTGGGGACTAGTAGTTACTTTGATAGAGTTCTCATACAACAATTGCTTTGGACTACGTTTAACGTGGCACCACATGAGGTGTTGTGCAGGAGGTGTATGACACCATCTTGTTGGACAGATGCGTCGATCGGGTTAAGTTGGAACCCAAGCTTTTGAGAGTCTACGGCAAAGATCAGATTATTCTGCGCGGATTAAAACCGCGAATGATTACACCACTGTTGTTTACGAACCGTCGCCGTAGAGCTCTGGAATCGAGCTTGGTAATAGAATTTGGTGGAGGTAGCACCGTTCGGAGGAACAGTAAGATTTGATAGGCGGGGCAAGTTACCCCGAGTTATATCGGTTATCATGAGTTTCGAGTAAGTTGTTAGGTTGGCCTTACCCCCAACTATTTACATTTTATGTGGTACCTTCCAGGATAGCTTTGTTGTGGATCGGTTAGATTTAGGTTCGATCTTATGCAGGGGTTGTCTGGTAGAAATACCGGCAAGCTGTCTCGGGTGCAATAAGATGCACCCGGAGGGTGGGGCGCCGTGAGGCTCGGTATGGTAGTCTAAACTACCACTCCCGCCGCACCGATACGGTGGCCCGATTGTTCAGGTTAGAGGAATGGTTGTATATTCTGGTTGGTAGTGTCACTGTCTGGTTGGTTCGAGGCTACTCTTGGAGGACCAAGAGTTCTAAGGGGAGAATGTTACGGTCACCCCGAGCGGGTTGCGGCAAGGTGACCGGGGCTCCGGTTTTAGCTGCGGGTCACGTTTTCGGCGTTCGAGACGGCTTCCGAGCCCTATCCGAGTATCATTTTGGCGAACCCTTCGTATTTGAGGTCGTGTGGGTCCCCGGACGTTTCCGCCGAAAATATTTTTCTCGCACCGGGGTTGTCGGGTCGCCTCGGGGCGTCTGGCGGGCTCGGTAGCACTCTCGAGATCTCAGTTTGGGAAGCCGTTTGTAGTTTTGGAGTCGTGGTGACGTCCGGAGGTGTTTGTGGAGTTTAATATTTGGGGCCGGGACGTTCGGTTCGGGCGACTCCGGGAGCTCGGGGCGGGAATCCCGGGGCTCGGGATGGAAATTTTCTGACGGCTTTGGGGTAAGATGTGTTATAAATTAAGATGGAATTTATGAGTATTTTTGTAGAATTTTGGAGTAGCGGAATTTCGGTTCGAGTTGTCACGCTCATGGCGTCGGAGTTTCGGTTCGGGTTCAGCGAGCTCGGAAGGACACTCCGGAAAGGCAAATGAATTTCTGAAAAATGTTCTGTGCATGTTATAATATTCTGAAGATTGTGTCCGAGTTTCATTAATTTTGGGATTCGGTAATTATTTTTGGGCAAAAAGAATTGGAACTTTCGGAAAATTGGGAGTTAATTTGCAAAGGGGTGCAAAATTAACAAAAAAACGTATGGGCAGCAGCTGATGGTTTCGGCAGCATGTGTGTGTGTGTAAGTGATAAGGGACACTTGTCCCTTATTGATTTAAGAGGGAAAAAGAAAAGGGATATATATATATATATATATTTGGTTATTTATTAAGTGAATTATTTCATTTCTTCTTCTTTCTTCCTTCTCCTCTCTCTGCCGAAACCATGTTCAGCCATGGCTACTGTTCACCAAGCTTCTCCTTCTTCATATTTGGCAAGAAATCAACAAGGTTTTGGGTGCAAATCATTGGTAAGTTTCTCCTCTTCTTCTCTTTGTAAGGATGGAAGCATGAATTTGGATGGAAAATGGGTTAGAGAGGATTTTGTGTTTGTTCTTTGCTATGAGGTTTAGTGATCCTCTTGGTCGTCTTGCTTCCGTTTTACCATATCTTCCTCAATTTTTCTTTTCCCAGCTAAAATCGGTAGAAATGGTAGATGGGTTAGGTCATCTCGTCTTGCTTGAGTCCGTCTCGGGTCGCCGGAGTTGTGCATTCCGCTCCCTGATGTGTAAATTCGAGCTCTGCTTCTGGTGCAGCACGAAATATGTGCGCAGCGCACAGGCTTGCGCACAGGTTGTGCACAGCCTTGTGCGCAGCGCTGCACCTTGTGCGCAGCCTTGTGCACAGCCTTGTGCGCAGCGCCTTGTGCACCTTGTGCAGCTGTGCACAGGTTGTGCAGCAGCTTGTGCGCGCACGCTTGCGCACGCGCAGTTGTGCAGGCTTGTGCACGCAGCAGCAGAGCTTGCGCACACAGTTTGTGCACATGCCAAAACTTACCCAAGAAGAACTTAGATATGAAGAGAAGTAAGTTTCGATGAAGGGAAGACTAATTTTGGTTGAAATATCATTTTCGGGTTAGAAATGAGAAAGTTAGATTTATACGAGTTTACCGGGAAAAGTGTCCGGAATGCGGGTTTAAGGGTTGGAATACGTTTGTGGGGGTTGGAATAACAAGGTTCGAGGCTCGGTTTGTAAAACCGAGCTTTACGTGGAATTTTCCGGAAAGTGCGGGTTTGTACGAAATTTCTTTACGGAGTTATTAGGATGTGTTCGACTCAACTATGGTTACCCGGCTTGATTACTGCGTTGGTGGAGTAGCGTGGGACCATTGGAGCCAAGTTGTGCATTACGGGTCGGAAGGCTGGGGTTTTCAGTGTTGGGCTGCGGGCGGCGTATCCGAGGTAAGGGCTTAATTTGGTAAAATGTACGTTTGTTCTGTTTCAAGGTCGGATGACCTTAGAGGCCGGGTTCCTATTCATTACGTATATGGTTATCGAGTAATGTTACTTACATTTATGTTTATGCATTCTTGTTATTATTATATGTTACATTACGTGTCCGCCTTTGAAGGGTGCCGACATTCTGCGTATCCGCACCGAGTGCCGATACTTACATTACGTGTCCGCCGAAGGGGTGCCGACATTCTGCGTATCCGCATCGAGTGCCGATACATACATTACGTGACCTACGACGGTTTGGGGCTCGCGACCCCGGCCGGTACCGTGCTTACATTGCATTACGATCTGTATATTCGACCTCTGTTGAGGGCTGTCGTTCTGGTCGTTACGGCGGTTGGACCGCATATGTTAGTTTCGATTTTCGTTATACTTTATGTTTATATGTACATGCATATGTTGTGATGTTACATTTTGCGAGTTGATTGTTGCCACAGTGGGCAAACCGCACTTTACCTTAAGCCCTTCCGGGTCCTTTCGAGGACTCACCCTTTTATTTGTTTACCATCTTTCAGCGATCGACAAGCAACCAGCGGAATGGAGATCCGCGGTGCTTTCTGACATTTTGGGTTCTGTAGCAGCAGCAGTACCACGTGCGGGAATTCTTGAGCGAGAGGCTTCTAATTCCGCACTTAGGTATATATTTATAGGATTTTGTTTAATGGCTCTGTAGTTGTAGCTGCATGCATGTAGGTCGATCATGAATTTGTATATGCCATATGATCGGAAATATATTCTGCCTTTGATGTTTTACGAGTCGAGGCGGAGCCCGACTTGCCTATATCGGATTTGTTATGATATGAATTCGGTGTTTACGTGGTTGTTGCGATGTTTGATGTTTGATACCATGAACGCATGTTTGGTAGAAGTTGGAGTTACTAGTATGCTTGCCTTGAGCAGTATCTGGGTTGCTAGTTGCCACTTGGCTACTTGTTATTTGAGCTCGATGCTCCGCTGCCGCGTTTCCGCCGTAATTCCTGTTTCCGACGTCGCGGCCGGCTCCGCCTCCGCAACCGGGCGGGGTGGCTGTGACGGCCAAGATGGTGGGCACTGGTTCCACTTTTATCCATTTAGTGAAGTAGTCGATGGCTACAATGCACTGGGTCTTACCCGAGGAGGCTGGCATGAGACCTATCAAGTCCATACCCCAGAGCTCGAAGGGCACTGGGTATGTCAGCGAATGCGACTTTGTAGAAGGTAGGCGTTGGATCCTGGAGTTGATCTGGAAACGGTGGCACTTCTTGACTAGCTCGAAGGCAATTCTCTTCAACGTTGGCCAGCAGTAGCCAAGGCGAAAGACTTTGTGTGCGAGAGAGTCTGATCCAATGTGGGCTCCGCACTCCTACTGGTGCACCTCTTCCAGGACAAAAAGACCATGGTCTTAGCGAAGGCAACGTTGAACGGGGACTGAGAACCCTCGCCGCTACAGGGTGTCGTCCAACAAAAGGAAACGTATTGCGCTGTTGCGGACCTGCTTACGTTCATGGGCGGTGCCCTTGAAGGTACAGTTGAGGAACTCCATGATGGGTGACCGTCAGTCTTCAATTACTATTGGATCCAGCAGAAGGCCTACATGCGCATCGAGATAGTGGATTTAGGGAGTGGCGAGAGTCTGGCAAGTGGCATCGCTCTTTTTCTTAGAGCGGTCGTTTGCTCTGGCTTTTTCAACTCAAGGGATGTGGATCATAATAAGCCCCTCGAACTCGCCTTTGAATGTATTAACCATGGCCAGGTACTTGGTGAGGATGTGGTCTCTGCATTCAGAGGAGCCCAAGACTTGGTTGACTACCAGCTCGGAGACTCTATGGACTGTGAGGCGTTTGACTCCTGCCCGTCGTGCGAGTTTGAGTCTTGAGATCAGGGCTTCATACTCGGCGTCATTGTTGGTGACTGGAAACTGGAAAGTGACCCGCACTTCAGTCTTCATGCCAATGGGCCACGAGGGTAGACTCCACCACCGTGATGGTCAGGTCCAGAGGCTTCATCGACAAACATGTTCCCGGTAGGTGATGTAGGCACCGGTGGAGGGGCAACCATGGACACTCCGCGTGGGTCTGAGGTTGTGAGCTCTGCAATGAAGTCTGTAAGTGCCTATGCCGTGATGGCCCTGCGAGGTTCTTATTGAATGTCGAACTCTCCCATCTCGATGCAGCATTTGATGAACCGGCTAAAATGTTCCGACCATTGTAGGATGTCCTTGATGGATAGATCCATCCTGTTGATGATAGTGTGCGCTTGGAAGTAAGGTTTAAGCTTACGGGCGGTGAGGACCGCCTTTTGCAGAGAGGGTATCACGACTCCGCCCCATGTAGCGTGTGGCTGGTGTAGTACATAGGCCAATGTTTGTCGTCGATTTCCTTATTGATGACCAAGGCGATGCTATTGTCAGCCTTGGAGAGGTAGAGAGCGAGGACGTCGCCAGGCCGAGGGCACTTCAGAGTAGGGAACTCCTGCAAGTGGGCTTTGATAGCTTCGAAGGCTTCCACGGAATCTGGTGTCCACTTGCAGGCCTTCTTCAATCCAATCTGGGCGAAGAAGGGGTTGCACTTGTCCCCCAACTTGGAGATAAAACAACCCAAGGCCACTAGGTGTCCTGTGAGCTACTGGACATCCTTTAGGCCTATGGGTATCTTGAGGTTCGCAATGGCAGCAATTTTCTTGGGGTTGACCTCGATGCCCCTCGCAGAGATGTGGTAGCCAAGGAATTTGTCTTCGCCAACACCGAAAGTGCACTTAGCAGGATTCAAGCGCATGTTGTATTGGCCGAGGTTATCGAAGGTCTCTTCCAGGTCATCTAGGTGTTGGGCGATGATCATGCTCTTGATGACGATGTCATCAACATAATCTTCGAGGTTTCACCCAATCTGGCGGGCGAAGACCCTGTTTATGTGTTGCTGATAGGTGGCCCCTACATTCTTGAGGCGAAAGGGCATGCGCACGTAGTAGTAGACGGCATAGCCGGTGGTGAAGGCCATTTTCATGAAATTTGTGAGATCCATGTAGATATGATGATAACCACTGTAAGCGTCCATGAAGAAGAGGATGCGATACTTGATAGTAGAGTCCACTAGTTTGTCAATTAGTGGGAGAGGATAGAGATCTTTTGGGCACAAAAAGTCGAGAAAGACTATGTTAGCGAGTCACTCAGCATAGTGAATTTTCGTTTCCAACAACTTCCGGACCTCTTTCCTTACAAATTCTCTACGTTCAGGATCTATGGTCCTGGTTTTCTGTCTAACTGGCGCGAAGCTAGGGAGTACATTGAGCTTATGAGAAATAACGGAAGGAGCTACACCAGGGAGGACTTCCGGTCCCCAAATGAAGACATCCACATTGGTGGTGAGCAGGTGGATGAGGGCATCCCTATCACCCTTGGCGAGGTCCGTACCAACTCTGAACTTCTTGCCTGGCATGACTTCAACCTCCTCGAAGGTCCGGGTGTCTGCATTCTTGTTGACATAGTCCTTAAGCTCCGCGGGGCCCTTGCACTTAGGCTCCATGCAGTGGGGAAGTTGTGGCCGACCGATTAGGCTTGCTACGTAGTTGTCTCTGACGCTGTTCTGGTCGATGTAAATGAAAGCATTGCCAGAGGAAATCGCAAAAGTGAGGGTCAAGGTTCGCACATCGCAGCAGATGTGGACCTGAGTAGGCCACCCAAGTATGGCCTTGTAGGGTGATGGTACGCTAAGGATGATGAAATGCAGGCGACAGCTTTGCGAACCATGGTACCTGTGAGGAGAAGAGAGAGAGTGATCATACTAGAGTAGGGATCTCCTCGCGGCCGATCCCTTAGTTACCGCCCTTCACCGGTTGTATCCGGGAGAGTGGGACCTTCACCTCGATCAGGGTGTTCTTGAAGACGACATTGGCGTTAGCCCCCGTGTCTATGTAGACCCTTGCGACATCCCACCCTGTTATGTGTGTACTCTCACATTAGGTGATCATGTTTATATGGCCCAAAGGGGGTGCAATGCCATCTCGCTTGGGGGCCTGATAGGGCCACCGATCGTCCCTGTCATCGTCGCGACGATCCCCATCGTCGTGCCTACGACCCTTGACAGCTTCTCATTGGGGGTAGCGCTCATGAGCCAAGAACTTGGCGAGCTTTCCCGTTGCAGCCATGTCTGAGAGGAGGCGTCATAGCTTGAGACAATCCTTTGTGTCGTGACCCTTGTCACAATGGTAGTTACAAAAGCGTTTGGAGTCCCTGGAAACACTTTTAGCCATCGAGCGAGGCCAGAGAGGGACGTCGCGACGCTGCTCCAAGATGTGGAGGATGTTGGTGCGAGTGTCCAAGAGGGGAGGAATTGTGGGATAAGACTTCCCTCCAGATCCGTGAGAGGTGGGACCAAGATGTTTAGAAGAGCACTCGCGTGAGTCCAGTCCACGAGACCCCTGGCTCTTGGGGTCAGGAAGAGTCCCTCGCTGCTGGGGCCACGACATCTCCTCCGTGTGCATGAACCTAGTTGCTCGGATGAGAAACTGCTTCATGGTGGCAGGAGGGTTGGTGTTGTCCTCAACGAAGAAGCGGGAGTCCCATTGGAGGCCCTGTATGGCCGCCAGGAGTTTGGTCATCTCACTGAGGTTGGGAATGAGGATTCCCTCCGATTTAAAGAGTTGCACAAGGTTACAAAAGAGCCCATCCTTGCATTAGCGGACCTTTAGCAAGTGTCCCACCATCTTGGGGCTGGTTTGGAGCCCACATAGTTGGTGGAGAAATCCATCGAGAGATCTTCGAATGAGTCAAATTGCTTCCTCCGCAGTTTGCTGAACCAGATAGCAGCGGCGCCCGTCAGAGTGGAGTTGAAGGTACGGCACACGGTGCTGTCGTCTGCCCTGGCAAGAACCATGACAAAGATATAGTGTTGGAAGTGGACATCGGGATCAGTGGTCCCATTGTAGGAGTCCAGCTTGGGCTAGCGGAAGTGCTCATGGAGTGGGGCAGCTAGGACCCTTGCAGTGAAGGGCTGGTTCCACAGACGGTCAATGTTGTGACACTGGGTGTTGGATCTGCTCGCCTGGATCTCGTTGTCGCTCTTCTCCATTTGGTCAACCCTTCTTGCCAGGTCATCAAGAACATGGGCGTAGGTGATGTCTGTGGACTACACCATTTGAGGGATAGGGCGTGAGTCTACCATTTGCGGCTGAGGAGCAGGGGTGATAGCCGTTCGTGGCTAGGTAGGAATGGAGACGGTGTTGATCACCTGGAGGACCCGCCTCGGTTGGTCAATGAGGGAGTCCCTGATGTTCTGAGCCACCGCGTTAGTGATGGCCGTGAGGAGGGCAGGATCCAAGGACTGGATGGTATTGGGGGTGCCCGCTCGTTGTTCAACTATAGGGTTGGGAGCATGGGGCTCGTTGACAGGAATAGGATTCTGAGGGTTCGTGTCGCTGGTGGATTGGACGGACACCTCGTTCGCAGTGAGGCAGTTGTGGTTGTCGCCGCTGGTTTGGCTCTGGTCGTCACGGTGATTGTCGTTCCTTGTTATGGCCATGAGTGCAGTCGAAGAGGAAATCGTGGGAGGTGGTTAGTGTGCACTATATCTACACACCCCCACTCATCTTTCTGCTCATTTGTGCTTCGTTTTCATCTCTGCAGATCATTCTCTCAGCAGCAGATCGTCAACCTCACTGGATCATTGTCTCTAGCATCTGAGAACTCGGCCATTTAGGAACGAGATTATCACCTCCCTTTGTTCCGAAAAAGAACCAATGCCATAAAATTGACATGTACATGTATATGAACATACACCTACTATACTTCCCCCCTTTTTCATGAAAATGAGAAGAGCTAGGCATATTTTCTGGTCAAATTTCTAGTTACTATACTTTGTGTGTAGCTTAAAATAATTCTCAAATAGAAAAGAAACTAGGCTGGTAATACCGAAATTTGTATGTTGCTTGTGCTTTAACCACCACCATTCATCTTTGAGGGCGAGGAGCGAGTGTGATGATTCCCTGGAGATTTGGGTCAAGCATGCCGCATACGTGATAATTCCCCGCAGATCTAGATCGATCCTATATACTGCAAGCGGGTAGGGTTGATGGACAAGCTAGCTCAACACACGTACAGCTTATCGATGGCGGTGGAGCTATGTCGGCTGGAGATCAGGATCAACTACGTGTCGTCATTTGCAATCTCGATGGCATTCACGATGGAGGAGATACAGTTGATCTATCTGATACTAGAGGGAGCGGAGATAGAGGCGGTGAACATTGGCAATGCTCAACCACAGCACGACGCGAATCACTCCAATCCAAACAGCCGCTCGCTGGAGGAGAGCTAGGAAGTTATCGATGACTAGGCTGAGGACTCAAGGGTCGGCATCAAGTGCTCAAACTTGATCCTTCATGCTTTTCGTGATTTTCAGTTTCACCTTTAAATTTTAAACCCTTACAAACATGACACTAAACTGCAACGTTAAAGTGACATTATCCTAGTTACCCAGTGGAGGGTCTAAATGCTTGAACTTACATAGTAGTTCCAATACTTAGTCATAACGAGTTATAATTCATGTACCAAAGTGCTCGAGTAACCAAAATTCAGGGTAGTAAATGGTAAATACGCCACTATAACAGTTCATTGGGGTTGCAAGCTCCGGGACTGGCCTTTCCGATGGGAAGCGTTGTGTGCGTGGTTGCTCAAGACTACTCGAGGCAAAGGTATTAAAGCTAAGGTAAGGAGGAGTTTATTTGCAACTTCAGTTTACTTCTTTTGGTTGGAACGCAATGTTAGAGCTCATGGTTAGAGCAATTTCTATTTTCAAGTACCCCTCTGTTCTGAAGTACTTGAAGTACACCATTGTACTTTGTGAAGTTGGACATTTTAGCACCTAACATTTTTTTTCTGTCAGTTTTGTTGTGTATTTCTCCTATGTTGAGGCTAAAAAATGGGTGTATACATGCAAAGGAGCAATGTTTCCCATTGTTATAGCCTATTAAAGAATCTGTGTAGTAAGAAATCATGGTTGATGGTTTTTTTTTTATTTTCGTGGAAGCGTAAGACGTAATTTTAATGTTGTTGCAGGCTTGACGAAACCCCGTTTGTTAAATGGCCAAAGCCGTTTGCATAGTGTTGTAACCCTGTTCATTTAATCAGAGAAATATTGGTCAGCGGCGCTAACGAGGCACCTAAAGTTAGTCATTCTAGAACCAGCCAAATATTCCTCAGCGTCCTTGACGAGGCACCTAAAGTTAGTCATTCTGGAACATTCTAGATGAAAGTGTAGTATAAGAGTTACCTAATAGCGTTGGAGTCGTTAAAATTAGCGTTGGAGTTTTGTGAAATAACGTTTACTGAACGCGATTGTGTAATTTTAGAACTTTTTGTATTTTTTATTTGATATTTAAGTATAATGTATGTTTTAGATGTTAGTATTGAACAGAATATAGTGTATTTAAGTGTTTTGTATGGGAAATGATTTTTATGATTCCTCTTAGGTTAACTCTTGTTGAAGTATGTGTTTGAGACAATACCTAAAGTCATCACCCTTAATCTAGATTCCGTGGTTGTTTTATTTAAAATGTTTAGTTATTCTTAAATAGTAGTTTTGTCTATTCTATAAGCCCGGGTGTTGTTTTTATTGATTAAAAACAGTAATTAATCTCATTATAAAGTTTGCATCATTTTAGGGTAGATAGTGACGCTATTAATGATTGCAATAACGTCGTTTATTAGAAATGTAACGCTGTTTAATGGGCTTTAGTGAGTCATAGGGTAATTCCAGGTGCATGGAGCGGCTTCAGTGGGCACTTTTAGGGTGCCTTTTGTGCAACATTAGTTTCCCGAGAAAACGCGCGCCGCTAAAAGAGTTCAGACTCCACTGTTGATCAACAAACCTCATTAATGCTACTTACTACCAGACGCACGGTTTGAGATGGATTTACCCTGGGTTGTGGTTGTCTGTCTGTAATGAAATGTAAGTATGGCGCAGTGGAAGAACTGGTAACATTCCTCTGTTTCATTCCGCCGTTCGTCCCCTTTGGTGGTGGTTGTTGATGCTGTGTAGGAGGTGCGTATTTATGGTTCATTGATTTATTTATGCATACGTGAAGAAAAACTTGGACTACAACGTGGTTGTCGACGCACGTAATACATTTGACGTATTTGGTTGACAGATGGATGAAAACAGAGGCTCTCTTCGCGATTTCATGGCGTCATCGTGGGTGTGATAACAATTTTGATTGTGGTGCAAAGATTAGGCCTGGTTGCTTGCCCATGTTGATCTACAATGTCAATCATGTTAAAGTTAGAAGATCAATTTGATAGTAGTAAATAATGGTTTCAAAGTGTTTCTGGAGCTTGAGAGCTTGGTTTTCATTTACTTCGGTATTATGATGTTCGTGGAGGATAGGACCTCTGTCAAGCTGATAGGAAATCTTTGGCAACTCAATGGATGATGCTTTTGCCGACTAGAGCAAAAGCCTTATTGCTTTCTGGCATCAATTGCTAAATATATTAGTCTGAAAAGAAAGAAACACTAAGTACCTATGGGATCTTGATGTATGTGGAACAGAGGCCCTGCATACCTGAGTATGATGGGTTGGAAGCCCTCAATATGAGATCATGAGATCCTCACTTCAGTTCAGTATACATATATCACCTTGTTTACCTTTTGTTCTGTAAAAGAGTATTGTATTTATGGTCATCTTGGACCATGTATCAGTCTTGGTTCTAACATGGAAACAAGTCCTTAAGTTGATTAAAGTAAAAGAGAATGTGTTTCGATCCAAATAAGGACAGAATTCTTCTATTGAAGAATACAAAAGCACATGACTGGGATGAATATTTTTTTACCTCAAATATTTGTACAAGTTCATTGCAGTAGAACTCTTTGAAACTCTCTCATTTTTTCATTTGCACATAGCACGCAACCTCTTCACGTTTTATTCTGTTATACTCTTTAGCTAAAGCTTATCAACAGGAGAATGAGCTAAGGTCATACTCTCCGGAAACTTTGCAGATATCCAAGAATGTCAGACGATTTATTGCCTAAAGTAATTGGAACTTTACTAATGAGGATCAGAAAGGGTTTTTCATTCAGAAGTGACCAAACTGGTTTACTGGTGAGTTTTGTTGCCGATGCATGTAAATTTAGTGTTTTTTTAAGGGACATTTAGAGGACTATCAGCAAGTATTTGTATTTTTTTCAGGCAGCTGCTTTCAGTTCCTTAACTGCAGCTCTATCTGTTTCACCTTCGAATCATATCAAAGAAATTCTTTTGGCGGAAGTATCAACAGGTTCATGTACTCTATTGAAAGAGCTTGATAGGCCTACAAGAGGGAAGGCTAACAGACAGCAAGTGACATCCATGGACTTTTCAGGAACTACCCCTGCTGTAGAGTGTGGTCCGGCTGCTGATGGTGTGCAAGACTTGACTCCAGAATTTAGTACCGAGGTCGAAGGTACGCCGAGGAAGAAAGGAAGAAAAAGAGTCTACAGACCAAAGGTGGTGAAAGATCGTGTGTAGTATGGTATTAACAGTAGGACTGACAGCTTAGTAGGTGGAGTTGGTGGGGAAAACTGGCTCTGGACAAGCATTTTCGTGTAACAGGGTTGAAAGTTCATGTGAATATTCTGGATGTTATGTTGACATAATAGGGTTTAAGGTACATGGAATTAGCGTTAGGCGTGAAATATAGCGTTCTGCCTTGGTCTAAAGGGCTACGTTAAATTTAAAGAAGAGTCGTTTGTTGTAGTCAGCGAGGGAATCGAGATCCCAAATATTTTACATCGTATACTTTAGAGGTCCTTAAGTGATACCACGACGTTCGTTATGGTCCTAATGTGACACATTGAACTGTGGAGGCACCTAAACGCGTTGCCACGAACCCTTAAGTAGGGACCGAAAGGCTACGGTGACGATTCAAGGAACTGTGATCCTTTTTGGATCCCTAAAGTGTGTCGGGTAAAATAACCGAATAGGCCATCAATGAGTCATTTGACTCTCATCAGAAGTCAACTAGCCCAGGGGACCTCAAGAGGTCTCCACAAATGAGCCATGTGTCATATGAGGGGTCTAAGGCGCCCCAATGAGACAGTTATGGATCCTAAACGTTGACAGTGTACATCTTTAGGCACCTAAGGATCGGCCACTGACATTCCGTCACACTTAACGCTGGTAACCGTAAAAAACAGTTCGTCCTCCTCCTCAGCCCTGAAGTACGAGTTCCAGCACTTGCGAAGGCCATGCATGCGATCTTCTAGAGAACATGAGCGTAGATCGGTGGCCGACGACGGAAGACAACGACATCGGACTCCCGACTCCGACCGTCGACTTCGAGGGACCCAGGTTTGTTGCCCAGTTCTTCTCAACAGTTTGGCTCGTGCGAAGGCCATGGATGCGATCTTCTGGAGAACACGAGCGTAGATCGGTGGCCGACGACGGTAGACAACGGCATCGGACTCCCGACTCCGCCCAGTTCTTCTCAACAGTTTGGCTCGCACTGAGGTTGCGATTTCTTGTTTCCTCTTTCTTGGTTACGTACCTGGGCTCCTGGTCCGATCGTGGAGAAGAGCGTGGTAACGGCAACCGTGAAGTAACGGTCGCCTCCAAAACGACGTCGTTTTGGTATTTCAGGTGAGAAAAAAAAATTGGTACTTCAAGTACTTCAAACTTCAGGTACTTGAAAATAGAAAAGCCTCATGGTTAGGGCAGGAGTGATTGGCAGAGTATCGTCCAACACATTCTTGATACTGTGCAGGTTAGGAACAAGAGTGTCATTGAACACATAAGTGCTTAGGTTGTTTGGCTCCATTTTGTTGTACAACATGGGCTTAGTTACTTTTATGTAGGTTTTTTCAGGGGTGGGTGTGCTGTTTACTTGTAGTCCCCCGTCCCTAAAGATTTGTAAGTGCGCTGAGTGTTTCATATATGAAATTACAAGAGACGAATCCCCTCCTTTCCAAAAAAAAGGTTCATTGGGGTTTCGGAAAACTTTAACCATATCCGAAAACCTATATTCATGACTTACCCTATCACCGTTAATCATACTCCCTCCGTCCCTTCATTATTGCAACACCTTTTTTTAGACATTCCTAAATGTTTACAAGGTTCCTTATTTTGTAAACTTTTTTCTAATGAACTTACTACTTTATCCTTCCCACTATCTTTCTTTTATTTTTTTATTCTTTGATTTCACATCACTAACTTCAATCAATCCACCCACTTAAATTTTATCTTAATTATTTTATTATTTGATTTGAGACACTAACCTCACTCATTTCACCCATAAAATCATCTTTTTCTTAAAGGTAATTTGGTCAAACTTCCACAATTTTCTACTTATCTTAATCCTTATGCCAAAATAAAACGTTACAACAAATACAGAATTAAAAGGAAATAGATGACCATCGTGTTGCAAAATAATTTGTTTTAAAAGAAATTATCATTTTCCAATTTTATTCATTTTTTTACACTTTAACCATTATTATAGGTAAAAAGACCGTTTTGCCACTTCTCGATGGACTTTTTTTACCACACTTTCAAAATCTGGACATTTTTTGCCATTAGTTTATGTTTTATGAACTCATTCTACCACTTAACTTGTTTTTTGGACCCTGTTGACACCCGATTTTGTCAGGAGTAGTGATTTAGGTTTTTGTTTTTGTTTTTCGGTAGTTTTCCGTATTTTTATTTTATGTGATTTTTGTCGACATTTTATGTACTTTTCGTCATTTTCGTTATTTTATGTAACTTTTGCCACTTTTGTTATTTTACGTAGTTTTTATCGTTTTTCACGTGTTAGTGTCATTTTCATTATTTTATGAACTTTTGTCGTATGTTTTTATTATTTTATGTACTTTTTTTATTTTCGTTACTTTTTTTATCATTATTTCATGTGTTTTAGCATTTTATTATTGTATGTGTTTTTTTTCTTTCCTTTTTTCATTATTTTTATAAACCATTGTCACTTTTATTATGATTTCATGTATTTTTGTAGTTATCTAATTTTGTGTAAGATAGAATTAAAATGTGTTTTATTCTATTTTATTTTATTAATTAATTAATTAAAAAACATGAAAAAGAAAAAAGAAGAAGACTTACAAGAATGCACGCGTGGTCTTCCTCCTCCTCCGCATCCGCCGGCCACCATCATCATCCTCTGCCTCCTCCTCACCTGTCCATCAAGTTTTAAGTTCAAATCTTTCATCATTGAGCCAAGCACCTGTCAATCAAGAATTTGGCTATAAATTGAGCCATTTTCGTGAAGAAACAGGGAGGAACCGGAAAGAAACGAGCTCCGCCGGCCAATTCGTCCTCCACCTCCACTTCGCGTTCCGGCCACCCTCGTCGCCAAAAACCATCCCCATCCTCACCGTCAAGCCTCCAGCAACACACCGGTGCCCCTAGCTTCGCCTGAAACCGCCGGAAAACGGAGAAATCGCCGCCGAAACCGCCGGAGCTCCTCCCCCATCCCTTCCGATTTGCTGTGTTTCATCACTCCTATCTATCACCATTACCTCCGCCACTACGAGACGAAGCCAACCCACCCTTTCACGCCGCCGGAGATGGCCTGAACACGGAGAAAACGGCCACAATCCGATCCGACGTCGACGCCCGTTTTCTCTCCAACCGAGCTCCACTCACCGCGCCACCGCCTCCACCACCCTCTCCGGCTTCCGCCGGGACAACTGCCTCTGCTCCGCCGTCGAAAAGCCGACTTCTGTGCCGGCCGCCGTCCACTCCGCCGCCGGGTCGCGCTACGCGAAGAAGAAAGAAGCTGCTGCAGCAAGTATAAACTTTTGGGTAAATCACAACTTCAGTCCCTGCCCCTTTATTTTCATCCTTTCTCTACTTAAACCCCTTTGTTTGTCCACAGTTTCATTCAAGCCACTCTTTCAACTTTAAAACTCTACACTTTGGGCACTATGCCTAAACCTTTTGTGTTAGTTAATATTTTTCTTATTATGTTAATCTAAATTGTTTTAATTTTACTTTCACGATATTTTGAATTTTTATTAGCTATGTAAATTACTAAAAATCCTTTTCTTTTCTTTTATTTTTAGTGTGGTTATTTTTTTTTCTTTTCTTCTTTTCTTTATGTCTTAAAAATCAAGCGAATTTATGAAAAACACCCGTGGTACCAATTTTGGGCGTACGAAAATTAACCATTTTTGTACGTAACTGACAAACGAGCTTAGATCTCTCGTAGACCATTTTTCAGGTTTCCAATCGACCTAGGAAAAAGATTGGTGGCGACTCCTATAAAAAATCACGTCGCTACAGATGGCGACTCCACTGGGGAACTGTCCGGCCACAAAAGGGGTTTGTTTTTTTTTATTTATTTGCTTGATTTTACCTTTTTTTATTGTGTTTCCATTGTACATATTTTAATTCACATTCTCACACATACACACACAAAGCATGCATTTCGAGCTCCCTACCCGAGCTCTTCGTAACCCATTTTTGCAGATACCCGGGAAAGGCTAGTTGTGTGTGACAATAGTCACCGCACTTTCTCTAGACCGTAGTAGTTAGTAGCGTTGTTCGGGTGTGGCGTTAGTCACCCAATGGAACCGCGAAAGCTGCGACTCGAATTAATCCTTCCTTACATAACCCTCGTGGGTAAGGAATTGGGCCTTTTCTAGTTCGATAGAACTTAGTAAAAGGGATTCGGGAACCTACCATTGGCCTCATTCTTTCAAAAGCCACATTTGCATATAATGACCATAGATCATTCCTCTAAGCTTAACCATGACAAGACACATTATGATACTAATTTGTGTATGTGGATTTTTTTTACTTGATGTTGTAATGCAACTAACAGGTGTTCTTTTATTTGTCTCTCTCGCATTTGCGTAAAACAAACATCATCCTCATGTAAATATTCTTGTTCTTATAATACTCAGCTTTTTAAGTACATAATTAATGTTTCCTTTCTCTTTATACTTGTACATTTTTGTATATACCATTTGTACAAATTGTTGCTCTTTTTCTTTTTGATAACATTCACATACATCATTTTTTTCAATTATCAATGACACAATTACTCATCGATCATGCATTTGGTCATTTCTTTTTCCACACATGTCACTGTACATTTTTCATCCATACACAAATAAAAACATCTTGTAAAAAGAGAAGTGGACATCAAGGAGTTTGAGGACAATTTTATGATGTGATGAAAAACTGATGACCCCCATTTGTGACATGGAAAAATAATTTCTCACAAGTCGTCTTTAAGCTCTGTCTAATACATTGATCAATACAAATTGATGAATAATTGGAGAAATCTTTGAATTTTTACTCGAATCTTTGAGAGCTTGCCAAAATAAATTGAAAGTTAAAGTTACCTAGATTTAGTCCAAAATCTAGAGTACAGTCTTTGTTGCAATGGACCTCTGTTATTCTTTATCTTGAAATAAGAAGGGGTAAATGTGCACTTTGGCATCCTTAAGAAAAATACCACACCACAGTTCAAGCATTCTCTCCTTTATTTCAAGAATCATTCACCAAGCCACAACATAAACAATGTCACTGATGAGCTAAAAGGAGGACTCAATAGTGGTTATCTCAAAGCATTGCTAAATCTTATGGGAACAATTTCGATGAGGCCCTTCAAATTCTGTCACGGGATTCTTATTCGAAGAAAGTTTGTCTCGATCTACTTCAGCAAGATTCTTTTAGAGCATCAGAAGGATCATTCATCTAAAAAAGGAAAATTCTCCCCAAAGAAAAGAGACACCATCCATAAAAAAGATGGGAGGCGTGAGAACGAAAGAACATTTCAGATCATCGCTACATTACCAAGGTCGAGATCAAGTCAAGTTCCATACAATTCTTCAAGTCCCGAGGTCGGATCAAAGGTCACGATGCCTTCAACACATCAATACCCATGGCTCACAAAAATGGAGAAAATAGAAAAAGTGGTCAATGTAAATTCTATTCCATTGTCTTTAGCTAGAAATGGCTGAAGTTACGAGTAGTGCTAGTAGCCATTTGTCTTAGCATTTTAGTCAGAAGTAATCGGGCGTAGGTAGCAACCACTATTTACGCTCGCATGAAAATGACTAAAAAACGCAAGTCAAACAAGGTCTGACCCAAAAAAAAAGAGAAGAGAGAAGAAAAAGAAAAAAAAGAGTCATGGAGTCTAAACTGAAAACCTGCAAAGGCGGTTTAGAGAGAAGGCACAATTTGAAGCAGTTTTCACTAGCTCAACGACCTGGGGGCAACTCACATCTCAAGCACTATCAACCACACTTTTCAAGTATCCGAGTAGCAGTGTAACACATCATGACAGTTGGGGGGCAACAAAGAAATCTCAAGCAATATCAACTACTTTTCAAGTTTTCGAGGAGCAATTCCACACATCATGAGAGTTGGGGGCAAGAAAGAAATCTTAAGCAACATCAACCAATTCTCAAGTTTCTCAAGAGCAGTTAAGCACATCATGACAGTTAGGGGGCAACATTTTGAAGTCGTTCTCATCAGATAAGACGATGAGTTTGAGATTGGCACTATCAGGTCTTGCAAAGAAGTTAAGTGGCTAATCGGTGACATTACCGTGCCTTTCGCTGAACTACTCTACTTTTCATCAGCCCATATCAATGGATGCCATTTACCTTAAAGAACCATTCAGATGATATCCATTCTTCACCTTAACCTCCACATAAGACAATCCTTCATACTAGGAAGCCTTTTGTCCACTCTCGCACATTCTACTTCTTCAAGTTGAAAAGGGGAAGAATAATGATTTTTTTAACACAAAGATCATCATATATCTTGTCAAGCTCTACAAATTGATAAGAGTTTTCTTTTAAGGACCAACCATTAAACATTAATGAGTATCGATCTTACGGCAGACATGGTTTAAAGACTCTTGTTGAGAATATGCATTTTTATGATCACATTTGGGGGGCAAATGAATTATTCACTCATATAATTGTTTTCGAGGCCAAAAGAATCAAGGAAGAAGAAGAAAAAATTTTGAAGGCAAGGTACGAACACCCCAAACAAGATAAAAGGCATCCATGGGGTAAGCTTAAGAAAAGGTTATCATGTACCATTTGAAGAGCATTCTGGATTTTATGAAGGTTTCATAAATCACTTCAAGCATCAGGAATTTTAAAAGTCATGCATCATGGTCATCATGTGTCATACATAATATCATCATCCATTCTCAAAGACAGGTTTTCAAGAAAC
Source organism: Stellera chamaejasme (assembly GCA_024586325.1). NCBI lineage: Eukaryota > Viridiplantae > Streptophyta > Magnoliopsida > Malvales > Thymelaeaceae > Stellera > Stellera chamaejasme. Next base: position 15,803,464 of record CM044987.1, on the reverse strand, counting down.
TCGTTGACTCAGGTTTTGATATCAAGATGAGAGGATTCTGATGAGAAGCTCTCTAAGATGACAACGATTCATGTTCACTTCAGCTTGAAAGCTTCCACAGGTTTCACTTAAGCTTTTCACATTACCATGATACGGTAACACATTATCTTTCACTTGCTTCATCTTGTACATACGGGGTACATTGCAAATTATACATAGTCAAAGACTACGACTTTCCAAATTCGTTCATTTTGTGCGATTTCACATTTTTTATGAAGTTTAGTCATTTTGTCAAAACTTCATATCAATCTCATTCACTCACATTTTTCATTAAAGGCAAGGAAGGTTCCTTAGCCTTAACCCATGAGAGAAAGGTTTCTCTCCCTGAATGGTAAGAAAGTTCTTCCATTCTCTTCATTCCAAGTCAGCGGAGCATCACTCAAAGAGGACATCAGTTCTGTAACCTCCCTTCGAGCTCATTTCACTCAAAAGGCTGGTCTCAACAGAATCTCTGATTACCAAGCATTCATCTTTGACCATTTTCAGCTCTTGCCCGAGCATTAACAACTCACTTGGAGTCATTTGTTTCCCTCCACACTGGCAAAACCCTCATCCAAAACACTCACTCCCAAGTTGCCGGGGACATCTTTTCTAGAGCCTAGAGATCCCTTCCCGCCATTCGACAACATTTTCTTGTCATCTTCACCGTGTTCCGGTGAAACCAGCGCCGCATGCGTCAAGTCTCTTGCGAGGAAGAAGAAAGCTCTTCTCTTCATCTAGTGTTTCAAAACTTCATTCGTTTTGTGAGATGCCTCGACTTAGAAGTGTAGTCATTTCGTCACACTTCTCACTGAATCACTCAGCTTTTCACCAAAGGCATGGAAAGTTCCATCGCCAAAGTCCAGAGAGAAAGGTTTCTCTCCCCATATGGTAAGAAAGCTCTTACCATTCTTCTCATTTCATGGTCTTGACCAATGATCTCTTTCCATCAACCGTGAGGAAAGTTCCTCAATCCTGAACGTGAAAGAAATGTCTCTCTCACCGAATGGTAAGAATGTTCTTACCATTCACTTCATCCCGATGCTTCAATCAAGTCTTTCGACAAAGAGGCAAGGAAGGTTCCTTCGCTTCAGAAGGGAATGAAAGGTTTCTTCCCTTCACAAACAACAAAGTCTTGTTGTTCAATTTTTATCAACCAGTCATCTATCTTTGCCGAGCATTGGGAATATTCTCAATCTCGAACTATTGAAGTAAGGAAGGTTCCTTCGCTTCACGAATAATGAGAAGGTTCTTCTTATTCGATTTCAATCAATCAGTCATTCAATCAGTCATTCATCTTACTTTACCGAGCATTGGGAAGGTTCTCGATCTCGAATTACCGGAGCAAGGAAGGTTCCTTCGCTTCACGAATAACGAGAAAGTTCTTGTTATTTCATCTCAACTTTCATCCAAATCAGTCATTCATCTCACTTTTTCCGAGCATTGGGAATATTCTCAATCTCGAACTATTGGAGCAAGGAAGGTTCCTTCGCTTCACGAATAACGAAAGTTCTTGTTATTCATTCATTCAATCAGTCAGTCATTCACTTTTGCCGAGCATTGGGAAGGTTCTCAATCTCGCATCTTTGGGGTAAGGAAGGTTCCTTAACCTCGAATAGTGGAAAAGTTTCCGCTATTCAACTCAATAGGAAGGTTCTTATTGAGAGAAGTAAGGAAGGTTCCTTAACCTCGAATAGTGGAAAGGTTTCCGCTATTCAACTCAATAGGAAGGTTCTTATTGAGAGAAGCAAGGAAGGTTCCTTCGCTTCACGAATAATGAGAAGGTTCTTGTTATTCGATTTCAATCAATCAATCAATCTGTCATTCATCTTACTTTTGCCGAGCATTGGGAAGGTTCTCAATCTCGCATCTTTGGGGTAAGGAAGGTTCCTTAACCTCGAATAACGGAAAGGTTTCCGCTATTCAATTCATTAGGAAAGTTCCTATTGAATGAAGCAAGGAAGGTTCCTTCGCTTCAGAAAGGTAAGAAAAGTTTCTTCCTTTCATGAATAATGAGAAGGTTCTCGTTATTTGTCGGACAAAAATTGGGGTCATCCTACTTTGCGCGTTCCATTTCTCATGAAACACGCAAAGGGGGGCAGCTGTTGACACCCGATTTTGTCCGGAGTAGTGATTTAGGTTTTTGTTTTTGTTTTTCGGTATTTTTCCGTATTTTTATTTCATGTGATTTTTGTCGACATTTTATGTACTTTTCGTCATTTTCGTTATTTTATGTAACTTTTGCCACTTTTGTTATTTTACGTAGTTTTTATCGTTTTTCACGTGTTAGTGTCATTTTCATTATTTTATGAACTTTTGTCGTATGTTTTTATTATTTTATGTACTTTTTTATTTTCATATCGTATGTGATTTTTATCATTATTTCATGTGTTTTAGCATTTTATTATTGTATGTGTTTTTTTTTCTTTCTTTCCTTTTTCATTATTTTTATAAACCATTGTCACTTTTATTATGATTTCATGTATTTTTGTAGTTATCTAATTTTGTGTAAGATAGAATTAAAATGTGTTTTATTCTATTTTATTTTATTAATTAATTAATTAAAAAAACATGAAAAAGAAAAAAAAGAAGAAGACTTACAGCAGCTGCACGCGTGGTCTTCCTCCTCCTCCGCATCCGCCGGCCACCATCATCATCCTCTGCCTCCTCCTCACCTGTCCATCAAGTTTTAAGTTCAAATCTTTCATCATTGAGCCAAGCACCTGTCAATCAAGAATTTGGCTATAAATTGAGCCATTTTCGTGAAGAAACAGGGAGGAACCGAAAGAAACGAGCTTCGCCGGCCAAAATTCGTCCTCCACCTCCACTTCGCGTTCCGCCACCCTCGCCGCCAAAACCATCCCCATCCTCACCGTCAAGCCTCCAAAGAACACACCGGTGCCCCTAGCTTCGCCTGAAACCGCCGGAAAACGGAGAAAACGCCGCCGACCCGCCGGACCTCCTCCTTCATCCCCTCCGTTTTGCTGCGTTTCATCACTCCTATCTATCACCATTACCTCCGCCACGACGAGACGAAGCCAACCCACCCTTTCAAGCTGCCGGAGATGGCCTGAACACGGAGAAAACGGCCACAATCGGATCCGACGTCGGCGCTCGTTTTCTCTCAACCGAGCTCCACTCACCGCGCCACCGCCTCCACCACCCTCTCCGGCTTCCGCCGGGACAACTGCCTCTGCTCCGCCGTCGAAAAGCCGACTTCTGTGCCGGCCGCCGTCCACTCCGCCACCGGGTCGCGCTACGCGAAGAAGAAAGAAGCTGCTGCAGCAAGTATAAACTTTTGGGTAAATCACAACTTCAGTCCCTGCCCCTTTATTTTCATCCTTTCTCTACTTAAACCCCTTTGTTTGTCCACAGTTTCATTCAAGCCACTCTTTCAACTTTAAAACTCTACACTTTGGGCACTATGCCTAAACCTTTTGTGTTAGTTAATATTTTTCTTATTATGTTAATCTAAATTGTTTTAATTTTACTTTCACGATATTTTGAATTTTTATTAGCTATGTAAATTACTAAAAATCCTTTTCTTTTCTTTTATTTTTAGTGTGGTTATTTTTTTTTCTTTTCTTCTTTTCTTTATGTCTTAAAAATCAAGCGAATTTATGAAAAACACCCGTGGTACCAATTTTGGGCGTACGAAAATTAACCATTTTTGTACGTAACTGACAAACGAGCTTAGATCTCTCGTAGACCATTTTTCGGGTTTCCAATCGACCTAGGAAAAGATTGGTGGCGACTCTATAAAAATCACGTCGCTACACTCGAAAAACTCGATTTTACAGAGATGGGGCCGGAAATCCGACGACCGTCTGTAGATCGCAACTGGTTGGCTAAGATCGATTCAGGCATTGTTCCATTGGGTCAGATGAGTGCCGACGACGGTGCTGGTGAAGGGCCAAACATCCCAATGGCAGAGGAGCTAGGAGAGGAGGCGAGGAGCTAGGATAGCAGTGACGGAAGCCTGAAATCGAGCACTCTGGGATTGACGAGACTCTCACGCTAGAAGAAGTTGAAGCCCATAAACCGGCGACTACCAATCGTGAGTAGAGAAGCATTGCCGACGACGGAGCTCGGAAGGTGGCTGGGGAACACGCTTGGAAAAGAATGCACATCGTTGTCGAGGGCAGTGGGGCAAAAAAATCAAAAAGCCCTAGCAGGGTTAGATTTGGAGAGAAGGTGCTAATGTGGAGCACCATATCATTTAATATTCAAGTTAGCGCCATCACACGCCACCGTGGAATTTTAACGGAAGGGTGGCAAACGGGGTCCAAAACTATAACGTCGGTGACAAAAAAAGTCCAGATTTTAAAATTGTGGTAAAAATGGTCCATCGAGAAAACATCGGTGGCAAAAATGGTCATTTTTCTCATTATTATAGTACGTACTACCTACCGAACATGATGTCTATGTCTTGTAGGTCCTTCACGAGTTTAACCTTTTACTCGTTTTGTATTTTCACATTTTGTGCTGTTTTGTTTGTTTGTTTTTTCTAACTCTCATACACAATATTAATTGAATTTATACTATATATTTTTCATTGAAAATTACCGTTTTTTTATTTATCTAATTATTACCATTAAATTTTCAACACTTTTAATCTCTACTCAAATGTCAATTCATTTCGGGATGATGAAAGTATTTGATTTTACATTTATAAAAAAACGTATCCATTTCTATCTTGCTCTGTTGGACTTTGTATTTTTTTTCTACTTAGTATAATTAATATAAAATCTGGCCATGACGCCCCCAATTGGCGGTGCGATGATGTGGTCATGGAAGGCCGGTGGAGATCCACCCATGGACGATCGGTGATCGGACCGGTGGCTGTGTGTTTCACACCCGTTCGTCAGTGCGCTGCAAGGCTGCCACCATCGCATCACGGTGCAAGTCAGGGTGTTGCAGGTTGCTCACGTCTCTACCCGACTCACCGGTTTAGTTGTGCAAAGAGCGAGGCTTTTGGTTTGTTGACTGACTGGCGTTCCCCGATCGCCCTTGATGGAGTGTTGGTGGTTGCTCCGAATGGGATTCAGGATCTGCCCATTTTTGGAGCTAATTTTGGATGCACTATTATGCTTAATATCCAGGATCTAGGCGATGTCGGGGTCCTCCTTATTCAGAGTGGTTGTGGGTCGTTGGGACCTTTCGGTCCAGCGTTGCCATGGCTTGGATTGTTGCTTGCGAAAGGTTTGATTTAGCATGTTGGTATGGAGACGAAAGCTGTCGTTCCTCGATCTTCTCTCCATCATTCTTTGACTCCATGGAACACCTGACTGTTCATCTACTATGGCAGCTTAAAACTTAAGGGCTTGTACAATTTTAGTGGATGTATGGGTTCGAGCGATGCATCAAGACGCTGAAACAAAAATGTATCAATAAACATTTTAAGGAAAGCTCGATTATTGAGAAGTATTTGATACAAGAGGCAGCACATTTCTGCGAGTATTACATGGATGACAATCTCGGTATGTATATCAACCCTCATATACACAACGAAGTGTACAACACAACGTTTGTTGAAAATGGTCTACCTGTTTTTAACCATTCAATTTCACACTTTGAGGAACTTAGGAATAAAGAACTGACGGACAAGAAATTGAAACATGTGCAGACGTATATTCTCATGAATTGTCCCAAAGTTGAACCATATATAAGGTAACTGTAATGATCACGTAAGTTCTCTACCATTTTGTTGCATTTCAAATTAATGTTGTCCATTTGTGCAGGCAATTCAACGAGTTTGCATGCTCTCGTTACCCGGCATTGGCCACTGATGGTTTGGATAAGTACAGATTTCCACATTTTGATGTGTCGTTTCCGAACCTAGAGAATCATGGGTATGGGTGGGGCGGGAATTTCCCCAATCCCACCAGCCATTGTCCCACTGTTTCTATTCCATCATCAGACAAAAGTGTCATTTCCTTGCCCCAATCAACACCCATACTGCAACACCAACATCGCAGCGAGCATTGTTGGCCCACCACGAAAAATCCTCATTAATTGGCAACCTGGTGAGATGACGAAGCCGGTGGTAGCAAGGAGCCACTCTGGCTGTCAGCGACTCGCGGATAATGGCAGAGCCTAGGAGAGCCACTCGCCCTAGAGAAGAAGCTTCGATCTATGGGCGAGAGATGGACGCGGAGCATGGTCCTACGAACGACGCATTCAATGTGTCTAATTTCAATATATTTATATATATATATATATATATATATATATATATATACACAATTTAACAAATCTTTCATAAATTAATATATATGTATATATATATATATAATTTAACAAATCTTTCATAAATTAAAAATTGAGTCGAAAGGTCCTGAACATTTGACCTAGTCGTCATGCTTCTGAGGACACTTGTAGATGTCTCGAATTTGAGTTTACGGTTTCCCAAACCCCCTATCCCCTTTGTATCAAACAAAAAAAATTGAGTCAAAAGCATTAACCCAAAGGTGCTCATAATATCGTGAAGCCACCCTTGGGCATTTATTGATAAGATAAAAAAAACTATCAAATTTTAAGTACTCATTTTAAATTTGGATGCACCAAACGATATTCTTTCATCCCAAGGAATTTAATTCGTATCTTCGGCATTAAATGATGTTAACTAAGTATTGTAACTTTAAACATTTTTGTATAGATTATATTATGTTTGATCACTAATTAATTTTACATAAACTTTTATGATTACCCCTTCTATACTCATTCTCATCCCTCCCAATTCACTTCTTAGATATTTTATTGGATGTCATTTGTAAGGATAAAGAGAAAAAAAATAAAATAAAAGTGAAAAAATATCATTTTATTTAGGATAAAAACTTTTTAATATTGTGTCAATACGTTTTGGATCGAGAGAGTAATATTTATCAAGGCTTTTGCTCAACATTAACTAACATTAATTAATTGTACCAGCTGCAGCTTCAACAAAATTATTCAATTTCCAACATTATTGTACCACACCCAAAATGTCAATTTCTACCATTGAAAAACTAACAAATTGATACCAAATCTACAAAGTACAGAATTTAAACTATGAAAACTAAATCGTACATATTAAAAAAGTTTGATGTTTGGAGAGGACTTTTACCTACTGGCATAGAATGTTTTTGGCATGGTTAGGTTTACCTACCACTTCCTTTATTACAAAAAATAAAATAAAAAAACATTTACGTACCACCTCCAAATCATACACTCACTCGTGCTCGTGCTTCACGTGATATCGTGATTTTTAATTTCATTTTAATATGGAGCTAATTTGGACAATCATTACAAAATTCTTTTATTACTAGTCCCTCTTATCTGAATGATTGAGATATTGGACATATTTTAAAATGTACTGTAGTAATGTTATTTTAAGAAATCTGCAATCTTTTTAATAATGAGGTTAACGAATATCTAAATCATTTTTTTCCACATTTTAGCAGAAACATAAAATTGGGATAGATCGAACAGTACTTAATACTTATTCCTATGAAGAGGACTTGTGTCTATGCTCTAAAGGGAAAGAACATTTTGAGTTCGTCCGTTCTTCTACTTTAATTCTAATAACTTCCAACCTTTCAAAATTGAGTGCTCAAATTTTGTCGGTATTATAAATTAATTTGGTAATTGGTAGTGACGCCTACATCATTTTTTAAGTTTGATTTATCGTTTTGTATAATGCTAGTATATGAATTGAAAACTCTTTAAAGCTAATACTTTTAGGATATAAACTTTAAATACCTTTCCAACAATAATAATACTTCTTCATTCTGTAAATAATTGAATGATTTAAGTACTAGATCTATAAGATTAAAGTAAACCTAAGATTTTGTTTACCGTGACAAAATTTATGTCTAAGTGGAAATCGTACTTAAAAATTACAAGAAAAAGAAAGTTAAAGTGAGATATAGTTTATTAACTCTTGAGAGTAAATAGTTTTTTTAAAGAAAATAAACAAAATTTCCATGATAACTCAGAAGACTATGTATGTATGCATGGATGGTTGTGTTCTACTGAGCAAAATTTCAAATTTCTCTCTCAATAATCTCTCATAAATCCTAGTTTCAAATTTAAAAAGTGCTCAAAATTAACACATCCCAAGTTTTTGAAGGTACTTGAGGTGTGTTCTTTTACACCAACCAAATTTCTATCAAATGATCAACATATTTTCTTCTTTTATATATATATATATATATCAAATCAATTTGAAAAAAATCTACCTAAATGTATCCAAAAATTGAGATTGAAAGGAGTGTAAGTGGAGGCACCATGAATGGTGAATAATAATGAGCAAACGTCAAATTAATGCCTTGGACATATATAGGTCATAGTTAAAAGGACCGGACGGCCGGTCAGACGGTTAAACCGTGAACCCAGATTGCATGTCTGGTTATTGGTTTTGCACCACATTGATCAAAAATCGGTCAAAACCGAAAAAATCAGTTAAAACCAATTAAACCGAAAACCAATGAACCGCGGTTCAACAAAAATGAGGTGAAAAATTCAAATTTAATTTTTTTAAAGAAAAACAAACTCAAATAAGGAAAAAACTCAAATTTAATTGAGGAGTGAGAGTCAATATTAAGGTTTTATTTACTTAACTCTATATCACCCAAAAAGTTTTATTTTTTGTACAAATAAACTCTTATATTCTTTATAATTATTACTTTAACCTTTCATCATTTAAGTAAATAATAATAGTTCTTATTGATTCTTAAAAATATGCATTATTATATGAATTATTTTGTTGCGGTTCTATAAATTGGATACTTTATTAATAATTTATAATAATATAAAAATAACAGTTCAACCACCTGGTTCAACCAATTCGATTAAACCTTAAAATACTAACTTTACGGTCTGATGGCCAGTTCGTTTTCTTTATACATAATTATTTTTGGAGGAAGTCTTTGTCACCTTATGAAGGGTCTGCTTCTCTGTTTTGATTCTCGAACCACGTACTTTGGCTATGTTCATTTATGATCAAAATTCACAAATTAAAAATCAAGGTCAAAACAAATTTGAATTAATCAACTTCTTTTTCGTTTTTTCTATAAATATCACATTCAATATTTTTTAAAAATATATATTTCAGACTTCCAATTCCACACATCACATATACTGAACAGACCCTAAATAGCATTTAGTTGGATTTTTCTCTTCGAACAACAATGGTGATATTTCTCAAATTAGTTTTAAAAATACCACACGCTATCGATGAAATGTTCATTTGACACCCCCCCTCCCACCCAAAAAAAAAGTCTTTTGCGCGCATTAAGTTTTTTAGTTTCATATACTTGCTCTATTAATTTCAAAAATAAAATAATTTCTTTCCAAAAAATGAGGCAGGGGCGTCAATATATTTTTAACAAGAATATTTTTCACAAGTTCCACGATCATCGTTTGAATAACAACAGGTAAAATTTTTTAAAATTTTAAGTTTTTATTTTTCATAGGAGAATGACATGCAATATTCAATAAACATGTCTCGAGCTTGTAACCTAATGGCTAAGTTTATGAGATATGAGATGGAGATATTATGTTCGAATTTCCATCATCCCAATATCTCTTATCCCCAATGTAGAATTCAATATTTGCTAAAAAAAGTGGCACCACTTTAATCATTCGCTATGTTAAGGGTGTGTTGTGAAAAAAATTTCCTAAAAATAATTTTCTGATTTTTTAAATTGTCATATAAAATATCCTTTAAATTATCAGTTATTTATCAAATAATATTTTCTTCAAAATTCTCTCACTAACAAACATCACATCCAATTGTTAAAACAAACAAAAATCCAATTTTTCTTCTAAACACACACCCCAAATGGTGGAAGTGGGATAAAAATTGTGCACAAAAGTTCATTATGTTTTAATTGTGAATGTGATGCTTGTATATATCTTAATATGAGATAAATTGTGTTATTTTGGAAATAAAAATTGAGATTTTTTTTTAAAAAAAATAGATGTAAATATAGGAAATGAAAATATGGTGGAAGGAAAATGTTACTCTCCGTCCCATAATAATTAATTCAATTTTTAACTAGAAAAATTTTGTTAAATTTTTTTAAAAAAATACATTTAGATACTAGATACAATGAAAAAACATATGTATACAAATTAATTGACTTTATATATCAATATATTAAAAAAATAAATCATAAATTAAATTATGAAAACTAAATAGAACAATATCTTTACGAATTGTATCCAAAAAATCTTTACGAAATGGGAGTATTCACAGCTTGTTTATGGTGCTGCCAACTCGTGAGCACACAGCAAAGGGGCCAAGCTTTTTCGGTTCCACGAGCCTCACTAACGTAGCACGTGGAACACGTGAATCTCTCACAATAATGTACTCTTCCTCCATTTGGTAGTGTTGCATATTACAATTTTTCTTATATTTTTAACTCATATACATTTTATCTATATTAAAATTATATTCTAAAATTTATTTCTCCAAACACACCCTTAGTAGTGATTTAATTTATCTTTAGCACAGTTCAATACTCCATTTGTTTTTTGTTTTTATATATATAAAATTTGGGGAAAAATTGTGCAGTGATCCCTTTCTAAGGGTGTGTTCAATAAAAAAAATTCAGTTTTTTTTTCCAATTTTCTCAATCTTAATACATAAAATAACCTTAAATTCATCAATTCTCCTTCAAATTTTTATCAAATTACATCTTTTTCAAATTTTTTCTTCACATACATTTCATCTATCAATTAAAACACACATTTTCAAATTTTCTGATTTTTTTTTCAAATCTCTCCTTTGAACACAAACTCAAGGAAATATCCCAACGGCATTGTTTCACCGCTTCCGTCAACATTGCATTTTTGACCTCCAAGTTGAATTGATGGTGCTATTACACCATCCGTCCCAAAGTAATACTTCATCCGTCCCTCAATAAAAGCAACGTTTGATTTTTGTAATTGTATTCGACTCAAATTTTAATTATGAATAATTTTTCAACAAATTTTTGACAATATATTTAAAAACAAGTAGATTTATATAATTTATAAGTTAAAAAGTTGTAAGAAAACAATCATAGATTGAATGCTGAAAAACAAACGTAGCTATTTTTCTGAAACGGATGGAGTTATAATACTTATTTTTCAGAATTTAATTTATGATTTTATTTCTATATCATTTTAAATTATAAATTTAGAAATTTTACATACAATTAAAAATTTGATGTCTTAACTTTATAACTATATTTTTTAATATTTTTATGCTAAAAAATAATATAAATAAGTTAAACCTAAATTGACATAAAAAATTAACTGTTGTTGTGTTATAGAGAGAGTTTTCATCATCAAATAGTAGTAACCTTAACCTACAGTTATCTATACCTCGAAATTCATAAAGTTTAAGCTTTAGTGAAACTTACAATTACTTCTTAATAGATAATTTCTTTAATATTTCATTTTAGTTTACTAAAATCACATTTCATGAATTATTTTTAGCTTTTTGTACCCTTTACCTTTTTCTCATACACTTTCACCCCTCCCTTCCTCCAATCCTACCATCATTAACCCTTACCACCATTATGATGTTTGGCCCAGAACACACCTCCCGCACTGCACTTTGCCAGTTTCGACCTCTACTCACTGCTAAGTTCAAGTGTTGCTTGGAATTGGTTAATCTTTGAAGACCTTTAGGCTTGTAAGGGCAATTTGACAGAAGGTGGAGATTGTTTAAATTAAAATCAAACTTGAGAATTGTCAATGTTTGTCTTTAATTTGTTACATACATGTCTTAATCATGAATAGTGTGGTACTTGAAATTAATGGAGTGCAAGAAAAGCTTAAGCAAAGAGGTATGGGTTGACAAGTCTTGTTCAAGACATGGGCAATGACAATCATTTCAAGAAAATGGGTACCCATAAATGATGAAGACTTCTCATTTATTTACCATTGAAACAACACATGAAGCCTATAAATAGCTTCAAGTTCCTGCTTCCAAGGACAACACTTGAAGCAACTTTGCTTGTAGAGAAAGTTAGTTAGCTCTTGTCTTTTAAGTGCTAGTACTAGAGAAATTATCTGAGTATTTGGGAGTAATTGTGTTTAAGGGTTATTCTCTATTAATTCTCCCTCATTTATAGTGGAATTTCCTCCCACCTCTGCTCGTGGACGTAGGTCACCTTGACTGGACCACATAATATGGTATGTCACTTTTCTTGTTATTTTCTTACTCTGATTCGCACTCATGACGACAAATAAACATAATGTTCATTATACCAGTTTTAATGCTAGTGATTTATCTTCTTTTCTAGGTGATTAAGACATGGATCTGTGGCCGATCAGATTCTTTTCAAGACAAGGTGAATATGGAAGATTATCCTCTCCGACCCTAAAAACTTCAAGAAAATGAGACGAAAGGAGCTCTTAAGAGTCTAGAAGGTCCCATGACTAAAGTAAGAGCTAAAGACAGATTGAACTTGCTCATTCAAGATTTTTAATCGATCATTATGAGAACAAAGGATCTTGAGGTTCAATTAAAGTTCTTTGGATTTAAGTTCTTTGGAGTACTCGTGGAGGTCCCTCACACCTGTGGAAGGCCTAGCCAATTTCTTTGTAGCACCTTGCTTGAAGTAGAAGAAAACCCAGATAAAGGCTTGGACGATCGCACCTATGGAAGGAGCGATTGCTGTGATAGTACTAAGCCTCCTACCAATAACCTTTTTGATGCACAAGTAAGAGATTGAGCGACTACCTGTGTGACCAACCGTCAGTGGTGTTCAATAAATCTGTAAAACTGTAAAACCAAGCCAAACCATATTATACGAAACCGAAAAACTCGGGTTTCAATTTTTGAAACTCGTGGATACCCGAATCAAGCCACATATACTTATTTACAAATAAATTTCTTATACTCAACTTTCTGTTAGTTTGAAAACTTATTTTATATAAAAGAAGTTACATGACTTAGAAAAATAAACAAATAAAAAGAATGAAAAACTTTAAGCTAATCCAAATTATAAGATTGTAAACATTTAGTATTGATGCACAAAAAGAATGAAACTAGGAGGTAGAAATAGAATTATTCCTTAACAAAAAATAAATGAAAAACTTTAAAGTTGCCAAAATCATAAGATTAAAAATATTTGGTATCAATGCGTAAAAATAATGAATTTGAGAGTTATAAAGGGATCTATCCGTTAAGATACAAAAAAATGAAATTTTTTAAAGTTGTTGAAATCATAATATTGAAACTATTTGATATCGGTGCGTCAAAAAAGTGAAACTATAAGGGAAAAAAGGAATTATACCTTAACAAATAATAAAGAAAGGAAAACTTTAAAGGACCAAAATTTTAGATTGAAAATATTTGATATTGATGGGTTAAAAGGGTTGAAACAAAGAGGTTACATAAAATATATTTTTTGATAAGAAGAAAAAAGAAACCCGAGTTTCTTTTTGATAAAATATATACTTATTTACAATATATTTTATCAACTTCTTTGTTACATCAAATATATTTTATTAAATATACTCGTGGATACCCGAAACAAAGAGGTTACAAATATATTTTATCAACTTCTTTGTTACATCAAATATAATATTCCGTTTTATAAAAATTTCATAAAATTTTTAACATCAAGAAAAAGAAATAAACACTACGTGAAGAGGTCGATTCTCACTGCGGTCGTAACTGCGGTTATGGCCGTAGTGAGCGACTCCCCGCAGTGAACGAACTGCGCGGCAGTGGCAGTTCGTTTTACTGCGGCCGAAACCGTAGTGAGGCCGCAGTACGCCCTCGTAGGCCACGTGCCCTACCTACCACCATCCCTACTGCGGCCACGTACTGCGGAGGAGGCCGCAGTAGGGTCGTCTATATATATACCCCCATCCCATTCCAACATTCGCAACAACATTCACAACGTTTCATAACCTCTCCTCTCTCAACTATTACACGAAATATCATCATTAAATCTGAGTGGAAGCTACGATACCGTCGACTTCAGGTGTATTACTGAGGAAATAAATATTTTATGTATTTATTTATGGTTACATAGTTTTTCATTCAATTTAATTTATGTATTGGTAATTTTGTTTTCTTTTTAAGTAATTTAATTAAATTAGTTGAGCCATAGTTCCTGTCTATGAAAACTTGTAAAAATATATTTTTTTACACTTTATTTCAAAATTTTGGAATAACGTTGTAAAATAATATATTGTACAGAGTTTTCATGGATTGTCCAAGTTGGATAGTTTGTAAAAGTTTACTATCGGTGTATTAAACTTTTATGGTTGTGCATGTAAAACTGAGCGGATTACATAAATTTCGGTCGCATTTTAGTCTTGTTCCACGTTATACCTGTTCTGGGAGTAATATTCCAGAGAAATGGTATAGTGTGGAACTAAGGCGAAATGCTACCGAAATTTATACCGAAATTTATGTAATTACAGTTTTACATACACAACGATAAAAGTTTCTTCACTAATAGTACTTTTATGAACAGGATAGGACCCATGCACCCTGGATTAGGAGAAAATGATGTGAATATTTATATATGAATGTGTGCAATATTTAAGTACTTTTGTGTTTGTTTTTTGTAATATATAATTAATTGTCATGTTTGTTATTGTTTTTATTGATGAATGATCATAGGAAAGGCCATAAATGGGCGAAGGACGTGATTGGATGTATCTGCGCTTTGAGGATGGGACTCACTATATAAGTGAAAGATTTTGGGTGGGCTTCAGAATTCTTGGATTATGCTTTTTGTTGCTAAGTCAAATGGAGAAGAAGCGGTGAAATGTCCGTGTAAAAAGTGTAAAAATAGATACTATTATGATCGAATTACAGTTGGCAATCATTTACTATTAGACGGATTTAAACCCAATTATCATGTGTGGGATTGTCATGGTGAACGACCTGAGATCAATCCATGTTTTTATCGAGGTTTTTGATTTGATTAACTAACGTCAACATCATCAAATCGCGCAAGTACGAGTACTGCAGTACTTAATTCTTTTGAGGGTAGCCAAGAACGGCCGGCTTATGAAGAAATGATTCGTGATGCTTTTGGGTTTCATGAGCACTATAATAATTTTGAAAATGATCAGAATAATGACGATGAGCACGTTTCAGCCCCCGAAGTGCCAAACGAAAGGGCGCAACAGTTTTTCCAACTGTTGTGTGATGCGTCAAAACCTTTATATGAAGGTTGTGATGATAAGTACACCAAATTAACGGTTATATCCAATTTGTTGAGTATGAAAAGTCAACACAACGTATTAGATGCCTTTTCCTCTGAGATGATCGGATATATCAATGAAATATTAACCGGAGGAAACTCGTTGCCAACGAGCATGTTTAGTATGAAAGGTATGTTGAAGGAGCTGGGGTTACCGTATAGAAAAATTCACGCTTGCGAGAATAATTGTATGTTGTTCTACGGTAGCTTCAGCAAGTTATTGAATTGTAGGGTGTGTGGAGCGGATAGGTATGAAGTGTGTGATCCGGGTAAGAAACTGAAACCTAAAAAGGTTTTACGATATTTACCAATCACTGAGCGGCTAAAATGGTTTTACCAGTCGTCTAAAACCGCAAAGTTCATGACATATCATATTAGAGCAAGTGGAAATGTATCTAACATTGTTGGACATCCATCTCAAGGTGAGGCATGGAAACACGTCGACGAACGTTATCCAGATTTTGCACAGGAGTACCGAAGCGTACGATTAGGGTTAAGTACTGATGGCTTTAACTCGTTATCCAAAACAGGACAATCGTATTCGATGAGGCCGATATTCATCGTTGTTTACAACCTGCCGCCTGATTTATGCATGAAGGAGTCGTACACTTTGATGCCTCTGCTAATTTCAGGTCCCCGATCTCCTGGCCGTAACATTGACGTGTTTCTACGTCCACTGATTGACGTGCCCAAAGCGATCGGTGCAATCGTCGCAAGTAAGTTCACAGGCTTCCCGCCTACATACTCCGACCTCTCAGCGGATGAGCAGGCCGACTATGCCCACCAATTCGCGGTAATACAAATACTAATTATTTCACTATTTCTATATACTTTTTTAAACTAATTCTATAAATTTTAACGTTTTCATGTTTTCTGGAACAGATCCAATATTCATGGACGGATCACAAATTCCTGGAGAAGCTCCATTCCCGGTTCGCGGAATTCTACCGGAACACCCAGGAAAATATCCAGGATTGGGCCTAGAGAAGACGTCCTTTGGAATGTCAGGCTCCAAACTACATGGACTGGCTGGACATGCCTCCGCAGAGGATAGACCCTGTGAAGTGGAAGCTGCTCCTGGAGCATTACTGCAGTGAGGAGTTCAAGGTGAACTCCGCGCGGAACAAGATAAATGCCAAGAGCGAAAAACGACCAAAATTCAAGTCGCATGGCAACAAGTCAAAGGCAACTATTTATGAGGAAATGGTAACTTTTAAAAAATATTTATATATAATTACGTATGTATAAGTGAAACTTTTGAATACCTAACATATTTTAATTGACAGTGCAAAAAGGTGGGACAGAGGCTGCGGGTGGACCAGTTTGGGGAGGACTGGCTGGGCAAGGAAAATGCGGCCTTGGTAAGTTTAAGTAGTTTCTCAATCATTTATATGTTTAAATTATTCAATTTATTATTCATTAACATAAATTTCTTCATCTTAACTAGGAGGAGTACATGAAACGCTTGATCGAGAATTATGGGAAGGACGGGCCGTTCCCCGATATTGATGAGGACATCTACAAGGATGTCCTGGGCCCGCCCACGCGAGGGCGATGGGTCGGTGTCCCGCCCCAGCTTTCTCAGCCCGAGCTGTTCGAGCAACCTCGACCGTCGCAGGTAATAAAATTGAACTTTTACCACTTCCATACCTTTACAGTACATTGACAATTCATCATTATAAGTATAACATTTTCAAAACGAAATTTTGATTTCAGTGCAAGCTCGACCTGGAGGAGCATCATCGAAGGGACATATATGAGATCTGTGACTTGAGATGCAGGGTCGCCGCTCTCGAGGACCAAGGTGCTCGCGTGCATACAGAGGTTGTAGCTCGAGTGGAAGCTCTAGTGGAAGCCCGGGTGAACGAGCTGACATGTTCCACGGAAGCGGCGATCAACAACATATGGTCAACGCTACGTAGGGGGGGACATGTCCGACTTTCCCACGTGCCAGTGACTTTGGTCGCCGGATCATCCCAGCCTTCCCCCTGGATCACCCCACGTCACGAGCATCCTCCGAGGCCACCTTCTCCTCCAATTCCCGACCTCACCCTCACCTCCGCCCAACCTGATTATCAGCCGGTGCTGCCACGAACATCAGAGCAGCAGATCCCGGAGCCCACAACGCCACCGATCAACTTTTCTCAAAACTTGTTCGGGTTGGACGATCAAGATTTCGATGTTTTTATGCAACAACATAATCCTCCGAACAATTAGAATTACTGTAAATATTTTTAGGATGTAATTGGTTAATTATCTTCAATATACATTTCATTTATATTTATTTCAATTAATAATTACTTTCTTAATTAACATTATTATTATATTTATATTTATTAATTTAAATAATATTTACTAAATATTTATACGATTTTATTTTTTTCACAAAATATTCAAATTACTGCGGCTAAAGACGCAGTGAAGGCCGCAGTACGTAATGGCGGCGCCGTCAGATGGCTGTCAGCTGCTGCCAGTCTTACTGCGGCCTTCTCCGTGGTAAAGCCGCAGTGAGTTCAAAACTGCGGCCTTTTTCACCGCGGCATTCACTGCGGCCCTCGCCGCAGTGGGTACCACGGCCCAACTGCGTCTCGGACCGCAGTGAGGGCCGTCCTCCACACGTAGTGAAATGAAAAGTAAACAATGATTATAGATATAAAAAAGTTTGATCTATAAATTTTTAGATTTAACCTAATAATTTTGAAATTTCATGATGCAAAAGCATAAGAATTAAAAGCTATGAGAGCGTTCGGAGGCCGAGCCCCACCCCAGCTGTAATGGTGCGGCTTAGGTCAACTAACACAAAGAAGATACAGTTCACTCAACGATTGCCTTTGGGTTCCGAACTCCATATGGGGAAGGAGCGTTGTTGTTTGCGAGGTCTCGATCATTTACATGGACCCACTTTTCATTCCATTTGCGGGAATTTGATGATCTATAAACCGTATGTTCTAAATCTAGAGTAACTGGTGGAAATCTCCCGACTGGCGGAAGAAAGAAACTGGCATGGTCTCTTTTCATTGTAGTAGCTTTACCCGGACCGGCACGAACGAACTTTATTTGATCAAAATTTTTCTATGTGACGATCTCTGTCTTGGTCTACGTTTGTGATCTCGTATATTTCGCTTCTTCGACATCTTACTGAGTTTCCCCCTCATCTTTTTGCAAAAAGCCGCTCCACGGTGGTAAAGTCTCAAAATTAAGTATTGAAAAGTAAACAAATCAAGTTTTTAAGGACAAAGGGGTACTTTTATTGGAGGAAGATAATTGTATATATCCACGAATTTCGTTTCATTGAGTACTTTAGATGATAGTTTTTTTTTCAAATTTTTGTAAATCCTTCGTTGCACAAACCAATTTTAGCTGATTTTTGGAGGCTTTTCAATTTAAAGTTGTAGACTTATTTAAGCTTCTTATTTACTAGCTTATATGGGTTTGTAAATAATAAAAAATTTGGCTTAAAATTTGTAATAGTTAACTAGGCAGTTGGGCTCACAGGCTCTGGCCCAATTAGAAAAAAGGAGTCGCGGATGTTTTGTTCCTTTTCAGAAGAAAGTGTGAGGTTATCAAAGAGTGGTGGTTGGCACTTCCCAAGTGAACTAGCAAACAATACAAATAATTGATATAGATCTATACTCTGTTCTTCCCAAGTGAACTAACAAACAATACAAATTCTCACAATACAGGTTCCATTTAAGCGAAACATGAACTCAATTCGGTTACATCATTTTCATGGTCTCTAAAAATTACTGGAACCTTATATTTTCTTCTTATTTTAAGGATACCAGATTATTCCCAAATACAATGTTGAACTCTAATATTTGACTTTCATATTTCAAAATTCAATGTTAGTACTCTCCTTCCGATCAGATTTTTTTGTGTTTGCTGTTGTGAGAGGTTATAGGCCTCGTTTGGCAACAACTGTTTAAAAGTAACTTTTGCGTTTTGAAAAGCTATTTACGGGGTAAAATTTAGCGTTTAGTTGTAGCTGTTTGATCTCGACCATCAAAAAATTATTATTCAAAACGCTACAACTCTTGAAACAGTTATTGCCAAACGGGGTCATAATCAAATGGACACTTTTTGCATATTTTAAGGTTGAATGCAACAGTGCAATTCTAAGTAAAGCTCCAGACTCCAATATTCAAGCAAGCATAGTATGTGATCCAAGCGTAACAAGATACTCGTGTTAAATTAGAAAAGGAAGTCAAACCACTAAACCCTAAATGCCATTGGAAGAGGGAAAACTAACAATCATTCATTAAGTCCATGGCTACAGGCTACAGCATAACTTACAGGAATAACCGTTCTCCATTGTCGTCGTTGTCAGAGAGATGGGTGCGAAGTGAAAGAAGCTTCAATTTTCTATGAATAAACAGATCAGCTCATTCAAGAATTGAAACAGGAAGAAAGGAAACAGACATTAAACAAGCCTTACAATAATACATTAAACAAGCCTTACAATAATACATGAACTCAATTCTGTTCCTTCTTCCAATCTCCTGAAAAACTCGATTTTACAGAGATGGGGCCGGAAATCCGACGACCGTCTGTAGATCGCAACTGTTTGGCTAAGATCGATTCAGGCATTGTTCCATTGGGTCAGATGAGTGCCGACGACGGTGCTGGTGAAGGGCAAACATCCCAATGGCAGGGGAGCTAGGAGAGGAGGCGAGGAGCTAGGAGACCAGTGACGGAAACCTGAAATCGAGCACCCTGGGATTGACGAGACTCTCGCGCTAGAAGAAGTTGATGCCCATAAACCGGCGACTGCCAATCGTGAGTAGAGAAGCATTGTCGACGACGGAGCTCGGAAGGTGGCTGGGGAACACGCTTGGAAAAGAATGCACATCGTTGTAGATGGCAGCGGGGCAAAAAAATCAAAAAGCCCTAGCAGGGTTAGATTTGGGAGAGAAGGTTCTGACGTGGAGCACCATATCATTTAATATTCATCCAAGTTAGCGCCATCACACGCCACCATGGAATTTTAACAGAAGGGTGGCAAACGGGGTCCAAAACTATAACGTCGGTGACAAAAAAAGTCCAGATTTTAAAATTGTGGTAAAAATGGTCCATCGAGAAAACATCGGTGGCAAAAATGGTCATTTTTCTCATTATTATAGTACGTACTACCTACCGAACATGACGTCTATGTCTTGCAGGTCCTTCACGAGTTTAACCTTTTACTTGTTTTGCATTTTCACATTTTGTGTTGTTTTGTCTGTTTGTTTTTCTAACTCTCATACACAATATTAATTGAATTTATACTATATTTTTCATTGAAAATTACCGTTTTTATTTATCTAATTATTACCATTAAATTTTCAACACTTTTAATCTCTACTCAAATGTCAATTCATTTCGGGATGATGAGAGTATTTGATTTTACATTTATAAAAAAACGTATCTATTTCTATTTTGCTCTGTTGGGCTTTGTATTTTTTTTTCTACTTAGTATAATTAATATAAAATCTGGCCAGACGCCCCCAATTGGCGGTGCGATGATGTGGTCATGGAAGGCCGGTGCGATGGTCATGGAAGGCCGGTGGAGATCCACCCATGGCCGATCGGTGATCGGACCGGTGGCGGTGTGTTTCACATCCGTTCGTCAGTGCGTTGTAAGGCTGCTACCATCGCATCATGGTGCAAGTCAGGGTGTTGCAGGCTGCTCACGTCTCTACCCGACTCACCGGTTTAGTTGTGCAAAGAGCGAGGCTTTTGGTTTGTTGACTGACTGGTGTTCCCCGATCGCCTTGATGGAGTGATGATGGTGGTTGCTCTGAATGGGATTCAGGATCTGCCCATTTCTGGAGCTAATTTTGGATGCACTATTATGCTTAATATCTAGGATCTAGGCGATGTCAGGGTCCTCCTTACTCAGAGTGGTTGGGGGTCGTTGGGACCTTTCGGTCCAGCGCTGCCATGGGTTGGATTGTTGCTTGCGAGAGGTTTGATTTGGCATGTTGGTATGGAGACGAAAGCTGCGGGTTGTCTATCGGTGGGTATGAGTGGGGTTGCGCCCTGCCCAGAGAAATGATGTTTCTATGTAGGCTATTCGGGACCTGGATCTTCTTGGATACCTGAAGTCCATGTTATGGTTTTTGTCTGGTGCATGTATCACACTCTCCCCAACATGGTAGCTTCTCTCTAGTGGGGAAGAGAGTTGCTACTCATTCGAGATAGCACGACACTGATGGAGGTGGTATCCCGTTGCCACCCCCACCTTTTCCTCCATATCTATTCATCTCAATGCATGCAGATTCAGCCACGGAGTTGCTTTAGCTAGCCGTCTTGCTAGTTCTTTGGTTTTGAACTTTTATTTTCTCCTATCGTGGCGTTTGTCTCTTCGAGGGATTTTGGTTGCTTTTTGTTCCATTCCGTTTTATAAAAACTTCACAAAATTGTAACATCAAGAAAAAGAAACAAATGAAAAGTAAACAATGATTATAGATAAAAAAAATTTGATCTATAAATTTTTAGATTTAACCTAATAATTTTGAAATTTCATGAGCCAATGCAAAAGCATAAGAAATAAAAGCTATGAGAGAGTTCGTGATTTCAATAATTGCAATAATGGTAAGAAGAAAAAAAACCGCAACATATCACATTGAGATGATCCCAAGGGATGAATACTATCCACAATACTTTGCCATTAATTTGTATAGTTATAATTATAAGTAGAGAGCACATATTCAACAATCACCACTCATGCTAAAAGAGGAAAAGAGGAAAAAGTCATATGAGTGAGAAATTTTAGGGATCTACTCTTTAGTCTTCAAATAATTCAAATAATTCTACACTCACTTCAACCACGGTTTTAGCACTTGTCTCACCACTACTTGACACGTAGGTACAACATTTTCTACTATACACCATCGACTTTCTATTGATTGTTATTTGCTTCATGTTTAGAGCATTGGTAAAGTAGGAGAATTGCTATGTTTTAGCCCTTCCTTCTTTAGGATTTAAGTAACTCGTTTCCACAATCTTCTCGAGAAATAATCAAAGGCCAAATCTTATATAATACCTCTATCCTAAATAATTGAATGGTTTGAATTTTAAATTAAAGTTTAACTTAAATTAACAACACCCCTTACTTTAAAGATTGCACCATTTGTTTTAACTATTTTACAGTATTTAATCTATAATTTTTTTCATGCATGTTTAGACATCTAAAATTAAATATTTTTTACTATGTGTATCACAATTTGCAATATATCATTTTTAAATATTTTTTATTTATTTTTTTGCAATATTTATCTAAGTAAATATTAGAGTTCAACATTGAATTTTGAAATATGAAAGTCAAATAGTGTGATCTTTAAAATAAACATAAACAGGGAGTTCTAAGAAATTGTTTATAAAAAATCATCAAACAAATCTTTAGCAAATTAAATTTTTGAATTATGAAATGCATGAAAAATATTCAATATATGTGTAATGGTTGAAAAAAATCATAAATTAAGTATTGAAAAGTAAACAAGTCAAGTTTTTAAGGACTACTTTTATTGGAGGAAGATAATTGTATATATCCACGAATTTCGTTTCATTGAATACTTTAGATGATAGTTTTTTTTTTCAAATTTGTGTAAATCTTTTGTTGCACAGACCAATTTTAGCTGACTTTTGGAGGCTTTTCAATTTAAAGTTTATTTAAGCTTCTTCTTATTTACTAGCTTATTTGGGTTTGTAAATAAAATTTCTTTTTGGGCTTAAAATTTGTAATAGTTAACTAGGTATTTGGGCTCACAAGCTCTGGCCCGATTAGAAAAAAGGAGTCGTGGATGTTGTGTTCATTTTCAGAAGAAAGTGTGAGGTTACAAAGCAGTGGCGGTTAGCACTTCCCAACTGAACTAGCAAACAATACAAACAATTGATATAGATCTATACTGGAATTCCGTTGATTCTTCTCTCTTTTTTTTTCATGCAGTGTTGTTATACACTACAACACATAATAGAATTAAAAACACTTATTTAGAGACAAATAATGTAAGTGTCTCCAAACAATGGATTTAGAAATAATTAAGTTATCTGACTCCTTATATATATGCTATTTGTTGCCAAATGTTTAAAGAATCTCAGAATTTCTTAAAAAAATTAATAAGAATCGTCAATACTAAATTATAGTAGTAATAAGCACAAAAGCAACAATTACATCTGTCACAAAAAAAAAAATCCACCATTTTTATTATTATTTTTTTTATGAAAACCATTTTTATTCTTTATCTTATTAATGGACTTTTTTATTCCATCAGTTATACTTATATCACAGCAATTGACACGTACGGGGGCACACATGTCATTTGCTTCTTCTTCTTCTTCTTCTTCCCTTTTTTCTTCTTTGAACACGAAAATTTGGGATTCTAACCGTTCGTATGCACTGACCCAATGTAAAATAGGTTTCGATGGAGTGATATTTCAGAGCAACGCTGTTGATTCACTATTTTCAATTTAGATGATGCTGCAATTACGCATTTGTCATATGGAGTAGAATTCTCTAGAGCAATGGAGCAAAAGCAGTTTTTTTTTTGAAACGGCAACAATGATTTATTAAAGCAAAAGTGTACAAGAAGAAAAGGAGCCGACGAGATGCCGGCTACCCTAAAGCATCAGAGCAAAAGCTACAACCCAACCGACACATAACCAAAGAACAGACAACACCGCAAAAAGAAGATTAAGCCAGCTTTCCAGCTGCTCCAACCAACGGGGCTAGGAGCCAATCTCCCCAAGACAGGTTCAACTTTGCCCACCTGTTAGAAATCCAAAGAAAAGAGAACATCTGCACATCTGAAAAGATAACATTTGATCTCCAAGGGGTATCCTGCATCACAAGTTTGTTCCTTGCCTTCCAAATAGCCCATGCTGAAACAAACACGATCCCCTGCCACACCTGCTGCACAGAGTTTTGAACCTGAGAAATGAAAGCATCATCCATAAGAGACTGAATGCCCGAGAGGTTCCGGACATCCGTTCCACACCACACCGCGATAGCTTTCCAGATCTCTGACACCTGGTTGCAATTGACCATGGCATGATCGACCGTCTCCGCCTCAGTTCCGCACAACGGACACAGAGCCGGATGTGACACAATTCTCCGTTTCTGAAGCTGAACCATGACTGGAATCAATCCTCTTGTTGCTCTCCAGAAGAAAATATTTACCTTTTTGGGGACTTTGTTGCACCACTTCGTCTGGATGTTGAAACATGAGGCCAGCTTCCCATCAATCACCTTGGATAAGCTCTTGACTGAAAAGCCGCCGGTTCCAAGCTCCCAGCGCCATTTGTCCGCACAACTCTCCTTTGGGGCGAAATCCTGCAAAAGAGACTCCAACAGCTGGAACTCACCGAGAGCTCTCCCTCGCACCTGCCTCTCCCATCTCCACTCCCACCTCCATACTCCCCCCTCCCACTTTATCCTCTCCGCTACCCAAGACTCCTTATTCTCCTCCAACGCAAACAACCTCTTGAACCTGTCCTTTAATTTGACACCCCCCACCCACACATCCTCCCAAAATCTAGTTTGCTCTCCTGACCCAACTACTCTCTTGAAAAAAGAGTTAAACATAATACCTACACTCTCCATTTCACCATTGACCTTACAAATATCCTTCCACGCGCTCCATCCCCTCGAGCTCTCTCGGGCAGGGACATCACCCTCACTCTCTCCATGAATACTCGACACTACCTTCCTCCACAACCGATCCTCCTCAGACAGCCACCTCCACTTCCACTTCCCTAACAAACCCCAATTTTTCCCTCGAAGGCTACCCACGCTCAACCCCCTACTTCACTACTTCCGATCAACTTCTCCATCCCGGCCCAGATAATTTTTCTACCCTCCCCGAGCACCCCTTAAGAATTTGTTGCGTAGGCATTCAAGTTTTCTGATCACTCCAGCAGGAGCACGAAACAGAGCAAAGCAATACAGGGGCAAACTTCCAATCACAGATTTCAACAAAGTCAACCGGCCACCAATGGATAAAGAATTTACCTTCCAACTCGAGAGTCTCTTCTCAATCTTCTCCACCACTGGATCCCAGCTTTTCTGCCGACTCATGTTTTGACCTACCGGGAGGCCCAAATAAGTGAATGGGAGCGTAGCATGGCCGCAACCTATAAGCCGCGCCACCCTATCAACCTCACCAGTCTCCACTCCCACTCCGAAGATCCTCGACTTATGGCGGCTGACTTTCAATCCAGATACCAGCTCGAAACAACTCAAAATATCAGACAAGGCCCTAGCATTGTCGTCTGACCAATCACCGAGGAAGATTGCGTCATCTGCAAACTGAAGATGCGAGATAGGCATCTGCGCTCCCCCCACTTTTAGCGGCCTAAAAATTCCTTGAGCAGCCGCCTCTTCCATCATCAGATTCAAGCCCTCCGCAGCAAGGATGAATAAAAACGGGGAAAGCGGATCTCCTTGTCTAAGACCCCTCTCCATCGCACACTCCGCCGAGGGGCTGCCATTAACAAGAATCGAGACCCTTGCTGAATTCAAACACCCCGAAATCCAGCCTCTCCATTTGTTGCTGAAATTCATCCGACGCAGATTGAGTCTAGGAAGCTCCAACTAACACCTGCCATACGCTTTAGCAAAGTCCGCTTTCAGCAAAAATACCTGTCTTTTTCTTTCTTAGCCCAAGAGATCGCCTCATTTGCAATCAACACCCCATCGGTAATTTGCCTTCCTTCGATGAACGCTGATTGAGTCTCCCCACCAACCCATTTAACACCAATTTAAGTCTTTCACCAACAGCTTCGCAATAATCTTGTACAGCAGCCAATTAGACTTATAGGCCGATAATCTGATAAGGTCAGCGGATCCTTTACCTTTGGAATCAAGGCGATAAAGGACGAGTTACACCCAGCTCCAAGCTTGCCCGTAGCCTCAAACTTCGTAACCGCCGCCACAACGTCTTTCTTCATGACCTCCCAATTTGCTTTGAGAAACTTGAAGTTGAACCCATCTCGGTCCCGGAGCTTTATCCCCCACACAACCAAACCGCCTTCTTCACCTCTTCCTCGAAAAAGGGGCCTCCAACCTTGAAATCTGATTCTCATTTAGCTTTGAAACCTGTCGCTCCGAACTCTGGTCTCACCGCTACAGTTCGAGTAGTGAGTTCTGAAAAACTCTAAAACAGCACTTTTGATTTGCTTTGGCTCCTCCACCCAATTTCCGTTGAGTAAAAGCCCCTTGAGAGAGTTCTTGCGTCTTTTACCATTGATGATCCCATGGAAAAATCTGCTATTTTCGTCCCCTTCCACCGCCCACTTTATCCGTGCTTTTGCTTCGATCCTTGGACAAATTAGATAGAGCCTTGAAATACCGAAGCCTCGCATCTCTCCAACTCACCCATTCCCCGGATCTAGCTCCTGCTCTTCAGCCTTCTTTTCCAGCCTCGAAACTCCTCTCTCAAGATGCCAACATTCCCATCTCGAACCCATCGGAAACACCTTCCTCCACCGCTTTATTTTGAGCTTCAACGCCTTCGCTTTTCCTTAAAGATGAAATCAGCTGCGCCATTGATCTGAGTTTGCTCCCACTCCCTTTTAATTAAAGCCATGAAGCCACCATCTAGCATCCACCGATCAAAAACTCTAAACGGGCAGGGACCGAAATCCACCACCCCAGTCTTCAGAATAACAGGGCAATGGTCCACAAAAACCCTGTCCAGCACCACGGATGCCACATCTTGCCAATCCTCATTGAAGCTTCTATTCACCAGAAACCTGTCAAGCTTGCTCATCTTTCCGCCGTCACTGCTAACCCAGGTAAACCTCCTACCGCCTTGTTTCACATCGAGCAGCCCATTCGCACTGATGAAAGAGTTAAAATCTTCCGCCATACTGTGCCTGAAGAAGCAGCCCTTCCTCTCTTCCTTCCTTCTCACCACATTGAAATCCCCCATGACACACACTGCCTCCCCCATCTCTGAAATCACGTTCGACAAATCACGCCACAACACTTTCTTCTGACCTGCTGATTGAGGAGCATACACATTTAAAAGAAGGTACTTCTTGTTATTCCCTCTCCAACATCCCACCATACCAAGAAAACCTGCCCCTGAAACCAGCCTCTCTGCGGCCCAAGAATCCTTATTCCAGAAAAATAACATCCCTCCCGATCTCCCTTCAGACAAGCATTGAGCGTATCCCAGCTCACTAAAGTTCCACACCTGTTTAACAGAATCACCCACCTCCTGAGCTAATAAAGTTTCTTGAATGGCCAACACGTCAACCCTTTCCTTCAAATTAGCTCCCTCGGTTGCCTCAATTTAACACCACTCCCCAACCCCCGATATTGAGCGAGAGAATCTTCATTTATCTGCTTCGATCAACACTGTGTCGCAAGCCTTCAAAGCCCGCTCCTCTTGATCCTCGAAGATCACCCTACTGCCTTACCCATAGCACGCACCTGCTGTAACTCGCATCCGACTCTATTGGATCCTCGGTTCCATCCTCGGCATCTACCGATCCCACTAAATTGAAGCCCCAAGAAGAGTCGAGTATTTACCTTGGCCCATGGCTTCCTCTTTGTTTGCAACGCCGTTTTGAGCCACCCTCCTGCCTAACCGCCGCCCGATCAGCCTTCAGCCTCGCCGCTTCCTTCATTTCACGGAGCGTCGTTTTTCCGCACACACCACCAGTTCTCTGCTGTAAATCGACCCAGTGGGCAACCTTCGAAAATCGACGATGCCCTTTTCTCCCTTTCCTCAGCCTCCCTCTCTCCAGCCACGGGATCTTCTCCGACGCACAACCAGAAAACAACGAAGTCCGTCCCTCGCCTCAAAACGCGAGACGCAGAGACTTTGTTTCCACCACTCCCCATCTGCACCGGGCCTGAATTCGGGAACCTTCCAGACCACCTGCTGCCTAAACTCTACCTCGAGTCTCACCCAGCCCAGCTCCACTTGTCCGCTTCTTGGGCCCAAGCCCACAAACTCCCCGGTCTCCTGCTTCGGGACAAAGTCGACCGAGCCTGTGCCCACTACCACTTGACCCGCTCTCAACTTCGCAGCACTTTCGACTGACCGTCTTCTCACCAATTGCCCGCTGGAAACAACAACGTCGCCGCCTTCGTCGAGCCTCGCTACGCATGGATTGCAGGCCATCCTCTGATGACTTTCTTGGAAAACGCCCACACTCGGAGTTCGCCTCCGTCCGAGTTCAAACCCGAGTCGCTCGACTCGGATTTGACCCATGCTCCGAGTCGGCTACCTCGCCTTCAACCTCCGCCATTGAACCGCCGTCCTCCTCCGTATCAAAACCGATTCTGGAACGCATCCGCCGGTGCGTATCTTAGGCCGTAGTCCACGACCTCTTTAAGGTCCTCCACCACCTTCACTGCGAACGACACACCGCCCACCTTGATGAACACCACCGTATCCACTGTTTCCTGCCTTGTCGTAACACAAACACGCCCAATATGAACTGCTCCTCTGCGCGGTCAGGTCTTCGATTTCAAGAACTCTCCCCATTGTTTGGCAATCCTTTCAAACGTGTCAGCCCTCCAAGCGTGAAGGGGAACACCTTGAATGTTTAACCACAATATGCGCCTGTGTCTTGTCTGCTCTAAGGTTGCGCTCCATGGAGTGACCTCCACAAACCACTCCATCAGCTTTGACTTCCCTTCTCCCACCAACCTTTCTAGCCCTTCACCGAGCCACATTGCAAAAGAACCCTAAGTCCCCAAGGTATTTTGCCTTACACCCTACAAAACCCTCCTCTTCTAACAAAACGTTGATGTTTCCTAGGATGAAGGTGATCTAACATCCCCACCGCGCACCTCCTCGCCCATTCCACTTCCTCTATCCCCGATTCCACAACCATTTGCTCGCGTTTTACCACCGAGCGTAGGAACAGGACATGTTCATACCCCTGTGCCTTCTATTAGGAGTTCTTCCAACTTCTTCTTCCTCCTTCCACCCCCTACCTCCATCCCGCTTTGGTTGTCTACTCCCCCTCTCTCCCCGTCGCTTGAACCTGGCCACGTTAACACCGAGTTGCTTCGCCCCTACAGCCACCACCTCTATCCTCTTGATCAGCGCCTCCACATCCCTCACATCCTTGAACTTGACAAAGCCGAATTTTTTGCCCTCCCTTGACAACTTGTACGGGATGAAAACATCAATCACTTGGCCGAAACGTTGAAAGTGCTTCCACATGCTCTCTCTCGTCCATTTCTCCGGGAAACCAGTGAAAAACAAGCTCGTGCAAACCTTGTCAATGACATTGAAGAAATCCATGATTCGTTCTTTGCCCCTGAATCCATAACCCTGTTCCTGTGCCCTACTAGAATTGTTACTGTGTTTCGCTCTCTCTCGCCACTCTCTCATTGTAAGCTTCTAACAATTGCTCATGTCCTAGCTCATCTTTGGAGCAAAAGCAGATGGCTCAGCAGGAGGCAGAGAGATCAAAGTTTGTGGTGATGAAGGCTGACCAGGAGAGGAGGGCTGCTGTTATTCGTGCAGAATACGAAAATGAGGCTGCCCAGCTTATTTCTGAAGCCACTTCCAAGGCAGGAATGCACAATGTCTTATTGAACTTAGGAGGATCGGGGCATCAAGGGAGATAGCTGCAACTCTTGGGAGATCTCACAACATTGGTTACATCCCCGGGGCACAGAATATGCTTCTGAATATAGGTGTCGGGACATGAGTAAGTGGAGTAGAATGGTAATCAAGGTGCCCTTTTCTCAAGCATTCCATTTGAATTTTGACTGCTATTTTTGTTGCTTGAACTAGGTAGTTTTTGTTTTAATATGATTTCCTCTTAGAGAAACCTAAATGAGTAGGCTCTGGTGAGATGTGTCTAGTGTGCTTCTCATGCATCATGCTCTTTTCAAACATAACCACTTGAGAGTGGTTGTGCTTAAATTGTTTGAGAGTTAATTCAGTGTGTTTGGTGACCTATTTTAGTCCCGTTTTAAGTATTTGAGTCAATCAAATCCCATTTTTGAATTCTTGACCTCATTAGGTTACGAATTCAAAATATTCGATTGACTCAAATACTTAAAACGGGACTAAAATAGGTCAGTAATAAATTGTTTGATGTGTGGTAATTTGTGGATTCTTCAAGAGTTGAGTCCTTATGTAGTATAAAACTAACTGTTGTGAACACCCATGATGTCTAAAAATATTGACAGACTTCACTCAGAGTCAGCTTCCACGTTTCCTGCCAACTTAGACCTTACATCTGTATGTCATGTAGCTTTGAAAATAACATTGTTGTGTTGGTTCTCATTTTAACTTATGTTTTAATTGTACATTGATGTGATCGTAACTCTTCGATGTCATCTCACGGTGCAATTTGATATGTTCATGATCTTTGTTGGGATTTTGATTTATGGTTTCAGTCTGTTCTTAGTATATCGTCCAATCAACTGCAGGTAATCATGAAAGGAGAGACCACGGGAAGCTGTTTGAACAGTGGTTAGAAGAAGTTGAAGAGGACCCCCGTATCTAGAAACAAATATAACAGATAATTTTAGATTCCTCTATTTGGTTTTTCTTCTACGGTTTCTACTTTGATGAAATCAATTAGCTTGCATTTCTTATTATCTGAAGTTACATTGTCATATGGAGAGTCTTTTAATATAATATACATTGAATTATATGGATGCCTTTTCAGACAGGAGCAAGGTGGGAGAAATTTGTTCAGTGAACATTTATTTTTCATTTCATCTAGGTATTTAGTTTTGTGTTGATACGAGACATTTGTTTTGTAACTGACTTTTAG
Organism: Stellera chamaejasme; assembly: GCA_024586325.1. Lineage (NCBI taxonomy): Eukaryota > Viridiplantae > Streptophyta > Magnoliopsida > Malvales > Thymelaeaceae > Stellera > Stellera chamaejasme. Next base: position 15,772,502 of record CM044987.1, on the reverse strand, counting down.
TTTATTAATAAAATATGTTGTTCATGTTTCATTGTTTTATATTAATTTATTAATTTTTTAACAGAAGGTAAATGTATGTTATAAGTACTATTTAAAAAATCAACAAAAAAATCAAAAGAAAAAAAGCATTACAAAAAATTGAGCGATTTGAAAATCGTATAACCGTCCTTTATAAAAATAAAAGGTAACAAATATAAGTGTCTTTATAAAACTAAAGGCAACAAATAAAAACGTCTTGAAAGAGGATATATATAGCAGATAAGTGTTTTAATTGTCTTGAAAGATGATATAGAAAATAAGTGTTTTAATTGTATAGGGACATTTATAATTGTCACTAATACAGTCTTAAAGATAACACATTTAATTGTCTCCTAATTGTCTCTAAAGACTTTTGGCAACAACACAAAGGGACAAATGTTCTATTTGTTTCTAAAATATTTGGAGACAAATATACAACCTATGGAGACAATTTATTTTTGTCTTCAAACCCATTGTATGTTGTAGTAAAGTAGGAAGGCGTGAACTCAACAACTTGCAAGTTTCAAGGATCATAGGGAGGGAGTATGGACTTACAGCTACAAAGGTGTTGGAAAATGGGCTACCTTAATTGGGGCTTTGGCTATTTGGTGTTTTTCAAGGGGTTTTATGGTGTTGTCCTTTAGGTGTAGTAGACTCAAATTTCTTTTTTGGTTATTTAACACCTTTTTTTATCCAATCCAGGTGCTAACTTACCAATGGGATACCCAGTGCTAAAACCATGGTTAAAAAAAACGAAGTCATTGAACCGTAAAGTTAGTGGTTCAAGGTTCAATCGGTCGAATCGGTTGAACCAGTGGTTGGACCGTTACTTTTATATTATTATAAATTATTAATAAAGTACCCATCTTATAGAACTGCAACAAAATAATTCATATAATAATGCATATTTTTAAGAATCAATAAGAACTATTATTATTTACTTAAAAGATGAGAGGTTAAAATAATAATTGTAAAGAATATAAGAGTTTATTTGTACAAAAAATAAAACTTTGTAGATGATTTAGAGTTAAGTAGATAAAACCCTAATATTGACTCTCACTCCTCAATTAAATTAGAGTTTTTTTCCTTATTTGAGTTTGTTTTTTTTAAAAAAAAAAAAATAAATTTGAATTTTTTCACATCATTTTGGTTGAACCGCCGGTTCATTGGTTTTCGGTTTAATTGGTTTTGACTGGTTTTTTTGGTTTTTCCCGGTTTTGACCGGTTTTTGACCATGGTGGTGTAAAACCAATAACCGGACCGGACACGCAGCCGGTTCACGGTTTAACCGGTCCGACCGTCCGGTCCGGTCCGGTCCGGTTCTTTTAACTATGGCTAAAACAACCTTCAATTCCAGGTGCTAACTTGAGCTGAATTTCACTTTTGATGTATAGGCACAAGCGATCATGGTTTTGTCTTGTGACATTGTTATTATTTTTCTTTAACACCTAATTTATCCAATGTAGGTACTAACTTACCAATGGGATACCCAGTGCTGCAGCAACCTCCAAGGTCAGCCACATCTTGACTCCATCAGCTGTGGAATATCTATCAAGCTCTCATGTAGTTAATGGAGTACCTGCACCAGGGATAATGGTGGCCATGGCGTTGTTCCTAATATGCCACCAAGCTCTGCTATGTCATCGATGCCAGATATGGCTGTGAGCCCAACATCAGTGGCATTAAGTGGTCATTCTCCTTTCAGTGTATCATATACGTCAAAAATGGGAGTTGATACCTCAGCACTTGGCGAATTCCAGAAACTGCCCGGGCACATTGTGCCTTTTAACGGAAACGCAAACAGTGTTAATTTTTGCTTTTTTATTTTATTTATATTATTTCTTATAAGTTAAATTTAATTAAATATCTACATTATTTCTGTAACTTCCTAAATCACATTATCTTCCTAAAATCTCTCAATCTCCATTTGTAACTGACTCACTCACACCCAATCAAACAACTCACGTATCCCTTGATCATCTCTGCCGAATAAAGTACTGTTTTGTTTCTTTCTTCTCATTGCTTTTGTTCTTTTCTGTCATCTCATGCCTCTGTTCTTCTCTAAATCATCTACTTCTTCATCGCTTAAATCACTGGACCCTATAAAAAAAACACCAAGGTAGTTCCAATTCATTTTGCTAGCCTTTTTTCCAATCACAAGAATAGCAGTTTCGTCATTTTCTTCTTTTACTTTTTCCTTTCTTATTCTTAGTCTCATATGTCTTTTTCATTCTTCTTCTTTCAATTTATCATAAATCAATCTGTATTTGATTTGTCAGAGCAAGAGTACAATATGTGGTTTGATTTGAATGTAATTCCATCCTTGGAGGACTCTGAGTTGGTTGGGATTGGTGATGAAGGTATTGACCTTAATGGAACATTACAGTCTCAGCTTACCCAAGAGTTTTATGATGATACAGAACAATGGCAAACACATCAAAACGTACCATGTGATCCTCGGTGCGTATCGGATGAATTAGTGGCGGGTTATATACGAATTCATAGCTAACGTCGAAAATTGAACACGCTATGTACGGCGAAGCGAATTGTGTGGCATGTAATACATTATATTTTGGCTTATTTATTTAGATGGAGTTACAATACAAGATCGTAACGTAGTAGAGGTGACACAACATAATGAATCGGACAAAGGTAAATGTCGACATATAACACTTTGTAAATGTCGGCGTTTTGAATTAAGTTGTCTGACATATAAGGTGTTAGTTGGCGGGTTTAGTTGTCTGACGTTTTGAATTAGTTTTCGCTATGTCTGAGCAGAAGCCAGAATTGTGTGGCATGTAATACATTATATTTTGGCTTATTTATTTAGATGGAGTTACAATACAAGATCGTAACGGAGGAGAGGTGACACAACATAATGAATCGGACAAAGGTAAATGTCTGACATATAACACTGTAAATGTCTGACGTTTTGAATTAAGTTGTCTGACATATAAGGTGTTAGTTGGCGGGTTTAGTTGTCTGACGTTTTGAATTAGTTTTCGCTATGTCTGAGCAGAAGCCAGAATTGTGTGGCATGTAATACATTATATTTTGGCTTATTTATTTAGATGGAGTTACAATACAAGATCGTAACGGAGGAGAGGTGACACAACATAATGAATCGGACAAAGGTAAATGTCTGACATATAACACTGTAAATGTCTGACGTTTTGAATTAAGTTGTCGACATATAAGGTGTTAGTTGGCGGGTTTAGTTTTCGCTAATTTGATATTTTGTCGGCAACATGTAATGTAGGCATTTATGATGACGGATCCAAGAGTCCGAACATGATGATCTTGGTAATAGTTAATGTAGTATTATTTCTTGTATCATGTATTGATGTAAACCGTCTGGTTCTTAGTATATAACGTATGATATTCGTTATCGATGAAGGCAATCACGTTACGGATCGAAGTCTTTGATCTTTGAGGAGTTGGAGGATGATAGGATAGAACGTGATAATCCCGGTTTGTCCAATTGTGTTTATAAATAGTGTCCCTGTTGTGTTTTGTTACTACCACTTAGTGTACGTTAAATACATGTAGATGCGATTATTGATTACAATGCCGTGGAAGGTCCTAACGGAATCGAAGATATGAGTTTATTAAATTTATGCCTTGATAGTATGGAACAAGTGGAGTCATTTTATCGGAGTTATCTTGTAGAAAGAGGTTTCAAAGCTCGCAAGCTTAGAGGGCGAAGGAACGCAGAGCATTTTGTGTCCACCCTTGAATTTTGTTGTAATCGACAGGTCACAAGTCTACTACGACTCTACGGAGTTCCGTCCCAAGATAACATTAAGGTTATCTAGTTGTTACAGGCCAATTTTTTTAAGTTGTACGTCTTTAGTTGTATTTCATTGACATTTCTTGATGATATTGACTATCATTTTGTAGGTGTGGTTGTCTGGCTATGGTTCGTTTCAAGAAACAAGATGTGGATGGGAAATGGAAATGTACTGAACATGTACGTAACCACAATCACCCATTCATTCGTCCAGACATGCGTAAATTCCTCAAGAGTGTCAAGGATATGTCGAAAGATGAACTCGGTATATTGTGGACTAATAATTATTATGGTCTGAACACTGACTTTTTTCATCAAATTTATGATGAAATTTGATTGGCATTCTTACTTTGCTAGGTACAATACTTTCTTTATTTGCTAGTGGAATCCGCCCTGTTGATACATACAGGATTTTAAGCAATGAAGCTGAGGTCTGGCTGCAGCGTTCGATCAAAACTTATCTATCGGGTTATTGCGAGGAGTAGATCAAGAATAGCTTTGAGTGGTGATGCCAATTCTCTTTTAAAAGAATTCAAGAGGCAGACAAAGAATGATCCGGATTTCTTTTACTCATACCAAAAGGATTCAATGGGAAGGATGACAAATTTCTTTTGGCGAGATGGGCAAATGAAGGCTGACTATATGATCTTCGGTGATTTTGTATCGTTGGATGCGACATATAGGACAAACAAGTATAACTTGTTTTGTGTACCTCTAGTTGGGGCAAACCATCACCGTCAGCGTCGTTTTGGTATGGCATTCATCGTTGAGTTGAAAGCAAGGGCATTTGAGTGGCTTCTTGAAACTTTTTGAAGAGTATGGATGGAGTTGAGCCGAAGACATTATTTTCAGGACGAGGAGCATGGGTTTGTAGCTGCGTTTGATAAAATCATGAAAAAAGCCAAACATCGGTTATGTTTATGGCACATTGCTGAAAAGGTACTGTTAGACTAAAGTATTTAAGCCATCAAGCTGGATTTAGGCAGTTGTTTATGAAGTGTTTATATGATTGCATCACGGAAGATCAATTAGTGTCTACTTGGAAGTCCTTAATTGAGAAATATTCATGTGGAAATGAAAGTTGGTTGACCGTCTATGGAACATAAGGAGTAGATGGGCTTTGAGCATGTGTCGAGATGTTTTTTCTGCAGTACGTTTAGTTATATGATTTTTAGCATTCGTATTTTGGTGATAGAATAACCCTATTGTCTGACAATTCTTAAATTCTGTATGATGTTTTGTAATATCCACAATTGTATGATTTGAACTTTTGTTTTAGGTACCCTTGCAACACAGCGATCAGAGAGTATTAACGCAGTTATGGGTTCTCTAGCTAATAGGAGAATGGGAGTGCTTGACCTGTTCACATCATTTGGTATCCGAATGAAGGAGTGGCGCTTTCGTGAGGCAGAAAAGGATTTTGGTGACAATGGGGTAAGAGACGTCCATATTCCGAATGATCTTCTTATACATGCGTCAAAGGTATACACATTTAGACTATTCAAGGATTTCACAGAGCAGTTTGATTTTGCCATGGGTGCAAAGCATCGATCTTTGAGCTGTGAAGGAACAAATGAGACTTTCAGCGTTTCATTAGGTCGCCGGGATAAGCGTGAGTATATGGTTACTTATGATGCAATCGATCATACTGTCAATTGCTCTTGCAAGTTCTTTAGTCAGCAAGGGTATTTGTGTGCACATGCCATCCGTGTACTGGACGCCAAGGGCCTTGATAAAATACCCGAACAATATATTTTGAAGAGATGGTGCAAGGATGCTCGTGCTTACTTTGCAACTTGGCCAATTCACCTGTTTGAAGAGCGTTCCAAAAGATTTTCTTTGGCGGTCATCAATGATCCGAGATATGATGTTGTTGATTGATAGTTGTGTAAATGACCCAACACGCGAGGAACGTTGTCGTGAAGTGTTCGACTCTTTGAAGCAATCACTTGTTTGAGCGAGTGGGGACATCTCGAGTTGCCGGCTAACGGTGTCTTTGCATGACCCATGATTCGTTACAGCCAATAAGTTTGGAAGTAAGAGAAACAAGAGCTATGCAGAACAAGGGAGTTCAAAGAGGTTGCGTACGAGGAAGTAGACGTCTTTGTTGCTCATGTATATTTTCAAAAGTTTGTGAGATTACTATTATTTATGCTCTCTGTTTAGGTTGGACATTCATCCATGTTGGTTCTGTGAATGACGTCGTTTACTTTTTTAGCTGATTCTTCAAGTACATGAGAATGGCTGAACAATTTCTGAAATTGTCTGATGATATTATACTGAGAGTCTGATTATTATGAGCATTAGTCGGATGAAGTCTAGTGAGTGGATGTTGTTTATCACTAACGTTTTTCGCATGTGAAACCTTGGAGAAAGTCTGACAAAGCACGATATAAAGAATATCATTAGACATTCCAAGAATATCATTAGACAAATACCGTCTTTGCGGTCATTGCACTTAGCTTTTATGTTGAACATACTATAATACCATCTCATCGACATTCCAAGAATATCATTAGACAAATACCGCGCTTATGTGGTTATGCATGTGATACGAGGTTTTTCCCATCGGTTTGCGAACAATGCATTCAAAGACGACATTAGGTTATCTCATCTACAATCTATTCAGACTAATTCACCAAAACTCCAATCATTTGACTGTATAGATATTAGACATACCCTACTCTTCGCGAATCAAGTTTATATCCAAAAAAATCATAACACGGATCACAACCACAAATGTTATCGAATTGCTTTTCCCTCATGCTTGCATGTAGCTCTTCATTGTGTTAGTAGCATCACTCATCACTTTATCACGCAAGATATTTGTGTCATCCTTTAGTAGTTCAGCAACAATTTGTCGTCGATGGTGAGCCATAACATTGCCCTGTTCTTTGACAATAAATAAGTTTTTGATTTTGGAAATGACAATGCATAAATGTGGATTTATATAAATCAGTCAACACTCACCGGGCCAAGCTCACGTGCACAACTTGGTTGTATGAAATCACAACCGTCATACAACTCCATGTGCCGCATCGCAAAAATACCACAGTCGTGGTATGTTGGTTCAATCTTCCTCAACAACATCTCACTCTTCCAAGGTGGTGTGTCATGAACCAATGGGAAGGACAGGAAAGTATTCGCCTTGGGGTGGTTCTTATTAGCCAAATACGATCTGAACAATGTTTTCTAAACAAATAATACATCATTCAATCCTCAGTCAGTCAACACAATTCTTGATGCCAAATGCAAGATATTTTTTTAAACAGAATGGCACTTACAAATTCCTCTGCCATTGTACCATACTTGCTCATGTCTTCACTCAAATTGTCAAGCACGCACACCTCATCCCCCCCTCCGAGATTAGCGCAAAGGACAAAATAGTGATCATCCTTGAGCACTGGTATAAAAACCTGCGAGGCGTAGATTGGTATCATGCAAAGACAGGAGAACGTATTATGCAGCAACAAAAAAATGTTGTTTTCCATACCATGTGGTACTTAGATAATCCACTGATGTTGTTGCTTCTCAGCCATGCATCAATAGATTCACCAAACATCTGAAATACCTCGTTGTTTTTCTTTATATCGTCCCTTGTCAGACTTTCTCCAAGTCTCACTTTTGGAAAAAGTTGCTTAAATCCCAGGTTTCACATGCGAAAAACGTTAGTGATAAACAACATACACTCACTAGACTTCGTTAGACTAATGCTCATAATAATCAGACTCTCAGTATAATATCATCAGACAATTTCAGAAATTGTTCACCATTCTCATGTACTTGAAGAACCATTAAAAAAGTAAGCAGCGTCATTCACAGATTATCATGTGCAGTTATCGACAATGACGAATCAAATGTAGACTATTCCATTTATTTGTCAACCAAAGATAGGAATAAAAATCGGACAATTGTCTAAGAATCGATATAACACAAATATGACATCATTGTTCGACAACCATAGCCGTTAATATAGAAAAACTGAATATAGAGGTCGGACGGTAGAGTACGGCTTGGATAAGGTGTAGAATTATAGAGTTGTAAAATCATATACATACATCAAAGTCGTGTCGACGATGATATATTGTTGTTCATACCCTTTTGCTAATTGAGTCGGACAATTGTTACTATCATAGAGGTACCGTATAAGTAAACGCACCGATAGTTGGACGCTCAAATATAGTCTCATTGCTCCATCCACCCACTCCTTTGCGTTTTCGATGCGATTAAGTCTTTTACACCAAGCATCGATGACAATGATGTCAACATAGCTATCTATTTCAAGGGAGCGAAAGGCATCTCGTGCCACGACAACCATATCACCATCTGTGTAGAGTGTATCACTGCAAAAAAAAAAAAGTGAAATGCTACATAGATATTCATGTGGTACTCGCACATTATTAGGCAAAAGACCTACAAATGTAAAGTAAAGAAGACTTACTCTCCATTCAAGTCGGGCGCATAGCAAAGTCTACCAACACTACGTCATCAAAACTAAGGTGGAGGGCCCTGTTTGTTTCTTCATTCATCTTCTGTAGTATTGGTGACCTCGGCATCCAAGTAACTCTTTTTTCTTTGCCAGGTCTTAACGGAGCTGCCATGGTAGGTGTGATGAATGATTTATCACTTCCCTTGAGTATATCTGATGGAGGGGTGCGAAAAGATTCATTGTTCTCCATTTCATCAACTTGTACTTTGGCATTTGAACCACCGGTTGCATTCATGTCAGCTGCATCTACAATCACATTTTAGACGTTACAATTAAAAAATTTACACATTTAATAGTATAAATTCAGATGATATGACCGACCTTTTGATCTATTCAAAATTCGATAGCATGCTTGTGTAAGGCTATGAATTATGTCCATCTGTTGCGTTGAGAACCATTGGGTTGATTGTGTTTGAGCAATGTTGTCGGTTTCAACCTCGGGCGGTTTCGTATTTTCTCAATTTCACATGCAAACGATGGATTGAGAGTCGCAACCTTCGCTAATTGTGCATGGAATTGCTCAATACCATGTATTGCAACACGCTCATACTCCCGCAGCAAGTCGACCTCTTTCTTCCATGAACTATCTCGTAAAATGCATAGTAAATCAAGATTCGTACTTTTTTAACATTACACAAGTGAAGGTGAAACATTCAAAACTTCCTACAATACCTTCATCTTGATCAACAAATTTATCATCTATAATAGATGACTGGAATCGAGTGATCGCATCTTCCTCGATTTGTCTCGCCTTTCTTTGTCACAGCCACCCCGCCCGGTTGCGGAGGCGGAGCCGGCTGCGACGTCGGAGAACCGGAACTTACGACGGAAAGCGCGGCAGCGGAGCATCGAGCTCAAATACAGAACAAACGAGAATCGACTAGCAACCTACAGAACCCATACATGGCAAGTATACATGATAACTCAACAAAATACCAACCAAGCAGTTCATGGTATACCAAACATTGCTCATCGCAACAACCACAGAAACACTGAATTCATATCATAACAAATCCAATATAGGCAAGTCGGGCTCCGCCCTCGACTCAGAAGGCATCAAAGGCAGAATATATTTCCGATCATATGACATATACAAATTCATGATCTGACCTACATGCATGCAGCTACAACTACAGAGCCATTAAACGAAATCCTATATATATACCTAAGTGCGGAATCAGAAGCCTCTAGCTCAAGAATTCCAGCACGTGGTACTGCTGCTGCTACAGAAACCAAAATGTCAGGAAGCACCGCGGATATCTATTCCGCTGGTTGCTTGTCGATCGCTGAAAGATGGTAAACAAATAAAAGGGTGAGTCCTCGAAAGGACCCAGTAAGGGCTTAAGGTAAAAGTGCGGTTTGCCCGTGGGCGACAATCGAACACGCAAAAGCGAATATCACAGCATATGCATGTACATATAAACATAAAGTATAACGTAAATCGAATCCAACACATGCGGTCCAACCGCCGGAGCGACCATGCTGACCCTCAAGCGGAGGTCGAATATACTGGTCGTAATGTAAGATAGCACGGTACCGGGTGGGGTCGCGAGCCCCAAATCGTCGTAGGGTCACGAGCGAATGTATCGGCACTCCGGTGCGGATACACGCAGAATGTCGGCACCCCTTCGGTGCGGACACAGGCAATGTATATCGGCACTCCGGTGCGGATACGCGAAACGTAATCAAGGAGCACCCGTGGCCTCTTCGACCATTCGGGTCTCGTCACAGAGCAGAACATATATTAATAGTAAGAATACATAAACATAAACAGAAATAACATTACCTGATAACCATATACAGAACAGAATAGGAACCCGGGCCTCTAAGGTCATCCGGGCCTTGAAACGGAACAAACATACATTTTACCAAATTAAGCCCTTACCTCGGAAACGCCGCCCCGCAGCCCAACACTCGGAAAATCCCAACTCCCGACCCGAAATGCACAACTTGGCTCCTACGGGTCCGCGCTACTCCACCAACGCAGAATCAAGCTGTACAACCATAGTTGGATCAGAACACATCCAAACAAACCCCAGAAACAATTCTCGCACAAACCCGCACTTTCCCGGAAAATTCCACAGAAAGCTCGGTTTTACGAACCGAGCTAGAACCTTGTTATTCCAACTCCCACAAATGTATTCAAACCCTTAAACCCGCATTCCAGACACTTTTCCCCGTAAACTCGTATAAAACTAACTTTCTCATTTCTAACCCGAAAATGACGTTTCAAATACCACACCGCACCTAAATCCAACCCCGATATCATTTTACCATCCAAATCAACCAAATTACAACACCAACCTAGAGAAAGTTTCATTTCTTCAATTCGGCCCTAAACCATCTTTTCACCACACTTCCAAATCAAACCATTCAAGCTTCCAATTAATCATACTAATCACCAATTACACTACCCAAACAATATTACTAACCAATTACACCAAAATCACAAAACCTCTTCCTTAATAATTTCGGCCAAGTTAGGGATTTCTCACCCAACTTCCATTTCAATCCAAACAAAGTTCCATTAGCTCTCTTTAATTACCAATTACAATTATTAAGCAAGATTACTAACCAATTCCACTTAAACAACCAAAATTAACAAGAACCCAAGCATGATAAATTCGGCCATTTGGGGGAATTTTTCTCCACTTGTTTTCCATCATATTAAAACAATAGATAGTCTTAGAATCATGCTAGGTACAACTTACTTAAAGCATGATTCAAGAACACATACACACACAATTTTGGAAAATCACCCATGAAATCGGCACCCTAGGTTCCCTCCTTCCATGGAGTTTTTCCAACATTCAACCATAGATTCCTACTCCCTCAAGCCCAAGAACAACATACTAAAAGATGGAAGGGAGAGGATCACTCTTTCAAGTAGACAAGAACAAACACATAGCTTGAAAACTCCCTCTTTTCTTGCCCAAAACATGTTCTCAACTTGGAAAGATGATGGAAGTGAGAAGCTTACCAAGCTTGGAGCTCAAAACCTTGAAGAAATCAGCAAGAGGAGATGAAGAACATGGAGCTTAGAGGAGCTCATCCATGGCGGCAGAGAAGGGAAGAAGGAGAGAAGAAGAAAGAAGAAGAAATGTAATAATTCACTTAAGAAATAAATAACCAAATATATATATATCCCTTTCTTTTTTCCTCTTAAATCATAAAGGGACAAGTGTCCCTTATCACTCACACACACACACATGCTGCCGAACATATCAGCTGCTGCCCATGCTGATTTTATTATATTTGCAACCCATTGCAAATTAACCCCAAATTTTTCCGAAAGTTCCAATTCTTTTTGCCCAAAAATAATTACCGAATTCCAAAATTAATGAAACTCGGACACAATCTTCAGAATATTATAACATGCACAGAACATTTTTCAGAAATTCATTTGCCTTTCCGGAGTGTCCTACCGAGCTCGCTGAACCCGAACCAAAACCCGAGCGTGCGAGCGTGACAACTCGAACCAAATTCCGTCACTCCAAAATTCTATAAAAATTCCCATAAATTCCATCTTAAATTCAAACACAACTTACCCCAAAGCCGTCAGAAAATTTCCATCCCGAGCCCCGGGATTCCCGTCCGAGCCCGGGAGTCGCCCGAACCGAACGTCCGTCCCAAATATTAAACTCCACAAACACCTCGGGACGTCACCACGACTCCAAAACTACAAACGGCTTCCCAAACTGAAATCTTGAGAGTGCTACCGAGCCCGCTGTACGTCCCGAGGCGACCCCGACAACCCCGGCGCGAAAAATATTTTGGCGGAAACGTCAGAGGACCCACACGACCTCAAATACGGAGGGGTTCGCCAAAATGATTAGGGGTGTTCAAAAAATCCAAAAAACCGTCAACCCGCTCCGAACCGTGCAATCCGAAACCGAAAAAACCGAAAAAACGGGTAACCGAACAAACGGGTAACCGAACACACGGGTAACCGGTCTGTTGCGGTTCGGTTCGGTTTTTGATATTTCAAAACCGCGGTACCCGCTCCGACCCGCCCCTACGTATACTATCTACACAAGTCACAATCAAGATGAGATGATGGGATGATGATCATTTTTCTACTTTTATTTTTCTTCATTTGCTCACAAACTTTATTTGAATAATTTGGATAATGGTTGTGGATTTGGTGTGTATTTGACTACTTATGTCATGTACTTATTAAGGATTTTAAGGATTATTTTTTCATGATATTATTGTTTTATTGATATTGTGGGTATCCGCGCCCCGATCCGCAAAAACCCGTCATCATGCAGGTACCCGTGACGCGGGGCGGTTTCGGATACTGAAATTGGGTATCCACCCCGCAGTGTATGGATAGCGTATTCTCCACTACCCGCCCCGCCCCGCCCCGTGCACACCCCTAAAAATGATACTCGGATAGGGCTCGGGAGCCGTCTGAACGCCGAAAACGTGACCCGCAGGCCAAAACCGGAGCCCCGGGTCACCCGGTCGCAACCCGCTCGGGGTGACCGTAACATTCTCCCCCCCCTTAGAACTCTTGGTCCTCCAAGAGTAGCCTGAACCAACCAGAATATACAAACATTCCTCTAACCCAGAACAATCGGACCACCGTACTGGTGCGGCGGGAGTGGTAGTTTAGACTACCATACAGAGCCTCACGGCGTCCCACCCTCCGGGTGCATCTTATTGCACCCGAGACAGCTTGCCGGTATTTCTACCAGACAACCCCATAAGATCGAACCTAAATCTAACCGATCCACAACAGTATTCGGAAGGTACCACATAAAACAAAGCTTGATTGGGGGAAGATAAACCTAACAACTTATTCTGGAAACTCATGAGAGCCGATAAAATTCGGGGTAACTTGCCCCGCCTACCAAATCTTACTGTTCCTCTGCACGGTACTACCTCCAGTCAAATTCTGCCACCAAACTCAGATTCCAGAGCCCTACGGCGACGGTTCGTACAAACAGTGGTGCAGTCATTCGCGGTTTTAATCCGCGCCTATAACAATCTGATCTTCGCCGTAGTCTCCTCAAAAAGCTCGGGTCCCAGCTTAACCCTATCTGACGCATCTGTCAACAAAGATGGTGTCATACACCCCGTCTGACACCTCATATGGTGCCATGTCAAACGTAGTCCAAAACAATTGTTGTATGGGAACTCTATCAAAGTAATCGCTGGTCTCAATCTCCTCCAAAATCCAAAGTACAGATTCGCAACATATCTTCCAATATCTGAATCACCCGCTCCGACTACCCATCCTCCAATATCGAGAATCACCCGCTCCGATTGCCCGTCCGTCTGGGTGATAAGTCAGTATTCGGATGGAGTCGCGTGCCCAATGCTTCATGAAAAGCAATCGAGAATCGTCTTTGTAAACGCGGATCACGGTCGATTCAATGGAGTCCGGTACTCCATGCAAAGCGTACAATTTTTCCCGATGTAAAGCGGCAAGCTTCTCCAGAGGGTCTGTGACCCGAATAGGCAGAAAGTGTGCGCACTTTATCAGCTGATCCACAGAAACCCAGATAACATCATGGCGAGACCGTGTCAGGGGCAGTGCAGTCAGAAAGTCCATAGTAACATTGCCCCACTCCCGAACTGGAATGGGCAAAGTCTGCAGTGTCCCTGCCGGTTTCTGATGGTCAAACTGCTCGAGTGTGCCTCCTCGAAAATCTCATTCCAGAACTCCTGATCCTCAGGTACATATAGGCGATCTCAGAAGTATAGCAATCCCTGCCTATACTGAAACGTCGGTAACAAATAAACCCTTATCTTCCCCAGACAACTTCTTCGATACCAAATCTCTACCTTGCGCTTCGCGCATCCTATCAAGCCACTCAGAATGTATAATAAGTGTAATAACCTGAGCACGCTCCCAGAGCTGCCACCTGTGCCAAAGGCATGTCAGATTACTCTCCTCAGATCGGTCACCAACATTTCCTCTCTTAATTAAGCCGGTATACCTCATGCTAAGAGCATCGGCAACCGCGTTGCCACTTGCCGAGATGTACCCGATACTACAATCATAGTCCTTAATGTATTCGAGATATCTGCGCTGCCTCATGCTAAGCTCCTTCTGTTTAAACAGATATTTCAGACTTATGGTCGGTAAGAATCTGAAATTTACTATCAAACAGATATTGCTTCCAATGTTTCAGCGCATAAATTACTATAGCCAACTCCAGATCATGTGCCAACCGGTTCAGCTCATGCGGTCGCAGCTGCCTCGACCCATAAGCTACCACAAAACGCTCCTGCGTCAACACACATCCCAAACCAGACGTGGAAGCATCCGTATAAACCACATACGGTAAGATCGGATCTGAAAGAGTCAGAATCGGAGCGTTAGTCAATTACCGCCTCAACTTCTGAAAATTCTGCTCACACTTATCAGACCAGATATACAGTTGACCCTTCCTAGTCAACTGCATAAGCGGAAATGCCAGAATAGAAAATCCCAGTACAAACCTCCGATAATATCCTACTAACCCTGTGGAGCTCTTGATCTCCGTACCGCGGTAGGTTGTTTCCAATCCCGAACCGCCCTCACCTTCTCTGGATCCACAGACAGACCATGCTCAGATATAACGTGTCCCAGAAAAGTGACTTCCCGAATCCAGAACTCACACTTTGAGAATTTAGCATAAAGCTGATATTCCCAAAGTGTCTGCAGATCTACCCTCAGATGATCCCGATGCGAATCCTCATCCCGAGAATATATCAGAATATCATCAATAAAACCACCAGAAATGAGTCCAAGTACGGTCGGAACACCCGATGCATCAGATCCATGAATGTCACCGGAACATTGGTCAGCCCGAACGGCATGACCGTAAACTCAAAGTATCCAAACCGGGTGCAAAAAGCAGTCTTAGGTATGTCCTCTACCTTCACCCTAAGCTGAAAATACCCGGATCGAGATCAATCTTTGAGAAAACCTCAAACCCCGAAGTTGATCAAAAAGATCGTTAATCCTCGGTAACGGATACTTATTCTTCCCAATAAGAGCATTCAACCGTCTGTAATCAATACAAAGTCAGAGTGTCCCATCATTCTCCTTAACAAACAATACCAGAGCACCCCACACTGAAGTGCTCGGTCGGACGAAACTCTTTTGCTGTAATTCCTCCAGTTACTTCTTCTACTCCTGCATCTCAGAAATAGGCATCCGATAAGGAGGAATAGATATCGGAGCAGTACCCGACTGCAGGTGGATCTCAAACACAATTTCCCGCGACCCGAAACCCGGAAACCTTTCTTTTCAACCTTCTCGGACCTCGAATCTGTCAATTCAAGCTGAATTAGCAACTTTACCAACCACACTACCAAACTACACCCCGACCCAAAATCGAAAATCGTGAATTTGGTAAAATTCCAGTTTTCCGAAACATCGAATTCAGAACCGATTCGAACATGCAAGGATTCACTTCAATAATCACAAATCAATCCACAGAACACATCAAATTCAACAGAAACTCCCAACATAATCAGTCAAAAATTCGGCCAAAAGGTGAGTTCTCACCCGTGTTGTGTTTTCAACGATCCAACGGTTCAATTCCATCAAAACTCAGATCTAAGCCAAGAACATCAACTTTCCAATATTGCCAAACACTCAACAGAATCGAACCATACCTCAGATAGACGTAGTACTCGAGTTGCTGATCAACTTCCCAGTTGAACTCTCGGACCAAGAAGCAGTCTAGAGCAAGCTTTGGAAGCTTGTAAAACACAACAATGGTGGCTTAGAGAGAAAAAGAATTCGGCAGTGAAGAAGGAAGAAGAATACGTTTGCATTTTTGCAAGACCCGCCAAAACTTAAGTCTTGTAATAATAAGTCATGTACTTTGCACATGACATCCTTTTTGACATCATAGTGAATCATAATCACTAGAAATAACAAGAGACCAAGCCACCCCGCCCGGTTGCGGAGGCGGAGCCGGGCTGCGACGTCGGAGAACCGGAACTTACGACGGAAAGCGCGGCGTGAGCATCGAGCTCAAATACGTAACAAACGAGAATCGACTAGCAACCTACAGAACCCATACATGGCAAGTATACATGATAACTCAACAAAATACCAACCAAGCAGTTCATGGTATACCAAACATTGCTCATCGCAACAACCACAGAAACACTGAATTCATATCATAACAAATCCAATATAGGCAAGTCGGGGCTCCGCCCTCGACTCAGAAGGCATCAAAGGCAGAATATATTTCCGATCATATGACATATACAAATTCATGATCTGACCTACATGCATGCAGCTACAACTACAGAGCCATTAAACGAAATCCTATATATATACCTAAGTGCGGAATCAGAAGCCTCTCGCTCAAGAATTCCCGCACGTGGTACTGTTGCTGCTACAGAACCCAAAATGTCAGGAAGCACCGCGGATCTCTATTCCGCTGGTTGCTTGTCGATCGCTCTGAAAGATGGTAAACAAATAAAAGGGTGAGTCCTCGAAAGGACCCGATAAGGGCTTAAGGTAAAAGTGCGGTTTGCCCATGGGCGACAATCTGAACTCGCAAAAGCAGAATATCACAGCATATGCATGTACATATAAACATAAAGTATAACGTAAATCAGAATCCAACACATGCGGTCCAACCGCCGAGCGACCGTAACGGCAGACCCTCAGCAGAGGTCGAATATACTGGTCGAGCGAGCAGATAGCACGGTACCGGCCGGGTCGCGAGCCCCAAACTGCCGTAGGGTCACGAGCAGTATCGGCACTCCGGTGCGGATACACGCAGAATGTCGGCACCCCTTCGTGCGGACACGTAATGCAATGCTCGGCACTCCGGTGCGGATACGCGAAGCGTAATCAAGGAGCACCCGTGGCCTCTTCGACCATTCGGGTCTCGTCACGAGCAGAACATATATTAATAGTAAGAATACATAAGCATAAACAGAAATAACATTACCCGATAACCACATACGAATGCAGAATAGGAACCCGGCCTCTAAGGTCATCCGGGCCTTGAAACGGAACAAACATACATTTTACCAAAATTAAGCCCTTACCTCGGAAACGCCGCCCCGCAGCACAACACTCGGAAAATCACAACTCACGACCCGAAATGCACTTCTTGGCTCCTACGGGTCCTCGCTACTACACCAACGCAGAATCAAGTCAGACAACCATAGTTGGATCGAGAACACATCCAAACAAACCCCGAAACAATTCTCGCACAAACCCGCACTTTCCCGGAAAATTCCACAGAAAGCTCGGTTTTACGAACCGAGCTAGAACCTTGTTATTCCAACTCCAACAAACGTATTCAAACCCTTAAACCCGCATTCCAGACACTTTTCCCCGTAAACTCGTATAAAACTAACTTTCTCATTTCTAACCCGAAAATGACGTTTCAAATACCACACCGCACCTAAATCCAACCCCGATATCATTTTACCATCCAAATCAACCAAATTACAACACCAACCTAGAGAAAGTTTCATTTCTTCAATTCGGCCCTAAACCATCTTTTCACCACACTTCCAAATCAAACCATTCAAGCTTCCAATTAATCATACTAATCATCAATTACACTACCCAAACAATATTACTAACCAATTACACCAAAATCACAAAACCTCTTCCTTAATAATTTCGGCCAAGTTAGGGATTTCTCACCCAACTTCCATTTCAATCCAAACAAAGTTCCATTAGCTCTCTTTAATTACCAATTACAATTATTAAGCAAGATTACTAACCAATTCCACTTAAACAACCAAAATTAACAAGAACCCAAGCATGATAAATTCGGCCATTTTGGGGAATTTTACTCCTCTTGTTTTCCATCAAATTAAAACCATAGATAGTCTTAGAATCATGCTAGGAACAACATACTTGAAGCATGATTCAAGAACACAAACACACACAATTTTGGAAAATCACCCATGAAATCGGCACCCCTAGGTTCCCTCCTTCCATGGAGTTTTTCCAACATTCAACCATAGATTCCTACTCCCCTCAAGCCCAAGAACAACATACTAAAAGATGGAAGGGAGAGGATCACTCTTTCAAGTAGACAAGAACAAACACATAGCTTGAAAACTCCCTCTTTTCTTGCCCAAAACATGTTCTCAACTTGGAAAGATGATGGAAGTGAGAAGCTTACCAAGCTTGGAGCTCAAAACCTTGAAGAAATCAGCAAGAGGAGATGAAGAACATGGAGCTTAGAGGAGCTCATCCATGGCGGCAGAGAAGGAGAAGTAGGAAGAAGAAGAAAGATGAAGAAATGTAATAATTCCCTTAAGAAATAAATAACCAAATATATATATATCCCTTTCTTTTTTCCTCTTAAATCATAAAGGGACAAGTGTCCCTTATCACTCACACACACACACTGCTGCCGAACATATCAGCTGCTGCCCATGCTGATTTTATTAAATTTGCACCCCATTGCAAATTAACCCCCAATTTTTCCGAAAGTTCCAATTCTTTTTGCCCAAAAATAATTACCGAATTCCAAAATTAATGAAACTCGGACACAATCTTCAGAATATTATAACATGCACAGAACATTTTTCAGAAATTCATTTGCCTTTCCGGAGTGTCCTACCGAGCTCGCTGAACCCGAACCAAAACTCCGACGCGAGCGTGACAACCTTTGAACCGAAATTCCGTCACTCCAAAATTCTATAAAAATTCCCATAAATTCCATCTTAAATTCAAACACAACTTACCCCAAAGCCGTCAGAAAATTTCCATCCCGAGCCCCGGATTCCCGTCCCGAGCCCGGAGTCGCCCGAACCGAACGTCCGTCCCAAATATTAAACTCCACAAACACCTCCGGACGTCACCACGACTCCAAAACTACAAACGGCTTCCCAAACTGAAATCTTGAGAGTGCTACCGAGCCCGCTGTACGTCCCGAGGCGACCCCGACAACCCCGGCGCGAAAAATATTTTCGGCGAAACGTCCGGGGACCCACACGACCTCAAATACGGAGGGGTTCGCCAAAATGATACTCGGATAGGGCTCGGGAGCTGTCTCAACGCCAGCGTGACCGCAGCCAAAACCGAGCCGGGTCACCCGGTCGCAACCCGCTCGGGGTGACCGTAACATTTGCAACTCCACCTACCCCGAATGACATTTTCTTCTTTTCTTCCTTCAGCCTCCGCCAAGCAACATCATGCGTCCAGTTGCTCATTCTAGGAAGTGCCCGTGGAACTAGTCTTTTGCCCATCACAACCACACGGTCAAGATACAACATCTGCAGATAACAATCAATTGGACGTGCAGATATTATAAATAAACATACAATTCACCCATTAAAATCTCGTGCAAATTATTCAAAATGTCGACAACGGTCTGAATACCGCATAATCATAACTAATTACCAGACAATCATAACTAATTATCAGACAACATCACCAAACAGTACCTGAAGGAATATCGTGCACCCATTCATTCCCGATGCGACTCCCTTGGTCTTCCATTTATCAATAGCAACTGCTAACTGTTCAATTGTGTATTGTGCCCAATTTATCTGCCTCACAACATCGAGGCTCGGAATCCGGTCCAGGAACCTCCAAGTTGCATAGTTCGCATGGTTCGTCGGGCTAGCAACCGTGACACAATGAATACCGGGAAGTTTCTCTTGAATCGATCACCGCCTTGGCGTCCTCTTTCAGCGACCTTTCAACGGGTCATCGCAGTCCATTATTAGGTTCAGAAGAACACAATGGCCAATCAGCCTCAAATGCTCTTCTTACCCCACTGTCATCACTTTCCGGCATCACCAAATCACCGAGTGGTACTCCCATCACAAGGTTCACATCATCTGCAGTCAACTCAATCACTGAGTGTGCGGTATGTATTGAAAGATTCTGTGGGTTGAAATGACTGACAATCCATGTGATGAGCTCTTTTGATATTTTCTTGCACTGGAGCCCGATAAGGTTTGCAAACCCCATCTCTGCAACCGCACGCATTTTTGCCGGGGACTTTTTAATTTCATTGAACACTTCTATTGCCTTACCCGGGCTACATTTGAACCACCACTTCCTGTAACATCAATTTAAACAAACATATCAGCGTGATTAAGCACGATGCGGATACTTAACGCATTCAAGATCGTTGGGCCGAAGTTACTTACTTTACTCTAACACCAGCAGAACCAGATTGTCTTTTTCCTTCGTCTGCTTTCCTCACCCGTCTTCGGCTTCACGTTCCTAGTTGCACTATACCATGCAATCACAACTGTTCAGCCCAAAAGGAACTATAAAATCTATATATTTGTTTAAGTGTTTGAACTTACATGGCTTCACTATCTCTCTTTCTTTTCTGTTTATGTTGAAATGCATTGTCATCAGAATTCACGTTATCTTTCTTTCCCTTCCCTTTACGTTTATATTTAGCTGAATTGTCACCAGTCTTCATCTTCTTTCCATCTCTATCATTTATGGCACGATACCATGCAATCACAAATCTGTTCAGCCCAAAAGGAACTATAAAATCTATATATTTGTTTAAGTGTTTGAACTTACATGGCTTCACTATCTCCCTTTCTTTTCGATTATGTTGAAATGCATTGTCATCGAATTCACGTTATCTTTCTTTCCCTTTCCTCTACGTTTATGTTTAGCTGAATTGTCACCAGACTTCATCTTCTCTCCATCTCTATCATTTATCGCACGACGCCTACAAAAAGATTTAGATTTCAATCCTTACTCGTCGACGAATTCATAATTTACATGAGCAAACTATCTTCTTACGTCATTGTATTATGATCCCCCCTCCTTCTGAGTGCAGAAGCATTGATGCCCCACATAGACATTCTTTCCCTCAGAGTACTACCATGTATCAAAGAACCATGTTAACATGTAGAAAATAACTTACATCAAACTGCATATCATAAAATTAGTTTATAATACTCACATGTTGTCATCAGATTCCGAATCGCTTATCATAGCTTCTTTTTCCAGACTGTTTCCTCTGCGAGGTCTGACAATTAAGCAACAATCTTGTCAAACATTCACCATTAACTATTTGATCATTCGTAGCTTCTGTAAGATGTAAATACTTACTCAACGGGCACTACCCCAATACCATCAGTATTCTTATTTGTTCCACCCACCGCGTCGTTATTCTCGTCTGTCAAAGTTGACTCTTTCGGGATTTGCGTAAGTGAGACCTCATCGCAATCAGATTCATCACTATCATTATCCAATTTAGACCAAATGGGTACATCATACTTCAACAATATATAAAATTTTGAAAAACATGAAGTATTATTCAAGTTAATAGTAAAAGTTACATACCTTATATCGTAGTTAACCAGCCCAAAAGTGGCTGTTTCTTTATCGAACATCTTGTAACTTCAAAACTACAGACCACGCCATTAAAATCTCAAGCAAATTATTCAAAATTTCAGACAACGATATCGAATACCCAGCACAATCATATCTAATTAACAGACAACCTAATTCACTCATATAATTGCATTACGTAGAATCGTATCACTGTGTTGTCAAACTATATAACACCAGACAAATTACCCAACATATCAGATAGATGTTCATCATCATACCAAATCCCATACAAGTAAACAATCTGCAGATCAGGAAATATTTTTCAACTGAGAAACCCACCAGACATATATATTTTAATCATTAGACTAATGCTCATTATAATCAGACTAATGTGGGGAACTGGCTCCCATTATTTCATCAGACTAATGCTCATATTAATTTGACTCCCAGACTACTATATCATCAGACAACGCATTTACTGTAACATCAATATGCCACAATACCTTAAGTCTAACAAATTACTTCATTTATCTCAGAAATTTTATCAAAATTTTCACTCAAACTCATGTACTCGAACCACCTTCAAAATATCAGACAACAGTATATTGAATATCAGACAATCATAACTACTTATCAGACAATCTAATTCACTCATATAATTTCATTAGATAAAATCGTACCACTGTGTTGTGAAATTATATAACACCAGACAAATTACCCAACATATCAGATAGATGTTCATCATCATACCAAATCCCATACAAGTAAACAATCTGCAGATCAGGAAATATTTTTCAACTGAGAAACCCACCAGACATATATATTTTAATCATTAGACTAATGCTCATTATAATCAGACTAATGTGGGGAACTGGCTCCCATTATTTCATCAGACTAACGCTCATATTAATTTGACTCCCAGACTACTATATCATCAGACAAAGCATTTACTGTAACATCAATATGCCACAATACCTTAAGTCTAACAAATTACTTCAATTATCTCAGACATTTTATCAAAATTTTCACTCAAACTCATGTACTCGAACCACCTTCAAAATATCAGACAACAGTATACTGAATATCAGACAATCATAACTACTTATCAGACAATCTAATTCACTCATATAATTGCATTACATAAAATCGTATCACTGTGTTGTGAAATTATATAACACCAGACAAATTACCCAACATATCAGATAGATGTTCATCATCATACCAAATCCCATACAAGTAAAGAATTTGCAGATCATGAAATATTTTTCAATTGAGAAACCCACCAGACATATATACTTTAATCATTAGACTAATGCCCATTATAATCAGACTAAAAATTAGACTAATGCACATTATAATTAGACTATTCCATTTTTTTGTCAACCTGCATGCATACGAACAAACCATCAAACTGTATATATATATTTTATGTTTGGGCAATATAGATTGATTGAAGAAACAAACAAAAATATAGAACAATGTATAAATAATTTTAGACAATTTGCGGCATTCCAAGTTTCTAAGAATTAAGAGAGAAATCCCTACTTATCTCTGTCGCCGGAAATAAAAAGGTGAGACGCAGCACCCTGATCTCGTCGGAAAGGGGGACGCCGGCACAATTGCGCCTCCGCCACGAGGAATCAGAGGACCGGTTGTCGGTGCAGTCCAAAACCGGGTGTCTGCCGCCGTGAACTAGTCGTCGCCGTCGCTGGGAGCCGGTTGCCTGGTGGCGGTTGGAAGAGGTCTTTATCGGTGAAGAAAACTGGTGGCGGCGTCTTGGTGAGGAAAGTGGGGGACCATTAGGGGATTGGGATGGGATGGGAGGTCTGATGTTTTCAATTGAGTCAACTACTACAATTATGTTTTATTCAAAAAGGAGAGTCTCTCTTGAGTGGGTCCGGATTCAATTGGATGTGAGACAAATCAGGGATTCACTTAATAATAGTCTAACAAATACTTGTTGAATTTCTAATTAAAAAAAAACTGGGTTATTGGCCGAGAGACGGAAACGTCTCTATAGACGTTAGGCACAATGTGCCTGGGTAGCGTATGTACTATCCTCAGCACTTGATGGTGGCATTAAGTTTGTACTTGTTGCATTGTTCTAATAGGCATGTAACCGAATACAAGCCAAGTTGTGATTTCCTTTCCCTAGATAGAATAAAATTTATGGTGTCTTTTCGCATATACAAACAAATCAAGTTTTTAAGGACAAATGAGTACTTTTATTGGAGGAAGATAATTGTATATATCCACGAATTTCGTTTCATTTAGTACTTTAGATGATAGTATTTTTTTTTTTCAAATTTGTGTAAATCCTTTGTTGCACAGACCAAATTTAGCCGACTTTTGGAGGCTTTTCAATTTAAAGTTGTAGACTTATTTAAGCTTCTTCTTATTTACTAGCTTATTTGGGTTTGTAAATAAAATTTCTTTTTGGGCATAAAATTTGTAATAGTTAACTAGGTATTTGGGCTCACAAGTTGTTAGCTATTCCCGACGCATATGTGTGCTCGGGTAGTTTTGTTCGAAAACCGATATTTGCGGATTTTTGTGAAGATCAGGGTTTGATTTTCTTTAAACATGTTAATCATGTTTTGTGTGTATTATGGAGTCCCGGGGATGGTGTTCAGATGATACTTCGTCTGGTGGAGCGGTTTGAAAATTATGCAAGTTGCGGTTGGATTAAATTGCAACTTTACAAGGTTTGGTGGCCAAATTGAAAATTTAGAAAAATTGAATAGTTTACTCTTTAAAGAAGGTAAAAGAGGCGGTAATATAAGGAGAAAAAGTGAAGTGGTGAAGCATGCAAGCAAAAAGGAGGTGTAAAGAAGAAAGAAGGAATATGAAAGGAAAGAAAAGGAAAAGAAAACCATTTTCATTTCATTTCTTCTTCTTCCTCTCATAGGCGACCATATACTTGAAGAAGCAACCAAGTAGGCACCTCTCTTGTTCTTGGTGAATTCTTGAAGAAAGCTTGAAGATGATTATATATAATTGATCCTTGCAAAAAACTACAAACTTTCTACGGATCAGTTTTTGCAAATAGGGCTGTTTTGAAAGCCGTAAATTTCTGGATTTTGACATGATGTTGGCACCACATATGTGTAATATATTATGATTCCTAAGTGTGTATTGCATGCTCCGTTGATCAGTTGTGAATTTTGGGTAGGGCAAAAAAATTTCAGCCGGAGCTTTGTCGAAATCGGGTTCTGGAAATCGTAACGGAAGCTAATTTCGGAATTTGTGAAAAAGGTAAGGGTT
This sequence comes from Stellera chamaejasme, assembly GCA_024586325.1. NCBI lineage: Eukaryota > Viridiplantae > Streptophyta > Magnoliopsida > Malvales > Thymelaeaceae > Stellera > Stellera chamaejasme. Next base: position 15,747,689 of record CM044987.1, on the reverse strand, counting down.
CAGTGTGTCTCTTGATATTGCATTTTGGAGTATGTAATAAAATGCATATCGGAATATATTGAGGCTAAGTTTGGCTTGAGGGGTGTACCTGGGGGGCTTCGCCTGATCTGAGAAAGAGGCTTCGCATGGGGCAAAGCCCCCAGGCGGCTTCACTTGGGGCCCTCGCCTGGAAGCTTCGCATGGAGGCCTTGCCTGGAGGCTTCGCATTGGTGGCTTCGCCTGGGGGTTTCGCCTGGCTGTTTCTTCACCATTCCTCGCACTTTTCCAGAATTTGCGATTTGGTCCTCAGCTTCCTCTAGCCCCGGTGATGCCAAACTTAGTTAAATGGTATAAGCGTTGGTGTGCAAGTTTCAGGATCAACATTCAGGATATGTTACTACAGCTAAATGGTGTTGTGTTGTGATACACCTATAAGGTGTTTGTGATATGACGGTGGGGTCATGACCCCAAGTTGGTCATGCTCTTGTGTGTGATTATGTGTATGTGTGCCTCGGCTACAACCGGGAAGATCGTCAATGTGTTCCGTCTAACGCTATCATAATCTGTTGTTTGACTTGCATTGCATTTGATTGAACTTGCATTGGTTGAGCATGTGTATATATATATATATGTTCTTGTATATCCGCTTTTATCTTTGGTTGCAGGTTTCTTGTGCATCAAGAAAACCACTATGCTTTATACCTCAGCCCTTACTAAGTTCTCATCAAGGACTTACCCCTTATATTATCATTTTCAGGAGTACCTGACAAGCAGGCCGCTGAATAGAGTTCGGGGTTGGCTTTTGTTTTTTGATATTTCAGGTACATTTGTGTGTGTTCTGATCAGTTGTGATTCAGTATGTGTGAATTAAGGGGTAATGTCCGTTGTGTGTGATCAAGTGTAACCGGTCATTCCGATTTGTGTGTGGTATTCAGTTCTGAGTTTATGTGCATAGCAGCACCAATATCTGCACGTCGATGACTTTGGTTGGACCTTGGAGTGTCACCACCTCGCACGTTCTGTATGTATTCCAGTAGACATTTTGATGGCTCTGTATATTGTAGATGACATGCATATATGTAGTAGTATCACATTCAAGATTTTTGCTGGAAACCATGTGTTATGTGGTTGTGGTATCAGACATGTGCTGAATTTCAGTTGTGAGCATGTAGATGTGTTTGTAAAGCATTTTGTGCAGGATGTGTGAAAATGTGCAACTGTGCATTACTTGTGCATTTTGTGAAATTTGGTGCAAATATGTGCTAGTACGTGATCATGTGTGTGAAATGGAAGTGTTTGTCATGTATGCAATTTCTGTGAACGAAAAATTTAAGATGGCCCGTCTGGGCCCACGGGACCCACCTGACGGTTGTGCTGTGTGTGTGAACTGTTACCCCAATTGAGTATCATTACGGTGTTGATGAACATCGTAATCGTCTGTGTGCTTCCGCCGTGGGGTGACAATAGGTGATATTAGAGCATGGTTTATGCATGTGATCCGTGTTATGGATTATCTTTTCTAAGATCGAACGCTATTACATGATGCATTTGCATTTGTATATATAGAGCCTATTGGAATACTGCCGCTTGCTAGTTTCTGGATGTTTAACCGTTATATATGTGCTCTTTGGTTTTCTTATGAAATACTCAGGAATATGGTGGATACTCGTGGGATCCAAGAACAGAATCAAGAGAGGCAGGACAGAGATCCTGAACCTCAACAGGTTGTGGCACAAGTGATAGGTCCAGAACCACAGGTTCCTCCAGCTTTGATACAGGTCCTTGAGCAGATCAGGGATAGTTTGGCATTGCTGCTACCGGGTACATCACAGGAAGGGCAGTCAACATAGAGACGTTGTGCTGAACAACAACGACATGTGGATGTGAGTGGTGTAGGCATAATGAGCCACACACTATGACAGATAACAACCCTTCTGTGCATGAGAATGTGAGAGAAGAGGCAAGATATGAGGATGTGAGTACAGATGAGGAGAGGCGGCACCCTCGAGCTAGGAGGGTACGTTCTGAGGTTGACCATGTTACCAGTTATGATCGTGCTATTAATAACCACTCCCAAGATAGTGTGCATGGCCAACATCGCAGGCCACATCGGGATGAGGATCAGGATGAGGATGAGCAGTCACACCGATCCAGGAGGCGTAGAGAGGGACATGAACGCCTGAGCAAGCTGCTTGAGAGATTCCAGCGCCTGACTCCCCCGAAGTTTAATGGAAGAGGTGGTCCCGAGGCAGCTGAGATCTGGTATAACCGGATCAACTCTATGTTCGAGAGGTTGGAGTTCCCTCCTACCACGATGGTATCTCTGGCCACTTATAATCTGGAGGGCCGAGCTGTCATCTGGTGGGAGAGCATCAGGAGCAGGCACAGGGCCGAGCTAGCTGCAAGAGGAGAGCCCGACACCGATATGACTTGGGATGTGTTTAGCCAACTGTTCCAGGAGCAGTATATTGGAGACGCGGTCCGAGACTTGCGACAGACTCAGTTCTACAATCTAGCACAGGGCAGCATGAGTGTGTTGGAGTATGAACATGAGTTTGATCGACTGGTTCGGTATGTCCCGCAGTACCACAGAATGGAGGAGCAGAAGGCCAAGAGGTTCATGCGAGGGTTGTGACCCGACATCCAAGTAGCATTGCGACCTTTGGGAATTACCTCCTACCACGAAGTGACACAGAAGGCCCAGCTTGTGGAGCAGGAGACCGAGAGCAGGTATGCACCAAGCCGACCTCCAGAGAACGGGAGAGGCACGGGTCCACGAAGGTTTTCCCGGAACACCGGAAAGGCTCCCAAAGCTAACACGGGTGCAAACTCATCTGCCATGTGTCCGAGTTGTGGGATATATCATCCCGGTAGGCCGTGCTACCGAGAGACGGGTAGATGCTTGAAGTGTGGGTCCGCTGACCATTGGATCAGGGACTGTCCACAGGTAGTGCATATAAGAGATTTTGGCAACTGGCTGAGAGCTCCGTATAGTGTACTAGCGGGACGAGGAGCACCACAGGGTGGTGTTAGACAACAGCCACGACTTCTACCTCCTCCGCCACAACAACCGAGGGCTGGAAGAGTATTCCAGATCGAGAGAGGCGAGCTTGCACAATTGGGAGCACTGAAAGGTACCTTACTTCTGAATGATATGCCTGTGAATGTTCTTTTTTATATAGGTGCTTCTATATCCATTGTTGCACATAGATATGTTATGTCCCAACATCTGTCTATCTATTCTATGCCGCATATGTCATTGATTAAAACTGCTGGAAGTCAGTGTTTGTTTTCAAATGAGATAGCCAAGGATTGTGTGATTATAGTGGGAAAATATCAGATTCCCACTGATTTGCTTGTGTTGGATATTCCGAGGTATGATGTGGTTTTGGGTATGGATTGGTTATCTCAAAATTGTGTGTAGATAGATTGTGCGAAGCGGGAGATTGTGCTACCTTCCGGGGAGGTACTTCCTTTATGTACTTCTTCTGGATGTGTGTCTGAGATACATAGTCTGGAATTAGAGATTCTGGATGAGATATCTGTGATTGATGAGGATGAGTATTTTGGTCTGAATTCAGCTGATATCAGGGATGATATAGATCTGATATCTATTGTGCGAGATTTTCCGCAGGTATTTCCCGAGGATTTGTCGGGCATGCCGCTGTAATGCCAGATTGTGTTTGAGATTTTTCTTCAGCCAGGATCTGTTCCTATATCTGTTTGCCCTACCGTATACCGATTTCAGAGATGAATGAACTCAAGAAGCAGCTTGATGAGTTGCTTGCGAAAGGGTTCATTCGACTGAGCACTTCTTCGTGGGGTGCTCCAGTGTTATTTGTGAAGAAGAAGGATGGGACATTGAGACTGTGCATTGATTATCGGAAGCTGAATGCAATAACTGTGAAAAACAGGTATCCTTTACCCAGGATTGATGACCTGCTTGATCAATTGAAGGAAACGAAGATTTTCTTGAAGATAGATATGAGATCGGGATACTTTCAGCTCCGGGTGAAGGAAGAGGATATACCGAAGACAGCTTTCCGAACCAGGTATGGACACTACGAGTATACAGTTATGCCATTCGGTTTGACTAATGCTCCAGCAGCGTTCATGGATATGATGAACCGGATTTTCCGACCATATCTGGATTTGTTTGTGATTGTGTTCATTGATGACATCCTGGTATATTCCAAGGATGAGTGTGAACATCGAGATCACCTACGGATTGTTCTGCAGACATTGTGGGATCATCAGCTATATGCTAAGTTCTCCAAATGTCAATTCTGGATTCGGGAGGTTCCATTTCTTGGACACATCATCGGTGAGAGTGGTATTTCATTGGATATTGAGAAGATCAAGGTTGTGCAGGATTGGAAGCAACCGAAAAATGTGCGGGAGATCAGAAGTTTCCTTGGATTAGCGGGATATTATCGGAGATTTGTACCTGGATTTTCTATGTTAGCTTTACCCCTTACTCAGCTGACTCAGAAGGGGCGAGGATTTGTCTGGTCCGAGGCTTGTGAGCACAGTTTTCAGGAATTGAAGAATAGGCTGACTAACGCACCTATTCTGATACTACCAGATCCGAGTGTGCCATATGTGATTTACACAGATGCTTCCAGATCCGGGCTTGGATGTGTGCTTATGCAAGGTAGAAATGTGATTGCTTATGGATCGAGACAGTTTCGACCACATGAGCAAAACTATCCGACTCATGACTTGGAATTAGCAGCGGTGATCTACGCGCTCAAGCAATGGCGACTTTACTTGCTGGGTAACAAGTTTCAGATATTCACTAACCATAAGAGTCTGAAATACTTGTTTACTCAGAAGGATTTGAATATGAGACAGCGTAGATGGTTGGAGTATATGAAGGATTATGACTGCAGTATTGAGTATACTGCAGGAAAGGGAAATTCTGTGGCAGATGCGCTAAGTCGGAAATACACCGGCTTAGTGAAGGGCGGGGATAGTGATGGCAGAATCGAGGAGAGTGATTTGATGTGCCTATGGCACAAGTGGGAGCATCGGGAACATACGCAGCTATACACCTTGACTATCCAGTCTGAGTGGTTAAACAAAGTACGGGATGTGTAGAGGAGTGATCTAGAATTGAAGAAAGTATCTAGCGAGGCAAAGAGATTTCTTCATCCATCTTTCTAGTACAAGTAGGACCTGTTGTACTTCAGAGATCGATTGTATGTGGTGAACGTCCCGACACTTCGAGATGAGATTCTTGAGGAGGCTCACGCGAGCAGACTGAGTGTGCACCCAGGAAGTGAGAAGATGTATCATGACTTGAGATCTCATTTCTGGTGGCCGGGCATGCGAAGGGACATTGCTACCTACGTCTCTAAGTGTGCCACATGTCAGAGGGTGAAGACCGAGCATCAGAGACCAGCGGGGACGTTACAGACGTTGCCTATTCCGGTCAGGAAGTGGGGTAACATCACAATGGATTTCTTGACAGGTTTACCTTTGACACGGTTACATCAAGACACTATCTGGGTCATTGTGGATCGGTTGACGAAGTGTGCTCATTTTCTACCTATGAGAATTTCAAATTCCCTGGAAAAGCTAGCTCAGCTGTATATTCGTGAGATAGTGCGGTTACATGGAGTTCCAGACTCCATTGTATCTGATCGAGATCCGCGATTCACGGCACGATTCTGGAGCGCTTTTCACAAGGCTTTGGGCACACGACTCCATTTGAGTACGACATATCATCCTCAGACCGATGGACAGTCAGAGAGAGTGATTCAGGTTCTCGAGGATATGCTACGCGGTTGTGCTCTGGATTTTGGAGGTGAGTGGTACCAGCATTTGCCTCTAATAGAGTTTTCCTATAAATACAGCTATCAGAGTACTATCGGCATGACACCTTACGAGGCTTTATATGGCCAACGTTGGGTAACGCCCCATTGTTGGACAGAGGCTTATGATAGGGACAGGCTAGGTACTGAACTAATTGAAGAAACGACAAATAAGATTAAGAAGATTCAGGAACGTATGAAGACCGCCAATGATAGGACTACTTCTTATGTGAATAAGCGGAGATGAGATCCGGAGTTCGAGGTTGGAGACAAGGTGTGACTGAAGGTAGCACACAACCAGACAGACTATCAGATTCAGAAAGAGTGGGAAGTTAGCTCCGCGATATGTGGGTCCTTATGAGATTTTGGATCGGATTGGCAAGGTAGCCTACAGGCTAGCTTTGCCACCGAGTATGTCTGCAGTGCACAATGTGTTGCATGTGAGTATGTTGAAGAAGTGCATCTTGGATCCGATTTAGACGATTGTAGTAGATGGCGTGCAACTAGAACCGAATCTATCGTACCGAGAGGTACCCGTTGCTATTTTGGGACAGGATGTGCGAAAGCTTCGGAGTAAGCTTATTCCTATGATTCGAATTCAGTGGTCCCATCATTCTGAACATGAGGCGACATGGTAGGTGGAATAAGATGTGAGGGACAGATACCCTGAGTATCAGAGACTTAAGATCGCCTTGGAGGACCAAGGGTATTAAGGAGGGAGAAATGTTATCTATTCCCGACGCGTATGTGTGTGCTTGGGTAATTTTGTGCAAAAACCAAGATTTGCGGATTTTTGTGAAGATCGGGGCTTGATTTTCTTTAAACATGTTAATCATGTTTCGTGGAGCGGTTTGAAAGTTATGCAAGATGCGGTTGGACTAAATTGCAACTTTGCAAAGTTTAGGGGCCAAATTGAAAATTTAGAAAAATTGAAAAGTTTACCCTTTGAAGCAGGTAAAAGAGACGACAATATAAGGAGAAAAAGTGAAGTGGTGAAGCATGCAAATAAGAAGGAGGTGTAAAGAAGAAAGAAGGAATATAAAAGGAAAGAAACGGAAAAGCATGCATGAATCTTTCTGTATGGTAACCCTAACTCTTTTATCATAGCTTTTGTACTACACATGCTCGTAGGCAAGGTCGCGTCTTCTCCAGGCAGTATTTCATTGATAAATTCAATCAACTCCAAGAAAAAAGCGTCAGATACGTTATGTTTATGTTGACTTTTCATGGTCAAGAACTTGGAAATAACCGACAATTTCGTGTGCTTATCAATACATCCCTCATATAAAGGTTGCGACGTATCACGTAATAAATCGAAAAACTTTTGAGCCCTTTGATTTGGTTTTTCGGTTGTGATGTCATCCTCATCTATCTGATGAATATCATCACCCTCAAAATTATTATTATGATCACGAATCCCAAATGTCTCGTGGACCATTTCATGGTAATCACCTCTTTCTTCATTACACTCAATTGAATTATTAAGTGCATTACTCGTACTTGCAATATTCGATGATGATGGCGATGCTTCATCAAATCGATAACCTCGATAAATATATGGATTTATCTGACATCGTTCACCATGAAAATCCCACACATGATAATTCGGTTGAAATCCATCTAACATTAAATGATTTCCAATTTTTTCTCAATCATGATAATATCTATTTTTACATTTTCTACAAGGACATTTCACAAATTGTTCTCCTTTTCCCCGAGAAACAAGAAAAGCATAATCCAAGAATTCTAGAAGCCCGTTCCAAAACCTATGACTAATATCGCGAGTCTCCTCCTGAAAACGTTGATACATCCAATCACGTCCTTCGGCCATTGAACAATTCCTATAGTTGTATCAATAAAACAATATGACAAAGCATAACAATTAATATATATTTAGCACACAACTAATTTATTCCAAAATTCTCAATATCATTTTTTTTCAAATCAAGGTGCACGGGTCTTATCCTATTCATAAAAGTACTATTAGTTAATCAAACTGTTAACTTGTGTATGTAGAAACTGATATAATTACATAAATTCCGACAGCATTTTGTCTTAGTTTCCCATTATACCATTTCGCCGGCATAACGCCTAGAGCAGGTATAACGAACAAGACCAAATATTGCATCTGAAATTTATGTAATTCTCATATCATTTCTCCATACACAATCATAAAAGATTAATTAACCGATAGTATACTTTTACAAACCGTCCAATCGGATAACCGTCCAATCGGACAATCCATAAAAACTTTGTAGAATGTATAATTTTACAACGTTATTCTAATACTTTGAAATAAAGTGTAAAATAGTATATTACTACAATTTTTCATAGACAGGTACTATGGCTCACGAACTAATTTAGTTTAATTAACATATATAATTAAACAACTGAAATACATAAATAATTGTTTTTTGAAAAACTCATAAAAGTATAGATAATTCTAAAAAATAACATTTGTTACCTCAAAGAGACAAAACAACTGTCCGCGATAGATCTTCAACTGAATTCACCGGATGATAATTTCTTCAAATATTGAGAGATTAAATGAGAAAAATAGAAAGGAGAAGAAAAAAATGGTTAAGTGTTGTGTGAAATCGAAAGGGAAGGTACTGGTTTATATAGACGAGCTTTACTGCGGCCAAGTTCGCAGTAGAAGGCCGCGGTAAGAGTCAGCTTTGAACACCTCATGGAACACGAGGCTTTACCGCGGCCTTACCGCGCTGTTAGCAGCGGTAAAGTGGAAGCGAGCACCGACATCGCTTGTTATCGCGACCAACGTTTTACCGTGGCTTTGTGCGCGGTAAAACAAGTATCTTCTATGTGGTGTAAGATGAGATGAAAAACTGATTATTCATTTAAAAAATGTTAAGTTTGAAACCCATTATTCATTATATATCCACCAATAAATTGAAACAATCTATGGAAAGATCTGCAAAATGGTGAAACACTTCCATGGAAAGCAAATAACCGATTGCAAAAAGACACAAACATCATTGGTTGTTTCCTTTATTCACACTAGATCACTTGCATTATTGAGGTAAAAGCTATTACTAAATTTTTTAATTTATTAATAGATATTTGAACTATTAATATTTTTAAATTAATTGATAGTATAAATTAATACTCCCTCTATCCCACAAAAATTGTAGCTTTTATTTTTATTATTTCACAGTATTTAATCTATGATTTATTCTTATGGATTTTTAGACATGTGAAGTTAAATGTTTCATATGCTTCTCATAATTTAAAACCTAAATTTTCTAAATACAGAGTATTTGTTTTTGAATTTTTTTTCAATGTTTATCTTAGTAAAATTTTGAGTCAAACACAACAATAAGACAAATGGAGTAATTATGAGAAAAAATATGAAAAATAGTTAAACTATAAAAAAACGTTTAGGGTGCAAAAGAGATTACCACTTAAAAAACTTGTGGATATTTACACAATTTGAATAAAAGTGTCTTACTTTTAAAAGTTCAAGGTCTAAGTTGCAATGAGTCTTAGTTCATGCCCTTAAGTGTTCGAGTCACTAAATTTTAGGGTACTATTTTGAGCTTAAAAATATTATAGAAACTCTTATTTCATTTTACTCTTATTTCATTTCAGGGCCATTATCCTAACCTTGGTGCTAAGATTGATGGCACTCTCTGCTTTCTTGTTGAAGCGTTCCACGAACTGCCGAAGGGACTCGTTCGGGCATTGCCTGAGATTGAACATCTGGACGGCTTGTTTGGCCGTACGCCGAATGCCGACAAACTTGTCAATGAACTAGGTGTTCAGCACTTTGAAGGAAGTGATAGATCCTAGAGTGAGGGAGTTGTACCAATCGAATGCTGATCCGGACAGGGTGACTTCAAAATATTTGCAAAGGCATATCTCATTCGCCTCCGAAGCTCCATGTGCGTTTTCTACTTCCGGATGTGGGCTTGGGGATATCCTCGATTGTTGTAAGTGTCGAGTGGCAGGATCTTGAAGTCCATTGGTACCGGGATATCTCGGATGTGAGGCGCGAATGGTGAGAGTTCACTAGATGGTTGTCCGATAAGTCTCGTGAAGACGTTTTGCTGAGGCTCGGGCTCTGCCCAACCAAGTGTTTGGAGGGCTTGCTGGACGGCCTGCTCGACTTGCTCTTGGATTGAGCGATCCCTCTTGGGAGAGGGAGTCATGTGACCTCGAATTCGGTTCAGGGCGCTCGTTCAACGATTGAGGGAACGGGAACGCCTTCGAATGATCTCCACACTGGAGGAGGGAGAGTGCCTCCTTCTGTGTGAGCGGGAGTGCTTCCTTTGGATAACTCTTGGGGAGCGCCTACGCCGAGGGGTGGGCGATCTGCCCCTCCTTCGTTCTTCATCCATGATTTGTTGAACTTTTCGATCTAGGCAGATGAGAACTAGGATTTAGTTCGGCTGGATCTTGCGGTGTCCTAGGACCTTTAGGATCAAGACGTTACATGCAGTGGTACCTCCTTGCTCGAGGCTATTCTCTCTTTTTCTTTTCGAGAGGCACAGTGCTCGGACGGAGTAGAGGACATCCGATTTTCCTGAGGTGATTCATGGGAAAGAGACTTCCCTCGAGCTGCAGTTGTTTTGGCCGGGTTCTCACGAGTATGGCTGATCAAGTTTTCGGTTTAACCGAATTAACCGATTTTATTTTCGATTTCGGTTAATTCGGTTCGGGTGTTTCGGTATTTCGGTTCGGTATCGGTAATACCAAATTTTTAATTCAATTTTCGGTGCAGTATTCGGTTATGGGCTTTACCTATTCGGTTAACCGAATTAACCGAATATTTAGCCCGCATATGAGCCCGTCTAAGTTATGCCCAGCCCATATCTAATAACCCTAGCCTTAGACTCAGGCAGCAACCACACACAGACAGACTCACAACTTTGCTTTCGACCTCTCGACCTCGTCACCTTGACCTCGACTGCTCTGCTCTCTTTGCTCGCCGGCAAAATGAGCTCGAGCTTGCCGGCAAACCCATCTCCACCGATCAAATCATTATTTCTCACTGAAGATGAACCGAGCTCTCCACTCAACAGCACAACCAGACCATCCATGGAGCCCGGAAATTCAAAAGGTGTGGTTGAAGGTTTCATAGAAGAAACAATGCCTCCTCTTAAGTCAACGGTAAGTCATATCCTAATTAATTTTTTCCCCATGTACTCTGCTTCTTTCCCTTTAATTAATTCAATTGCAGTTCCAATAAAAAACGTGACCACCGTTTTTTATCTGGTAGCATTTTCCATGAAAGTTGATTTTGGTCCTTGAAGCTGCATCATGAAGGTTTAATTGGATTTTGTTCTTTTTAACCTTCAGTAGCTATTATGCTTTCTTATCACTTGTTACGCATAAAAGATTTAAAAATATGTTTTATTTTACCTGCTGATAGCCATTATTAAGTTCACGATTGATAAAGGGTTTGACATAGTTGAATGTTTTATGTTTGTAGGCCGTTGTGGAACAAGAGAAGGAAATTCCAAAGCAATCAACAACAATCGAAAAATCCAGATGCCCACAAAAGAAGAGAAAAGAAATGCAACTTCGATCTCCTGTTTGGGAGAATTTTGATAGGGTGACAACTGAAACTGGTGAAAAAAGGGCAGGTGCAAGTATTGTTCAAGGCTTCTTTCGGTTGATACAAAAGGTAACGGAACTTCCTCTCTTAATAGTCATTACAGATCATGTAAGAAACGTTTAGAATTAGAATCCAAGCAAACTGAATTGGTACTTAATGCTGGAAATCAAGGGGAAGGGGGTCTAAGACTGTGGAAATTTAATCAAGAGTTAGTGAGGAAGGGGCTTGCTCAAATGGTCATTCTTGATGAGCTTCCTTTTAGATCAGTTGAAAAGGCTGGTTTTAAGCAGTTCATGGCTCTCGCTTGTCCAAAATTTCATATACCTTCATGACATACAGTAGCTAGAGACTGTTTTCAAAGGTATGAAGATGAGAGGAATGTTTTGAAATCTTGGTTTAGAAATAGTCAACAACGGGTTTGCACCACTGATGGTTGGACATCATTACAGAATATTAATTATATCTCTATTACTGCTCATTTCATTGATGCTAATTGGAAATTGCACAAAAATGTTTTAAACTTTTGTCCACTTGTTAGTCATAAAGGTGAGGCAATTGGAAAGGCAGTAGAAAATTGTCTTCTTGATTGGGGGCTTGAGAGGATATTTGCTATTACAGTTGACAATGCTGCCTCAAATGATACAGCTTGATTTCTTGAAAAGAAGAATTAATAATTGGGGAACAAGAGTGGCTGATTGTAAATTTCTGCATATGAGATGTATTGCTCATATAGTAAACTTGGTAGTTTGTAATGGGTTAAAGGCGAAAGCAATGCATGATTCAATTTTGAGGGTTAGAGCTGTTGTTAAATTTGTTAGGCAATCAGCCTCTAGATATGCCCATTTTAAAAAATGTATAGCGAAAGAAAAAATTGAAATTAAATCATTGTTGTGCTTGGATGCTAGCACTAGGTGGAACTCCACATACTTAATGTTAGCTACTGCCGAGAAATTTGAAATGGCTTTTGACACTTTTTTCTGTTGAAGATCCATTCTTTGCATGGGAGTTAATAGATATTGGTGAGGTTCCTACTAGTGAGGATTGGAAAAATGTGAGAAGGTTGATGAAATTTCTTGATGTGATCACATCGGGGGTGTATGATCACGAGCTCGGATCTAGCTCGATGGAGGCGGTCTCCAGAAACTGGGAGACGAAAACAGAGGAAGAAACAAGGAAACAAAGTTCGGCCAAGGGAACCTCCTCACTACGAGGTGAGGCAATGCCCTTGAAAATGCTTGGGAAAGGAAAATGGGACGTAGAACCTTTTGACTACGAGATCAAACAATGCTAGGTATTATATTGGATCCTCTTGCAATGGATCACTAATGGATTGGTGGAGCAAGATTTGAGATCCAAGAAGAACAATATGGCCGATTCGCGGTGGATATGTGTTCTTACAATATATGAGTTCTGGGGTTTACAATGGTTACAAGCTTCCTTATATAGAAGGAAAATAGTAAAGGGAAATATTGAGTGACTTGACAAGGGAACCATCTTCCCTGATTTAGGGTGGGCAAAATGAGAGGTGGCAGATGATGTGACATTGTAGGCTACTGCTGCGGCGTCCATTTCCCCAGAATTGGAGTTGGCGGGAAATGGGAGGAAGGGCCTCTGCATAAGTTGAATGGTTCACCTGACTTGCGTATGGAGTACTCTTCTGGTTGGCGAACACCTGGGCTTTGCTTGCTTCTGGAAGTGTGGCACAAGGTCTTCGCCGATGAACCATGGGCTCGCGGGAGGAGCCATGGGGTCGCGAAGGGCCATGGGTTCGCCAATGGCCATGGGTTCGCCATAAGGTCCATGGGTTCGCCAGGAACCATGGGTTCGCCAAGGGCCATGGGTTCGCCAATGGGTCCTCGCAAACACGGCCTCGTCTTGGAACTTGACCTTCCCTTGGAGAAGGCGTTCAGGGTCCTCTCCTAGAGATCTTGTAGACGTGGCTTAGCCTTGGGGCTTCAACGGTGCCTAAAGCGTCGCTTCCTCCCCATCCGAGCCTTCGCCAAGGGTCTTTTAGACCCGCTGGAGGAACGGTTTCCCTTTATCGCAAAAATGGGGCTGATGTCCACATCATACCCTCCCTCTTCAGAAGAATCCGTCCTCGGATTCATAAGGAATTTATCCCTACAAATCTTAAGACACCACAACAAACTGGAAGAGGCATTAGGGGTTAGTGGACTAAAATCGTTAGACATCAAAGTTCCCCCAAAAATGGTCTGAAGGAAAGAGATGGAGAATCCGACCTTTCTCTTCGCTTCGCTCTTACACTTAGCTTTAAAACAAGCCCACATAGTGATTTCGGGATCGAATATAAGCCTAGGCCACTCCTTTGCATGGCCCAAATGTAAGGAGCCTAAATCATATCCCGAAACATGCATAGGATCATCCAAGTTCAACAAAACACATGTACTAGTGCCGGGATCGAACACTAGTCCAGTCATACCATTCTCTTCTCTCATCCCAAGCATGCATTTGCCATTCACTTTCAATACATAGGCTCGGGTAGGTTCATTAATTTTAGCGCATGTCATGATCATGGTTCTATCAATACTTTCATCATTAATACATGTGTGCTTCCTAGCTACAGCATGCATGCACCTAACATTCCCAGCACAACTTAGTTCATGATCACAAAATTTCAAAATTTCATCACTAAGATGAAGTGATATGTTACCTCTCCCCAAGTTAGGGGAGGGAGGATCCTCTTCCGAAGTCAAGGCTTCTTCTTCCTGTTGTAAACAACTCAAGGTATCTTCGTCAACAATCTCTCGCATAACCAAAGAAGAACAACAATCATTAGAAGATTTAAGCGTTAGTCCTTCATTGATCTCGGTTGAAAGCTTGGGTGTTTCACTCTCTTCACTCCTTGGGCTCTGAAGAGCTCTTTTCTTTCTTTTCTCTTTTTCTCTCTGTTTCTCATTCTCACACCATTCTTTTACAAGACCTTCCAATTGTGAGACTTCATTTCTTATCTCCTTGAAATCTTTTCTCAGCTCCTCGAAATCTGCTCTAATTTCTCGAGTGAGATTTCCCAAAGGGATTAGTTCGCAAGGAGGATTCCGGTTTGCACTTGGAGAAGGGGGTGAGTAGGCTCTCGAAGGTGTGGCATTCCTTTCGGGTGTTAAAGTGGGGTAGTATGGGGGACTCCTAAATTAGCTATGAGTGGTGGGAGGCCTCGACCGATGGGTCGGGGTTGGGGCCAAGTGTGCTATGGGGGTTTGGGTGCCATATCGCCGCCTCATCACACTTTTCAAGCGGTCCCAAGAGGGTATGAATTCTAACCCTCGATCGCTCCTCTTTGTGGCGTATTCACACCACCAATACCAAGCTTCACCTCTTAGCATCTCAATAGCTATGTCAAGCTTCTCAAGTCCATTAGCACCACTTTTGGCAAAGATTGCCTCAAGATGGTGTTCCCATGATTCGAACCCGAAAGGGTCATCATCCCCTCGAAACTTAAGGGTTCGCGCCATTTGTATCCCTACACACTTAAACAATAATGTCAGTACCACTCATTTCCTCACGTGTATGGTGGGTCTCTCGTTTGTGTTTAGGGACACACTCAGTACCACTCCTCTCTCGTGTTTAGAACACAATGGTTCTCACAAGTTTCAAAACTTACCACCAATCTTCTATTAAGATCAAATGCAAACACGCAAAGAATATCCAATGAAATCTTAGCAATGTCCGAAACAAGTAAAGCACAAAGTTCTAGTTACTTGAAACTAGCTTTTGAATGATTTTAGGTGGACGGTGGTTGAAAGAAGTTTAGGAGTGATATAGAAAAGGCTTTTCACCAATATAAACACTATAAGTTCAGGTTTTGAAACTATTTTCGATCTGTGAGTACTGTTCACTTGAGTTTCGTGATGAACTTTCCAAGAACACTTATGAACTTTTCCCAGAATTTATGAACTGATTTAAATCTTTCTTTTCTGCAAACTCTTGTTCTTTCGCACACAGGGAAACTCTTTTCCTTTTCAAATCCGAAATCACTCACAGATTCATAAACCTTTCAAGAGCTTTAAACAAGGATAACAACTACTCGGTTTCTCTCAAGAGATCATTAACCGATAACTTTTTTTCAAGTTTTCGAAAGAGAACAAAAAGCTTTACTTGAAGAAATTTAAACAACTGATACAGTACCTCCACAAGCACTTTGGCTCTGATACCAGCGACCCTCTAAGCGCCGGCGAGGCCCCAAAGCGAAGCCACACTTGGTGGAACTCCAGGAGAGGACCTTGAACCACTTGATGTGATCACACCGGGGATGTATGATCACGAGCTCGGATCTAGCTCGATGGAGGCGGTCTCCAGAAACTGGGAGACGAAAACAGAGGAATAAACAAGGAAACAAAGTTCGGCCAAGGGAACCTCCTCACTACGAGGTGAGGCAATGCCCTTGAAAATGCCTGGGAAAGGAAAATGGGACCTAGAACCTTTTGACTACGAGATCAAACAATGCTAGGTATTATATTGGATCCTCTTGCAATGGATCACTAATGGATTGGTGGAGCAAGATTTGAGACCCAAGAAGAACAATATGGCTGATTCGCAGCGGATATGTGTTCTTACAATATATGAGTTCTAGGGTTTACAATGGTTACAAGCTTCCTTATATAGAAGGAAAATAGTAAAGGGAAATATTGAGTGACTTGACAAGGGAACCATCTTCCCTGATTTAGGGTGGGCGAAATGAGAGGTGGCAGATGATGTGACATTGTAGGCTACCTGCTCTGGCGGCGTCCATTTCCCCAGAATTGGAGTTGGCGGGAAATGGGAGGAAGGGCCTCTGCATAAGTTGAATGGTTCACCTGACTTGCGTATGGAGGACTCTTCTGGTTGGCGAACACCTGGGCTTTGCTTGCTTCTGGAAGTGTGGCACAAGGTCTTCGCCGATGAACCATGGGCTCACGGGAGGAGCCATGGGCTCGCGAAGGGCCATGGGTTCGCCAATGGCCATGGGTTCGCCATAAGGTCCATGGGTTCGCCAGGAACCATGGGTTCGCCAAGGGCCATGGCTTCGCCAATGGGTCCTCGCAAACACGGCCTCGTCTTGGAACTTGACCTTCGCTTGGAGAAGGCGTTCAGGGTCCTCTCCTGGAGATCTTGTAGACGTGGCTTAGCCTTGGGGCTTCGCCGGTGCCTAAAGTGTCGCTTCCTCCTCATCCGAGCCTTCGCCAAGGGTCTTTTAGACCCGCTGGAGGAATGGTTTCCCTTTATCGCAAAAATGGGGCTGATGTCCACATCATTTCTTAAGCACTTTTATGATAAGACTTGTAAGATTTCTGGATCTTTATATGTGACTTCAAACTGTTTTTTCCATGAGATTGATGAGATGTCTAGTAGATTGCAAGAGTGGATTTTGAGTGAGCATGAAGAATTTTCAAAAATGGCTAAGTGGATGAAACAAAAGTATGATAAGTATTGGGGTGACGTGGAAAAGATGAATATGCTGTTATACTTGATCCACACCATAAACTAAGATACATTGAGTTTTCTTTTGATGAAATGTATGAGTGTGATAATGATTTGGGAATGAGGTTAGCACACACATGCAAAGAAGCTCTGAATGAGTTGTTTAAGTGGTATGCAAAAACCTACCAACGGAAGGTCAATGTTGGAGTTTCTTCATCTTCTGGTGATTTGAAAAGGAATACAACATTGCATGCAATGGAAAGGAAAAAGAAGTTCAAGTTGATGATTGGGAGTAATGAGAATAGGTCAAATTTGGTTAGATATTTGAATGATTGTGAGCCTGATGAAGAGAGAGAAACAAAATTTGATATTTTGAATTGGTGGAAAGTTAATTCTGGACGTTTCCCTATCCTTAGTCAAATGGCTCATGACGTTCTTGTCGTTCCTATATCTACTATGGCCTCTGAAGTTGTCTTTAGTACAGGAGGTAGAGTTCTTGATGAATTTAGGAGTTCATTAGCTTTTAAAATGGCAGAAGCAATTATTTGTTGTCAAGATTGGCTTTGGAGATCAAATCCTGAAGATATTGTTGAGCAAGCTTTGGCGGATTTAAAAATTATGGAAGAAGGTGTATTATATTTTTCTTATGTTACTTTCTAACTTGTCAATTTTGTTTTCTTAAGTGATGCATATGTTCATATAAATTTCTTTCCTCAGATTTTTCAAAACGAGCATCGGGTAATTCTATCATAGATATATGATAGATTGATTGAAGCATTGAAGATTTGACTGAGATTTCTGGTTTGTGATGTGCTTATGATTTTTTATGTTTCTTATTGTCTATATTTAATTATTTGTTGCTATCATATATGTAGTGTAGGTTACTGCTGCTGATTTTAGACTTTTGAGGTTACTGCTGCATATTTGTTAGTAAGATTATTTTGTTGTTGCTGCTGCTACTACTTGCTTTGCTGTTGCGGATTTGAAGCTGATTTTTTGTTGCTAATTTGCTGATGCTACTTGTTGCTGCCTACTTACTGCTGCTGATCGAAATATTCAACATTTGGCTATATGAATTTGGAGTTCGTGTATTGACGTTACGGTCACCGCGAGCGGGTTGCGACCGGGTGACTCGGGGCTCCGGTTTTGGCCTGCGGGTCACGTTTTTGGGCGGCTAACCGACTCCCGGGACTTATCTGAGCAGTATTTCTGGGAATCCTTCGGGATTTAAGGTCGTGTGGGTCCCCCGGATGTTTTCGCCGAAAATATTTTTCGGGGCCGGGGGGTTGTCTCGGGACGTATAGCGGGCTCGGTAGCACTCCCAGGACCTCAGATTGGGAAACCGTTCACATATTTGGGATCGTGAAAACGTCCTGCAACTTTTTACGGAGTATATTTTCTGGAGCGGGACGTGCGGTCCCGGGCGACTCCCGGGGCTCTGGGCGGAATCCCGGGGCTCGGGATGGATTTTTCCAGACGGCTTCGGTTTAAGGTATGTTATATTTGAAGACGGAATTTATGGTAATATTTGTGAATTTTTTATTGTGGTGTGATTTTTGGTTCGGGTTAGCACACGTGTACGTCGGGATTTACTCGGGTTCAGCAGACCCGGTAGGACACTCTGATTTTCCAAATGGACTGTGGAAAGAAGATTTGGGTATTTTATGATATTCTGAGGGTTGTGGTCAGTTTTGGTTTCATTTGGAGTTCCTTACTTGTGTTTGGGGTTTAATTGCAAAGATTTGGAGAATTGGGGGGTTAAATTGTTATTAACCCAAAAGTCATTAATATTTTGGGCCTGAGTTGGGCTTAAGTCGGCTGCAGCATCATGGGAGGACACTTGTCCAATTATAATTAAAGATGGAAAGGAGGATAAATATATAAGGGTAATATTATCACATGAAAAAGAAAACATTTCATTTCTTTTCTTCTTCTCCTTCTTTCTTCTTCCTGCCGCCTTCATCTTCAACCTTGAGCTCCATGTTCTTCATCATTCCTTGCTGAAACTTCAAGGTTTTAAGCTCCAAAATTGGTAAGCTTCTCCCTTTCATCTTCTTTCCATGTTGAAAACTTGTTTTGGGTGGTTAAAGAGAAGAAATTTCAAGCTAAGGGTTTGTTCTTGTCTACATGAATGAGTGATCCTCTTCCTCCCATCTTTTAGTATGTTGTTCTTGGGCTTGAGGGGAGTAGGAATGTGTTGGATTTAGGTGCGGTATGGTGTTTGAAACGTCATTTTCGGATAATAAATGGAAAAGTTACCTTTATGCGGGATTAAGGGTGAAAGTGTCTGGAATGTGGGTTTAAAGGTTGGAATGTGTTTGTGGGTGTATGAATAACAATGTTCAGGCTCGGTTCGTGAAACCGAGCTTTCTGTGGAATTTTGCGGGAAAGTGCGGGATTGTGCGGGGAGTGGTTTTCGGGGTTTGTTTGGATGTGTTCTGACTTAATTGTGATTGTTCAGCTTGATTCTGCGTGGGTGGAGTAGCGTGGGACCGTAAGAGCCAAGTTTTACTTTTCGGGCCGGGAGCCGGGATTTCCCGGGTTTTGTGCTGCGGGGCAGTGTTTCTGAGGTAAGGGCTCAACTTCTCTCGTTATACATTCTGGGAGTTATTTGATGTGTATCGGGTTTAGTTGAGGCGGGTTCCGGGTGAGGACGGTGGTTCGGTGATCCCGAGACCCGTCATATGGTAAAATGTATGTTTGTCCTGTTTGAAGGCCCGGATGGCCTTGGAGGCCCGGGTTCCTATTCTGTTCTGTATATGTGTACCCAGGTGATGATACTTCTGTTTATGCTTATGTATTATTATTATTATATGGTTCTGTTCTGTGGCGAAACCCGGATGGTCTTTGAGGCCACGGGTACTTCTTGGATCTGTTCTGTGGTGTCTGCACTGAAGGGTGCCGACATTCTGTGTATATCCGCACTTGGGGTGCCGATATACTTCTGTGACCCTACGACAGTTTGGGGATCGCGACCCCAGCCGGTACCGTGCTTCGCTCGCTCGCTCAGTATATTCTGACCTCTTCGAGAGGGCTGCCGTTTTGGGTCGTTCTGGCGGTTGGACCGCATATGATGGGATTCCGGCTCACCTTATGTTTTATGTTCATTTGTATATGTATATGCTTGTGATATTCTGTCTTGCAGGTTCAGCATGTTGCCACTGGGGCAAACTACATTTTACCTTAGCCCTTACTGGGTCCTTCCGAGGACTCACCCTTTCATCTGTTTACCACCTTTCAGGCCGTCCTGACAAGCAACCGGCGGAGTAGAGATCCGCGGTGCTTCTGCCATTTTTGGGGTTTCGGTTGCACCAGCAGTACCACGTGCAGAAATCCTCGAGTGAGAGGCTTCTGGTTCCGCGCCTAGGTATTTATAGGATTTTGTTTATTGGCTCTGTAGCTGTAGCTGCATGCATGTAGATCAGATCATGTATTTGTATATGTTGTATATACGGAGATATATTCTGCTTCGTTTGTCTTCTGAGTCGTGGGCGGAGCCCCGACTTGCCTATATTGGAATTGTTATATTTCAGGCTCGGTGTTTCGGTGTTTGTGGCGTTGATTGATGGTTAACATACCATGAACTGCATGTTTGGTAGAAGTTAGACTATTTTGTATGCTTGCCTTGTATGAGCTTGTAGGTTGCTAGTTATTACTCGACCGTTCTGTTATTTGAGCTTAATGCTCTGTTGCCGCGCTTCCTGCCATATTTCCGTTCCGACGTCGCGGCTGGCTCCGCCTCCGCAACCGGGCGGGGTGGCTGTGACAAAAGTCGTACCGGAGGGTTCTCTGGTTAACGGGCCTCCGACGCTGAAGTCAGTACTTTCCTTTTAGAGTGAGAAAGTAGAGATAATGCAGAGCGAAGTAGTGATAAGATTACCTCTACAGTTTGCAAAAGGGTGGCATATATAGAAGGGCACTCTGGTGGCATGCTAGTGATTTGCCTATGGTTCGAACGTGGTAGCCGACCACCTTTTACGTGTCAGGTGGCGCCTTTTGGGGAGTCGACGGGTTAGGGCGAAAGCTTGTTTGTCCCCTAGCAGCTTTATGGCAGCTGTAAGGCGTCAAGCGGCTGGTGGAGTCCCCAGGTGACAATAGGTACGTTACGCATTAATGGTGGTTGTAGTTCTGGTCAGTTATTTGCCGGGAAGTGTGCTCGGCGTGCCCCTCCTTGTCTAGGGCTTGGCTACTTGGGCCTTGCTAGCCTAGGTTGCTTTAGAAGTAAAATCGTTAACGTCAATGTTATCCTACATTTTAAGTTTTCGATCTATTTTGGTCTCATTTTAAGTTTTTGACCTATATTGGTCTTAAATTTATAAATCATGACCTATTTGAATCCTTTCTGTCTATTTCTTCCGTTTAAATGGACAGTAATATGTGAAATGTCAATTTTACCCTTAATGAGTGAGTAAAATCCGTCGGCGGTCCTACTTTTTATGTTTTTGACCTATTATGGTTTCATTTTAAGTTTTTGCCCTATTTCTGTCCTGAATTTTAAATTCTTGACATAATCAAATGCTTTCCGTCCAGCTTCGCCGTTAAAGTGGATGGAATAATGTGAAATGTTTATTTTACCCCTCTGTTAATTGTTATAACACACCTCAATATTTTTAAACTAAACATTTCTACCCCTATACTTTTAAACTAAACATTTCTACCCGTAAACCACAACAACCCGAGCTGACGCCTCCTCCAGTCCAACCGGAGGTCTCTTGACAGTACAGGTACCGCCCCCAACCTCCTCCCCGTCGAGTTTCGCCTAAAAACAGCCGCCGAAAAAGCCAAGTCGACCAACCCCCGGAAGACTCACACCCGACATGCCTTCATCTTGTGAGCCAGAGGCTCAATCAACCGTGTCGGCACTGGTGTCGCCATCCTTGACCACAGGCGTTCCTCTCCTCGTTCAACTGTCGCCGGGAGACAACCGATTCCGGCAGATCCGTGACAGAATGCCGAGGACCAACCCAGCGATATTCGGTCGAGTGACATTCTGATCATCTGCACCTAGCCCACCGATGTGCTCCCCAACCTCCGCCACTCGACGTCGTAGCTATTGCGACCCATGAACCCGCCGACGACTTGCATCGTCCTTCGTGACTCACAAACTGGGTTGCGTAAATCTAGGAGTAGAAATTTTTAGTTTAAAAATATTGATGTGTGTTATAGCAATTAACAGAGGGTTAAAATAGACATTTTGCACTATTCCGTCCACTTTAACGGCGAAGCTGGACGGAAAGGACTCGATTAGGTCAAGAATTCAAAATTCAAGACATAAATAGGGTAAAAACTTAAAACATGACCATAATAGGTCAAAAACATAAAAAGTAGGACCGTCGACAGATTTTTCTCACTCATTAAGGGTAAAATTGACATTTCACAGATTACCGTCCATTTAAACGGGAAAATAGATGGAAATGATTCAAATAGGTCACGATTTATAAATTTAGGACCAATATAGGTCAAAAACTTAAAATGAGACCGAAATAGGTCAAAAACTTAAAAAGTAGGAGCGTGGGTTTGAATTTCTGGATAACCTTGTAGTTGGGCCATTTGGAATACAGTACGTGTTGGTATTTGCATCATTGGTATAATTTTAACCAACTGGCCAACTTGTTGATTAGTTTTCTCTACCAACTAGCTTGCTCGTTGGTGTAAAAATCCGTTGACCGGAAGTGACAAACCAACGTGCGAGCTAGTTGGTACAACTCTACCAACGAGTCAGCACGTTGGTACTACTACCAACAGGTTTACGCGTTGGTATGGTTACCAACTGGTAAGCTAGTTGGTATACCCACCAACGAGTTAACCAGTTGGTAAGCTTACCAACGAGGGAGCTAGTTGGATGTGTAAATACCAACTGGTCAGCCAGTTGGTACTGTTAATACCAACTGGCTTGTCAGTTGATATTGTGAATACCAACTGGTCAGCCTGTTGGTATAGTGATTAAATAACAGTTCCAACGTATATCAACATGTTGACCATTGGTAACTCATTTTTTTTAAAAAATATTTTTTATTTGTATACAATACTCAAACCTGTGTTTATTAAATTATAATTCATTCAACACCAGAAGTACTGCTGAAATATAATTAAAAACGTAGAAATATCATCCAATAACTACATAACATATCCTACATAAAAGTTGATAGAATTCTAAAATGACTTAACAAGTGTTTTGAAAATCGAAGACCTAACCGAAGCTTAGCTGTCCAACCCCTCTGAAGCTTAGCTTAGCTGTCATGCATGGAAGAAAAATTGTATTTGTAACGTTCTTGACGTTTTTGGGAGGCTTCCAACGTGCAACACGTTGGAATCTACATGTTTTCAACTGCTCACTCGTTGGAACATTGATATTTCCAACGCGCAACCCGTTGGAAATAACTTCTTATAATTTCTTCACGACACCTTTACAAACCGCATTTAATAAGATAAAGTCACAACTCTTAAAAATTGCTACATTTTCTTGTTGATAAATATTTCTTAATTTCGCTTTCCGGTCACCGTTAACAACCCATGTCGCTTCATCTAATGTCATGCATAAGTGATGCATGCTTTGTTAAACAACCACTTGTTGTCCAACCAAATTTAATATAAAAATTGAATAAATTCAATAATTACATTATAAAGTGTTATCTTATTTAACTAGTTAATCCTATTCTGTTTACATTTGTGACTATCTTCAATTTCATTTTCTTAATAAATATTAATGTTTCGTTATATAATTTGGTTTTAAAATAAAAACTCTACGCACAACGAATATTCATCATTTTCACACTCTAAAAAAAGAATGTTTTAAAGCATGCATGTAATTACCTTTTATTTTTAGAATACATTTGCATCAGTCAATTTTCAATTATAAAGTAAAATTTAAATATGGAAATTGAATCGGTTCCAACGCGTGAACCGTTGGTACGCTAAGCATTCCAACGGTTCGCGCGTTGGAACCATGACTAATTTTTTCAAAAAATCCTTTCCCCCCAAGAGACTCGAACACCAGCCTTCCCCGTGGAAAACACACATCACAACCACCAGACCGCTAGGACCATCGCTATCATGCATGGAAGCAAAATTTTATTTGTAGCGTTCTTGACGTTTTGGGAGGTTTCCAACGTGCAACACGTTGGAATATACATGTTTCCAACTACTCACTCGTTGGAACATTGATATTTCCAACGCGCAACCCGTTGGAAATAACCTCTTATAATTTCTTCACGACACCTTTACAAACCGCATTTAATAAGATAAAGTCAACTCTTAAAAATTGCTACATTTTCTTGTTGATAACTATTTCTTAATTTCGCTTTCCGGTCACCGTTAACAACCCATGTCGCTTCATCTAATGTCATGCATAAGTGATGCATGCTTTTGTTAAACAACCACTTGTTGTCCAACCAAATTTAATATAAAAATTGAATAAATTCAATAATTACATTATAAAGTGTTATCGTATTTAACTAGTTAATCCTATTCTGTTTACATTTGTGTCTATCTTCAATTTCATTTTCTTAATTAATATTACTGTTTCGTTATATAATTTGGTTCTAAAATAAAAACTCTACGCACAACGGATTTTCATCATTTTCACACTCTAAAAAAAAGAATTTTTTAAAGCATGCATGTAATTACCTTTTATTTTTAGAATACATTTGCATCATTCAATTTTCAATTATTAAGTAAAATTTAAATATGGAAATAGAAGCGGTTCCAACGCGCAAGCCGTTGGTACGTTAAGCGTTCCAACGTGCAACTCGTTGGTACGCTAAGCGTTCCAACGGTTCGCACGTTGGAACCATGACTAATTTTTTCAAACAAGCCCTCCCCCCATAGACTCGAACCCCAACCTTCCCAGTGGAAAACACGCATCACAACCACCAGACCGCTAGGCCCATCACTGTCATGCATGGAAGCAAAATTGTATTTGTAACGTGCTTGACGGTTCGCACGTTGGAACGATGATTATCTTTTCTTTAAAAAAAGCCCATCCCCTACCAAGACTCGAACCCCAGCCTTCTCCGAGGAAAACACGCATCACAACCACCAGACCGCTAGGCCCATCGCTGTTATGTAGGGAGAAAGATTGATGTGAGCATGATATGTCTTTACATAGCATGCATTTATAGGAGTTTTGAAGAATAATTGAGCAAAGTTTCTTCACAAATAATCATATTTTGGCAGGTTACCACAAATCTGGGCTTAGTTGTCAAATTGAAGAAACTTGGAGGTCAAAGCAAGCTTAAAGAAGAAAGTTTGCTGCTCCAGCCATGGCGAAGCCATCGCTGGAATTGACAGAGGGAACTCCAGCCATGGCCAAGCCATGGCTGGAATCGACAGAGCACCCCAGCCATGGCCTGGCGATGGCTGGAATAGACAGGGAGGATCGCAGCCAAGGCCTGGCCATAGCTGAGAACGCCGCATAACTCCCCCGGCCATGGCCAAGCCATGGCTGGGCGCCGAGATTTTCTTATCATCTCAGCCATCATCCATTGGGGGAGATAAAAGCAAGCCATTAAAGCAAAGGAGTCAGTTCATTTTTTTCGCAGAAAACAGAGAAGAGTTCGTGAGCAGCAGCAGCAGCAGCAACCTTCATCTTCTTCCTTCAACCCTAGAAGCAACCAAGCATCATTTCTTCATACTTTTTAGATTAGAGCTAGGGTTTTCATCAGTTTTCTGAGTAGAACCCATTTCTTAGCTCAGATTTAGTTGATTCACCTTGCTTCATCTTCATTGGAGATTTGTTCATCCCACACTCACATTCACTCAGGAGTATGGGTTTCTTCTATTACTCTCTATTTATGCTTTCCATTATGATGAGTAGCTAATTTCATATTATCCCTTAGGAATTAGCAAAGCTTGGATTATGGGTATGTGATATTTTTGATGAATGGATATTGTTGATGATTTATGTTTGTGTTTCTCTGAATTTATTGATTAAGTACCTTGATAGAGGATTAATATTGGCATGATTAGACTTAGACATAAGCTAATTATGCTAGACCGTAGAGAAATGCATGTTAGGTTAATTATAGAACGAGAGTTTATAATTAACCTAAGAAGAAAATTGATTAATTCATAATAAGTTAGGATACAAGATATTGTGGCTAACTTATCTCTAAATACTCTCGAGAGAGAGGTTTAGACCCAATAGATTTTCTTACATAAATTCGAACAATATCCATGAATGTTTTTGAGCCAATTTATAATCCATGTTCCCATGATCCAAGTGGAGCGAAAATTCCTAGGAGATAACTTCATTAATCGGTTAATTAATCTCATCCATCTCCATTTAGTCTAGTTTGATCACTTTAGTCCTTTTAACTTAGAATTAGCTAGTAATTGGAACACTTATAATTAAAAGTCCCTGTGGTTCGACCCGGTACTCCCGGATATTATTACTTGCGACCATCGTACACTTGCGGTGAGTCACTGTCAAGTTTTTGGCGCCGTTGCCGGGGACTTGTCTTTTCTTTGTGTTTCTTAGTTAGCTAGTTGATTCACTTGTTTGCTTGAATTTTTCTTCAGTCGTAGGTACTTTGACTCTTGTGTATGCCCCGAACCCGAAGAGGATCTGAATTTCTGTACCACTCGGACATCACAAGAGCGGAAAGAGAGAACCGAAAACAAAGACAAATGGCCGAAGAAGCAAGACAAGAACTTTTGAGACTTCAAAGAGAAAATGCTGAATTTCGTCAAAGGTTGGATGCGGTTGAAAATAACAACAACAACAACAACAACATGCCAACAATGCCAACGAAGAGCCGCAAGCCGACATGCCGATTCGGGATCACTTTCAACCGATAATTGCTGAAAATTATCATGGCATTGCTCGTCCAAATGTTCAAGCCCAGAACTTCCACATTTCACCCGGATTAATCAATCTCGTGCAAAACAATCAGTATAGTGGACTCCCGAGTGAAGACCCGAATCACCATCTTGTGAGTTTTCAAGAATTGTGTGATACAATCAAGATAGAAGGAATTACCCAAGATGCTATCAGACTCACACTCTTCAGTTTTTCATTGAGAGACAAAGCTAAAGCATGGTTGCTTTCTACTAATTCTGAGATGATGACTACATGGAATGAGGTTGCCCAACGGTTTCTAGTTAAATTCTTTCCACCCGGGAAAGCCTCCAAGCTTCGGTCTGAAATTAGTAACTTCCACCAAAATGACTTTGAGTCTTTACATGAAGCATGGGAGAGGTACAAGGAACTTCTTCGAAAGTGCCCACATCATGGTTTTCAAGATTGGGTTCAAGTGGAAATGTTCTATAACGGTTTAAATGGACAAACCCGAATCATAGTGGATGCCACAGCCGGTGGTACTTTGATGAAGAAAACTGCTCAAGATGCAAGAAGTCTATTAGATGATATGGCTTCTAATAGTTCTCAATGGCCATCGGAGAGAGCCGGGGGACGAAGAGGTACTATTGAAGTGGATCAATTGACTCAGTTGCAAGCTCAAATGTCCGCTATGGCTAACATGATGTCCAAGATAGTTCCAAATCAAAGGCAAGATGCTCATGTGGCGAATGTTGAGTATTATGAACATGAACCGGAACCGACTCAAGTTCACTATGTGAGTCAAGGTAATGTTGGATATCGTCAACCACAACAAGGTGGTCAACATCGACCAAATACTCAAGGAAATTTTCAAGGGAATTATTCCTCTCAAGGTAATTACCCAAGGAATTACAACAACCAAGGGAACTATCAAGGTAATTACCAACCTCAAGGTAACTTTAATGCACAAGATAACATGGGTGCACCAAGACCTCCACCTTATAGACCACCTTTTGAGAGGCGGAATCAATATGAGGAAGGTCAAGCATCTACAGATCGAGTGACAAGGCTTGAAAAGGATAATGAGCAATTGAAGCGGGATAATGATGAAATGAAGAGACAACTCGCACAACTCACCGCTCAAATGGCTCAAATGACCAAGAGAGAATTTCCAAGCAACACGGAAGTAAATCCCAAGGATCATTGCAAGGCAATCCAATTGAGGAGTGGGAAAGAACTCCCGGAAAGGAAAGGAAGTGAACAGATAATGGTTGAAGAACCAAATGTCATTGAAAATGAGAACAAGAAGGTGATTCAAGACAAGGGAAAAGAAAAGATGGAAAGCATCCCGGAGGAGGACAAGCTTCAACCCAAAGTGGTGGTTCCAACACAACAACCACCACTTCCAAATATTGTATCCTCCCTCCCGTATCCTCAATAATTTCAAAAGAAAAAGGTTAATGAGCAATTTTCTAAATTCTTAGATGTTCTTAAGAAATTAGAAATTAACATTCCTTTGCTTGATGCTATTGACCAAGTGCCTAATTATGCAAAAAATTTCAAGGATGTTTTGTCAAAGAAGAAGAAATTTGGGGATTTTGAAACCGTGTACCTATTAGAGAAGTGTAGTGTTGATTTGCAAAGGAAATTACCACAAAAGTTAGCGGATCCGGGTAGTTTCACAATTCCTTGCAAAATTGGAAATTCATGCTTTGACAAAGTGCTTTGTGATTTAGGTGCTAGCATAAACTTGATGCCATTGTCCATATTCAATAGGTTGGGAATTGGAGAGGTTAAGCCATCCACTATTTGTTTGCAATTAGCGGATAGGTCCATCACCTACTCTAAGGGTATTGTTGAGGATGTGCTTGTCAAAGTGGACAAATTTGTTTTCCCGTTGGATTTCGTTGTTTTAGATATGGAAGAAGATCGGGAAGTCCCAATCATACTCGGGAGACCATTTCTTGCAACCGGAGGCGCAATCATCAATGTTAAGGATGGTGAAGTTGCATTGACCGTGGGTGATGAAAAAGTGATCTTTAACATCGTAAAGACAATGAAGCAACAAGATGATTTGCCCACTTGCGACCGGATAGACATTGTGGATTCGTGTGTGGTAGAATTTCTCTCCTCTATTCTTCCACCGAATGATTATTCATCATGTCTAGCTTTGCATGAATTGCATGATTTAAAAACCTCTTGTGATATGAATGTGGATGGATATGACTCGGTTGAATGTCTTGATGAGGATGTTGATTTGAATGTTATGAATGATGATGCGTCCCATGTTGATTCTTTGCACGTGTCATGTGAAAAAATTCAATGTGAAAATGACTTGGAAAATTTGGATGATAGTTCACATGTTGAAGTTGATGTTTTGGATGTGAATTTGATTGATGAAATTGAATCTTCTGTGCCTAAGATAGAATTGAAACCTTTACCGGATCATTTGAAGTATGCATTTCTGGGTGAAAATTCTGAATTTCCGGTCATTGTGTCATCTTCTTTGAGTGAATTTGAGGAAAAGAAATTACTTGATGTGTTAAAGAAGCATAAGTCGGCATTGGGGTGGACCATTTCGGATATAAAGGGTATTAGTCCCTCAATTGTGACCCATAAAAGTTTGATGGAAGAGTCTTATACTCCATCCGTCCAACCCCAACGTAGATTGAACCGGCCATGAAAGAAGTTGTAGAAAACGAAATAAAAAAATGGTTAAAGGCGGGTATCATCTATCCGATTTCAGATAGTTCTTGGGTTAGTCCAACCCAAGTTGTTCCCAAGTTAGGGGGAATGACCATTGTGACGGGTGATAATTTTGAGATCATTGCTACGAGAACCGTCACGGGATGGAGGGTATGCATTGATTACCGAAAGGTAAACAAAGCAACCCGGAAAGATCATTTTCCTTTACCCTTTATTGATCAAATGCTAGATAGAATTGCGGGACATGAATTCTATTGCTTTTTAGATGGGTATTCGGGATATCACCAAATTTCAATTGCACCAGAGGACCAAGAGAAAACCACATTCACTAGTCATTGTGGTATATATGCATTTAGGAGAATGCCTTTTGGTTTGTGCAATGCTCCTGCAACTTTTCAACGATGCATGTTTGCTATTTTTTCTGATATGATTGAAAAGTTCATGGAAGTGTTTATGGATGATTTCTCAATTTTTGGTGATTCATATGATATTTGTTTGCACAACCTCTCTCTTGTTTTACAAAGATGCCAGGAAACTAATCTCGTTCTCAATTGGGAAAAATGCCACTTCATGGTAAAAGAGGGAATTGTGTTGGGACACAAGATTTCAAGACAGGGTATTGAGGTGGATAGAGCCAAGACTGCCGCGATTGAGAAACTTCCACCTCCATCTAATGTCAAAGGAATCCGGAGTTTTCTGGGGCATGCCGGTTTTTATCAGAGATTTATCAAGGATTTCTCCAAGGTTAGCAAACCTCTTTGCAACCTTTTAGAGAAAGACGTGCCTTTCAAGTTTGATGAAGAATGTATGAAGGCCTTTGAGATATTAAAAGGAAAGTTGGTCACAGCTCCTGTTGTTGTAGCTCCTGATTGGTCACAACCGTTTGAGATTATGTGTAACGCCAGTGACTATGCCGTCGGGCTGCATTGGCTCAACGAAGGGACAAAATTTTCAACATCATTTACTATGCAAGCAAGACGCTTGACACGGCTCAACGGAATTACACAACCACGGAGAAAGAAATGTTAGCTCTAGTGTTTGCACTGGACAAGTTCAGGTCCTACATCATTGGGACCAAGGTGACTGTTTTCACAGATCACGCCGCCATTCGCTACTTATTTGCTAAAAAGGATGCAAAGCCACGCCTTATTCGGTGGATTCTTCTGCTGCAAGAGTTTGACCTTGAGATTAAAGATAAGAAAGGTAGCGAGAATGTGGTAGCGGATCACTTATCGAGGCTAGAGTTAGAAGACAAGACGGTGAGTGAACCCATCCAAGAAGCCTTCCCGGATGAGAAGTTGTTTGTTGAAGCCAAATTGCCATGGTTTGCCGACTTGGTGAAGTTTCTTGTTACCGGATTGTTACAACCAGACTTCTTACCGGGCCACAAGAAGAAGTTTCTAAGTGAGGCCAAGCATTACCATTATGATGAACCATTATTGTTCCGTCGGTGCGCTGACCAAATCATTAGAAGATGTGTTCCAGATGAAGAATTTTTGAGTATTTTAGAACACTGTCATTCTATGCCCGCCGGAGGACACTTTGGACCATCGAAAACCGCCGCGAAGGTTCTACAAAGTGGATTTTATTGGCCATCGTTGTTCAAGGATGCTTACACTTTTGTGAAGACTTGTGGTAGATGCCAAACATTGGGGAATATTTCAAAAAGACAAGAGGGTCCACTCCAAAATATTTTTGAAGTGGAGTTGTTTGATGTTTGAGGAATGGATTTCATGGGACCGTTCCCAACCTCGTTTGGAAAATCCTATATTTTGGTTGCGGTGGACTATGTCTCAAAATGGGTAGAAGCGATTGCAACTACAACCAATGATGCCAAGGTAGTGGTGAAATTCATCAAGTCTAACATTTTCGTACGTTTTGGAGTCCCCCGTGCCAATGTGAGTGATGAAGGTAGTCATTTTTGCAACAAGCTCTTCACAAAATTGTTGACAAAGTATGGTGTTCGGCACAAAATTACACTTGCATACCATCCTCAAGCAAATGGGCAAGCGGAAGTATCAAACCGGGAAATCAAGAATATCTTGGAGAAAACGGTGAATCCAACCGGAAAGATTGGGCAATGAAGTTAGATGATGCATTATGGGCTTATCGAACCGCTTTCAAAACGCCCATTGGGATGTCTCCATTTAGGTTGGTGTACGGAAAAGCTTGTCATTTACTGGTTGAGTTGGAACATCGAGCATTTTGGGCCATCAAAAAGTTGAACTTAAATTGGGAAGATTCGGCCGCTCACCGAAGTCTTCAAATCAATGAACTCGATGAGTTCCGTACTGAAGCATATGAAAACTCCCGGATTTACAAGGAGAAAACAAAAAGATGGCATGACACTCGCATTGAGAAGAAAGAAGTCCGGCCAGGTCAACAAGTCTTATTGTTTAACTTTCGCTTGAAGCTTTTTCCGGGATAGTTAAAGTCAAGGTGGTCCGGACCTTTTACAGTGTCAAATGTTTTTCCATTGGGTGCTATTGAATTGAGAGGAGTTAGTGGGGAGCCATTCAAGGTCAACATTCAAAGGGTGAAGCCTTATTTTGGTGAAGAAATCCGGAAATTGGCCAACATCTCTTTGGCCAACCCCAACCCATGATGATCTCCATGCTTCAAGACGTCGAGCTAGCGACGATTAAATCAAGCTATTTAGTATCCTTCACTTTAATGCATCATGAGTTCGTTCCTAGCATTCTGTGATGGTGTCGAACGTAATCTTTTCTGCTTCTAGGTTAATAGTAGCTACATATTATTTATAAGGGAGAGAGTAGGGAAACCAAATCTCATTCTCATTTTATTTCATAATCCCAATAGCCATCATATTGGGTCTAGTCCAAATAGAATTAGAAGTCTATCATTTACATGGACCACATAATTAAATTAACAAAATAATTTAATAGTCTCCCACTTGGCCCATGTGATGATTTGATTATTCAAATCCATAAATGCGCATTTTACAATGAATCCTTCAAGCCATCATCTTTAAGTGAATTGAAATGATAGAATCATGGTGCTCACAAGTCATTTAATCGACAGAGTCCTTCCATGTATCACTTATCAACTCAACTCAAGTTTAATAATAATGGAGGATACATGAGGGTAGCTATAATCCTCAATCCATAAATGAGGGAGACTAATCCTCAAACCATAAATATACATGTATAAGTAAATGAGTAGAAACATAACATTAAATGAATTCTGGAGTGTCATCAATTCGAGCAGAACTGTCATATGTATACATATCAAACCATTATGCTAACAAGGACTTTTCTATCATGCCCATCTTTTCAACATGTCCAGTAAATGTCTTGGGCGATAATCCCTTAATTAACGGATTTGCTATCATTAGATCAGTACCAATATGCTCAATCAACACTCTTTGTTTTTGCACTTCTTCTTTGACTAACAAGTACTTTAACTCCATGTGCTTTGCACACTTCGAGTACTTTTCATTCTTAGAGAAGAAGACAGCTTCAGAATTATCACAATAAATTCTCAACGGCCTGGAAATACTGTCGACAATGTAGGAGTAGTGCCCAGAATCCAATCCGCGGTGATGTGGGTTTTGGACATGAATCATGTTATTTATAAATAGTTCGATTATTGTGTTAGTTTGGATTTATGCGTTAATCAAATAACACAATGTATCAACCCTGGAATATATGTTGGTGTTCCTAAATCTCCCTAGTCGATGTCTTATAGCGAACGTGGGTTGCTATAACGCCCTTGAGACTAGCATAAGGGAAGATTCACATAAGAGTTGTGAATGTTGACTTATGAATACATAGGAGAGGAACTATGTATTGGAGCGACCGGACTGAGAGCATTATGGGATCGTGGTGTAAATATCATAAGTGTCTCTCAGGGATCATAGTACGCGTAGTCCTTAGACCTGAAGTTATGAAGATCTGCTCATGTGAGTGGCATGCTTTGATTCTATGCTCTATCTCTTTCTTGACCGAGGGAGCGCTAGTTTTGGGTGTGTGACAATATCATGGAGTATGACTGTCATGAACCAAGACGGGATTCTTCACTCCCTCACCACGAGAGAGAGTTCTCATGCGCAAGATTGAACTGGAACGAGCGTGCATAAGATCTGCATCTCGTGTCAATCTGAGAATCTGAATGAAGGGACATATCATGTACACCGTATGATCATACCGATAGGTAAAGTTTCCGTCGCGTTTGAAACGGATTCTATATTACTTGGGTGGCAGTGATGTGTTGCTAGATACCGCTCACTGTCTGTAATTATGATTGAGAAATCATAATTACTGCCAACGTAATAAGAACCTATAAGGTCGCACGCACAATGAGTGAATTATGGAGTTATTTAGCAAGAGACAAAAGTTTGGTGACTTAAGTGTCAGCTTTGGGAAAGCTGAACACTTAAGTAATATAGGAGAATGGGGCCAGGGACTAAGGTTGTAATTATAACCCTAGCCGCTGCATCAGTTTGCGAATGCATGTTGTGCTCTCCGCCTGTGTCTGTGTTGATACAGTTTTCACCAAATAGTTTTTCCAGTTGGGAACTGGAAAATTGTCAGAAAAATACAGAAAATTATCTGTGATTTTTCTGATCAGTCTCGTGTGCTCCGTTCTCCGAGGAACTGTTGCTAGCACGGCAGAAGGAGGAACGAGGACTCCATGGTTGCTCGCGCGTGGATACCGTAGAGGATCTGTATGTTCAGGTCTATCGGAAGAACGCTGATTAGGAAATTTTCAGGTAATCTCTCGAACAATAATTATACCGTTTACGATTGTACCTGGTGTTGACACCCGATTTTGTCCGGAGTAGTGATTTAGGTTTTTTATTTTTGTTGATATTTCCGGTATTTTTTCGTATTTTTATTTCATGTGATTTTTGTCGACATTTTATGTATTTTTCGTCATTTTCGTTATTTTATGTAACTTTTGCCATTTTCGTTATTTTACGTAGTTTTTATCGTTTTTCACGTGTTAGCGTCATTTTCATTATTTTATGAACTTCTGTCGTATGTTTTTGTTATTTATGAAACTTTTGTTATTTTGTCGTTTTTTATAATTTTTCGGATGCTTTTGTTTTTTTTCTTATTTTGGTACTTTTCATTATTTCCATCATTTTATGTACTTTTTTTTCGTGAACGTTTTATTTATTATTTCATTTCTTTTATTACTTCGTGTACTTTTATTATTTTCATTAATTTAAATATTTTTATCATTTTTTAATCATTTTATGTGTTTTCATTTTTAGTCTAGAATTTAAATGTGTTATGTTTAATTAACAAAAAAAAATGAAAAAAAAAAGAAGGAAGAAAGTTTGCAGCAAACCTGCGCATGCTCCACCTTTCCCCCCTTCCATGCATGTCTCCCATCACCCAATCTCCTCTCCATTTGTCAATTCACCCTAATTCACTCCCAATTTCATGTAACTGAACAAAAGGGTGAAGCTTGGGCAATTGGAAGCTTCAAATCTCTCTATAAATTTAAGTATAAATTAAAAATTTGGCACCAATTCAAAATAAAAAACTGACCAAAAAAAAAAAAAAACAAAGAAAGCTTCTGTTGTTCTTTGTTCGTCCGAATTGCATCCACCACTCAACTCTTTGATTCCTTCCTCCAATCACCTCCAACTCATACCCCCAGGTCCGTCACATCTCCGGCAACTCAACGGTACCATTCTCTCCGCCGGACGTCGCCGGCAAGAGGAGAAAATCGCCGTGACCCGCCGACCCGTTTTGTGACCCAACACTTCGAGTGCGACACTCCAGGCCACTATTCGGCTCATCACCACCGCTGACAGTCTCTCCTACCACCGCACCACCGATTCCAGCCGAAACCACCGCCGGAGAGTGACCGGAAGTCGACAACCCGGACGAGGCCACCCGACCCGCGGAGCAGCCCGATTTGATCAGGCCATCCAGGCCGCCGTTCGACTCCCCACCGCCTCCACTCTCCTCGCCGGCCGCCGGCCGCCGACTCCCGCCGTTCTCCGCCGCCGACGCAGCGCCGGAGCAGTCACCCGAGCTGCTCTCCTCCTTCTTCCTTCACGTACGCGAATAGGAGCAGGTAAGCGTTTCTGTTGCTTCTTTTTTTTTCTCTTTTCTTTTGTTTTGTTTCTGTTTTCATTATTACTTATACTATTTTAATCCCCCACATTTTCCCCTTAACTCACTTAGATCCCTAAGTCTTTTTAAGCTTTCGTTTAAGTCACTGACAGTATCTTGTTTGTCGGAAAGCCATCAACAAGTCTCAAAACTAACAATTTGGGCACTAGGCCTAAACCTTTTTTTGTATCTTCGTTAATATTTTTTGTTATTATGTCAATATAAATTATTTTAATTTTATTACTTTTAGATATTTTGAGTTTTTATTAGCTATGTAAATTACTAAAAATCTTTTCTTTCATTGTCTTTTAGTGTGGTTATTTGTTTTTGTTTGTTTTTGTCTTATATTTTAAAATCAAGCGAAATTTCCAAAAGAACCCGTGGTACCAATTTTTGGGCGACAAACGAAAATTAACCATTTTTGTACGTAATCGACAAAAAGAACCCCGATCTCTCGTAGACCATTTCCGTGTTCCCAATCGACCTAGAAAAATTTATTGGTGGCGACTCTACCGAAAACCACGCCGCTACACGACCCAGATTAATCCATTCCTTACATGTCCCTCGTGCGTAAGGATTGGGCCGTCGCCTTTCAACGATGGAATCTGGGAACCACCCTAAGCCTTTTGATATACCATTCCCTACATGTAATGGCCACGCACCCAACCATTAGTCCCGGCTTTAGGATTCCTACCCACTTTATGTCACCCGGTAAATATGATGTGTGCTATTGTACCTATTGTTATCTTCACTGACTTGTCTTTTTTTTAATTGTATCTCACTCTGCATGCATATCATATAGGAAATATACTGAGTGAAAGAATTCATTCCATGGATATATTTGGAATTCTCCCCGTTGCCCATGACGAGTCTTGGACTACCACAATAGTAGAAACCCAGTCAGAAGCAATGGCTTTTTCCGAGTCAATGCGAAGCCGTCAGGGAGACTGTCTCACTTCTCAACAGTCCGTTTCGCTCAAGCCCAAGGTTCCCATCAATACAGAACAAAACGACACTGCAGAGCTATGGGAAATTTGGAGGAGTTGGGATTTGTCAGAACAACAACTTTTTATCGCAGAATATGGTCATATCGCCAGCCTACTCAGAGTTGTGGTCGATCCGTCTCTCATCCGAGCATTGATCCAATTCTGGGACCCCTATTACCGATGCTTTTCGTTCAACAAGATGGATCTCGTGCCAACTCTCGAAGAATATGACAATCTCTTGGGAAGGCAATCCAAGCATCCCGAGACCATTTATCAGCCTGACAAGCAGACAGAACCCCATCGAGCGCTAGCTCAGTTGATCAGTAATCCATCTGCATCATTTAAGTCGTTATTCACGGCCAAGGGGCAACACAAGTATATGGCTTGGAAGGATCTAAGGCAACTCATGACAACTTTCCCGGAACAGAGGCGCCGCCTTTTGGCACTAGCGGTATACGGGCTAGTGATTTTTCCAAAGCTAGTGGGGTACATTGACAGCAGAATCATATATCTCCTTCATCAGATATGCACATCTCAGGTCACTCCTACTCCTGTCATTCTGGCTGAAACCATTCGATCGTTGAATTTCTGTCGTCATAAAGGAGGAAGATTTATCGGTTGCGCCCAATTGCTCGCCATATGGATCAAAAGTCATCTCCCATGTGTTCGGGATAACATACGAAATCGGTTCTCTTATGATTTCAATCCCATTCAGGCCTTTTTGGGTAGCAAATGGATTGAGCATTGCAACAAGGAAGACTGGATCGATTATCTCAAGAATCTCACCGAAGAAAAGATTGTCTGGAGAGCTCCTTGGAGTTCGGGTACTCGAGTTTTATACCGCTGTGGCCTCTGCCCATGGAGTCCCCTCCTAGGCATTTGGGGTGGTACTAGCTATGCTCCGGCAATGGCGCGTAGACAATTCAACTCCTCACAGTTCATTCCAATGACGCATTTGTTGGACAGTCTTGAGTTCACCTATGAAGATAAACATGCGAAAAGATATATCGCCGGAATTTTAGTGGCCTGGAAGAGACCCATTTTGGTCAAGCAAGGATCAGGGTCCCTTACACGATATCATGAGTGGCGCAAAACTTGAAAAGAAGGAATACTGCTTCCCGGGGATGAATCCCCTCAACCGACAAAAAGAAAATTGGAATCAGAGCTGAGCGAGGAGCAAGGAAAGAACAAGAAGGCAAAACTCGAGATTGAACATCTTCTAAGTCAGATAAAACATCTGGAAGAAAAGCTAGAGATGAAGAATCAGATGGTGGCAGGACTCGTTGAAGATGTTGATAATTGGACAAAAGAGGCTCAAGAAATGGAAGAAGCTGCAAGGTTTTGGAAAAACGAATATGAGGGGCTCATGCACTGTGCTCGAATGGTCGCATTCATTACATCGACGATCTGGGAAGGGAAGCGCAGGCAGTTGAGCGATTGATTTGGCCATCTACATCCCCGTTGATTCAGACTGCGGCAAACTTCATCAACAAGGCCAAGAAGAATCTTCGCAAATTAGGAATGGGAATTATAACAAATTAGAATGATGTTACCTGCGGGCGAAATCTATGTACTTTATAACGAGGATGATCTGCGCAAATATATCTATGGAATGTTTTTCTTTCACCGGGTGTTTAGAATATATCTCATATCATGCATCATTACATTAACATACATTTAATCATAATTAAAATTTTTTTGGGGAAGAAGAAGAATTGAAGAAGTATATCCTTTTCAAGACACGTTGAAGAATGGTTGAGAACCTTGAAGGGCGTTTTTCTGAAATGGAAAACAAGATAAACCTGCTGACCGAGAGCTTCAACACACTGGTCGACCTGATGAAAGGAAAACTTTCAGGAGCACCCGAGCACGAATATCCTCTTTACCCACCTGGATTTGAACCAAATAAGAAAAAAATTGGAGAGACCTCATCTGGACCAATTGCACCAGATAATGAAAAGAAGAAAGAAGAGGATGAGCAAAAGTTGGAGACCCTGGAGAAAAGATTACGTGCAATTGAGGGGGGCACTCTACTGGGTTCTTTCAATGTAGATGATCTATGCTTGGTCCCGAATGTCAAGATCCCGACAGATTTCAAAATTCCAGAATTCTCAAAATATGATGGAACTACTTGCCCGGTTACCCACCTGACGTTATTTCTGAGAAAAATTCAACCGCTCACTAAAGATGAAGAAATTTGGATAGCACTTTTCCAGGACAGTTTGACCAAGTCCCCTCTCCAATGGTATCTTGGTTTGGGTCCCAAAACTATCAGGACTTGGAATGATCTGGCTCACGCATTTGTGAACAATTATCGGCATGTCACGGATCTGGCACCAGACCGTCAGACTTTGCAGAATCTGGAAAAAAGGAATCATGAAACCTTCAAGGAATATGCGCATAGGTGGAGGAACTTGGCAGCGCAAGTCCAGCCTCCCATGACTGAAAGGGAGATGGTGACCATGTTCATCCAGACGCTGAAATCTCCTTTCTATGACAAGCTTATTGGAAACTCTACCAATAGCTTTTCCGATGTGGTATTATCAGGGGAACGTATCGAATACGGTATCAGGACTGGGAAAATCGCAGATTACTCAAACAATGATGGGAGGCGGGTGTGCCACCAAGGAAAGATGAAGTTCAACAACCAGGAAGAGGCAGAGGAACGTCATTGGTAGGGCGAGCATCTGGACCTCGCCCATTCTTCCCTAGTAGACAGCCAAGGGCACCGGCCCCTTTGCCACCAATGCATGCTTTACCGAGACAAAGAGAGATATTCGCTCCAATTCCGATTCCATATTCGGAGTTATATCCACAACTGATTCAGAACGGACTTATACGCCCCATTCCTACGAAGCCATTGGAGCCCCCATATCCGAAGTGGTACAATCCAAATGTCAAGTGTGCCTACCATGATGGTGCTGTTGGACATGACCTTGAAAATTGCATAGCATTGAAACGTATGGTTCAACAGTTACTTGATACAAAATGGCTCGACTTCTCCAAAGAAGCGAATGTCACTCAAAATCCACTGCCAGAGCATCAAGGGGGGCAAGTCAACGTAATTGAAATTGAAGAATATGACCGAAATGGAGTAAATAAAGGTTGCTCTATCACAATCGGGAAGTTCCCACAAGACTTTTTCAAAGAAAAAGACATTTGTGCAATCACTGATGATGGTACTTCTCTCTCAAGACCTAGGCCATTGGTGATTTCAGTGACAAATCCCGCCATCACACCTCTTATAGTGCAAGCACCGACACCCTTCCCGTATCAATCAAACCGAGCCGTACCACTGAAGTACGAGTACACCTCGAATATTTCCGTGAATCAACCTGGAATTGGGGGCATAACAAGGAGTGGTCGAATCTATTCCTCTCGAGAAGAAGACGAACCTCCATTGAAGAAATCAAGATAAGCCCACACAATACCAAAGGGTACCGTAGAGAAGAACGAAGCTTCCAAATCACATAGAAGAAGAGGCTTATGAATTCTTAAAATTCATCAAGCAAAGTGACTACAATGTGGTGGAGCAGCTAAATCGCTTACCTGCGAAGATCTCCATATTATCTTTGTTGTTGAGTTCTGAAGCTCACCGGTTAGTGATTCTGAAAATGTTGAATAAGGCTTATGTGGCACATGACATTACTGTAGATCATTTTGATCATCTTGTCAACCACATAACTGCACAAAACCTTATCTCATTCACTGATGAAGAAATTCCCGATGAGGGTAGAGGACATACTAAGGCCCTACACATATCAGCTGTGTATAAGGAACGAATCATGGCCAGAGTTCTTATTGACAATGGCTCTGCACTAAACATAATGCCATTAGGAACTTTACACAAGTTGGGTGTGGACTCTACCTATATCCACAACAGTAATATCGTGGTTCGGGCTTTTGATGGAACAAGAAGAGAAGTTATTGGTGACATCGAGTTACCGATACAAATCGGTCCTTGTGTTTTCCACATCACTTTTCAAGTCATGGATATGAAGCCAACATATAGTTGTTTGTTGGGAAGACCGTGGATACACATGGCTGGAGCCGTGCCCTCCTCACACCATCAAAAGATCAAGTTCGTCACGGAAGGAAAGTTGGTCACCGTATTTGCAGAGGAAGATTTTCTGCTATCTAAAGCCGCTGATACTCAATATGTGGAAGCTGGAGAGGACAGTCATCCATGCTCATTTAGATCATTTGAAGTGGCCACAGCCATATATGGGTCAAATCCTATTCCAAAAGTGCCAAGTGCTACACAAATGGCGGCAAAGCTCATGTCAAGGACGGATACACACCGGGAACAGGATTGGGGGCAGCATCACAAGGATAACCAGACCATTGACTCTTCCATCAAATGAAGGGAAATTCGGTTTGGGATTTAAACCAACGCCTCGAGACAAGAAGAATCAAGCCATGGAAAGGAGAAAGAAGAAACTGCACAACCTGGGGGACAAGACATCAAGGAGGAGAAGAAGTAGAGATCCCCGACTTGTTCAAGACCTTTGTGAGTGGAGGATTATAACCCGCCAAAGGAGACGAGAATGCATTGGTCATTCAAGTTACCAAGACCATTAATGACTTATCCATTCAAGCGGTCTTGGATGAAGCACCAAAGCTTGGAACTCGTTCGACCCTGCGGACAGTATGAAGCATTGGACAACTGGGAAGCTGTGGAATTGCCTGTCTGGATTGAGGAATTTCCAAAGTAATTTTCTAGAAAGTGTGTCCTATTTTGAGACATTGTCTTTGCTTATGTGGACTTTTAGTTTTAACTTGATGTTTTTGTAAGGTTGTCATTTATGCATATCATCAATGAATTCCATCATTTCCATTATCCCACATCTTATTCTTTTCTTCTCCCACTTTCCCCTCTCCCTTCTCATTCGAATGCAGAAATAATTCTCGCGATGACAACAATGAATGCAACTTGTTCGTAAGTTTTGATAATCCTGTTAACACCTGCTGAATCCGACGAAGAGGATTCGAAATATCTCTGAATTATTAGAATTGGTTGAACAAGATGAACGACAGAGAGCAACAAGTCAAGAATCAAGTGAAACTATTAACTTGGGGAAAGATTCAAGAGAAACATGTCAAGGTCGGTACCTCGTTTCTGAAAAGAGAGGTTGGTTGAGTTATTAAGGGAATATGTTGACATCTTCGCATGGTCCTACCAAGATATGCCAGGATTGAGTTCTGACATTGTAGTTCACAAGATTCCACTAAAGCCCGAGGTCAAGCCTGTTCGGCAAAAGTTGAGAAGGCTA
Source organism: Stellera chamaejasme (assembly GCA_024586325.1). Taxonomy (NCBI): domain Eukaryota; kingdom Viridiplantae; phylum Streptophyta; class Magnoliopsida; order Malvales; family Thymelaeaceae; genus Stellera; species Stellera chamaejasme. The sequence goes on along the minus strand of CM044987.1, from coordinate 15,706,066 downwards.
AAGCCAGAATTGATTTTAAGAGTCAAAGAAGAAATACAGAAGCTCTGGGATGCAGGATTCCTGGGTGTTGCCGAGTATACGGAATGGGTAGTTAACATAGTACCTATCGAAAAGGTGGAAAGTGGCAAACTAAGAGTGTGTCAAGACTACCGCCCCGTAAATAAGGCTAGTCCTAAGGACAACTTCCCCCTTCCTCATATCGATACCTTAGTGGACAACACCGCATGGAACTCCTACTTCTCCTTCATGGACGGTTTTTCCGGTATAACCAAATCAAAATGCATCCAGATGACATGCTAAAGACTGCCTTCATAACTTTGTGGGGAACTTTTTATTACAAAGTAATGCCATTCGGATTAAAAAATGCTGGAGCTACTTATCAAAGGGCCATGGTTGCATTGTTCCATGATATGATGCACAAAGAAATTGAGGTATATGTGGATGATATGATCGCTAAATCCCATTCGTGAAAGGTCACATAGAAGATCTCGAGAAGTTATTCAAAAGGCTCAAGAAATATCAGTTGAAGTTAAACCCTGCAAAATGCACCTTCGGCGTGACATCAGGAAAGTTGCTAGGTTTTATGGTAAGTAAAGAAGGCATTAAAGTTGATCCAAATAAGGTCAAAGCTATTCAAGAGATGTCCCCACCGAGAACCACAAAAGAAGTGCGCAGTTTTCTTGGAAAGATCAACTATATCGCAAGATTCATATCCCAATTGACATTGAAATGCGAGCCTTTGTTCAAATCGCTGAAGAAGAACAATAAAATGGAATGGACTGATGATTGTCAAGAAGCTTTCGAAAAAGTGAAACAATATTTGACAAATCCCCCTGTGCTGATACCACCGAGGCGGGATGAGCCTTTGATCTTATATTTGTCAGTACAAGACACTTCATTAGGGTCTGTTCTTGGACAACGGGATAGTACAGGACGGAAAGAACATGCAATCTATTATCTGAGCAAGAAGTTTAATGAATGTGAAGTGAAATACTCATTTGTAGAAAAGACGTGTTGTGCTCTTGCTTGGGTAGCGAGTTGTTTGAGACATTACATGCTCAATAACTCCACATTGCTAATATCAAAAATTGATCCCGTAAGGTACATCTTTGAAAAACCCGCATTGTCCGGAAGAATCGCCAAATGGCAAATGCTTCTATCGAGTATGATATTCAATTTGTATCCCAAAAGGCTATCAAAGGGAGCATTATTGCAGAGTATCTAGCGATAGAGCCATGAATGATTACGAACCCATAAAGATGGACTTCCCCGATGGGGATGTGATGGCGATCCAACATGATGGCAACGAAGTTGAAGATGAACATAGAGTTTGGAAGATGGCTTTTGACGGAGCATCTAACGCTCTAGGCCAAGGCATCGGAGCGGTTATCATCGCCCCTGATGGAAAACAATATCCACTCACGGCCAAACTCACTTTTCCGACCTGTACCAATAACATAGCTGAATATGAAGCTTGTGCCATGGGTCTCAAAATGGCTCTGGAAATGCAGATTAAAGAGCTAAAAGTATACGGAGATTCAGCTCTGGTAATCTACCAGTTGAATGGAGAATGGCAAACACGAGATTCCAAGCTTATCCCTTATCAGAAATATGTGCAGGGGTTGGTGAAAGAATTAAGAAGATAAGTTTTCATCATATCCCAAGAGAGGAAAACCAGATTCCTGATGCTTTAGCCACTTTGGCGGCCATGTACAAGATAGGTAGCCAAGAGTCGACCCCACATTTGAAATGAAAGTCTCGATGTACCCGCTATTGTACCAGTGTAGAGGAAGAAAAGGATGGCAAGCCTTGGTACCATGACATCAAAACATACCTTCAAGAGCATGTCTATCCACCGGGGCATCTCACAACGACAAAAAGTTTCTTCGGAGATTATCAATGGGTTTCTTCCTTAATGGAGACGTGCTTTATAAAAGAAGCCCAAATATGGTTCTACTCCGCTGCGTAGACGCAAGAGAATCCAACCGAATCATGGAGGAAATACATGAAGGCATGTGTGGAGCTCATACCAATGGTCACACAATGGCAAAGCAAGTCTTAAGAGCCGGATACTATTGGCTTACATTAGAAACAGACTGCATCAATTATGCAAGGAGATGCCACAAGTGTCAAATTTATGCAAATCGGATCCATGTTCCCCCAGCACCGCTGAACGTGACCGCCATACCGTGGCCCTTTGCCATGTGGGGAATAGACGTGATTGGGGCAATCAACCCAAAAGCTTCTAATGGGCATAGGTTCATCCTGGTAGCCATCGATTATTTTACCAAATGGGTGGAGGCTGCTTCTTATGCTAACGTGACCCAAAATGTGATTTGTCGCTTTATCAAGAAGGAAATCATTTGTCGCTACGGCCTTCCTGAGCGCATCATTACAGACAATGGGACCAACTTGAACAACAAGATGATGACAAGCCTGTGTGAACAATTCAATATCAAGCATCACAACTCAGCACCTTATCGGCCCATGATGAACGGTGCGGTGGAGGCGGCTAATAAGAATATCAAAAGGATCATTGAGAAAATGACTCTCACGTACAGAGACTGGCATGAAAAGCTACCATTCGCCTTATACGCATATAGAACTTCTGTCCGTACCTCCACCGGAGCTACACCTTTTTCCTTGGTGTATGGAATGGAAGCAGTGTTGCCTATCGAAGTTGAAATCCCCTCACTGAGAATCCTGATGGACACCGAGTTGGAGGAAGCAGAATGGGTACGAGTGCGGCATGAACAACTCAACTTGATCGATGAAAAGAGAATGACCGCTCTTTGTCATGGGCAGTTATATCAGAAGAGAATAATGCGAGCCTACAACAAAAAGGTCAGGCCTCGCCAGTTTGTCGAAGGAGATATTGTGTTGAAAGAAATCCTGCCTATAGCATCTGATCCTAGAGGAAAATGGACACCGAATTATGAAGGGCCTTATGTGGTAAGGAAGGCGTTCTCAGGAGGGGCATTAATCCTTGCAGAAATGGATGGGCGAGAATTACCAAAGCCAGTGAACTCAGATTCAGTCAAGAAATACTACGCATGATTTTTGAGATACTGAGAATCTTTCGAGGAGGAAGCAGCAGTGAAGACGTGATTATCACAACAACATTGTCAAAGCAACCTTTCATTTCTTCCTTATTCCCAATCTTGTTTCTTTTATACCTACACCTCTTGTACCCTTTTGTTTCATGATCTATGAAATTTGCATTCTTCCACTCTTCTTTCATAACTTTCACAACTATCATGAATGTTCTTGAATGACAATCTTATGAAAAGAATGGTTATGACTAAAATTTCATTTAAAAGCAAAGCTCATGAATCACTTTGGAAAGGTTTCGAACAGGCAGACATGTTTCGAAAGCTACCAGGTCTTCAATGTGTCATATTTGTCAATAGGGAAGATATTATGAAACAAGCGACCAAAATCGTTCTCTGAACCCCTTGAAACTAAAAGTTTGGTGAGATGAGGTCACTCATAAATTTGAAATAGGCATTTGAAGAAGGGAAAGATTTGGTGAGCCGTCATACGTTTACTAGTCATCATCAAGAAGGAAAAAGTGGAAGGGTAAAATACAGGTCGAAGCACAACTAAGAAGGAAGTAGTAAAGCCTCCCAAACAAAAGGGGGAAAAGGAGGCAACAAGAGACAACAAAGGAAGAGAACAAAAATGGAGATAAAAAGAAAAGAAGATTGCATTCTGCATATTGCATCTTACATGCTGCACTTGCATGGCATCCACATAATGTACCAAGAGCAGAAAGTTTCTAGGAAGGTCGCATGATTGTTTCGCATAACTGGGAATAATGAGGAAAGTTCCTCAACCTTAATCGTGAAAGAAAAGTCTTCTCTCACTGAACGGTAAGAAGGTTCTTACTATTCCTCTTCTTGAATGGTAAGAAAGTTCTTTCATTCTCTCATATCAAACTCAATCATGATTTTGCACTGAAAAGCATGGAAAGTTCCATCGCCGAAGTCCAGAGAGAAACGTTTCTCTCCCCGTATGGTAAGAAAGCTCTTACCATTCTTCTCATTTCATGGTCATAACCAATGATCTCTTTTCACCAACAGTGAAGAAAGTTCCTCAATCTTGAACGTGAAAGAAATGTCTCTCACCGAATTGTAAGAAGGTTCTTACTATTCACTTCGTCCCGATATTTCAATCAAGTCTTTCAACAAAGAAGCTGGAAATGTTCTTTCGCTTCTTAAGGGAAAGAAAGGTTTCTTCCCTCTACGGATAACGAGAAGGTTCTTGTTATTCCATCACCACTTCCAACGGACAATCAGTCATACACTTTTGCCGAGCAATGGGAATATTCTCAATCTCGAACTATCGAAGCAAGGAAGGTTCCTACGCTTCACGAATAATGAGAAGGTTCTTGTTATTCGATTTCAATCAATCAGTCAGTCAGTCATCCATCTTTACCGAGCATTGGGAATATTCTCAATCTCGAACTATCGAAGCAAGGAAGGTTCCTACGCTTCACGAATAATGAGAAGGTTCTTGTTATTCGATTTCAATCAATCAGTCAGTCAGTCAGTCATCCATCTTTACCGAGCATTGGGAATATTCTCAATCTCGAACTATCGAAGCAAGGAAGGTTCCTACGCTTCACGAATAATGAGAAGGTTCTTGTTATTCGATTTCAATCAATCAGTCAATCAATCAGTCGTCCATCTTACTTTTGCCGAGCATTGGGAAGGTTCTCAATCTCGAATCATCGAAGCAAGGAAGGTTCCTTCGCTTCACGAATAACGAGAAAGTTCTTGTTATTCCATCTCAACTTTCATTCAATTAGTCATTCATCTTACTTTTCTTTGAGCATTGGGAAGGTTCTCAATCTCGCATCTTTGGGGTAGGGAAGGTTTCTTAACCCCAAATAGTGGAAAGGTTTCCGCTATTCAACTTAATAGGAAGGTTCTTATTGAGAGAAGTAAGGAAGGTTCCTTCGCTTCACGAGTAATGAGAAGATTCTCGTTATTCGATCCAATCACACCAGTCATCTATTTTCACCGAGCATTGAGAAGGTTCTCAATCTCGAATCTTCAGGGTAAGGAGAGTTCCTTAACTCTAAATAGTGGAAAGGTTTCCGCTATTCAATCCAATAGGAAAGTTCCTGTTGAATGAAGCAAGGAAGGTTCCTTCGCTTCCGAAACGTAAGAAAAGTTTCTTCCTTTCATGTATGATGAGAAGGTTCTCGTTATTCACTGAACAAAATATGGGGTCATCCTACTTTGCATGCTCCATGTTCCATGAATCATGCAAATGGGCAAATTATTTGACACCCGATTTTGTCCGGAGTAGTGATTTAGGTTTTTTATTTTTGTTGATATTTCCGGTATTTTTCCGTATTTTTATTTCATGTGATTTTTGTCGACATTTTATGTATTTTTCGTCATTTTCGTTATTTTATGTAACTTTTGCCATTTTCGTTATTTTACGTAGTTTTTATCGTTTTTCACGTGTTAGCGTCATTTTCATTATTTTATGAACTTCTGTCGTATGTTTTTGTTATTTATGAAACTTTTGTTATTTTGTCGTTTTTTATAATTTTTCGGATGCTTTTGTTTTTTTTCTTATTTTGGTACTTTTCGTTATTTCCATCATTTTATGTACTTTTTTTTCGTGAACGTTTTATTTATTATTTCATTTCTTTTATTACTTCGTGTACTTTTATTATTTTCATTAATTTACATATTTTTATCATTTTTTAATCATTTTATGTGTTTTCATTTTTAGTCTAGAATTTAAATGTGTTATGTTTAATTAACAAAAAATGAAAAAAAAGGAAGAAAGTTTGCAGCAAACCTGCGCATGCTCCACCTTTCCCCCCTTCCATGCATGTCTCCCATCACCCAATCTCCTCTCCATTTGTCAATTCACCCTAATTCACTCCCAATTTCATGTAACTGAACAAAAGGGTGAAGCTTGGGCAATTGGAAGCTTCAAATCTCTCTATAAATTGAAGGAGAAATGAACAATTTGGCACCAATTCACAATCAAAAACTGACCAAAAAAAAAAAAACAAAGAAAGCTTCTGTCGTTCTTTGTTCGTCCGAATTGCATCCACCACTCAACTCTTTGATTCCTTCCTCCAATCACCTCCAACTCATACCCCCAGGTCCGTCACATCTCCGGCAACTCAACGGTACCATTCTCTCCGCCGGACGTCGCCGGCAAGAGGAGAAAATCGCCGTGACCCGCCGACCCGTTTTCTGACCCAACACTTCGAGTGCGACACTCCAGGCCACTATTCGGCTCATCACCACCGCTGACAGTCTCTCCTACCACCGCACCACCGATTCCAGCCGAAACCACCGCCGGAGAGTGACCGGAAGTCGACAACCCGGACGAGGCCACCCGACCCGCGGAGCAGCCCGATTTGATCAGGCCATCCAGGCCGCCGTTCGACTCCCCACCGCCTCCACTCTCCTCGCCGGCCGCCGAGCCGCCGACTCCCGCCGTTCTCCGCCGCCGACGCAGCGCCGGAGCAGTCACCCGAGCTGCTCTCCTCCTTCTTCCTTCACGTACGCGAATAGGAGCAGGTAAGCGTGTTTCTGTGCTTCCTTTTTTTTTCTTTTCTTTTGTTTTGTTTCTGTTTTCATTATTACTTATACTATTTTAATCCCCCACATTTTCCCCTTAACTCACTTAGATCCCTAAGTCTTTTTAAGCTTTCGTTTAAGTCACTGACAGTATCTTGTTTGTCGGAAAGCCATCAACAAGTCTCAAAACTAACAATTTGGGCACTAGGCCTAAACCTTTTTTTTTTTGTATCTTCGTTAATATTTTTGTTATTATGTCGATATAAATTATTTTAATTTTATTACTTTTAGATATTTTGAGTTTTTTTATTAGCTATGTAAATTACTAAAAATCTTTTCTTTCATTGTATTTTTAGTGTGGTTATTTGTTTTTGTTTGTTTTTGTCTTATATTTTAAAATCAAGCGAAATTTCCAAAAGAACCCGTGGTACCAATTTTTGGGCGTACGAAAATTAACCATTTTTGTACGTAACTGACAAACGAACCCAGATCTCTCGTAGACCATTTTCAGGTTCCCAATCGACCTAGGAAAAAGATTGGTGGCGACTCCTGTCGAAAACCACGTCGCTACACCTGGATCCTGGAAGGGTTTTTATTTTTTCGCTGCGTTGTATGATGCTATAAACCCTAACAGACAATTCCAAGACCTGAGACAAAGTTCCACAACCACAATCCATGATCAGTGGCCTCAAAACATGCCACAGATTCACCTCCACAGTGGAAGTAGCAATGAGGGACTGCTTTCCACTCTTCCATGAAACTGCTCCTTCGGCTAGCAGAAACATGTAACCGAATGTGGATTTCCTTGAGTCCACATATCTGGCATAGTCTGAATATGAGTATCCAATCACCTCAAGGTGATCTGATCTCCTATAAGTCAGCATGTGATCCTTGGTGCCTTGTAAGTACATAAGGACTTTCTTTGCAGCTTTTCAGTGGTCCAATCCAGGGTTGCTTTGGTATCGGTCTAACATTCCAACAGCAAAGCTGATATCTGGCCGAGTACAGGTTTGAGCGTACATCAAGCTCCCAACTACAGATGCATAGGGAATAGATTCCATTTCTTTTCATTCCAAATCATTCTTAAGGCATTGCTTTTCACTGAACTTGTCCCCTTTCTGAATTAGAATTATCCCAAGAGAGCACTTTTCCATTGTAAATCTCTAATACTTTAGTGATGTAGCCTTTCTGAGACAATCCTAACAATCCTTGTGATCTGTCACAGAATATTTCTATTCCAATCACATAGGATGCCTCACCCACATCTTTCATTTCAAAGTTCTTAGAGAGAAACATTTTAACATCATGCAACAAGCCAACATCATTAGCAGCAAGAAGGATATCATCAACATATATGACTAAAATAACAAACTTGCTCCCACTGACCCTCATGTAGATACACCGATCGATGGTGTTTTCTACAAAACCATAAGATGTAATGGTATTATTAAACTTAAGATACCATTGTCACGAAGCTTGTTTTAGTCCATATATTGATTTCTTTAGCTTCCATACCATATTTTCCTTTTCTTTGATTGAGAACCCTTCCGGTTGGTCCATATAAACTTCCTATTCCAAGTCACCATTTAGAAAGGCGGTCTTTACATCCATCTGGTGAAGCTCCAGATCATAATGAGCCACCAAAGCCATAATAATTTTCAAAGAGTCCATTTTTTAAACTAGAGAAAATGTCTCTTTGTAATCAATGTCATCCTTCTTAGTGTAACCTTTGGCGACAAGTCTGGCCTTGTACCTTTCGATGTTGCCTTTGGAGTCCCGCTTGGTCTTAAAGACCCATTTACAGCCGACTTGTTACCGACACCCGGTACGTATTTCAGTTAGTTACGCAATTAAGTGTCAAAACCGGGATTAGTGAATTTTGAGGGACTCGGGACTTATAATTAAGTATATGAAGTGTGATTTGTGTGAAATATGAAGTCCCGAGGATGTGTTTCAGTTTATATTCCTGTTATTGACACCCGGTGTGGATTTTGTAAATTACGTGATTAAGCGTAATTACCGGGATTAGCGATTTTTGTATGGCTCGGGACTCATAATTAGTCATATGAAGCATGTTTTGTGTGTGATATGAGGTCTCGAGAATGTGTCTCAGATTTCGTTCCGTTCGTAGATACGGTTTGAAAGTTGCAATTTTCGGATTGGACTAAATTGCAACTTTTGGAAGTTTAGGGGCCAAACTGTAAAAAGAAAAAAAAATCCCAATAATTCGGAAGAAAAGACAAGGATGAGGCGGCTACATGGAATAAAATGGGACAAGTGTCCCATTTATAAATAAGATGAAAAAAAGAAAGGAAAGAAAATATAAAAGCTTGGAAAATGGCCCAAAAGGCCATTTTCTTCTTCTTTCTCATGCTTGGCCGAACTTTCAGCCATTGTTGCGCCATCTTTGAGCTCAAACTTCAATTTGAAGATTACTTGAAGAAGCTTTGAGGTAAGCATACCAAACCGATCCTTTTGATGAATTACGAAGTTATTACGTATCAGATTTTGTGAAATCGGCTCCGATTGGAAACCATGAGCTGCTGAAGTTTGGAAGTGATTATGGAACCACATGATCTACTTGATTTCTTGGTTTCTAAACATTCCTTGGACATTCTTGTGCAAGTTTTGTAATAGGGGTGTAAGCAGAAACCTTCCAGAAACGCTGCCGAAATTCATTTCTGATCTCCTGCACGGAAACCCATCTTCAGTTTCAGTGAAAGGTAAGGGTATATTTGTAATCAGGGTGAAGAGTTATACGTGTGGTGCTATTCAGTTTTTCTAGAAAAGGTCGTATGTGAAAGCCGTTTTTTCCTGCCCGAGCCTCATTTTTGACGCCATTGATGTGGGTTGATTATGTGAATTCTGAATGTATATTCTGTATCTGTGGATCATTTGTGAATAGGGAGTGGTCGGAAATCCAGCAGAAACTCTGCCGAAATCCGTACCGGGATCGCTGATCAGGAATTTCCATTCGGTCTTCTGTGAAAGGTAAGGGTTCAGTGTGTCTTCTAGTACTGCATTATTCAGCATGTGTAGCAGAATATATGTTAAAGCTAGGTTTAGTCTGAGGGGTGGCCCGGTGACGCTAAACCTAGTCCCGTGGTATAAGCATCGGTTTGCAGGTTCTGGGATTCTGATGCACCTACAATGGTGTTATATACGAGTGGGATGTGCGACTGCACCTAAATGGTTCAATGTGTGTGATACACCTTTATGGTGTTTGTGATATGACGGTGGGGCTCGCGACCCCGAGCTGGTCATGCTCTAGTGTGTGATATGTGTGTGCCTCGGCTAAGGCCGGGACGACCGTCTTTGTGTCTAACTTCATATTAAATCGTTGTTTGATCTGCATTGCACTTGATTGAAATTGCATTAGTTGAGCATGTGTATGCATTTTTATTGCATTATATTTGTATATTTTGTCTCTCTGGATGCAGGTTCCTTGTGCAACAAGTTATACCGTGCTTATACCTGCGCCCTTACTAAGTTCTTTCGAGGACTTACCCCTTATTCTCCCATTTCAGGAAAGAGTGCTGACAAGCAACCCGCCGAGTAGAATCCGGGGGTTAGCTTTTGTGTTGTGCTATTTCAGGTATCATTTGTACATTATGACCAGTTATGTTACATTGTGTGTGCGGGATATGGGGTAAGGTCCGTAGTGTGGGCGATTCTGCTTGATCAGTTTTTCGTTGTGAATATGTGCGATTTTGGGTCCCGGGATTTCGGCTAATGCATGTATATATGTGGATTAATGTGCAAATGGCATTTTGGTAACTTGGCTTGGGTTGTGTTATGTGTGTGATTCTACATGCTCGGATTGGGTTATGAGAATGTGGATAGTGTGTTCTGGGAAATTCTGTTGAAACGCTATTATGTGTGTAAATCAGTGAAATCTGTATGTTTTAGGTTTCTGACACATATATATACATTCAGATCTGGGTTCTCTGCAGTGTTATTAGTTAAGTGAATGGTCCAGTGTGTTCGGACTTCAGGATTATGGGTCTAGTTCGGGATTTGTGTGCAAGTGTCCAGCTTCGAATTCAGATTATAAAAATGAGCACAATGGGTTACTCATTGTTAAACTTTCTTATGTTTGTAGCAGCAGCAGCACTTAGTACGTCGAGGATCGTGGTCGGACCATGAGGCAACACCACCTCGAACATATCTGTATGTATTCCAATCGGATAATTTTTGGCTCTGTATAATGTAAATAGCATGCATATTTGTAGTAATATCATATCTGAGATTTGTTGGAAACTCGGTATGTCTATGTGTTGGAGATTCTGTGAGGTTGTGTGCCGGAAATATGAAATGGTGCGAGTACGCACCTCCTTGTGGTTTTGGTGATTTTTGTGCGCAATATTATGGTCATGGGTCAGTTTTGAGTTGCAACCTTGTAAAATCATTATCGTGATCGAAAATTTTAAAGTGACCTGGGGTCAGTGTGGCTCACCTGTGAATGTGTTATGTGTGTGCTGTTACCCCGGGAACGTGTGATTCGGGTGATTAGCGAAATCTAATCATCCGTACGCTTCCGTGGTGAAGAAGGGGGTAACACGACTCGTTTCCATCTTTTAGGCAACTCAACAAGGTCTCAAACTTTGTTGTCATCCATTGATTTCAACTCATCTTTCATAGCGTTTATCCACTTTTCAGAATTATCACAATTCATGGATTCTTTTAGAGAGATCGGGTCAATACCAATGCTTAAGTCACATTCATGTTCAAGTGAGTAAACCACATAGTCATTTGAAATGGCTGGTCTTCTTTGCCTTTCAGACCTTCTTAATGCCATTTCATGTGGTTCATCTTCCACTTGATCATTTAAGACTTGCTCATCATTAGTCGGTTCATTAATTACATGTTCATCATGTGGGTTTGGAACATTATTTTGTTGTTCCTGCATGTTGTGTGACCTGTGATACAACAAGAGGTACAACTACATGTGAAGAAATATCGGGTGTATTATTTTCTACTTGAATTTCTTAAAGATCCACCTTTCGTGGTTCTCCACTCCCGTTGAACTCACCATTCTCAATGAACTGAGCATTACCAGACTCAACAATTCTTGTACTATGGTTAAGACAATAAAATCTGTACCCCTTTGACTTTTCAGGATAGCCAATGAAGTAACCACTAATGGTTCTCTCATCAAACTTCCTTTTATGTGGATTAAAAATCTGTACTTCTGACGGGCAGCCCCAAACATGAATGCGCTTTAAACTAGGTTTCCTTCCCGTCCACTGTTCATAAGGTGTCTTAGAAACTGCCTTACTAGGAACCCTATTCAGAAGATATGTAGCAGTCTTTAATGCATGCATCCACAATGAATGAGGTATTCTATTATTATTTATCATGCTCCTAACCATGTCAATAAGAGTATGATTCCTCCTTTCAGCCACACCATTTTGTTGTGGTGTGTCAGGCATTGTATAATGTGCACAAATGCCCTGACTTTCAAGGAACTTTGCAAATGGACCTTTGTGTTGTCCGTTCTCATTAAACTTTCCATAATATTCACCACCTCTATCTGACCTCACCACTTTCACTTTTCTATCTAACTGTCTTTCCACCTCATTAATGAATACTTCGAGAGCATTCACTAATTGAGTCTTTTCATGCAGCATATGTATATATATGTATATAACAATATCGTGAGAAGCATTAATAAAGGTGATAAAATACCTTTCACCACCCCAAGATGAAACATCAAAGGGTCCACAGATATCGGTGTGTATCAACTCAAGGAGTTGACTGCTTCTTGTGGCTGGATTCTTACATGTATGTTTCATTTACTTGCCTTTAATGCAATCGATACACACATCTCAATCATCAAAATCAAGCTGAGGTAAGATTTCACTTTTCACCAACCTTAACATCCTTTTCTTGGATATATGACCTAACATTTTATGCCACAAGAAAGTAGAGCATTTATTATGTGCATTACGTTTACTGCCTATACTATGCTCAACATGAAACAAGGATTCAACAAAATTAACATCAAGATTAAAAAGGTATAGACCATCAAACAAAGTATCGGAACCATAATAATACTCTTGTTTGAGTAACGAAAACATACCACTTCCAAACTTAACATTAAATCCTAGATCGTCCAACTTTCCAACAGAAATTAAGTTTCTAGCTCATTCAGGTACATAGAGACATTTTTCTAGATCTAGAAAACACCCACTGTCCAAAATTAGTCTGTACGTCCCAATGCCCTCTATTCGCGCCTTCATTCTGTTTCCCATAAACAAGAATTTTTCAGTTCCGTTTATGGGCTGGATTGTAAGGAATCTCTACATTACTTGTGAGACATGAGTAGTCACACCAGAATCTAACCACCAGGTATTATTAGGCACTTCAATAAGGTTTGATTCGAAACATACAAAAACATAATATGTACATTTCTTTTCAAACCATGCCTTTCTTTTCGGGCAATCAATTTTGAGATGAGCAATCTTATTACAGAAGAGACATCTCTTTTCTTTATGGATTCCGTCCTCAAAAACTTTCATAGGTGTTTTGTCCCTTTTCTTGCCCTTCTTACCTAGCTTAGCCTTACTGCTAGATTCTTCAAGAACCGTGAGAAGGACAGAGTGATCGTTCAATTTCTTCAACCTCCCATCCTCCTAAACCAACATGGCCTTTATTTCCTGAATGTTCCATTTTTCCTTAATGGTGTTGTAATTCACCTGGAACTGACCAAACTCGAGAGGAAGTGAGTTCATAATGAACTGTACCAAGGACTCACTCACATCCATACTCAGCTATTTCAACTTTGTTGCCAGATTCATCATGTCTGTTACATGATCATGAATGGACTCTGACCAATCAAATTTCTTGGTTATCAGCTTGCTCATCAGGCCCCCCACAATGGACTTGTTAGTTATGTCCGATTGGGAGTATACTTTAATTTTCATCATAAATTCCATTGCATTGTCTGTTTTGGGCATTGATGGCTTAACATTTTCAGCCATCGTCATTCACATCAAGTTCAAGCTCAGCCTGTTAGACCGTTCCCAGGCCTCATAATGAGAACGTTTCATCAATACTAGTTTCAGTAATGACTGCGGGTTTTTTGTCCGAAACAATAGCTAAGTCTAAATCCAAGACTCCTAGCTAAAATGGAATTTGTTCAGACCATTCAACATAATTAATCCCGTTGATCTTGATCATTCCACTACTCAAGCTCATACATTAATGCTTTGAGTATCTTTAATGGATCCAGACAAAGATATAACTTTAGTCATGTATCTAAGTTCATCTTTGGGTGATAACTTAATACACAAATCCAATCAATAATGCTAATATTCAAACTTTAAAAGACAATCAGTCATACTCAAATCAATATGCATGATATCTTTGGGTATACAAACATATCAACCAATTAAGTAGATAAATCCCTTTAGTGTCATTAATACAAGTAATGGTCCACCTTTGGGTGACCTCAAAGCATTATAATTAATGATCTCAATTGCTCACTTTACTTTTACGTCATTTAGTAGCATCACAAACATGAGCAATTAAAATTACATAATTAGTTGTTTACATCACTTTATGAGATAGGCCACTTTGGTGACTAACAACCTCTCATATATAGTGGACATTTATTTTCACAGCAAGCATAAAACAAGATCAAAAGAACAAGGAGCAGTAGAAGTACCATGAAACACTGAAGCGGAAGCATTTAATTAAAATAAAAATATTTTGCATATAAATCTACTGCACATAATCATAATTTATTCTTAAACATAATTCATGTTCATGCCACTTGCAGCAACATGATATAATGGCTTTCACAATGATAATGATAATTTGCAAAAATTTACCCGAAATGACCTGTAAGAGTTTAATAACGAATAAACAATTTTAAAGGCGAATCAATTCGTTATTAACACATGCTCTGATACCAATTGTTGGATTAATTCTATTTAGTCCACCATAAAAATAAGATCGTTTTAACGAGATTGACTTGCACAATTAAATACAATAATTAAGACTAAGCTCGGTCCATGCTTTCTTTGTTTTTCTGGGAAGAACTCAAACCCTAAACGTGGCTTTTACCCTCTCTTCCTTATTCATTACGTGGGTTTTGTGATGGTGTTGAACGTAATCTTTTCTGCTACTAGGTTAATAGTAGCCACATATTATTTATAAGGGAGAGGGTAGGGAAACCTAATCTCATTTTCATTCTATTTCATAATCTCAATAGCCATCATATTGGGTTCAGTCCAAATATAATTAGGAGTCTATTATTTACATGGGTCACATAATTAAATTAAAAAAATAATTTAACAATATATTCATTAATTTCATGACTAATGCAATTTTGCTAGTTCCGCATTTTAAAAATTTGCATGTGCCAACCAATACGAGAATTGCACTACCACGCTTTGCATTGAATCAAGGAGACAGGACCACTGACCTCGAACTCAAAAATTCTCAAAGGAATGTCTCTTTTGGATTGATCGGTTAATTAATCAATTAAGTGCCCCAACTTTTAGAAATGTCACGAAGATCTCAAGAAAGTTAGCTTTTTACACATAGAATGCACCTGAGCAATTAGGAGTATTAAATACAATGTTGTGATTGTTTTCTACGTCATGACCTAATCATAGCTACTATAATTACCAACTTTCTTTAGATGTGAATTATGCAAAAGTAATATACTCTCTTCATTCATTGTTGGATACTATAATTTTTTTTAACATTTAATTTATGATTTTTTATTTTCAAATTTTAGTATATAGTTCAATAATTTATATACAAATGATAAATGAACCTCTTTAATTTCTAAATGTATTTTTTTTTATAATTTTTTTAGTGAAATCTGTCTAATAAAAAGTAAAGTTAGACACAAGTACAAAAGTCAACGTGTATACATAAAAATGGACGGAGGGAGTACTAATTAAGAATTATTGTATCAATATCCTATTATGCACGTCTTAATTGTTAGCCTCTAGCTAGTATTGTTTACAATTAATTACAAGTTTTTTTTAAAAAAAGAGAGTGACTTTCTTTCAAACTACTTAGCTAAAGCGGGGAGTGGCATTTAAAATTAATGCTAGTCCCAAATAGTGTTATTATGAAAAAATAGTTTATCAATACTCAATAGGCTATTGATTTCTTATGACCAACATTTTCATCAATAAAGCTCTCATTAAGCCATCAGATTTATTATCTTCTTCATTTCTTGTCATTCCAAAACACTTGTCACATCTTCGATCGAGTCCGTTTATTTACCACATATGTGGAAAAACACCTACCTAAATGTACTACTAATTAACTAACTTAACTAACTAACCTAATAAACTAAAAGACTAAAACACCCTTCATAGAGATTTATTAAGATGATAAATTTGACATTTTCATAGTGTGTGTTTTTCCACATATGTGGTAAATAGACACCCACTCTTCGATCGGCTTTCACAGGTTAACCTTTTTGCTCTATTTCTCTCTTCATCATTTCAGTATCTTCCTTTTTCAATTTTTTGATGTTTTTATTTTTATTTTATCTGTCCATCTCTGTGTGGCCAACATGCTTGATGATCTCAAACGTGTAGATCTTGATGGAAAACTTGAGAATCATGGGCTAGAGGAAGAGGGGAGAAAAACTGCCATAGAGGAAGAAGAAGCAACAATAGAAAGATCTGAAATATGTTCATGAATAATTTTGAATTTCATGTTTATGTTATAATGCCTATATTCGTCATAGTATCGTGATAATGATGTGAAAATCAACAACACGTATAACACATAAAACCCATCATTTTTGTGGCGGAATTGTGATGAATTCGATCATCATAACTATATATTCGATCACGCAGTTACTACAAGAAAATGCAGAGATAGAAAGTGAACAAAAAAAAAATGGCTCTAAAAGCAAAATATTTATTTAATTTATTTTTCAAATTATTATATGGATAATAATTATTTAGTAATGTCTAAACACTTATGAAAAACAATCATAGATAAAATACTACTATGAAACAACAAAAACACAAATGTATCTTTTTTTTAGACAGAATGAGTATAAGGATAAATACAGATTCTATCCACTCTTCATTTTCATATCTAGTCAAGTATACCAATTTCTAGTTTGTCATGATCAGCCAATTATGAATACACAACAATATTGGAAAGAGACCTCATAATTAATAACGTTAAAATTATAACTAGAAATATAAGTAAATAAATAACTCTAATTTCCCTTACGTGGAGTTTTATCGTCAACTCTGAGTTTGTTGGCTATGATTCCAGTTAGAAACTGGGAAACTTGAATTGCCTGTAAAGGGCATAACCATGGAAGAAGAGAAATTATTTCTTGCTTCTACGTTCTGCAAAACCCTAACTTGTTCCCTAAGGAACTTGAGGTAGTTGGCGGCTTCTTCGAGCATGGAAGCAGTGTCCATCTTGCTCCCGCCGGGAACCAGTCTCTGCAGAACCCTGATCCTCTCGCTGATCCTCTCCCGCCTCTGCCGCGCCGCCACCGTCTGCGGGTCCTTCGATATCCGGACATTCTTCCTCCGAGGCTTCTCCGCCAGTTCCAAACCCCAGTTCACCGGCCGGAACGCGGCAGTGCGGTAGATCAGCTCCTTCATCTGGGCTATGGCCTCCGGATCGGGCTCCATTGAAGATGGTGATGAGTTGGTATTCGGCTGCTGGAAGTTTATGTTGGATGAACTGGGCCGCCGGAACTCCAGCCTTGGACGCTTCGGTTGTAAATTATGATCATCGGAAACAGCTTTTGAACCGGCGGCGGTGGAGTGATGACCGTTGATACAAACAGAGTCCGGCCGATCAGCTGTCGACCTCTTCGAACAAGTCGGTTTTCTGCTTTCCGGCAGCTTCGAGATGGCGTCGGAGGAGCCTTCTGATTCACCAGATGAGCCGGCGGCGGCGGCGGTGAAGTTCCATAAACTGGCGCCGTCGCCGAAAATCTTCGAAATCCCGTCAACTTCTTCCGGTGGTGCGGCGGTGGAGCTGTTTGTCATCCCACAAACGAAGTCGTTCCAGTCCGCGGATTTTGAAGACTGCAACATCTCGGTGACGAGGTCTGGGATCTGAGTGAAGATGAAGGCTTGATCTGGGAGATTGATCGTTGAGCTGGACAGTGGAAATATTGTTTCTCCAATATTTTCCATTGATGATATACTGCTAAATAAATCTACCAATAAAACAATAAATTAAAACATTATTTAAATAACAAAAAAAAACAAAGACAAACGGAAGATAATACTCGTATATGAACAGGACAAATAAACCCATCCCTACTATTGGATACGCCAAATTACAAAAAATCCACTGGACCTAGCTAGAAATTTTAGAGTATCTAGGACTAAATAAGTGAAATAGTTTTTGTGAAAAGAAAGTATTTATTTTATTAATGAATAAATAGATAAGTGAAATACTGATCTTAATGTTTTTTCTTTTTTTCAATAAATAAGAGGAACTAAATTACTTTTACTTTTATATATTTAGAACTAGTACAAATATATGTTTTTCGATTAAGAGGGGAGCTCAGCCCCCACTTCTACTTCTATTTCTTCATCACTTACTAGAATGATGTTATTTACCAACTAGTTGGAAAAACCACTAATTGTGTTATGTATGACCCATCTAAAAAGATAATTTAGTCTTTAAAATTGTTAGTTAGTTAGTTAAATAAATTAGATAGTATTATATGATCAACTAGTAGTTTTACCCACTAGTGGGTAAATAGAAGAGTCGCACTTACTAGCGGCTAGGATCTAGGGTTTTGTTTTGTTTTTTTGTTTTTTGTTAAATGAAATAAAATGGATATTATTAAGTGAACTTAGGCCAAAAGAAACAAATCACAATAGATAGTCTTTTTTTAGTGTGTTCTTTTGTCCAAAAATTGTTGTGACGTGTTTCAGATCAATCTTTTCCTACCATTTTTTTCTCATGGACTTCATATATACTAATTTTTAAAATTTTCATTTTTTTTTCTTCCGAAAACAGTTAGAAAAGAAAACACAACAATATGAATCATATATACTTGACATTACCTTCAAATGCAGTGCTCAGAAATTTTATAACCTTCTAATGAACTAGACAAAAGGAAGTCATTATTTGAATTATTAGGGCTAGTCAAAATGTACCTTATTAATTGTCTCTTTCTCAGATCCAGCTATATAAGACGCTGAATTTGAACAAACTCCCTCAATTTCTGCTTCAAACAGCTAACAGAAAAGGTTGCTGACTTGAGAATTGGACTTCAAATGGTGACGGAATGTATGACAAAAAGGAAGAAAACAAATTAACCAACGCTAACGTCAGTTAAATCAGCAACCAAAGAAGAAAACAAATGGAAAGAGATGAAAAAGAAGAATTAGGAAAATGGAAGGAAGAGAGAATTATGGATTGAACCAAGAAGAGGGTAGTGAAAGAGAATATATAGATGAGAAGGAAACAAAATCTGTCCAACTTGTACTGGAAATATTATTCAAGTAAAATAAAGATTATTTTAATTAGTTTGAGAACTGAAAAAGCTGGCAAAATAAAATATAAATTTTTTGGTTGGAAAGGCGAATAATTGGAATTCGGAAAGATAAGGCTTTTGGGTCGTTGGTGCGATTGTTAAGAGTATATTTTATTGCAGATAGGGGAAATGGAGAATTTCATGATAATTGTGTTATTTTTGTCTTTGAGAGTTATATATATATATATATATATATATATATATATATATATATATATATATATATATATATATATATAGGTATACTGTATATAACAATATTAGTATAGTAGGATATTTAATGATAGTTTTAACTTTATTCCCTTTTTATCTCAAATATTTCCTTTTTATTATTGATGGGTGTAATGTAAATTTGTAGATTAATTTAGTGAAAATTTAGTTTAATGGAGAATAAAAAAAAGAATTGATGGATTTAAAAATATTTTGTGTATTAGGATTTGTAAAAATATGAAATTTAATTCCACCCCTGCGTAAGGAATTAATTTACTACTCTACATTACATCGACACACACTAGGACACGAGACGGTATCATGCAACATTTACTGGCATCCCAACAAAGTGGTGCAACAAAGTTCCCAAAAAGGTGAATATTTTTATTTGGAGAGCAACAAGAGGCATGCTTCAACATCGCGGGGTCCTGATTCAATCGGCGATATGTCCGTTGTGCGGAAGCGAGGTGGAAACTGTTGATCATGCATTGGTTAAGTGTAAGCAGGTTTCAGAGATTTGGAGAGCCATTGCGGTGTGGTGTAGTACCGATGTTCGAATGCTTTCGAACATTTCCGTGCTACTAGATGATGCTTTTATCTCCCAAGTTCAACCCTCGGTGCGCCAGGTGTGGAAAGGGATTGTCTATGTTTCGGCATGGGCATTATGGAAGGCTCGGAACAAGATGGTAATGCAGGATATTCCTTGGAGAGCAGCTGCCATTCTATCGGAGGTGCAAATCCGTTCTTTTCTGTGGATCACTATCAGGGGGACCAAGATGAACCTGGCTTGGTGGGATTGGCTACTATCCCCGTTGGCCGGAGCGGCGGCAAAGCTTCTCTAACGCTCATGGGCAGCTTTTCTTAGGTTTCCCCGTCTTATTAATAGCCTAGCATTGCTCTTGGTAATTAATACAGTACTCCATCCGTGCCAATCCGTCCGTCCAAAAAGTAATGTAATATTAATTTTTCAGTATTTAATTTATGATTTTATTTCTCTATCAATTTAAATTAGACATTTAAAACTTTTATATACAACTAAAAATTTGATGTCTTAACTTTAAATATGATATTTTGATATTTTTGGGACGGATGAAGTAAAACTATTTCAAGATTAATTATTTGATTATACACACAACTGAGAGTAAAATTGGTCTTCTGTATATATTTGCATGAAAAACATTTACAGTGGTAAATGACCTTTTCACCAGGAATGACTCAAGATTAAAACCATGATATTTACTTTTTCATCCTTACGTTTAACATTAATTTAGATGGGAGTGGAAAGTAAAAGCTGATCAATTTGTCATGACTCATGAATGACTCATGATTAAAACCATGATTAATAGGAAAGCTAGCTTTCTCACGAAAGAAAGTGACACTGACACAGACTGTAGCTTCGAGGCAGTCTTTTTAGTTTTTTTACCCAGGCACTGTACAATGCGGATAGAGATCGTTAATACTCATCCCCGATCCCTTCCCAAAATATTGCAAGATTTGAGAGAGTTAAAATTAATGTGACTTTAAGACTTTTATATATGTTTATCGATTTATCTTTTGGTTGAAAGTACACAAAAAAAATAAGGTAAAAAAATAAAAACTTGCGGATTAATTTGGGTCTCACACTTGCGGATTAATTCGTTCAACAAGAGATTCATAGCATAATGTGATTTTCTCATAATCGTGCCTCTCCACTTTCAAGAAGAAGAAAGAGGAGGAGGAAGAAGAAGAGATGGAGCGTACCTTGCACCCTTGGTATGCTCCCAACGTATGCTCCAAGTTGTTGGCGAATTCCACTTGAATGTTCAAGCCTTCAAGTTGTTGGATGAGGTCGAATTGCATGTAATGGAATGCAGGTGTTCTGTGTTAAAGGGACACAAAATACTTCCACCTGAAATGCTCTAGGAAGGCCTGAAGATTTCAGCCAGAAGAAGAGAGAAAAGGAGGAGAAGCAATTATGGAAAATTCTATCTCTTGTGGCCGAAAATCCCATCTCTATTTATAGATGGAGAGAGTGGTTACAAGGAGAGGAAATAACCTCCCTATGGCCGAAAGTATCCGAAAGTACACATACTTTCGGCCTTTAAGAGAGTTATTCCTCCACTATGTATTTAATTTGATGCTTGTAGCGCAAATTTCGCTACTGATGCGCTACTATAGTTGCGCAATAGCGTGCTACTCTAGGCGCTACCACAGAGTCCGCTTTTCCTGAAGGATGCGCTTCATAGCACTACATTAGTACCTCCTGAAGGCGCTACAAGCTCGCTACGGCAGAACATGTGGGCCTAGGTGTTTGTAGTGCTTTCGTAGCGCTTAAATGCGGTACAACGCTTTTTTATTTATAATTTTTTAATTTTGTTATTGCTACATAATTATTGTTAACTAATATAATTAATATGAATTAAAATAATCAATATGAATTAAAAATGAAATTTGCATTAATATACATTTATAAAATGTCATATTCACATCAAAAGTATGTAAATACAATCTAAATATCCTAAGTAGATGGAGAACGATCATCACGAGAGTCCTCTGGATCGCGTTCTTTGCTTCTTTGCTCTGCTTTATTCTTTGGAGTAGTATGAGGTTTCTCATGAAAGCATCCATCATCTCTCGGCGTCGACAACAATGAATCGAAAGGCCCGCCGGTCGGAATGTCGTTACGTGGAGTAGGCTCTGGCATTTGCGGCATGTACACATCATCCCGTGGATCGAGGCCATTGACAAAGGCGTCGGTATGAGGGGGCGTCGTCCGTGGCCTCGATGATCCCGCCACCAAATGCTCTGGCACGACGGTGTGCGACAACCGGCCCATCCTCTGTAGCTCTCCCCAGACGACACTAAGTGTTGAGTTTGTCTAGCGCAGTATCTCACATTGTCGGTGGACCAAGTCGTCATTTCGGTGGATCAGCACCTCCAGTTCCGCCACTCGCTGCCTAAGATAACGGATCTCCGCGTCATGTCTCTCCATGCGCTCTTTATCCCGTCGACGCTCCTCCTCCAACTGAACCTCTCGCTGAAAGTTATATAAAAGTTACAATTTGTCAAGGTTTTTAAAAAGATCCAAAGTGTTCTATATTTAATTAGCTACCTCAGATGGTTATGGTGGTGGAACTGGTTGGGGTAGACTAGTTGCGGAGGGGTCGCCTTCCAACGGCCCTTAGGTTTCTTCCCGGTCACCGCTTCGAAGACATCGAGATCGAACAATGGCATATCCTCCTCTTCATACTTCTCTTGCATAGCGGCGATGTATTTTTCCTAATTAATTTAAAAATAGTTTATGTGAGACTAAAAAAATTATAACTTAAATGCAACATTATTCTTAAAGTTGAAGGACCGAGTACCTCAAAGTCCACCTCTTCACCACCCCACTCTTGACGGAACTCCACGATACTCACAGGCCTACCCAATCTTTGGCTCTGTCCATTTAAACATTTGAATGTATTAATAAGAATTAACTTTATTTAAAAAATAAAGTATTGAGGAATAAAGATTAAGAAAAGTAAAGTAATTACCATATTAGCATATGCCCCCTGCATCGACGTCTTCCCGTGTCTCTTCCGCTTGGGCTTCTGATTGACCTTCAGAGCATTTTGTACGGCCTGTGCTGAGGTATTCTGAAAGTTCTCACTGTTCCAAAAGTCGATGAGCTTGTCCCAAACCTCCTGAGAGATCTCAGGAGGTTTGTGCTCACGCCAGTGGGAGCAGTTCGGATTGGCCTCGGTGATAGGGTAGTTAGTATTCCATTTTACACGGATTTTGCAACTTAGTTCTGTAGAGGTCACCGAACCGCGATAGTAATTTCTTAAGAACATCATCTTCGTCACAAGTACGCGGATGCCAATCGAAATGCTCCTGAACCAAAAAAAAGTTTCATTAATTATGAATTATGAATCAATTCTAACTCAAGAATAATACGCCATATGGTAAAATTAGATTTAATTATCACCTTGAATTTGGTAACATATTTATCCTGTTCTGCCTGATCCATATCTTTGAAATGTGGAGGCCAACCCGTCCAGTAGCCCTCAAGGATGGTGGGCCGGGCCTTAAGGCTTGTAGTGCAGGCTTGCAGAGGGCAATGGTGGGCCTTAAGTCTGTCGAAGAAGCGTTAAGGCAGGCAGAGGGCAATGGTGGGCCGGGCCTTAAGGCTTGTAGTGCAGGCTTGCGCTACTAGCCCGCTTCAACAAAGAAGCTTCCAGATTGAAGTTTCCCACTCATTTTTGCCCCTTTTGAATTGTTTTTGTTTCCCACCATTTTTTTTGCTAAAATAAAATAGTTTTCCCATATTGAAGCTTCCAGATTAATTTTATTAACAAATTGAAATTATTATGTTATCTATTATTTATCCTAAAAGTTTCTCATGTTAGCCCAAAATTCACGAAAATACTTTAAAATACCATTCTTCCAATAGTTAATTTCATAATACTACCCAATAGTTTACTAAATACCCCATTCTTCCAATAGTTTACAATAGCACAAGTTAAAAATTATCGTTGTCCTATTCTAATCTCTCAGGCTCCTCGTCTTCAAGAACGTTGTTGTCTTCTAACCGCTCAGGCTGTGCATTGTTGTCAACTAGGGATATCGTCACATCATTCTCTGTCACGACTATGGTTTCCTCAATTCGTGGATCTTGAAGAGGATCATCGTCTTTGCTTTGCTGAGACAGTTTACCTAATGAGCTTGACTCGGTTCCACGTCTACCTTCACCCATAAAATGTCGAGGTTTCATTTTGAAAACTGTCCATCGTTTTCTTAAATCCGCGCGTTTTGAAGGATATTCGAGATAAACAACTTGTTATTCCTGGCTTGCAAGGATGAAAGGATCATAGCACTTCAATCGAGATGTGTGGTCGACGTCAATGATCCTAGAGTGCTTATCTGTACTCACACCATTAGTCGGGTCAAACCACGTACCCTTGAACACTGTCAGCTTGTTTCTGTTGTAGCGAAGGACGAGGATTTCATCAAGGATGCCATAAAAGTCCTCATAGTCTTCATCATTTGTATTCCCAAAGACACAAACACCCCAATTAGTTGTGGTTTTCTCCAGGCCATATTCTTTGGTATGGAATCTAAAGCCGTTGACATACGAGCCACCGTAGGCTTTAGCTATTGAAAGCGGGAAACAAGCCAAGTCATACAGTAACGGGGAAAGGACCACCGATTCGCCTGAGCCAAGTTCTTGAACCACTCGATCGGTGAAATTTGCTAGTCCGTAATCATTCAAGCCATGAGTGGCTAGTGCTGGGTAAAGTGAACACGTAACCTCGTTGAATTGACTGTAGGTGCAAGAAAACAAATATCGTCAGCTTTTTGATTAAAAGTTTCAAAAAATTACTAGACATGATTAAAAAAACTACCTTATATATGGATCAACCTCTGGACAGTTCAAGAGAATATAGGTCTGCACATGATGCAACTCTATGTCTGTCAATTGTCTGTTTCGTGGTTCCCCAAAGTTTTTTACAGGATGGTTGAAAATTGATAGGCCATTTTCATCGTACGCTACATTATAAACTTCATTGCGTATTTGAGGGTTGACGCGCGTACCGAAATTATCATCCATGTAATGCTCGCAGAAAAAGCTACCTCTTGTAACAAATACTTCTCAATGATTGACCCCTCCTTAAATTGTTTGTTGGTACATTTTTGTTTTAGTGTCTTCATCATCCTTTCAAAAGCGTACATCCACCAATACTGCACAGAACCACAGATCTTAAGCTGCCAAGGTAGATGCACAGTCAAGTGTTCCATCGAATCAAAAAACGATGGAGGGAAGATCTTCTCAAGTTTGCACAATGTCACTGCAATAAATTCATCTAACTTTTCAACTTCCTCAAATCGGAACTCTCTCGCACATAGAATTCTAAAAAATTTGCTCAATTCAGCAATTGGAACCCATATCTCATCAGGAATATTCCCGCGTAAAACAATTGGAAGCAACTTTTGCATAAACACGTGACAGTCATGCGTTTTCATACTATAAAACGAATTATTCACCGTGTTTACACAACTTCCAATGTTAGATGCATAACCATCGGGAAGTTTTAGAGTGTTCTTCAACCAAAAGCAAATCTTCGCAATATTTTCTTGATTCAAAGTATAAATTGCCTTTGGTTGATATGGTTTTTCGTCAGGACTATTACCCAAATGCAACTCATGTCGGATGCCTAAACGCTCAAGATCACGTCTCGAGTTTGCGTTGTCCTTATTCTTTCCTTTTTGGTTTATAACAGTGTAGAAGACATTGTCGAAACTATTTTTCTCTATATGCATCACAACAAGGTTATGTCTGACCAACAAATTTTGCCAATACGGTAACTCCCAAAAGATTGATTTCTTAATCCAGTTGTGAGATACACCAAATCCATTAGGGCGTTGTCTGTCCCAAAAGGACCCCAACGGCGGGAATTGAATATGGTTAATCTCCCATAGAATTTGAACACCAGATTTATACATCATTTGATCCGCGCGTTCTCGATGACCCCAAGCTTCACTGTCGTTACGATATGGATGTCGTCGGGGTAAAAATCTTCTATGACAACCCCACCAACAAGCTTTATGCCCAAAAGGTAACTGAAAACTAGACACATCACCCATACAATATGGGCACACAAGTTTTCCATGCGTACTCCAACCTGAAAGCATACTGTATGCCGGGAAGTCACTAATTGTTCAAAGGAGACATGCTCGCATTGTAAAGTTCTTCCTACAATACGCGTCCCAAGTTTGAACACCTGTAGTCCATAGAACGTTTAACTCGTCAATCAGTGGTCGTAAGAACACATCAATGTTACGTCCCGGTGACCGAGGACCAGGGATTAATAGTGCCATAAAAATGTACGGCTGCTTCATGCATAAATCAGGTGGTAAATTATATACTGTGATGAATACTGGCCACATTGAATATGGGTTACCCGTGTCAGACATCGGGTTAAAACCATTTGTGCATAACCCTAATCTTACATTCCCGACCTCTTTACCAAAATCAGGATAAAACTCATCAACATGTTTCGATGCCCGAGATTGGCTGGGGTGTCCAATCGTACCGTTTACATTTGCATTGGCTTTGCATGATAACCCAAAAATTCAGCGGTTTTCGACGACTGGTAAAGCCGCTTAAGGCGCTCGGTGATTGGCAGATAACGTAAAACCTTCTTCGGTTTAAGTTTCTTATTTCCACGTCGATCCGTAGCCCCCTCCTTAAACCTCTCCGCACCACACACTCTACAAAGGCCTCAAATTGCTAAAAGTACCATAAAACAACATACAATTGTTCTCGCATGCATGAATTTTAATGTACGGCAATCCCAAATCTCGAATCACTACCTTCGCCTCTACTGTGCTCTGCGGCAATGAGTTTTCTCCTGGTAATATTTCATCCACATATTTGATCAGTTTCGAAAAGACTGAATCAGATATGTTGTATTGACTTTTGAGGCTTAAAAACTTTGTCAAAACCGATAGCTTCTTGTGTTCAGGACGACACCCATCATATAAAGGTTGTGAAGCAGCTTGCAAGAGATCATAAAACTTTTGCGCATCTTGATTGGGTGTTTCGACTTCCATCTCTTCTTCATCTTCCATATCATCGTCATTCTCCTCAAAATTGTCATGATCATTTTCATCTTCAGCGTCATCATTCCCCCGTTCAACACTATTATAATGGAATCCAAAACCTTGATAAACCATTTGTTCAACATTCCAACCTTGATATTTATTACTCGTCGATGTTGTTTCATTGGTTATGTGTGCATTACTAGACGACGCTCCTTCAACAAAACGATTATGACCTCCTAAAATAGTCGGAACAATCGGTAGTGCCTCACCGTGACAATCCTACAGATAATAACCTGGTTTAAAACCATACTCACATAAATGATTTCCAATTATAACTTTATCATAATAGAATCTATTTTTACACTTTTTGCACGGGCATTTCACCGTCGACAACCCGTTTGATTCAGCAACCGAAAAGGCAAACTCTAGAAAATACTGTAACCCCTTGAAAAATCTTCGGCTGATTTCACGAGTCCCTTTCTCTAAACGTTGATACATCCAATCACGTTTTTCATCCATAATTCTCCTGCATATCAATGTTAAATAACAGACCATAATAAGTTCATCAAAACCTTAATTGCTAACTACTCCTTTTAAACAAGTTATTTAAGTTATTTTCTCCTAAATAAGGGTGCATGGGTCCTATCCTATTCGTAAAAGTACAATCGATATCAAAATTTTATGGTTATGTATGCATAACTTGTACAACCTACATAAATTTCGGCAGTATTTTGTCTCAGTTCCTCATTATACCATATTTTCGGGGTTATTTTCCCCGAAGCAAGTATAATGAGGAACATGACTTAAAAAACGCCAAAATTTATGCAATTGTTAAAGTTATGCATACAAAACCATAAAACTTTAACATTCTGGTTGTACATTTACAAACTGTCCAACCTGGACAATCCATGGATATTAAGTAGAATATTATATTTTGCAATATTAATCCCACACATTTATGGAAATAATATTATACATATAATATTCTACAAAATATTCACAGACAGGAACTATGGCTCAACTACAGAACAACAAAATAATTAATTTTACCATTTTCAAAATACACAAAAATTTACACAAAGTCTGAAACAAAAAAAATCAATATATAAAAATAGAAATAAGTAAAAAAAATAGTTTATACCTGAGTCCAATAGATCTTCTATGATACTTGGTCTAGGGTTTCGCCTAGTTTTTGCGTCTGCTAGGGTTTCTTGTCAAACACAACAACCTGCAGCAGTCGTGTGTCCGAGATTGATCGGGTAGTGTTTTGCGCCCAGTGTTAGCACGGTTAACGTACGGTTGGGTTGGGATGGAGGAGTTAACGAAAGCGTGGGAAAGATTCGGATTCACCGAAGCAGAGCAGGTTGTAATTTGCGAAGACGAAGAGGAGCACCCGATTGGCGAGCATGGAAAATTTTACTTGGTTGGAACGTTATGGACCAACCGACCATTCAATAACTCGGCTCTCATCAGCATGATGGAGACTCTATGGAGGCCGGTAGAAGGGATGAAAGCTGAAACTGTCGAGAATAACAGATTCCTGTTTACCTTCTTTTGTCGGGCGGATATAGAAAGAGTCCTTGACGGAAGACCATGGACCTTTGATAACCATGTCTTACTTCTACAAGAAATCACTAGTACGCAACAGCCGAGACAGGTTGAGCTCTCCACAACGCCTTTCTGGATACGTATGTATGATTTACCTATTGGAGCACTCAAAGAGGATATTGTTTTCAGACTTGGAAAACAGGTTGGTGAAGTGATCCAAATTGGACAAAATGGAGGCAGAGAATTAGGGGGCAGATATGTTCGAATAAGAGTGGTGATTAATGTGAAAAAAGAACTGATGCGTGGAGTAATGTTAAGCATGAGGAATACACTTATGCCAATTCAGATCAAATATGAACACCTACCTTTCTTCTGTTATAAATGTGGCTGCCTAGGCCATACATATCGCTATTGTGTGAAGGCAGGCCATGAGGATGGTCAATTCCCTTATGGCAACTTCATGGTGGCGACACCAAGGCCTGCTGCGAAGAAATTTTCGGGTGTTAAGTCAGAAGGATGGCGTACACGATCATCGACAATGGAAGAACAAAACGAGAAGAGCGGCAGTAGGCATGGATCAGACCGGATAAACCAAGGAGGTAAAGAAGGTGTTGTCAGAAAGATTTCGTTTGACAACGCTGAGAGTAAAGGAAGGAAGGAATTGACCAGAGAGGAGGGAGCTGGTGAAAACAATCCCATTAACTTAGGCCCGACGAACGACAAAAGAGTGGCCACAAGTAGCTGGCAGAATCAGTTAGTATGTGGTGTGGAGATGCACCGAGATATAGAACAAGAGGGGACCAACAGCAAGTCAGAGAAAAGGCAGAAAAGCAAGCCGGAAACAAGGCAGACTGCTACTGTGAGAAAGGGTCACCAGAACGTCGAACAAAATGAAACCAATAGCGCGAATCATCCTTCAAATCTGGCATGTGAGGAGGGAATGGGATGTACCAGCAAAGCAGGAGAGACACTCAGCGAAAGGAAGGTCGGAATGAAACATGGGACTGAAAACAATAATGTTACAAACGGCAAACGGGCAGGTAGACAAGTGTGGAAACGCAGGGAAAGGAAAGGAACTAAGGGCCCTAGCACGAGTAAGGAACATGGAGAGCAATGTGGGAAAAGAGTCGGGACAGACGACATGGAGATTGATATGTTGGAAAAACGGATGAGATTGGAGGTCCCTAACCAAACAGATTGCGGTGTTAATCTTTTAACGGCGGCTCCTGGCGACCAGGACCGCCGAGAGCAATGATTTGCCTCTTTCAGAACTGTTGTGGCTTGAGGGCGCCACAAGCAGTTCGAAACCTCAAGTCCCTCTCCCAACAGATTAAACCGCAAATGATGTTTCTAAGTGAGACACATTCATCTGTTCGGGACATGGAGCGGATTAAACAGATATTGGAGTTCACCCACATGTTTGTTGTTCCAAGCAGAGGAGAGAGAGGTCTCTCAGGTGGATTAGCTTTCCTCTGGAAGGATGATATTGAAGCCAAGTTAGGGAGCTTCTCTAACTATCACATAGACATGGAGTTGGTAATCATAGATACGCAACACAAGTTCCGAGTTACGGGATTCTATGGTGATCCGGTAGTTCATCAACGGGAGAGAAGCTGGCAGATGCTCAAACATATTCGAGCAAGGTCGGATTTGCCTTGGATTTGCGCTGGGGATTTTAATGAAATCTTATATGCACATGAGAAGTGGGGTGGAACAATCAGGAATGAGAACCAAATGGAAGCTTTTCGAGAAGCTGTTGACTGGTGCGATTTGGAGGACCTTGGTTTCCAGGGTCCAAAATATACTTGGGCTGGGACAAGAAATGGAGGTGTGCATGTAAGATGCCGCTTAGACCGAGCCTTTGCAAACCAGCCTTGGCAAGAGATGTTTCCAAACTTCTCGGTTAATGTCCGAAATGGTCCTCTTTCGGACCACTGTGCGCTAATCCTCCATTGCAAGAAGAACGGAATGAACAGCGGGGGGGATAAACCCTTTCGGTTTGAATCAATGTGGCTGAGGCATCCCGATTTCGCAGACAAGGTCGCTTGCTTATGGAAAGGGGAAGATGGAACCGATTATACGTCTATGACTGAACGAACGAATGGCATGATGAGGGGTTTGAAGACCTGGAACAAAGAGGTGTTTGGGCATATCGAGAAAAGAAGACAACAAATTGATAAGAACCTACAGAAGGTGACCAAGCAATGTCCTACAGATGAGACGTATGATAAGATGCATGTGCTTAAAGGTGAGCTAGCTGAATTGGAGGAAAGAAAGGAGGTAATGTGGAAGTAGCGCTCTAGAATTGACTGGATCCAGGCTGGAGACAACAATACAAAATTCTTCCACTCGTGTGCTTCAAGAAGACGACGTCAGAACAGAATAACACAAATCCAGAATGAGAATGGCGTTTGGGTGGAGAACATTGAGGACTTATCTTCAGTGGTGTGTAACTATTTTACCTCTTTATTCACTTCGTCCCGCCCTCCCCAAGAAGATGAGATATCCTGTTTAATCACAAATAGAATCCCAAATGTGATGTACGAGCGACTTCAGCATGAGTTCACCAGCGAGGAAGTAACGCAGGCTCTAAATGACATGCATCCAACTAAGGCTCCTGGACCGGATGGCTTGACTGCTCAATTTTACCAGAAATTCTGGCCTCAGGTACATCAAGATGTTACTAATTACTGTTTGAATATTCTAAACCAGGGTGCTAGTGTGCAGGAGATCAATCATACTTATATTGCGCTAATCCCGAAAGTGACAAAGCCGGTGAACATGAAGCACTTTCGACCTATCAGCCTTTGTAATGTCTTATACAAAGTGGTGGCTAAGACAATCGCAAACAGGATGAAGCAGATCTTACCTTCCATTATTTCAGATGAGCAGAGCGCCTTTGTCAAGGGGCGGTTGATAACTGATAACGCTCTGATAGCGTATGAGCTTCTCCATGCAACAAAGAACAAGAGAACGGGTCAGCAAGGACAATGTGCAATAAAGCTTGATATGTCTAAAGCTTACGACAGAATTGAGTGGTGCTTTGTGGAAAAGATGATGCGCAGAATTGGCTTCCCAGAGCGGCTGATCTTGCGAGTAATGGATTGCATTACAACAGTCCGTTACTCTCCAATTATCAATGGTATTCCATCAGGGGAGATTATTCCAGGCAGAGGCTTAAGGCAGGGTGACCCCTTATCACCTTATCTGTTCATCTTGTGTGCTGAAGGATTATCTACTGCTCTTAACCACGCTGAAGCCGATAGAAGAATTTCAGGGGCAGTGGCAAGTTATGGTGGTCCTCGCATCTCACATCTCCTATTTGCCGATGATTCCTTACTTTTTTGTGAAGCAAATGAGGATGAGCCAAACCAGATTCTAGAAGTTCTACACAAGTATGAGATAGCTTCTGGCCAGGCGGTGAATCTAGATAAGACCGGGATCTTCTTCTCTCCTAATGTCGAACTTCAAAAGCGACGGAATATCCTCTCCAAATTCAATGTGACTGAAGCAAAAAACATGGAGAGGTACCTCGGCTTGCCGGCAATTGTTGGTAGGAGCAAGGTAAAAGCTTTTAACTTTCTAGTTAACAAAGTCGAGAGAAAGATTGCTAGCTGGAATTACAAGCTTTTATCTAAAGGAGGGAAAGAGGTTCTGCTGAAGGCGGTAGCGCAGGCAATCCCCACTTACACCAAGTCGGTTTTCCTTATTACTCCAGGTTTGTGCGCAAAAATTGAGAGGAAAATGAATCGCTATTGGTGGTCACATAACCGCGCAGGTTCTGGAATATTTTGGACAAAGTGGGCTGATCTGTGCAAAGACAAGGAACAAGGAGGACTAGGATTCCGCAAACTCTATGATTTTAACAAAGCTATGCTCGCAAAACAAGGGTGGCGGATCCTTACTAAGCCTACCTCACTGTGTGCTCGTGTGCTAAAACACAAATACTTCCGACATACAACCTTCCTAAATGCTAAAAGAGGGAGTAATGCTTCTTTCGTTTGGCGAAGTATTTTGGAGGGCCGCAATGTTTTGGAATATGGAGTCCGATGGAGGGTGGGTAAGGGCAGAAGCATCCGGGCTCTTTCTGATCCTTGGCTGCCCGGTATGATTCATCCCCGACCTTACGGCCCTTTCTTACAAGATGAGGAACTCCTTACGGTTGCAGATTTGATTGACGAGCAAAACTCTTGGAGAATGGACATGATTCAACAAATCTTTGTGGAAGCCGATGTGGAAAGAATTCAGACAATCAACTTGCAGAATCGAGGTTTGGAAGATGTCATCATGTGGCAATATGAATCCTTTGGCGATTATACAGTTAAGAGCGGGTATCATCTCTTACAAACCCTTGATAATAGTGAAGTCACGGCCTCGGATCAGAGGATTTGGAAGACGATTTGGGGCTCGCAGGTTCTGAAGAAAACAAAAATTTTCATGTGGCGAGTTTTTAAGAGATGCCTACCAGTGAAATCTGAGCTTACAAGAAGACATATTGAAGATGACCCCCTTTGCCCGCTTTGTGGGACGCATGAAGAGACGGAAACCCATATCCTCTTCCATTGCGCAAAGGTGGCGGAGGTGTGGAACCGAAGAGGTCTGCGATGTATTCCAGAAGGCTCCCCCTCTCAACTAGTGCCCTGGTTCCACTTTATTGACGTGTTGCGCCCACCTGGTGGCTGGGAGCAAATCTTTATTATAGCCTGGACGATCTGGTACCATAGGAACAAGAAGGTTCATGATAACTCTGCTTTTAATGTTAATGGTATTGTTTGGCAGGTGGAAAGATCTCTAAACGCGGCAAAGATCATGAAGTCTGCCGACCTCCCCAGAGCTGATACGCGATGGGTGCCGCCTCCACGGGGCTGGACAAAACTTAATTGCGACGCAGCTATTGGCGAGCAAGATCTGATCGGGGTTGGCGCGATTCTGAGAAAGGATACAAGCAACGTTAAAGCAGCTCTGACAATTCCAATGGAGGGACATTTTGATGTGTTCCATGCTGAGTGCTTAGCTATCTATGAAGGCTTGAAGAATCTGGGGCGGTTTTGCAACTCCCAGGTAATTATTGAATCAGACGCAAACAATGTTGTGAACGCTATCTTATCTGGACATGAGCTACGATCGGACGCAGGCAACATCATTGCAGCCATTCGAAGGGAGCTATCAAAGCTCCGCGCTTGGCAAATGTTCCATACTTATCGTGAAGGAAATCGAGCGGCTCATGAACTGGCAAGACATGCTTTGACAAGCACTAGTGTGGCTATGTGGATCGACTGCAGACCGCCTTGTATTTCGGAGTTTGGCTAAATTGTAGGTCGTGTCTGTTTGTGCGGGTTTTTTCGACTTCTTTTCCCCCTCTCTCTACTCTCTCTCTCTCCCTCTCTTGCCCCCACTGGGCCCTCGGGGTTTCTACCTGGTATCTTCCCCGTTGTTCTTTTAGGTCAGTAGTGAATCCAGGCGTAGGTAGAGGTCTCTAGTCCACTCTCCCCCTCTTGTCGAAAACCAGCCTTGCTGTCTTTTGGCTCCTTCCTAGGGGCCTTCCACTATCAAAAAAAAAGAAAGGAGGAGGAAGACGTATAAAAATGCTGTTTGTAGTGGTCATGAGCGCTACTTAGCGCTACAAACGCATTGTGGTAGCTGGAAGTAGGTGTAGTAGCACCTGAGTAGCGCATTTCTGCGCTTTAAAGCTTAGAAGCGCTTTTATGCGCTTTTACAGCGCTACGACTTTACAGGCGCACCTGCTGAAGTAGCGCATTGTAGCGGGTTGCTTTTTATACCACCTATTTGCGCTACCAATGCGCTACTAGACCTAAAACAACTACATAGTGCTCCCTTGTGCACAATTAAGCCTTGAAGGCTTGGTAACCACCTCTAAAGCGAAAGGGTGCCTCCCAAGGAGGTGCCTTTTCGGAAATTCAAGGCTCTCATGGCCGGTTTACACTTGGTAACTACCAAGAGATGTGCACACATACACTAGGGTGCATACACCATGCACCTCAACCTCCAAAACCATGTCCTTTTACCAAAATATCCTTATTTTGTATAAAAGGATACTAATAGGTAGTTAACAATTATGAAACATCACAAATTTTCCATAGTCCTGTGCCCAAAAGCCAATCTATGTGTGAGTTGGTTTTGGACATAGAACATTTAAACAATATTCATCAAAGGCATTATTCAAGTTATTATGTTTGTTTATATTTGTGCGTTAATAATAAACGAATATAATATGATAACCCTGGAATAGCAAAGATTCCTAAATGTCCCTAGTCGAATGTTATGGTGAACGTGGGTTGCCATAAACATGGTCAAGACTAGTATAAGGGAAGATTTACATGGTGTGATGTAAATGCTTACTTATAGGTGGACCGACCACATTATGAGAACACTATGTGGATAAGTAACGAATGTGATCATAAGTTGTTCTCATGGTCAATCATGTGTCTGTAGTCCTTTGACTTGAGGTCATACAGATCTACACGCATGTGAGCAACTCGCTTTGATTCCTTGTCTAGCCTTGCGTGAAAGTGGGAAAGACCTGGTTTTGGGTGTGTTGCAATATCGTCGGGGTTGGACTGATATGGACCAAGAAAGGATTTGTCGCTCCTATGTTACGGGAGATTGTTCTCATGGCCAAAAGGAGAATAGAGACGAGGTATCTTTATCCGTACCTCGGTTCTTCTTGAGAATAGTGACAAAGGGACTGAGCGGTACTAATGGTTAGTTGTATGTGATTGACAAAGAGGTTTCGTCGTTTCGTCGACTTCTACATTACTTGGGTAGCAGCGATGTGTTGCTAGATACCGCTCACTGCATATAATTATAAATAAGATTTATAAGTACGGCCAATGTAATGGGAACCTATAGGGTCGCAAGTAGAACAAAAGTAGAATAGAGCGGTCGATCCTCCTCCTCTGATCTCTGTTTGCAGCTCCGTCGTATTTCTCTGATCTCATTGATTCAAACAACCAACGTTGATTTCGATGTCGTCGTCTTCCACCGATCGCGCCGATTTACAACAGTGCTGGTTCTTAGTGACGATTCTGGTGTCGCTTCATCCGGGTTGATTTGGGGATCGTCTTTCTTGGATTTCATCGATTAGACAAATTCGACTCTGGTCCCTGCAATTCATCTTCTCAGTTCCAACAGATCGATCGATTATTTTCGAGAACCTTCCTCGGTTCCACCATTGTTCATCTTTAACTGCTCAAGCTGAGTGGTAATCTGTCCAGCATCACCACAATTTATTGTGTCACAGTCACCCTTACGGGTTTATATAATTATTTTTCTTAGATTATCCTTATATGTTTCACACTTACCTGATTTATGTTTATCTTATTACAGTTTGAAAAAGATCCGGAACACCGTATTCCTGGGTTTTATACAGTTTACAAGACTGTCAACTCGGGGAGAGATGGATCGATTCCCTCGCAAAAAATCAGATCCGTTGTTGTAAGCAATTTTACATTTTTAAATTTTAGTAAAAATATTATGAATTGAAGCTACATATATATAGTTATTCGTGTGCTTATAAATTTCAGGAAAACGTTGAAAGGCAACACAAATAATATTCAACGGCCTCCGAGACCGATGCCCCATTTAGTGAGGACGTTGTATTTCTTGAGACAGTTGGAAGGAGAAACTGTGGAAGATTGTCGGGATTAGGATCTATGGCTGTTACGATTCCTGGACATCAATCTTTTAGCTATTATACTACCCAGGAGTCTTCGCAGGTGATCCAAATGAAGGAGGATATGGAAAACATAACGGAGAAGATGGAACGTCAAATGGAAAAAAACAAAGAGAAATTAAAGAAGACCAAAGAGGAAATTAGCCAAATCAGAAAAATGCAGAACATGGTGCTGAAAACATTAATGTGGAGATCAAAGCTCAGTGGTCTGGGCACATCTTCTCGAGGGATACCTAGTGATGAGTTCGATCCTGATATAGCTGGACATGACAGATTCGAGCCTATTGAAACACCGCCAACATCATATTCAAAATCAGAATCAGGGTCGGATAGCTAAAATTGGTTAGGTATTGGATTTTCAAAAAAACTTGTTAAGTCACTTTATTCTATCAATCGTTTAGGAACTTTTTATGTACGATATATTATGTAGTTATTGGATGTTACATTTTGCGTTTTAAATTATATTGTCTTATTATTGGATGTTTCAGTAGTAAGTCACCACGTTGGTATGCGTTGGAACTATTTTTTATTCACAGTACCAACGAGAAGACCACTTGGTATTCAAGATACCAATAGGTTGACCAGTTGGTACACTTACCAACGCGTTAACCTGTTGGTATATATACCAACTGGCTGACCTGTTGGTAAGCTTACCAACAGGTCAATCCGTTGGTACGCATACCAACTAGCCAACCCCTTGGTAACAATACCAACGTGTCGACCAATTGGTAATGCTACCAACGAGTTGATCAGTTGGTAAGCTTACCAACAGGTTAACCCGTTGGTACGCATACCAACTAGCCTACCCCTTAGTAACAATACCAATGTGTCGACCAATCGGTATTGCTACCAACGAGATGACCTATTGGTATAACTATACCAACATGCTAACTCATTGGTTTCACAATTCCGGTCACCGGATTTTTACACCAACGAGTAAGCCAGTTGGTAGAGAAAAATAATCAACGAGTTGGCCAGTTGGTTAAAATTATACCAACGATACAAATACCAACGAGTTAATACCAACGGGTAGGCCAGTTGGTACCAACATTTTCCGACGGGTTGGCCTGTTGGTACTGGCCCTTTGTTTTCACCTAGTTTCTAGTAGTGCATGCACTTTTTGGCTGGAAAAATATAACCAGTTAATAACTACGGACCTTTAAATGCAACTGGCATCATATATTCTGTTTTGCTTCGGACTTCATCTGCTGTAGACATCATTAAGCCATTTTCAACAATAGATTCTACTAGCATATCTCCTTTGCTACCTGAGCACTTTGTTTCATCATTTATCGAGCAATAATTCTTGCCATCTAAAGCCTCAATTTCCTCCTTAATGTGGAAGCCACAACCAGAACCTTCAAACTGTTCTTGAACCTCAGCTGGACTTGAACCATTTTCATCAACATAAACTTCAACCGTTTCCTATGGTTCCTCTAGTTCAGCTACTTTAGGATGTCAAATATCTTATAGATTCTCTAGGCTCCCAATCCTTAACAACCTTCCTGACTTCAACATGTAATCCCTCCACAAAGAATTCAAGCACAAGTCTAGCATCCATGTTCCCTATATTGTCTAAGCAATCCTAAAATTGATGCCAGTAAACTTCCACTGGACCTTCTTGGCGCAAACAGAGTGATGGATGCATCAATTATTTCATCCCATTTCCTTCTGAACTTGGATATTTTATCGGACATGTATGCACAAGTATTTTCCAGACCAACAGCCATAGATCGCTATGTGCTCTAAAGAGTAATCTGAGTAGAAAATTGTTTATGGGAGAGAGTTGGTAGCTTATAGTTGTGATCAATACCAGATATAATGGTTTAGCAAGTATCGATGGTTGAGGAGAACATCAGAATTGGATGTAGTAATCTCGAGATGATCTTATGGAGTGACTAATCTGGAACAATGCTTGAACAACGCTCCAATTGTAGCAAACAATCAGGGCAATCGACCTCAATATGTTACAGTCACCCCTGCGGGTTTATATAATTTTATCTGATAAATTGCTAAACCGGGTTTAACAGCATATAATGAAGGCCCGGGATTTTTAAAAAAAATTGTGGGACACATTTTCTATTGATCAGTAAGCTCCGTTTCTGTGTATCCCGGATCTCCGTTCCAAGCATGCGGGGCATGTTTTCTGTTGGTCAGATGGCTCCCGGATTTGTTTATGTAACATTTTCGAGAATGCTTACATATTCGAGGTCGCACGAGTTCCCCGCACCTTTCCGCAAAAAATATTTTTCGGGGTCGGGACGTTTGTTCTCGGGCGACACTCGGGGCTCGGGATAAAGAATTTGATGGAGCCAAAGGGTGTATGGTACATTATGACTTGGGATTAGTATTGTGGTGATAACCAAGCAAGCACACATGACGGGATTACTTGGTTAAGCTAGCAAGCACACACGTCGGGATTTGCTCGGGTTAAGTAGGCTCGGGATGAACAATGTGGTGGCGCCAATGGTGTGTGGCTCGGGACTTATAATTAAACATGTGAAGCATGATTTGTGTATGATATGAAGTCCCGAGAATGTGGCTCAGAATGTTGCTATGTGTGTACAGCTCCGGGATTTCTGTGTATGTGCGTTCTGTCCTGGAAATTTTGAAAAGTGTGATTGAGTTTTGAGTTTTTTCTATAATTGAGCACAATGGTTTTCTCACGG
Source organism: Stellera chamaejasme (assembly GCA_024586325.1). NCBI lineage: Eukaryota > Viridiplantae > Streptophyta > Magnoliopsida > Malvales > Thymelaeaceae > Stellera > Stellera chamaejasme. The sequence continues at coordinate 15,667,315 of CM044987.1, read as the reverse complement.
TTAAACTTTCTTATGTGTGTAGCAGCAGTAGCATCTGTCACATCGAGGATTGTGGTTGGACCTTGGAGCGTCAACCCCTCGCACGTCCCGTATGTATTCCAATTGGATACTTCTGGCTCTGTATATTGTAAATGACATGCATAATTGTAGTAGAATCATATTAGGGTTGTGCTGGAAATCTTGTGAGTATATGTGTTGAATTCTGGAGTAGTATGAAAGTTGTTGAAAATCAGTTATGAATCAATATTTGTGCCTTGTAGCATGTTGTGCAGGAAATTTGGAGTATGAAAATATTTGTTGGGTTTAAGTTGTGAAAACTGTGTGCTGAAAATTCTCTGTGTGTATGTGAAGTACTTGGCGCAGGATTTGTGAATTTGTGAAAGTATGCACCAATTTGTGGTTGTGTTCAGTAATGTGCAGATGTGTGATCCTGGGTGTGGTTAGAGAAAGTGATTATCATACTTGATTATGGTTATGATCGAAAATTTTAAGTGGCCTGGGGTTAGAGCGGCTCACTTAATGTTTGTGTTCTGTGTGCACTGTTACCCCGAGAGAGTGAGATTAGGGTGATTAGCATAATCTTAATCACTCGTGCGCTTCCACGGTAAGTGGGGTAACAGAAGGTGGTATCAGAGCATGGTTGATGTTCAGTTCTGGTCTTTTGATCTGTTGAGTTGTTGATGTATATGTTTTCTGGATGTGGGTAGCTGATCCGGTATCTGTGCTGTTATCTGATCTGATATTCTGGCATTTTAGTATTTATGTGATCTCTATTTTGGAACATTGTCTGGAGTTGTGTATGTGGCGGGGCATATTTATGGTTCAATTCTGGATTTCTGTTAGGTTTAGTGGTTAGCAAATATGTGTTCTAAATGTGGTTATCTAATTTGGTATCTGGTATGGAATTCTAGTATTCTGGCCGTTTATATGATCTGTGTTCTGGAGTATTATCGGAAGTTGTATGTGTGATCTGTGATCTAAAGTATCTTTTCTGAGATTGGACGCTATTACATGATGCATTTGTATTTACATATATAGAGCCAATTGGAATACTGCTGCTTGCTAGTTTTTGGGTGTTTAACCGTTATATGTGTGCTCTTTGTTATGTTTCGGATTTCTCTGAAATGTGAACTTACAGGTGTGATCTGGTGTGATTGGGATATGGCTTAAGAGAAATACCCCCAAGTATTTTGTGATCAGTATATTGAGAATGTGGTTCGGGAATCTCCGGCAGACGGATTCTTTTTGATAACCTTCCACAAGGTAATATAAATGTGATTGATTGTGAGAGTGTGTTTGATCTGCTGGTTCATTGTGTACCGCGGTGTTAGAATGTGGATGTGCTGTATGAAGATTTTGTGCGGGCGTAGTCCCAATATCAGAAAGTGTTATGGCTCCTAAGTACCACCATACATCACGAGGTCATTTAGAGAGCCCAGCTAGTGGAATAAGCAAAGAATGTGTGTAGACGCAACCAATCTGATCCGTGTAGAGTCAAGGAAAGTGTCAGTGGTGTCGAGCGCTACATACATAAGAAAGTTTAATCGTGAGAAAACCATTGTGCTCTATTATAGAAAAAACTCAGAACTGAATCACACTTTTCAAACTTTCCAGGACAAAACGCACATGCACAGAAATCTCGGAACTGTACACACATAGCAACATTCTGACCACCCCACCTCCTCACACGTAACCGAGTGCTCTAGACACAATCGAAATCCCAGGTAAGATTGAATACACACACATACCGAAATACCCAGAACTGAATATACACATCAAAAAATCTCGAACAAACTTATCACACTAATTCACACATAACGGGCCTACGCAGCAAGAATCCTTGGACCAAACACACACAAAACGGACCTTACCCCTTATCCCGCACACGAAACATAAACACAACTGATCAAAATGCACAAATAGGTTGCTTGTCGATCTTCACAAACGGTAAAATAAGGGGTAAGTCCTCACAGAGAACTTAGTAAGGGCGCATGTATAAGCATAGTTTTCTTAATGCACAAGAAACCTGCAACCAAAGAAAAACACAGATATACAAGAATATACATGCAAACACATGGTCAATTAATGCAGATTCAAACATATGCAATGTAAGTCAAACAACGGATTATGATGGAGTTAGACACAATGACAGTCTTCCCGACCTTGGCCGAGGCACACATATCACATCACACATAAGAGCATGGCCAGCTAAACCCTTGCGGGTTTATATAATTTTATCTGATAAATTGCTAAACCGGGTTTAACAGCATATTATGAAGGTCGGGATTTCTATCAAGCATTTCTTTCGAGTAATTGAGGTATCGGGGTTTGTATTCAGTTGCGGGGATATTTCAGTGAAGGCCCGGGATTTTGTTAAAAATGTGCAGGACACATTTTCTGTTGATCAGAAGCTCCGTTTCTGTGTATCCCGGGGCTCCGTTCCAAGCATGCGGGGCATGTTTTCTGTTGGTCAGATAGCTCCCGGATCTTTTCTAGGTAACATTTTCTAGAATGCTTACATATTCGAGGTCGCACGAGTTCCCCACACCTTTCCGTGGAAAATATTTTCGGGGTCGGGACGTTCTTTCTTGGGCTCGGGGCTCGGGATGAACAATTTGATGGCGCCAAAGGGTGTATGATACATTATGACTTGGGATGAGTATTGTGGTGATAACGAAGCAGGTACACATGACGGAATTATTTGGTTAAGCTAGCAAGCACATACGTCGGGATTTGCTCGGGTTAAGTTGGCGCGGGATGACACTCGGGGCATATTATTAAACATGTGAAGCATGATTTGTGTGTGATATGATGTCCCGAGGGCTGTGTTCAGATTTCGTTCCGATTGGAGAAGCGGTTTAAAAGTTCCAGTTTTCGAGTTGGACTAAATTGTAACTTTTGAAAGTTTGGGGGTCAAAGTGGAAAAATAAAAAAATTGCACAATAATGGGAAGAAAAGACAAAGTGGAGGCGGCTACATGGAGTAAAATGGGACAAGTGTCCCCTTAATATATAAGATGAGAAAAGAAAGAAAGAATGGAAAAAAAAGAAAATGTAAAAGGGAGGAGAAATGCCAGAAAAGTCATTATTTCTTCTTCTTCTTCTTCTTCTTCTTCTTCTTCTTCTTCTTCTTTCTTTTCCTTCTCAGCCGAAACTAAACCTCCATGGATGCGCCTCTTTGAGCTCAAACTTGACTTTGAAGATTACTTGAAGAAGCTTTGAGGTAAATATATCAAACTGATCATTGTGATGAGTTAGAAAGTTATTACGGATCAGATTTTGTGGAATCAGCTCCGTTTGGAAACCGTGAGCTTCTGAAAATTGCTCCATATTTATGGAACCACACCTTTAGTTGATTTTATGGTTCCTAAACCTTCCTTGCATCTTCTTGTGCATACTTTATATCAGGGGTGTGAGCAGAAACCTTGCAGAAGTACTGTCGAAATCCGTTTCTGATTTCCTGCACGGAAACTCAACTTCAGCTGTGGTGAAAGGTAAGGGTATATTATCGATCAGGGTGAAGAGTTACATCTGTTGTGCTATTCAGATTTTCCTGGAAAAGCTTTGTGTGAAAGCCGTTTTTTCCTGTCCGAGCCCCATTTTTGGCGCCATTGTTGTGGGTCAATTCTGTGAATTTTGAATGTGTATTCTGTATCTGTAGATCAATTGTGAACAAGGAGTGGTCGGAAACGCAACAGAAACTTTGCCGAAATCCGTACCGGGACAGCTGATCGGAAAATTCCATTCGGTCTTCTACTTAAGGTAAGGGTTCAATGTGTCTCTCAATACTGCATTGTTCAGCATGCGTATCAGAATATATTGAGGCTAGGTTTGGTCCGAGGGGTGGCCCCGGTGACGCCAAACCTAGTCATATGGTATAAGCATCGGTATGCAGGTTCTGGGAGCAGCAAGTGGGATGTGTATCTACACCTAAATGGTGTAAGTGTGATCTACACCGAAATGGTGTAAGTGTGATCTACACCGAAATGGTGTAAGTGTGATCTACACCTAAATGGTGTAAGTGTGATATGACGGTGGGGATCGCGACCCCGAGCTGGCCATGCTCTTGTGTGTGATGTGATATGTGTGCCTCGGCCAAGGCCGGGAAGACCGTCATTGTGTCTAACTCCATCATAATCCGTTGTTTGACTTGCATTGCATATGGTTGAATCTGCATTGATTGAGCATGTGTTTGCATGTATATTCTTGTATATCTGCGTTTTTCTTTGGTTGCAGGTTTCTTGTGCATCAAGAAAACCATGCTTATACCTACGCCCTTACTAAGTTCTCTGTGAGGACTTACCCCTTATTTTACAGTTTCAGGAAGATCTGACAAGCAACCCGCTGAGTAGAGTTCAGGGGTTGGCTTTTGTGTTGTGCCATTTCAGGTACCTATTTGTACGTTCCGATCAGTTGTGTTTATGTTGTGTGTGCGGGATAAGGGGTAAGGTCCGTTGTGTGTGCGATTCAGTATGATCAGTTTTCCATCGTGTGTGTGTATTTGGTCCCGGGATTTCTGCTGCATAAGCCCGTTATGTGTGAATTAGTGTGATAAGTGTGTTCGGGATTTTCAGATGTGTATATTCAGTTCCGGGTATTTCGGTATGTGTGTGTTGCGTTACATCACGGAAATTTTGAAAAGTGTGATTCAGTTTTGAGTTTTTTCTATAATTGAGCACAATGGTTTTCTCACGGTTAAACTTTCTTATGTGTGTAGCAGCAGCAGCATCTGTCACATCGAGGATTGTGGTTGGACCTTGGAGCGTCACCCTCTCGCACGCCCCGTATGTATTCCAATTGTTTACTTATGGCTCTGTATATTTTAAATGACCTGCATACTGGTAGTAGAATCATATTAGGGTTGTGATGGAAATCTTGTGAGTATGTATATGTGTTGAATTCTGGAGTAGTATGAAAGTTGTGATGAAAACAATTATGAATCAATATTTGTGTTGTGAAGCATGTTGTGCAGGAATTTTGGAGTATGAAAATATGTGTTGGGTTTTAGTTGTGAAAACTGTGTGCTGAAAATTCTCTCTGTGTGTATGTGAAGTACTTGGTGCGAGATTTGTGAATTTGTGAAAGTATGCACCAATTTGTGATTGTGTTCAGTAATATGCAGATGTGTGATCCTGAGTGTAATTAGATGTGGTTACAAAAAGTGATTATCATGCTTGATTATGGTTATCATCGAAAATTTTAAGTGGCCTGGGGTTAGAGCGGCTCACTTAATGTTTGTGTTCTGTGTGCGCTATTACCCCCGAGAGAGTGAGATTAGGGTGATTAGCATAATCTTAATCACCCGTGCGCTTCCACGGTAAGGGGGTAACAGAAGGCACTTTCTCTAACCACACCCAGGATCACACATCTGCACATTACTGAACCCACAAACATATAGCAGAAAACTGATCATACTGAATTCACACACAGTATAGTAGAACCCTCAGAACACAACTGATCACAATAACTGACATATACAACCGAAAGTCCAAAACCGAACACACACACACATCGGAAAGCCGATCACACTGAATTCACACATGATACACAAATCTAGCCGAAATTCCAAAGCACAGTGCACAGACACACAACTGATAACTTTACATGAGGAATTACCCACATAGCACACCCTACCCGAAATCCCGGGACCAATCATACACATACTCACAACAGAAAACTGATCATACGGAATCACCCATACTACGGACCTTACCCCTTATCCCGCACACACAATGTAACATAACTGGTCAGAATGCACAAATGATACCTAATGTCACGGGTACGCCCATGCCCGGTTGCGGAGGCGGGGCCGTCCCGCGACGGAGAAAGCGGAAGATGCGGAAGACACGGAAGCGGTTGGTCAAACCGAGACCTGCTGCGTGTAGTGGTCCCGTGACCCGGCCCGCAAAGTCTCGTTCTCGAAGGCCCGACGCCTAAGAACACTTTGCTCACGGAGTATGCAGGCAAAGTTATGCGCTTGTGACCTTCGGTCGTGATTCGACCCGCAACCTACAATTCCTAAACATGGCAAGTATATAGAATAACCCTAGCTATCCATGGGGAGCCCCGCCCCACTGAAATAGGCGAGCGCTCCACCATCACCAAACATGCAGTTCATCGATAACATCATTCATAACTTCACAGAATCATTCAGATACAGAATGTGTCTAACACATCAGAATATGATCATACCCCGGGTCCCGCCTTCCACTGTGATGGGCGAGTCCCCGGTCCTACAGAGTATCCAAAACATATATACAGAAATAGAATGTATCTAGGATACATAGCATGATCAGACAGATGACATGCATGCATATACACTTACAGAGCCGATCAAGGAAAACCTTAGAATACCCAAGTGCGGGATCTAGCTGAAACTCCGAGATCAGAAGATCCCCGCAAGTACCGCTGCTGCTGTTGCTAACACACCAATAGAAGAGATAAATAAGTTAACTGTAAAACCTATATGCTATCCGTAGCATAAATTCAGAAGTCAGAAAACAGACTATAGATTCAGACCCATATACAGATTTAGATTTCAGACAACAGATTCAGATTCAGATGCAAATTCAGAAATCAGATCCCAGACTATAGTTACTCAAAGAGAATGCCCCGTACAGACAGAAAAATTAGACAGAATAGAAGGGTACCTGAAACAGAATAACAACACACCCTAGACTCACTCTGTGGGTTGTTGGTCAGGTACTCCTAAAACGGTAAACAGAAAGGGGGTAAGTCCTCTTTTGAGAACTTAGTAAGGGCTTGGGGATAAGCACGGTTTCTCTTTACGTATAACAACCTGCACAACAAAGACAAAGAAAATGCAAACAAGCAGCAGATAACCAACTGTTGACACCCGATTTTTTGCCCGAGGTACTAAAATCTAGTTCGTAATTTTGAGATCGTATTTTTCATTTTTTTAAGTGATTTTGGTCATTATTTTTTTGTGGCTTTCATCATTTTTGTCATATTTATTTTCATTTACGTTTTTTTATTATTTTCATGTGTCTGTTTTTTATTTCGTGTGCCTTTGTTAATTTCGTTAACTTTTGTCATTTTTTATTATTTCATGTGCTTTTGTTATTTTCGTTATTTTGTGAACTCTTTTTCATTTTTGATCTTTTGTCATTTTTTATTTCATTTTTATTTATTAGTTCTTGTGTCTTTTATTATTTCATGTGTTTTTGTCATTTTCATGATTTTTATGTGCTTTTATCATTTTATTCTGTTTAATGTATAATTAAAATGTGTTCATTTTTTTTTTTACTAACTAAAAACAAAAAAAAGAAAGAAACGTTTTTTAAGAAAAGAAAAAAGGAAGAGCAAGCCTTGGGAAACTGCAGCATGCTTGAGGCGCCGTGCTCCCAGCCTTTGTCTTGCTGCAGCTATGATCTATCATCTTTTCACCATTGAACCATTGAACAAATACTTGATCCTATGGGCAAAAACTGATGAACTTGTCTATAAATTGAGGCACTTAAGGAAGCAACAGGAGGAGGGCACCAGGAGAGGCTGCAACCAAGAAACAAGAGAAAAAAAAAAGAAACGAAGAAAAAGGAAGCCTCCTCCTCCTTGTCTCGCTTCAGCCATCCTCCACCACGTCCAGCTGATATTTCTTGCCTATCTGCGGTCCCATCTTCATCACGCCATCACTAGCAACTCGTCAGTGCCCTCAGCTCGTCCATCCAAGCCGCCGGACGCCAAAACCGAGGATTCCAAGCTCGCCGGCCCGACACTCCGCCGGCCCTCTCGAGCCACTCTAGCACCGCACCGAAGCCCCCTCTGCCACCCTCACTCACCGGAGCACCGTTCCCAACCGAAATAACCGCCGGAGGCTCTGAAACGGAGGAGATATCCGCCACAAACCTACTCGCCGACAACACGGACGAAGCCACCGTTGTAGGCAGCCATTCACGCTCCAAAGGCCACCAGTAGGCTCGACGTCCGCCGCTGGATCGGTCTGCTGCAGGTCCGCCGTTGAAACCTCAGCTCCGCCGCGCGAGGAAGGTCCGGCAGCCACTCCCTCGTCTGTGCGCGTAGCAGCCCGTGGGAGGAAGAAGAAGTCTTTTGTTTTAATATTTTCTGGGTAAAACTCCTTTTTAATCCTTTTTTTGTTTCCTTCTTCTGCTTAAGCCATTACGTTTTTAAAAGTTCAAACATATGCAATGCACATAAGTAGAATTGTTAGTATAGCAAACAGACACGCTCAAAACGATATTCCATTCTTGCCCAGCCACGTAATGAACTACCGCAGACACATGAGACTGGGTACCACTCGAGGTAGCTAACCCCATCAGAACACCACCCCCGTAGAAGTTGAATCAGAACACCACCCCCGAAGGAGTTGAATCAGAGCACCACCCCCGAAGGAGTTGAATCAGAACACCACGCCCGAAGGAGTTGAATCAGAACTCCACCCCGTAGGAGTTGAATCAGAACACCACCCCCGTAGGAGTTGAATCAGAACATCAGCATCTTCGAGTCCTCGCACCTGCACACCAATGCCTATCTCGACTGACCAAGTTTGGGTATCCCGGGCCACCCTCAATCCAAACTCATACTCTATGCACACCATACACGCATTTCATAAAGTAATCCGATATGCAATGAGAGCAATCAAACCCTTACCGCACTATTACCGACCCGCGAAGAATCCCGGCAGAATCTCGGCGGCCCGAAACGCGATAGTGTGATTTCCGAAGTCCCGCACTACTCCACCACTGTTGATTCAAGCTGAACAACCACATACAAATCAAAAATCACCAAACCAGACCCCCGAGAACTAATCGCGCACATTCCCTCACTTTCCTGCAAAATTCCACATAAAACTCGGATTCTCAAACCGAGCTAGAACATTGATATTTATACTCAAACATGCACAACTAAGCATCCAAATCATACTTTCCCCCAAATCTACGCAAGCAAGTAGGTCGGTTACGTTTACAATTTCAGAAAACGATGTTCCGAACATCGTTTGATACCTACTTCAATTCCCGATACCAATTCATTATCAATACACCCCTGAAACATGCCATAACTATTAACATACCCTTACCGTTCATACAAGTCCGAATCAAAATTCCCGATCAGCGGTCCCGGTAGAAATTTCAGCAGAGTTTCAACTGAATTTCTGATTTCCCCTGTTCATAAACAATCCACAAATACAGAATATATGTTCAGAATTCACAGAATCAGCCAATATCATTGGTGCCAAAACCGAGGCTCGGGCCGGGAAAAACGGCTTTCACACCGAGCCTTTTCTGACAAAACCAAATAGCACAACAGACTCATCCCTTCACTCTGATCACAAATACACCCTTACCTTTCACTGAAACTGAAGATGGGTTTTGTTACACCCCATCTTTTTCCTGATAACAATTTCCGGTGAAAATCAACCGGTGATTGACAATTCACCATTTGGGATCGGAAAGAGACTATGATGGTATGCATAATTACTAAGTATGAGTTTATTAATTCAATTCAAATTCAAATCAGCAATAATTGGAAAAAAAAGAGAAAGGAGAGGTCGGCTGGAGAGGGAGAGGGAGAGGGAAGGGACACTTGTCCCTTCCTAGTAAAACAAGGAAGGAAATTAGAAAAAAAAGAAAAGAAAAAACTACAAAAGGAAAATGAAATGGGAAAAGGCCAAAATTTCTTCTCCTTCTTCCTTCTCTGCCGCAAGCTTCAGCCATGGAAACGCAAGCTTGAGCTCCAAGCTTAAAGTTGGAGGTTTCTCGACGAAGCTTCGAGGTAAGACTACCAAAACAATCCTTGTGTTGTGTAAGTGAATAATCTGAGGTCGGTTTTTGAAGATTCAGCCGGGTTTGTAAACCGTGAGCTGCTGAAATTTGGGAGTAATTATGGAACCACCTTCTCTGCTTGATTTATTGGTTTCTAAACGTTCCCTGCACCTTCTTGTGTATGTTTTATAACAGGAGTGTGCGCAGAAACGCGCCGGAAGCGTTGCAAAAATCCGTTCAAAGATTTGGTGCAAAAATTCAACTTTACTTTCAGTGAAAGGTAAGGATATATTTGTGATCAGAGTGAAGAGATGAGTTTGTTGTGCTATTTGGTTTTGTCAGAAAAGGCTCGGTGTGAAAGCCGTTTTTCCCTGCCCGAGCCTCGGTTTTGGCGCCAATGATATTGGCTGATTCTGTGAATTCTGAACATATATTCTGTATCTGTGGATTGTTTGTGAACAGGGGTAGTCAGAAACGCAGCTGAAACTCTGCCGAAACTTGTTCCGGGACAGCTGATGGAGAATTTTGATTCAGACTTGTGTGAACGACTTGGGAAGAAGGTATGATTTGAATGCTTGGTTGTGCTTATTTAAGTGTAAATAACAATGTTCTAGCTCAGTTTGAAAAATTTGAGCTTAGTTGTGCATGTGGAATTTTGGCGGGAAAGTGTGGGAATGTGCGGGATTAGTCCCGGGGGTTTGGATTGGTGATTTTTGATTTGTATGTGGTTGTTCAGCTTGAATCAACAGTTGTGGAGTAGTGCGGGACTTCGGAAGTCACACTACCGCGTTTCGGGCCGAGCGTCGGGATTTTGCCGGGATTCTTCTGTGGGTCGGTAATAGTGCGGTAAGAGTTTCTGTATTGCTATCGATTCTACATTTCAGATTACATTATGAAATGCGTGACTGGGTGTACTGAGTCTGAGCTTGGATTGAGGGTGGCCCGAGGATACCCAAACTTGGTCAGACGAGATAGGCATTGGTGTGCAGGTGCGAGGACTCGAAGATGCTGATGTTCTAATTCAACTCGAGTTTTTCATCCCGAGCCTCGAGCATCGCCCGGGAACGAACATCCCGACCCTGAAAAATATACTCCGCGGAAAGGTGCGGAATTCTCGTACGACCACAAATATGTTGAAAGTTCCCTTTTTCGAGGTCCCGATAAAGCTACCGAGCTTACTGACCGACCCAAAACAAGTCCCGCTCCCGGAAAAATATTTTCTGCGGAAATGTGCGGGGGACCCGTATGACCTCAAATATGAAAGCTTTCCCGAGGATGATATTCAGAAAAGATCTGGGAGCTGTCTGACCACCCATAGACATGCCCCACATGCTTGAAACAGAGCCCCGAAATACCAAAGTCGCTACCCGCTCGGGGTGACTGTAACATTCTCTCCCCTTTAGAACTCTTAGTCCTCCAAGAGTAACCTGAACCACACATATGTCCCGAAGGACCAGAACAGATGCAAACAAACAGATCAGAATATCAAAACAGAATCCCAGATAGACCATAGATACGGAAATCTCGAGACTTATATGAACAATTCTTACTTCTTTTCATTTCACATACTCGGACCACCGTTACTGATGCGGCGGGAGTGGTAGTTTAGACTACCATCTTGAGCCTCTCAGCGGCGTCCCAACACTCATGGTGCATCTTGTTGTGCCCTGATTCAGCTGCCGATATTTCTACCTGATAACCCCAGACAGTATCGAATCTATACCTAACAGACCCTCAACATGCCCTGAGAAACCCAACAGAAAATAGACAGAACACCGGACGGATAACAGGTACTGAACTCCCGCTTCGAACCCAGACACATAAGATGCAGATGAACAGACAAACTAATTTCTGACCATTTCATTCACAACCAGATACTGATCCTAACAGATAGGCAAATCCCGAGACATAGCATACTTCCTGTGCAACCATGGATGTAGACATACCGTACGGAAAAAAGAACTACCACAGATGTAACGTTAAGAGGTGGTGTACCTTCCAACGCTACCCTGCCAACTTGTTCCAGAATCTCGTAGGGTCCGACCTATCTCGGGCCCACCACGGTTCCGCTGCGCACTCTGATCCTCTTCTACCGTTGAACCCCAGGGAGGTACAGGCGCTGAAATCTCTCCAGAAGTCTGTCCTCGTCAGCCTGGTGCCTCGGACCTCCTCGTCGTTGGTAAGACCGACGGGAAGCCTCGGTGTCACAGTGATCATCCTCTCACTAACGTCGGTGTTGTCGATGAACCTCCAACTGCTTCTTCAGTTCAACCATCTCCACTATCGGCATCCGATAAGGAGGGACGGAAATCGAGGTAGAACCCGATTGCAAAAGGATCTCAAACACAATTCCCCGCTCCGACGGCATCCCGGGCAAAACCTCCGGAAACACCTGCAGAAAACACCGGACCACTGGAATCTGGTCCAACTCCAGTCGAGTGTTTGCCGTATTCAGATCATACTCTTCTCTGAACCTGATATTGGAACCTAATCCAGAACCAAAAGTTCCATGTTGCGCTTCACGATATCCACATCGGCTGAAACAGAGAGAGGCAGTACCTCTCCAGAACCATAGTGTTACGGTCAGCACAACCAATGTGCACAGAATTCTTGGGTAGCCAATCCATCCCAAGAATAACCGTACTCCGATGTGTTTAACACCAACAGATCCGACAAAATCTTGTGTCTGCCAATGGATAGCACGCACTCCCGTGCCATCCCATCAGAAAACAGAAACTGGCTCCTAGCCAGAGCGATCCGATCGTACCCTCCGTGCGTGAGGGTGTTTGTGGTCTTCGTCGTCCTCCTCGTCGGAGCTTTCCCTTGTCGTTCCTGAATACTGAGGCTAGCAGTGGTCTGAGTCTCACTGTTCACCTCCATTCACCTTCAGATCAGAATGCCCCTACTATGGTATGACCGAATCTCCCTGTGCCTGCTGTTGTTCCCGAACCTGCTGCGCTGGCAGTAAGGTACCCAGCAGCAATTGTACCTGACACAACTCCTGTACCAAATCAGGAGGGGGTCCCTGCGGCTGCTGAAGGTTCAGTGGTGGTGATTGTGGTTGTTCGGACCATGGAATATGCTGAATCAGTCTTTTAACTCTCGGAGGGGTGGGATCCCGGTCCCTAGCCCCCAGCAACTGATCACGCTGTCTACGCGTGTTAACCTTTTCCTGAAAAGAGTCCAACCCATATAGCAACTCACACAGAACAATTAACTCTCTCTCTACAGAAGCTAGCAGCGGTATTCTAAGGCTCTGTAGTGTAATGCAATGCATGATGCAAAGATTCTTTTCAGAATCACAGAATCATATATATATATATATATATATATATATATATATATATATATATATATATATGTTTGGATACTAAGTCATAGAATCAGATCATGATCATATCACAGAATCACATCACAAGATCAACCAAGCAAAACGTAAAGGTACCCGGATTATGTCGGAAGCCCGCACCCGAGCTGATTCAACTCCTTCAGGGGTGGTGTTCTGATTCAACTCCTTCGGGGGTGGTGTTCTGATTCAACTCCTTCGGGGGTGGTGTTCTGAGTCAACTCCTTCGGGGGTGTTGTTTTGATTCAACTCCTACGGGGGTGGTGTTCTGATGGGGTTAGCTACCCTGAGCTGGTACCAGTCTCATGTGTCTGCGGTAGTTCATTGCGTCGCTGGGCCAGAATGAACTATCGTTTCAAAGCGTGTCTGTTTGCTATACTAACAATTCTACTTATGTGCATTGCATATGTTTGTTTTGCATTGGTTGAGCATATGTTGGTTATCTGCTGTTTGTTTGCATTTTCTTTGTCTTTGTTGTGCAGGTTCTTATACGTAAAGAGAAACTGTGTTTATCCCCAAGCCCTTACGAAGTTCTCAAAAGAGAACTTACCCCCTTTTTGTTTACCATTTCAGGAGTACCTGACCAACAACCCGCAGAGTGAGTCTGGGGTGTGTTGTCTGATTCTGTTTCAGGTACCCTTCTGTTATGTCTGATTTTTCTGTCTATAAGGGGCAGTCTCTTTGAGTAACTATAGTCTGGGATCTGATATTTGAATCTGCATCTGAATCTATTGTTTGAAATCTGGATTTGATATCTGAAATCTGAATCTGTATCTGGGTCTGAATCTATAGTCTATTTTCTGATTTCTGGATTTATGCTACAGATAGCATATAGGTTTTACAGTTAACTTATTTATCTCTTCCATTGGTGTGTTAGTAGCAGCAGCGGTACTTGCGGTGATCTTCTGATCTCGGAGTTTCAGCTAGATCCCGCACTTGGGTATTCTAAGGTTTTCCTTGGTCGTCTCTGTAGGTGTATATGCATGCATGTCATCTGTCTGATCATGCTATGTATCTTAGATACATTCTGTTTTTGTATATATGTTTTGGATACTATGTAAGACCGGGGACTCGCCCACGATAGTGGATGGCGGGACCCGGGGTATGATCATATTCTGATGTGTTAAGACACATTCTGTATTTGTATGATTCTGTGAATTTTATGAATGATGTTATCCATGAACTGCATGTTTGGTGATGGTAGAGTGCTCGCCTATTTCAGTGGGGCGGTGCTCACCATGGATAGTTAGGGTTTATACTGTATGCTTGCCATATTTGGGGAATTGTAGGTTGCGGGTCGAATCACGACCGAAGGTTATAAGCGCATAACTCTGTCTGCATACTCCGTGAGCAAAGTGTTCTCAGGCACCGGGCCTTTGAGAACGGGACTTTGCGGGCCGGGTCACGGGACCACCACACTCAGCGGGTTTCGATTGGGCCAATTCCGTGTCTTCCGCAACTTCCGCTTCTGCCGTCGTGGGACGGCCCCGCCTCCGCAACTGGGCGCGGGCGCACCGGTGACACCTGAAATAGCACAACACAAAAGCTAACCCCCAGATTCTACTCGGCGGGTTTCTTGTCAGCACTCTTTCCTGAAATGAGAGAATAAGGTGTAAGTCCTTTAAAGAACTTAGTAAGGGCGCAGATCCAGAGAGAAGCACGAAATATACAAATATAATGCAATAAAAATGCATACACATGCTCAACCAATGCAATTTCAACCATATGCAATGCAAGTCAAACAACAGATTGTAATGGAGTTAGATACAATGACGGTCTTCCCGGCCTTGGCCGAGGCACACATATCACATCACACACAAGAGCATGGGTAGCTCGAGGTGGCGATCCCCACCGTCATATCACAGTTACACCATTTAGGTGTAGATCACACTTACACCATTTCGATGTAGATAACACTTACACCATTTCGGTGTAGATCACACTTACACCATTTAGGTGTAGATACACATCCCACTCGCTGCTCCCAGAACCTGCATACCGATGCTTATACCATATGACTAGGTTTGGCGTCACCGGGCCACCCCTCGGACCAAACCTAGCCTCAATATATTCTGATACGCATGCTGAACAATGCAGTATCGAGAGACACTGAACCCTTACCTTAAGTAGAAGACCGAATGGAATTTTCCAATCAGCTGTCCCGGTACGGATTTTGGCAGAGTTTCGGCTGCGTTTCCGACCACTCCATGTTCACTATTGATCCACAGATACATAATACACATTCAGAATTCACAGAATTGACCCACAACAATGGCGTCAAAAATGGTGCTCAGACAGGAAAAAACGGCTTTCACACAAAGCTTTTCCAGCAAAATCTGAATAGCACAACAGATGTAACTCTTCACCCTGATCGATAATATACCCTTACCTTTCACCACAGCTGAAATTTAGTTTCTGCACAGGAAATCAGAAACGGATTTCGACAGTACTTCTGCAAGGTTTCTGCTCACACCCCTGATATAAAGTATGCATAAGAAGATGCAAGGAAGGTTTAGGAACCATAAAATCAACTAAAGGTGTGGTTCCATAATATGGAGCAATTTTCAGAAACTCACGGTTTCCAAACGGAGCTGATTCCACAAAATCTGATCCGTAATAACTTTCTAACTCATCACAATGATCAGTTTGATATATTTACCTCAAAGCTTCTTCAAGTAATCTTCAAAGTCAAGTTTGAGCTTAAAGAGGCGCATCCATGGAGGTTTAGTTTCGGCTGAGAAGGAAAAGAAAGAAGAAGAAGAAGAAATAATGCCTTTTCTAGCATTTCTCCTCCCTTTTACATTTTCTTTTTTTTCCATTCTTTCTTTCTTTTCTCATCTTATATATTAATGGAACACTTGTCCCATTTTACTCCATGTAGCCGCCTCCACTTTGTCTTTTCTTCCCATTATTGTGCAATTTTTTTTCTTTTTCCACTTTGACCCCCAAACTTTCAAAAGTTACAATTTAGTCCAACCAGAAAACTGGAACTTTTAAACCGCTTCTCCGATCGGAACAAAATCTGAACACGGCCCTCGGGACATCATATCACACACAAATCATGCTTCACATGTTTAATTATATGCCCCGAGTGTCATCCCGCGCCAACTTAACCTGAGCAAATCCCGACGTATGTGCTTGCTAGCTTAACCAAATAATCCCGTCATGTGTACCTGCTTGGTTATCATCACAATACTCATCCCAAGTCATAATGTATCATACACCCTTTGGCGCCATCAAATTGTTCATCCCGAGCCCCGAGTGTCGCCCAAGAAAGAACGTCCCGACCCAGAAAATATTTTTCGCGGAAAGGTGTGGGAACTCGTGCGACCTCAAATATGTAAGCATTCTAGAAAATGTTACCTAGAAAAGATCCGGGAGCTATCTGACAAACAGAAAGCATGCCCCGCATGCTTGGAACGGAGCCCCGGGATACACAGAAACGAAGCTTTTGATCAACAGAAAATGTGTCCTGCACATTTTTAACAAAATCCCGGGCCTTCATTGAAATATCCCCGCAACTGAATACAAACCCCGAGAGCTCAATTACTCGAAAGAAATGCTTGATTGAAATCCAGACCTTTATAATATGCTGTTAAACCCGGTTTAGCAATTTATCAGATAAAATTATATAAACCCGCAAGGGTTTAGCTGGCCATGCTCTTATGTGCGATGTGATATGTGTGCCTCGGCCAAGGCCGGGAAGACTGTCATTGCATATGTTTGAATCTGCATTGATTGAGCATGTGTTTGCATGTATATTCTTGTATATCTGTGTTTTTCTTTGGTTGCAGGTTTCTTGTGCATCAAGAAAACTATGCTTATACATGCGCCCTTACTAAGTTCTCTGTGAGGACTTACCCCTTATTTTACCGTTTCAGGAAGATCTGACAAGCAACCTATTTGTGCATTTTGATCAGTTGTGTTTATGTTTCGTGTGCGGGATAAGGGGTAAGGTCCGTTGTGTTTGTGATTTAGTATGATCAGTTTTCCGTTTTTTGTGTGTTTGGTCCAAGGATTCTTGCTGCGTAGGCCCGTTATGTGTGAATTAGTGTGATAAGTTTGTTCGAGATTTTTCGATGTGTATATTCAGTTCCGGGTATTTCGGTATGTGTGTGTATTCAATTTCTGGGATTTCTGTTGTGTCTGCCGGTTCTGTGTGACTCAGTGTGGTCAGAATGTTGCTATGTGTGTACAGTTTCGGGATTTCTGTGCATGTGCATTTTGTCCTGGAAATTTTGAAATGTGTGATTCAGTTCTGAGTTTTTTCTATAATTGAGCACAATGTTTTTCTCACGGTTAAATTTTCTTATGTATGTAGCGCTCGACACCACTGACACTTTCCTTGACTCTACACGGATCACATTGGTCGCGCCTACACACATTCTTTGCTTATTCCACTAGCTGGGCTCTCTAAATGACCTCGTGATGTATGGTGGTACTTAGGAGCCATAACACTTTCTGATATTAGGACTACGCCCGCACAAAATCTTCCTTCAGCACATCCACATTATAACACCGCGGTACACAATGAACCAGCCGATCAAACACACTCTCACAATCAATCACATTTATATTACCATGTGGAAGGTTATCAAACAGAATCCGTCTGCCGGAGATTCCCGAACCACATTCTCAATATACTGATCACAAAATACTTGGGGGTACTTCTCTTAAGCCATATCCCAATCACACCAGATCACACCTGTAAGTTCACATTCCAGAGAAATCCGAAACAGAACAAAGAGCACACATATAACGGTTAAACACCCAAAAACTAGCAAGCAACAGTATTCCAATTGTCTCTGTATATGTAAATACAAATGCATCATGTAATAGCGTCCAATCTCAGAAAAGATACTTTAGATCACAGATCACACATACAACTTCCGATAATACTCCAGAACACAGATCATATAAACGGCCAGAATACTAGAATTCCAGACCAGATACCAAATTAGATAACCACATTTAGAACACATATTTGCTAACCACTAAACCTAACAGAAATCCAGAATTGAACCATAAATATGCCCTGCCACATACACAACTCCAGACAATGTTCCAAAATAGAGATCACATAAATACTAAAATGCTAGAATATCATATCAGATAACAGCCCAGATACCAGATCAGCTACCCACATCCAGAAAGCATATACATCAACCACTCAACAGAACAAAAGACCAGAACTAAACATCAACCATGCTCCGATACCACCTTATGTTACCCCCTTACCGCGGAAGCGCACGGGTGATTAAGATTATACTAATCACCCTAATCTCACTCTCTCGGGGGTAACAGCGTACACATAACACAAACATTAAGTGAGCCGCTCTAACCCCAGGCCACTTAAAATTTTCGATCATAACCATAATCAAGTATGATAATCACTTTCTCTAACCACACCCAGGATCACACATCTGCACATTACTGAACACAACCACAAATTGGTGCATACTTTCACAAATTCACAAATCCTGCGCCAAGTACTTCACATACACACAGAGAATTTTCAGCACACAGTTTTCACAACTAAAACCCAACAAATATTTTCATACTCCAAATTTCCTGCACAACATGCTCCAAGGCACAAATATTGATTCATAACTGATTTTCAGCACAACTTTCATACTACTCCAGAATTCAACACATATACTCACAAGATTTCCAGCACAACCCTAATATGATTCTACTACAATTATGCATGTCATTTACAATATACAGAGCCAGAAGTATCCAATTGGAATACATACGGGACATGCGAGGGGGTGACGCTCCAAGGTCCAACAACAATCCTCGACGTGACAGATGCTACTGCTGCTACACACATAAGAAAGTTTAACCGTGAGAAAACCATTGTGCTTAATTATAGAAAAAACTCAAAACTCAATCACACTTTTCAAAATTTCCAGGACAGAACGCACATACACAGAAATCCCGGAACTGTACACACATAGCAACATTCTAAGCCACATCCTCGGGACTTCATATCATACACAAATCATGTTTCACATGTTTAATTATAAGTCCCGAGCCACACACCGTTGGCGCCATCACATTGTTCATCCCGAGCCTACTTAACCCGAGCAAATCTCGACGTGTGCTTGCTAGCTTAACCAAGTAATCCCATCATGTGTGCTTGCTTGGTTAACACCACAATACTCATCCCAAGTCATAATGTACCATACACCCTTTAGCTCCATCAAATTCTTTATCTCGAGCCCCGAGTGTCGCCGGAGAACGAACGTGCAGACCCCGAAAAATATTTTTCGCGAAAAGGTGCGGGGAACTCGTGCGACCTCGAATATGTAAGCATTCTCGAAAATGTTACCTAAACAAATCCGGGAGCCATCTGACCAACAGAAAACATGCCGGCATGCTTGGAACGGAGACCCAGGATACACAGAAACAGAGCTTACTGATCAATAGAAAATGTGTCCCACAAATTTTTTAAAAAATCCCGGGCCTTCATTATATGCTGTTGTAATCAGAGATACGAAGGTTGAGGAATTCTCAATGGTTTGTATTAGACTAATCCTTGGTATTTATACACAGGTATATAGGAAAAGGAAAAAGGAAAGGAATAAAACTGATTCCTATAACTAAGCTAATCTAATCCCTATAATTGAGCTATACCATCTGTAAAAATATGTATTCCTATTATAACTTTAACACTCCCTCTCAAGCTGGAGCATAGATATTTCTCATGCCCAGCTTGTTACAAATATAATTTACTCTAACCCCATTTAAAGCTTTGGTAAAAATATCTCCAAGTTGTTCATTGGTGCCAATGTAGGCTATGGAAATGATGTTTTCTTCTAGCTTCTCACGAACAAAATGACAGTCAACTTCAATGTGCTTGGTACGTTCATGGAACACGGGATTGGAAGCAATATGAATAGCTGCTTGATTATCACACCATAACTTTGTTGGAATGTTGACCTTGAATCCAAGTTCTGACAAGATATGTCGAATCCACATAATCTCACACACCGATTGAGACATCGCTCGATATTCAGATTCCGCACTAGAACGAGAAACAATATGTTGTTTCTTGCTCTTCCAAGAAACAAGATTACCTCCAACATAGACACAATAACCACTAATGGATCTTCTATCATCCTTGTCTCCTGCCCAGTCTGCATCAGAGAAACACTCAATCTCGGTATGACCATGACTCTTGTAAAGTAATCCACGTCCAGGTGTCCCTTTTAAGTAACATAAGATCTGCTCAAGTGCATTCCGGTGATCAATGATAGGAGAAGACATGAACTGGCTGACAACACTAACAGAATAAGAAATATCAGGTCTTGTTATTGTAAGATAATTCAGCTTTCCTACTAAACGCCTATATCTTCCAGGGTCTGCAAAAAACACTCCTTCTGATGTGAGATAAGAGTTTGGAGTCATAGGAGCACTACATGGCTTAGCTCCAGACTTTCCAGTTTCTGTCAATAAATCAAGAACATATTTCCTTTGAGATAGGAAGATCCCTTTCTTGCACCTTGATACTTCATTTCCCAAGAAGTACTTTATAGCCCCCAAATCTTTTGTATGAAAGAGATCATGAAGAAATGTTTTCAAAGATGAAATTCCTGAAAAATCACTTCCTGCAATAATAATATCGTCTACATAGACGATAAGAAGGATGATGCCTGAAGGGGAACGCCTATAGAAAACCGAGTGATCACACTTGCACTTCTTCATCCCAAACTTCTCAACTACTTGAGTGAACTTACCAAATCATGCTCGAGGACTCTGTTTTAGCCCATATAGAGATTTACGGAGACGACAAACTTTTCCATACTCCCCCTGAGCAACAAAACCTGGTGGTTGCTCCATATAAACTTCCTCTTGAAGGTCACCATGTAAAAAGGCATTCTTGATATCGAGTTGATGTAAGGGCCAATCAGAACTGACTGCCATTGAGATAAAAAGACGAATAGAAGACATTTTGGCTACTGGTGAAAAAGTGTCAGAATAATCAACCCCATAGGTCTGAGCATAGCCCTTTGCAACAAGTCGAGCCTTCAGACGAGCAACTGAACCATCAGAATTAAGTTTCACAGCAAGCACCCATCGACAACCAACATATTTCTTTCCCACAGGCAAATGTACCAAATTCCAAGTATCATTAGCATCGAGAGCATTCATTTCTTCCATCATTGCCTTACGCCATCCCGGATGGGATAAGGCTTCCGACACAGATTTTGGAACAGACGTAGAATCAAGTGAAGCAATGAAACATTGTGAAGGAGAAGATAAATACTCATAGGAAAGACAAGCAGAGATAGGATAAGTACAAGATCTTTTACCTTTGCGAATGGCAATGGGAAGATCATCAGTATCATGAGTTGACTCAGAAGGAGGATCTTTAGTCGAAACAGGAATTGGTAGTGGACTGGAAGCCGGAGGTTGCTGACGTCGTGAATAAACTTGAGTAATAGGTGGCTTAAGCGGTTGCTGAGGTGATGAAACAGGATGAATGTGATAAACCAACATATCATTATCAATAACATTATAAGAATTTGACACATTAGAAGACATGGGAAAGAAAGGGAGATGTTCCATAAAGGATACATCATAAGACACAAGGTATTTATCAAGAGAAGGGGAAAAACAACGATACCCTTTTTGAAGGCGAGAGTACCCGAGGAAGACACATTTTAGTGATTTTGGATCAAGCTTAGTAACATGTGGACGAACATCCCGAACAAAGCAAGTACTCCCAAATATACGAGGTGACATGCTAAATAGTGGTTTATCAGGAAAAAGAATACTATAAGGAGTCTCACCATTCAACACCGCAGAAGGTATGCGATTGATCAGAAAACATGCTGTAGACACAGCATCTGCCCAGAAGGGTTTTGGAACCTGTGTTTGAAACAAAAGAGCTCTAGCTGTTTCTAGAAGATGACGATTCTTTCGTTCAGCTACACCGTTTTGGGAAGGTGTATCAACACAAGAGGTTTGATGAAGAATACCATTTTGGGCCATAAAAGTTTGGAAAGGACTAGACAAGTATTCTTTAGCATTGTCTCTTCATAAAGTATGAACTGAGACAATAAATTGGGTTTTAACCTCAGCACAAAAGGCAGAAAAATGGGTAAACAATTCAGAGTGATGTTTCATTAAATATAGCCAAGTAGTTCGAGAATAATCATCCACAAAAGTCATAAAATATCTGTAACCTGGTTTAGACACGACAGAACAAGGACCCCAAACATCAGAATGAACGAGTTCAAATGGAAAATTAGACCTTTTATTGACTCGAGGAGCAGAAGACAAACGATGATGTTTAGCAAATTGACACGACTCACAATCTAGGCTGGACAACTTTTGAAACTGGGGGCATATCTTTTTCAACAAAGGCAAAGAAGGATGTCCCAACCGAAAATGTTCATCAAATGGCGTGGATACAGTAGAAGAAGCAACAGGTCTTCTAACGGTTGTATCCAAAACGTAGAGACCACCAGATTCCCGTCCACTACCAATAATCTGTTTTGTCATAAGATCCTGAAGCAAACAATGATCAGGAAAAAAAGAGATAGAACAATCAAGAGAACGAGTAAGTCTACTCACGGAAATCAAATTAAATGAAAAACCAGGCACGTTAAGAATAGTTGAAAGGGAAAGTGACGAAGTTGGGTTAATAGTACCAGAACCAATAACTGAAGAATGAGTGCCATTGGCTATCGTAACATGGGAAGGGAAAGTGTCATTATAGGAAGTGAATAATTTAGAGTTACCTGTCATATGATCTGTAGCACCAGAGTCAATGACCCATTTTGAAGACGAAGAAATGAGGCACTTATTGGAATTACCTGACTCAGCAATGGCAGTGATAGACGAAAAACGCTCTGAAGCTAATGATTCTTGGTATTTGGCATATTCTTCTGCAGTAAGAGTGTAAGGTTGAGCAGAGGATGTAGTGGACGAGGTAACATCAGTAGTAGCAACCTGGGCAGACAGATTCCGTTTCTCCTTAGCTTTGAGAAGAGGACATGTCCGTTTAGTATGACCAAGCTCATGACAGTAAAAGAATTCAACAATTCTGCTTCCATCATGTTGACTTCTCGTGTCTCGAGTCCTCCCCCTGGTTGGACCCTTAAAGGAGCGGTCAGAAGTGTGTCTTTGACTATAAAGAGCACTGGAAGCAAGGACAGAAGGAGAGGCTGAGAGAACTAGATTACTGCGCAAAACACGAGTCAGAGCCTCCTCACCATCAGGAATGTCAGCACTCTAGAGAATCTGAGAAGTGACTCCTTCATATTCTGAGCCTAGTCCACATAAAAATCAGAGAACAAACATTTGTGCTCGTTGAGCTTGGAGGACCTTGATATATGTGCTCAAAGGTAGCAATTCATTTAATTGCTCAAAGGTGTCTTTTAACTGCATATAGTAATCCGGAACAGATTGCCCTTGGCGATCAGTGGTATAAAATGACTTATATGTATCATATAAGCGAGAAACATTACCCTTTCCAGCATACAGAGAATTCAAATAATCCATAATTTGTTTGCAATACCCACAATGCGAACCAAGCTAACAATCTTAGCATCGATAGAATTCTTGATGCCAAGTAAGAGCGAAGCATCATCAGCCATCCAATCTTCATCATCTATTTTCGGGTCATCAGTCAAATGGCGAGATTTTCTGATACTCCGAAGATATATTGTAATATTGGTGGACCAATCAACATAATTGGACGCCCCGGTCAATTTATGATCGGTAATCTTATGAGATACCGTCATAATACCACTAACCATAGTATCAGAAATAAGCTTATTAAACACAATAAAGAACACTTCCAGCCAAACTCAAAGGAATAAGAGTTGGGGCAGAGTCACCATAGTACAGAAGCGTACCAGGAAAAACTGTAACCGAAAAACTGACCAGGGAAGATTGGAAACACAGTACCGATCTGAAAGAAAAATCAGTCGGCGATAAACTAGTGGGGCATGGTCGGAGGAGCTGAGGGCGAACGCGAAGACCGGAAGCCTGCGAGGAGCCGCGACGGAGCTTGCGGTTGGATGCGACAAGGGCGAAGCTGGAACGCGATGCAAAGATGACCGGCAGTGTTGACGAGGCGTGGCGAGGGTAGGAGGGTCACCGACGACAACCGGAGCAGCAGAAGAACGTTTGCACACCGGGGCAAACGAGAGAGAGAAAAAAAAATATAAGCACACTAGGGCAGCTCTGATACCATGTAATCAGAGATACGAAGGTTGAGGAATTCTCAATGGTTTGTATTAGACTAATCCTTGGTATTTATACACAGGTATAGGAAAAGGAAAAAGGAAAGGAATAAAACTGATTCCTATAACTAAGCTAATCTAATCCCTATAATTGAGCTATACCATCTGTAAATATATGTATTCCTTTTATAACTTTAACAGCTGTTAAAGCCGGTTTAGCAATTTGTCAGATAAAATTATATAAACCTGCAGGGGTGACTGTAACATATTGAGGTCGATTGCCCTGATTTTTTGCTACAATTGGAGCGTCGTTCAAGCATTGTTCCAGATTAGTCACTCCATAAGATCATCTCGAGATTACTACATCCAATTCTGATGTTCTCCTCAACCATCGATACTTGCTAAACCATTATATCTGGTATTGATCACAACTATAAGCTACCAACTCTCTCCCATAAACAATTTTCTACTCAGATTACTCTTTAGAGCACAGAGCGATCTATGGTTGTTGGTCTGGAAAATACTTGTGCATACATGTCCGATAAAATATCCAAGTTCAGAAGGAAATGGGATGAAATAATTGATGCATCCATCACTCTGATAGATTTGCGCCAAAAAGGTCCAGTGGAAGTTTACTGGCATCAATTTTAGGATTGCTTAGACAATATAGGGAACATGGATGCTAGACTTGTGCTTGAATTCTTTGTGGAGGGATTACATGTTGAAGTCAGGAAGGCTGTTAAGGATTGGGAGCCTAGAGAATCTATAAGATATTTGGCATCCTAAAGTAGCCAAACTAGAGGAACCATAGGAAACGGTTGAAGTTTATGTTGATGAAAATGGTTCAAGTCCAGCTGAGGTTCAAGAATAGTTTGAAGGTTCAGGTTGTGGCTTCCACATTAAGGAGGAAATTGAGGCTTTAGATGGCAAGAATTATTGCTCGATAAATGATGAAACAAAGTGCTCAGGTAGCAAAGGAGATATGCTAGTAGAATCTATTGTTGAAAATGGCTTAATGATGTCTACAGCAGATGAAGTCCGAAGCAAAACATAATATATGATGTCTGCTGCATTTAAAGGTCCGTAGTTATTAACTGGTTATATTTTGGCAGCCAAAAAGTGCATGCACTACTAGAAACTAGGTGAAAACAAAGGGCCAGTACCAACATGTTACTGTTACCCCCTTTCGCGGAAGCTCACGTGATGCAGAACGCCAGGTGGCGTAAAGCGGGAACCGGACTTGGGTAACAGTAAACGGAGTCCCCTTGGTGTGGTGGTCCAAGCCCATTTGTTTGAAGATTTGTTGATTTGAGAGGGGTGTGTCAGAACGTAGTAGGAAGGTCGGAATGGTCTGATCCGGAGTTTGACAGAGAAACCGAGAAATTCCAACCTGAAATAACTTCAACCAAACACACTTCTACAACATGGATAGTACAAAGTTCACTCACATCTATGCACCAAACATATGCACCAAACATAATCACATAATCCATGCAGGTAAAAGCGATCATCTGAACACAAACACACATATACATATATGTAACAAGACGTGCCTTGCTCACACTGAAATGGGCAAGCTCACGCCCCTGCTCCGCAGGCTCCAAAATACAACAGAACACGAGCAATCCTTATATATACATATGTGATGCAACATATATACACTCATGCATGCGTTTACATGTACAGAGCCCAAAGCCTATTGTTCAGAGTACATACACACGTGGAGGGATCTGGTGCAACAATATCCTGGAAACAAAACTCCACGTAGGACACCCGCTGCTGCTAGAGAAATAACAGAAAACAAAATCGTCAGTAAACTCATAATGTGCTCAACAAGGGTCGGATTGTGCAACTGAGCAGAAATCTCAACCGAGACCACCCTTACAAACTCAGAAGACAAACTCAAACATAGTAATACCTGAAACCAAAACACAAGTAAACACCGGAGAGATCTACTCTTCGGGTTTCTTATCAGATGAACCTGAAAAGATAAACATATTTAAGGGTGAGTCCTCGATGAGAACTCAGTAAGGGTCAGGCATAGGATAAGGTTTTCAGAAATTCTGAATAATCCCGAGCTTATACACCTGCACAGGAAAACACAAAAATACCAAATGCAAGACAAATATGAAAGTAATAATAATAGCAACTCTGAACAGAACGACAGACCTCTGAGGTTTTTAGCCTTACAGAAGAGGATTTTTCATAACGAACCGAATTAACCGATAAAATATATTTCCTGAAGCATGGTACCAGGCCGGGGTCCGGATTCCCCGCTCA
Source organism: Stellera chamaejasme (assembly GCA_024586325.1). NCBI lineage: Eukaryota > Viridiplantae > Streptophyta > Magnoliopsida > Malvales > Thymelaeaceae > Stellera > Stellera chamaejasme. Next base: position 15,640,749 of record CM044987.1, on the reverse strand, counting down.
ACTCGAACTCAGCCCCAATTAACCTTGACAGACATATTATAATTATCCCAGAATGTAAAGTCAAGGAAAACTGAACCCTTACCAACTTCACCCGGAGCCAGGAACCTTTCCACTTTTTCAAACGGTTCAGACGAGAATTGGCGAGACTCTCGTCGTTTTCTCGTACTTCTCCTTAAGATAAAATGGCAGTTGAACACCCAAACAACATTTAGAACCCAAAATAATCCACTGACAAAAGTATCACAAATTTACCCAAATTTCGAACGCTCACGGTTTCCTACCGGAGCCACAATCACAAAAACCGATTTATAAGGAGTTAATTATTTCTCCTAAGAATCGATTTAACTAACTGACCTTCAAGATTTTGGTGAGAAATTGAGAAATCCAACATTGGCTCGTGAAGCTTCGTCACGGACATGCAGAGAAGAACGTGAAGGTTTCTGTTTCTTTCTTTCTAATTACTAATACTATATATAACTATATATATATAGTAATAGTAATAATAATAATAATAATATAATATAACATCTCACAAACATACACCTCCACTTCTCGTATAATTACTAACCGCCTCACTTTTCACCGCCTCAACCCTTTTTTTATTCTTTTCTTTTTCTTTTTTTAAAACAAATTTACATTTTCCGTAAAATGTCCATTTTGTCCCCGAAAACGAAAATTCATAAAATGGTTCGTAACACACGTACGACCTCAAAAGTGCTCAAAACTCTGAAAAATGAGGTCTAGATAAAATTCCGGGACGCGCTGATATACAGAAAACATGTCCCGCATGTTTAAAATCGAGTCCCGGTCTTCGCGGGAATCAGCAAACGACAGACATATTTACAAATATACATCAGAAGTCACCCCCGCACGTGGCGTTTGTAACAATCTCCCCTCCTTAGGACTCTTGGTCCTTTAAGAGGGTCCTCAATCTCTGATATTCCTCGGGATATCGCTCCATCATATTCTTCTCGGTCTCCCAAGTCACTTCCCGGTCAGAGTGATGTGACCACTGAATTTTGACCATCGGAATTAACTTGCTATGGAGTTTTCGAGTATCCCAAGAAAGAATGGCAACCGGTACCTCCTGGTATGTAAAATACGGTGCCAACTGAACATCTTCTTCCGGAACAGTTTGAATCGAATCCAACAGACACTTCTTAAGCATACTAACATGGAATACGTTATGTACTACAGACATGTTAGGTGGCAATGCCAGACGGTATACCTTGGAGCTAACTTACCCCGTTTACCAAATATGACTGTTCCTCTGATCGGCGCCACCTTAAGCCATACCTTATCACCTACCTCGAACTCTAGATCTCTCCGACGCTTATTCACATACGAGGTGGTTCTTTGCAACCTTCAACCGTGTCTGAATCTTCTTAATCTTCTGCGTAGTTTCCTCGATAATTTCGGGACCTAACTCAACTCTATCTCAAGCCTCGCCCAAGCAATGAGGCGTCATACATCTCCGTCCATACCCTCGTATGGCGCCATGCCGATGGTACTCTGATAACTATTGTTATACGTGAACTCTGCCAACGGTAAGCGCAGATCCCAATCACCTCCGAAATCTAACGCACAACTTCGCAGCATATCTTCCAGAATTTGGATAACTCTTTCCGACTGTCCATCAGTCTGAGGGTGATACGCCGTCCTCAGATGGATACGCGTGCCCAATGCTTTGTGAAAAGCATTCCAGAATCGTGCGTGAAGCACGGATCCCGATCAGATACTATGGAGTCTGGTACTCCATGTAACCACACAATTTCCCTGATAAATAGTTGGGCAAGCTTCTCCAATGAATCCGTCACTCGGATAGGCAGAAAAAATGAGCACACTTAGTTAATCGGTCAACAATAACCCAAATAGCTGTTGGAATTCTTGCGCACCAAGATGCCCTGGGCTAGCTAAAGTAGCTAAGCTTCTCCAATTCAACCTTTGAGCTCACATGTTGCATTGGTGCAGCATGATAAGGTCTGAATTGGGGATGATACGAATTAAAGAGTACTCGACATTTAATACAGAGAAAGAGACTAGTGGTTAAGAATACGTACCATATGTCTTGGGGTTCTAAAAGCACTACTTGAAGTGTTTGAGTGTTTGAGCTAGAGAGATGTGTATCTGCTCTTAGTGAGTTGATATGAGCTCAAGGAACTCAATGGATGATTTCATATGTCTTGGACTAGCTCTATGTGAGCTTAGTACAAATGTGTCTAGGCACCTTTTGGCGAAGAGACGTGTCTCTTGGCGGAAAGGTGCGTAAATTGGTGAAAAGGTGTCGAAGAGGGCCAAGCACGCCTTCGGCTTAGGCCGAAGGGTGCGTAGCACCCTTGGGTGCCGAAAGGGCACCCTAAGGTGGCCTTACACCCATTCGGCCATGGGCCTAGGGGTGTGAGTGCCCCTTCGCCCTAGGTGCCTCTAGGCAAGGGGGTGCACCCCATGCCTTGCACCATTCGGCCAAAGGGACATGTCTCATGTCCCATGGCCGAATGGGCAAGGGACATGGGTCACCTCCCTTGCCTCTTCACCATATTTGGATAATTAATTAATTAGTTAATTAATTTCCTATTAGACACAATTATTTATTTATTCCTTTTCTAATTAATTACTTAATTGAAAAGGTAAAAGACATGAGACATGTCTCATGGACCAAGGGGCATTGGTTGCAGCCCTTGGTCCTAGAGACATGTTACTTTGCAAATGAGGAGGCATTGTGCCCCCTCATTGGCAGCCCATCCTCCTCTATAAATAGAGGGAGGATGCGCCATTATTCTCATCCCTCAACTAGCATTGGTTCTCTCTTCTCTCTACATACTTCCTCTTCCGAATTAGTTGGCATTCTAGGAGCATTGTGAGTGGAACTCACCTTGGAGACAAATCATCTTCAAGCCGCCCTTAAGGTGTTCCCAAAGCCGATTCTTCTTCATCAACAATGAGCAAGAATCTCTAAGATACTTAAGCTGCGTCCGAAGCAAGGTTCACACTCTTAAACCTTTCTTCGTTATCTTTAAATGCGAACATGAGAAGCATGTTAAAGACGATCAAAAATCAACAAACATGCTTAGATGTTCGTATGTGTTGTATGAAGTATGGTACATGTTGGTTGAATCCGAAATGAATGTATGACATGTTGGCAGCGAGACCCCCGGTGAGGTTATTCAAAGGGGTTATAGTCGTTAGAATGGAAAAGGAAGCATGAATGTTATATGTGTTTTGAATCATGCTTGGATGTTGTTTGATGAAAATGGATGTATAGCATGTTGACTTGCCTATTTGTTTCATGAATGATTAAATGAACCTAAAGAAAATGTGTGCCAAAGTTCTATATCACATTATACCTTGAGGTAATTGCCGGAATGTGCTCTGTCTAGGAGGTGGGTTTTAAGTGGGACCGCCTGTGACCCCTCCATCTTTCCTGGGAGCGCTCCTCTCGTGGTTCCTAAGGTCCATGTGTGACATAGACTTGGCATGCATGTGACATTTATCCTTTACCTAATTTAAGAATTTCAGCCCCTTGATAGTCTTAGTACTGGTTTTGTACCACTATAATGGACTTGAGGGAATTGAAGCTTAAATTAAGTGAAGGAACATACGTCTATTGAAACAAGAGATTCTACCTTAAGATAGTTCAAGTACTTGTACGGTGAACTTGAAGGACTTGAAACTTGATTCAATTGATGAGACACTTGATTAAACTAACGTCTCTAGGGACCCTGTCAAGCTAATATAATGTTGTCTAAGGAAGTGGTACTTAAGTGAGACCGTTTGTGACTCCACCAATATTCCTGGGCATTGTATTAAGGAGACTTATGGGTGATGAGACTAAGGTTTAAATGAAGTGCTATGGTTGTTACGATCACGCATGAGTGCGTGATTCAGGCCTTCTTGGAGGGTCAAGTATGGTTATAAACTGATGTATGCTTGGTTGTCCATTGATTGATTGATTGTATAGGCTTATTAAGGGTATGTTCATAAAATGGCAAAGTTATGCTTAGGCGTTTCTGATCGGATGCTATATGCATACCTTTTGCTACGTGCAGGTATAAACTAAGTTATTTCATGAACATATTGCTTGAATAAGTCTAATTGTGTGAATTGGAATCTAAAACATGTGAATTGCATATTTGTAGATGGCTACTAAGAACATAGTAGCAGAGTTGAACCGTGACCTCAAGTTGGATGGTGAAAACTATCTAATTTGGCAGCAGAAGGTCAAGTTCATCTTAACTGAGCAAGAGACACTTGAGGTGCTCGACGCTGTGGTCAACCCCCCGGAGGAAGGGTGAAGTAGGGTGGCTTATGTAGCCTATCTTAAAAAGAACTCTATGTGTAGAGTCACACTCTTGTCCACAATGGTGGATGAGATCATGGTGGAGTTCTCCATGCTCCTCGGCCAAAGGCATCCGGGATCTTTGTGAAGGCCAAGTATGGAGATGTTTCCGTGGAGAAACAACGCTCAATGATACTAAGGTTTGAGAACTATGGTAAACGAGCAGATCACACCATGAGTGCCCACCTTCGTGAGATGTCACGAATGATTCATCAGCTTAAACAAGCTGGGCACGACCTCACCGACGAGCAGCAGGTGCAAGCAATAATAAGGTCCTTACCTGATGAGGAGTGGCAGTTGATGAAGGTCAACTTACGCCACAATCCTCAGATTAAGACCTTTGATGACATCGCCCGTCACCTTTTACTTGAGGCTGAAGTAATGGCTCTCAAGGACCACTCCAAGGCATATGTTGCCAATACCTCCGATAACAACGGGGGTAAAAAGAAGAAGTGGTTCAAGGGTGGGAAAAGGGCGGCTTCAAAGGCAAGGGTAAGGGAAAAGGCAAAGGAAACGGGCCCGAGAAGAAGAAAAGGGACGTTTCAAAGCTCAAGTGCTTCAACTGTGGCAAGAAAGGACACTTTGCAAAAGATTGCAAAAGTGCACCTAAGGTACATTTTGAACCTTCTACTTCAATAGCACATGTGACGTCATGTACTATGCTAACTGTAAGCAATTCTTTGTGGATTGTAGACTCAGGAGCAACAAACCACATAGCTCGGGATAAGTCCTGGTTTGTGGCATACCGCAAGCTCTCAAGAGGTGTGAAGCACGTCTCGGTGGGAAATGATGCAAAGTTAGAAGTAGTTGGAATAGGAACCTGTAAGGTTCCCTTGTGTAATAGATATTTGTATCTTGTGGACACATTATATGTACCTGATATATGTAGAAATTTAATTTCTATTTCTGCCATGTTGAAGTACAATTATTGCTTTCAATTCTTTAATGATAGTGTAACTATATTAAAGGATAATCAAGTTCTCACAAAATGCTTAGTTAATAATGGACTGTATGAGTTAAGGCCCGATGGCCATTCTGTTGCAACTCCTAGTTGCCACGTGACTAAAGTCATAGATCAAAATCTGTGGCATGAACGGTTGGGACATATAGGACAAGATAGGATGAATAAGTTAGCCAAAAGTGGCTTGCTTGAATCCTTGACCAAGGTTGTCCTACCAACTTGTCAACCTTGCTTAGAAGGCAAGGCAACGAGAAAGCCCTTTGGGAGGGCAACTAGGAGAACCGAGGCACTAAGTTTAGTCCATTCTGATCTTTGTGGACCTATGAGAATTGAATCTAGAAATGGGTTCAAGTACTTCATCACTTTTACTGATGACTGTACACGATTCACCCACGTCTTCTTACTCAAAAACAAGGCAGAGGCCTTAGCATAGTTTAAAAAATATGTACACTTGGTTGAGAACCAAGTAGATAAGAAGGTGAAGTCCTTAAGGACTGACAGAGGTGGTGAGTACAGTTCACTTGCATTCAAGGCCTTTTGTGAGTCAAAAGGCATTGCTAGAGAGTTCACCCTTTCTTGGACACCCCAGCAAAATGGTGTGTCCGAAAGAAAGAACCGAACTTTGATGGACATGGTACGTTCCATGATGGCTAAAGCCAACCTGGATGTGACCTATTGGAGTGATGCGCTGCTATGTGCGGTGCACATTCTCAATAGGGTACCTACCAAGGACATCGACTCCTCTCCATATGAGTTATGGATGAAGAGGACCCCGAACTTAAGCTACTTGCGGCCTTGGGGTTGCTTAGCTTACGTACATGTTCCCGACCATCCGTTGGGAAAATTGGGACCAAGAGGAAAGAAGTGTGCTTTTCTCGGGTATTGTACGAAATCTAAGGGCTATGTGTTCTTGGATCTCAGTCTAAAGAAGGGTTTGGTGTTTGATGCAAGAAACGCCAAGTTTGTGGAAACGGAGTTTCCAAAAGTTGGCGAAAGTGATGATTTAGCCTCAATAGGCCCGATCCTAGAAGAAGGTCAACCCGGCACTTCACAAGTGCCGGTTACAAGGACTGTACCTACTCCAGAGGGAGTACCTCAATTGGAACAAGCTGAGGCTTCCCACAATGAGCCCATAAACATGGACTCAAATGAACAGAATTCTGAAACTGAGGGATCTGTTCAAGAGGGAGTTGAGGTACTTCAAGAGCCAACACCTCCACCCCAGTTGAGAAAATCAACTCGGGAGTCCATGTTACGGTCCCCCTCCCCCCGAGCGGGTTGTGACCCGGGTGACTCGGGGCTCCGGTTTTGGCCTGCGGGTCACGTTTTTAGATGGTTAAAAGGCTCCCGAGACTTATCTGAGCTTTAATTCTGGAAATCCTTCGGGTTTTGAGGTCGTGTGGGCTCCCCGGACGTTTTCGCCGAAAATATTTTTCGGGGCCGGGGGGTTGTCTCGGGATGTACAGCGGGCTCGGTAGCGCTCCCGGGACCTCGGAATGAGAAACCGTTTGCATATTTGGAATCGTGGGAACGTCCCGGATCTTTTTACGGAGCATAATTTTTGGGTGGGGACGTTCGGTCCCGGGCGACTCCCGGGGCCCGGGCCGGGAATCCCGGGGCTCGGGAAGGAATTTTGCCGACGGCTCCAGTGGAAGGTATGCTATATTTTAAGACGGATTTTATGGTGATATTTGGGGATTTTTTGGCGTGACAGGATTTTGGTTTAGGTCGGCACGCGTGCGCGTCGGGAATTACTCGGGTTCAGCGGGCCCGGTAGGACACTCTGATTTTCCAAATGGACTTTGGAAAGAAGATTTGGGCATTTTATGATATTCTGAGGGTTGTGGTCAGTTTTGGTTACATTTGGGGTTCGTTACGTATATTTGGGGTTTAATTGCAAAGATTTAGAGAATTGGGGGGTTAAATTGTTATTAACCCTAAAGTGATAAACATTTTGGGCCAGAATTGGGCTGAAGTCGGCTGCAGTATTTTGGGGAGGACACTTGTCCAATTTGTATTAATTAAGAAAATGGGAAGAGATATATAAGGCTTATTTCATGAAAAATATCATTTCATTTTCTTCTCTTCTTCTTCCTTTCTCACCTTGCCGCCATACTTCTTCTTCTTCTTCAAGCTCCATGTCTTTCATTTTTCTTGGCTGATTTCTTCAAGGATTTGGCTCCAATCTTTGCTTGATTCTGCGTTGGTGAAGTAGCGTGGGACCGGAAAAGGCAAGTTGCGACTTTTCGAGTCGGAAGCCGGGATTTCCCGGAAGTTGTACCGCGGGGCAGCGTTTTCGAGGTAAGGGTTCAACTTCTCTCGTTATACATACTGGTATGGGACGTTGTGTATACGGGTTGAGGATGGTGGTTCGGTGATCCCGGGACCTGTCATATGGTAGGGTACACGTTTGTACTTGTTCTGTTTCAAGGCCCGGATGGTCTTAGAGGCGACGGGTTTATATGATGTTCTGCGTATTCGCTCTAGGCGCTGGTATTTATGTTTTTACGCTTTGATATATTATATTCTGTTTCGCATATGCATTATTATCATGTGGTTCTGTTCCGCGGTGTCTGCACTGAGGGTGCCGACATTCTGTTTGTACACGCACCTGGAGTGCAGGTACTTCTGTTCTGTGTGTCTGCACTGGAGGGTGCTGACACTTTACGTATACACGCACCAGGAGTGCAGGTATACCTCTGTGACCCTACGACAGTTTGGGGATCGCGACCCCAACCGGTACCGTGCTTTACATTGCTCAGTATATTCGACCTCTTTGAGAGGGTCAGCCGTTTTGGGTCGCTCGGCGGTTGGACCGCGTATGATGGATTCTCGACTCATCTCGACTTTGCATACATGCATATGTATATATATATTTGTACTTGTGTTTGTTCTGCTTTTGCGAGTTCGATTCAAGAAGATTTGTTCAAACTGTATCTTACCTCACCACTTACCGGGTCCTTCCGAGGACTCACCCCTTATTTGTTTACCACCTTTCAGGCCGTTTGATAAGCATCCGGCGGAGTAGATTTCGCGGTGCTGTAGTGGATTTGGGATTTTCAGCGGCAGCAGCAGATCGCGTGCGAAACCTCCTGCGATAGCAGTTTTCGATTCCGCACTAGGTACATTTAGATTTTAGTTTGATGGCTCAGTAGCTGTAGTTGCATGCATGTATTTAAATCATGAGTTGTATATGATGTGGGTTTATGGAATATAATCTGATCTTGATTGTCTTCTGAGTCGAGGACGGAGCCCGACTTGCCTATATTGAATTGGTATATGAGATGGATTCTGCAGTTCTGCTTGTCTTGTATGGTATTTGGAGAAAGTTATATTACTTGTATGCTTGCCATGTATGGATTTCGGTAGGTTGCATGTTAGTGTCGATTACCCTGTTTAGTGGGTAAAATGCTCCGTCACCGCGCTATCCGTCGTAGGTTCCGGTTCCGAACGTCGCGGTCGGCCCCGCCTCCGCAACCGGGCGGGGTGGCTGTGACACTGTTCATCTAAGATTGATGTGTGGCTATGTATATATATGCGTTCTGCTCTGAACTGATTGAATGAGTATGCTGATCTGTGCGGAAGCCTCTGTTCGGTAGTGAAAGAACAGACTTCCTTTTTGATAATCTGATTTCGATGTTCTGCTTCTGATTTTCTGTTTATGGGCGGAGCCCATTGTTTTTGTTGTCGTGATCTGTTCCTGTGCATGAATTGTTATAGTTGATCTGTTGTTAGAAAGGGACCTACTGGGTTAGTTAAAGGCCCGCGAAATAATCTCAAATTAGCTGCGCGATCCTGGTCCCACTTACACCCACCCTGACGTTTTGTAATTTTCCGGCGAATGTCGACCGGAATTGTGAATTCTGTAAATTATCAAAATAATATTGGATTATGAGTAATTATTGGAATTCAATTTTTTGGGAGTGACTTTGGAGCTAATTATAATTGTTTCGGGCGTTGGATAACAATTCTCGAGTTCTGGGAAGTCTTGTGGAAATTGGGTTCTGAAGGGCAAAATGGTCACCGATGGGAAGAAAATTGAAAAAAATCACATGTTGGAGTATTTTCTCCATGGCTGGCATTTTTGTGGTTAGTGGGAAGATATTTTTATTTCTTTTGGCTTTTGTGATAGAAGATGATAAGGGAGACAAGTCTTCTTACACTTTTCTTTTTTTGTCCCCTCTTACACATTTCTCTCTAACCAAAGATTACCTTGATTAGAACATTGTTCCCTCCCCTTTCCCTCTAATAACCAGCCTCTTCTCTTTCTTTTCAGCAGAATTTCAGTTCATTTTATCCTCTCAACACTTAGAACAAATTAGAAAAACTCTCCTTGCTTCATCTTGCTGCCCAGAATTTTCGTCCCTCTGTCTCAGCGTTTTCTGCTCCATTTAGAGGCCGAATCAGATCTTGTGGTAGTTAGAGAAAATCTTCCTTAACCTCTTGGCTTCAACTTTGCTGAAGGGGCCAAGGTCCAAAACGTCGGGAAGACCTCCAAATATGAGATGCACGAAAACGGGTCTGCTGTGATGTTTGAGCAAAAAACTCAAACTTGAAGTTTCGGGTTTTGAGGTTCAACAAGCTTGGTTCTACCACTTTCTTAACCTCACAAATCAGTGACAATCAAGGTAAATGTGAGTTTATCTTGGGTTAATCATCATGTTTAAAGAAGAACATGTATGGAGGTTATGCTTACTCTTGATTGTTCTTGGCCAAATCTTTGAAGGAAACTTTGGTGGTGGTGTTGTCAAGTTTCCAGCAGCTAAATCAAGTTTTGGGTGGAACTTCTTCAAGGTGAGGATCACTCTTGACAAGTTTTATGATTTGTGTTAATGATGGGTTGTGATATTCAAGCATGTTGTTGTTGGTTGAATTTGAAGCATGCTTTGTTCTTGAAATTTTGTGAAAAGAACACTTTGGTGAAAGTTTGAGGGCTGGCCGAAAATTTGAGCTTGTATGTTTGATGAAGCTTTGTTGAAGATTTAAATGTTAAAGTGTTGGAAAATGGAAGTACATAAAGGATTATACATGAAAGTGTTAAGATTTAAAGTTGGGTGAAATTTGGAGTTAAAACCGAAAATCCTACACTTGGAAGGAAAAATATGTTTCTTTGTGAATAGTGTTTTGGTGATGAAAAGTTGATTAAAACATGTTAAAAATGGTTTAACATGAAGGATTAAAAGAAAAGTAACTAAAGTGTGAAGTTTAGAAAAGAGTTGGGTTGAAATGAAAGTTGGGCCAAAAGTATGGGCTTGGGCCGAAATTTGGGGTAAAAATGGATAGAAGTTGACTTTTTGACCAAGTTGACCAAACCGGGTAAAGTTGGCAATTTTATGAAAATTGGAGGACTAAATTGTGAAATATGGAAAAGTTTGGGTAAAAGTGTAAACTTGGTAAATATGGAAGGATGTCACTAAGAATTGTGGAAACAAGGGTTTCTATCACGTTCTGGATAAAATTGGACACTTGGTAATTTTTGGGGCACTTTTGCAAGTTTTGAAAAGTTGAGGGACTTAGGTTGTAATTAAGGATAAATTCCCAACATTGGAACTTTAGTAAAGAAACTTAAGCTATTTACGTGTCTCGATTACGGCGATTAAATGCGCAGTGCAGGATCTTGCTTGTGCGTCAGGAGGCCACAGTAGATATCCGATTTCTGTTGAGGTAAGGGGTTAACTTCCTTAATGCGCATTAAATGTGTATTAGGTTAGTTAAGGGCTAGTACTCGGAGTCGAGGTGGGGCCCGGTGACTCCGGGGCTGAATTCTTGATACGTAGTGGTTTGCGGGGTTTTTATTTACGGAATATATGCATATCGGGGGTCGACGACGGACCCATTTGTTATTATTTACGGACTTACGCTATATCGGATTTTATCGGGGTCGAAGACGGACCCATTACGCTTTACATTAACGACGCATGGGGATGCCGGCCGGGCCGGGAAGAACTACCCATGGTCGTGCCTTCATTATCTGTTCACGGCGCATGGAGATGCCGGCGGGGCCGGGGAAGATCTATCCATGGCTGTGCCCTCGATCGATGGGATTATGTATACATGCATCTGCATATCACATCATGATATTTAGGGTTGCGTTATCTGTTAGAACATTGCACGCTAACCCTTTTGTGCAGGCTAAAATGTTTTAAAAGTTTTGGTTTGACCAATTCGTACCTACCCCCTTACGGGTTCTTTCGAGAACTCACCCCCATGCTTACAATATTTTCGGGGATCCGGGCAAGCGACTGCGGACTAGATTTCCGCGGTGCTCGTTCTGCACTTACATTATTTTGAGGTATATTTGTGTTTGGGGAAATTCTCGTTAAAATCCTTTCTATGTTGGTATCTTTCTGTTAAGTCGGCGTTCTTCTCTGTGTATGTTTAGCGGCGGCATCTAGTAGCGAGGTATAATTCCGCCTTTGTTGGCTCGGCTCTGTAGAAGTAGTGCATGTAGACACTCTAGTATTTTCATACTATCGGTCTGTATATTTTGTGGGAGTTTCCGACCCTACGCAGAGGCGGAACTTCCTCGGCTGTATCTTTATTTTTTTCGCTTCATTATTTTTACGCGCGATATCCTGTAAAAACCACTAACGTGTCTCGGGTGCGGGTTTAGGACTAGTAAGACGTCTTAAAATCTGCAAACACGTAACAACCTTAAAAGCTGGAAGAATAATGTTTTAAGGGAAGGGTTTCGGGTCCACACCCTTGTAAGAGAAAATTCCGCGATCACCCGCCGCCATTACCTCCAACCTCCGCAACTACGACGCTTCCGCCAGTTCTGGGGCGGTGGGGTGACAATTTGGTATCAGAGCCTAAGGTTAGAGTTAGGAATGGTTAAGACTACCCTACCTAAACAACACTACTAGTTCTGGGGTAATTTAAATAAAAGCGTAGCTAACTTTTACTAAAATTATTCTTGAACTTTAGGTATGTTTATGGTTGGTTAGTTAACACCAGAACCTAGCATAAATCTGAAACTCAAATAAGTGGTTAAAACAGATATCGCGCTTTGACAATTCATGAAGGATATGGATTGTTATTTTCTCTCAAAGTAGGCAAGCAAAGGAATTGCTGCCGAAATTTTCTGTTAAGCATGCATATCATCTACACTACTGAGCCATTAAGAGTCTGCTGTTTGCTAACATAGAGATTAACGATCTTTTCTGTCTATTTGTTGGGAATTTCAGATGGTACGATCTGTTGGACGCCAGGAGCGCGTCAACCTTGTGGACACACTGGGTCGATCGCACCCTTCCGAGCGGTGTGTTTGCTCGAGGCAGATATTGCATCCGACCATGAGAGCGATGGCGATTTTTCGACGCCGATCGCTACACCCCGACACGGAGACCACTTATACCGTTTCCCGACGCTACCGTCGTACTCCCTTCGGAGGACATTCATCTGTGTTTGGGTAGACCCCACACCAGGAGGACCAGGGCAGCGGTCAGCCCCGCTCGCCCTAGACCGGATACCCGCCATGCTCGGGTAGAGCGTTCATTGATCGGTCGTCGCCGACCTAGAGACGACACGATTCCGATTCCGGGGACATCAGAGAGATCCCGAGGCCACATACCGAGAGCAGTGTGGGTTTTGACGAGGTTAGGATGATGGAGCGCCTGCAGCGCTTCAACCCGCCCAAGTTTTCGGGCAGATCTGGACCTGATGCAGCCGAGACGTGGCTGACCGATATTGGGCGTCTTCTGCACCGACTTCACTTACCATCCGAGGAGATGGTTTCTCTGGCTACCTTCTATCTGAGAGATGCGGCGCACAATTGGTGGCAGGGAGTGGCCAGAGGCAGAGCGATGCAGTATGCAGGGCTGAGACGTGTTGATCCGGGGATGCCTTGGGAGGAGTTCTCCCGTTTGTTCCATGAGCGATGGCTGGGGTACGCCATCCAGGAGCGCCGTCAGACTGAGTTTGATACACTTACCCAGGGTAGCCGGACTGTGACTGAGTACGAGGTGGAGTTTAGCCGGCTTATCCGTTATTCCTCGTTGTTCGACTCCTCGGAGCGGGAGAAGACCAGGAGATTTATCAGGGGCTTGCGCCCACAGATCAGGGGACATTTGATTGCACTCAGCATCTCTGACCATCACGAGGCCATCCAGAGGGCCCTACTATTGGAGACAGAGATGGCTGGAATGGTAGCCACATCTTCCCGACCCCAGAGTGGCGGGAGACCTTCAGCAGCGGGGCGAAGACAGCCGCCGGACCAAGCAGACCAGGGACAGAGTAGACCGGCGGGTTCGATAGAGGTAAGGCCCCCATGTCGGAGTTTCCAGTCTGCCAGGAGTGTGGCCGACGCCACGGGGGACGTACCTGTTTCAGGACTGCAGGCCAGTGCCTGCGATGTGGAGCGACAGATCATTGGATGAATGATTGCCCACTGACTCGGGCACAGGGTGTTCGTTTGCAGCCGGGAGACCACAAAGCATGGTCAGTTCGGGGCCATCCAGGGCCGAGGTATTGCTCGGGGGCTTGAGAGCTCCACCACGAGACCACCACTTCCAAACCACCGGTTCGAGAGGACCCCCAACCAAGACGGGTGTTTGATTGAGCAGGCTGGTACATCTCAAATAGGAGCATTGGCGGTATCATCTTTTTAAATAATGTACCTGTTAATGCACTTTTTGATACTGGCGCATCTATTTCTGCTATTTCTGCGAGATGTGCGACATCTCGAGTTCTGCCTATCGCCTACACGGCGAGCGTAGTTATGGTACGCACTGCTGGAGGGACGCGATTGTATTCGAATGAGATTGCTCGGGAATGCGTGTTGACTATCGGGCGTCATCAGATTGAGTCCGAGTTGCTGATCTTGGATACGTCCAAGTACGATATTATTCTGGGGATGGATTGGCTGTCGCGACACGATGTGAGGATTGACTGTGCGAAGCGACAGATTCAGATTTCCGGAGAGGTCGTACCGATCGAGTATCCACCGAAGCCAGTGGAGCAGAGTATGGAGTTGTGCGTTCTGGAGCAGATTCCAGTGGTTGATGAGGAAGAGTACTTCGGCCTTAATGCTACAGGTACGCGCACTGAGTTAGACAAGATACCTGTAGTTCGTTACTTTCCTCATGTTTTTCCGGAAGAGTTGCCGGGGATGCCTCCGGAGCGGGAGATTACTTTTGAGATTCAGTTACAGCCGGGATCAACTCCGATCTCCATCCCTCCCTACCGGATGCCGATCGTGGAGTTAGCTGAACTGAAGCAATAGCTCGAGGAGCTTTTGGAGAAGGGATTTATTCGCCAGAGCACTTCACCTTGGGGAGCCCCAGTTCTGTTTGTTAAGAAGAAGGATGGGACTCTCCGACTTTGTATCGATTATCGGCGGTTGAATGCCATCACCGTCAAGAACAAGTATCCTATACCGAGGATCGATGATCTGTTTGACCAACTCAGGGGAGCTAAGGTTTTCTCGAAGATCGATCTGCGGTCGGGTTACTTTCAGCTTCGTATTAGGGAGGAAGACATTCCTAAGACAGCATTTTGTACTCGGTATGGGCATTACGAGTGTACCGTAATGCCATTTGGTTTGACGAATGCACCAGCTGCATTTATGGACATGATGCACCGAGTATTCCGCCCGTATCTAGATTCCTTTGTGATAGTCTTCATCGATGACATTCTTGTCTATTCTCCCGATGAGGAATCACATCAGGGACATTTGAGGACTGTTTTGGAGACACTTGCGAATAACCAGTTGTACGCTAAGTTCTCCAAATGCGACTTTTGGTTACGGGAGGTAGCTTTTCTGGGTCACATTGTTGGGGAGCATGGTATATCTGTGGATCCAGAGAAGACCAAGGCAGTTGAGGAGTGGAGGCAGCCACGAACTGTTAAGGAGATACGGAGCTTCTTGGGGTTGGCAGGATATTACCGCAGATTCGTGCAGGATTCTCCATACTTGCATCACCACTAACTCGGTTGACCAAGAAGGGTCAGCCGTTTATGCGGTCCTCGGCTGCGAGGACAGCTTTCGAGAACTTAAGCGGTTCGACACACGCTCCGATTCTGAGTCAACCGGACCCGACACTACCTTACGTAATCTACGGATGCGTCAAGGACGGGAGTAGGATGTGTGTTGATGCAAGGGCACCACGTCGTTGCGTGCGGGTCAAGACAAATGCGACCACACGAACAGAATTACCCTACGCATGACCTGGAGTTGGCTGCGGTCATTTATGCTCTCAAACAGTGGAGACATTACTTACTCGGCGGTAGGTTCCAGATCTTCACTGATCACAAGAGTTTGAAGTATCTGTTTACGCAGAAGGATCTGAATATGAGACAGCGACGGTGGCTCGAGTACATGAAGGACTATGACTGCACTATTGAGTACACCGCCGGCAAGGGGAATTCAGTAGCAGATGCTTTGAGCAGGAGGTACACAGGTGTGGTTAATGGTGGAGATGCTGGGAACAAGTCGATGGATCAGATCTGATGTTCTTTGTGGCATCGGTGGGAGCAATGGGAGCAAGCCCAAGTTAACACTTTGACCATCCAGTCTGAGTGGTTGACCGAGATTCGAGAGGCACAAACCAGAGACCCGGGACTGAAGAAGCTCTCGGGTGAGGACAAAGGGGCTTTGCGACCATTCTTCGAGTACAAGCAGGGATTGCTGTACTTCAGGAGTCGTCTCTATGTACCGGATGACTCGTCGATTCGAGATCGACTGTTGGGGGAGGCGCACTCGAGTAGTTTGAGCATCCACCCTGGAAGTGAGAAGATGTACCATGATCTTCGATCTCACTTCTGGTGGCCGGGGATGCGGAGGCACATAGCCGCCTATGTGTCGAGGTGTGCGACTTGTCAGCGCGTTAAGGTAGAGCATCAGAAGCCAGCGGGTACACTGCAAACTCTACCTATTCCTGTCAAGAAGTGGGGCAATATCACGATGGACTTCCTGACTGGTCTTAGTCGGACTAGAGCTCTGCATGACGCCATCTGGGTTATAGTTGATCTGCTGACAAAGTCTTCACATTTACTGCCAATGCGAGTGACGGACTCGCTAGAGAAGCTTGCCCAGTTGTACATTCGGGAGATCGTGCGACTACATGGAGTACCAGACTCCATTGTGTCTGACAGGGATCCACGATTCACCGCGAAGTTTTGGGTTGCCTTCCATAAGGCTCTGGGCACGCGACTTCACCTGAGCACGGCGTACCATCCTCAGACAGACGGGCAGTCCGAGAGAGTTATTCAGATTGTCGAGGATATGCTCAGGAGTTGTGTTCTAGATTTTGGGGGACAGTGGGATCGACACCTGCCGCTAGTAGAATTCTCTTACAACAACAGTTATCAGACTACTATCGGCATGGCACCTTTTGAGGCACTGTATGGTCGGAGATGCATGACACCGCATTGTTGGACAGATGCCTCAGACAGGATGATTATTGGCCCCGAGTTGTTGGAGGAGACGACGGAGAAGATCCGTCTGATTCAGATGCGGATGAAAGCCGCAAATGACAGGACCACCTCGTATGTTAACAAGAGACGGCGCGATCTGGAGTTTGAGGTGGGAGACAGAGTTTGGCTGAAGGTTGCATCGACTCGTGGGACCATCCGTTTTGGCAGGCGGGGCAAGTTAGCCCCAAGATATGTTGGTCCTTACGAGATTTTGGAGCGTATAGGCAGAGTCGCATACAGATTGGCCTTACCTCCAAGCATGTCTGCGGTGCACAATGTTTTTCATGTCAGCATGCTTAAGAAGTGCATATTGGATGACAGTCAGATCATTCCGACTGACGAGATTGAGTTAGAGCCGGATCTATCCTACCGAGAGGTACCGATAGCTTTTCTGGCCAGGGATATTCGGAGGCTCCGCAACAAGTCGATTCCGATGATTAAGGTGCAGTGGTCACATCATTCTGATCGGGAGGCGACTTGGGAGGTGGAGCAGGATATGAGGAGTAGGTACCCGAGCGAGTTTGAGCTGTTGATACCACTCTTGGAGGACCAAGAGTCCTAGGGGGGGAGATTGTTACACCCACCCTGACGTTTTGTAATTTTCCGGCGAATGTCGACCGGAATTGTGAATTCTGTAAATTATCAAAATAATATTGGATTATGAGTAATTATTGGAATTCAATTTTTTGGGAGTGACTTTGGAGCTAATTATAATTGTTTCGGGCGTTGGATAACAATTCTCGAGTTCTGGGAAGTCTTGTGGAAATTGGGTTCTGAAGGGCAAAATGGTCACCGATGGGAAGAAAATTGAAAAAAAATCACATGTTGGAGTATTTTCTCCATGGCTGGCATTTTTGTGGTTAGTGGGAAGATATTTTTATTTCTTTTGGCTTTTGTGATAGAAGATGATAAGGGAGACAAGTCTTCTTACACTTTTCTTTTTTTGTCCCCTCTTACACATTTCTCTCTAACCAAAGATTACCTTGATTAGAACATTGTTCCCTCCCCTTTCCCTCTAATAACCAGCCTCTTCTCTTTCTTTTCAGCAGAATTTCAGTTCATTTTATCCTCTCAACACTTAGAACAAATTAGAAAAACTCTCCTTGCTTCATCTTGCTGCCCAGAATTTTCGTCCCTCTGTCTCAGCGTTTTCTGCTCCATTTAGAGGCCGAATCAGATCTTGTGGTAGTTAGAGAAAATCTTCCTTAACCTCTTGGCTTCAACTTTGCTGAAGAGGCCAAGGTCCAAAAACGTCGGGAAGACCTCCAAATATGAGATGCACGAAAACGGGTCTGCTGTGATGTTTGAGCAAAAAACTCAAACTTGAAGTTTCGGGTTTTGAGGTTCAACAAGCTTGGTTCTACCACTTTCTTAACCTCACAAATCAGTGACAATCAAGGTAAATGTGAGTTTATCTTGGGTTAATCATCATGTTTAAAGAAGAACATGTATGGAGGTTATGCTTACTCTTGATTGTTCTTGGCCAAATCTTTGAAGGAAACTTTGGTGGTGGTGTTGTCAAGTTTCCAGCAGCTAAATCAAGTTTTGGGTGGAACTTCTTCAAGGTGAGGATCACTCTTGACAAGTTTTATGATTTGTGTTAATGATGGGTTGTGATATTCAAGCATGTTGTTGTTGGTTGAATTTGAAGCATGCTTTGTTCTTGAAATTTTGTGAAAAGAACACTTTGGTGAAAGTTTGAGGGCTGGCCGAAAATTTGAGCTTGTATGTTTGATGAAGCTTTGTTGAAGATTTAAATGTTAAAGTGTTGGAAAATGGAAGTACATAAAGGATTATACATGAAAGTGTTAAGATTTAAAGTTGGGTGAAATTTGGAGTTAAAACCGAAAATCCTACACTTGGAAGGAAAAATATGTTTCTTTGTGAATAGTGTTTTGGTGATGAAAAGTTGATTAAAACATGTTAAAAATGGTTTAACATGAAGGATTAAAAGAAAAGTAACTAAAGTGTGAAGTTTAGAAAAGAGTTGGGTTGAAATGAAAGTTGGGCCAAAAGTATGGGCTTGGGCCGAAATTTGGGGTAAAAATGGATAGAAGTTGACTTTTTGACCAAGTTGACCAAACCGGGTAAAGTTGGCAATTTTATGAAAATTGGAGGACTAAATTGTGAAATATGGAAAAGTTTGGGTAAAAGTGTAAACTTGGTAAATATGGAAGGATGTCACTAAGAATTGTGGAAACAAGGGTTTCTATCACGTTCTGGATAAAATTGGACACTTGGTAATTTTGGGGCACTTTTGCAAGTTTTGAAAAGTTGAGGGACTTAGGTTGTAATTAAGGATAAATTCCCAACATTGGAACTTTAGTAAAGAAACTTAAGCTATTTCTGTGTCTCTGATTACGGCGATTAAATCTGCAGTGCAGGATACCGCTTGTGCGTCGAGAGGCCACAGAGATATCCGATTTCTGTTGAGGTAAGGGGTTTAACTTCCTTAATGCGCATTAAATGTGTATTAGGTTAGTTAAGGGCTAGTACTCAGGTCGAGGGTGGGGCCCAGTGACTCCCGGGGCTAGTTACTGGTACGTAGTGGTTTGCAGGGTTTTTATTTCTGGAATATATGCATATCGGGGGTCGACGACGGACCCATTTCTGTTATTATTTCTGGACTTCTGCTATATCGGATCTGTTTATCGGGGGTCGAAGACGGACCCATTCTGCTTTCTATTAACGACGCATGGGGATGCCGGCCGGGCCGGGGAAGAACTACCCATGGTCGTGCCTTCATTATCTGCTTCACGGCGCATGGAGATGCCGGCGGGGCCGGGAAGATCTATCCATGGTGTGCCCTCGATCGATGGGATTACGTATACATGCATCTCGCATATCACATCATGATATTTAGGGTTGCGTTATCTGTTAGAACATTGCACGCTAACCCTTTTGTGCAGGCTAAAATGTTTTAAAAGTTTTGGTTTGACCAATTCGTACCTACCCCCTTACGGGTTCTTTCGAGAACTCACCCCCCATGCTTACAATATTTTCGGGGATCCGGGCAAGCGACTGCGGACTAGATTTCCGCGGTGCTCGTTCTGCACTTCTGTTATTTTGAGGTATATTTGTGTTTGGGGGAAATTCTCGTTAAAATCCTTTCTATGTTGGTATCTTTCTGTTAAGTCTGACGTTCTTCTCTGTGTATGTTTAGCAGCAACAGCATCTAGTAGCGAGGTATAATTCCGCCTTTGTTGGCTCGGCTCTGTAGAAGTAGTGCATGTAGACACTCTAGTATTTTCATACTATCGGTCTGTATATTTTGTGGGAGTTTCCGACCCTACGCAGAGGCGGAACTTCCTCGGCCTGTATCTTTATTTTATTTCCTACTTCATTATTTTTACGCGCGATATCCTGTAAAAACCACTAACGTGTCTCGGGTGCGGGTTTAGGACTAGTAAGACGTCTTAAAATCTGCAAACACGTAACAACCTTAAAAGCTGGAAGAAAAATGTTTTAAGGGAAGGGTTTCGGGTCCACACCCTTTTAAGAGAAAATTCCGCGATCACCCGCCGCCATTACCTCCAACCTCCGCAACTACGCGCTTCCGCATATTTCGGGCGGTGGGGTGACAAGATACATCGGAACAGAAAGAAGCATATGTTAGGCCTTTCACAAGAGCTTTATATAGATAAAGTTCTTGAGAGGTTTAACTTGACCAACTCTAAGCCAATGAACACCCCACCTGCATATGGTTGCAAAATTGGAGAGGACATATGTCCTAAGACTCCAAAAGAGAAGGAAGAAATGACTAAGATACCTTACCTTAGTGCCATTGGTAGCCTTATGTACGCCATGATTTGTACACGGCCAGACATAAGTCAAGCAGTCGGTTTACTTGCTAGATATTCTTCGAATCTGGCATGGAGCATTGGAAGAATGTCAAAAGGATTCTTAGATACCTTAAAGGTACTAAGGATTATTGGCTATGTTATCAAGGAAAAACCCTTGGTTTACACGGCTATTCGATGCCGATTGGGAGGAGATAGAGATTCTAGCAAATCTACAAGTGGTTATATTTTCTTGCTAAATGGGGCGCTACTACTTGGTGTAGTAAGAAACAAACCTGTGACCTTATCAACCATGGAGGCAGAATTCGTTTCTTGTGCCTCGGCTGTCCAAGAAGCCCTATGGCTTGGTTATTTCCTTAAAAACTTGGAGTCAATGGTCAAAATAAGTAAGCCCATTACTATCTACAGTGATAGTATGGCAGCTATGGCCTACACCAAGGACCCCAAGTATCATGGAAAAACCAAACACATTAGCATGAAATATAATTTCGTTCGAGATGCAGTTGAAGGAGGTGAAGTCAAAATTGAATACATCTCAACAGACCTTATGGTGGCAGATCCTCTCACTAAGCCATTGCCACCCATTGTGTTTGCTCGTCATGTCCGAGCAATGGGTCTTAGGAGATTGTAAATATGCTAATTGTTGTATGACTTTCACCACTTTGGTGTCACACATGTATATATGTATAATGATGATCAATAAAGTAATTATTTGATGTCATTTACTTAGTTCCATTAATAACACACAATGAACAAATGAACATGTCCACCATAGGCATTGAGAATGACTTTCTCACACCAAGTCATTCGCCCTTGATCTTAAGTAGACCAAGGATGAGACTACCAAAGACTCAAATAGTGTGTTGTTTCTTCAGGAAACATGTGACATGCAATGTTACTCTATTGAGTGGGAGTCATGTTACAACACATGACACTTTGGTATACTTTCATGTCGCCTTGATTTGAATGATCAAGATGAGGTGCTCTGCACTGATTTTGTATGACACTGATACATCCTAGCCTATGTGTGAGTGTAAGCTCGAGGCTTGCACAGAAATTTCATGGCTTGTGACATGTCCTCCTTTTATATGTTAGAAGGAGCACACTGAGGTGTTTTAAGAGGGAGAAATGACACACCCTCATTTTAAGTGATATCACTCCAAGTGGGAGTGGTGTTTGTAAAACACCCTAAGAACATTAATAGAACCTTTGTGAGTATGTTGCAAAGATCCTACGACCATGAAATTCGACCAAAAGAAGAATTTAAGCAAGTTGTCTCTAACCTTGCGGAGTGTGAGAATTCTTCGATTGGACCCTTAATCACTTTAACTCGCTTTAATGATTCACATTGACAAAGTTACTTTGATTGGTTGTCGAAGGTCGCAGATGAATGCGGCTGGAGTATCCTCCTTTTGGGTAACTAAATCTATATGGATCATTAAGCAGGTAGAGTGTAAAGGAAAGACAAGTGAAACTTGGTACGTGAGTCCTAAATTCAACCTTTGAGCTCACATGTTGCATTGGTGCAACATGATAAGGTCTGAATTGGGGATGATACGAATTAAAGAGTACTCGACACTTAATACAGTCATCATTAAAATGAAAGAGACTGATTGTGGTTAAGAATACGTACCATATGTCTTGGGGTTCTAAAGGCACTACTTGAAGTAGTTCAAGTAAAGCTTGAAGATGTTCAAGCATGTCTTGTTAAGTTCAAGTAAATTTGAATAACACACAAACACTTGAAGTGTTCAAGTGAGTTTGAGAGGACAATCTTCCATTTGAGAGTCTAACAACCTCAATGGAAGAGGTACGGTGTGGATGCCTTAAGGTCGCACTCACAACTCCTTCTATATAGTTTGTCAAAGTGTTTGGTTTTCTATGAGGAAGTGTTTTATTTGAGTGGGAGCTTGTGCTCGAAGGTCATCATTAGTGCGAGTGGGAGTTTGTTGGAATTCTTGCGCACCAAGATGCCCTGGGCTAGCTAAAGTAGCTAAGCACAGCTCAACTCAGCTCAATTTGAGTGTTTGAGCTAGAGAGATGTGTATCTGCTCTTAGTGAGTTGATATGAGCTCAAGGAGCTCAATGGATGATTTCATATGTCTTGGACTAGCTCTATGTGAGCTTAGTACAAATGTGTCTAGGCACCTTTTGGCGAAGAGACGTGTCTCTTGGCGGAAAGGTGCGTAAATTGGTGAAAAGGTGTCGAAGAGGGCCAAGCACGCCTTCGGCTTAGGCCGAAGGGTGCGTAGCACCCTTGGGTGCCGAAAGGGCACCCTAAGGTGGCCTTACACCCATTCGGCCATGGGCCTAGGGGTGTGAGTGCCCCTTCGCCCTAGGTGCCTCTAGGCAGGGGGTGCACCCCATGCCTTGCACCATTCGGCCAAAGGGACATGTCTCATGTCCCATGGCCGAATGGGCAAGGGACATGGGTCACCTCCTTGCCTCTTCACCATATTTGGATAATTAATTAATTAGTTAATTAATTTCCTATTAGACACAATTATTTATTTATTCCTTTTCTAATTAATTACTTAATTGAAAAGGTAAAAGATATGAGACATGTCTCATGGACCAAGGGGCATTGGTTGCAGCCCTTGGTCCTAGAGACATGTTACTTTGCAAATGAGGAGGCATTGTGCCCTCTCATTGGCAGCCCATCCTCCTCTATAAATAGAGGGAGGATGCGCCATTATTCTCATCCCTCAACCAGCATTGGTTCTCTCTTCTCTCTACATACTTCCTCTTCCGAATTAGTTGGCATTCTAGGAGCATTGTGAGTGGAACTCACCTTGGAGACAAATCATCTTCAAGCCGCCCTTAAGGTGTTCCCCGAGCCGAGTCTTCTTCATCAACAAGGAGCAAGAATCTCTAAGATTCTTAAGCTGCGTCCAGAAGCAAGGTTCACACTCTTAAACCTTTCTTCGTTATCTTTAAATGCGAACATGAGAAGCATGTTAAAGACGATAAAAAATCAACAATAGCATCGTGATGAGATCATGTATCAAGTACTTCAGAATCTTATGGTCAATTTATATCTGAAATCTGATCCTGAACAAATAATGTCTCCATTGCTTCAGAGCATATATCACTGCGACCAATTCCAGATCATGTGTCGGATAGTTCTGCTCATACGGTCGAAGCTGTCTTGATGCATAACGATAATGTTATTCCCCTGCATCAAAACACATCCCAATCCAAATCGTGATGCATCTATATAGATAACATATGGTGCATGCGGATCTGGTAATATCAGAACTGGTGCGTTCGTCAATTTATGCTTAAGCTCCTGGAGATTGCGCTCGCACGCGTCAGACCAAACAAAAGCTCGTCCCTTCTGAGTTAACTGAGTAAGAGGTGAGGCTAGAATGGAAAAGCCCTGAACAAATCTCTGGTAGTACCCAGCTAATCCCAGAAAGCTCTTGATCTCTCGCATATTCGTGGGTTGCTTCCAATCTTGTACAGCCTTGACCTTCTCGGGATTCCCAGATAGGCCATGTTCTCCGATAATATGACCCAAAAAAGTGACCTCACGAATCTAGAACTCACACTTGGAGAACTTGGCATATAGCCGGTGTTCCCACAATGTCTGTAGCACTATCCTCAAATGATCCTGGTATGCATCTTCATCCTTGGAATAAACCAGGATGTCATCAATGAATACTACAACAAATGAATCTAGGTAAGGGCGGAAGACTCTATTCATCAGATCCAAAAATGCTGCTAGAGCGTTAGTCAGACCGAATGACATAACCGTGTACTCGTAATGTCCATAACGAGTTCGAAAAGTAGTTTTCGGTATGTCTTCCTCCTTAACCCGTAACTGAAAGTATCCTGACAGTAGGTTGATCTTCGAAAAAATCTTTGCTCCTTTCAGTTGATCAAACAGATCATTGATCCTAGGTAACGGATACTTGTTCTTCACTGTAATTGCATTTATCTTCCTTTAATCGATACACAACCTGAGGGTTCCGTCCTTCTTCTTCAAAAACAGAATCGGTGCACCCCATGGAGAAGTGCTCGGTCTAATGAACCCTTTCGCAAGTAATTCATAAAGTTGCTTCTTCAACTCGTTCATCTCAACTATTGGCATGCGATAAGGGGGACATAAATTGGAGTAGAACCTGGTTGGAGCCGAATCTCAAACACAATTTCCCGCTCCGGTGGTATCCCTGGAAGATCCTCAGGAAACACCAGTGGAAAATATCTCACGATCAGAATTTTCTCCAACTCCTTTCTGGTATCTGCCGGATTCAATTCATAATATTCCTCTTCACTCACCACAGACACCTGATCCCAAACCTTAAGTTCCATGCTATGTTTCACGACTTCAATGTCCGGCGTAATAGATAGAGGTAATACCTCCCCAGATATCATAATCTGCCGCTGGGCACAATCAATCTGCACAGAATTCTTGGATAGCCAATCCATCCGAAGAATCACATCATACTTCGCTATATCCAAAACTAACAGATCATACAAAAATTTGTGTCTCCCCACCGCCAAGACACAATCCCGAGCTAGCTCATTCGAGAACAGATATTGACTTCCAGCAGTTTTTATCAAGAAAATATCTGGCAGATAACAATTAGATAATTGCAGAGATTTAGCACATTTCGGTGTCACAACTGATATGGAAGCACCAGTATCGAAAAGTACATTAACAGATGTATCATTCAATAATAACGTACCTTTCAGTGCTCCCTACCGAACCGACTCGCCCTGTTCGATCTGAAAAATTGTGCCGGCTCGGGGCTGCTGTGAAGAATGGAGTGGTGGTCGTGGTGGTTGTCGCAGACCTTTCTGAAGTGCCTGTTGCCCCCTGCGTGCACTAGGCTGCCGTGGAGGCGGTGCCCGAGGAAAACTATTGGACTCCTGTCTGGGCATCTGAGGGCAATCGCGAATCCAGTGCTCTGTGGACCCGCATCTCAGACATCGGCCGGATTCACGGTAACACGGTCGACCAGGGTGGAATGTCCCACAGCTCCTACAGGGAAGTCCAGATGGTACTGCTACTACACCCTTTCCCTTCTCGTTCGGCATAGCCTTAGATGATTCCCCGATACCCCTGAAAAATCTCTGTGATCTCCGAAATCCTGAACCTCGTGCACTCTGAAAAATCTCTGTGATTTCCGAAATCCTGAACCTCGTGCACTCTCACGAGGTCGATAAGGAGACTCTTCCTGCTCCAGAAGTGGAGCCTTCTGGACAGCCTCGCGATAGGTGGTGATGCCTAATGGTTGCAAGGCCCATCTGATATCGGGGTGCAATCCCCATATAAACCGCTTTGCCTTCTACTCCTCAAATCCATAGTACTGGGGGACAAACCGGACCAGACGATCAAATTCCAGTTCATACTCCTGTACGGTCATGCTACCTTGCTGCAGATTGTTGAACTGTCTCGGCGGAGGTCTCTTACTACATCACCGATGTAGTACTCAAGGAACAATCGGGAAAACTCCTCCCAATCTATTCTGGATCTGCTCTTCTCTACGCTCATACTCCACTCTCCTACCACTGTGTACACTCCTCCACCACTGATCTGCTTGCCCGACCAAGTTGTACGTAGCTAAGGATACCATGGTAGTGGAAGGCAACTGTAACATCCCAAGTGTCTTCTCCATGTCGGTAAACCAAGTCTCCGTTGTTTCGGGTCCTCCTCTACCATCAAACTTTGTAGGATTCAGACGCAGGAATCGTTCAAGTAACCTGACTTCTCCTGATCGGAATTCCTGCAGATTATGTCATCTACGAGACCTGCGAGAACTTTCTGACTCATCAAAATCATCATCTCTATGTCGTCGACGATGTCGATGACTCTCATCATCACGGTGTCGCTCCTCCTCAAAATGATCAGATCTGACCTCACGGTCAACCTCTGATCGTAGCCTCCTAGCCCGAGGGGACCACCACACCAAGGGGACTCCGTTTACTGTTACCCAAGTCCGGTTCCCGCATTACCCCACCTGGCATTCTGCATCACGTGAGCTTCCGCGAAAGGGGTAACGGTACCAAGGTGGTATCAGAGCAGGTTTATTCAAATACGATGATCAAGTAGGGGTTGTGTTATGAGCCTTGTCTAGTCCACACCTGGACTTCTGTTCTATGTACGAGCTTGATTGGGCGACCCACTGTTCTGCTACTGAATTCTAGGGTTGTTCAGTAAGGGGTCTGGCCACCCCCTTACTTGAACAATTTTGGAAGGGGTGTCAGAGCAAGGGGCGGTCCTTCGAGACGTACTGTATAGGATCAGATCAGGATATCATGGAAGGTTGAAGTTCAGAGTGAAACCTTCTGATATGTTTCATTGTTCCATGAATGTCATATAAATGTGGGTGTGTCTGATATGCATATGTGATTATGAGATTAGGTACTGTGCGTCATGCATTGCATTTACATTACAGAGCCTATAGAAATACCGCTGCTAGCTTCTGTTAGATACTTATCCATTTTGTATGTGCTCTCTGTATATGTGAATTTACAGGAACCATGGTTAATACTCGCCGCCAGAGAGAGAGAGAGATCAGGAGGAGTGGGACAGAGATCCTGACCCTCTAAGAAATGTCAGGCAACAACAGGGTTCAGGGCAGCAACAACACCCTCAGCAACAACAACAGGCTCCTCCCGACTTTGCACAGACATTGGAGCAGATCAGAGATATAGTTACCGCATTATTGCCTGTAGTGGCTCAGGGAGTTCCGAGGGTTCAGTAGGTGGAGAGCAAGGAGAACACCGTCACACGTGCCATAGCTTGTACTAGTACTTCATTACAGGAGGAGGAGGGGGAGAGTACCGATGAGGAGGATGCAGAGAGACGACACCCTCGGGCTAGGAGGGTACGATTAGAGGTTGACCGAGAGGTCAGATCTGATCGTTCTGAGGAGGAGTGGCACCGGGATGATGAGAGTCGTCGACATCGTCGACGACATAGAGATGATGATTACGATGAGTCAGAAAGTTCTCACAGGTCTCGTAGGCGACATAATCAGCAGGAATTCCGATTAGGAGACGTCAGGTTGCATGAACGATTCCTGCGTCTGAATCCTACAAAGTTTGATGGTAGAGGAGGACCCGAAACAGCGGAGACTTGGTTTACTGACATGGAGAAGACACTTAGGATGTTACAGTTGCCTTCCACTACCATGGTATCCTTGGCTACGTATAACTTGGTCGGGCAAGCATATCAGTGGTGGAGGAGTGTACACAGTGGTAGGAGAGTGGAGTATGAGTGTAGAGAAGAGCAGGATCCGGGAATAGATTGGGAGGAGTTTTCCCGATTTTTCCTTGAGTACTACATCGGGGATGTAGTCAGAGACCTCTGCTAGAGACAGTTCAATAATTTGTAGCAAGGTAGCATGACCGTACAGGAGTATGAACTGGAATTTGATCGTCTGGTTCGGTTTGTCCCCCAGTACTATGGATTTGAGGAGCAGAAGGAAAAGCGGTTTATATGGGGATTGCGCCCCGATATCATATGGGCCTTGTCACCATTAGGCATCACCACCTATCACGAGGCTGTCCAGAAGGCTTAACTTTTTGAGCAGGAAGAGTCTCCTCATCGACCTCGTGGGAGTGCACGAGGTTCAAGATATCAGAGATCAAAGAGATTTTTCAGGGGTATTGTGGAATTGTCTAAGGCTGGGCCGAGCGAAAAGCGAAAGGGTGTAGCAGCAACACCATTTGGACTACCCTGTAGGAGCTGTCGGACATTCGACCCTGGTCGACCATTTGAATCCGGCCGATGTCTAAGATGCGGGTCCACGGAGCACTGGATTCACGATTGCCCTCAGATGCCCAGATAGGATTCTGGAAGCTTTCCTCGGGCACAGCCTTAACTTCAGCCTAGTGCGCGCAGGGGGTGCAGGGCACTTCAGAGAGGTCTGTGACAGCCAGCGCGACTACCACTTCCACCACCACTGCAGCCTCGAGCTGGCAGAGTTTCTCAGATCGAGCGGGGCGAGTCAGCTTAGCAAGGAGTGTTGAAAGGTACACTTCTTCTGAACGATATATTTGCTAACGCACTGTTTGATACTGGTGCTTCCACATCGATTGTGGCATAGAAATGTGCTCATTCTCTACAATTATCTGTCTGTTAATTATCTGATGTGTTTCTGATTAAAACTATTGGGAGTCAATATCTGTTTTCGAGCGAGATGGCTCGAGATTGTGACCTAACAGTGGGAGGACACAAATTTCTGTCTGATCTGTTAGTTCTGAATGTTTCGCGGTATGATGTGATTCTTGGGATGGA
This sequence comes from Stellera chamaejasme, assembly GCA_024586325.1. NCBI lineage: Eukaryota > Viridiplantae > Streptophyta > Magnoliopsida > Malvales > Thymelaeaceae > Stellera > Stellera chamaejasme. Next base: position 15,611,986 of record CM044987.1, on the reverse strand, counting down.
TTGGCTATCCAAGAATTCTGTTCAGATTGATTGTGCCCAGCGGTAGATTAGGGTATTTAGGGAGGAAATGCCTCTATCTGTTGCACCGGATGTGGAAGTTGTAAAATACGATATGGGGCTTCAGATTCTGGATCGAGTCCTGGTGGTGAGCGAAGAAGAATATTATGGATTAAATCCAGCTGACACCAGGATGGAGCTAGAGAAAATTCCGATCATGAGATATTTTCCGCAGGTGTTTCCTGAGGATCTTCCAAGGATACCACCGGAGCGGGAAATTGTGTTTGAGATTCGGCTCCAACCAGGTTCTACTCCGATTTCTATCCCCCCTTATCGCATGCCAATAGTTGAGATGAACGAGTTGAAGAAGCAACTTGATGAATTACTTGCGAAAGGGTTCATTAGACCGAGCACTTCTCCATGGGGTGCACCGGTTCTGTTTGTGAAGAAGAAGGACGGAACCCTCAGGTTGTGTATCGATTATAGGAAGATAAATGCAATTACAGTAAAGAATAAGTATCTGTTACCTAGGATCGACGATCTGTTTGATCAGTTGAAGGGAGCAAAGATTTTTTCGAAGATCGACCTGCGGTCAGGATACTTTCAGTTACGGGTTAAGGAGGAAGACATACCGAAAACTGCTTTTTGAACTCGTTATGGACATTACGAGTACATGGTTATGCCGTTCGGTCTGACTAACGCTCCATCGGCATTTATGGATCTGATGAATAGAGTCTTCCGCCCTTACCTAGATTCATTTGTTGTGGTATTCATCGATGACATCCTGGTTTATTCCAAGGATGAAGATGCACACCAGGATCATTTGAGGATAGTGTTGCAAACATTGTGGGAACACCGGCTATATGCCAAGTTCTCCAAGTGTGAGTTCTGGATTCGTGAGGTCGCTTTTCTGGGTCATATTATCAGAGAACATGACTTATCTGTGGATCCTGAGAAGGTCAAGGCTGTACAAGATTGGAAGCAACCCACGAATGTGCGAGAGATCAGGAGCTTTCTGGGATTAGCTGGGTACTACAGGAGGTTTGTTCAGGGCTTTTCCATTTTAGCCTCACCTCTTACTCAGTTAACTCAGAAGGGACGAGCTTTTGTTTGGTCTGACGCGTGCGAGCACAATTTCCAGGAGCTTAAGCATAAATTGACGAGCACATGATTTACCAGATCCGCAGCACTATATGTTATCTATACAGATGCATAAATTGATGAGGACTTTTGATTATGATATTACCAGATCCGCATGCACCATATGTTATCTATACAGATGCATCACAATTTGGATTAGGATGTGTTCTAATGCAGGGGAATAATGTTATCGTTCATGGGTCAAGACAGCTTCGACCGCATGAGCAGAACTATCCGACACATGATCTAGAACTGGCCGCGGTGATATATGCTCTGGTGATTGGGATCAAGCGTATAACAATAGTAGAGACATTATTTGCTCGGGAGCAGATTTCAGATATATTGAGTTAGGTCCCGAAATGACCATAAGAGTCTGAAGTACTTGATACACGATCTCAAAGTTGGCACGGATTTGACATACCCAAGGTATATCGGTCCAGATACCGGTTGCCATTCTTTCTCGGGATACTCGGAAACTCCGTAGCAAGTTAATTCCGACTGTCAAAGTTCAGTGGTCACATCACTTTGACCGGGAAGCAACTTGGGAGACCGAGAAGGACATGATGGAGAGATATCCCGAGGAATATCAGAGATTGAGGACCCTCTTGGAGGACCAAGAGTCCTAAGGGGGGAGATTGTTACAAACGCCACGTGCGGGGGTGACTTCTGATGTATATTTGTACATATGTCCGCCGTTTGCTGATTCCCGCGAAGACCGGGGCTCGATTTTAAACATGCGGGTCATGTTTTCTGTGGATCAGCGCGTCCCAGAATTTTATCTAAACCTCATTTCTGGGAGTTTTGAGCACATTCTGAGTTTACTGACGGTTATGTTTTCTGTTATCTGTCTAGCAGCAGCGGGTGTCCTACGTGGAGTTTTGTTTTAAGGATCTTGTTGCACCAGATCCCTCCACGTGTGTTTGCACTCTGAAAACTTGGTTTTGGGCTTTGTACATGTAAACTCATGCATGTGTGTATATTTGTTGCATCACATATGTATATATAAGGATTGCTCATGTTCTGTTAAATTTTAGAGCCTGCGGAGCAGGGGCGTGAGGTTGCCCATTTCAGTGGGAGCAAGGCACGTCTTGTTACATATGTATATATGTGTGTTTGTGTTCAGATGATCTCTTTTACCTGCATGGCAAGTTAGTAAAACTAGTAGATAGAAAAGCATGGATTATGTGATTAAGTTTGGTGCATATGTTCTGGTGATAGATGTGAGTGAACTTTGTACTATCCATTTGTATAAGTGTGTTTGGTTGAAGTCATTTCAGGTTGGAATTTCTCGGTTTCTCTGTCAAACTCAGGATCAGACCATTCCGACCTTCCTACTACGTTCTGACACACCCCTCTCAAATCAACAAATCTTGAAACAAAAGGGCTTGGACCACCACACCAAGGGGACTCCGTATAATGTTACCTAATTCCGGTTCCCGCATTACGCCACCTGGTGTTCTGCATCACGTGAGCTTCCGCAGAGGGGGGGTCCAGTTCCCGCTTTACGCCACCTGGCGTTCTGCATCACGTGAGCTTCCGCGGAAGGGGGTAACGGTAAACGGAGTGCCCTTGGTGTGGTGGTCCAAGCCCATTTGTTTGAAGATTTGTTGATTTGAGAGGGGTGTGTCAGAACGTAGTAGGAAGGTCAGAATGGTCTGATCCTAAGTTTGATAGAGAAACCGAGAAATTCCAACCTGAAATGACTTCAACCAAACACACTTCTACAACATGGATAGTACAAAGTTCACTCACATCTATCACCAGAACATATGCACCAAACATAATCACATAATCCATGCAGGTAAAAGTGATCATCTGAACACAAACACACATATACATATATGTAACAAGACGTGCCTTACTCCCACTGAAATGGGCAAGCTCACGCCGCTCTCGCAGTGCTCCAAAATACAACAGAACACGAGCAATCCTTATATATACATATGTGATGCAACATATATACACTCATGCATGCGTTTACATGTACAGAGCCCAAAGCCTATTTTGCAGAGTACATACACACGTGGTGGGATCTGGTGGAACAAGATCCTGGAAACAAAACTCCACGTAGGACACCCGCTGCTGCTAGACAAATAACAGAAAACAAAATCGTCAGTAAACTCATAATGTGCTCAATAAGGGTCGGATTGTGCAACTGAGCAGAAATCTCAATCGAGACCACCCTTACAAACTCAGAAGACAAACTCAAACATAGTAATACCTGAAACCAAAACACAAGTAAACATCGGAGAGATCTACTCTTCGGGTTTCTTATCAGATGAACCTGAAAAGATAAACATATTTAAGGGTGAGTCCTCGATGAGAACTCAGTAAGGGTCAGGCATAGGATAAGGTTTTCAGAAATTCTGAATAATCCCGAGCTTATACAACACCTGCACAGGAAAACACAAAAATACCAAATGCAAGACAAATATGAAAGTAATAATAATAGCAACTCTGAATGCAGGCAGCGGACCTCTGAGGCTTTTAGCCTTACAGAAGAGGATTTTTCATAACGAACCGAATTAACCGATAACATATATTTCCTGAGGCATGGTACCAGCCCGGGGTCCGGATTCCCCGCTGCCGTCAGAACAGAACAACGTAACAAAATTAACATAAAACTTACCAGACAGGGTATTCTATACCCTATACCTGCACACCTAAACCTATGCCATAAACTGAGTTTGGTATCACCGGGCCCCACCCTCAACTCGAACTCAGCCCCAATTAACCCTGACAGACATATTATAATTATTCCAGAATGCAAAGTCAAGAAAACCTGAACCCTTACCAACTTTACCCGGAGCCAGGAACCTTTCCACTTTTCAAATGGTTCAGACGAGAATTCGGCAGTACTCCATCAGTTTTCTCGTACTTCTCCTTAAGATAAAATGGCAGCTGAACACCCAAACAACATTTAGAACCCAAAATAATCCACTGACAAAAAGTATCACAAATTGTGAACGCTCACGGTTTCCAACCGGAGCCACAATCACAAAAATCGATTTATAAGGAGTTAATTATTTCTCCTAAGAATCGATTTAACTAACTGACCTTCAAGATTTTGGTGAGAAATTGAGAAATCCAACATTGGCTCGTGAAGCTTCGTCACGGACATGCAGAGAAGAACGTGAATGTTTCTGTTTCTTTCTTTCTAATTACTAATACTATATATAACTATATATACATAGTAATAGTAATAATAATAATAATAATATAATATAACATCTCACAAACACACACCTCCACTTCTCGTATAATTACTAATCGCCTCACTTTTCACCGCCTCAGCCGTTTTTTTCCCATTATTTCTCTTTTTCTTTTTTTTAAACATATTTACTTTTTCCGTAAAATGTCCATTTTGCCCCCGAAAATGAAAATTCGCAAAATGGTCTGTAACACACGTACGACCTTAAAAGTTCTCAAAATTCTAAAAAATGAGGTCTAGATAAAATTTCGGGGTGCGCTAATCCACAGAAAACATGTCCCACATGTTTAAAATCGAGCCCCGGTCTTCGCGGGAATCAGCAAACGGCGGACATATGTACAAATATACATCATAAGTCACCCCCGCACGTGGCGTTTGTAACACAACAGGCCAACCCGTCGGAAAATGTTGGTACCAACTGGCCTACTCGTTGGTATTAACTCGTTGGTATTGGCATCGTTGGTATAATTTTAACCAACTGGCCAACTCGTTGATTATTTTTCTCTACCAACTGGCTTACTCGTTGGTGTAAAAATCCGTTGACCGAAATTGTGAAACCAACGGGTTAGCATGTTGGTATAGCTATACCAATAGGTCATCTCGTTGGTAGCAATACCAATTGGTCGACACATTGGTATTGTTACCAAGGGGTAGGCTAGTTGGTATGCGTACCAACGGGTTAACCTGTTGGTAAGCTTACCAACTGGTCAACTCGTTGGTAGCATTACCAACTGGTCGACACGTTGGTATTGTTACCAAGGGGTTGGCTAGTTGGTATGCGTACCAACGGATTGACCTGTTGGTAAGCTTACCAACAGTCAGCCGGTTGGTATATATACCAACAGTTAACGCGTTGGTAAGTGTACCAACTGGTCAACCTGTTGGTATCTTGAATACCAAGTGGTCTGCTCGTTGGTACTGTGAATAAAAAATAGTTCCAACGCATACCAACGTGGTGACTTACTACTGAAACATCCAATAATAAGACAATATAATTTAAAACGCAAAATGTAACATCCAATAACTACATAATATATTGTACATAAAAAGTTCCTAAACGATTGATAGAATAAAGTGACTTAACAAGTTTTTTTGAAAATCCAATACCTAACCAATTTTAGCTATCCGACCCTGATTCTGATTTTGAATCTGATGTTGGTGGTGTTTCAATAGGCTCGAATCCGTAATGTCCAGCTATATCAGGATCGAACTCATCACTAGGTATCCCTCGAGAAGATTTGCCCGGACCACTGAGCTTTGATCTCCACATTAATGTTTTCAAAACCATGTTCTGCATTTTTCTGATTTGGCTAATTTCCTCTTTGGTCTTCTTTAATTTCTCTTTGTTTTTTTCCATTTGACGTTCAATCTTCTCCGTTATTTTTTCCATATCCTCCTTCATTTGGATCACCTGCGGAGACTCCTGGGTAGTATAATAGCTAAAAGATTGATGTCCAGGAATCGTAACAGCCATAGATCCTAATCCCGACAATCTTCCATAGTTTCTCCTTCCAACTGTCTCAAGAAATACAACGTCCTCACTAAATGAGGCATCGGTCTCGGAGGCCGTTGAATATGATTTGTGTTGCCTTTCAACGTTTTCCTGAAATTTATAAGCACACGAATAACTATATATATAGCTTCAATTCATAATATTTTTACTAAAATTTAAAAATGTAAAATTGCTTACAACGACGGATCTGATTTTTTGCGAGGGAATCGATCCATCTCTTCCCGAGTTGACAGTCTTGTAAACTGTATAAAACCCAGGAATACGGTGTTCCGGATCTTTTTCAAACTATAATAAGATAAACATAAATTAGGTAAGTGTGAAACATGTAAGGATAATCTAAGAAAAATAATTATAATTTATCATACCAGAGTCAATGCTATGTCCGAAACTGAATGACGGCCCTTCCTGTATATTGGAGCATCCGGAGCAGCTTGCTTACGTATTTGTTGCATTTTTTTCGATTTTCAAATTCCTCACTTGCCCAGAACTCAAATAATTTTCGGTACGTTTCATCACCAATCCAACTTGCATAGCTCCGACGTTTCTCTTCAGTAGGTTGTGACCTTAATATATTGTACTTGCTATTCAAATGACCTGTACCGAGCTTGTTGAAAATCTTGAACACCTCTTGCTCATTAATTGGATCCCATTCGCAGTGTTTCTAACAAGGTCGGTAATTGTAAGCATTAGTATATAGCTATATATGTGTAAAGTGTAAAGTAGTTTTTATACCTTGAATTTAGTGAACCAACGGGCAACCGCACCATTGGATCGAGCGGTAGCCCAAGTTGGATATGCAACTCCCGTTCCAGTCATAATTAGCTTTAATGACAAAGCTAACCCAATCCTTTGTCTTACTTGGATTAAACCTGTATTTATAAAGAAACATATTATGCATATGTTTTAAGTTAATTTACATAACGTTTTGAATTCAAATATCAAATTTAAGTTAATTACCCATCACCAAATGACTTGAGAAATATGCGTTGGTGATCCTCCCCGGTGCCATGTAGTAGTGTCTGGCTACGCCGAGATCTACTCGGTTGTTGGCGCTGATGAATAGAGCGTGCAGCAGAATCATCGCTCAGGGCGATAATCTAATTTTCAGCTGTATTCTGAACGTGTGTCTCATTGTCATCCATTTTGTGAGGTTCGGATCCTTTAGTCCCTTGATTTGACCTGTCCGACCTGTACAATCCAAAAGCTCTCCCTAATGCTGATAAAATAGTAGATTTGTTCTTCTTACCTCTCCGCAAGTAATCTTTCGTCCGCTGAGTATTTTCATCCTCCTCCATTCTGTAGTACCTAAATCATGAAATTTAAATCCAAATGGAACATATATAAAACACATGATAACTATGAAATATATAAAAGTCACAAGTAATGCATTTCATCCAAAATGTTTCCAGGGAATGAACACATGGGCAGTCTTGAAGCACCCGAGTTGCTACTGCTTATGAGTGCACCACCTATCGCTGGAGCTATTGGAGGTCCCGTTTTTTAAGTTTTTCTTCATTCGTGGTCCTTTTTCATTAACGATTAGTTAAGTTTAAGGTATCAATGTGAAAAATGATAATTTTAGCCACTGAAATTTATTTACAAAATCTATTTCCAGCTTAATTTCTGAACCTAACAATTTAATCACCTCCAAACAATTATAAACTTAATAATTCTGTTCAAAAGTTTTCAAACTTCACTAAACCCACCACACCCACTGGATCACACCCGAGCACCGCGGGAAAATCCAGAACGGAAAAAAAAACATTACCGGGGCGTAGATCAGAGCCCTACGGTAGTTGGATTGCCACCCCAAGTCGGCGTATTACGGCACGGGGTCATCGATTTGGGCCGCGGTCCGGCAGCCCTAGTCTCCGATATGCCCCGATGATGTTTTTCTTCGTTCCGGATTTTGAGGTGGTGGTTCGGCATAGTCGGCGGTGGTCCGTTGGGTGTGGGTGGATTTAGGTGAAGTTTGAAAAATTTTGGGTACAATCGTTAAATTAATAGGACCTTAATTGTACAAATTCTTAAAATGGGACCCCAGTAGGACAATAATTAAAGTTATGGGACTATGGGTGCACTTTACCCGTTTTACCATGTTATGTGGTTAACGCTTTTTTCTTCATTGTAATGATCACTTTTCTGCATGCATCAAACCTGATCTCCATGATAAATTCAGGGCAATATTAAACGAGGGTAATGTGTATGTTATTAAAAAGTTTACGGTTGGTAAAACTCCCCAAACTATGATGCATATAGACTGTAGTATGAAGGTTTTTTCAAACCAAACACATTAACAGTTCAAATTATTAGCGGCCGTGCTGATATCCCGAAATATAAATTTGAGTTTGTGTGCTTTGCTGATTTCACATCACATTTTCCATCGAATGTGGTGTGCACAGGTATGTTATTTTTTTGTGCTACGTTTGAGTTGTAGTATTTAAATTATAAATTGGTTCTCGTGCCTTTTAAAAAAATTCAAGTTAACTAGTTGGTGTTTTATTTAATCAGATGTCATTGGTCTCCTTAACAAGATAGAGTCTGTTTTCCTTAACAAGATAGAGTCTGTTTGGGAGCAGTCATTAAAAAGTCCAGGCTTCACTAAATTTCATTTCGTCTGGCTTATCAATGATATGTGGGCTCTATGAAAGCTTCATATATATTAGAATTGGTTGGCCCATGTATATGTGTTGTCTGATTTTATGGTAAATGCCTTTTCTTCATTTAGTTTATTAAATATTTGATGTACGCATGATACAGTGGATGTCGTATGGAGGTGATTTTGTGGGATGACAAGGTAGAGTTGGTTTCTGGAATTGGTATGTATCTGAAAAGGCTACTAATTATTATGGCTTTTACAAGCACATATGTGAAATTCTTTAGGGGTACACACTTAGAGATTGGGTTAAGATATCTTTAGTCAATTATACCGATAATTTATTCATTTTATTTTTTATGCGTTATACTTTTGCAGGCATGCACCATTTATCTTCTACATATGCCGTAAAAGTATACATCAATCCGGAAGTATCAGAAAAAGACATGCTTCTGCGGAGCTTAGTGTTTTACTTTTACATGACAGTTATATTGTTTTTTTGCATTACAGTGCTACTATAGTATGTAAGGAAACTCAACCATATGGATAAACGATTACCCTAAATTCTAAGCATATTAGACACGTTGATCTACAAGATATTGTGCACGTACGTAGAGCTTGACCTAGCCACGTGTACTTGGTATAAAATAATCTTGATTATTTTATTACTTTGTTATTGTCAATTAGTATACGTATTATTTGTACACGGGAGAGTGTATGTGACTGTCGTGCAACCATCATGTCATTGAATGATACAACACCCTTGTGGTACATGGCATGTGGAGTGTGCATGAAGAAAGTAACTTTGGTTAGACCACAGTTCTGTTGTTATCGATGCAAGACGTATTCTCCGACTTTCAAGTAAACTGTAATGTTATTTTCCATGATTAGTTGCCCTTGATGAAGTTTGTATATCTTTTGGGGAGGTTATAGGTTCAAGATTGAAGTTCTAGTAGGGGTTGGATATCTCAGTCTTCCTTTATCCTGTTTGACCATATCATCACTAAGCTGTTAGGTTGTGATGCTTTAACTTTTTCCAGAATTTCCAATCAGGTATATGTGCTGGTAAATGTGTGGGAGCCAAATGTACTTTTTAGTATTTTGCTAATTTACTAGCATATACGTTTAGGGTGAAATGAATCGCAGAATCTGTAAACTCGTCATGCAATAGTTGATATAGGAGGTGTAGATAACGGATTTCAATTTTCATAATCGAAGATTTGCATTCACTGTGAGGAAGATAGCCGAAGTCGACTATGTCTTTGATATAGACATGATTATGACCACAATTTTGAATGTAAGTTACATTATATAATATGTAGTGTATGCTATTACTTATGTATGACGTCTGACCAAATCTTTTAATATTACAAGTGATGTATGAAGGGAAAACTTGGGTATGGGATCCCGATGATTCACTGAAAAGATGGATCGAGTGTGCAAATCCACCAAATGAGGAATTGGTGAAACGATACTGTTCTCAATAGTTTCCTTAATGAACGTGTATTTGTATACATAACAACCCAGTCAACATTTTATTTCTTTTAACTATCATGCAGGCTGAAGAAGGGAAAAGAAAAGTTAGATACCGAGGAGCCACCCAAGAGAAATTGTCTTGAAGTGACTCCGAATGACGATTATGTAAATATCAGGTAATTTTTATTTATTAATGGTGAATTGTGGTGAAATGCTTCTGTGTTAAAGTATTTTATGTTCTTCTATACGACATGGAGGACATACCAGACCAGTGGATTTAATATATGAAGTTTGATGAATTTAAGCACAATTAGTTTATTGTTGGTGGATTATGGTGTTTTACTTGTTGTATGTATATTCATCATTTTATGACTTATTAGCGGGTACTTCTATAATAAACGAAGTAACACCGAATTTATCGTCTTCCGTTTATATCTCGAACACATGCTAAGCTTGTCAATATTCCAAGAATATTTTTAACTCAATTCTGTGTGAAATGTAATAATTTACCATAACCATAATAAAAAAACGCAGAATAGATTGCTACATGATACAATAGAGAGGATATAGAATATTAATGTAGAGAATTCGTAACGAAGTTGGATATTAGAACTAGTTTAACTAAAATGACTGCCCTTGCTCATGAACAGTTAGTTAATCCTCACAAAGACTTATTTTGGGTTGGGCTTAGGGAAGTCTCACCCTACACCTTTTTCGGAGTGACCCGTGCTCTAGGCATGACGGGTCACTTTTTGGGGTGCGTTATGTCTTGGGCCCATGGCCGGTGCTTGGGCTCCTCCATCAAGGCCTTCAAGGTCGAGTGGGATAGGTTGGACAATTGGCTCTATTGGCCCAACAATTGGCCTAGACGGCTGCCATATGCATCTCCATTTATTGGCCTTGGATCCGATCACTTCTTTTGAAGCTTAGGGCCTTGATAAGTCTCTTCATCATGCCAGGGTCTAGGGCCCTAGGCTTGAACCTCCTCATCAAATTGGAGTAGTGAATTTTTCATAATTTTAAGCCACTCTTTTTTTTATGATTCAAATGGGGTAATGGAGTTGGAGATACTCGAACTTGATATTCGCACTCCTGAAGCAGATGCGGAATCTCAGTTGAATGGTTGATTGATATGATCACACAAGGGTTGCATGATCATGAGCTTTGATCTAGCTTGAGTGAGGAAGAACTCCAAAGAAATGGAGCCACAATTTCGGCAATGGGGGGATGGAAATGGAACCTAGAACCTTTTGACTACTTGATCAAACAATGCTAGGTATTTAATTGGACCCTCTTGCATGGATCACTAATGGATTGATGAAGCAAGATTTGAGAACAAATGAAGAACAAATTGGCCTTGTATTTTCAGCAACAATAGTTCTTTACAAATGAGTTCTAACTTCCAAATGGTCTCCAAGCCTAACTAAAAATGGTGAGGGAAGGGAGGAGAGAGGAGGCTTAGGGACAAGCTTCCTAGGATTAAGGTGGGTGAGGTGAGGGGTGTAAGAGATGGATGGGAAGGGTTGAAAACCCTTTTCTCTAATTTCCATAAATCATATAACTCATGTTTATGAAGTTATATGGTTTATAGAAACCAAAGAAATTACAAAAGGGGCTGAAAATAGGAATTAATATTACAAATAGTGATAGTCAACAAAAATGGCTAGGTTTCAAAAGTGGAGGGAAGCTGATTTCGGGTAGCCAGGCGATCGCCTGATCCAGGGTTTTGGTCGCCTGGTTCTCGCCTGGTCACCTGCCCATCACTTGTTGACAAGCCCTCCTGGGCTGGGCGATCGCCTGACCCAGGGGCTGGCTCGCCTGGTCCTCGCCCAACCGCCTGCCTATCACTGTTGCTGGGGGTCAGGCGACCGCCTGGATGGTGAAAGGGGTCGCTGAGTGTCGCCCGAAAGAGTGGTAAGGTTGATGCTTTCCAAGGTGTTGGGATGCCTTTCCATTCGAACACCCAAGTCTTGCAGTTTGTTGACCCGTGCTTGGTCTTCCTCCCGCTCCTCTCCTTGAGCCACGATCCTCATGAATGCTTGGAGTTTCTCTTGCAACTTCTTGGATCGAGCCCTTGTCATGGGACCTCCGAGTCCTTGGAAAGGATTTGACACTTCTTTTGGAGGCTCGGAGATCACTTGGTCGATGTCCACATCATTCCCTCCCACTTGGAAGGAATCCGACCTCGGATTCATCTCTTCAAGTTCACCTTCATAAGGAATAAGATCACAAATATTAAAAGTAGCATGCACATTGTATGAACCATCACTAGGCAACTCAAGCATGTATGCATTGTCATTAATTTTTCTTGCAATCCTAAAAGGTCCATCCCCTCTAGGTGACAACTTGCTCTTTCGAGCTTGGGGAAACCTTTCTTTCCTTAGGTGCAACCACACCCAATCCCCTTCCTCAAATGACCGAAACTTCCTACCCTTATTGACCCTCCTAGCATAAGATTCATTGATTTTCTCTAATTGTTTGTGAACCTTAGCATGCAAGTCTCTCATTTGTTGGGCCTTTCTTTTACCATCTACATCAAGTTGTTCAACATGTTCCAATGCAATCATGTCCAAAGGAGCTAAAGGATTGAACCCATATACAACCTCAAATGGACTATGGGATGTAGATGAATGGAATGCTCGGTTATATGCAAATTCTACATGAGGCAAGCATTTCTCCCACTCTTTCAAATTACTCCTAAGGAGAGTTCTCAAGATGGTTGTCAAGGTTCGGTTAGTCACTTCCGTTTGGCCATCGGTTTGAGGATGGCTTGATGTAGAATACATCAAGCTCGTTCCCAACCGATTCCAAAGAGTCCTCCAAAAGTGACTAAGGAACCTTGAGTCCCTATCACTCACAATAGATCTAGGCAAGCCATGATACTTCACAATATCTTTGAAAAACAATTCGGCCACATGAGATGCATCATCGGTTTTGTGACATGGAATAAAATGTGCCATCTTAGAAAACCTATCCACTACCACAAAAATTGCATCATGACCCTTAGAAGTTCTAGGCAAGCCACCGATAAAATCCATACTAATATCAACCCAAGGAATGGAAGGAGTAGGGAGAGGGTGTACTTCCCTTTCGGTTGTAGAGTAGCCTTGGCGCGGTGGCATGTCACACACTTGGCACAAAGCTTGGCAACGTCTTTCTTCATGCCCGGCCAATAGAAATTCTCCTTGGCGGCCTCAAGTGTCTTTTGGACACCAAAGTGCCCCATGAGTCCTCCACCATGCGCCTCCTTGAGGATGACTTCCCGCATTGAGCTCCTCGGCACACACAACCTCTTATACTTGAACAAGAAACCATCAAACACATAGAAGCCATTTCGGCCTTCTTTAGCACAATCAACAAAAATTTCACCAAAGTCTAAATCATGCTCATACATGCTTTTCAAACATTCAAATCCAACAACTTTGGTGTCAAGAGTCATGAGTATAGCATATCTCCTAGAAAGTGCATCGGCAACTACATTCTCTTTGCCTTTCTTATACTTAATAACATAGGAGAAAGATTCAATGAATTCTACCCATCTCACATGTCTCTTGCTCAAGTTACCTTGCCCTTGAAGATACTTCAAGGACAAATGATCCGTGTGGATCACAAACTCCCTAGGTAGCAAATAATGACTCCATACCCTCAATGATCTTACAAGAGCATAAAGCTCTTTGTCATAGGTAGAGTAATTCAAAGTAGCTCCACCTAGCTTTTCACTGAAAAATGCAATGGGACGGCCTTCTTGATGCAAAACCGCACCAATGCCTATCCCACTTGCATCACACTCAACCTCAAACACTTTATCAAAATTTGGAAGAGCAAGCAAGGGTGCATTGGTCAACCTAGACTTCAATTCATTAAAAGACTTCTCTTGTGATTCACCCCATTCAAAGACTACATTCTTTTTAGCCAACTCATGCATAGGGGCGGCTATGGTTGAAAAGTCCCTAACAAATCTCCTATAGAAACTAGCAAGCCCTAAAAAGGATCTCACTTCAGTTAAAGAACTAGGAGTAGGCCAATCTCTAATTGCACTCACCTTACTCTCATCCACCTTCACTCCATCTTTCCCAACAACATACCCAAGAAAATTAACTTCATCCGAAGCAAAGACACACTTTTCATATTTAGCATACAACTTCTCTAACCTAAGTGTATCAAGGACTTGCCTCAGATGCTCAACATGATCAACATGATTCTTGGAGTATACTAATATGTCATCAAAGTACACAACCACAAATCTACCTATCAATTTCCTCAAGACATGGTTCATTAGGCGCATGAAAGTGCTAGGTGCATTAGACAGACCAAACGGCATGACATTCCACTCATACAAACCAATTTTAGTTTTAAAAGCGGTTTTCCACTCATCTCCTTGTTTCATTCTTATTTGGTGGTAACCACTTCTAAGGTCTATCTTAGAAAACACACATGCACCATTCAATTCATCTAACATGTCATCCAAACGAGGTATAGGGTGGCGATACTTTATAGTGATTGTATTTATGGGTCGACAGTCCATGCACATCCTCCACGTCCCGTCACTCTTTGGGACAAGAATGACCGGCACTGCACAAGGGGAGAGACTCTCCCGGATGAACTCCTTCTCAAGTAGCTCTTGTACTTGAGCCTGGATCTCTTTGGATTCTTGGGGGTTGGTTCTGTAAGCTGCCTTGTTGGGCAAGGGAGCCCCGGGCAGGAGGTCGATTTGGTGCTCAATGCCTCGGTACGGGGGAAGGCTTTGAGGCTCATGGAAAACATCGTCAAACTCCTTGAGGACTTCCTGCACATACAAAGGAAGAGAAGCTATGTTATCAAGAGTTAGCATGCATTGTTTTGGAATCATGAGAAAACAAGTTTTGTTTGAAACCAATGCTCTTTTCAAATCTTTTTCTTTGGCCATTGGAAGGTTACTCTCTTGTTTTCTCTCATCTCTCTTAGTGTTTCCCTTATGTGCACTCTCTTTTTCTTCTCTCAAGGTTGCTTGAACCTTCTCATCATTTTCTCTCTTCTCACTCCCTTTTCCCTTCCTCTTGCTTGCGGCCTTGTTGGCCAAATGAATTTGGTCTTGGAGGGCTTGGGTGGGGGTGAGGGGAAGTAGGGTGAAGGGTCGGCCAAGATGGGTGAGAGTGTACTTGTTGGCCTTGCCATAATGTATGGCCTCCTTGTCAAATTGCCATGGTCTTCCAAGGAGGATGTGGGTTGCTTGCATTCTCACCACATCACACATGATCACATCTTCATACTTGCCTATTTTGATAGGCACTTCCACTTGCTTTACCACCTTCACATGGGATCTATCATCAACCCATTGAAGTTGGTATGGTTTCGGATGAGGAAGTGTTGGAAGACCCATTTCATTGACCATATCTTCACTTGCCGCATTGACACAACTTCCTCCATCTATGATGAGACTACACAAAGTCCCCTTAACCAAAGCCCTTGATTGAAAAAGGTTTTCTCTTTGGCTAACCTCGGTCACACTTGGCACACTTTGCAAAACCCTCTTGGTTACCAAGATGTGACCTTCAAGGGGCAACTCCCCTTCTTCCTCCTCTTCTTCTTCATGTGGAAGCTCAAGATGAACCTCCTCTTCATCCTCACTTGAAATGTCTCCACTAGGCCGAATCACCATAACCCTCTTATTTGGGCACTCTCTTGCATAATGCCCCTTGCCCAAGCATTTGAAGCATTCGATGCTCCTTGTATGTTGAGGTGGGTTTTGGGACTTGGGATAAGTGTTTGGCCGTGGGTGTTGGGTGGAAGTTGAAGTTTGGTAGGGTGGAGGCCGCGGGTTGGATTGACTTGGGTGAGGTGTGGGTTTTGTGGTGGAAGCTTGGTAAGGCTTGGTTGAGGTAGGTTTAGGAGAGGGGTTAGGTTTACTCCATGAACTCCGGGTGGGTGTATAATAGGAGTTGTATGAACCTCCTCTTCTCATTTGTTTTTCCACCTTGATAGCCTTGTGAACTAGGTCTTGGTAGTCCCGGTAGTCACAAAGCTCCACCGTCTTGGCAATATCCTCCTTCAACCCATATAAGAACCTTGCCATTTTGGCTTCAAGACCTTCCTTGACATTTGCCCTCATCAAGGCACTCTCAAGGTCTTTTTGGTAGTCCTCCACACTTCTATTCCCTTGAGTCAAATGTTGTAACTTTTGTGCACAATCCCGGTTGTAGTAGCTTGGTACAAATCTTCTTCTCATTGCTCTCTTCAATTCCTCCCAAGAAGAGATGGGAAGATCTCGGTTCCTAGCCCTCTCATGGTGCTCTTGCTCCCACCAAGTGAGGGCATAGTCTTGAAACTCTATTACAACAAGCTTCAAGGTAGTGGCTTCATTGTACCCCATCACATCTATAACCCTTTCGGTTTTGGCAAGCCAAGTGAAGAACTCTTCCGGGTCACTTGATCCATAAAATGAAGGTATTTGAAGCTTGACATTGTTGAGGACTTGTTGGTCTTGTCCTTGCCCTCTTGCCCCAAGGTTTCGGTTGAAACCCCTATGAACATTGCCAATTTCGGCTTCTTCCTCTTCTTCTAGGTCTCTCTCAAGATAGGCTCTTGCTTGTGCCCTATCTTGGAAGACCTTCCTTCTTGCTCCTCTAATCGGCCCCTCCTCACAATAATCCTCTTGTTCATCCGGAATGTCATGAACAAAAGGTGCACTCCTTCTTTGTTGAGTGGACCGAGAAATGGGGGTTTGTTGGTGTTGCTTGGGAGAGGGTTCAATGGTGGTATGTGTATGGCCACCAAAGCCCCTAGGTGTCCCGGTTTCCTCTTGGTGCCGAGATGATGATGGTTGCTTCCCTTGAGCCACCTCAAGCTTAGTTAGCTTGGCTCCCAAGGTGGCTTGTTGAGTTTCCGAATACTCAAATCTTTGCTCAATCCCATCCAACCTTCTATTAATTTTTTGGAGGGCTTCCAAGAGGTCAAGTTGGGTTGGATGAGGGGGTGATGGTGAATCCGCGGGTGAAGTCATTCCTACAACAAAGAAGATTGCCTCCGTGGCAATTCACAACAAGTATATATTTGCACACAATCCTCTCACACTCCCTAAGTGTTTACACTCGTCTCTCGTGTTTGGAACTCAATGAACTTCACAAGTCTCAATTCAAGTCACCAATCTTCTATTAAGATCAAATGCAAACACACAAGGAGAGTCCAATGAAAGTCTAGCACAATTCGAAAATTAGCAATGCAAAAGTTCTAGTTACTTGAACTAGGGTTTTGAGAAATGAGGTTGGTTGGTGGTTGAAAGAAATTAGGTGTGATATAGAAAGGCTCTTTTATAACCACAAACAACTTTTGTGCAAGTTCATAAAATATTTTGGATCAAAGTTACTATTCATATGTGTTTGACATGAACTTCATATGAACCTTGCATGAACACCAAGAACACTCAAGAACACTTTTGCATTTCTTTTCAATAGAACTCTTTTTCAATACTTTCTCTCTCTTTTATATCCGAAATTCTTTCTCTTTTTCACAACACTTCAACAATCATATTCAATCATTAACTTTTCCCTAATCACATGAACCAAACAAACTTGTCCTAGGCACATGAACCACTCACAAATTTCGGCTTCTCACAAGAGATTCAAACCGAATTTTTCTTCAAGTTTTGAAAAGGAATTCAAGAGGATAACTTGAAGAAAATCATGCAAATCAACATTTACCTCATTCAAGCAAGTTGGCTCTGATACCACTTGATATGATCACACAAGGGTTGCATGATCATGAGCTTTGATCTAGCTTGAGTGAGGAAGAACTCCAAAGAAATGGAGCCACAATTTCGGCAATGGGGGGATGGAAATGGAACCTAGAACCTTTTGACTACTTGATCAAACAATGCTAGGTATTTAATTGGACCCTCTTGCATGGATCACTAATGGATTGATGAAGCAAGATTTGAGAACAAATGAAGAACAAATTGGCCTTGTATTTTCAGCAACAATAGTTCTTTACAAAATGAGTTCTAACTTCCAAATGGTCTCCAAGCCTAACTAAAATGGTGAGGGAAGGGAGGAGAGAGGAGGCTTAGGGACAAGCTTCCTAGGATTAAGGTGGGTGAGGTGAGGGGTGTAAGAGATGGATGGGAAGGGTTGAAAACCCTTTTCTCTAATTTCCATAAATCATATAACTCATGTTTATGAAGTTATATGGTTTATAGAAACCAAAGAAATTACAAAAGGGGCTGAAAATAGGAATTAATATTACAAATAGTGATAGTCAACAAAAATGGCTAGGTTTCAAAAGGTGGAGGGAAGCTGATTTCGGGGAGCCAGGCGATCGCCTGATCCAGGGTTTTGGTCGCCTGGTTCTCGCCTGGTCACCTGCCCATCACTTGTTGACAAGCCCTCCTGGGCTGGGCGATCGCCTGACCCAGGGGCGGGCTCGCCTGGTCCTCGCCCAACCGCCTGCCTATCACTGTTGTTGGGGGTCAGGCGACCGCCTGGATGGTGAAAGGGGTCGCCTGGAGTGTCGCCCGAAAGAGTGGTAAGGTTGATGCTTTCCAAGGTGTTGGGATGCCTTTCCATTCGAACACCCAAGTCTTGCAGTTTGTTGACCCGTGCTTGGTCTTCCTCCCGCTCCTCTCCTTGAGCCACGATCCTCATGAATGCTTGGAGTTTCTCTTGCAACTTCTTGGATCGAGCCCTTGTCATGGGACCTCCGAGTCCTTGGAAAGGATTTGACACTTCTTTTGGAGGCTCGGGGATCACTTGGTCGATGTCCACATCATTGATGGTGATGGTGTTCTTGAGAGCTCCAAGCTTGTTGTTCAGAGTAATCTGTGGAAGATAAAGAAAATACTCAAAAGTAGAAAGAGAGGAGTGGGGGGCGTGTAGTAGCTTACCCAGTTTAAGGTGGGCATCCCCCTATTTATAGGGAGATGCCAGGAGGAGCCTCCCCCAGTTGAAGCCTTGGACAGGCTGTGAGACAAGTCTGACAGATTTAAGGAGATAAGGCGGATGTGATGATGAAGATCTCAGCAAACCGCCTTAGAAGATTCACTTGTCAGGGAATGTTTGGCGTGCAAATCTGGTGAAGATCACTCTGGCTCGTGCTGACCTCCTTATTGGCTGCTCAATGTCAGATGACCAAGTGGCCTATCTCCAAGTGGAGCAAGTAGCAGGCGAAGGCCTGCAAGGGGCGAAACCCCAGATAAAGCATAGCCAATAAAGGTGTAAGGGTCGCACGAACCTGAGTGCAGGGGCCTTATCTGGGCGGGGCCAGTATAGGCATGAGAGCCCTCGCGAAGGCGAGTTAAGACCTCCAGGGAGAGACCTGCGAAGGCGTGAGAGCCCTCGCGAAGGCGAGTTAAGACCTTCAGGGAGAGACCTGCGAAGGCGAGTGAGACCTGCGAGAGCAAGTGAGACCTACGAGGGTGAAGACATAAGAGTCCTGCGAAGGCAAGTGAGACCTGTGAGGGCGACACCTCGCACAGGCAATACTTGAGATCGCGAGGAGTGAGACCTCGCGTAGGTGAGCTGGGCGACCGCGAGGGCGTGGCCTCGCGCAGGCGGTACTTGGGATCGTGAGGAGTAAGACCTCGCGGGGAGCTAGGACCTCGCGCAGTAGTACTTGAGACCGCGAGGAGTAAGGCCTCGCGTAGGCGAACTGTGAAGCCACGAGGACTAGACCTTGCGCAGGCGAGACTGGAGACTGCGAGGGTGAGACCTGCGGGGCCTTGTGTGATTCTGGTGCGATGCGAGGACGCATTTGCTTGGGTAGTGTACCAAGATGCCTCCTCCTGAGAGCGGAGTATGGGCAGGGTCCTGTACTCTATGTTTCAAATACTGTTTGAAAAATATCGTGTTGAGGGCAGTAGTAGCCGCAGAACCGAGTTTGTGTGGGGTGTGACGACCTTTTATGGTCTGATACTCCATGTGTTGGACTCCTCATGATCCTTGTGAGCTTTTGAGGGGGCGTTTGCTTAGGTACTGTACCACGATGCCTCCTCCTGAAGGCAGAGTATAGGCAGGGTCATGTACTCTGTTTAAAATTCAAAGTCTTGGAGCTGACGAGGGCGGCATGCCTCTTGTAGACCGTTTGAAGTGTAACGGAAGTGAGGGGTTTCCTCCGTGTTTAAAACAGGAGAGATAACGGGAGGTGAAAAGGTTTACTAACCGTTATGGGGCTCGGCACGTGGCGTTCTCCGAGTTGTCCATAAAAAGTAGCCTCTCGTTTACGCGGGCTTATAAAAGCGTGTCCGAGAAGGTTGAAACTATTCATCTTCACATTCGCATTTCCTCGTTTTCGCGCTGAGTAGCCTTGTCGCGTTCTTGCGTATTTGAACCGTTCATCGGTTGTTGTGAGTTCTTTTGTGGTGATTCTCTACTTTCCGCTCGAGACTTCACCGTTCGTTCGTGCGTTTGTCGTTTGTTCTTCCGTTTTCTTCATCGGTGATGAATCAGGTAAGATTTCGTTTCCAAGCACAGTGAGTGCTTTTTCTGAGCACGATAAGTGCTTGACAAAATGCCTCTGTTAGGCTCTTTCGATTTATGCGTCTGTTGTCCAATCTCTTGTAGGGATGGAGTCCAAGGAAGCCGTGTGTCCGGTGATCGCTTCCGTGGTGAAGACCACGGTGGGCCGTGAGAAAATGGAGCAGGAGTTGACGAAAGCCTTCTTCGCACTGGGGAAGGTGCAAGTGTACCCATCACGTAAGGGTGCCTGTAAATCGTTGGGGCTTTCCCCAACTGAGGAGCACCTAGAAGGAGCGGTGCTCTGCTTGTACACGGCGCAGCTTTCGGCTGGGTTGCGATTACTGTTACCGCCCCTGGTGCAAGACTTGTGCACAGGGTGGGGGCTGCCCCCGTCGCAGTTGGTGCCCAACACCTTCCTGACTATTGCAGGCTTCACTATTGCCTGTCGGATGGCCGGAGTGAGGCCCTTTGCTGATGTCTTCCATCGGTTCTACCGGCTGGAATTGCGGAGTGGGAGCGCGTTCTTCCACGTGACCCCCATTAACGTTGGGGGAAACAACTCCATCTCGTTCATAGCTGCGCCCAAATCCTACCATTCTTGGCATGGATCCTTCTTCTTCGTGCCTCGCGACAACTCGTGGAATTTTCCAGTGGCGAGGACGCAACGTCCAGTGCAGAGCATCGCGCGGAGGCCTGAGCTGACTTCAAACGAGCTGCGATGGTAGGCCTATGTCCAACTGTTTGGATGGCTGGGCAATGTGTTCGCAAGGAGCACCTGTGATGAGCTCTTTCCTTTCTCTACCACCCAACTTGACGAGACAACGTTGAGGTGGGCTAGGATCAGCACGGGCTTCCTGCTAGACCCAGAGGTGCCCCCGTCATACGAGGGATGGGTGCCAGCGCATCGTGGGGCAGTGGTAGATGCCCTTACCGCAGCGCTGGCAGAGCCCAGAGGTATGTTTGTATACAAGTGTTTTGTATAAATATAAAAGGTTAAGCAAAACCTGGTCTGAAGTTTCTTTCGTTTGCAGATGCCTTCATTGAGTCTGGTGAGAGCAAGGGCAAAAGGGCGTCTATGCGCGCTGCCCAGCAGGTGCACCTGGCCTGTGCATTTTGGAGGGATGCCCCACTGGGGCTGTTAAGGCATTGGGACGCGTCGTCCCTTCGCAGAAGAAGAGGAGTGGCACCAGGCCACTGTCGTCCCCCCAGGGAGAGAAAAGGAGGAAAGTGGCTGCTGGTAATATGCAGCCTGAGGAAGGGAGCGCTTCTGCTATTGTTGAAGAAGCCAAGGGGCCTGCAGAGGCAGAGGGATCTGCAGCAGTCCCTCCTATCGAAGAGGTCATGGGGCATGCTGGGGAAGAGGTCCCCGCCATTGTAGAAGAGGCCGTAGAGCCTACGGAGGGGGCGAGGGGACTGGAAATGGAGGTCTCCTCCATTTCTGAAGAGGCCTCGCGTATTGTTAAGGGCTTAGAAGGGGTGCGGGCGGACACCGCTTCTCCTATAGAGGCCGTGCCTGTGTCAGTAGTGAAGCCAGTCTCCCTTGAGGAGACCGTCGTTCTTGAGGCCTTCGTGTTCGGGCTCTTTGCGAGTCCTTCCCTAGCTCAAGGCGAAGACTCGTCTGGGCACGTAGTCGTGGCAGAGATTGCTGCCAAGGGGAGCGCGCCTCCTAAAAGAGGCAAGGTGTCAGCAGGGGAAGTCCTGCTGTCCATGAGGAGGAGGGGCCAACAAGCTGCTAAAGCCATCAGCAGTTCTGGCCAGCAGGAGGCAGTGATTACCCCTGTGGAGGAGGAGGTGGTGATCACCCCTGCAGGGGAGGAGATGGAGGCCACTACTGCAGGGGAGGTGGTCCTTATGGCGATCCCTTCAAGGGAGGAGGCCCCTGCAGTGACTCCTTCAAGGGAGGAGGCCCTTGCGGCGAAGGGGAAGGGGGTCTTGAGAATTCAGGAGACTTCCTCCTCTTCTGATAGCGAGGCCCCAGAGGAGGGGGCACTGGTAGCGCGGTCCTCTGTGAGGACAAGTGGTTGGGAAGCAGCCCAACCTTCTAGCAGACAGCCAGAGGCTAGTGGATGGGTGCAACCTTCCGCTGGTAAGTCACTTGACTTGAGAGTGTGCTTCACCTGTTTTGAGATTGTGTTTTAGCTTTCTCAGTTGTACTGGTACCTTTAACTGCTGCAGGTGCGGGGCCCTCAGGGCAAGGGAGCGGCCCGCGCGAGGTCCCAGCGGACCTGGGGACCATGATCGACGTCCTTGAGGAGACTGGGGTGTGGTCCCATTATTTGGAGCGAAGGTGTGTCGCTGCTAAGACAGCCCCCAAGTGGTCTGAAAAGCCAGTTACACTGAGGGTCACGAGGGAAGACCTCAGGGCCAAGGCGTACAAAGAAGAGGGGAAGCTGCTGCGTGATGCGTAAGACCCAGTCTTCTTCCTTAATAACAAGAACTCCTTGTTGTTGGGAGGGGAGAGCACCCTCTTATCGTGCTTGGAGGGGCTGCGTACCCCCTATGACAGAGAGGTGCTAGGGCGAAGCCTGGAGTCCCCTGCTGAACTCATGAAGGAGTCAGCTAAGAAGAATCTGCGGGTAAGGCAACTTCTGGTCTCTACTTACAAGCTCTGTCTGTTTTCTCTCTGCCTTGTTTAAATAAACTTAAGTGCAGGCCGCCGTCCAAGGGTACGCCGCCATGGAGCAATGGCAGGACTTTCTCAAGTATGTCAACAGGCGGGACGAGGCCCAAATAGCAGAGATCGCGTTCCTCAGGAGGGAGCTGGAAGCCACCCAGAGAAGGGAAGAGGAGCGCCAGGAGGAGCAGGCCAAGCGTGTGGCCCAACTGGAGACTTGGTGCGACTTCCTTAACAAGGAGCGGACCGCTTGCAGGCTGCGCCGGTGGGAGCAGGCCCGTCTGATTGATGCATTTCAGCACCGTTTCCTTCAACAGGAAGCAGAGTTGGAAGCCAAACAGATTGAGGTTGCTGTCATGAAGGAGTCATTCCTCTCTTTGGAGGCTGAAACAAAAGCTGCCCTCACGGAGGCGAAGGCCAAAGTTGAATAGTGATAGTCTCGTTTCTAAAGAAGGCCCGGACTCTCAGTTGATGTGGTGGAGAAGATGATGTTCTTGAGACTCCAAGCTTGCTGTTCAGAGTAATCTGTAAAAGATAGGAAGAATACTCAGAAGTAGCAAGAGGGGAGTGGGGGGGCGTGTAGTAGCTTACCCGATTTAGGGTGGACATCACCCTATTTATAGAGTGATGCCCGGAGAAGAGCCTCCCGGTTGAAGCCCTTTAGACAGGCTGTTGAGATAAGTCTGTGTCAGACTGATTGGAGATAAGGCGGTTGTGATGATGAAGATCTCAGCAAACCGCCTTAGGTGATTCACTTGTCAGAGAATGTCTGGCGTATAAATCTGGTGAAGATCTCCCAGGCTCGTGCTGCCCTCCTTATTGGCCGGTTGATGTCAGACGACCAAGTGGTCTATCTCCAAGTGGAGCAAGCGGCGGGCGAAGGCCTATAGGGGCGAAGGCCCAAATAGAATATAGCCAAATAAGGGGTGAGGGTTGCACGAACCTGGGTACCAGGGCCTTATCTGGGCGGGGCCAGTATAGGCAGGAGACTGGGAGTAAGACCCATGGAGGCGAAGGAGATCGCGAGGGCTCGCCCTAAGACCACGAGGGTGGCCCGCGCAGGCTTTAGAAACGCAAGGGTGAGTATGAGACGTCGCCCATGCGAGTCTTGAGGCCCGCGAGGGCAGGACCCCGCGTAGGTGAGGCTGAGACCACAAGGATGAGACCTCGCGAAGGCTATACTGGAGACCACAAGGATGAGGCTTCCTCAAAGGCCTTGTACGATTATAATATGACGCGAGGGCGCGTTTGCTTGGGTAGTGTACCAAGATGCCTCCTCCTGAGAGCGGAGTATGGGCAGGGTCCTGTACTCCGTTTTTTCCAAAAGTACTTTGCTGAGGGCCGACGTAGCAGCCATAAGTGAAAATCTTGCTGAGGACCGACGTAGCAGCCATAAGTGAAAATCGTTTGTGATCCTTGTGAGTTTTTGAGGAGGGGGGCATTTGCTTGGGTAGTGTACCAAGATGCCTCCTCCTGAAGGCAGAGTATGGGCAGGGTCCCGTACTCTGCTCAAATTCCAAGTCTCTGGAGTTGGCGAAGGCGCTTGGGCCGTTTGCGGACCGTTTGATTGTGAAGGCAGCGAAGAGTCCCTTCAGCATTTAATGTAGGAGAGATAAAGGAAGATGAGAGGTTTACTGACCGTTATGGGACGCAACACGTGGCGCCGTAGGGGTCGATTACGCTTTGTAAAAGCGTTTCTTCTTTTTTGTACGGCAGGGGAGAGGTTTAATAACCGCTGGATGCTGGCACGTGGCGCCTCAGGAGCCGTTCACGCTTAAAAGCGCTTTTTCATTTTGGCGGGCTTATAAAAGCGTACCCGAGAAGATTGAAGCCTTTCTTCTCCACTCTTGCATTTGTTCGCTCTGTTCTGAGTAACCCTTTCGTATTCTTGCGTTTCTTGGCTATTTCATCGGCAGTTGAGAGGTGATTTGCGGTGGTTCCTCCTTTTCGTTTGAGATTCCGCCGGTCAACTGTTCGTTTGCCAGCCGCTCCGTCCGTTCTTGCTTACTTCTTAACTAATCAGGTAAGTTTCCGCTCCCTGCATACTGAGTGCCTCCAGTTCTCTGAGCGCACTGAGCGTTTGACGAAATGCCTTTGCTGGGCTGTTTTGATTTATATGCCTATTTGTTCTTCTTTTTGCAGAGATGGATTCCAAGGAAGCTGTTCGCCCAGTGGTCGCTCCTCTCGAGAAGACCACGGTGAAGTTTGAGAGAATTCACCAGGATATGGTGGAGGCCTTCTGGCCCGTGGAGAAAACGCCGGTATATGCGTCCCGTGCGGGTGTTTGTCGGGCGATGGGTTGGCCCGTTACCGAGGAGAACAAGGAGAACCGGGTGCCGTGTTCAGACACGGCGCAGCTTGCGGCGGGATTACGGTATCCCTTTCCGCAATCGGTGCAAGATCTTTGTGCTGATTGGGAATGCACCCAACTCGGTTGGGGCCCAATACTTTCCCGAGTATTGCGGGCTTTATTGTCGCCGCCACATGGCCGGCGTGAAGCCATTCGCCGACGTGTTCAACCGCTTTCTATCGGTTGGAGCCGAGGAGTGGGGCGCGTTCTTCTACGTCACTCCCATAAACGTTGGAGGTAACCACTCCATCTCCTTCACCGCCTCACCCGCATCCTACCATAATTGGCATGGATCTTTTTCTTCTTGCCCGCCAAGGCTCATGGGACTTTCCCATGGCGAGGACGCGACAATCCGTGCAAAGCATTGCGCGGAGGCCTGAGCCGACTCACGGGGAGTGCGATGGCAGGCATACGTTCAACTATCGGGGTGGTTAGACGATGTCCTTTCGAGGAGCGCGTGCGGCGTTCTTCCCTTCTCGCCTGCCCAATCGACGAGACCACCCTAAGGT
This sequence comes from Stellera chamaejasme, assembly GCA_024586325.1. Taxonomy (NCBI): domain Eukaryota; kingdom Viridiplantae; phylum Streptophyta; class Magnoliopsida; order Malvales; family Thymelaeaceae; genus Stellera; species Stellera chamaejasme. Next base: position 15,586,156 of record CM044987.1, on the reverse strand, counting down.
GGGCTGGGATTAGCACGGGTTTCGTGGCCGGACCCTAGGGTGCCCCCGCCATACGAGGGATGGGCTCCGTCCATCGTGGGACAATGATAGACTCTTTCTTCGCTGCTCTAGCGGCGCCAAAGGTACGCTGCGCATACATATAAATATAATGTAAATTTGTAAGAGGTCAGTAGAACCCGGTCTGAAGTCCCTCTTTGTCTGCAGATGCCGTTGCAGAGTGCCGCGAAGCCTGTGGTAAGAAAGCATCCATGCGTATCGCCCAACGAGTGCACCTGGCCTCGTGCACTTGGGAAGACGCCCTGCCGGGCGGTCAAGGTGTTGGGACCCATTGTCCCCAAACTGTCCAAAAAGAGGGCTGGTATCAAGCCTTCGATGGCTTCTCAGCCGGAGAAGAAGAAGAGAAAGGTGGCTGCAGCGCAGCCCGGAGAAGGGGGTGCCCTTGCTGTTGCCGAGGGATCCAGGGCCGTGGAGCCGACTGGAGAGGCGGAGAGGCCTGCTGAGGCGGAGGGGCCCGTTGCAGTCTTTTTAACTGCGGAGGCCAGGGAGCCTGCTGGGGAAGAAGTTCCCAGTGGGGAGCCCATGGCTGAAGAAGCCAGAAGAGTGGAGTTTGAAGTGCCTCTTCTTGTTGAAGAGGTCGTGCCTTCGCAGAGGGCCCAGAGGAGCGCGAGCAGATAGCGCTGTCCCATGAGGCCGTGCCCATCTCGGTGGTGCAGCCTATTTCTTCCGAGGAGGCCGCTGTTGAAGCCTTTGTATCCGGGCTCTTCGCGAGCCCTTCACCAGTTCAAGGTGAAGACTTGCCCGGTCATGTGGTCGCGGCAGAGATCATCACTGAGGAAGAGTGCCTCCTCCCAAGGGTAAGATGTCGGGCTAACATCCCGATCTCTATGAGAAGGAGGGGCAACCAAGCTGCAAAGGCCATTGGGAGTCCTGGCCATTGGGAGTCCTGGCCAACGGGAGGTACCAGTCATTCCTACGGAGGAGGCGGAGACCACTAATGCAAGGGAGGAGGTCCCTGCAGCCATCCCTTCTGGAGAGGGGATCCCTGAAGAGGCCCCTTCAGGGGAGAAGGCCCCTGCAACAAAGGGGAAGAGGATCCTGGTGGTTGAGGAGACTTCTTCCTCTTCTAATAGTGAGGCCCCGGAGGAAGGGGGTCTGGTAACACGGTCCTCTGCGAGGACAAGTGGTTGGGAGATTGCCCAACCTTCCAGCAGCCACCGGAAGTCAGTGGATGGGGGCGTCCTTCTGCTGGTAAGTCTTTTTGACTTTGACAGTGTTTTCTTTGTTTTTGAGTTCATACTTCTGTTTCCTAGTTGCTTGATGCATGTTCTTTGTAGGTGAGGGTCCTTCAGGCCAAAGGGCCGGTCCCTGTGAGGCTCTTGTGGACCAAGGGGTCCTGACAGAGATCCCTGCCGATTTGGGGACCAGGACCGAGGTCCTTGAGAAAACCGGAGTCTGGTCTCACTATTTGGAACGGAGGCGCGTTGCCGCCAAGTCGGTCCCCAAGTGGTCTCGAGGAGCCAGACCTCCCGAGAGTCCAGAGGCACTGCACTGCACTGGGGGTGTACAGGGAGCAAGGGAGGCTCCTGAAGGATGCATGGGACTCGGTCTTCCTTCTTAGGAACAGCAGCTCACTGCTGATGGGAGGGGAGTAAACCCTCCAATCCTGCTTCGAGGGGCTGCGCACCCCCTATGACAGGGAGGTGACCGAGCGGAGCCTGGACTCCCCTGCTGAATTCATGAGGGAGGCAGCTCAACAGAGTCTGCAGTAAGACAGCTTGGTCTTCATGTATAAGTTTAGTTTAGCCTTTTTCTCGCTTCTCGCTTTAATAGCACCGGGATGTAGGCGGTCACAAAGGTCATGTTTTGCTTGAGCAATGGCATGACTTCAAAGTATGCCAATAAGCGGGACGACGCCGGATATCGTAGATTGCTTCTCTCGGGAGGGAGCCGGAGTCCTCAAAGAAGAGGGAGGAGGAGCTTAAAGAGGAGCATGCCAAGCGTGTGGCCCAACTAGAGAGTTGGTGCGATTATGGCAACCAAGAGCGGGCACACAATGCGGTACCGGTGGGAGCAGGCCTGCTTACTTGATGTTGCGAAGCAACGCTTCCTCAGCAGTAGCAATGCCGAAGCCAAGCAGCTTGAAAATGCTGTCTTGAAGGAGTCCCTCCTTTCTTTGGAGGCGAAACCAAAGCTGCCCTTGCAAAGTGGCGAAGGCCCAGGTTGAGCAGGCAGAGGCCGCAGCTGAGGAGGCGAGGCGCCAAGCTATTGTCCAGGCTCAACTGGCAGAGAAGAAGGTGGAGGAGGGCAGGCTTGCTGTTGAGGTTGCCCTGAAGGCACGCCTGGAGGTCGCCACTGACCTGGAGAAGGCAATGGCCTCAGTGTGGGAGATGGAGAAGGCTCTGGGCCTTCCCTCCTTTGAAGGTGAGGATCCTGAGTCCTCTTCCTCCATCAAGGTGTCCATCCCTGAGCGGATGCCTCGACTGGTGGAGAAGCTTGGCGAGATCCAAGCCCTAGGCGAAGCGGGGGCGCAGGCCTACGAGGAGGGCTGGCTGCGATGCCGCTTCCAAGTGGAGAAGGCGTTTCCAGCTCTAAGTCTTGGGATCCTGGATGCTGCCAACACCAATGAGCCAACGGTAGAGGCGCTGCTTCAGTGGGGGGAGCAGGGAAGGAAGATGGGCGATGCCTGGTATGCCCTTCTGGACTAGGGTGGAGGCTCCAACATGTGGATGCCCCCCTATTTTTGTATAAAGACCTGCATTCACACACTTTTTGGGAACAATAGATGAAGTAAAACTTCCTTTTACCTTCACTGTTTTGTAGATTCGCTTTATCTCACGATAGCCCTGTAGGGTACGTTAGCTAAGTTTAACAACCATAGGCTAAGTCCTGTCTCATGGAGAGATGTCCTTCTGGGGTCCGCGAAGGCGAAGCCACAGGGACTCAGTTTTAAGTTTATAGTGACGAGGCACTCAAGATCCGCAACGGCGGAGCCACATGAGTCATTCCAAATGACTTGTGGGTTTACTTGTTGAGCCACATGAGTCATTCCAAATGACCACTGTTTAGGGAGTAAGCCCTTGGGTAGTGGACGGTGTACCAAGTAGAAGACCCCTGTAGTTTGCTCATCATTTATACGATAAGCATGTAGTAAAAAGGTTCAGTTTACCTGGAGCCTGGAGTCGCGCGTTTGGCGAAGGCAGTAGGACGCTTGTTGAGACAAGTGGAGAACCATCTGAGGTTCTGGGGGGTAAGACCCACTGCTGTGTCTGGGGAGCCCTTGCGGAAGGTCTGCTGTGGCGCTCGAGGACGACTTACACATAGACCTCCCTGAAGGAGCCCAAAGGGGGTTACCCTTCCGCAGCGCAAGGGGATTACCCTTGGGGCGGGGCGAGTTGAAGGTCGGTTGGGGAATGAGACCCGCAACCACCTGTGTGGAGAAGTCCGAGCGGAAGGTCTGCTGTGGCGTGCGAGGACGACTTATACATAGACCTTCCTGAAGGAGCCAAAAGGGGGTTACCCTTCCGCAGCGCAAGGGGATTACCCTTGGGGCGGGCGAGTTGAAGGTCGGTTGGGAATGAGACCCGCAACCACCTGTGTGAGAAGTCCGAGCGGAAGGTCTGCTGTGGCGTGCGAGGACGACTTACACATAGACCTTCCCGAAGGAGCCAAAAGGGGGTTACCCTTCCGCAGCGCAAGGGGATTACCCTTGGGGCGGGCGAGTTGAAGGTCGGTTGGGAATGAGACCCGCAACCTCCTCTGCGGAGAAGCGCGATCGGAAGGTCTGCTGTGGCGTGCGAGGACGACTTACACATAGACCTTCCCGAAGGAGCCAAAAGGGGTTACCCTTACTCAGCACTAGGAGATTACCCTTGGGGCGTGGCGAGTTGTATGTCGGTTGGGGAATGAGACCCGCAACCACCTGTGTGGAGAAGTCCGAGCGGAAGGTCTGCTGTGGCGTGCGAGGACGACTTACACATAGACCTTCCTGAAGGAGCCAAAAGGGGGTTACCCTTCCGCAGCGCAAGGGGATTACCCTTGGGGCGGGGCGAGTTGAAGGTCGGTTGGGAATGAGACCCGCAACCACCTGTGTGGAGAAGTCCGAGCGGAAGGTCTCGCTGTGGCGTGCGAGGACGACTTACACATAGACCTTCCCGAAGGAGCCAAAGGGGGTTACCCTTCCGCAGCGCAAGGGGGTTACCCTTGGGGCGGGCGAGTTGAAGGTCGGTTGGGAATGAGACCCGCAACCACCTGTGTGGAGAAGTGAGACGACAAGGTCCGATGCCATAACTCAGGCAGTAGCCGCCCGACCGGCCGGGGTACAGAGGGCGATGAAGAGGGCATTTGAAATGCCATGTAAGCTGTAAGACAGGAAGAAATACATATGTATTTTATTGAATTTGTAAGACTAAGGACTTACACGTAATATGGGCGCAAGTCATCCGCATGAAAGTTGCGGGGGAGCAGTCGACCATCATGGTCTTGTAGTTCATAGACTCCTGGGCGGACTTGTTTACGAACAATATAAGGCCCGTCCCGGCTTGGGTCGCAGGACACCCCGCTTGGGGTCGCGAGCGGTGAGGGTCGATTTAAGCAAGGCAAGGCCTCCTTGTTGCGATGCCTTGGGTTTTACCCGGGAATTATGGTGAAGACCGAGCCTCTGCTTGAGGGCGCCATTCGAAGGCGAGCACCTTCGCGTAATTCTTCGATTAAGTCGAGTTTAGCACGGAGCCCTTGAGCATTGGCTTCGTTAGTGAAGTTGATCATACGGATTGTAGGGAGGTCTACCTCAATAGGCAGGAGCGCATCTGCGCCGTATACTAGAGAGAAAGGCGTCTCTCCTGTGGGGGTTCGTGTTGTGGTGCGATAGTCCCATAAGACACTTGGGAGTTCATCTACCCAGCGGCCCTTGGCCCCCTCCAGGCGCTTCTTGAGGCCTTCCTTGAGGGTTCGGTTGGTGACCTCAACCTGCCCATTAGACTGGGGGTGCGCCACCGGGGCAAAAAGCATGCGGACATTATTGTCCTGTGCCCATTGTTGGACACTGTGACTGGCGAACTGAGTGCCATTGTCTGTAATAATAGCACGAGGGCTGCCGTCGGCAGACAAGATTCTTCCAAAGAAACTTGATAATCTTGGCGGAAGTGATGGAGACGGGGGTTCTACCTCGACCCATTTAGAAAAATAATCAACCGCTACAACACGAAGCGATGCATCGACTGAGCGTTCGGCATTGGACCAATGAGGTCGAGGCCCCACAGGCGAAAGGCACCGGATTTGTCGATCTTTGGAGATTCCGCGGATGGTAGCCGCTGGATGCGAATTGATTTGGCACCGGTGGCACGTTTTGACCAAAGGCGGCGGCGTACTTTTTCAAGGTAGGCCAGTAATACCCTTGACGAAGGGCTTTGTGGGCAAGTGCCTACGCCGCGATGTGAGCGCCACAATTGCCTTGGTGGAGAGTGTCCAAGACAGAGCGTCCCTCAAGGGTGCTAAGGCACCGTTGTAGAGGCGCCGCAAACCCGCGATGCCATAATTGGTCATCAATGAGGACGAAGCGGAGGGCTTGCTTGCGAACACAGGGATCTGTGGTGCTGGCTTTTAGCGCAGCAATGATAGGGTTTCTCCGATCTGTGGCTGGATCATGCGTGCTAGAGAGGCAATATCAATATCTTCCGTGATGGAAGGACTGGTCAGAGTGGCTGTGGTGGAGGGAGTCTTTCCCTTTGATAGCATGTCTGCTGTAGTGTTCTCAGAACGAGGAACATGTATGAAGATGACTTCTTCAAAGTCGGTTCGTAGGGTGTTTACCAACTTAAGGTATTTGATCAGGGTGGCGTCCTTGCACTCGGCGCACCCTTGAACTCCAGTGAATCACCACCGCGAGTCGCCGTGGACATGGAGGCGGCGAATGCCTGCCCTCGTGGTGAGTTTCAGCCCGGCGACGAGGGCCTCATATTCTGCAACATTGTTAGTTACTTGAAATTGAAAAGAGACACGAAGGAATACTTCCATACCTAGGGGTCCACGTAGATACACACCCCCTGCGGGGGATTCAAGTTTGGATGAGCCATCCACAAATAAGTCCCATTCGGGAGGAGTGGGTCGAGGTGCGGGGCCCTGCTTAGGGGCCGAGAGTATATCAGCATTCGAGAATTCCGCGATAAAGTCGGCGAGGGCCTGGCCCTTAATTGCCTTTCTGGGCTCATAATTGATGTTAAAACCGCCAAGTTCGATACACCACTTGGCGAGGTGTCCTGAATGTTCGGGGCGCCTTAGGATGTCCTGAATTGGCAAGTCCGTTCGGACTATAATAGTGTGCCCTTGGAAGTAGGGCTTGAGCTTCCTTGCTGCATATACAAGAGACAATATACCTTGTTTCCGTATCTTGGAGAGTATGGCTGGTGTAATAGACCGGCCATTGCTTGGCGGCCTCTTCCTTAATAAGGACAGGTTTACATTTCTTTCTCGAGGTGGCGAGGTAAAGGACCAGGTCATCGCCGGCCTAGGGCACTTGAGTGCCGGTAGTTCTTGCAAGTGTCGTTTGATGGAGGCATATGCCTCCCGACATTCCTCCGTCCATTTGCAAGCTTTTTCTTGCGAATCTGATCGAAGAAAGGTTTGCAGCGATCACTTAGTTTGGAGACGAATCGTCCCAAGGCCACTAGCTTTCTGCCACTGTTGGACTTCCTTGAGCCCCACGGGGTGCGCAAGGTAGTGATTGCCTCAATCTTTTTGGGATTTGCATGGATTCCTCCTTTGGAGATTTGGTATCCCAGAACTTCCCTTCGCCCACGCCGAAGATACACTTCTTTGGATTTAATCGCATATTGTATTTGCGGAAGTTGTCGAATGTTTCCTTCAAGTCTGTGAGATGGGTTGAGGTGGCCTTGCTTTTGACCACAATGTCATCCACATAAGCTTCAAGATTTCGGCCAATCGGCCTGCGAAGACTTGATTTACAAGCCTTTGGAAGGTAGCCCCGCATTCTTTAAGCCGAAGGGCATTCGATATAATGATATACGGCCTCGCCAAAGAGTAAAGGCGGTTTTACCGCGTCCTCCGGGTCCATAAAGACTTGGTGGTACCCGCTGTAAGCATCGAGAAAAGAAAAAACCGAGTGATGAACGGTTGAGTCAACCAGTTGGTCAATGGATGGTAAAGGATAGGGGTCCCTTGGGCAGGCCCTATTAACCCCCTTGTAGTCCACACAAAGTCGCCACTGACCGCCCTCTTTATCGGCGAGGACAATATTCGCAACCCATTCAGAGTAGTGAACTTCCTTGATTATATTTGCCTTAAGCAATTTCTGCACTTCAAGCGTACAAAGTCACTTACGGTCAAGGGCCATGCCCCTTGTTTTCTGTCTAACCGGGCTAAAGCCGGGAGTACACTTAACTTGTGAGAAATAACAGCGGGATCAACTCCTGGTAGGTCCTCAGGGCTCCATGCGAAGACATCACTGTTGGCATGGAGGAGATGGATGAGCGCTTGCTGGTCTTTTTCCTCGAGGTCCTTTCCCACCCGAAACTTCTTCCCGGGGGAGATCTCAACTTCTTCAAAGGCTCCAGACAAGTCGGGGCAGTTTCGCCCGCAGACCAGCTTCCTCTGCGGGTGCCTTCCTCTTAGGCTCGGATGGCCGGGGAAGGCTGCGGGGCCCGGCGAGGGCAGAGACATAATTGCCTCCGGCCACATTCTCGGTTGACAAAGATATAGGCATCCCGGCCGCATGGTGAAAAACTAAAGTCGTGGTTCGTACATCACAGCGGACATGGAACTCAGTTTGAGTATGTCGCCCGATGATGGCGTTATATGGCGTAGGGAGATCCAGGACAATAAAGTCCACATAGCTCGAATGACATACCTGCTTTTTTTCCTTGGTGGTTCCCATCATCATGTAGGGCAGGGTGATCGACCCCAAGGTTGGGATTTCATCCCGTCCTATTCCAAAGGTGGCCCCCTTTGCGGGCTGAATTTGTGACAAAGGCACCTTTGCCTCAACCAGAGTGTGCTTGTAGATCACGTTGGCATTTGCCCCCGTATCCATGTAGATTCTGTCGACGTCCCATCCCGCAATACGGGCAGTGATAACCAAGGGGTCAGCGTGCGGTATTGCCACAGAGGTGCCATCGCTGCGATGCAAAAACTGAGTAGAGGAGTGGTCGATCTGGTAGATCTGCCTCATATGACGGCGTCTTGCCAAGCGCCTTCACACCGTGTGTGATTACGCCGATATGTCCCCTTGCCGGGGACTGAACCAGATTCTCCCGACCTGGGTTTTGTTGGGAGCGCCCCGCCGGCGGTCCTCCGGCCGGCGCCTTCACGGTCACCTTCTCTTCTACGGCCCTCCTCGGTTTGGAGCAAGTACTCCCGAGCTTGCCTTGAGCCAGCATTTCTCCAATCATGCGCTTGAGCTCAAAACAGTCCTCGGTGTCGTGACCTTTGTCACGGTGGTAGCGGCAAAACTTGTTGCTTTGCCTTGTTATTTCCTCGGGAGAGGCGAGGCCAAGTGGGGACCTCCTCTTTTGTTCCAAGGCATGGAGGATGTTGGTACGAGATTCCCTCAACGGGGAAGAGAAATGTATGCCCTCTCCCTACCGGGGCGTGGTCTTGCCTTTGAAACCTAGGGTCCGGTCGCGAGGGCTGTCCCTTGGCGTCCGCCGTGGCGGCTCGCGAGTGGTCGAGTGACCTCTTCCGTATTCATGAACCACGACGCGGTACTTAAGAATTGTTCCATATTGGTGGGCGGGTTAGTGTGGACATCCACAAAGAAAAGGGACTCCCAAATGAGGCCTTGGATAGCTGCAAGCAAAGCGAGCTTCTTCTCCCATTAGGGACCCGGATAGACTCGGCCCGGAAGCGTTGAATATATTCTCCGAGGGGCTCATCCTTTTCTCGCCGTATCTTAAGAAGGTGTCCCGCCGTTTTAGGAGGTGGTTTGGATACCACAAAATGGTTGGAGAAGTTGCGGGATAGCTCCTCGAAGGAATCAAACCGTTTGTCCCGGAGAGTGGTATACCAGCTGGCGGCCCGGTAAGTGTGGAGCTGAAAGCTCTACAGAGCGTGTTGTCGTCCGCCTTGCTATTGCCATTGCGGAGACGTAACGCTGGAGATGAATATCGTGGTCCGACAGGCCATCATAAGCATCCAGCTTAGGCTGACGAAATCGGGTCCTAAGAGGGGTTTCTAAAACCCTCTCGAGTAAAAGGTTGGGTCCAGAGGTGGTCCGGACTCCATCCTCGGAGATATTATGGACACCGGCCCTTTCATCTCTTTTTCCACTTCCTCTAATCGTCTAGTAAGCGCGATAAGTAATGACGAAGAAGGATCGTGGTTACTTACTTGCCGAGGAGGAGTAGCCGGGCGGTCAGCTGATTAGTCCGCAGCTGCCCAACGCTATCCGTAACGCCCAAGAGTGGTGGCGAGAGTTTCACGTAAGTTGAAAGCAACCGCCTCGGTGATCGCTTGCGGGACGGCCGGATCCAGGCCCGTTGGAGGGGTGTTTGGAGGTGGAGTGTTATGCTCCTGAGGCATGTTACGGTTAACGTGGGAGGAGCTTTCCTCCGTTGAGTGAATAGAGAGTTCTCCCCGTTGTGGGGTAACGTGGTTCGGGGATGGCTCTGATGGTGGATCATTGTTCGTATTTGTCCCGGGAGGATTCCTCCTTCCTTGACGACTGTTCCTGTTGGCACTCCGGGTGGTTGGCATGACTTATTGCTTGTGGTTTGTAATATGGGTTTATAGTAAGAACTTTCGTTCCCACAGACGGCGCCAAACTGATAGTCTCGTTCCTAAAGAAGGCCCGGACTCTCAGTTGATGTGGTGGAGAAGATGATGTTCTTGAGACTCCAAGCTTGCTGTTCAGAGTAATCTGTAAAAGATAGGAAGAATACTCAGAAGTAGCAAGAGGGGAGTGGGGGGGGCGTGTAGTAGCTTACCCGATTTAGGGTGGACATCACCCTATTTATAGAGTGATGCCGGAGAAGAGCCTCCCGGTTGAAGCCCTTTAGACAGTTGTTGAGATAAGTCTCGTGTCGACTGATTGGAGATAAGGCGGTTGTGATGATGAAGATCTCAGAAACCGCCTTAGGTGATTCACTTGTCGAGAATGTCCGGCGTATAAATCTGGTGAAGATCTCCTGTGCTCGTGCTGCCCTCCTTATTGGCCGGTTGATGTCGACGACCAAGTGGTCTATCTCCAAGTGGAGCAAGCGGCGGGCGAAGGCCTATAGGGCGAAGGCCCAAATAGAATATAGCCAAATAAGGGGTGAGGTTGCACGAACTGGGTACTGTGGCCTTATTCGGCGGGGCCAAGATAGGCGGAGACCGGGAGTAAGACCCATGGAGGCGAAGGAGATCGCGAGGGCTCGCCCTAAGACCACGAGGGTGGCTCGCGCAGGCTTTAGAAACGCAAGGGTGAGTATGAGACGTCGCCCATGCGAGACTTGCGGCCCGCGAGGGCAGGACCCCGCGTAGGTGAGGCTGGAGACCACAAGGATGAGACCTCGCGAAGGCTATACTGGAGACCACAAGGATGAGGCTTCCTCAAAGGCCTTGTACGATTATAATATGACGCGAGGGCGCGTTTGCTTGGGTAGTGTACCAAGATGCCTCCTCCTGAGAGCGGAGTATGGGCAGGGTCCTGTACTCCGTTTTTTCGAAAGTACTTTGCTGAGGGCCGACGTAGCAGCCATAAGTGAAAATCTTGCTGAGGACCGACGTAGCAGCCATAAGTGAAAATCGTTTGTGATCCTTGTGAGTTTTGGAGGAGGGGGGCATTTGCTTGGGTAGTGTACCAAGTTGGCAGAGGCTGCAGTTGAGGAGGTGAAGCGCCAGGCCATCGCCCAGGCCCAGTTGGCGGAGGAGAAAGCAGAAGAGAGCAGGCTTGCTGCTGAGGATGCTGCGAATGCACAAGTTGAGGTTTTCACTGCTTTCCAGAATGCGGTGGCCTCAGTGCGAGAGATGGAGAAGGCTCTGGGCCTTCCTCCTTTTGCAGATGAGGACCCTGAGTCCTCTTCCATCAAGGTGTCTATCCCACAGAGGATGCCTCGATTGATGGAGAAGCTTGGTGAAATCCAAGCTCAAGGTGAAGCAGGGGCGCAGCCTATGAGGAGGGCTGGCTGCGATGCCGCTTCCAAGTGGAGCAAGCGTTCCCGCAGCTAAGTCTTGGGATTACGGATGCTGCGAACACCAGCGATCCAGTAGAGGCCCCGCTCGACCTGGGGAGCAGGGGAAGATGGGAGTTGCATGGTATGCCATGCTGGATTAGGGCGGAGGCTCCAATATGTGGATGGCCCCCCCTCTTTTGTGTACAAATGGGATCTGCAATTTTTGCATACTTTTAACAGTAGAAATGAAGTAAAATTTTGATTTACCTTTATTGTTTGTAGTCTCGCTTTTGTCTTGCGATAGCATTGTAGGGTACGTTAGCTAGGTCAACAACCGTAGGCTAAGTCCCATTCGTGGCGAGGGGTCTGCTGGGGTTCGCAACGGCGAAGCCACAGGGAGCACTTGTCGAGACAAGTTGAGACAGATCACTTGTTGAGAAAAGTTGAGGACCCGTTTAGGGTTCGTGGTGGCGATCACGGATGAGATTTCCCCTCGTGGAAGGTCTGCTGGGGCTCGCGAAGGCGGCTCACACAGAGACCTTCCTGGCGATATTCCAGGGAGTAAGCCCTTGGGTAGTGTACGAGTGTACCAAGTAGAGGATACATGCAGAGTGTTCATCAATTATATGATAAGGATGGAGTAAAGCTCAGTTTACCTTGAGCCTGAGGTCGCGCGATGGCGAAGGCAGTGGAGTACTTGTTGAGACAAGTGAAGAGCCAGCTGGAGTTCTGGTGGATGAGACCCGCAACTGTGTTGGGGAGTTCGTGCGGAAGGTCTGCTGCAGCGCGCGAGGGCGATTTACACATATCTTCTTGTTTGAGGTGTTTGCGCGGAAGGCCCGGTGAGGCGCGCGTGGGCGACTTATACAGGGACCTTCCTGAAGGAGCCAAAAGGGGATTGCCCTTCCGCATCGCAAGGGGATTTTCCCTTGGGGCGGGGCGAGTTGTGTTGGAATTCTTGCGCACCAAGATGCCTTGAGCTAGCTAAAGTAGCTAAGCACAGCTCAACTCAGCTCGATCTGAGTGTTTGAGCTAGAGAGATGTGTATCTGCTCTTAGTGAGTTGATATGAGCTCAAGGAGCTCAATGGATGATTTCATATGTCTTGGACTAGCTCTATGTGAGCTTAGTACAAATGTGTCTAGGCACCTTTTGGCGAAGAGACGTGTCTCTTGGCGGAAAGGTGCGTAAATTGGTGAAAAGGTGTCGAAGAGGGCCAAGCACGCCTTCGGCTTAGGCCGAAGGGTGCGTAGCACCCTTGGGTGCCGAAAGGGCACCCTAAGGTGGCCTTGCACCCATTCGGCCATGGGCCTAGGGGTGTGAGTGCCCCTTCACCCTAGGTGCCTCTAGGCAAGGGTGCATCCCATGCCTTGCACCATTCGGCCAAAGGGACATGTCTCATGTCCCATGGCCGAACGGGCAAGGGACATGGGTCACCTCCCTTGCCTCTTCACCATATTTGGATAATTAATTAATTAGTTAATTAATTTCGTATTAGACACAATTATTTATTTATTCCTTTTCTAATTAATTACTTAATTGAAAAGGCAAAAGGCATGAGACATGTCTCATGGACCAAGGGGCATTGGTTGCAGCCCTTGGTCCTAGAGACATGTTACTTCGCAAATGAGGAGGCATTGTGCCCTCTCATTGGCAGCCCATCCTCCTCTATAAATAGAGGGAGGATGCGTCATTATTCTCATCCCTCAACCAGCATTGGTTCTCTCTTCTCTCTACATACTTCCTCTTCCGAATTAGTTGGCATTCTAGGAGCATTGTGAGTGGAACTCACCTTGGAGACAAATCATCTTCAAGCCGCCCTTAAGGTGTTCCCAGAGCCGAGTCTTCTTCATCAACAAGGAGCAAGAATCTCTAAGATTCTTAAGCTGCGTCCAGAAGCAAGGTTCATACTCTTAATCCTTTCTTCGGTATTATTAAATGCGAACATGAGAAGCATGTTAAAGACGATCTAAAATCAACAAGTTGAAGGTCAGCTGGGGTTTGTAGAGACAAGACCCGCAGCTACCTTCTTTGAAGATGCCCGTGCGGAAGATCGGGTGAGCGGCGCGGGGGCGACTTACATAGGGATCTTCCTGAAGAAAACAAAAGGGGATTACCCTTTCGCACCGCAAGGGGATTACCCTTGGGGTGAGGCGAGTTGAAGGTCAGTTGGGGATGAGATCCGCAACTACCCGTGTGGAGGAGTCCGCGCGGAAGGTCCGGTGATGCGCGCAAGGGCGACTTACACAGGGACCTCCCTGAAGGAGCCAAAAGGGGATTACCCTTCCGCGCAGCAAGGGGATTACCCTTGGGGCGGGGCGAGTTGAAGGTCAGTTGGGGATGGGACCCGCAACTACCATTAGCGCAGCCGCAATGGACTTCCCTTTGTGTGGGTGCGCGAGGGGGACCTGACAAGGTCTGGTGCCATGATTTAGGCGAGTAGCCAGTCTGACTGGTTGGGTGCAGAGGGCGATTGAGAGGGCGATTATGTTGCCATGTGGTGCTGTAAGAGAGGAAGAAATATACTTGTATTTTATTGAATTGAAACATGTAGCTGAGAACTTACACGTAATATGGGCATAAATCATCCGCATGAAAATTGCGGGGAAGAAGACGACCATCATGGTCTTGTAATTCATAGACTCCTGGGCGGACTTGTTTATGAACAATATAAGGTCCGTCCCAGTTGGGTCGCTAGAGACCCTGTTTGGGATCGCGAGCAGTGAGGGCAGACTTGAGCAAGGCAAGGCCCCCTTGTTGTAGCGCCTTGGGTCTCACCTTGGCATTATGATGAAGACTGAGCCTCTGTTTGAGGGCAAACATGTGAAGGCGAGCGCCTTCGCGTAATTCTTCGAGCAAGTCGAGCTTGGTGCGAAGCCCTTGAGAGTTGGCTTCGTCATTGAAGTTAATCATACGAATCGTGGGAAGATCTGCCTCAATAGGTAGAAGCGCATCTGCGCCATAAACCAGGGAGAAAGGTGTCTCGCCTGTTGGGGTACGCGTTGTGGTGCGGTAGTCCCACAAGATGCTTGGGAGTTCATCTACCCAGCGACATTTGGCTCCCTCAAGGCGCTTCTTGAGGCCCTCCTTGAGGGTGCGGTTAGTGACCTCAACTTGGTCATTAGACTGGGGGTGCGCCACTGGGGCGAAAAGCATGCGGACGTTGTTGTCCTGGGCCCATTGTTGGACGCTATGACTGGCGAACTGAGTGCCATTATCTGTGATGATAGCGCGGGGGCTACCATACCGGCAGACGAGATTCTTCCAAAGGAATTTGATGATCTTGGCGGAGGTGTAGAAACCAGGGGTTCTACTTCGACCCATTTAGAAAAATAATCAACTGCGACCACACAGAAGCGGTACTGACCTGGCGCGGTTGGCATGGGGCCAATGAGATCAAGGCCACATAGGGCGAAGGGCATTGGGTTTGTCAGTGCTGGAGATTCCGTAGATGGCAGTCGCTGGATGCGAGAGTTGATCTGGCACTGGTGGCATGTTTTGACCAGTGCAGCGGCGTCCTTTTTCAGGGTGGGCCAGTAGTATCCATGGCGGAGGGCCCCTTGTGGGCAAGTGCCTCTGCGGCTATGTGTGCACCACAGTTGCCTTCAAGACTAAGACTTAGCGTCCTTCAAGAGTACTGAGGAATCGTTGGAGGGGAGCTGGAAACCCGCGATGCCACAATTGTTCATTAATTAGAACAAAGCGGATGGCACGCTTGCGAGTCTGGGGGTCCGCGGCGCTGGCTTGCAGCTCAGCGATGACGGGGTCTCGCCAATCCGTAATAGGATCTTGAGTTGCCAGTGAGGCAATGTCGACAGTCTCCGCGACTGAGGGATTCGCGAGAGTAGTTAAGGCGGAGGGTGTCTTTCCCTTAGACAGCATGTCTGCTGTAGTGTTCTCAGAGCGAGGAATGTGGATGAAGATGGCCTCCTCAAAGTTGGTCCGCAAGGCGTTCACCAATTTGAGGTATTTGATTAGGGTGGTGTCTTTGCATTCAGCGCACCCTTGGACCTGGTGGATCACCAGTTGGGAGTCACTGTGGATATGGAGGCGGCGAATGTCTGCTCTTATGGCGAGCTTGAGCCCCGCGATGAGGGCCTCATACTCTGCAACATTGTTAGTTACTTGAAATTGGAAAGAGTCGCGAAGGGAAGCTTCCATACCTTATGGTCCCCGCAGATAGACACCCCCCGCGGGGGATCCAAGTTTGGATGAGCCATCCACAAACATGTCCCATTCTATGGGAATGGGTTGCGGTGCAGGGCCCTGCTCAGGGGCCGGGATGGTGTCCACATCCGAGAATTCCGCAATGAAGTCGGTGAGGGCTTGGCCCTTAATCGCCTTCCTGGATTCATAGTTGATGTTGAAGCCCCCTAGCTCAATGCACCATTTGGCGAGGCGCCCTGAATGTTCGGGTCGCCTGAGAATCTCTTGGATTGGTATGTCCGTCCGGACAATAATTGTGTGCCCTTGAAAGTAGGGCTTGAGCTTCCGCGCTGCATACACCAGAGATAAGATAGCCTTTTGGAGAGGAGGATACCTTGTTTCCGTATCCTGGAGAGTGTGGCTGGTGTAATAGACTGGCCATTGCTTGGCAGCCTCTTCCTTAATAAGGACAGAGGCGACGCTCTTGTCTGAGGTGGCGAGATAGAGGACTAGGTCATCGCATGGACACTTGAGTGCGGGGAGATCTTGCAAGTGTTGCTTGATTGAGTCATATGCATCCTGGTATTCCTCTGTCCATCTGCAAGCCTTCTTCCTGCGGATTTGATCGAAGAAAGGTCTGCAGCGGTCGCTGAGTTTAGAGACGAATCGTCCCAAGGCAACCAGCTTTCCTGCCAGTTGTTGTACTTCCTTGAGCCCCTAGGGGTGCGAAGATTGGTGATGGCTTCAATCTTTTTAAGATTCGCATGAATCCCTCCCTTGGAAATCTGGTAACCGAGAAACTTGCCTTCGCAAACGCCAAAGATGCACTTCTTTGGGTTCAACCGCATGTTATACTTGCGAAAGTTGGAGAATGTTTCCTCCAAGTCTGCGAGGTGTGTAGAGGTGGCCTTGCTTTTAACCACTATGTCATCCACATAAGCTTCGAGATTTAGGCCAATTTGATTGGCGAAGACCTGATTTACAAGCCTTTGGAAAGTAGCCCCCGCGTTCTTTAGGCCAAAGGGCATCCTGATGTAGTGATAGACAGCTTCGCTGGTGGTGAAGGCAGTTTTTACTGCGTCCTCTGGATCCATAAAGACTTAATGGTACCCACTATACGTATCAAGGAACGAGAAGACTGAATGGTGGACGGTTGAGTCCACTAGCTGATCAATAGAGGGTAGGGGATAGGGATCCCTTGGGCAGGCCCTATTGACCCCTTTGTAGTCTACGCAGAGTCACCACTAACCACCTTCCTTATCCGCGAGGACTACATTGGCGACCCACTCAGAGTAGTGAACTTCCTTGATTATATTTGCTTTAAGCAATTTTTGCACCTCTGTGCGTACAAAGTCCTTACGATCGGGGGCCATACCCCTAGTTTTTTGTCTAACCGGGCTAAAGCCAGGGAGTACACTTAATTTATGAGAAATAATAGCAGGATCCACACCTAGTAAGTCTTCAGGAGTCCATGCGAAGATGTCGCTGTTGGCATGGAGGAGATGTATGAGTGCTTGCTGGTCTTGCTCTTCAAGGTCTTTTCCAACCAGAAATTTTTTGCCAGGAGAAATTTCAACTTCATCAAAGGCCCAGACAAGTCAGGAGCGTCCTCGCCTGAGGGCCCAATCTCCTCCATGGGTGCCTTTCTCTTTGGCTCCGACGAATTGGGGAGTTGAGGAGGTCCTGCGAGGGCAGAGACGTAATTTCCTCTAGTCACGTTCTGATTGACGTAAATATAGGCATCTCCCACTACGGTATTGAACACCAGGGTTAGGGCTCGCACATCACAGCGGACGTGGAACTCAGTCTGCGTGTACCGCCCAATAATGGCGTTATACGGCGCGGGGAGATCCAGGACAATGAAGTCCACAAAGTTGGAGTGGCATACTTGCTTCTTTTCTTTGGTGGCCCCCATCATCATGAAGGGGAGCGTGATTGTCCCCAGGGTTGGGATTTCCTCCCTTCCAACTCCATAGGTGGCCCCCTTCGCAGGCTGTATTTGCGATAGGGGCACCTTCGCTTCAACCAGGGTATGCTTGTAGATAACATTGGCATTAGCTCCGGTGTCCATGTAAACTCTGTCCCATCCCGCAATGCGGGCGGTGATGACCAATGGGTCTGCATGAGGTACTGCGACCGAGGTGCCATCGCGGCGATGCAGCAGGTGAGTAGAGGAGTGATCAATCTGGTAAATTTGCCTCATGTGACGGGGTCTTGCCGATGCACCTTCGCACTGCGTAATTACGCTTATGTGCCCCCTGGCTGGAGGGATTTGGATTAGATCCTCACGATCCGGGTTTTGTTGGGAGCGACCTCGCCTGCGGTCCCCCTGTCTGCGATCTTCTTGGTTGTTTTCACGTTTGCGACCCCCTTCTGAGTCATGGAGCAAGAACTCCCTGAGTTTGCCCTGAGCAAGCATATCCCCAATCATGCGTTTTAGCTCAAAACAGTCCTCAGTGTCGTGA
Source organism: Stellera chamaejasme (assembly GCA_024586325.1). Taxonomy (NCBI): domain Eukaryota; kingdom Viridiplantae; phylum Streptophyta; class Magnoliopsida; order Malvales; family Thymelaeaceae; genus Stellera; species Stellera chamaejasme. The sequence continues at coordinate 15,568,441 of CM044987.1, read as the reverse complement.
CCCTTGTCACGATGATAGCGGCAATATTTACTGCTCTGCCTAGTTACTTCTTGGGAGAGTGGGCGAGGCCACTTGGGGACCTCTCTTTTGCTCGAGAGCATGGAGAATGTTTGTGCGGGATTCTCTCAGTGGTGGGAGGGTTGGATACGACCTCTCCCTGTTGGATGGAGTAGGATACTGCCTCTGGGACCTGGAGTCCGCTCGCGAGGGCTGCCCCTTCGCATCTGATGTGGTGGCCCTCGCGAGTGGTCGAGTGACCTCCTCCGTGTTCATGAACCTCGACGCAGTGCTCAAGAACTGCTCCATGTTGGCGGGTGGGTTGGTGTGCACATCCACGAAGAAAAGGGATTCCCAGCGAAGGCCCTGGATGGCTGCAAGTAGGCGGGCTTCCTCCCCCAGATTGGGGACTTGAATGGATTCCGACTGGAAACGCTGAATGTACTCTCTGAGTGGCTCATCTTTCTTTTGTCGAATCTTGAGGAGGTGTCCCGCCGTTTTGGGGGGAGGCTTAGATACTACGAAATGATTGGAGAAGTTGCGAGAGAGCTCCTCAAAGGAGTTAAATCGCTTATCGCGAAGGGTGGTATACCAGTTCGCTGCTGCCCCAGTGAGTGTAGAGCTGAAGGCCTTACAAAGGGTGTTGTCGTCCGCCCTCGCGATGGCCATCGTGGAGACGTAACGTTGTAAGTGAATATCCGGATCTGTCAACCCGTCGTAAGCATCCAGCTTTGGCTGGCGAAACTGATCTGGGAGGGGGGTCTCCAAGACCCGTTGAGTGAAAGGTTGGGTCTAGAGGTGGTCCAAACCCATCCTGGAGATGTTGTGAACACTGGCCCTCTCTTCCCTCTTTTCCATTTCCTCTAAGCGTCTAGTAAGCGCGATAAGTATAGACGAAGGAGGGTCAGGATCACTTACTTGTTGTGGCGGTGTGGCGGGACGCTCAGGTTGGTGGGTTCGCCGCGTTCCCGCATTATCCAGAACTCCCCTGAGAGTATTGGCGAGCGTTTCTCGTAAGTTATTGGCCACAGCCTTGATGATTGACTGCAGGAAGGCCGGATCAAGGCCTACTGCTGGATTGTTTGGTGCTGGAGTGGTGCGCTCCTGTGGCATGTTACGGTTAACATGGGAGGAGCTTTCCTCCGTGGAATGAACAGAGAGTTCCTCCCGTTGTGGGGGAACGTTGTTTGGGGAGGCTTCCGACCGTGGGTCGTTATTTGTGACCGTCACAGGCGGATTCCTCCTCCCTTGGCGACTGTGCCTGCTCGTGCTCCGGGTAACCGGCATGACTTACTTGTGGTTTGTGATATGGGTTTTTGGATGAGAACTTCGTTCCCACAGACGGCGCCAAACTGATATTCGCGCTCCTGAAGCAGATGCGGAATCTCAGTTGAATGGTTGATGGTGATGGTGTTCTTGAGAGCTCCAAGCTTGCTGTTCAGAGTAATCTGTGGAAGATAAAGAGAATACTCAGAAGTAGCAAGAGAGGAGTGGGGGGCGTGTAGTAGCTTACCTAGTTTAAGGTGGGCATCCCCCTATTTATAGGGAGATGCCAGGAGGAGCCTCCCCCAGTTGAAGCCTTGGACAACCTGTGAGACAAGTCTGATAAGTCTGTCAGATTTAAGGAGATAAGGCGGCTGTGATGATGAAGATCTCAGCAAACCGCCTTAGAAGATTCACTTGTCAGGGAATGTTTGGCGTGCAAATCTGGTGAAGATCAATCAGGCTCGTGCTGACCTCCTTATTGGCTGCTCAATGTCGATGACCAAGTGGCCTATCTCCAAGTGGAGCAAGTAGCGAGCGAAGGCACAAGGGGCGAAACCCCAGATAAAGCATAGCCAATAAAGGTGTAAGGGTCGCACGAACCTGAGTGCAGGGGCCTTATTTGGGCGGGGCCAGTATAGGCGTGAGAGCCCTCGCGAAGGCGAGTTAAGACCTCCAGGGAGAGACCTGCGAAGGCGTGAGAGCCCTAGCGAAGGCGAGTTAAGACCTTCAAGGAGAGACCTGCGAAGGCGAGTGAGACCTGCGAGAGCAAGTGAGACCTACGAGGGCGAAGACATAAGAGTCCTGCGAAGGCAAGTGAGACCTGTGAGGGCGACACCTCGCACAGGCAATACTTGAGATCGCGAGGAGTGAGACCTCGCGTAGGTGAGCTGGGCGACCGCGAGGGCGTGGCCTCGCGCAGGCGGTACTTGGGATTGTGAGGAGTAAGACCTCGCGCAGGCGAGCTAGGAGACTGCGGGGGCGAGACCTCGCGCAGGCGGTACTTGAGACCGCGAGGAGTAAGACCTCGCGTAGGCGAACTGTGAAGCCGCGAGGGCTAGACCTTGCGCAGGCGAGACTGGAGACCGCGAGGGTGAGACCTGCGGGGCCTTGTGTGATTCTGGTGCGATGCGAGAACGTATTTGTTTGGGTAGTGTACCAGAACTCAAGACCATTACAAATGTTCTCGGAACTTTAAGCCACTCTTTAGTACAGCTTACGAACAAGAACACTATATAATTACTCATACGTAAATTACTCATACAAAAATTCTTACTATAATTAACTAATTATCCTTTTTTTTATCAATTCGCTTTTCATTGATTCAGTACAATCACTCATAAAATCATATTTTCCAAACAAACTTTAATAATTCTGGAAAAAATCAAATATTTCTACGAAAATTTGTAATGTGGTTAATGGAAACGGCTAATTTCCATGTGAAAAAAATGCCACTACTGTTGGTGGAATGGAGGAGTGTAACTGATCCATAATTAGATTTGGTTAAATTTGATTCGTTTTGCCGTTCCGTTACAAATACGTTGGATTAATTAGCATGATGAATTTTATGTTTGTCCTTATTTTATTTTTCGTTTTGATTTGTGTGTTTTTTCCTTCTTCTTTTCTTCGTTCGTTGTTTTTCTGTGTGATAGTGATTGCCGTGAGGAATTTAACAACGTTGGATAGGGATATTAAAAGGTACAATTTACCATCGGTCCTTAAACTTAGCTTCTGATTGTAATTTGTTCCCAGGCTTTAGGTTATTGCAAATCTATCCCTCATCCTCATCCCATCCAGTCTTTACTCTTTAGGTTGTTGCAATGACCATATTTATTTAATTTTGCCCACAAAAACCTGATTTACAATCAACTTACATTGCGTTCCGTTGCGCCTCAAATGTAAACTTGTTACATTTGTCAATCATAAATATTTTTTAATTTACCATTGTAAGAACATTCGAGTAAGTTCTAAATTAATATTTTTTTGACAGATGGTTAATAGAAAGTCAATATAGTTTGGAAAGTAAAAAACAGTATGGATAACTTACATGCATAACCCTTTGAGAATTAATACCTATAAATTTCACCAAATATTTTAGTAAATTACAAAATTAACTCCCACCACCGCCGACTAGTCCCACCATGCACCCTACCGCACCCCGCGCTCGATCAACAACCCACCACATCGTCGCATATATGTGATACAACATTGTACCGTAATTTCAAATCTAACAACTAAATCAGGGATAAAGTTGGCGAAATTAAACTGTTAAGGATAAATGTTCAAATAAATTAAAAGCTAAGGGACCTAAAAGATATCGAATCTTAAGGACAAGGACAGGGGTATCCATAGAAGGATTTAAGAAAACTGAAAGGTGACTACTTTACAACGTCTTTCTCATCAAAACTCCACCTGGCCACCTCATTTCAAAAAAACCTTTTTATCAAAAATGGAAAATAAATCCCTTTTATCAAAAAACAAATTGGAAAATAAATAATTCTACTCAAACCCGAAACTCTGGCCACGCCTCCACAATTCGTTTCCGATTCTGCAAACCACCACCTGAATCTCTCTTTCGCTTCAGCAAATTGTTAAAACCCTAATCAACTTTTGTACTCTGTACACTATCACCTGTCTCTTTTCGGTGATCGGTTCGATTTCGCCACCGTACGTGGCGGCGATGAGCCTTGCCGGTTATGGCCTCCAACACTCTCGTACTCCCTTGTACTAGCGTCGTGAGCAATGATCTATCGCCGCCGCGGTTTCCTCGGTCCCGCTGCCGCCGGTGGCGTAAGAGCCGTGCCTGCACAGCCGTCGTTGGGGTGGCCGCCGTTGTTATCTCGACTACCGCTTGGCTATCTCTCGTTTTCTCCGCCGCTACGAACAGTGTTCTGTTCCGCGACTGGGAAGGGAGTCCTCTGTCGGAGTCGCGATCTTCGTTTCGGTCGATTAGGCCACTGGTGACCACCGCTCTCAGGAATCGGAGCCTGTCGGAGGAGAGAGTGGGGAAGGAGAAGTTGTCTTTGGAGCATTTGATGTTCGGAATTGCGGGTTCATCGGGGCTGTGGAAGCGCCGGAAGGAGTTCGTGAGACTCTGGTGGCGTCCCGACGAAATGCGCGGCCATGTTTGGTTGGAAGAGCTGGCGCCGACTGAGGACGGCGACGATTCGCTGCCTCAGCTGATGATCTCCGGCGACATTTCTCGATTTCGCTACACAAACCCTACTGGCCACCCCTCCGGCCTCCGGATCTCTCGAATCATCACCGAGTCATTCCGGCTCGGCCTTCCTGACGTCCGGTGGTTCGTTCTCGGCGACGACGACACCATTTTTAATGTCGACAATCTAGTAGCGGTGCTCAGCAAATACGATTCTTCTGAGATGGTTTACATCGGTAGCCCCTCGGAGAGCCACTCTGCCAACACTTACTTCAGCCACTCCATGGCTTACGGTGGTGGCGGCATCGCCATTAGCTATCCCCTCGCCGAGGCTTTGGCTAATTTCCATGACCGGTGCATTGAGAGGTACCCTAAGCTCTATGGAAGTGATGATCGTCTTCATGCTTGTATTACTGAACTAGGGGTTCCTCTTACAACAGAGCAAGGGTTTCATCAGTGGGACATTAGGGGTAATGCTCACGGTCTTCTCTCTGCACACCCAATTGCTCCATTTGTTTCAATTCATCATGTTGAATATGTAGATCCATTTTATCCCGGTCTGAGCTCAATGGAGAGTCTGAAACTCTTCACCAAAGCTATGGCTATAGAGCCCAGGAGCTTTTTACAGCGCTCCATATGTTATGACCATGGCAGCCGCGTCACCATTTCAGTTTCACTTGGTTATGTAGTACAGGTTTTCCCCAACATTGTGCTCCCGCGAGAGCTAGAGCGCGCTGAGCATACTTACTCAGCTTGGAACCGATTGAGACAACGCCATGAATTTGATCATGACACTAAGGATCCTTATAGCTCTGTATGTAAAAAGCCAGTAAGGTTTTTCCTTAAACATGTGAGGAAGGATGGTGCCGCAATGATGGGCTTGTATTCACGGGCTAAAGCGAAAGATGATCTGAAAAGAAGGGTTTTCTGTTTCCCTCATTCTCCTCCTCTGCCTAGCGTAAGGACTATCCAGGTTGTAGGATACCCTCCAACAGAGAATTGGCATTTGGTGAGTTTTCATATCATGATCAGTATTTCCTTGTGATGATATTGTTTCCTTGGTTGTTATCTTTCACTTGACTCTGTATTCTCTTTGCAGATGCCTCGCAGGTTGTGTTGCAAGATAAACAATACCATTGATGAAGTTCTTAGATTAACAGTTGGGGAATGTGAGAAAGGTGTCCTCAGTTCTGTGACAGATTCCATTTGAGTACTTATCACCAGGTTGAATACTAAATCAGCTTTTGAGTTAAGGCATCAACAATCTCCTTCTTTATGAGTTTGTTAGTTTAACTTAAGTGTGACTTTTCAGCTAGGACAGTTCCATGTCTGAGAGTGCTTGTTTTCTGCACCTTCAGTGTATGGTTAGGATGTATACTTCAGCTCACTCATGATATTCTTTGCCTTCATTTTGTTGAGAAGGTAATTTATCGACAACTGATGGCTAGGTTAGCTAACCTATTGAAACACAACGATTCAATGATTGCAGGTGGTGATTGTGTTCAAGCAAGCAAATTTTAATTTGTTTTCCCACTCAAGTAGGGGGTGTGTGAAAACCGGACCGGACCGGCCGGTCGGACCGTGAGCCGGATAGGCAACCAGCTCGGTTTTCGGTTTTTAGATAGGTTTTTAAAACATACCGTATTTGATGAGTTCGGTTTTGACTAAACCGAATTGCTCCATTTAATCGGTTTTCTTCCAGCAAAATTGATACTTTTTTTTTTGTCTGTTCCAATAAAATTAATGTTTCTTAAAAATGAATCTTTTTCACAAAAATATTATCCTATTACTCTCCGGTTCCTTTCTCATTTTGAAAACCTATTATTGTCTTATATCCATACTTTACATTTCTAACTTCTAATCAACTTTTATATTTTTTTTTCTTCCTACAAAGTTAAATGTACATTTTTTTTGTGGGACGGAGTAAATTTAACAATCCGAATTAATCGAACTAACTAATGGTAGAAACAAAAAATAACTGAAACCACATTATATCAGTTCGGTTCGAAATCGAATTAATGGAATTGTTGTTGATATTATTTTTGATGATTCATGGTTAAACAACGGGATGATGGTGTGGTGGGCGAAATGCGTGGAATCTAACGGCCTGAGAGCACGTTCATTTGAAAACAGATACTTCCCTTCACCATTATGCGTGGAGAAAATTCCTTTTTTATCCTTGTACCTCCTGTAGAAATTAACCCCTCTAAGCTTTGCTTTGTGAAATTAAATGTTACTATATTTTTTTAGTAAAGGCATGGATCATTCCAATCATAGTAATTTGTCTTCATTGACTGGACTAACATTGGACATGGATGTCCTAGTTTTAAGAGGCGTGCATCAAACTTTATTCCATGTGCTAGTAAGTATTTATTTATTACCACATGCTCATTAGTCTTCTTCCCAGCAGATAGACAAATGACACTCAACTTTACTTGCGGGCTTGGTGTTTATTAAAACCAGATCAGGCAAGCTTAACCACAAACTGGTCAATTTTGGAAGAAGAAGTAGTTTACTACATTAGACAAATGATTAGCTATCATGAAGATAGCTGATTGATAATCTCGTTCCCAAGCGGTCTGAGTTCTCAGATGCTTAATGAAGTAATCCGATGCCGTGGGAGTAATCTGCAAGAGAGAAAGGAAGTACTCAGGAACAGAGAGAGGAGTGGGGGTGTGTAGATAGGGTGTACCTTTCCCAAGTCTCTTTTTTATAAGAGGTGGAGGATCGAAGGCGGTTGCCTCAAATGCGCCGCGATCATGGGGCACGTTTATGGAAGGTGGATGACGCTCTTGTCAATCATGGGTGTGGTTATGGAAAGTGGGGAACGCTCCTCGAGATTGTGACGAAATCATGGTTGTCTCATGCGGGGCGGAACCCCGTTGCGGCAGGGGGGAGGTGTCGTGGGCGGCCCCCTCGCGGTTGGCCATGGCTTGGTGAAATTACCGAGTACCCATGGTATTGGGCAGAGCGTGTAGGGCCTAGATCGGGGGCCCAGATGGAGGGTTGGACCTGATATACCAAGGAGCCCCCTTCTGGAGAGTGGAATATGGTGTTGGGCCCCTGTATTCCACTATGAGAGTGTGTGCGCGGAGTGAGAGGTCCTTTGGAGATAGTGTATGTGATAGCCAAAGAGTGATCTCCGGCTGTCAAGTGCTCTCTGACGACTGAAATGAGGCAGCTCCGGTACCTGAGAAGAACAAGACAAAGGACACTTTCAGGTGCAGACAGAGAGGAGAGGTGTGGGTGTGTAGTAATCACCTTATTTGAGGCAGGCATCACCCAATATATAGGGTGGTGCCAGGTCCCGTTACGGGGCCTTGAATGCTGGAGAATCTCCATAAATGTGTCCATAATTTGGGACGGCTGCGTATTAATGGTGTAATAACCGTGGAGTTATTGCGGAGTTACTCCCTCTCCTTTGGCTTAATGCCGTAATTAATGTAACGGCTGTTTTGATGGAGGCAGGAAGCCTTTTATGGCTAACGGATTTATACGGGGCGCCCTTATTGTAGGAGGAGCTCTCCGTAAATACGAGGCTGGCTGCGGTGGGCGTGGCCCGTGCGGCATTTGCATTTGGCAATACAGCCGTATGGGCTGGCCCATATATACCAGTATGAGTCGTCCGTCAAGTATGGTTGACCGGACCGTGAAAGGTCCAAGTGTCTTGCAAAGGCAAGTCGGACCATAAGGAGTCGACAGGTGATGCAAGCAAGTCATTTCGGGGGGCGCCTTATGGCGCAAAGATGCCAGGGGTTGTCATAAGGAGAATCCGGACCTGAATAGGTCGATATATACCAAAAGAGAGTTCTTGATATGATGGTGTCAATGCCAAAGTTCCGATCTTCGAGACCGCTAGGGGTGGTTGTGCAAAATCCAAACTGCGAGATCGGACATAAAGATTCCTAACCGCGAGGGGTCCAATGTGATGAATCCAGACCGTGCAGGTCAATATGAATGAGCCGAGTAATTGACAGATGAGGTCGTTGCAGACTATATGGGCCGTGAGGGAAGAAGTATCTAAGAAGCGCAACCCGAGACTTGCATGTCGCCAGAGCCGAAGGCATAGGCGTCATGGATAACGCGGATAACGCAAATGCGCGTAGACAGTCGCAAAAATTGAAAGACTTTGATGGACCTTAGGGTCCCATACACCATATAGCCCCCTTCCTGGACATTGGAATATGGGTGTTGGGGCCCTTGTATTCCACCGAATTTGTCACGAGCACCCGCACCCGGTTGCGGAGGCGGGGCCGCCCGCGACGTCGGAAGCGGAAGCTACGGCGGAGAGCGCGGAAACGGTACTACTGAAACCCGCTGCGTGTAGTGGTCCCATGACCCAGCCCGCAAAGTCTCGTTCTCGAAGGCCCGGTGCCTGAGAACACTTTGCTCACTTAACAACTTGGTCGTGCTACGACCCGCAACCTACAAAACTCAAAGATAGCAAGTATACGATATATTCTTAACTATCCATGGTGAGCCCCGCCCCACTGAAATAGGCGAGCACCCGACCATCACCAAACATGCAGTTCATGGAAATATCAATCATGATTCACCAACATTCAAAATATAGAATCTATCCGATATATATAACCAACATGAACATAGCTCGGGTCCCGCCCTCAACTGATATGGGCGAGCCCTCCAGTCAGACAGAAGTACAGAATCAGAAAGTATTCCAAAATACATAACATTCAACATGATCTGATCTAAACATGCATGCACATACATCTACAGAGCCGCCAAAGTAAAACCCTAGAATACCTAGGTGCGGAATCTAGAAAACTTCACGATCAGAAGATTCCCGCACGTAGTACTGCTGCTGCTGCTAAAACAAAAACAGAAGAGAGAGAGAAGTTAGTCAACTGCAAACCCATCAGAACAGAACTCTGGTACACAGACCATAACCTCTATCGAGACTACCCCTATAAACTTAACAGAAGTTCCAAATTGGAACTGTCGATACCTGAATCCAAAAACAGAAAGCACCGCGGATCTCTAGTCCGTTTGCCGCTTGTCGTCGACCTGAAAGGTGGTAAACGGAAAGGGGTGAGTCCTCGGGAGGACCCAGTAAGGGCTGAGGTAAGATACAGTTTGCAAAAGGTGCTAGTATGTCGTACCTGCAAAATAGAAAAACACAGAACACATATATATATATAAATATATATAAATATATATCCCGCAGATATAAACAGAATCCCGTAGGATAGTATCACACCAAATCCCGTAAGAAAGTACCACACCAAATCCCGTAGGAAAGTATCACACCAAATCCCGTAGGAAAGTACCACACCAAATCTCGTAGGAAAGTACCACACCAAATCCCGTAGGAAAGTATCACACCAAATCCCGTAGGAAAGTATCACACCAAATCCCGTAGGAAAGTACCACACCAAATCCCGTAGGAAAGTATCACACCAAATCCCGTAGGAAAGTACCACACCAAATCCCGTAGGAAAGTACCACACGAAATCCCGTAGGAAAGTACCACACGAAATCCCGTAGGAAAGTACCACACCAAATCCCGTAGGAAACGGTGCAGATATACAGAACAGATAAGAAACCCGAGGTCTCCAAGACCATTACGGGCCTTGAGACTGCAAGCCTGTACCTTACCATATGACTGGTCCCGGGATCACCGGACCACCATCCTCAACCCGGAACCCGCCTCAACTAACCCCGGTATACATGATATCCCTCCCAGAATGCATAACGAGAGAAGTTGAACCCTTATCTCACTAAAATCGCTCCGCATGTAAATCCCAGGAAATTCCCGACGTCCGGCCCGAAACGTTGTAGTGTGACTTCTGAAGTCCCGCACTACTCCACAACTGCTGAAACAAGCTAAACAACCACACACAAGTCAGAAATCACCAAAATAGACCCCCAGAAACTATTCTCGCACAACCCCGCACTTTCCCGCAAAATTTCACAGATAGCTCGGTTCCCAAACCGAGCTAGAACATTGTTATTTAAACACCCATAAGCACAACCAAACATTCAAATCATATCTTCTTCCCAAATCATTCACACAAGTCCGAATCGAATTTCTCGTTCAGCTATCCCGATACAAGTTTCGGCAGAGTTTCAGCTGCGTTTCTGACTACCCCATGTTCACAAATAATCCACAGACACAGAATATATGTTCAGAATTCACAGAATCAGCCAATATCATTGGTGCCAAAACCGAGGCCCGGGCCGGGAAAAACGGCTTTCACACCGAGCCTTTTCTGACAAAACCAAATAGCACAACAAACTCATCTCTTCACTCTGATCACAAATATATTCTTACCTTTCACTGAAAGCAAAGTTGATTTTTCGCACCAAATCTTTGAACAGATTTTTGCAACGCTTCCGGCGCGTTTCTGCTCACACTCCTGTTATCAAATATACACAAGAAGGTGCCGGGAACGTTTAGAAATCAATAATTCAAACAGGGAAGGTGGTTCCATAATTACTCCCAAATTTCAGCAGCTCACGGTTTACAAATCGGGCTGAATCTTCACAAACCGACCTCAGGTTACTCACTTACACAACACAATGATCATTTTGGTAACCTTACCTCAAAGGTTCTTCGAGAAATCTCCAACTTCAAGCTTGGAGCTCACTTTGGCACTTTCATGGTGGAAGAAACGGTAGGAAGGAGGAAGAAGAAGAAGTTTTGGCTTGTTGCCAATTTGTTTTTTTTCCTTTTATACCGTTTTTTCATTTCGTTTTCTTTTCTTTTTCTACTTCCTTTCATTTAAGGACAAGTGTCCTTATATCCCCCTTAATAGCCGACTTCCTCTCCTTCTTTTCCAATTTTTGTGCAAAATCTTCCCTTTTTACACTTTGGCACCCAAACTTTCAAATGTTGCAATTTAGTCCAACCCGAAAATTGCAACTTTCAAACCGTAACTCCGAACGGAGCCACATCTTCGGGACTTCATATCACACACAAATCAGGCTTCAAATGTTTAATTATAAGTCCCGAGTGTCATACCGCGCCAGCTTAACCCGAGCAAATCCTGACGTATGCGCTTGCTAGCTTAACCGAGTAATCCCGTCGTGTGTGCTTGCTCGGTTATCACCATATTACCCGTCCCGAGCCACAGCACATCTCACCCCAATGTCATCACAAAACTCTCATCCCGAGCCCTGAGTTTTCCATCTCGAGCCCCGGGCATCGCCCGGGAACGAACATCTCGTCCCAAAAAATATACTCCGCAAAAAGATGCGGAATGCTCGTACGATCCCAAATATGCTGGCGGTTCCCTTTTCCGAGGTCCCGGTAAAGCTACCGGGCTTACTGATCACCCAGAAACAAGTCCCGCTCCCGGAAAAATATTTTCCGCGGAAATATCTGGGGAACCCGTGTGACTTCAAATATGAAAGCATTCCCGAGAATTATTCCCAGAAAAGATTCGGGAGTTGTCTGACCAAACAAAACATGACCCGCATGCCTGAAACGGAGCCCCGGAACACCAAAGTCACCACCCGCTCGGGGTGACTGTAACAGAATTTTTGCCAGGGGGTGGTCGACACCCGATAAGAGGGAATCCAAACCACGGGGTCGCATGTGCTGTTAGACCGCTGAGTGTAAATGTGGGAGTGCATTTGCCGCCCCTGCCTTGGGAAATATGATTTCTTGGTGCGGGGGGAGATGCTAGTGCGGAGCCGCCGTCCCTACCTTATGAAAACTTTGTTATGGCGCGAAAGGCTTGTCCGTGCATGTGTAAACCTTAATAGGTTCATTCTTGGACCTTAATGGGTGGGGTTCGGAGACCTTAATAGGCCTTACGCCTCGACCTTGGATAGGTGAGGGTGTGGGACCGTCCTGACCTGTTGGGTGCAGGAGGTTTAACGCTGACGCGCGAGGAGGAGGCCCTCACGGTGTAGAAGAAGTGAGAGGCGTGAGCGCTACAGGCTTGTCCTTCAAGAAAAGAGAGGTGTGAGAACTGTCATGTTCGACCTCAACGAGTTAAGAATATTGAACGGACCTGTGAAGGGGTCGATGTAGATGTTGGACACGTAACGGGTGTGGCAGATGGGGATGTGGATCCTGGGGGATCGTGGTAGATAACGGACACTCATGCGGCTGTTCAGAAAATAGTGGACCCGTGAGGGGGTCGCTGTAAGGGAGCTTGAGAGGTACGAGCATTGTTGGGCTCTACGTCGAACAAATGAAAGGTGCGAGCGTTGTCGGGCTCGACCTCGATAAAGTGAGAGATACGAGAGTTGTTGAGCTCGACCTCAAGGAACAAGTGATGCATGTATGCTCAGTTTGCACGCAGGTATTGAGTGTCATACAAAAAGGGTATGAGGTGATGTAGTTTAAGTCGTATGACTTGCAGTGCATTCATGTGATATAATGGTCATGTGCCAGGGAGGAATAATATATACTTGTGTGTTGAACAAATCATGCGATACGAGTGACAAGTTATAACGTGTCATGGTAAGCTCAAAAGAGTCTGCAATACATGTGTCATGATCGTGAGGAGAACATGGTATGCACAACACATAAAAAAGATGCAACGGATAATTGTCATTGTGGTCTCATAGTTGGCAATAAGTAAGATTGTCGAGGTACCTCATTCTCGAGATCTAAGGGCCTTCAAAGGCGAATGTGTAGGAGAGGTCGCTGAAGGGGACCTGCGTACGGTGGGGGTCATTGGAGAAGACCTTACAACGGTCACGGGAGAGGGTCGACCCGTGAGAGGTTTACAGGAGAGGGCGGACCCGTTGGAGGGTCTCTAGAGAGGGTGGACCTCTTGAGTTGCTGTTGGAAAGGGCGGGCCTCTCAGGTTGTTGCTGGAGAGGGTAGGGGGTCGTGAAGGAAGACCCAGGGGGTCGCGGAGGAGACCCAGGTGGGTCGTGAGGAGAACCCAGGAGAGTCGCGAGGAGAACCCAAGTTGGTCACGGAGGAGGACCCATGGGGTTGTGGAGGAGGATCTAGTGGGGTCACGGAGGAGGACCCAGGGGGTCGCGGGAGAGGGTAGGCCTCTCAGGTGTCATTGGAGGACCCAGGGGTCGCGGGAGAGGGTAGGCTTCTCGGGTGTCGCTGGAGGACCCAAGGGGTCGCGGGAGATGGCAGGCCTCTCAGGTGTCGCTGGAGGACCCATGGAGTCATGGGAGAGGGCATGCCTCTTTTGACTTCGTTTGAGGACCGGGGGAGGTCACGGGAGAGGGTAGGCCTCTCAGGTCGTTGGAGGACCTAGGGGGTCACGGGAGAGGGGTGGCCTCTCGTGTTGTTGCATGACCCAGGACCTAGGGGGTCAAGGGAGACAACGACACCGTCTGGGGTTGCCCTGATAGGGGTACCCCTATCTCCCTTCCTTGGTCATGACGATTGTTGACACTCAAATTTTGACCCGAAGTTGTTGAAAGTATGTTTTGGAGGGGTTAAGTGTCTAATCGAAAAGAAATGGCTCATTAGTTATAAAATGCGAAAATTGAGGACTAAATTGAACATTTTAAGAAAGTCGCGGGCTGACTTGGTAATTTGCTTTTAATTTTTACGTTTTGCAGATGAACGTGGAGGGCGAAGGTTTCGCCGGCGACGGTTGCGCATTCCAGCTGCGACACGATCACGGGAGCTCGTGGGTTCGTGGGAGAAGGAGCGGTTTGCAATCCTCATCTATAAGAGGAAGAAATCAACGGAAACGGGCATCCATCAATCTCGAAGAACAGAGGCAGCAAACCCAAAAGAAACAAAGAACACCATCACAGCAACAATCAACGCAAGAGAAGCAAGAGATCGAATTCGATAGCCACAATCAGTTCGTGCGAAGAAAGAAACGAACCACAGAAACAAACCCAAAATCAATTTCGGCAACTAGATCGTCCACAACAACGGATCGATTTCGGAAAGCTCATTCGCACAAATCAAGCACGGGCGTCGGGTGTGGCGGTAGTCACCCAATGGAACCGCGAAAGCTGCGACCCGAATTAATCCTTCCTTACATAACCCTCGTGGGTAAGGAATTGGGCTTTTTCTAGTTCGATAGAACTTAGTAAAAGGGATTCGAGAACCTACCCTTGACCTTTCTTTCGAAACCCACCCGTGCATATAATGACCATAGTTCTTTCCACTAGATTTGACCCGAATAGAATAGGACACCCGACTTTTTCTTGACGTGAATCAGTAACTTTTTTTTTGTCACTAACCTCATTATTTCATCGTTGGCTTTGCAAACGTGTCATATGCTATAATTTGTGTGGATTGTGGTTAGCATGAATTGATTTGATAGGATCAAGTCTGAACACTGGAGGTATCAAATTAGTCGTGGGAAGGATTCAAAAGAACTGACAATACCAAATTCTTGGTGGAACACGTACTGGACTCTACACTCAAACATGAGATTTTTGTATAAAGGGAGCCATTTCTTTCATCAATCGTCAATTCCATCATTTGTTATTCATACTTGTACATTATCACTGTACTAATTGGTGTTCTTTTTTTCTTTTTCTCTCATGGCATTCGCATGCATCATATTTGTTTCTAACCGATAATGACGCATCTTTAAAATTGCACGTCATTCATGCATTCAATAATTTGTTTCTCGGGACTCATAATTGCAAATTCTAAAAGTGGGAGCATGTTGGTTGCAAGAAAAAAATGTGAACATTAAGGACTTTTAAAACAATTTTATGATGTGAAGTGTTTGATGTCCTCCGATCATGGCATAGAAATATAATTTCTCGCAAGTAGTCTTTAAGCCAGGCCTAACACGTCGATCTATGAAAATTGGTGATTAATTGGGGAAGTCTTTGAATTCACTCAAATCTTTGAGAGCTTGCCAATATAACTTGAAAGTCAATTCTCTAGATTGAGTCCGAAATCTGGGGTATTGTCTTTGTTGGAACGGATATCTGTTATTATTTCCCTTGATACGAGAATGGGTAAAATGCGCACTTTGGCGTCCTTCGCTGAAAAAAATCACATCATAGAACCCATGTTCTCTTTTCAATATCCTTCCACCCAGTCCCAACATAAAGAATGTCACCAACGAGTTAAGATGAAGACTTGGTAGTGGTTATCTCGAAGACGTCGCTATATCTAATGGGAGCGGTTTCAGAAGCTCTCTCTCAACATCAATCATCTCAAAGATTCTCCCTCACAAAGAAACCTCATTATCCGAAAATGGGGGGCATGAAAAGAAAACATTTGAGATCATCGGATCAAAAGGCCTTCGACACATCAATAGCCAGGGCTCAAAGAGAACAGGAAGATATAGGAAAAAGGGTCAAGTAAATTCTATTCCGCTGTCTTTAGCTCGAAAAGGGCTGAAGTTATGAGTAGTGCTAGTAGCCATTTGTCTTTGCATTTTAGTCAGAAGTAATCGGGCCTAGGTAGCAACAACTATTTACGCTCGCATGAAAATGACTAAAAAACGCAAGTCAAACAAGGTCCGGCCCAGAAAAAAAAAGAAAGGCAAAAAAAAGAAGAAAAAGAAAAAGATGAATGAAAGAATAGTGAGTCATGGAATTTAAACTGAAA
The DNA here is from genome assembly GCA_024586325.1 of Stellera chamaejasme. NCBI lineage: Eukaryota > Viridiplantae > Streptophyta > Magnoliopsida > Malvales > Thymelaeaceae > Stellera > Stellera chamaejasme. Next base: position 15,552,545 of record CM044987.1, on the reverse strand, counting down.
ACCTGCAAAGGCGGTTTAGAATGAAGGCATGGATTGAAACAATTTTCACCCGCTCAATGACCCGGGGGGCAACAAACATCTCAAGCACTATCAACCACTTTTCGAGTTTCTGAGGAGCAATTCCACACTTTATGAGAATTGGGGGCAACATTTTGAGATTGTTCTCATTGGATACTACCAGGTTTTTCAAAGAAGTCAAATCGCTGAGTGGTGACATTACAAGGCCTTTCGTCTGAACCACCCTATTTTTCACCAACCCCACATCAGTGGATGGCATTAACCTTACAAAATTCTTTCAACTGATGTTCGTTCTTCACCTCGACGTCCACCCAAAAATATCCTTCATACTAAGAAGCCCTTTCGCTATCCCGCACATTCTAATTCTTCAAGTGGAAAAGGAAAGAGTAACAGATTTTAATGACTACACAAGGACCATCATATATTTTGTCAAGCTCTGCAAATTGATAAGAGTTGTCTTTAAGGATCAACCATTGACATTAATGGGCATGGATCGGACGTAAGGATATGGTTTAAAGACATTTGAGGAGGATGGACGATTTTATGATCACATTTGGGGGGCAAATGAATTATTCACTCATATAATTGTTTTCAAGGCAAAAAGAATCAAGGAATGAAAAAAAAGGGGCGGAGAAAGAAAAACTTTTGAAGGCAAGGTAAGAACACCTCAAACAAGATAAAGGCATCCATGGGGTAAGCTTAAGAAAAGGTTATCATGCACCATTTGAAGAGCATTTTGGATTTTGTGAAGATTTCATAAATCACTTCAAGCATTAGGAATTTTAAAAGTCATGCATCATGGGCATCATGCACTTTGTCATCATTCATTCTCAAATACAGGTTTTCAAGGAGCCATCAAGGAAAGACTTGGATCAACGGCAATCAAGTAAGGCAATCTGGGATCGAGGATATCAACTAGGAATATCTTTCACTCGAAGAGAAGGAAGGGTGCTTTGCCTAAGACCAGAGAGAAAGGTTTCTCTCCCGGTATGGTAAGAAAATTCTTACTATTTTTAACATTTTCCAGGATCAGCCAAAATTTTCATCATGACAGATAAGGAAAGTTCCTTAATTTATTCCCATAGAGAAAAGTTTCATCTCGCAATCCAAGATGGTAAGAAGGTTCATGTTATTTTTTGAAGTTTAGTCGTTTTGTCAAGACTTCGTCGCATTTTTGGAAATTTCACTCATTTTGTCGGATTTCTCATTTTTGGAAGTTTAGTCGTTTTGTCGAACTTCTCATCAATCTCAAATTACCCAGATATTCACTAAAGGTAAGGGAAGGTAACCTACCTCAAAACAAGCCGAGGTGGCAAAAAGGAAGGTTCCCAACCTCGCAATTCAAATCTAGGTGGCAAAAAGAGAAAGTTCTCTACCTAGTAACCCAAATTCAGGACAGGATAAGATAGGAAAAGCAATTCGAGGTGGCAAAAAGGGAAGGTTCCCTACCTCGCAATTCAAATCTAGGTGGCAAAAAGAGAAAGTTCTCTACCTAGTAACCCAAATTCAAGACAAGATAAGATAGGAAAAGCAATTTGAGGTGGCAAAAAGGGAAGGTTCCCTACCTCGCAACCCGAAACTAGGTGGTAAAAAGAGAGTTCTCTACCTAGCAGCATTTTTCTTTGAGGTAAGGAAGGTTCCTTAGCCTCGAATAGCGGGAAGGTTTCCGCTATTCAAACTCAATAGGAAGGTTCTTATTGAAAGAAGCAAGGAATGTTCCTTCGCTTCGTTCATCGTCTTTATTAGAGGCAACGAGAAGGTTCTCGACCTCACACCTTTAGGCGAGGAAGGTTCCTTAGCCTCGAATAGCGGGAAAGTTTCCGCTATTCAACTCAATAGGAAGGTTCTTATTGAGGTGAAGAAAAGAAAAGTTTCTTTTCTTCAAGAATAACGAAAAGGTTTTTGTTATTCACGGGACAAAATTTGGTCAATTTGCTTTGCATGCTTCATTTCTCATAAATCACGCAAAGGGGGGCAACTGTTGACACTCAAATTTTGACCCGAAGTTGTTGAAAGTATGTTTTGGAGGGGTTAAGTGTCTAATCGAAAAGAAATGGCTCATTAGTTATAAAATGCGAAAATTGAGGACTAAATTGAACATTTTAAGAAAGTTGCGGGCTGACTTGGTAATTTTGCTTTTAATTTTTACGTTTTGCAGATGAACGTGGAGGGCGAAGGTTTCGCCGGCGACGGTTGCGCATTCCAGCTGCGACACGATCACGGGAGCTCGTGGGTTCGTGGGAGAAGGAGCGGTTTGCAATCCTCATCTACAAGAGGGAAGAAATCAACGGAAACGGGCATCCATCAATCTCGAAGAACAGAGGCAGCAAACCCAAAAGAAACAAAGAACACCATCACAGCAACAATCAACGCAAGAGAAGCAAGAGATCGAATTCGACAGCCACAATCAGTTCGTGCGAAGAAAGAAACGAACCACAGAAACAAACCCAAAATCAATTTCGGCAACTAGATCGTCCACAACAACGGATCGATTTCGGAAAGCTCATTCGCACAAATCAAGCACGGAACGCAAAGCCCAGCATCAATCGATCTCAACACAAAAAGGGAAGCAATCTCAGAAATCAAATCGATTTCGGCAGCAACAAATCCACAGAGCAAATCGGAAAAAAAAAACAATTCGTTTTCTGGTGGAGTCGCGCCGTCGCCGATCACCGCTAGTCCATCTCGCCCCCCCGATCGTGGCTCCGTCGTCTTCGAGCTTCTGGGCAAAGTCCTCCGCCGGCAGCCAAGCAGCTCGCAGCACTTCCTTTGGTTTCGAAAACGCAACTGAGGAAGAAGTAAAGAACTCAGATTTTTGGTAAACGTCTTTTAGTCCTTGTTTTCTTTTCTCTTTGTCACTTGAGGCAAATGGTTGTGAAGATTTCATTTTAGTCACTCTATGTTAAGTATGGATGACTTACCTAGATGATGATTCTCCATTATTTTGTCCTTTTCATAGTGCATATGAAACCTTTGTTCATATCTCGTAATTCTGCCTTTTTTTTGTTATTATTATTATTATTGTTTTTCTTGTTTAAGCATGCGAGATATTAGTTTTTTTTATTTATTCTACTTTTATTAATTCTTCACTAATTTCATGTGATCCCTTCTAACTTTTTTTTTTAAATAAAATTCAATCAAGTGAATGAAAAAAAATAATATTGCCTTGTGGTACCGATGTTCGGGCGTATGGAAATTCGTAATTTTTATACGTAATTGACTAACGAATTTTGAGACTCTCGTAGATCAGTTTAGGTTTCTCGTATCAATGTGGCGGCTCGTCACAAAAGAGATATGGCCGCATCATGTGGCGTAGTGACTATAATGAAACAAAAGATATGTCATGGTGGCTAATGGCCATGTGTCACATACAGTGTACGATCAGTAGCCATGTATATCAAACGTGTACAAAATGTGAGGCATGTGTTCCATAACCCATGTGTTCAATATTATCTAATAAAATTGTGATGCGTCATCTGAGGGAATCAGAGAACATAAATACCCATCTGTGTACCGTATTAGCATGTGCTAGTAGAGGTGGGGGGTTGAATTGAGCAAACCAGCAAACTTGAAGGCCTTCCAAAACTGTCTTTTCTGTGGATTCAGATGCTAATGCCAGAAAATAATTCATAGGTACTTAAGGGCTCGTTTGGTTGCAGGGATAAAAAATAGTGGGATGGGATGATTAAGTTGAGATAGAGTGGAATTATCTAGGATAGGATTGGATTGGATTATTTATGATAGGATTGGATGAGATTATATCAAATAAATTTGTCATAGTCTCAAATTTCTTTCTTCTTTTTTTTTTATCTCATCCCTCCTTATCCATTGGTGGGTGAGGTATTATTTAATCCCACTTTTATGGGATAAAAATGCTAAATGGGATAACAATTATCCCATCTCTTGATGCACCAAACGAGGGATTAAAGAGGAGAATGAGATTAAAATTATCCCATCCCTCTTTATCCCTCCAACCAAACACACCCTAATAGTATTAGTAAGACAAGTTGGGGGACTGAAGTGGGGCTGGCCTACAACTCGGCCTTTTCTGTTTCGTGCCAATGCGATACGCGGGACACGATGATCTCGTGCGAAGAATGTGGAGTGGTTGTTAAAAAAAACGAACCGGTCATTGAACAGTAAATTAATGGTTCAAGGTTTAATCGGTCGAATTGGTTGAATCAGTGGTTGGATCGTTATTTTTATATTATTATAAATTATTAATAAAGTACCCATCTTATAGAACTGCAACAAAATAATTCATATAATAATGCATATTTTTAAGAATCAATAAGAACTATTATTATTTACTTAAAAGATGAAAGATTAAAGTAATAATTGTAAAGAATATAAGAGTTTATTTGTGAAAAAAATAAAACTTTGTGGATGATTTAGAGTTAAATAGATAAAACTCTAATATTGACTCTCACTCCTCATTTAAATTTGAGTTTTTTTATTTGAGTTTGTTTTTTTTTAAAAAAAATTAAATTTGAATTTTTTCACCTCATTTTGGTTGAATCGCCGGTTCATTGGTTTTCGGTTTAAATGGTTTTGACCGGTTTTTCCCGATTTTTACCGATTTTTTGACCAATGTGGTGCAAAGCCAATAACCAGACCGGACATGCAACCGGTTCACGGTTTAACCGGTCCGACCGGCCGATCCAGTCCGGTTCTTTTAACTAAAGATGCGGTGACAGGCCCCCTTCTTCGGTGACCGACGACGTCCATTGAAGGCCAAGAAGCAGGCGGCGATCTTGGCAAGAGGCTTATGTGAGGTTCGCGATCTCCGCCATAGAGATCCGCGACCTTGATTTTACGATGAACAGAGCGTGGCGGATTTGTGGGAGGACGTCTATTCGCGACGTGGTATCAGTTCTTAGTTTTGGTGATCGACGACGGCCATCGAAGCCCAGAAGCTGGTAGGGCTTCTACAGACGGTGCGGGTGGGCTCACCCGCCAATCGTTGCCGCCGAATACTAATAGATCTGTAAAGGGGGCGGTGGGTGTGTCGTAAGACGAAGCCAGCGCCAAGAATGCGTTCTGATCTGAATGAACAAATTTCTGGGGTTGTAGAGACGTGGGAGCCTGCGAGCTTAAAACTACAACCAACATACTTTCCTTTTTACAGGATAAATAAGAGCAATCAGATTTATAAAAAGGAGATAATTCATATAATGAGAAGTTCTAGTCAGATCATGTAATCTGATCATCGAGGTGCCAATTTGCCAGTGCCTGGCCATCGTAACATCGATCGGTGATCATCCAAGCATTTGTTCCGCAGCCGCCGTTAGCGATGGCATCATCGTTGTGCCCGTAAGATGGAGTGCATCCGAGCATTTGTTCCACAACCGCCATTAGCGATGGCATCATCGTTGTGCCCGTAAGATGGAGTGCAGGTGTAGTGGAATTGAGAACGTTGCCGGTAGAACCATCGGCGTCGTTCCACAGACGGCGCCAATCTGATAATCTCGTTTCCAAGCGACCCGAGTTCTTAGATACTTGATGAAGTAATCCGGTGCAGCGGGAGTAATCTGCAAAAGAGAAAGAAAGTACTCAAGAACAAAGAGAGGAGTGAGGGTGTTTTGATAGGATGTACATTTCTCAAGTCTCATTTTTCTAGGAGATGGAGGAGGCCGGTTGCTTCAAGTGCGCCGTGATCATGGGGTGGCACTTTTATGGAAGGTGTATGACGCTCCTGTCAATTATGGGTGTGGTTATGGAAAGTGGGGAACGCTTCCCGAGATTGTGACAAGATCATGGTTGTCTCACGCGGGGCGTAGGCCCGCTGCGGCGAGGGGGAGGTGTCGCTGGCAGCCCCCTCGCGGTTGACCATGCCTTGGTGAATTTGCCGAATACCCAAGGTATTGGGCCGAACGTGTTGGGCCTAGATCGAGGGCCCAGATGGATGGTTGGGCCTAATATACCATTGACAAAGCAATTTCTGATAAGTATAAGAATTAAACCACACGAAGAAATCGCAAGCTGATTTGCAAAACCCTTTATGCAACATCTTATAGTGCGCATAATAATAATAATAATAATAATAATAATAATAATTATAATTATTATTATTATTATTAGTATTAAGAATGTACATATTTTAGTATTATTATTAACGTAGGAAGAAGTGGGGTGGTTTAGTTTTGTGTGGGAAGTTAGTTTGGAAGTTATTAAGAAGTTTTTTTACGTAGGTAGTTTTAGGAAGAAATTCTATTTAAGTTGTACTCTCTTTTATTAATGGATAAGAAGAAAAATGGTTAGTCTCAAATTCCTTTCTTTTATTCCAAGAAGATTACCCATCTCGAATGAGGTTCCTATCCTAACCATTTCTATTTTTAACTTGTAGTGATCATCCAATAGTCGCTATCTGTTATCGTGGGTTATCGGTTAATATAATGGGCTATCTTATATAATATGATGAAAGCTAACCATATCGAGCGAGTTGATCTTGTACAAAGAAAGCCCAAAATACCCACATGTAGAGCGAAAAATCTAGCCTACATGTGAGGGGGTGTGTTATCGTGGGTTATCCCACATGGTTAATATAATGGGCTAACCATTGCTATATAATATGATGAAAGCCTCTCCATCCATTACCAATTGGTTTTGGGTTGGATACTTTAACGCTACAATCTACGATTAAATCAACCTTGAATCCATGAGATTTTCAAGTATTTTTTAAAATAAATAAATAAACGTACTCAGGGACACAGACCGGAAAAAATTTTATAGGGGCAAAATTGGAGCTATACAAAAGTCTTAAATGAATTAATTATAACGGTTCAAATGTTTAGTTTCTAAGGAAAATGAGTGAGAGTAATTTCAAGTATAATGTAAGGATATGTGTGTAATAAATTATTAGTATTAACCGTGTGAGGCAAGTTTTAAAGGTATGGTTCAAACTTGTTTTAAATATACATTAATTATACCATAAACTTTGAAAAAGTTCAATAGTTACAATTGTGCCCATTGCCCCCATACTATGTCCGCCCCTGAAGGTACTAAAAGATGAAAGTATAAACTTTCCGAGAAAAGTCTCTCACCAAATTTGAAAATTAAAACCCAAACATTTGTTAGCATATATATATATCTCAACAACATTGTTCTGCCTTCTTTTTAGTTTCTCACTCTAAAATTACTGAATTGAGCCCATTTACAAATACTGATTTGAACGTTGGAGTACTAGATACCAGATAGCTCTGATGTTGCTCTTTAGCTCACATTTCTTTTGCAGGTAGAGCAAGTAGCTTCTTCAGCAACCATGGTTAGAACCACCAAATGACCGACCAACCTAACAGACGTTCAGCCACCAACCACTAATTATTTATGCCACTAGGTTGTATAATAAATGGATATCCATTATTTTAGAATTACCAACAGTGATCCTAGCGCGGTTACGGTTATGGTTATGATGCGGATACCCGCTAACCGCTATTATATACCCAACCCATTACTATACGAAGCCCATTTCACAAAACACTTGTCTACTCCAGCCCACATTGCCCTTAGCCCAATAAACTTCCCCTTCAAGCAATCATGTTGGCTAGCTGTCCGTGAATAAATTGTACAAGAATTTGGTTATGTTCTTCTGAAGGTGAAGGATCAACACAATGGATCTATGGAAATTTCTTGTTAGACTTTGGTTTCAAGCTCTCTAACTCACCAGGAAACTTGAAGTAACTAATGTGATTAATGCTTACATACGTTTGATTTTAAATTCAAGAGCCATCGTATTGCATTTTTCAATTCTTATGTTGGATTCTAAATCCACTGATTTTAATTTCTTTGCATGACTTAGTTTATTTGAAAATTATCATATTGCACAGGGTTAATTATTAAAGAATTTAGTTTTTAGTAGCTATCTGTGGATTAACTGCGAGTAACAGTTATCCGCGGATATCCAACTATAAGTGCCAAGTAGTAACCGTATTAGCGGATATCCACTAACCGCGGTTAGTAAAATATCCGCGGTTAGTGGTTACGGTTATGAGGTATCCGCGGTTAATCTGAACCGTTGTCATCTCTAATTATTGGACCCAAGCCACTCACCTGCAAAATGAAGTGAAGCGTAGATGCCAACAATTTATGCAGGTGATGGCTTGAGTAACAAGCAACAGTTTTGCTACATCTGAAACAGACATACTGCAATGAACTGTTTTTTTTTTAATCCTTCTAAACTGAAACAGTACTTAGTTTTAGCAACTTTGGAGCCAATGGACTGGTGAGTATTTTTTTCTAAACCTTAGTGTGTGTAAAATTTAAGCAGAAAAAGGAAGAATTTCTTTTACCTGATTATGAGGATGTAGTGGTAGGAAGAACATGAAAATTGGAACTTCCAAAGTTTGCACTAATTAGAAGTATAAAACCATCACTACATTATGATTTTCCAACAATCACAAGGCTGCTGTGGATTCTGCAGTTTATTTCAGTGACAACCAAAAACATCTGTGAAAGAGATCTCTGATCTCATTTCAGGCTACTCTCTATGTCGATAACAAACCGGTACTTAACATCCCTCTTCGCAAGCCTCTCGAGAGCTTCATTTATGTATTGGATGGGAATCAACTCGATCTGCGGGTAAATCTTGTGCGCAGCACAAAAGTCGATCATTTCCTGTGTCATGGTTGTTCCTCCTGTAATGCTTCCAGACAAGGTTTTCATGCCTGCCAAATTGAAATATGAAGTTCAGCAACACTGCTCAAACTCATTATTACAAAAAGTAAATCAAAGAATAATTTTCCAATACCTAAATTAAGGTTTGCAGGACTGAACTTCACTTCGCTTGGGAAACCAACGAGGACGTAAACACCAGCGACCTTCAGCAATGCTAAGTAAGGATCGAATGGGTGGTCGCCAGATGCAGTATCTACAATGAAGTCCAGTGTTTTGGCCAAGGCCTGGATGGATAGAATATCATGTAAGCAAAAGGGTTCAAAGACATGTGTCAACAAACGAAATCACAAAGTGAAAATAAGGAGCTGAACAATCCTTTGTCCCAGCAAAACTAATATGTTTGGCTTTCGAACTTGTGTTTGACAGTTTGACTCATATTATCATTAGGAAGAATTTATTGAAAAAAAAATCCTAACAAATATATTTAGAAACAAGAAACATCAATTTATCATTTGCATATAAATTGTTTGAATTTAAATGCCAAAATATTAAAAGAAATAAATCATAGACTAAAGCTGAAAACAAACATATCAAATTTGCAGGGATGGATGGAGTAGAATAATTCTAGTAATTACCTTCATTTGATCTTGATCAGAGGAGATGACGAAGTTGTCTGCGCCAAGTTGATTCAGAGCTTCGTCTTTCTTAGACAAACTTGTGCTGAAAACAGTTACCTTCAGTCCGAATGCTTTACCAAACTTAACAGCCATGTGCCCGAGACCGCCAAGTCCAATGACTCCGAGGGACTTTCCGGGCTGATTCATCTTATGGCGCATCATAGGTGCATAAACTGTTATTCCAGCACAAAGCAATGGTGCAGCAGAAGCCAATGGATACTCACTTGGTATTCTGTAACAGTACCTGTAGTTCAATACAGATAAGTACCCTTAAAAAAACTTGTTTGCATAAAAAAACCACTGACCATAACACACCCATAGTGAACTGAAAGAAGCAGGATCCTGATCTCTGTTCTACCTTTTGCATTGCCATTCTTGAGTAACAACTTGCAAAAAGGCAAAAATATCTGAATGATATTTTCAGGTAATAAAATAATTCAGAGAAATAATTCCGTTGCAACTTTCTGCTAAATGTCTCATTTTTATCTTTTACATATAAAAATTCCTTCCTAAAATTGTCAAATTTCCTTTTCATCTTCTTCTTTTATAAAAGTAAATTATCCAAACAGAATGACCTCAGAAGTTATCAGAAGTTAACTGTCTGAAAGAAAAAATCAGCAAGATGAGTTTCAGAGATATATTAGTTCTCTAATTCTCTTGTAAGTTTTCTGCTGAAGTTCTCGCTTTTATCTTTTACATCAAGAAATTCCTCCTAATGTGAAAGTAATCTCAAAACCGATCTCTGCAAAGTATTATACAGCGAACTTCAGCGACTAACAGACAAGAAACAAGAAGATTCGTATCGCGAATATTAGATGCGTTCCCCTCACCTTTCATGAACAACTATGTAACTAGAATATCCCCCCTTGGTGATTGTACCATCAGCATCAAGGCCATTAAAAGTAAAAACTGAGCCTTTGGCACAAAAAACCTCTTCGCCACCATCACAGTAATCACATTCTCTACATGAATTCACATAAGTACCCACTCCAACATGATCACCAACTCTAAAATGACCAACATTAGCACCAACCTCCTTAACAATCCCCACAATCTCATGCCTGCAAAAGAAACAACCTTTACATATAAATCAACCATAGTTATTATCAAAGAGGAGATCATTTGGAGCACAAAGACATACCCAGGAACAAGAGGGTACTTAGAATCCCCATGTCTATTCCTAGACCAAATATAATCAGCATAACACACTCCACAGTGAGTAATAGCTATGGAGACATCATCACTTCCAAGTGACCTGAAAAATGTTTCTGAGAAATCATAAACCTACACCAGTTTGAATCAATCGAGAGTCTTTCTGTAACCCAAGTCGCTCAAATGCACACAAATCATAAGAAAAATAACCTGCGGCTGAAATTATACGGAGATAAAACTCCAGAGGGATCTCTGGCCGCCCATCCCAAGCAGTTCTCGTTCACCTCCATGGGATCCAAGCTATTTATCAAAAATATAATAAATTAGAGTGCGAATATCGAACTGAAAACAGCAGGGAAAATGAAATTAATCGTAATAAACAAAACAAAAACAAACGAGAGAGAGAGATAACTTACATTTCGTCAAGAAGAAGAAAGCAATCCTTACAAAGTCTCTTCCTTTAATGGCTTTCTTCTGTCTCGCTGCGCGAAGCAGGAAGTCAACAAAACAGAAGTTCGAAGAAACAGATAAAGGTTAGTTTTGTACTTTAAAAATAACACATAAATAAAGGAAAAACTTTTATTCACCCCTCAGTGAACTCTATGATTTACATTTTACGACATACTTTCAAGAATTACATTTTTTAGCATTGTTTAAATGTTTAGCATGGTATTATCACTATTATGTTCCAAAAAATTTAAATTTTTAGGTGTACTTTTTTTATTCCTGATAACGCAGATTTTTGTTTTTCATTTACAGAGTGTTGAACTGATAATTTAGGATCTTTATGAGCTGTCAAGAAATACTATTCCCACTGAAGAGACTTAATAATTTTTTAAGTTAATTCATATCAGTGAAAAAAAAAGCAGGGATTTAAGTGTACTTTATAAACATGGATCTTGAAAGACTCCTTCAAACCTTAAGTAATCATCCTGTTTCCATGGGTATGGTAATTGGGTATAAAGCATCAGGGGATAAATTTTGTTTTTCAAACATGATTGGACAATGTGTAATTTCTTGAATAGTATGGGAGAAGCATGTACTTTTACATTGTACATTGCTTACATATCCTCTGACGTTTGCTCTCGTAACTCGTAAGTGATGAATCAATACTAGCAGAAACTTTATCTATAAATGCTAGCAACAATTTCTTAAACTTAAACTTGAAGGGTTACTTGAATATTTTTCTAATAATTAAATTCTCATATCTCAACTTTCAATTGCCTTTGATATTTGTCTTAACCTCAAGCTCAATTCAGGTAATCAGCAGTGACACCTTAAGGTCCATTGTTCATCTCTTGGAATTTGCATTATTACTTCGTTGAGATACTAATTATTTATCATGCTATTAATTTCAATTGTTTAGACCAACAATTAAGTAAAAATTACTAATTAGAGAAGATTATTTTGTCATTTTTTCATATGGTTGATGTTAATTTTGTGTTACTTATTTTACTTGAAACATTGAAACTGTCCTAATCGATCTTGTCATCTTATGATTTAAACCCTGGTTTCGCCACTATGCACTTGACCTGTCTCATCTCGTGTTTTTGAGACTTATCCGATCATTAGGGTGCTTCAAACTTTCAATTTTGAAAGTGAGTTACTTGGTTTTCACCCAAAACTTCTCACTAGTGACTTAGGTGGGTATTCACCTGGAATTCTCGGACCTTAGGTGATTTTCGTAGAAGTGAGTTAGAGTAACTCACTTTCACGGTGGATGATACTCACTCATGCAGCTCCTCTTTCCTCGCGAGAAGAACATCTGAGCCTTCCAACAGATCCCGAGTTCGAGCAGATACCCAAACGCACAGTCTGGAAATTGGTACCGTCTCTCGAAATCGACTCCATCTCTCTCACCTCATCTCTCCTCCGCCGGGCACCATCTCTCGAAAATCTTGGAGACGCTTCGGCCCGGTGCGATCTCGTCAAAGCTGCCCAAATACGGTATAGCAGGTTCGATTTTATGGTACTGATTTTGTCTCTCAAATCTATTTGGCAATTCATCTGTATTCATCTCTCAAATCTATTTCTAATTAAGAGGTGGGTTAATTTCAGGAGCACAATCGATTTTGAAGGTCAATGTAGTTTTCCCCTACGATTGCCAGAGAATAGCAGATCGAGGTTGTCGTCCTCTACGGTTGTAATTCTTCTGCATAGCTTCCATTCAAACTTAATAAATCTGTAGGAGTAAGGAATGAAGATTAACTTGGTTTTGTACCAACTTTATGCTGCAATGTTAACATTTGTGAACAGCACAAGCTCGCAATGTATGATTCATTGTGCTCTTAGATTGAAATTATGCATTTGAATTTTCAGTCTTGTAGTGTTGTCACAGTTGTACTATCTGAAGATAGACTCATCTTGGTAGGTTTATTTGTAGAGTGAAGTTATGCATCAGGGTCAAGGAAGCTTGGTTGCCCCATTTGAGCTTGTCTTTTTATTTCACTAATTATATATAGTACTGAACTGTACTAGTTTTTTTGTTGAGTGTCGCTCAGTTTTGTATTTTATTTTTTTGCAAGTTCAATCACGCCATGTCGACCCAGCAAAACTCCAAGTTCATTGGTGAGTAGTATGCAATGATTCTTAATTTCCTTGAGGATCCACAGAATATGGCTAAGGTATGTGGTGTATCTGGGAAGACAGAGGTTAGAGTGGCACCTCCTCGCAAAATTGAAGCTTGGAAGGAATTGGCCGCCCTCATCAACAATAGATTTAAAGGTAAATATACCTTAGACCACAAATCCATGGCCGACCGATGGCGTACATACTTGAACAAGTATAGACTTGCGCGGGAGAGAAGCATGTCAACTGGCTTTGGTGTAACTGAGGCGGACAAGAAGCGTAACATCCACACGGTGCAGGCAAAGTTGGATAGCATGTGCCCCCATTATGAGCGAATTCATGCTCTGTTTAGGGAACGACCAAACGTTAGTCCTGCTGCAACGTTCGATAGTGGCAGTATTACTTCAGAAGTTGACCTCAATCAAGTCCTTAGGTATGTTGACTGTTAATGTTAAATCTGAAAAGTGTTGTCTGTATGAGATTGGGTTTTGCTGGATATTGATGATGTTATTGGATTGAGTGTTTGGTTTTTCCTGAGTGGTAATTTTCTGTAAAATTCTTTTTTCCTGATGTGGAGTTTTGTTTGGTATGTGAATGTGGCTTCTGTGCAACAAGATGGAGCTGGTCAGTTTGCTTTAGAAGAGCCTTTTCTATGATTTGTGCACTTTCTCATTGTTAAGTGATAGGCAAAGTCAGATTTCCTTGTTTGGTTATCTTGTTTCGCTACTAAGTTAGTTGTTGTTTGGTATGCATCATAGCTAAAGAAAATGTTTTTCTTTTTAGGTTCAATGCAGAAGAGAGTGAAAACTTCGTTGATGAGGTGCTTCCAAATGCAACAGTTCCTCCTGAAGGAACTTCGGGGTTTCATGAAACAGCTCCATATGCAAATGAGGATGTAATGACGTACAATGCCCTGCTGTTCACCAATGGAGAGGATTCAGAGCTGCCCCAATCTCCACCTACAGAGGCAGCAAGAGTTCCTAAACCTGAGGATGATAGCGTTTCAGTTACTGACTTGAAGACTTCCTCAATGTTGGTTGCTGGCAGTAAGCGTCAACCTAGAGTGGAAAGTAGTGATGCAAAGAAGTACAAAAAGGATCGCAGGAAGGAGCTGCCAAGCCTTTGTGCAACAAAAAATCCAACTCAGGCACGCAACTTCCTGGCGCAAACAATTCAAGAAAGTGCAGCTGCTAAGGCTGCTGCTCTTGTATGCATTGAGGAGAAAAGGCTCAAATTTGAGCAAATGAAGTGGGATGTAGAGCGAGAAGAGAGGGAAGTCAGGCGGAAGGAAGATGAGCAGAGGCGGATGGAAGACAAGGAGGAAGAGAGAAACAGACATGCTGAAGACAAGGTGGAGAAGTGCAAGGAGAGGAGGTTCGCACTGCTACAAGCTATGATGGCAGATGAGAAATCAGCAGATGAAATTGAAAAAATGTTGTCCTTGCTATTGTAAAACTAGAGCTACCAATTAATTATGGCTGCCACTTGTTGTTTCTGAATTAGTATTGATATGGATGTAATGACATAAGTTTATTGGACTGAGTATTTAGCAGGTTTGAAGTTGTGTTTGACCAATATGCTTTATTGAAGTTATAGGAGTGGTGTTGCTTGTAATTCAAGTTATAGGAGTTACTTCTATTTTCCAATGAAGTTACAAGATCAAATGAGCTGCTACTCCTTCTTAACTAGTTAGGTCAATAGTTGTGAAGTCCCGAATTGTAAAGTGTTAAGTGTTCCCAAATGAGCTGTTGTTGTTGCTTTCTTCTATTCTCAAGTGTTAAGTGTTCTCAACTGTAAAGTGATGTTAAACTGTAGCCCGAAATCCCCAATTTTTATGTCATTCTGCAACCATCATATAAATTGAGACATGGAATAACACAAGTGATACTGGTACAATTAATCAAGATAAATTGCTCCAAAATCTGGTTCAAAACATGTCATTTAAACTAGTGATACAATGACCCTAACCCTAACCTAGAGAACATCCACTGGTGGTCCAGGTTGTGGATGTGAACTAGGGTTCTGGAGAGGTGCTTGCGAAGTGGATGTGCTTCACTTTCGAAAGTGAACTGCTTTTGTTGTTGGTTTTGACGCAGGCTGGCTCTTGTGTGGCTCTTCCTTCTTGCAAATCCTCTCATGTCATGTCACCCCAATTGGGGGCATCTTCTGCCTTTCACCTTCATCTTTCCCTCATCTTATGTGGCAACCAAAAGTTTAACCTGAAATGAAACCCAAGTCATTCATCACCATCAGAAGCATCAAAAAATTAAGTATCAGGTCGACAGGGTGCAAGTTCCCAAGATAAATCATCAAAGAACATGTTCCTTAAGAAGGTGTGAGACATGCATGTTCAGTACTTACTGACAGAACATGTGCTCCTTCCTACATCTACTCAAGCTTGCTCTTGAAAAACACTCAAGCACTTACTCTAATATGCTGCATGTTCAGTACTTACTAAAAATCAGATTCTAGATGTGGATCACTAGAAATATCAAACAACACTTTTGAGATATGATTTTCATTCTCCTGCTCTGACCATGCCTCCTACACAAGTGAAATAGTATGAAAAACCAAATATTCTGAAGAGTATGGGAACATGATACCTTTCTACTCCTAAAATCTTGGCAAGTCACTAAATAATTTTTCAAATATTTATGTGTTTGCAATTCAAGCATGCAACTGTTACTGAAGTGTTTGCAATTCTGACCTGATTTTCCCCAATTTAAATTACATCTAGGCCGCCTTCTTCACTTGAGATCCATAATTCTACAGACACAAACTCCATAAATGACAAAAGTTCCATCCCACAAAAGAAGACATCAGTTATCAAAATGGTTTACAAAAAACATGATGCAAAGTGCACAACAAACCAAATGGTCAGTCACAACTTAAGCATAAACGTAACAAGGTATTCAACTATTGGAAGTACCGTAGTTTTTTCTATTAATCAATGGGAAGAACGCCATTCAGATAACCTTTCTCAATAGCATAACTTTTCATTTCTTCTCTAAATGCCGCTACGCGCTCCAATTCATTGCCTTCAAGATTTTCTGCTACCGAGACCTCCACTGGATCGACTTCTCTAAACATCTCCTCCCATGAGTCTCCCAAGTTAGCCAACATGTTGTGCAAAATCACATAGGCAGTTGACACTCGGATGATGGCCTCAACATCCAATGGTGATCTTATTTGCTGACGATGTTCACGCAAGCACGACCATCTACCTTTGAATATGCCAATGCTATGCTCGTTCCGCACTCTTGATTTGGTTAGGACATAGTTGAATTCTTTGTTCACCTGGACGTCTGCAGCTGGTGACTTGAATGCAGGAATAAGGTGGTTTGACACAGCGTACGCCGAGTCCCCAATAATGTATTCTCCTTTGCTGAAGAATTGGATTGGGTTCTTGGCTTGAGCTGACTTTCTCCATAGCCCAACATCATGCATAGAACTGGGCCACCCACAAGAAAACCCAATGATCCGTCGATCAACGTCACAAAAAATTTGCATATTGATGGAGTATCGATGTTTGCGATCCCAATAACATTCTCCATTGATGGCTGGTTTCTCAGATAGCGGAATGGTGGTGCCATCAACGAAACCAACACATCCTGGAAAACCCTCTGCCTCCATCAGTTGTCCGATCTCCGTTCTTCTTTCCTCAGTAGGCCACATAATGTACCTACTTCCAACTTGCAGTAATGCAGTGATAACTCTTCGGGTAAAAAAACAATAATTCCTACACCAAACCCAAATAGCATGGATTGCATTGCGGTGGCTGCTCCGTTCCCATTGTGGCTAAGACGCCAGAGGGCAATACAGACTTGCCTCCGTTCCCATTGTGGCCAAGACGCCAGAGGGCAATACAGACTTGCCAGGTAACTGCAGTTTGAGGGCTCCTACTCTGGTTGTGAAACACAGGGCATGGTCTAAGAAGTTCGACTAATCGGAGGAAAGACTCGAGGTCACATCTGAAGTTTTGCTTGAATTCTGTTGCATTTAAGTTGAGTGCACAATTGAGTAAGAATTCTTGGGAGCGCGGTGATCTGACTCACGCATTGAGGTAACGTGAATTGTTTATCAAGACATACGCATCACATAATTCCTCCAACATATTCTCATCCCGTCAATGGCAATAGCCATCACCATCTGTTGTTCAAGGTGTTGATTTTCGGATCGTCTTTAACATGTTTGTCATGCTTACATATTACATGGATACTACATTTAAGTGATAGCACAATGTGTTTCTTCCATAATCATGCCATATATCCATTAACATCACACAGAGAACCTAGCATGATACTAATGGCAAAGAACCTAGCATGATACTAAAGAAAAGATTAAGAGTGTGTACCTTTCTTCAGGACTTCATGGAGAATGGACTTAGAAGTGCGCCAAGGAAGAGGACAAGAAGTGAAAAGCTTCTTATGAAGTTCCACCCACAAACTCTAAGTAGAATGTCTACGAAGGCTTATTGAGAGAGAAGAGATGAGAGGCAATGCTGCCAAAGGGATGCTGATAATGGAGCCATCCTCCCTCTATTTATAGAAGAGGATGGGCTGCCAATAAGGGGGCACAATGCCTCCTCATTTGCAAAGTAACATGTGTCTAGGGCCAAGGGCTGCAACCAATTCCCCTTGGTCCATGAGACATGTCTCATGCCTTTTGCCTTTTCAATTAAGTAATTAATTAGAAAAGGAATAAATAAATAATTGTGTCTAATAGGAAATTAATTAACTAATTAATTAATTATCCAAATAATATGGTGAAGAGGCAAGGGAGGTGACCCATGCCCTTTGCCCATTCGGCCATGGGACATGAGACATGTCCCTTTGGCCGAATGGTGCAAGGCATGGGGTGCATCCCTTTGCCTGGAGGCACCAAGGGCGAAGGGGTACTCACACCCCTAGGCCTATGGCCGAATGGGTGCAAGGCCCCCTTAGGGTGCCCTTTCAGCACCCTTAGGCCATGGCCGAAGGTGTGCTTGGCCCTTTGGGTGCCTCTTCGGCACCTTTTCACCAATCACGCACCTTTCCGCCAAGAGACACGTCTCTTCACCAAAAGGTGCCTAGACACATTTGTACTAAGCTCACATAGAGCTAGTCCAAGACATATTAAATCATTCATTGAGCTCCTTTGAGCTCATATCAGCTCACTAAGAGCAGATACACATCTCTCTAGCTCAAACACTCAGATTGAGCTCAGTTGAGCTGTGCTTAGCTACTTTTAGCTAGCCCAGATCATCTTGGTGCGCAAGAATTCCAACAAACTCCCACTCGCACTAATGATGACCTTTATGCACATGCTCCCACTCGAGTCATAAAACAATCTACATTTAAATAGAGTTGTGAGTGCGACCCCAAGGCACACACACCAAATCTCTTTTATTGAGGTTGTTAGACTCTCAATAAAAGATTATCCTCTCTTGTAAGTCTCACTTGAACATTTCAAGTGCTTGTATGTTTGTTTGAACTTATTCAAACTTTCTTGAACTTATCAAGACATGCTTGAACATTTTCAAGCTTTATTTGAACTACTTCAAGTAGTGCCTTTAGAACCCCAAGACATATGGTACGTATTCTTAACCACGGTCAGTCTCTTTCAGTTTAATGATGACTATATTAAGTGTCAAGTACTCTTTAATTTGTATTATTCCCAATTCACACCTTATCATGTTGCACCAATGCAACATGTGAGCTCAAAGGTTGAACTTAGGGCTCACGTACCAAGTTTCACTTGTCTTTCCTTTATACTCTACCTGCTTAATGATCCATATAGACTTAGTTACCCAAAAGGAGGATACTCCAGCCGCATTCATCTGCGGCCTTCGACAACCAATCAAAGTAACTTTGTCAATGTGAATCATTAACAGCAAGTTAAAGTGATTAAGGGTCCAATCGAAGAATTCTCACACTACGCAAGGTTAGAGACAACTTGCTTAAATTCTTCTTTTGGTCGAATTTCATGGACATAGGATCTTTGCAACATACTTACAAAGATTCTAATAACACTTCTTAGGGTGTTTTACATACACCACTCCCACTCGGAGTGATATCACTTAAAATGAGGGGTGTGTCATTTCTCCCTCTTAAAACACCTCAGAGTGTGCTCCTTCTAACATATAAAAGGAGGACATGTCACAAGCCATGAAATTTCTGTGCAAGCCCGAGCTTACACTCACATATAGGCTAGAATGTATCAGTGTCATACAAAATCAGTGCAGAGCACCTCATCTTGATTATTCAAATCAAGGCGACATAAAAGTATACCAAAGTGTCATGTGTTGTAACATGACTCCCACTCAATAGAGTAACATTGCATGTCACATGTTTCTTGAAGAAACAACACACTATTGAGCCTTTGGTAGTCTCATCCTTGGTCTACTTAAGACCAAGGGCGAATGACTTGGTGTGAGAAAGTCATTCTCAATGCCTATGGTGGACATGTTCATTTGTTCATTGTGTGTTATTAATGGAACCAAGTAAATGACATCAAATAATGACTTTATTGATCATCATTATACATATATACATGTGTGACACCAAAGTGGTGAAAGTCATACAACACTTAGCATATTTACAATCTCCTAAGACCCATTGCTCGGACATGACGAGCAAACACAATGGGTGGCAATGGCTTAGTGAGAGGATCTGCCACCATAAGGTCTGTTGAGATGTATTCAATTTTGACTTCACCATCTTCAACTGCATCTCGAACGAAATTATATTTCATGCTAATGTGTTTGGTTTTTCCATGATACTTGGGGTCCTTAGTGTAGGCCATAGCTGCCATACTATCACTGTAGATAGTAATGGGCTTACTTATTTTGACCATTGACTCCAAGTTTTTTAGAAAATAACCAAGCCACATAGCTTCCTGGACAGCCGAGGCATAAGAAACGACTGCCTCCATGGTTGATAAGGCTGTACAGGTTTTGTTTCTTACTACACCAAGTAGTAGCGCCCCATTTAGCAAGAAAATATAACCACTTGTAGATTTGCTAGAATCTCTATCTCCTCCCAATCGGCATCGGAATAGCCGTGTAAATAAAGGGTTTTTCCTTGATAATATAGCCAATAATCCTTAGTACCTTTAAGGTATCTAAGGATCCTTTTGACATTCTTCCAATGCTCCATGCCGGGGTTCGAAGAATATCTAGCAAGTAAACCGACCGCTTGACTTATGTCCGGCCGTGTACAAATCATGGCGTACATAAGGCTACCAATGGCACTAAGGTAAGGTATCTTAGTCATTTCTTCCTTCTCTTTTGGAGTCTTAGGACATAAATCCTCTCCAATTTTGCAACCATATGCAAGTGGGGTGTTCATTGGCTTAGAGTTGGTCAAGTTAAACCTCTCAAGAACTTTATCGATATAAAGCTCTTGTGAGAGGCCTAACATATGCTTCTTTCTGTCCCGATGTATCTTAACACCTAGGATATAAGAAGCTTCCCCCGGGTCCTTCATTTTGAAGGTGGAGGACAACCATCCTTTGATGGCGAGCAGCAACTCCAAGCTACTACTTGCAATTAAAATGTCGTCGACATATAATGTCATAATGGCAAAACTGGACTCTTTGAAGAACAAGTACACACAGCGGTCCTCATGCATCATCACAAAGCCATAGCTTGTGACTGCATGATGAAACTTCAAGTACCATTGTCTTGAAGCTTGTTTGAGACCATATATAGACTTCTTTAGTCTACATACCTTGTCTTCTTGACCTACTTGTACAAACCCTTCGGGTTGTTTCATGTAGATCTCTTCACTCAACTCACCGTTGAGGAAGGCGGTGGTCACATCCATCTGATGCAACTCAAGGTCCAAGTTTGCCACTATCGCAAGTAGCAATCGATGGAATTAAACTTTACAACAGGAGAGAAAGTGTCTTTGAAATCAACACCTTCCTTCTATGTAAAAGCCTTTGGCCACCAACCGGGCCTTGTACCTTTCGATACTTCCATCAGAGTTCTTCTTTATTTTAAGAACCCACTTATTGCCGATCGCTTTTCGGCCACGAGGAAGATCAGACAATTCCCATACCTCGTTTTCATGCATTGAATGTAACTCATCATTCATTGCCCTTAACCACTCTTCTCTCTGTGCCCCTTCAAGAGCTTCTTTGACATTACTTGGCTCATCGATCTCACACGAGACCAAGTATGTCTCACCTTCCGATAGTCCCCACCTTTTAGGTGCTTTGGACTCCCGAGTTGATCTTCTCAACTGGGGTGGAGGTGTTGGCTCTTGAAGTACCTCAACTCCCTCTTGAACAGATCCCTCAGGATCAGGATCCTGTTCATTTGAGTCCATGTTTATGGGCTCATTCTGGGAAGCCTCAGCTTCTTGCAGTTGAGGTACTCCCTCTGGAGTAGGTACAGTCTGTGTAACCGGCACTTGTGAAGTGCCCGGTCGATCCTCTACTAGGATCGGGCCTATTGAGGCTAAATCATCACTTTCGCCAACTTTTGGAAACTCAGTTTCCACAAAGTTGGCGTTTCTTGCATCAAACACCAAACCCTTCTTTAAACTGAGATCCAAGAACACATAGCCCTTAGATTCCGTACAATACCCGAGAAAAGCACACTTCTTTCCTCTTGGTCCCAATTTTCCCAACGGATGGTCGGGGACATGTACGTAAGCTAAGCAGCCCCAAGGCCGCAAGTAGCTTAAGTTTGGGGTCCTCTTCATCCATAACTCATATGGAGAAGAGTTGATGTTCTTGGTAGGTACTCTATTGAGAATGTGCACCGCACATAGCAGCGCATCACTCCAATAGGTCACGTCCAGGTTGGCTTTAGCCATCATGGACCGTACCATGTCCATCAGAGTTCGGTTCTTTCTTTCGGACACACCATTTTGCTGGGGTGTCCAAGAAAGGGTGAACTCTCTAGCAATGCCTTTCGACTCACAAAAGGCCTTGAATGCAAGGGAGCTGTACTCACCACCTCTGTCAGTCCTTAAGGACTTCACCTTCTTGCCTACTTGGTTCTCAACCAAGTGTACATATTTCTCAAAATATGCTAAGGCCTCTGCCTTGTTTTTGAGCAAGAAGACGTGGGTGAATCGTGTACAGTCATCAGTGAAAGTGATGAAGTACTTGAACCCATTTCTGGATTCAATTCTCATAGGTCCACATAGATCAGAATGGACTAAACTTAGTGCCTCGGTTCTCCTAGTTGTCCGCCCAAAAGGCTTTCTCGTTGCCTTGCCTTCTAAGCAAGGCTGACAAGTTGGTAGGACAACCTTGGTCAAGGATTCAAGTAAGCCACTTTTGGCTAACTTATTCATCCTATCTTGTCCTATATGGCCCAACCGTTCATGCCATAGATTTTGATCTATGACTTTAGTCACATGGCAACTAGGAGTTGCAACAGAATGGCCATCGGGCCTTAACTCATACAGTCCATTATTAACTAAGCATTTTGTGAGAACTTGATTATCCTTTAATATAGTTACACTATCATTAAAGAATTGAAAGCAATAATTGTACTTCAACATGGCAGAAATAGAAATTAGATTTCTACAAATATCAGGTACATATAATGTGTCCACAAGATACAAATATCTATTACACAAGGGAACCTTACAGGTTCCTATTCCAACTACTTCCAACTTTGCATCATTTCCCACCGAGACGTGCTTCACACCTCTTGGGAGCTTGCGGTACGCCACAAACCAGGACTTGTCCCGAGCTATGTGGTCTGTTGCTCCTGAATCAACAATCCACAAAGAATTGCTTTCAGTTAACATAGTACATGACGTCACATGTGCTATTGAAGTAGAAGGTTCAAAATGTACCTTAGGTGCACTTTTGCAATCTTTTGCAAAGTGTCCTTTCTTGCCACAGTTGAAGCACTTGAGCTTCGAAACGTCCCTTTTCTTCTTCCCGGGCCCGTTTCCTTTGCCTTTTCCCTTACCCTTGCCTTTGAAGCCGCCCTTTTTCCCACCCTTAAACCACTTCTTGGACTTTTTACCCCCGTTGTTATTGGAGGTATTGGCAACATATGCCTTGGAGTGGTCCTTGAGAGCCATTACTTCGGCCTCAAGTAAAAGGTGACGAGCGATGTCATCAAAGGTCTTAATTTGAGGGTTGTGGCGTAAGTTGACCTTCATCAACTGCCACTCCTCGTCAGGTAAGGACCTTATTATTGCTTGCACCTGCTGCTCGTCGGTGAGGTCGTGCCCAGCTTGTTTAAGCTGATGAATCATCCGTGACATCTCACGAAGGTGGGCACTCATGGTGTGATCTGCTCGTTTACCATAGTTCTCAAACCTTAGTATCATCGAGCGTTGTTTCTCAACGGAAACATCTCCATACTTGGCCTTAACAGCATCCCAGATCCCTTTGGCCGAGGTGAGCATGGAGAACTCCACCATGATCTCATCCACCATTGTGGATAAGAGTGTGACTCTACACATAGAGTTCTTTCTAAGGTAGGCTTCATAAGCCACCCTATCTCCCCCTTCCTCCGGGGGGTTGACCTCAGCGTCGAGCACCTCAAGTGTCTCTTGCTCAGTTAAGATGAACTTGACCTTCTGCTGCCAAATTAAATAGTTTTCACCATCTAATTTGAGGTCACGGTTCAACTCTGCTACTATGTTCTTAGTAGCCATCTACAAATATGCAATTCACATGTTTTAGATTCCAATTCACACAATTAGACTTATTCAAGCAATATGTTCATGAAATAACTTAGTTTATACTCAGATGTAGCAAAAGGTATGCATATAGCATCCGATCAGAAACGCCTAAGCATAACTTTGCCATTTTATGAACATATCCTTAATAAGCCTATTCAAGCAATCAATCAAGAGGCAACCAAGCATACATCAGTTATAACTTTACTTGACCTTCCAAGAAGGCCTGAATCACGCACTCATGCGTGATCGTAACAACCATAGCACTTCATGTAAACCTTAGTCTCATCACCCATAAGTCTCCTTAATACAATGCCCAGGAATATTGGTGGAGTCACAAACGGTCTCACTTAAGTACCACTTCCTTAGACAGCATTATATTAGCTTGACAGGGTCCCTAGAGACCTTAGCTTAATGAAGTGACCCATCTATTGAACCAAGCCTCAAATCCTTCAAATTCACCGTAGTAATGCCGAGACATTAGTACTTGAACTATCTCAAGGTAGAGTCTCTTGTTTCAATGGATGTATGTTCCTTCACTTAATTCAAGCTTCAATTCCCTCAAGTCCATCATAGTGGTACAAAACCAGTACTAAGACTATCAAAGGGCTGAAAAAACTCTTGAAATAAGTGAAGGACAAATGTCACATGCATACCAAGTCTAGGTCACACATGGGCCTTAGGAATCACAAGAGGAACACTCCCAGGAAAGATGGAGGGGTCACAGACGGTCCCGCTTAAAACCCACCTCCTAGACAGAGTGCACTCGAGTAACACTAAGGTATAATGTGACATAGAACCAGGCACACACTAGATTCAAGTTCATACATTTTGAAACGTACAAACACGTATCACAAATATCACAAATTGTATGTTTATTCACAATTTTAGTCGAATTGTGACATGCATTTCGGTTTCATACATTTCAATTTCAACAAACATGTGTCAAACATTCATAACCGAAAGTAACCAAGCTCTGATACCATTTGTTGATTTTCGGATCGTCTTTAACATGTTTGTCATGCTTACATATTACATGGATACTACATTTAAGTAATAGCACGATGTGTTTCTTCCATAATCATGTCATATATCCATTAGCATCATACAGAGAACCTAGCA
Organism: Stellera chamaejasme; assembly: GCA_024586325.1. Taxonomy (NCBI): domain Eukaryota; kingdom Viridiplantae; phylum Streptophyta; class Magnoliopsida; order Malvales; family Thymelaeaceae; genus Stellera; species Stellera chamaejasme. Next base: position 15,527,755 of record CM044987.1, on the reverse strand, counting down.
TGATACTAATGGCAAAGAACCTAGCATGATACTAAAGAAAGGATTAAGGGTGTGTACCTAGCATAATACTAAAGACTTCAATGGAGGATGGACTTGGAAGTGCGCCAAGGAAGCGGACAAGAAGTGAAAAGCTTCTTGTGAAGTTCCACCCACAAACTCTAAGTAGAATGCCTACGAAGGCTTATTGAGAGAGAAGAGATGAGAGGCAATGCTGCCAAAGGGATGATGATAATGGCGCCATCCTCCCTCTATTTATAGAAGAGGATGGGCTGCCAATGAGGGGGCACAATGCCTCCTCATTTGCGAAGTAACATGTCTCTAGGGCCAAGGGCTGCAACCAATGCCCCTTGGTCCATGAGACATGTCTCATGCCTTTTGCCTTTTCAATTAAGTAATTAATTAGAAAAGGAATAAATAAATAATTGTGTCTAATAGGAAATTAATTAACTAATTAATTAATTATCCAAATAATATGGTGAAGAGGCAAGGGAGGTGACCCATGCCCCTTGCCCATTCGGCCATGGGACATGAGACATGTCCCTTTGGCCGAATGGTGCAAGGCATGGGGTGCATCCCCTTGCCTGGAGGCACCAAGGGTGAAGGGGTACTCACACCCCTAGGCCTATGGCCGAATGGGTGCAAGGCCCCCTTTAGGGTGCCCTTTCGGCACCCAGGGGTGCTACGCACCCTTAGGCCATGGCCGAAGGTGTGCTTGGCCCTTTGGGTGCCTCTTCGGCACCTTTTCACCAATCACGCACCTTTCCGCCAAGAGACACGTCTCTTCACCAAAAGGTGCCTAGACACATTTGTACTAAGCTCACATAGAGCTAGTCCAAGACATATTAAATCATTCATTGAGCTCCTTTGAGCTCATATCAGCTCACTAAGAGCAGATACACATCTCTCTAGCTCAAACACTCAGATTGAGCTGAGTTGAGCTGTGCTTAGCTACTTTTAGCTAGCCCAGGTCATCTTGGTGCGCAAGAATTCCAACAACCGAAATTAAGAGGTTCATGGTCTTATCTTATGTACTCTTTTTTATACACAAATTGATAAAGAGCATCCATCAATCTCTGTGATTATATTGGCCAAGGAGGAGAACATAGAATTACGCTTTTTATACACAAATTAATACAGAGCACTCCAAGGAGGAGAACACAGAAATACAGCAACAGAAGATCAAATTTTTATTTTACAAATTTGATGTTTTTTATTGTCATAGCAAAAAACTATGTCATATGATGCAATTGATGATACTAGTATTTGATACTAGTATTAGATATAGTACTAATTACTGTGAAAGTACTAATTAAGTCTATCACACATATAGGGCATTAATTACTCATGTGTATATATTTCTATATAATGTGTTATACATGTGCATTGAACTTGGAAAGTAACTGAGAGTAGAGGAGAATGGTACAGAGTGTTTTGATAAGATGAAGGTGGTGGTTTAGAGAGCTTAAATCATGTTAGTGCATGTGAATTGAGTTGGATAACATGCAGCATATACCTAGTTTCAGGACACATGGCTCTCCCTTATTCCACTTCTCCAGTCCCAATTCCCTACATATGAAACCCACACCTACATAACTCTCTCCACTTCCAATAACATAGCATCTCTCTCATTCTCATTTTTACTCGACCTGCTATTCAATTTCCACAAATTTGAAGCCATGGAAATCAGTGCTTCAGATAAAATCTGGAGCTCTAGACCTTCTGGGAAGCTTCTGATTATTGTGGAGCCAAGGTTAAAGAGAGGTTCATGGAACTTGAAGAAGAAGAAGAAGAAGAAGATCATCAGGCCCAAAAGACCGTTGATGAAGAGAAGGAAGAGAGGGCTAGGGAGCTTGATCAGAATGCCCAAGTACTGCAACTCAGTACACAGAAAGGTGAATACATTTAAAGGACCTACAGCTACATAGGTCTCAGGACATGGATGAACTCTTCAAAGAAACAGCTGCCTCCAGAAAGTTCCTCTTTTGCAGGCTATGGTGAACATCGACAAGAATTCAAGGAATTCTGTGGAATTCACTACAAAAAATGGAGCAGCTAGTACTATCTAAACTAATCATGAATTCAAATAAGAAGGTTAAAGAGAGGATCATGGAACTTGAAGAAGAAGAAGAAGAAGAAGAAGAAGATGATGATGATCATCAGGCCCAAAAGACCGTTGATGAAGAGAAGGAAGAGAGGGCTAGGGAGCTTGATCAGAATGCCCAAGTACTGCAACTCAGTACACAGAAAGGTGAATACATTTAAAGGACCTACAGCTACACAGGCCTCAGGACATGGATGAACTGTTCAAAGAAACAGCTGCCTCCAGAAAGTTCCTCTTTTGCAGGCTATGGTGAACATCGACAAGAATTCAAGGAATTCTGTTGAATTCACTACAAAAAATGGAGTAGCTAGTACTATCTAAACTAATCATGAATTCAAATAAGAAGAAACAAAAGTTTAATCATGAATTACATATGCAAATTAAGAAGAATATGCTGTAGGTTACCGCAAGATTTGAAGAGCGATGGTTAATCATGAAAGCGACAACAGTGGTTGTCCGAAAATAAATAAGATACTCTTCGTTACCATAAGATTTGAAGACCGAAACAATCATACTTGTGATTCCAGCCTCTACTCCGATTTGAATCCCAAAATTCAAAGTCCGATTTGAATCGCCTATCATCCTGGGTCTACATCATCAAACCCTAATCCTCTGGGGGTCGTCTCCTAGCCTCCCTCCTTCCCAGTCGATCGAAATTCCAGCCTCTACTGCGAAAGTCCTGGCTTAGACCGAGAAGCTTCGACCGATTTCTTTTCTCCTCTGATTTCGACCTCGATAGCCTGGTTCACTCTGCCTCCTCTTTTTTTTAGTGCCAACGTTTTCCTCTCAGCAGTATTCACGCCATAAGCCATCATTTTTCACGGTCCCTCAAACATAACACCCTCTTTTTTCAGTTTTGGCCAACTCACTAACTCACTCCACCAACAATCACCAATGAGGTGAATATAAATTCCATCAGATTTAAACTTTGAAACCCCTTATTTATGGGTTAGATCATTGCCACGTGTTAAGCCCAACCTTCTTTTTGTTGCCGAGGAGTATGAATGACCACTACAGAAAAATGGTGCAGCATCAACGATTTGAATCGATAGTCAGAAAACGTTATCAATACAATTGATGGTTATATATATTGTCGATCAACTTTTCAGTGAAGATAAACCTTAACCATTGATTCATATATATTTTTTCCCTAACTTTTATTATATATAAAAAAATCGATAGTCAGACTGTCAGTTTTGGTCAAACAATTGATTTTGGTCAAACTGATAGTCAAACAATAGGTCCATTTTCAAAAATTATAAATTAAAAGTAAAAAATTTAAACTATCAATTTGGTCAAACGGTGCTCAAACTATTGGTCCGTTATGGAAAACTTAAAAAATTAACTTAGGTGGCCCTAGCTCTCCTCGACCTCGATACCTGCTGATCACCCGTCTCACCTCATTGATCATACTAATATCTATGACTACTAAGGTTGTTGTTGGGGATAACAGCGACCTCGCCTCATTGGCCACACCTAAATCTATGGGACAGAGCAGGATCAAGAGGTTTTATACGGCTTAGGTGGATGGCGATTGGTGGTTGGCCGGTGGGTGCTGCAGTCACGGTCTTATGCTGATGCCTCAACCTGGTCTTGACGTTATAGGATGCCATGTTTTTCTTGTAGGTCATCTGCAATATAGGGGGTGAACTAAAGATCAGATTGAGGTTTGCTCAGTTCCTGATACTCCGACGCACAGTATGAGTGTACCGGGAAACGAATATGTTAGGACTAGAGTTAAGAGAGTGAATAGTTAACTCCAAATGGGTGAATGGTGTACGCTTTTATAATCTTCTCCAAGAAATTTTTTTAGATGATTATAAAAGTTTTGGTTCTTTGTGCAAAGTTTAGAAAAATGTGGTGTGTGCTTAATAGTTTTACCTTTATTTATTATGTTGGTTAATGGGTTCGAGCTGAGAAGTACTTCAACCCAACTTGCTGTAAGGCCCATTTCTCTATATCTACGTATTGTTTCCGTTTAGCATGAGTTGATAAGAAGGGAAGAGTTTGTGGTTGTTTAGGACTCTTGTTATTATCTATTTAGAATTAATACGTTGGCAAGCAAATTTTCTGGAATGAAAAAGCGCTAAATCAGGATTCAAGAAACATAAAGAGACGTTGGTGAAGGCTCCTCCTCTCTATATATAAATCAAGAGGAAGCTTTCATAGTTTGAAGTAGACTACTTCTTTAATATACAAGCTCTCTCATTTCACAAGCAATCTAAAAGCTCTCTGGCACTTTATTTATGGGAGAGTGAAAAAGTGTTGTAAAACGTTTTTGAGTGTTTTCGTGAAAACACCTCAAAAGTTTGAACTGTTTCGAGAAAACTGTTTTATAAGGTTTTTTTGATGAGCCTCGGGAATACCAAACAGGAATTTTTGTTAGGTTAATAGTGAGCCTTGGGAAAACTATTTTTGGGGAGTGTTAGGTTTTTTAGTGAGCCTTTGGGAAAATCAAAGTTAGGTTATAGTTGAGCCTCGGGAAAATCTTTTGTATACTTTTGGTTGGTGTAACCATTTTAAAGTATAATGGAATGAATTCTCAAGTGGTGAACTTGAGGAGAGGACGTGGGTCATCGACCGAACCTCTATAAATTTCTAGTGTTGTGCTTCTCTTTATTTTTATCTATTTCTACCGAGACAAGTTTTTCTCAAGAGGCTGAGATCTTTCATGTGTCAACGTTTTCACAAAAAGAATTCAATTTTTGAGATCATCCAATTCACTGCCCCTCTTGGCTGCCTATTTGGGACAACAATTGGTATCAGAGCACGGTGATCTGTGACAAAAACCTCAAGGTTTCAGATCAAAAGGTCAAATGACATCAGTTCCAAGCATGATCCTTGAAGGATACAACCCGTCTAGGCCACCACTATTTGATTCTGCAAACTTTAATTGGTGGAAGACAAGGATGCAGAATCTGTAAATTTTAGATCTTTCTTTGTCTCATTTCATGTCTCATGCTTGCGGATTAATTCGTTCAACAAGAGATTCATAGCACAATGTGATTTTCTCATAATCGTGCCTCTCCACTTTCAAGAAGAAGAAAGAGGAGAAGGAGGAGGAAGAAGAAGAGATGGAGCGTACCTTGCACCCTTGGTATGCTCCCAACGTATGCTCCGGGTTTTTGGTGGATTCCACTTGAATGTTCAAGCCTTCAAGTTGTTGGATGAGGTCGGATTGCATGTGATGGAATGAGGCTATTTTGTGTTAAAGGGACACAAAATACTTCCATCCGAAATGCTCTAGGAAGGCCTGAAGATTTCGGCCAAAAGAAGAGCGAAAAGGAGGAGAAGAAATTATGAAAAATTCTGTCTCTTGTGGCCGAAAATCCCATCTCTATTTATAGATGGAGGGAGTGGTTACAAGGAGAGGAAATAACCTCCCTATGGCCAAAAGTACACTTACTTTTGGCCTTTAAGGGAGTTATTTCTCCCTTGTGCACAATTAAGCCTTGAAGGCTTGGTAACCACCTCTTAAGCGAAAGGGTGCCTCCCGAGGAGGTGCCTTTTCAGAAATTCAAGGCTCTCATAGCCGGTTTAGTAACTACCAAGAGATGTGCACACATGCACTAGGGTGCATACACCTTTCACCCCAACCGCTAAAGACATGTCCTTTTACCAAAATACCTTTATTTTATATAAAAGGATACTAATTTTCCGGAAAGTGCGGGTTGTGCGAGAATTTCTTTCGGGATTATTTGGATGTGTTCGACTCAACTATGGTTATCCGGCTTGTGGGGTCGGAAGTCGGGATTTTCCGAGTTTTGGGTCATGGGGGCGCTTTGAGGTAAGGGCTTAATTCGGTAAAATGTACGCTTGTTCTGCTTTCAAGGCCCGGATGACCTTAGAGGCCCGGGTTCCTATTCTGCATTCTGTATGGTTATCGTGTAATGTTACTTCGCTTTATGTTTATGTATGTTGTTATTACTATATGTTCTGCTCGTGGTCCGCACCGGAAGGGGTGCCGACATTCGCGTATCCGCACTGTGAGTGCCGATACATTGCTCGTGTCCGCATCAAGGGGTGCCGACATTCTGCGTATCCGCATCGAGTGCCGATACATCTGCTTCGTGACCCTACGGCCAGGGGCTCGCGACCCCACCGGTGCCGTGCTTCGCTCGCTCGACCAGATATTCGACCTCCGCTGAGGGCTGTCGTTACATGGTCGCTCGGCGGTTGGACCGCATATGTTGGTTTCTGATTTTCGTTATACTTTATGTTTATATGTACATGCATATGTTGTGATATTCTGCTTGCGTTCAGATTGTTGCCACAGGCAAACTGCACTTTTACCTTAAGCCCTTACTGAGTCCTTTCGAGGACTCACCCTTTTATTTGTTTACCATCTTTCAGGCAGTCTGACAAGCAACCAGCGGCATAGAGATCCGCGGTGCTTCCTGACATCTTGGGTTCTGTAGCAGCAGCAGTACCACGTGCGGGAATTCTTGAGCGAGAGGCTTCTGATTCCGCACTTAGGTATATATTTTTATAGGATTTCGTTTAATGGCTCAGAGCTGTAGATGCATGCATGTAGGTCAGATCATGAATTGTATATGCCATATGATCGGATATATGTTCTGCCTTTGATGCCTTCTGAGTCGAGGGCGGAGCCCCGACTTGCCTATATTGGATTTGTTATGATATGAATTCAGTATTTCTGTGGTTGTTGCGATGAGCAGTGTTTAGCATACCATGAATTGCATGTGTGGTAGAAGTAAGATGGTTAAGCATGCTTGCCTTGTATGGGTTTTAGGTTGCTAGTTTTACTCAATGATTACGTATTTGAGCTCGATGCTCCGCGCCGCGTTTACCGCCGTAATTCTGCTTTCCGACGCCGCGGCCGGCTCCGCCTCCGCAACCGGGCGGAGTGGCTGTGACAAGTTGGTATCCGAGACTTTAGCCACCGCTCGCTGCAGCCTTTGGAGTTGGTAAGTGAGTGACTCGAGGAGCGTGGTCACTACGACACCTAGACTTCTCGTCGGTCCTATCAACGACGGGGAGATTCGAGACACCACCCGACGAGGTTGGACTTTTGGAGAGGTTTCGAGTTTGAATCCCCGAGGTTCAGCGCCGAGGAGGGCCGAGGTAGTAGAGACTTGGTTTGCGGGAATTGACAAACTCCTGGAGGGAGGCTATTCGAGCCGGTTGGCCGGGCCAACAATAGGTAGTTAATAGTTTTGAAACATCACAAATATTCCATATAGCCACAATTCACATAATTGAATTCCAAAGAACTCATTTCAGCTCATATTGAGCTAAAAATCACTTCTCCATCAAGACTAGCTCATTTGAGCTCAAGTTGACTACTTCTAGTCAACATGAGCTAGGGTTAGTTATCTTGAACTAAGGGTTGCTACTTCTAGGTACCATGAGCTGAAGTTGACCACTTCTAGTCAACTTGAGCTAGTGTTAGCTGCTACTAGTTAACTTGAGCTAGAGTTGAGCTGTTTATAGTTACTTCTAGCTGGAGTGAGCTCACTTTGAGCTCAGTCTAGCTACATCTAGCTAGTGTGACTCAAGTTGACCTCCTTGAGCTGACTTGAGCTGTATCTAGCTATTTCTAGCTAGGGATGAGCTTAGTTTAGCTACTTCTAGCTACATTGAGCGAATGCAAGCTACTTTTAGCTTCCTTTGAGCTCACACTTAGCTTCACAAGCTCAAGTACCACCTCAAAAGAACTTGATGTGCGAAGAATTCCAACAGAATCATATTCAGGCGCAAGATCATCATCTTTGGAGGATTATCAAAGCAGGACCATAAATTCCATATATTATGATTGATGATGGAAAAATGGAGCCAAAGCCCTTGAAAGACCACACACCAGAAGATGATAAACTATGCACCTTGAATGCTAAAGCCGTAAATGTGATTCTTTGTGCTTTAACTCCTGATGTTTTTAACATTATTTCTGCTTGTGACAGTGCACATGAAATTTGGAATAAGCTACTAGTGACCTATAAAGGAACAGATCAAGTCAAAGACACCAAAATGTTCATGTTGGTTAAAGCTTATGAAATGTTTGCTATGGATCCAAAACAAACAATTGTTTACATGCACATGAGATTCAATGAGATAATTACACCTCTTTGACAATATGGTAAGATTTATACAAATGAAGAATTGGTTAGGAAAATCCTATGGATTCTACCATTAACTTGAAGAAGTACCGTTGAAGCAATTAGTGAAGGAGGTAGTATCAAAACTATTAGTGTTGATGAATTATTTGAAAAACTAATGACATATGAAATGAATGATGGAGAAGATGAAAAGATGAACAGGAAGAACAAGTCAATTGCTTTGAAGGCAAAAGATTCAGAAGAAAGCTCTTCAGGTGAAGAAGAAACATGTGATGAAGCAGCAATGATAGCAAGACAAATCAAGAGATTGCTAAGAAGTAAAGGAAGATATCTTCAAATAAAGAACAAAAAGAGCAGCCTCTTCAAACCTCCAATCTGTTACAACTGTAGTGAAAGAGGACACATGCAATTTGATTGTCCTACAAATGATGACAGCTCCAAGAAACAAAGAGGAACTTCTGACAAGAAGAGAACTTTCAAGAAAAGAAAGCCCGGATTGAAGGGAATGGCAACATGGAGTGATAGTTGTTCAACTACAGAAGATTCATCCTCCAATGAAGAGGAAGAGGAAGAGGTGCGCATATGTCTCACTGATGATGAAGAAATGGATGAAGAAACTTGCACATTCGAGAGTTGACAACATGTTGACTGCACATTCCAGAACTGTCAACCTGTTGAACAATGCCTGATGGCTATAGTTGAATCTGAGGTAATGAGTACTGCTGAATCTTTTAATTCTTCAAGTTCATCATATATTGATGATAGAGCCCAGATGCTTAGAGAATTCGCTGAAGTATGTCAAGATTATGATGCTCTTATTAAAAAGCTTAAAACTGAAAGTATGACATTATTAGATGAGGTAACAAAATTAAGAGTTAATAATGATAAATTGGAAAAGACTTTATCTGGGTTTGTCAATGGTGAAAAGAAATTGAATAGTTTGCTTGGGACTCAAAAGTCTTATTATGATAGGACTGGAATAGGGTATGAACAAAGGAGATCTAGCTTTCAAACAAGATTTGTTAATATCACCTATATAACTTGTAATATGTGTCATCGAAAAGGGCACAATGAATTTGAGTGTCTTTTCAGAAATGGATATTTTATATATGGTGTTAAGCAAGTCTGGGTCATTAAAAGTGCTACTAACCTTTCTGGACCCAAGAGAATATGGATACCAAAAGTTAGAGGAAATGTTCAACCTATTTAGGCCTTGAAGAAGCATACGTGGTACTTGGACAGTGGCTGTTCAAGACATATGAACGAAGATAAGAGCAAGTTCTTCAGTTATTGATGTGATCATGGGATCCACAAGCGACAACAAAGTCTCAAGTTCGAAGAGGAAGGCGAATGAAGCTCGGAGCACCCCCCCGCCTTTTGGCGAGGAGGTTCAGAGGCCCAGGCGGCCCAATCCATGATTCAGGCGGTCGTCCGACCAAGAGAAGGCGAAGCCTCCACGCGAAGCATCCATGCGGAGCTTCTAGGTGAATGCAAGGCTTCCCTCATGATGTGATCATGGGATCCCCAAGCAACAACAATGAGTCCCAGACGAAGAGGCAGTCGAGTGAAGCTCGGAGCAATCTCTTGGCGAGTAGGTTCAGAGGGCTAGGCGGCCTAAACCCATGGTCTGGACTAGCACCTGACATGGAAAAGGCAACGCAACCACGCGAGGACCTTACGCGAGACCTCAAGGCGTAGGAGAGGCTTCTGTACGCGAAGACATCCAGGCGTTGGCGAAGCCTGTTGGCAAAGCCGTCCCTGTGAAGTCTCAAGGAGAAGGGTGAACTGCATCATGTTAAGGCATCCAGAACACTGGCGAAGCCATTCCTGCGAAGCCACAAGGCGAGGGCTAGGCCTCCTCAAACGAAGGTGTTCCGGCGATGGCGAAGCCTTTGACGCAGCCATCCCCATGAACACCCAAAGTGAAGCCCTCAAGCAAGACTCTTCATCATGAAGTCTTTGAGATGAAGGCAAACCTCCAAGTGAAGCTTCCTGGTGAAGGCTAAGCCTTTGGGCGAAGCCATCCGAGAAAAGTCTCCTAGCGAGGACGTAGCCTGCAACACGAAGACTTCCAGTTCAGATGCTAAGGATGGGTTTCCCTACTGCGAAGCCTCCAAGCAAAGGCGAAGCCTTTATTCGCGAAGCCTCAAAGAGAAGGCGAGTCCAACTAGGCGAAGTCTTCTCCGCGAAGCCTTCCAACAAAGGCGAGGCCTTCAGAGCGGGGCCTCCAGTCAAACGAAGTCCTAAAGCAAAGCCACCTCAGCTTATCAAGTCGGCCAACCACTCCCGACCAATCCGGCACACTCCCGCTTTTCACGCTGACACTTGGGAGCATACTTATCTACTTTTACCCTTTTTATCTTTTAGTCAGACATGCATGCAAAAGTACTGTACACTTTATGGCATGCATGCGTCTTTGTAAAAGTCTGTTCCTTTCTTCCCTATAAAAGGGACAGCAAACTCTCTTTGTAGGTAGAACATGTTTAAAGCTTAAGAAGGAAATTCCTTAAGCCCGGTTCTCACCCCCTTGCTATTTTCCGCCATCCCCCTTGATTGTTTATCATCAAGTTTAATATCTAGTATTGCTCAATCTCGTAGTTGAGAGGTGCTAGATCTTCCATACTCCCTAGGCTTATCGCAGATATTGCCCAACCTCGTAGTTGGGAGGTGTCTGTGGCCGAATCTATCCCTTCCTTGTTCGTCGACTCCTTCAAGCTAGATCTGCGCTTCCGTACGATCTCGCGGCTTCGCGTCAAGTGTACCCGTGATCTTATCACCTCACGTGAAGCTTTCAGGCGATGGCGAAGCCATCAAGCGAAGCAGCCCCTGCGAAGCCTTCAGGCGAAGGCCTCACTCCAAGCCTCCAACCTGAAGTCTTCAAAGTGAAGGCAAGGTCTCCATGCAAAGCTTCTAGGTGAAGGCAAAGCCTTTAAATGAAACCGTCTCTGCGAAGCTCCCAGGCGAGGGCAAAGCCTTTAATGCGAAGTCTTCCAGTTCAGGCGAGGCCCCGAGACGAAGCCACCTATGCCCAACAATCCGGCCAATCATTCCAAGCCAATCTGGAACACTCCCTCCTTTTAATGAAGAGACTTGGGAGTACAAATATTTACTTTATGTACAGAAGACATGAGAATACCTTTTTAGGTTAGCTTTTACCTTTTACCTTTTAGGATGGCATGCATGCAAAAGCACTTTATGCTTTTGGCATGCAAGCGCATGTGTAAGAGTCTGTTCACTTCTCCCTCCTATAAAAAGGACAACCGGCTCCTAGAAAACCTAGAACATATGTAAAACGCTTGAGAGATTTATTTCCTCAAGCTTCTGTTCTCACCCCTTGCTACCTTCCGTCGTCCCCCTTGGTGTTTATCATCGAGTTTAATATCTAGTATTGCTTAATCTCGTAGTTAAGAGGTGCTAGATCTTCCATCTTCCCCGGGCACTATCTCAAATATTGTCCAACCTCGTAGTTGGGAGGTGTTTGAGGCCGAATTTATCCCTCCATGTTCTTGCGATTCCTTCGAGCTAGATCCGGCGCAACTGTGATCTCGCGGGATCTCGTCAAGCGTCCCTATGATCGCATCAACTGGTATCAGAGCCAAATCTCTTGTTGGAGTTGTGTGTGATTTATTCAACGTAAAACCTCTACCTTCTACTTGAAGAAAGATTTGTTTTTGTGTTTTAAAACCTTGTTATATTCGGCCATTTCTTTACCCCACCATCCGCCTTTGTTTCTGTTAATTTGTTGTGAAGTTTCTGTGTTAGAAGTTGTTGTTGTGTTTAGCAACTTCATAAATTCAAAAAGTCAAAAAAAAAGAAGAAGAAGAAAAGATTGCGGTTGCGAGTTAGCAAAAGTCACAAGTTTCGGATTATATCCAAAACCGCAATGCGCATGGGCTTATATGCATAAAAGAGTGAGGTTGTTGTTGAAAAGTGAATAGAAAGTGGTGTAATTGGTTGTGTAAAGCATTGAAGAATCAAAACTGTGTTCTTGGTGTTCATATGAATAGTAACTTTGATCCATTTGTTATTCAAATTAGAGCCAAAAGGTGTTTGTGCGCCAAAACCTTATTTCCTACCCTCTTGTAATTTGCGGCCAAAGTACCCCCCCCCCAATTTTAACCTAGCTTGCTTCGAGTAACTAACACTTCATTCCTCATATGATTTTTGCATGCTAGAGGTTATCTTGTGGTAATCATTTCGAATCTGGCACTAAAGAACAAGCTTTGAGAGCTATAAGCAAGAGGAAAGAGTGAAAGCCGAGTGTGACCCCTTCACGAAAGGAGAGACCCCCTAAACACGTGAGGAGCTTGAGCGGTACTAACTTTATTGTCTAAGTGTGTAGGCAAACCCATGGAGGAAGAAAATCTATATTTCTGTGGGTTTCATTAACCGATGGGAAGACGCCAACTTGAAGATGACTTATGGCATTGGATGGAGGAATTGGAGTACCACTTTTGGTATTACCAATTTCCTAAAGAAGAAAGGTTAGACCTTGCCATAAGGAGTCTAAAAGGAGAAGCGAGAAGATGGTGTCGCCAAGAGTTCGCTCAACGAGAGCAATATTGCGAACCCCCCATTCGGACTTGGAGTGGATTGAAGAGAGTGCTATGGCAGAGATATGGTTCCCCTCAGGAAGAGCCACCCTCTCCATACTACTCCCAAACAAGGTCCCCTTTGCGCCATACACCTAGTACCTCCGCCCGACTCCGCCACCAAACTCCACTCGAAGGGTCTTCGCCCCAAAGCGAACCAACTCCCTCCTATGACAGGAGGCGAAGCCCCCCATCTCCACAAACTCCCTTGGCCGAGCCATACACCCCACCCCCAATGCTTGCGCAACCCAAGCTCACCCCCCAAACCAAAGCCCTCACCAAAATCTAAGTGAAGATATCTCTCAAATAATTGAAAGACTCAAGAAGGAGTACGAAGAATATGAGAGAGAGAAAAAGAAAAGAAAAGAAGAGAGAAGAAAGGAAAGAGCTCTCCAAAGCCAAATGAGTGAAAAGAATGTTGCACCCGGGCCTTCAACCAAAATCCAAGAAGAATTAACCATTTCATCTTCTCAACTATGTTGTTCTTCTTTGTTTGTGCAGAAAGATGAAGAGGTCACGGATGCGCGAAGGCTTGAAGATGGCGAAGAAGCCACGACTTTGGAAGAAGAAAGAGCTCACTTGGAAGTTCCAACCGAGCCCACACTTGAGGAAGAGGCCACATCATTGTTGAAAGAAGAGAAAACATGGAGAGAGGACCTACACTTCCCTAACTTGGGAACAGGTAACTTGTCCCTTTCTCCTAGTGGCGAAGAGTATGCGCCTGAATGCGAATCAATGGCTTCCTTAAGTTTACATGATAAGAACTTGGATAATGAACCGGAAAGTGTACATCCCCCACATCCATTGTTCGAATATATATATGGGACTTCCCTTGATAACAATGAGCATGTTAAAAGTGACAAGTGCATGAATGAATTTAACCATTATCCATATCCATGTGATGACACTTGTACTTTCCCATGCGATGATAATTGGTATGCCATTCAAGAGTGTGAATTGGAATGTGAAGAGATTAATGAGTCTAAATCCATAACATATGATGATTTCTCTTCCTTGTATGATGAAGCTCTTGAATATGATAGCCATGAACATGCATCTCATTCATCACATGAAATATCCGAAACCTATGAGAATTATCCTTCGGATAATGAGCATAATTATTACCATGATGAGATGTATGAGCATGATGCATACCCCATGTCCCCCACCCCTAGTCAAGCATTTTATTCAATGCGTGATCATGAATCCTTGCAATTAGATGATGAGAATGAATGGCCCAGGCTTAATGTTGATCCCGGGATACATGAGAATGCATGCATGCTTGTTTGCTACGATTTGAGGGAAGATGTCATGTTTAGTGTGCTCAAAACGCATGAGCTTGATGAAGATTGTTTCACCATATGTACTTCAGCCTTGCTATTCTTTGGTAAACATGAGCATCTTAGGAAATTTAAAATTGAAACCATGTTTATGGTTGAGGTGAAGGGAAAGGGCAGAATGTCCATCTCCTTACCTCTTGTTTGTGCTAAGGCTAGTCTCTGTGTTCTACACTTTGACGTTTCTCCTATGACTAGCTTAGTTTTTCATTCTTTGTCTTGGGAAGCACCTGTGCATGTGGTTTGTGAAGAAAATGCTTCCTTTGACCCACCCCCTCTCCATGAACAAAGGTCTAAGATTTTTAGACTGCATGTCTTCCTTGAGTACAAATTTCTTGTTGGTTGCATAAAATACTCTTGGAAGCATGTCATGAACTTTTATACGCTTTTGTTCATGTTCACAATGCATATTGAAGGTGTCATGCTCCCACATTTATGTGCATGGCCACCGCGACCCCCCCTCAGTCTCCAATTGATGAGCTTTCATTCACTAACCCCTAATGTTCTACAAAGTTTGTTGTGTTTGTCGTCGTTTGTAGGAATTTCCCCCTTTAGATTCGAGGACGAATCTTTCTAAGAGGGAGGGAATGATGTGATCATGGGATCCACAAGCGACAAAAAAGTCTCAAGTTTGAAGAGGAAGGCGAATGAAGCTCAGAGCACCCCCCTTTTGGCGAGGAGGTTCAGAGGCCCATGCGGCCCAATCCATGATTCAGGCGGTCGCCCGACCAAGAGAAGGTGAAGCCTCTACGCGAAGCATCCATGCGGAGCTTCTAGGTGAACACAAGGCTTCCCTCACGCGAAGCTTCCAGGCGATAGCGAAGCCGCCCCTGCGAAGCCTCCAGGCGAAGGCCTCACGCCAAACCTCCAACGTGAAGTCTTCAAAGCAAAGGCAAGGTCTCCATGCGAAGCTTCCAGGCGAAGGCAAAGTCTTTAGGAGAATCCGTCTCTGCGAAGCTCCCAAGCGAGGGTGAAGCCTTCAGTGTGAAGTCTTCCGGTTCAGGCGAGGCCCTGAGGCGAAGCCACCTATGCCCAACAATCCGGCCAACCATTCCAAGCCAATCCAGAACACTCCCTCCTTTTAATGAAGATACTTGGGAGTACAAATATTTACTTTATGTACAGAAGACATGAGAATACCTTTTTAGGTTAGCTTTTACCTTTTAGGATGACATGTATGCAAAAGCACTTTATGCTTTTGGCATGCATGCGCATGTGTAAGAGTCTGTTCACTTCTCCCTCCTATAAAAGGGAAAGCAGGCTCCTAGAAAACCTAGAACATATGTAAAACGCTTGAGAGGTTTATTTCCTCAAGCTTCGGTTCTCATCCCTTTCTACCTTCTGCCATCCCCCTTGGTGTTTATCATCGAGTTTAATATCTAGTATTGCTTAATCTCGTAGTTAAGAGGTGCTAGATCTTCCATCTTCCCTAGGCACTATCTCAAATATTGCCCAACCTTGTAGTTGGGAGGTGTTTGAGGCCGAATTTATCACTCCCTGTTCTTGCGACTCCTTCAAGCTAGATCCGGCACAACTATGATTTCGCAGGATCGCGTCAAGCGTCCCCGTGATCGCATCAGTTATACACCAAGAAAAGGAGGTACAGTATCATTTGGTGACAATAGCAAAGGCCAGGTACTTGGTATTGGTAAGGTTGGAAAAATTGGTTCATTTACTATCAATAATATACTGCTAGTTGAAGGATTAAAACACAACCTTTTGAGTATTAGTCAGTTGTGTGTGATAGTGGTTATTATGTTACTTTTAAATCTGACCAATGTCATGTAATTGATAAAATAACCAATAGTATTAAGTTTATTGGTAGGAGATGTGGAAATGTTTATACTTTTGATCTAGATGATTTATCTTCTTTTAATGTAAAATGCTTTATTGCATCTAACAAAGATGATAGTTGGTTTTGGCATAAATGACTAGGACATGCAAGTATGTACACCATTTCAAAATTATCAAAGAGAGATTTGGTACGAGGACTGCCAAAGATCAAGTTTGACAAAGATAATGAGTGTGAAGCTTACTTGAAAGGTAAGCAAACAAGAGCTTCCTTTAAAACTAAACAGGTTGTGACAATAGCAGGAATGCTAGAACTATTACATGTGGATCTGTTTGGTCCTATCTCTATAACTAGCCTTGGAGGTAAACGATTTTGTTTTTTTATTATTGATGATTATTCAAGATTTACTTGGACATTTTTCCTTGCTAAGAAAAGTGAGACTTATGAAAGTTTTGTCAACTTCGTCAAGAAAGTGCAAAATGAGAAAGGACATAAAATTGTTGCAATAAGAAGTGGCAATGGTGGTGAGTTTGTCAATTCTGATATGGAATCTTTTTGTGCTTCAGTTGATATTTATCACAAATTTTCTTGTGCAAGGACACCCGAACAAAATGGTGTTGAAGAAAGGAAAAATCACACCATTGAAGAAATGGTAAGAACCATGCTAAATGACTACTCTCTTCCTAAGTATTTTTGGGCAAAAGCTGCAAGCACATCATGCTATATTCTCAACAGAGTTTTGTGTGGCCTATCCTAAACAAAACTCCATATGAGCTTTGGAAGGGTAAAAAGCCCAATATTTCTCATTTCCATACTTTTGGATGCAAATGCTTTGTGCTGAATCTGGATAAACAACAGCTGGGTAAGTTTGATGCTAAAAATGATAAGGCTATTTTTCTTAGCTATTCTCTAAAAAGTAAAGCTTTTAGGGTTTTCAATAAAAGGACCTTAAAGGTAGAAGAATCGATACATGTTGTTTTCGATGAAACTAACAATGTTGTCAGAGAAGAAGATGATGTTCCTGAAAGTCCACCAGATACAAATCAGAGGATCAGTGAAGAAAATAACCCAGTTGGAGATCAAACAGATGAAAAATCTGAAGAGAAAGACTCTTCTCAACCTGTTTAGAACACGCCAGAAAGAATGGAGGAACAAGATTCAATTGCTGTGCAGCCTTCACAAACAATGCCTCATGAGTAGAAATTCAAGCACAAATCAAGTCATCCTCAGGAAAATATTTTGGGTGATTTAACCCAAGGGGTAATGACACGCTCTTATTTAAAAAAATTTTGTGCATTTCATGCTTTTGTTTCACTTGTTAAGCCAAAATCTATTGATGTAGCTTTACAAGATGAAAACGGGATAAATGCCATGCATGAAGAACTGAACCAATTTAAAAGGAATGAAGTATGGGATTTGGTACCTAGATCAAAGAATCATTCCATAATTGGTACTAAATGGAATTTTAGAAATAAACTTGATGAAAATGGTGTTGTCACAAGAAATAAAGCTAGATTAGTGAATGTTAAAAGTGCTTTTCTAAACGGGCTTATAAAAGAGGAGGTTTATGTAGAACAACCTCCTGGTTTTGAAGATCCTCACTGTCTAGACTATGTTTACAAGTTAAAAAAGGCTTTTTATGGTTTAAAGCAAACTCCTAGAGCTCGTATGAAAGGTTGAGTACTTTTTTAGTTAATCATGGTTTTACAAGGGGGAAAGTTGACAACACCCTATTCATTAACTCTTCTAAAAAGGACATGTTGGTTGTATAAATTTATGTTGATGATATAATTTTTGGTGCAACTAATCAATCTTTGTGCAAGGATTTTTCAAAGCTTATACAGGGAGAATTTGAGATGAGTATGATGGGGGAATTAAGCTATTTCCTTGGGCTTCAAATAAAATAGACAAAGAGATTTTCATAAGTTAGCCAAGTATATAAATGATAACTTGAAGAAATTTGGCTATACTACAGCAAAACCCAGCTCCATACCTATGAGCGCAACAATAAAGCTAGATGAAGATTCGAATGGTAAACAGGTTGAGCAAAAGTTATTTAGAAGCATGATTAGTTCTTTACTTTATCTAAGGGTAAAGTACACGTATAGTCCCTTAGCTTTGATGCGTGTCCTATTTTGGTCATGTTTTAGGAATTCGTCGCAGATTAATCCCATAGCTTATTGTTTTGTCATAAAGAGGTCATTCCGTTACATTTTCTGTTAAAATCGCTATTTAATTAAGGGCAATTATGTAAATGTTATATTTAAAATTGATTTTAACATTTCGTTTTTTAATAATTTCCAAGTAAACCCCAACTAATTTCAAAAGTTACAAAACCAACCCCAACCTTTCCTCTTCCTCCATTCTCCACCACTAACCCAACCACCATCCATCTCCACCTCATTCCCTCTCCAGACCATCGGCCTCTCCATCTCCTTCCATCTCCAGACCCCTATGCTACAAACAACCACCACCTTTAGCTCCGCCATAAAGAGACGAAGCCAACCCACCCTCTCACATCACTGGAGATGCTCCAACGAAGAGAATTTTAACCAAAAACTGTCACCACTTTTCCAAGTTTAAGTGCTTCAATCCGCCATTCTAGCCGTCTCTAGCTGCTCCAACCACCACCGTCGGAACCTCCGGCTGTCGCACCGCTAGCTGGACCAGAGTCCACCGCAAAAACTCGCCGGCAGCCGAAGGCCGCCGCACAGCGGCCGAAAATCCCAGTTTCCGGCAGACTCAATTGAAAAAGATCGACGATCACGTCTTCATTTTCCTTCTGTTGTTGTCGTCTGCCGTCTGTCGTCTCGCATCAACTCTAAATTGCAGCAACATGAAGACTCCCATGGATGACGAATCAGTCCATGGATGATGAATCGGAGGGGTGCCCCTCGCAGAAGACTACACTCGACGGCGCTGATGAAAAGGGTAAACGGGTCGGATCTATCTCTAACTCCAGCACCTCCCCGGTTGTCCTCGACGACAGATCCGATGAAGATGACGGATCTCACCTTGGTCCCGCGTTTATGAAGAAGTTTTTGGGTAGTAACAAAGTATTCAATTAAAAGCGAACTTTCATTAGAAGAGTGAGGAGAGAGTTAGAAGTGAGGGTTTAAAGTTTGGGTTTAAATGACTTTTATTAAAAGTTCAATGGTCAGATTTCAATTAAAAATGTAAATAGGCTAATATAGAAGGGGTAATTACGTAAAAATAGCATAGATAACAGAAATTCTAACAGAAAATCTAACAAAAGCACTGGTTTGGGACAAATATTAAAGCACTGGGATTAATCTGATACAAATTCCTAAAATAGGACCAAAATGGAACATATATCAAAGCTAAGGGACTATACGTGTACTTTACCCCTTATCTAACTGCAAGTCGGCCTGATATTCTTTTCAGTGTATGTTTGTGTGCTAGACTTCAATCTAATCCAAAAGGATCTCACATGCATTGTGTCAAAAGAATTTTTAGGTACTTGATTGACACACCAAGTCTTGGGTTGTGGTATTCAAAAGATACAGTTTTTGAACTTCATAGTTTTCCATATGCTGATTTTGCTGACAGTAAAGTAGACAGAAAATCTACTAGTGGTTCTTGTCAATTCTTAGGATGTTGCCTAGTTTCATGGTTTTCAAGAAAATAAAACTAAGTTGCTTTATCAACCGCGGAAGCTGAGTACATAGCTGCAGGAAGCTGTGTAGCTCAAATTTTGTGGATGGTTCAACAAATGAAGGATTTTGGTTTTAACTTTAGAAAAGTTTCCATTGAGTGTGATAATACAAGTGCAATTTGTTTGGCTAAAAATCTTGTTCATCATTCTAGAGCTAAACACATTGAGGTGAGATACCATTTTATTAGAGAACATATTGCTAATGATGATGTTCTACTTGAATTTGTTGATACAAATCACCAGCTAGCAGACATTTTCACAAAGCCACTCTGTGAAGAAAGGTTCACCTATATAAGAAAATCTACTAGTGGTTCTTGTCAATTCTTAGGATGTTGCCTAGTTTCATGGTTTTCATGAAAACAAAACTCAGTTGCTTTATCAACCGTAGAAGCTGAGTACATAGATGCAGGAAGCTGTGTAGCTCAGATTTTGTGGATGGTTCAAAAATTGAAGGATTTTGGTTTTAACTTTAGAAAAGTTTCCATTGAGTGTGATAATACAAGTGCAATTTGTTTGGCTAAAAATCATGTTCATCATTCTAGAGCTAAACACATTGAGGTGAGATATCATTTTATTAGAGAACATGTTGCTAATGATGATGTTCTACTTGAATTTGTTGATACAAATCACCAGCTAGCAGACATTTATATAAGAAGGGAATTAGGCATGAGCAATCCAAGATAATCTCAGGTATGCATCTTTCAACAAGTTTAGTGTCTGTCAAAAGAAACAAAGTCATGTGATATGAATATTAATTTCATATTTATATGATTTTAATTTCTTATATTAACCTTGTGCATAAAAAGAAAATTCCCAGATTTATATATATATTCGGGTTATTAGATTTTTTTTCCAGTTATAAAAAAGGAGTCAAGTGAATAAACCTGTTTAGTTATATTTGGTTATGTTTCTTTTGTGTTAAAAACATCTAGGAATGCACAAACATGTTGCCTTGTGAATAATTCCTTCTCGTATGCTTTTAACTTGGTTATATCAATTGTTGTTATTTCACTACCTTTTGATTATGACAAAGAGGGGGAGAAATGTATGTGAGTATCTGAGTTTTGATCTGCATCTGCTATCTATATGCTTGTGATGCTTATGAGTTGTATTTGTTAAAGAGTTGTTTTACCCAGGGGGAGTTTTTCAAGAGTTTTTCAAAATGTTTTTTTGGTGTGTCTAAAATTAAATTCTGTTTTAGTAAGGGGCCATGTGAAAATAAAATTGCTTTCTAACTTCAATTTCACATAGTTTTGTTATCATCAAAAAGGGGGAGATTGTTGGATTAAGTCTTCTTCAAGAAAAAATAATTTTAATGATGACAACAGTTTTGGATTCTTTGTGCAAAGTTTAGAAAAGTGTGGTGTGTGCTTAATAGTTTTACCTTTATTTATTATGTTGGTTGATGGGTTCCGGCTGAGAAGTTACTTCAACCCCATTTCTCTATATCTACATATTGTTACGTTGAGCATGAGTTGATAAGAAGGGAAGAGTTTATGGTTGATTAGGACTCTTATTATTATCTCTTTAGAATTAATACGTTGGCAAACAAATTTTCTGGAATGAAAAAGCGCTTAATCAGGATTCAAGAAACAGAAAGAGACGTTGGTGAAGGCTCCTCCTCTCTATATATAAATCAAGAGCAAGCTTTCATAGTTTGAAGTAGACTACTTCTCCAATATAGAAACTCTCTCATCTCACAAGCAATCAAGCAATCTAAAAGCTCTCTAGCACTGTGTTTTTTGAAGCTCAAGCCTCTACTTCATCGTAGTCTCATTACTTTATATTTTTTAGAGTGAAAAAGTGCTATAAAACGTTTTTGAGTGTTTTCGGGAAAAAACCTCAGCAGGTTGAACTGTTTCGAGAAACCTGTTTTGTAAGGTTTTGTTAGTGAGACTCGGGAAAACCAAATAAGGATTTTTGTTAGATTAATGGTGAGCCAGGTTCGGACCGGGAAAGGCAGTGGTTCATAGTTGAACCACTAACTTAACGGTTCAATCTCGGATCCGATTTTTTTAACCTTCTCCACCATAACTGAAAACAATGTCATTTTTGTGACTGGAAATGGACGCCAAACAAAACAACAATAGATAGGAACAATAGAATTGTTTTCAGTTGGGACCTACATGTATTAAAGAGGTTCATAGACCCATTTTTTCATCGATAGTATGTATTTGTGACATATAATTTATAAATAAAATTCTTAAATTATTTTAATGTATCTCTTATATTTTGTGATATTATTTTAATAGTTTTTGTTTTATTCGTCCTAAAACTTTTATAATACTAAGTGATGTTTCAGAAATATAGAATATAGTCAATATTGGTCTATTTATTTTTCAAATATGATTTTTCTCTTCAATTATTTAATTGCTTGATTTTTTTCTAGGATGATCGGTTTTTATAGTTAATTTTGATATTTATTTCTCGGTTTTTGTGTCTAACAACATCGTACTCCCTACATCTTTTTTTTTATACAAAGG
Organism: Stellera chamaejasme; assembly: GCA_024586325.1. Taxonomy (NCBI): domain Eukaryota; kingdom Viridiplantae; phylum Streptophyta; class Magnoliopsida; order Malvales; family Thymelaeaceae; genus Stellera; species Stellera chamaejasme. The sequence goes on along the minus strand of CM044987.1, from coordinate 15,505,697 downwards.
GAAAAGGGGGTTGGGGACACCGGATACTCGAACACAAAACATCTACAAATGTCCTCAATAGCATGACCATTAGGTCAAGTGCTTAGGATCCTTACATCCTTGAATGGTGTGTTTCTTCTTCGATGGTATGGTAGATTCAAATTATTACTAAGAAAGTTCATTGAAAAATGGAAAAAATTATATTTAGAAATTACAAACATTAATTTACAATTTGTATTTAAATTATTTAACTTTATATGTTAAAATGTTGAAATAAAATCAAAGATTAAATGCTAAAAAAACACACCAATTATAATGGAGGTTGTACAATATAGAAAGTGTAGAATAAGAAATTAAAAAGTCAAAATATTCTACTATAGCACGGAGAAAGTAATATACATTTGAATATATAAATGAACCATTTTAAAAAATCACTAATTGACAACTAGTCATCACCTGTCCTTATAAGAAAAGACGAATAAATTGGGACAATGGTCCCTCCCAGGGTTGAAGAGGAAAGGGACCCCACAGAAAGTGGGTAAGTATATATATATACACGTCACCATTTACTACTATAATCCCTATTTGCAATTTATTGAACTATTTAATTTTCCTCGTCACATCTTTGATATCCAGCTGACTGTGACGGGGATCCAAATACACTTGGAGATTACTCAAGTTTTTGTTCGATTTCACTTAACCCTTCGAACTTGAATTCGCTACACTCACATCATCCATCTTTGTTTTTTTTATTTTTTTTATTATGGGCATCCTTTTAATTTAAAGCAACATTTAAGTATTTCTGGACACGTTGTCGACAGTGGCATCAATAAAAACAAAAAAAACAACAAAAGGAAAGAAGCACAGACTGTAAAGAGGACAGACAAGGTCCCCACACAAGAACAAACAAATTGAAAAAGGGCCACAAGTTTTGGAGAATCATTGAGAACATGTTCTCTGTTCCCATGCCTCCTCTACAATACAATGCCTAGCAACAAAAACCAATCTTCAACTTCTATAGGGAAACATATAGGACAAATTTTCAACTTCTATAGGGAAACCCAAACTAACATCATATATACCAGTGCTAATCAACAAAAGAGAACACACATTAGTTTCCATCACACCTGAAAATCAAACATCAACCTTAATTGATCACCCCCAACTCAGCTTTAAGCAGAAACAATTTAGATATAGCTAGAGATTCAAAAACAAGCCACAATTACACAAAATCTACCACCTACATGAACACTATTAGCACCTCACCTCATCATCTTCTTGAACGAGTCACTATGAAATTTAGATACCGTTGTGTTTTAAGCACCTCCCGCAAAGGTACTGCCATCTACAGCATGCAGTCTGTTCTTGCTGGAAGCCTCCTGAAGAAATTGAGGGGCACTGATGGAAGCTTGTGGCGGAACCTTGGATGTCTTAGCAGGTAGAATCCAGTGAGAAGGGCCACCACCTGGAATGGTGTAACATATAGAACAATAGCAGCAACCAAACAGAAGATCACAAACAAGGCTGTGGCTCTTGGGTCTCTCCAGCTAAGCAAGGACTGAAACCTCTCTCCCTGAGTTGCCAAATCACCGACTACAGTCTGAATCCTTCCTGCAATACTCCTTAGTCGATCATATCTCATCCTCACAATATCAGATGGCCTGGAAGTTGGGAAAGTATCAAATTCTTCATCTAGTTCATCAGGATGTGCAGAATCTGCATGAGAAAGACGAGTGTCCATGTGGGGTGGATGCCTTGGCCTCCATCTATAATACCAGACTCCAATCAAGAAGAGGTACAGAAAAATTGTGGGCAAGATAAGCTCAGGGTAAAGCACCAGTATGATAAACAAAATATGAATCAAGACAGTTGTGATTGGGTTTTTCCAGTTGCAAATCTGATCAAACCATTTCCCCACAGCAATGAACCCACTTAGAACTCCCATAATCCTGAAGAAGTTTGCTTTGCTTCTTCTCATACTCCACATGTGAGAACCCACATCCAACATATACTCAACCGCCTCTTTTCTCAATGGGGGTTCAGCCCGGCTCAGTCTGATCGACACTATTTGTGTAGCCTGATGCCGTAAGTTATCAAGTTGGCTCACAGTTAATGGATGAAGATAGTGCATCTTAGGCAGAAGAGGTTGCGAGTACATGTGCATCATATTAAGCAAGGAAGAACAAGTAAACCTCACAGCTAGATGGATCTCACCCATCTTCTTCACCCCATTATTGTGGAGCACCAAGAGAGGATATGAGTGTGTATAAACCCTATCAGTTTCAAGAGTGGAGAGACGAATCCTTACCTTACCAATCCTAGAATCCTTAGCACCTCCAGCCTTATCTCCGCCATGTAAATGGCAATTATCAAATACCCCAATGGTTACAACAGTACAAGGATCAAAAACCTCCCATGTATATTGTTCATTCCATTTCGGCATAAAGCTGTCAATAATAGTCCTTGTCCGAATCCACTTTTGACCGTATTTGGCCACACAATAAGCATCAGTTGTCCCACGCCCATCTTTTGTTTTCATTGGCATCAAACCCTGTGCTTTAAGAATCCCCAGCTCCAGAACACCAATGCTAGATTTCCACAGCTGCTTTGCTGTTGGCCTAAGATCACTGCTGTAATGCGTTGATTCATCTAGCACATGATAACCACCTTCCAAGCATATCCTTGCATGAATCCTGCTGGAAAACTTGGTATCTTTCTTCTTCTCCCCTTCCACAACAGCATGCTTCTCAAGATTGAACCACCTGGTATTCACAGGTTTATGATCGAGTCTCCTATCCAGATACTGCAGAGGTATTATACATTTACCCAGTACTTCATCTTTGTTGGGTGCAACCCTGTCTTCCACAGTCAAAATGAGAGGCTCTTCAAACGGCTCCGAAGCTACAAACATCAAATCCTCATTCCACAAGGGATTAATAGTCCTGCTCTGAGAAACCCTGGTTCTCAACGCCTGGTTTCCAAGGATAGCTTTAACAAAAACTTCTGGGTACCTGCCCTTATCAGTTGGCACCAAGTCCTGTGCTTCAATGACATTAACCCTTAGATACCAGAGCTTGGGAGAAAGATATACCTTAGACCGCATGTTTGCAACTCCATCAGCCCAACCAATGCTAGCCGCATCTGAATGCCATGCTTCTGGAAATGCTTCATCAGCTTGTGTACCCATCCATACAGCCAACATCAGCTCCCCCCTACCTTTGTTCCCATTCTTCTCTTCCAACCGGTACCACTGCGGTGCCAAGGGACTGTCTGGTGGAACCCTCTTTGGAATCTCATTTAGATCAAATGAAACTCGGCCTATGAAGTCATCCTTCACATAATCCTTGTCCTTCACAATGACATCCAGCGTAGAAGACTGAATCCTATCCTTGGAGAAAGCAAACACTTGGTTCCACTCAGGATTGGTTTTCTTCTCAAAGTGCCTAGTTGTACCCTTGTAATTGCCAAGCCTAACCTCAACGTACGGATCACAGGAGCCAGTGACATCTTTGGAAGGCAAGTCCTTGGCCTTGACGACACGGACATAGAGGTATTGCATCTGTTCTACGAGATCATAAGTGCTGGTGAGCTTGTCGCCAGAGATCTTCCCACCCCCAAGATGGGGATTGGTCTCCTTGAGGGAGAAATCCTCGGGTGGAGGCCTCTGCATCATGTTGCTTCACAGAAACAACCTGAATTTTGATGAACGTTACATTTATATGAGAAGAGATATAAACTCACATTCAAAAGTCCCATAAAGCTGAAACATCGGAAACAAAGAGTCAAAATAACATTACTGAAGTACTGGAAACCCAAATACTCGAGAAACTGAAAAGTAGGGAGCCATATCTATCGAAATATTACAATTAGAAAATAAATAAATGCATAGAGAATGTAGATAGCGTGGAAGAAAAATCCACCACAACGGCCACAAGTATTCAAAACATCTAAAGGATAAGAAACGAAAATGCAGATGAAGTGCGACAGAAGGGGGCAAAATAGAAGAGCAGCATTACCACAGGAGATGGAGAGCAGAGACTAATGAAGTGACGGGAATCCCTCAAAGCTTCAGATCTGCAGAGCACAGGACCTGCAGAAATAAGAGAGATGAGCAGCAAGTAGATAGAATCCCTCAAAGCTTAAAATGTTCATTTAAAATTGATCACAAATGATACAGAAAAAAACTACATTCAGGAAGAAAACATCTCATGTTGCTTAACATAGTTGAAAAGTGCAGGTAAAACGTACAACTTCACCAGTAAGCTAGTTAATGGCTCGCCACAAAGTACAAAAAGTTCCATCACCAACCTCCAGGATTAACTTGTATCTGTATTCTCCAAACAGAGTTGCAAATAGACAGTAAACCACCCAGAATATTGTACTTTTAAAAATTTTAAAATAACATCACAAAGGCAATGTCATAGAGTTAACTCACCTGACCATTTTTCTTGTTGATAATTGAAGAAAATGCAGCTTTTTTTTATTTACGAGAGATGCAAGAGCCAATCATAAACATATGAAGGAATTCTCCAGGCTATGGCTTCTTATGCTCAAGTAACACTCGCTCAGATTCAAAAAGTAAAAAAGCAACTCATATACAGTGCAGAAACTTGTGTCCCGCAGGCCATCAGGGGCAGAAAATCAACTGAATCAAGTGGAATCGTGAATCTAATCATCGAGAAGTATATGAATCTGACGGCGAAAACAAACAAGAAAGCATAAGCAATAAGATTAGATCTGATAGAATAGAATCGAATCGAATCGAGGAAGCCGCACCTGAAACCCAAACGTCATAATCACCGTCTGCGAGGACGGGAAGACGAGGAGTCCACAACTCTGCTATCGCTTTTGCTTTTTGGGAAGTGCTTGGCACAACCTTAGTGGTGGTGGTGGTGGTGTGTACTCTGGAAAGACGATACGCCCTTTCAACAACCTTTAGCTTTTGGCTCCATTCTTAGTGTGCGTTTAGTTTTCACTAGATTTCTGTAAATTGGGTGTAGACTATAGAGTATAATTGACGCTATTATGTTATTAGTATCCTTGTTCAAAGTTGTATTTGTCTTTGACAACCACGGTTTATCAGGTAGGGTTTAAACACAAAACCTACAGTATGTTTCTTTAAACCTTAACCAACTAGGTTAAAGGTTCAGAATAGTCTCTGATTAATCTCCATTGGCCCTATTTCCGTTTCAATTGACTTTAGAATTTTAAATAATTTTTGAATAGTTAAGATCAGCACCGGTCCTAAGATTTCTAGGGCTCGAAGCAAAAAGAAAAATTAGGGCCTCTTGTTAAAATTTGTATTTATATAATATTTTATTAAAAAAAAGATATGTATGATCAGTGATGGATCCGGGATTTTTTAAAAATGGGTCCGTTTATATATTCGAACGTATCAATTTTTTGTGAAAAAGATGGTAATAAGGCAAAGTTTGTGTGAAAAATATTCTTTTTTAAGAAACGTATCAATTTTGCTAGGACAGCTAAAAAAAGAAAATTTATTAATATTGTTAGGACGGAGGGTGCATTTTATTTATACTTGCTATGAATTATTGTAGCCACTAACTTTTTTTCCTGTGCTTTTATTTCTTACTCTTTTGCGTTTTAGCACATAGAAGTTTAGAGCTACTAAGTTAAAATGTAAAGTCTATGTAATAACCCTAGATTTTCGAGTATGGGTTAATTATTAGATTAATCTAAGAGAAAATATAATTCTACCATCAAGGGAATTTTAGTAATTTTCACCTCTTGTTGTAAACTTCATTGAGAAGCGAAGACTGACAAACTTCGTCTTGTTGACACCCATCTTTGTTGAGCCGCGGTAATTTTTTTCCTTCTTCCTTTCTTTCTTTCTTCTCCCGTTTTTTCTTTTATCTTTCCTTCTCTCTTCTTCTTCTTCGGATGAATTTCTGAGTTTTTGTCGGTTTTGTGGATGAATTCTGATGAATATTCATTCAAATTCATTCACTTTTTTCAAATTATTTAAAATCATTACTGCGGCCTGGGGCGCTGTAGACCGCTGTAGTGCTGCGATTTGGGGCGCGGTAAGGCTTCTACAGTGAGCTATTTTACCGCGGGAGTCACCGCGGCCTCTCCCTCGGTAATTACCGCGGCGCTACTGCAGAGGAGGCCGCGGTAAGCCATAATGCTCCACGTAGTGTCACTTTGGATGAAAAAATAATCGTTAATTTTTAGAAAACATCATAATTTGTTGCAAATGCTTTCCTTGAATTCTTAAAAGGACTAACTTTATAATCATTTAACTTATATTTTTCACATTGATCCATAAAGTTTTAAAACTAACAGTTAAATACGAAAAGTTTTAGGCCTAATGTTGCTTTTTACGTATTATAATTGTTTAAATTCTCATCTATTTCATGAAATTATACTGTCATCTATGATCAAAATTTACTCGATGTTACAATCTTATTGAAATTTTATAAATTTTATAAACTTTAATGAAACCTTGTTTAAAATATAAATGGAAAATGAAACAATGAGTGTGGAAGGAGTATTATGTTCGTCTGCGTTATTTATACAATTTTTAGTGTACATTTTTTCCTTTAACATTTTGAAACATGGTATATCGCGAAGGCACTTGGCGAAGACATCCCGTGAAGCCTCCATACTTAGCCGGATAGTCGACCAAGTCCGACAAAGAAAGCGTCCCTTTCTCTACAGCTACTTGGGAATGTAAGCACCTCCTTTACGAGGAAAAAGACACCCGAACACTTTTTAGACTAGCTTTTCCTTTTTCACCTTTTTGGAAGATTTTTACTCTACACGCCTGCCAAAAAGCACTGTTTGCTTTCGGCACGCACGCATGGTTGTACTAAGCCGATTTACTTCTCACACCTCTCCACTATATAAGCTAGAAGCAACAACATTGTAAGACAGAACATATTATTCAATTAAGAAATTTGGCTGAAACTCTCCATAGTGAGACATCGGCTTTTATGTTCTCCATTCTTGCATTTCCATTTCACTAGTTATCCAGGCAAGAAGATCCAAGCATAATATCTAGTATTGCTTGACCTTGTAGTTAAGAGGTGCTAGATCCCATCTCCTTTCCCAGGCATTTTCAAGGGCATTGCCTCACCTCGTAGTGAGGAGGTTCCCTTGGCCGAATCTGTGTTCCTTGTTCCGATCTCAGTTTTTCGTTCCACTTCGTTGGAAACCGCCTCCATCGAGCTAGATCCTGAGCTCTTGATCATACAACCCCGGTGTGATCATATCACTGGTATCGAGCCAAAGTGCTTGTGGAGGTATTCGTGTTCTTTGTTTAGTTCTTCAAGCAAAACCCTTTTGTTACCTTTCTTACGCTTGAAGAAATATCGGTTGATGAACTTAGTTGAGACCGGAAAGTTGTTTAAAGAGTGTGTTTATTAAAGTCAAGAGTTTTCGAGTTTAAACAGAAAAAAGCTGTATTGTCGTACAAAAGCGCAGGGAAAAGTGTTTAAGAAAAGAAAATCTTTGAAAGTTTACGTGTTCGGGAAAAGTTCTTGAATGTTCTTGCGTGTTCTTATCAAAACACAAGTGAGCAAGTACTTTTAATCCGAAAAATAGCTTGAACTTAAACAAGAAGTGTTTGTGATCGCAAAAGCCTTTTTTTTAATTTTCCAACCTATTTCTTTCGACCCCAACTCAACTCTAATCTCTCAAACTAACTAGCTTCAAGTAACTAGACATTTTCTTGAATTTCAAGTTGCAGTTTTACTAGAGTTCTTGTTTGTATCTCTTTGCGTGTTCATCTTTGATCCGAGGTTGAAATCGGTATCAAGGTGAACAGTAAGTGACAAAGTCGTTGTGAGAAACACGAAAGCGAGCGTAAACAATCAGGGAGTGGTGAGGTTCTTTCCGATCGCGTATTTTCAACGATCTTGTGTTACGAGATGGTTTCGTCGATTCAACTCCTCCTCATCCATCCCAGCTAGCTATGCATGACACGCTAGCAAAGATCTTACAGAGGTTGGATGACTTAGGAGCTCAAGTCGCTACTACAAATGAGCGGCTAACAAGAGTAGAGATAGCTCGGGAAAACAACCGGAGAGCTCACAAGCCCATGATGATGCCCATGCATCGCGGGCTCAAGGCGTAATCACTCATACTACCTTCGATCCGACAACGACGAGGCCACAAGCTACCCTCACAGCCGTCCGACCACTTCTACGAGAGTAGATCGTGGTGTTGACATTACGAATGCTGATGATCGGGAGTATTACGCAGAGCCACCGCTGAAACCAACAAAGAGAAGAGTCTTTCCCGATAGAGCTCAAGCGAGCCTATCTCAACAGAGACCTCGAAGAAGAGGAAGAAGCGAGCGAGGACGTGTCCATCGAGGTTTTAACCGAGACCTAGGAGGTAGGGCGCAAGCCCGTGATCAGCAAGCCCTCGCCAATATAAAGCTTCAAATACCACCCTTCTACGGGTCCGGTGATCCGGAAGAGTACTTTACATGGATGGCTAAAACCGAGCGGATCATTGATATGATGGGATACACGATGCGATAGCCTTGAAGCTCGTGGTCATTGAATTCCATGATTATGCTCTCACCGGTGGGAGCAAGAGCATCACGAGAGAGCAAGAATCACTGTCGTCCCATCACCACTTGGGACGATCTCAAACGAACCATGAAGAATCGGTTTGTGCCCGGCTACTACGACAGAGATTGTGCCCGTAAGCTGCAACGCCTTATCCAAGGTCATCGCAGCGTCGAGGAATACCAAAAAGACCTTGAGAGGGCCTTAATGAGGGCCAATGTCAAGGAGGACGAAGAGGCTAAGTTGGCCAGATTTTTATATGGCCTACGAGAGGACATCACCAAGACAGTTGAACTGTGTGACTATCGGGATTACCAAGATCTGGTTTACAAGGCTATCCGGGTGGAGAAGCAACTGAAGAAGGGGAACTCCTATCATCCTGCCCATACACCCATCGTGGGCTCAGAAGCAAGACCCCCTTCGCCAAACCGCCCGCCAAAACCGTAAACATCTCCTGCGGCGATGCCACCCCATCGCCAAAATTACCCCAACACAAGGCCCCCACCACAATCTCATCCGAAACACAGCACCAACACTTATGATGCCCCTCGCCAGTCAAGGAGCATCGAATGCTTTAAGTGTTTGGGCAAGGGACACTATGCGAGGGATTGCCCCAACAGAAGGGCCATGGTCATTCGGCCCAATGGGGAGTTGTCTAGTGAAGAAGAGGAAGAGGTCCCTCCTGAACAACGAGATCATGAGAGTGAAGCAGAAGAGGGAGAGCTGCCTATGGACGGACTCATACTAGTCACCAAGAGGGTTCTGCAATGCTCTCCAAGTATCACTAAAAGCACTCAGCGGGAAAATTTATTTCAATTGAGAGCAATGGTGAATGGAACCCTCTGTAGTCTCATTATCGATAGCGGAAGCTGTGTCAACGCCGCCAGCGAAGACATGGTTGCTGAACTAGGTCTTCGCACCGTTGCACATCCTAAACCGTACCAACTGCAATGGGTTGATGACAGGACCTTTGTGAAGGTCGTTAAACAAGTCGAAGTCCCGATAAAGATCGGCAAATACGAGGATTCCATCACTTGCGATGTGGTGCGAATGCAGGCCACCCACATTCTCTTGGGCAGGCCCTGGCAGTACGACAAGGAGGCCATACACTATGGCAAGACCAACAAATATGCCCTCACCCACCTCAGTAAACCGTACACCCTGCTTCCCCTCACACCAACCCAAGCTCACCAAGATCAAATTCACCTGGCTAGTAAGGCCGAGAGGAAAAGAAAGAGCGAGGGCAGAGAGAGGAGAGAAAATGGCGAGAAGGTTCAAGGAACCTTGAGTGAGAAAAAAGAGTGTGCATTGATGGGAAACACCCTGAGTGAATCCGCGAGAAAACCAGAGTGCCTCCCTCCCATGGCCAAAGAGAGGGATTTCAAAAGAGCATTTCTTGGAAACAAGACTTGTTTTCTCATGATCCCAACTCATTGCATGCTAACGCTTGACCATGTATCTTCTCTCCCTTTCTATGTGCAGGAAGTTCAAGGAATTTGATGAAGTATTTGATGAGCCGCGAACCCTTCCCCTATCGCGGCATAGAGCATCAGATCGACTTGCTTCCGGTGCGCCTTTACCTAACAAGGCCGCCACCGAACCAACCCTCAAGAATCCAAAGAAATCCAATCACAAGTGTAAGAGCTGCTGGATAAGGGGTTCATCCGCGAAAGCCTTTCGCCTTGCGCATGCCATACTCGTGCCCAAGAGCGATGGCACTTGGCGCATGTGCATGGACTGCCGTCCCATCAACTCTATCACTGTAAAGTATCGCCACCCTATACCTAGACTTGATGACATGTTAGACGAATTGAGTGGTGCATGTGTGTTTTCAAAAATTGACCTTAGAAGTGGCTATCACCAGATTCGAATGAAGGAAGGTGATGAATGGAAAACTGCTTTCAAAACCAAAATTGGTTTATATGAGTGGAATGTTATGCCCTTCGGGTTGTCAAACACACCAAGTACTTTCATGCATTTGATGAATCATGTTTTGAGGCGTTTAATTGGGAAATTTGTGGTAGTATACTTTGATGACATACTAGTTTATTCTAAGAACCATGAGGAGCATGTTGAGCACTTGAGGCAAGTCCTCGACACGCTTAGGTTAGAAAAACTGTATGCCAAGTTTGAAAAGTGTGTCTTCGCATCCCAGGAAGTTAACTTTCTTGGATATGTAGTGGGTGCGAAGGGTGTCAAAGTAGATGAGAGTAAGATCAGTGCCATTCGAGATTGGCCTACTCCTAATTCATTAATCAAGTAAGATCCTTTCTAGGACTTGCTAGTTTTTATAGGAGATTTGTTAAGGATTTCTCTTCCATTGCCGCCTTTGCATGAGCTAGCTAAGAAGAATGTCATATTCGAATGAGGTCACCGCAAGAGAAGTCTTTTAACGAATTAAAATCTCGTTTGACAAATGCTCCTCTGCTAACTTTGCCAAACTTTGACAAAGTATTCGAGGTAGAATGCGATGCCAGTGGTATAGGCATCGACGCTGTCTTGCACCAAGAAGGCCGTCCCATCGCCTTCTTTAGCGAAAAGTTGAGTGGAGCCACCCTGAATTACTCCACATATGACAAAGAGCTATACGCTCTAGTGCGATCCTTGCAAACGTGGAGTCATTATCTATTGCCTAGAGAATTCGTAATCCATACGGATCACTTGTCTTTGAAGTATCTTCAAGGGCAAGGAAATTTAAGCAAAAGACATGTTAGGTGGGTAGAGTTCATCGAGTCTTTCTCCTATGTTATTAAGTATAAGAAAGGAAAAGAAAATGTTGTTGCTGATGCCCTTTCTAGGAGATATGCATTACTCATGACTCTTGATACGAAGATTGTCGGTTTCGAATGTTTAAAAGACATGTATGAGCATGATGCGGATTTTGGTGAAATATTTGTTAATTGTGCTAAAGGTAGCCAGAATGGCTACTATGTGTTTGATGGCTTCCTGTTTAAGTTTAAGGGTTGTGCGTTCCGAGAGGATCAATGCGCGAAGTCATCATCAAAGAGGCACATGGTGGCGGCCTCATGGGGCACTTCGGTGTTCAAAAGACACTTGAAGCTGTGAAGGAAAACTTCTTTTGGCCCGGCATGAAGAAGGACGTCACCAAGTTCTACGCGCCGATGCGTCACATGCCACCAAGCCAAGTCTACTCTGCAACCAAAAGGGAAGTACACTCCTCTCCCTACGCCTTCTCTTCCTTGTGTTGATATAAGCATGGATTTTATAAGTGGTCTGCCTATGACATCGCATGGTCATGATGCTATTTTTGTGATAGTGGATAGGTTTTCAAAATGGCACACTTCATTCCTGTCATAAAATCAAGATGCATCGCATGTGGCTGATTTATTCTTTAGGGACATCGTGAAGTACCATAGCCTTCCGCGGTCCATTGTCAGAGAAAGGGATTCGCGGTACCTAAGTCATTTCTGGCGAACCCTTTGGTCTAGATTAGGCACTAGTTTGATGTACTCGACATCGAGTCACCCTCAAACAGATGGCCAAACCGAAGTGACCAATAGGACTCTCACCACAATCTTGCGAACCCTCCTTAGGAAGAATCTGAAAGAATGGGAAAAGTGCTTACCCCATGTAGAATTTGCTTACAACCGAGCCTACCACTCCTCTATATCCCACAGTCCCTTTGAAGTCGTGTATGGCTTCAACCCTTTGACCCCTTTGGACTTAGTCGCCTTAGACTTTCTGAACAAGTGGATGTAGAAGGGAAAGAGAAAGCCCAACATATGAAAGATTTGCATACCAAGGTTCACAAGCAACTTGAGAAAGTTAATGAGTCTTATGCAAGAAGGGTTAATAAGGGTAGGAAATTTAGGAGTTTTCAAGTCGGGGACTGGGTGTGGTTACACTTAAGAAAAGACCGATTTCTCCAGGCTAGGAAAAACAAACTTGGCCAAGAGGCGATGGCCCTTTCCAAATCACTAAGAAAATTGGTGAAAATGCTTATGTACTAGACTTACCCTGTGATGGATCTTATAATGTACATGCAACTTTTAACGTTTGTGATTTGGCTCCCTTTGAAGGACATGAAGAATTTGAGAATCCGCGGACGGATTCTTTCGAAGAGGGAGAGTATGATGTGGGCATCGCCCCGAAAGATCCCCAAGTTCAAGATGGCCCGCCATCTCAAGCGCGCGCACCTCCAGATCCACTCCAGGGAATTGGCGGGCCCATGACCAGGTCCCGGTTGAAGCGAGTTCAAGCGAATCTCAACGCCTTCATGAGGCTCATGGCGCAGACGACCAAGAGGAATCTCGGCGAAGGTCTTACGGCCGTCGGCTCGGCCTCGCGTTGGACGAAGAATACGCGAAGCCCTTTGGAGCCTTGAGCATAAGCATCCTTGAGGAGGGAGCAACCAAACCTTGGTTTGCGAACACTTGAACCCCGAGAAGGCCCCAAGCGAAGGCGCCCGCAAAGACCCCAAGTAAAGACATGCTCGCAAAGGCATTCCCTGCCAAGGCACTTGGCGAAGACATCCCGCGAAGCCTCCATACTTAGCCTGCAACTACTCGGGAATGTAAGCCCCTCCTTTACGAGGAAAAAGACACCTGAACACTTTTTAGACTAGCTTTTCCTTTTTCACCTTTTTGGAAACTTTTTACTCTGCACGCATGCCAAAAAGCACTGTTTGCTTTCTGCACGCACGCACGGCTGTACTAAGCCGATTTACTTCTCACACCTCTCCACTATATAAGCTAGAAGCAACACCATTGTAAGACAGAACATATTATTGAATTAAGCAATTCGGCTGAAACTCTCCACAGTGAGACATCGACTTTTGTGTTCTCCATTCTTGCACTTCCATTTCCCTAGTGATCCAGGCAAGAGGATCCAAACATAATATCTAGTATTGCTTGACCTTGTAGTCAAGAGGTGCTAGATCCCATCTCCTCCCCAGGCATTTTCAAGGGCATTGCCTCAACTCGTAGTGAGGAGGTTCCCTTGGCCAACTTTGTGTTCTTCGTTTCCTCCTCTGCTTACCTATCCACTTCGCTGGAAACCGACTCCATCGAGCTAGATCCGAGCCCGTGATCATACAACCCGGTGTGATCATATCGGTATATAAGGGCCCAACTCACCAGGGAGACGTTATTTTGTAACGCTGACGCTGTCAATATGAGGACTCGCCCTCGTGTGTACGAGGAGGCACCTCGTAAATCCACACCAACGGATCCATAACACTTGCACCAATTGGGGCGCCATTCAAGAGGATCAACACCCCTAAAACGCACTATGAGCTGACAGCAGTGATCCAACAAGATTCCTGTACAAGGAAACATCATTGCCCCTAATCATGCACGCATTTACGATGCGATCCCAGCAATCAAGGCATTCCACAATGGGCCCCGGCACCACCATATATATTGAGTGGTGTCTGCCTCGAAGAAGTTACTTACTACGCATCCCTCTCCTTTACTTTTCTCTACACCTGAAGGACCCTTGTGTTTCTCCTTTGCAGGCTTCAGGTTCCATCTTCCTCTCTCTGCAGCATTCCCAGGTTTACAAATATTGCTCTCCTTATCTCCTTGTCGTCATATTGGTAGACTGTTATCAATACATGAAGTTAAATTCCCCCTCAATCCCATATGTGTTGTTACTTTTCTAAAATGAATTTGTTCAAAAAATTTGTTATTTGAGATTTTTTTGACCATGTTACCCATTTTAATTTTTAGGCCGATGTATCGTATAAACGGACTAACGGGGTGAGGGGTTGGACTTTGGAGAACATGAATGCAATTAGTTTATATCTAGATCCTACCTTAATTCGTCCACAAAAAAAGAAAAGACAAAAATGGACCATTTTATTTCCAACACATTTAATGCTTTAATATTTTGATATATAAAATTATTAAGGTGTGATTTAGCCGTGCTCCCCGCGACTACGTAACACATTTCATCTAGTTATTCATTTACATAAATGTATCATTGGGTAAGTTGAATTACATATATAGGAGTAGAATTTTATATACATTAATAAAACCAATATTAATTTACATAAATTAATAGAGTAGAAATAGAATACAAATCTCATTTTACTATTCATCCTAATCATTAAAAGTTTCTAATTGTATGATGGTTTAATTTAATTATGAAAAGGGATATTTTTTGGGAAAAAGTATTTAGTGTTGATTGATGAGAGGGGAAGGAATTCAAAAATTGAAAATATAACAATACTTTAGGAGGTAGAATGTAATAATACCATAAAATTAACTAGGTGCATTAATTTTGGCAACGTTAGAGTGGAGATAATACTGCTTGTCCCAAAATTATTGAAACATTTTTCTTATTGGAATGTCCCAAAATTATTGAAACACTTTCCCTTTTTAGTAAACTTTTGTACATGAATTTATTCAATTATCCTCTATCACTCTATTCCATTTATTAAGTCAACTTAAAATCAATTCCACCTAAAAAAAGTGTGACCAGTCAATATGTTTCAATAATAAATAGAACTAGTTCTAATACCCAACATCGTCACGCGTTCACTAAATTAAAAATTATCAAAATTTTCAATGTATTAAATAACAATATATCCGTGTAATAAATTTATAGAAATTTAGATATTTTTTAAAACTTTTGGCTTAGATTTATGAAAAATTAGTTCATTTTAAAAGTTTTTGGTTAATTTTATTATTTGAATAATGACATTTATATCAGTTCTATCTTTCATTCAAGAAAAGATATCAGCTCTGTTCGCAAAACCTTGGTTTTGCCAATATCAGATACTGGCAACCATGGTCAAACTTCACACCACCCCCAAAACTAAAATAAATCAACCTTCTGCCCTAAAACTTTGTTTACTGCTTCAATTCGTCCCCGTCCCCACCACACCTAGCCTACCTCCTCCTTGGATCTGGTGACTTCGCCCACTGTCGGTGCTACCTCCACCCACCCTCTATCGGCGGCCCGAATGCTCTCCCGACCTCACACCCACCATTCCCGACCCAACTCGCCCTTCCCATACCACACATTTACCCCAACCTCACCGCTCATCGTTACATCGTTGATCCTCATGCACTTCGCTATTCGCTCCGCTCTTTGCCGCATCACCCGACTTGTACCTTCAAGTCCTTCTCGCCTCAGATCCAGGCTTCAGTCACACCTAGGAACAAATCTCTTAGTGCCGGATCTGAGCTCTGTGACGATCTCCACGACACAAAGGTGAGGGGGAGCCGACACAAAAACGTCAGGGGTGAGCCGACACAAAAATCAAGGTTTTGCGAACACAACCATAAGTTCTCTATCTGATGATTTAATTTGTTTTGTCACTCATCCCTAACTCGATCATGTCACGGGTGGTCATCCCGTGAACCACTTTTGACCATCTGAGGCCATATTGGAAGCTCTCGACGATGAACCCAAGCATCATATCGTCGACATAACTTACATTTTTGTTCGAGTAAATGACTCTGCTCAAGCGCTTGTCACCCGATTCGACGACACACCGCATCTCCACCTCACCATGATTGTCCCTAAAAGAACATGAAAGAGATCGGAAACCAGATGGAGAAATCCGCACGATTAACGATAATGAATAAGAGTCTCTTAAAAATACGTTTCGTGCTTGGTTGATCAATATCTGCTTTCGTGATTTCTTCTTGGTATACCAGTTCTTTCTTTAATGGCTTGGGTATCTACCCTTCAATCAAATTAATTATTGAAACAAATGACATGAAAAGGAAAATGTGAGTAATCAAACGTACAAATAAAATAATGTTAGTCATTTTCTTTTAAAAGTTTTACTGCAAACATAGTGAGTGCTCTCTCCACAACAACTTACGCTAGAAAGGGCACGTTTCAGAATAACCTTTTTAAGAATTTCATTCAAATCTTTGCAGAAATGTATTTTTCCACACTTGTCTTAAAAATTTACAAATATAATGATATGCTAAAATCCACTCATCAAATGAATCCTAAAGGACAACTGTAGTCTATTCTAAGCTTAGACCTCAAGCAAACAAAGGTATATGAATTTCTCGTATGCACAATTGTGTATACTCACCCAATCGGGCGTCGGTATGCAAAATTTATTTCCCTTGCTTGCTTTTAGTGCTGCAAAATCTTTATCTGTTTGATTAACATAAAAAAATTTGTCTTTGCACAATTAATATTGATTGAAAAAATTCACCAATTATTTTAATGACTATAAGACACTGACGGAAGAGGTGAGAAAAAATAATGAATAAGAATCTATTAGAATTACCTTGTGCTTGGTTGATCATTATCTGCTCAACATTTAGGTGGAAAGAAATTTGTTAATCACTCATAACACAATAATCTAAAAATTTTATTGAAAATAAAAAATAAAAAGGACGAAGAGGAAGTGTCTGCTAATATAAATTCACTATCGGGTCTGGAAGTATGAAGTCATAATTCATCCTCTACAAAGCCCAACAAGCGGTCCCCTCGCAACCTAAACGCGTTTCAGATCTGGAATAAACGATGATCTTCGGCATCGATTCGTCCCCTCCCGCCAAGCGTCATTGTCGCACCATCGATTTGTCCGCCTCCCACCGCCGAGTACGCACCGATACTCAAATCGAGCGCTTAGCATTGGGAGGACTCAGGATGAAGGGTTTCTTCATGTTTCGGTGATGGCAGGTCGAGTGTGTAGGTTAGATGGCAGGTCAAGCTCAATCAATGGTTAGCGGCGGCGCTTTCAAGCAAATGAGAGTGCGGCGGTGGATATGGAGAAGCTCGTGGTGCTATGGCGGACGATTAGAGCGTCGGTTGGGGAGAATTTCAGGCGGATCGATTTCAGCCAATGAGGTGGTCCTCTATCGGATCGGCGGTAATTGAGTTGCTCGGGTGGTGGTTCGTAAGAATGGCGGTAAGATGATGCATCAAATGAGAGGGAGTAATACAAAGGAGGAGGCGAGTGGTGCTTTTCCGAGAAAGCTTGTCGAGGATGGTCGTTGGGCGTGAGCTTTGAAACAAAAGAGAAAAGGAAAAGCGATTAGGAAATAAACGGATGGAGATGAGAGAGCGGAGAGTAATCAAATGTTGTAAGTGTGTTTAAATTATTTTTGTTTGGGGGTGTTTTTAATTATTTTAATTACATATGAGAAAACAAAGGAGAGTTATTAGATTCTTGTCTTAACTACAATTGAAAATTTTGGAAGTTACCATATTCGGTTGTTACCTTATGAGATCGGGAAAAAAACTCCAAATCGATGTGGAGTTGAGGTGGAAGCATGTGACGTAGCGAGGAAGCGAGTTTCGTTTTTGTGACAATTAATACTGATCGTCTGTATTAATATATAATAGTAGATGAAGAAGTACTAAAATGAAAACCTTGTCACTTTTCCATTGTTTCTAACAATAACTTGAGCTTAGTAAGAACCTTTTTTTAATGTTTAATCTTTGGAAACTACACGGCCTGCAACACAACGTAGTGAAGCTGCCAAATATATGAAAGCAAAAGCATCCGCCATTTCTCGATCTCCCTCGTCCTCAAATCTTCACCTTCACCAATTCATCATCGGCCTCAGAATTTACACAAGAAATGCCAACATACGACGTCGTTGAGAACGTGGGTGGTGGAGCCAGCAAAGTCATCAAACCCACCAGCCGCGGCCACTCGAAATTCATCGGAGTCCGGCAGCGTCCTTCCGGCCGGTGGGTGGCGGAGATCAAGGATTCGATCCAGAAGGTCCGTCTCTGGCTTGGAACGTTCGACACGGCGGAGGAGGCTGCACGTGCCTACGATGAAGCCGCCCGTTCTCTCCGCGGTGCAAACGCTCGGACGAACTTCGAGGCTCCTCCGGCGGGTGCGAAGCCCCGCGCCGGAATCGATAAGATCCAGCCTTTCTCGTTTGAGGCTGTTTGCTCCAGTGGGTGCGAGGCGGAGGGGTTCCTCGGCGCTCTCAAAGCGAAGTTATCCGACGGGAAAGGCCTCCATTCGCTCTATCCGGCGCCGGCGCTGTCGTCGGAGAATTCCGGCGAGAAAATTTTCAGTAAAAGAAGATATCTGCAAACAACAGCCTCTCCGGAAGATTTGGAGTACTCGGATGACAAGTCAGAGCGTGCAAGTTCCGACGATGTGATCACAAGCCGAGTCGTCCGGCCGAGGCAGACGGCCGCCACGCCAGCCACCGGAATGGGATGGTCCTGTGGTCCGCTCTACGAAGCAATCTGGTCAGCCACTCCGACGAGTCAAATTCCCGAAATCGATGGCTTCAGCAACTATTCTTCCGGGACCGTGAGTCCGTCCATTTTGTCGTTCGGCAGCGGAAACATGGCGGAGCTGCCGCAGCCGGCGGATCACAGCGGACGGCAGCTTCAACTGATGGGGTTACCGGCGGCGGGTTTCCTTCAAATGGAACAGTTGGTGACGACCGGAGGCGTTTGGGCCACGGAACAACAATTTGGGCCGTATCATGAGAGCAACAGTTGGGCTGGAGCTGTGAATAGTTCCTGCAATTGGGATCCTCTTCTGTCCATGTTGGGATAATAATGGAATAAACCATGGAAATTTGATAGTACTTTTTTTTTTCGTTTTTGAAATTGGATGGAGATGAAATGATTCTTTATTTAATTACAATATGATACACTCGAAATGCGACTTTCAAATGTTAGACTTAACGTTTGTAAGATGATAAAAGTTGAGTGGTTTTCTATGGTAAATTGGGTGTGTGTATATATATCTCCGTGAATAAAAACTTTTATGTTCAGGTGGTACAAATTATTTTACATCATTGTTTTTTTTGGTAATAAATTTGTGGATGCCTTACCAATAAATAGTACTCTCTTCATCTCTAAATGAATAAAATACTTATTTTTTAAAATTTAATTTGTGGATGTCTACTTTATGAATATTTTTTCAAAGTTTTCCCACAAAGACATAATATAGATAAATTGAAGTGAAATGGACATTAAAAGTCAAAACTTTTAATAAAAAAGAGACATAGGTTGTATAATAGGGTAATGATCCATAGATTGATTACCAAAAAGAGATGATTGTGAAAAAAAAAAATTGTGTGCCGCCTGAGCATAAAACATTATTGCTGTTGAACACTAAAGATTTAGTATTTATCCATCATTAAAAAAAAGACATAGACTATATTACTTCACTGAATTATGTTGATTCAATAATTTTAGTATATCATCTATAACTTATTTTGACTCGGTTCTCAAACTATACACTATTAAGCACTTCTTTACCTCTCAGACGACATCAGTGTTTGTTGACCTTACTAGTTTTTTTTTGAACAGCTAAAATATTTATATAAATAACATATCAAAAACCCCTTGAGTGAAGGGACTTTACAACACCGAAAGGGCACCACACCGAGAAATCTAAAAACACAAATCCTAGCAAAGTACTAAAGATTTCGGATCCCACACCACCAAAACATCAAAATACTATTGAAAGTAGAGGTGTTCAAAAAAATCCGAAACCGAAAAATCTGTGAACCGAAGAAACTGATAATCCGCATGTTCTAATTTTAGAAACCCGCGGATACCCGAACTGATCCGCATTTACAAACAAATTATCTAAAATTACTTACTTCATCTCAATTTTCTTTAAATTTCTTTTATATTATGTGTGAAAACTCATTTAATACAATAATGATACATGATTTGTAATGTTACATTGTTATTCTATTTTTCAAAACTACTTTTCTTGTTTTTTATTCTTTAGATATATACATTTATGATACAAAATTTTAACATATCTCTAAGTATATTGAAAGATTTTGTAGGATAAGTATAAGGAACATATGTCGATACCCGCGATCCAAATCGCAAAAAAATCATGAAACTCGGGTACCCGTATCATGGATACCCGCACTCAACGGGACAAATACTATTTTTTCCACTATCTGCCCCGTTAACACCCCTAGTTGAAAGTATTGAACTGACACCAGCTACCATGCACCCTAGAATCTCTACATTACTTTGCTTCCTTCCACAACCTTTAACCCCACCAACCACCGACTCCAACACTTTCCAAAGAAAAGCTGTGAAACCCAGTTTCCTTCATAATCCTTACCTCAGCCTCTCCCTAGGAAAATACTTGCTTAGTTCTCCGAATTTCATAATCATAACTAAGGTACCCAAAACTTGTTGAAATGACCAAATTAATCATATCTACCTAAACCAATCACACTGGCATGAGCCCCGTTGTGGCCCCAACATAGGGGTGTAAACGAGCCGAGCCGAGCCCGAGCGGCGGTTCGAGCTCGGGCTCGTGAAATTCGGGCTCGGCTCGAGCTCGGCTCGAGTTCGAACGAGCCCGAGTCGAGCTCGAGCTCGGCTCGAGACAGGCTCGAGCTCGGCTCGAAGGTTCGTGAAGCTCGAGCTCGTTAGGCTCGCGAGCTCGGCTAGGCTCGATTCGGCCCCAAACGAGCTCGCGAGCTCGAGCTCGTTAGGCTCGCGAGCTCGTTAGGCTCGATTCGGCCCCAAACGAGCTCGCGAGCTCGTTAGGCTCGTGAGCTCGTTAGGCTCGCGAGCTCGTTAAGGCTCGCGAACCTTACGAGCCGAACTCGTCGAGCTCGAGCTCGGCTCGTATATTATTCGAGCCTTGAAAGCGGCTCGAGCTCGAGCTCGAGGCTCGAAAAGCTTCGGCTCGGCAGCTCGTTTGAGCTCGAGCTCGAGCCGAGCTCGAACGGGCTCGATTCGCTTAATGCCCTACCCCAACACAGCTATCGGCCGAGCCCCGCTCACCCAGCCATTGCACGCACAATCATTACATCTAACCCAATGCGCCCAGGTCTGGCTTCTAAATGCTCCAAACCTCGAGCCCGTTGCTTCCCTCCTTTACTGTCGAGCCCGCCGACTCCCTTCTTTCCCGTAGAGCCCGTCAACTCCTTCGCCTCCCGTCAAGCAGCTGACTACCTCCTTGCCCTTCGAGCTAGTGTCAATCCGCCATTGGCCCTAGCACTACTCAGTGCAGCTTCCAGTCGATTTGCTGAAAGGCAGTGAATGTCGTAGAATCGGGCCGAGTCAGCCTTTGTGTGCTCTCCTTGCCCTCTCTTGTGGATGAGGTTACGGCCAACCGAGGTTCGACCCTAACGTTGGCTTCCGCCCTCAATTTACTTTTTACGTTTCCAATTTAACCTCATTTGAAATTTTGTTTTTATATCGTGCCTTGAAAGCTTAATTGCGTACAAACAAGGCATTAAACCATCAAAAATTTGAGGGCGTTACTTACATGGGACAAGTTACAACAAGTTACTGAGTCGAGCGACTAAAGTGTCAAAAATTACATAATTGACGAACTCAGTGAGAACGAGTTATAGTTTAATTAAGGATGAAAATAAACAAATCAACATACTTCAAAGGAGCAATAGTAATTAGAGAAAGAAAAAGAAATTATATATAATCAGTTTTCTAAAGTTTAAATTGTTCGAAATGGACAGATTCGAGTTCGAATAACTCGATCAAAGTTTAACTTGTTTTCATCGCTATTATAGTACATTATGAATATTGTCATATTTAGTTCCTATTGGAAATATAACCATTGGGAGTTACAATTAGCTGTGGAACTACTGCATATTTAATTTATTCTATTATCTAAAATTTTTGGCGAACATCCCCCTCGAATAAAACTTTGCTTTAAAGAAAAATGTTTTAGCCCAAGATGAGTTGTCCCATTTGGACAAATACGTATGTCCAAACAAAGAGGACATGTACATACATGCATTTTAGTGGCATGGATCCGGGAGTAGAGAAGGTGAGGAGTGAACCTGTAATTTAGGACATGAGTCGGTGGAGTGATAAAGTGTTTTGCTGACATCGGAGATGAGGCGTGGTGACGCATACGGAAAAAAAAAAGAATTATTATTTCTACTTGATTAAGGCACTTAGGGAATTGAAACATACTCCTATTCAGACACATACGGGAAGAAAAAAGAATTATTATTTCTTACTATATTTATAATATATAATGCATCAAATTAAGTACATATTATATCAAGTTATTAAATACATTCAGTTACATTTGAAACTGGTGGCGGCTATGTGGTGGTTGCCGCCACGACTCTCTTTCTTGTGTTGTCTCCGTCGGGTAGTGACGTTGTCGAACGCCATTAAGAACCATAAAAAGTAAGTGAGTCGAGATACCAAACGTGGGAAATAGATGTGGGTCCTCTGTTAGGTATTCCGATGACCAAGTCAGTTTTGGTGAATTTTATGAATGAGTTTGACAGCACCTAGAGAATGAGAGTGAATAATTACCTTGAAAGGTGTGTATGATTAATGTTTTTATAGTCCGTAGTAATATAGTGACAATATTGTAATATCTCAATATAGAATGACAACGTGTTAGAGGACACATGTCATTACGTACGGTCCGGGAATGTCCTTAATATGTCCCAGTACGTATTGTCCGGGATGTCCTTAATATGTTCGGGTTATTAGTTATTCGATTCGAATTTTAATGGGGCATTTATTCTAGGCTACTGACTTGGCCTTTTGCTAGGCATTTTGGTCCTTTCTAGGCTTTTGTATCTGTCTGATTGGGCCTAACGGCCATCAAGTCCCCCCCAGTCATTCGGCCGACTGGAAGGAGTCCAAGGTGTTCTAAGTGTCCAGATCTTTTTGAAAATACTTGTGATTTTTTTTTGTTCGAGAATTATCCCCTTTCAATTTCTCGAACTACTGTGGTTCGAGTTTTTGAATGTTGGGAGTTTATTCCCGGGTGATTAAGATTCGAGAATTTTTACTTCCCTTTTGACTTCCCGAACCACTATGGTTCGAGCTTCTGGACGTTGAGAATTTGATTTATCCCTTTGTTGACTTCCCGAACCACTATGGTTTGAGTTTTCGTTTATTGGGAGTTTATCCCCAGATGACTAAGAATCGAGAATTTTACTCGCCGTCTGATTTCTCGAACAACTACGGTTCGAGCCTTTGAAAGTTGGGGATTTGAGTTATTCCTTTTTTGATTTCTCTGACCAATATGGTTCAAGCTTTTGAATGGTGAGAGTTTGTTCCCGGTTGATTATCATCCGAGAATTTTACTCCCCATCTGATTTCTCGAACCTCAGTGGTTCGAGCTTCTGAATGTTGAGGATTTGAGTTATCCCCCTTTTGATTTCCCGAATTTTTCGAGCCTTTGAATGTCGAGAGTTTGTTCCCGAATGATTAACATTCGAGAATTTCACTCCCTATCTGATTTCTTGAACCTCAGTGGTTCGAGCATCTGAATGTTGAGGATTTATCCCCATTTTGATTTCCCAAACCACAATGGTTCGAGCTTTTGAAGCGGTTCTTTTTTAGACGGTTTGTTGACCTTTTGTCTTTCATCGTGCATTAACTGCACCTTCTGATCAACGGTGAGGATTTAGTGCTTGGTGACTATTCGTCTTCCCGAACCTCCTTAAATAAAGGATAGTACTTGAGTTGCTCCTCACCTCATTCTTGCATTCTTGCTTCTTTTACTCTCTTGCACACTCTGCTTTTTCTTTTTTATAATAAGACTGTCACGACGGACAATCCGTCGCTCAAGGAGGCAGTTAGCTTTTTCCATAGGTGGAGGACTGTCGAGAAGGTAGATCACGATGAATACTTAGCCCCATTTCTCAGCCAAGCCTCCGTTGCTTCTGACAACTACGAGGGTTCTAAAGCCGTTCATCAATTCTACCGTCGCTACCACTCAGTTGTAGACGCGGCGGAGCATGCCACCCCTAAGTTCCTTCGACCGGCTACACAGACCAATTTCCTTCAACTGATTTCCATAGGTACATGAGAATGGCCCCACCTTATCCTAAACCTTCTCTCTCTCTCTCTCTCTCTCTCTCTCTCTTCCCTAATGATCACTTTTAGAAACTAGCAGGTCTGTCCCTCATGGATGGCGGTTCGAGGTGGAACACTTCCGGAGTAAGGCGACTTCGGAGTTAATAAGAAAATGGCAAGCTGACTTCTTCCTGCCCGAACAATAAAGACAAAGGTGCCGACGCCCAAATGCCGTGTCTATGAGCCGGGTGTTGGCTACCTAGTAGTTTTTAGGGGTCAGCTGGAGTGCGGGCTTAGGTTCCCCTCGCATCCTTTCATTCAGGAGTTGGCCGAATCACACGGTTTGGTAGTCAATCAATTGATCCCGAAAACCTACTTTCACAAAAATACTTTTCTCGTGCTTTGTAAGGTGTTCGAGGTGGAGCTGAAGATGTCAAATTTTTTACAATTTTACAAAATAATACCGAGTCTTCGGAACTACTTCTACTATTTCGGGGCCTGAGGGAATCCTTCGGTGAAGTTCAATCTTATCTGTAACCTACCTTCGAGTCGAAAGGGATGGAATGAGGAGTTCTTCTATATGGAGCCGGATGCAACATGGGATCTCCAAACTGTCCAAAATGTTGGTGATTTTGTCGATGTGAAGAAGCCCGCTCACCTTTTGAAGTTAGAGGGGTCCTAGGAAAATTATAATGCCTATCGGAATAAACTGTGACGTCTTGTCAACTGGTTCGGGGATAAGCTTCCCAAACCATTTCTAGTCTCAATTAACTGGAAACTGATAACCCAAGGAGTTCTTTCCCATTTGAGACTGATCCAAGGGGATCTGGGGGATGTTGGTATTAAACAAAGCCCCCCGACATGACAAGACCTGGCTCTAATCCAGTGTCTTCGGGGCAAAATCTTACACAACACCTTTGTTTAAGGTTATGTTTCCTTCATTGGTTCCTTATGTATTTATTTTGTATTAAATATTTGTCTTGTATTTTTGTAGAGATGGCCCCGAATGTGAACCTTCCTGACTTGTTCAAGGATGCCCAGAAGGGCAAATATTCCAAGGCTGACCCCTCCAAGCCTCTGGCTTCCAAACCAAAGAAGAGGAAGACGGGTGAGGATGATGATGCCCTTGAGACTGTTCCCTCCGAACCTTTTGAAGTCCGGTCTCTGGTGAGTCTGAAGGAAACGAACACCACCTTTGAGGACCTGTTCAATGATTATAATCGAGCGGGTCCTTCTCCTAACAAGAAACGCCGCCTCTGGGGTAAATACAAGGCAGTCTAGATTGCCGAGGAGGAAGCTCCGGGCATCCTCCCCACAAATTTTGATTTAGGTAATAAGAAAGTATCTTTAAATAACATGTGCTTTTGGAATGTCTTCGGGAACCTTTCCCGTATGTTTGGAGAATATGCGTTTCATGAGGTGGTCCGAACCCACTTCTGCTGTCTAGGTTCGGACTGGAGGGAGGCCCAAGAGAAGGCTTGACAAGAGCGTGATGTCGAGCTTCCTCGGTACGGGATTGATCCTTCAAGGAGTTGCGGGAGGAGCTGAAAGATTGGCAAGATGCGGCCAAGGAGGCCGTGGGCATGCCTGTCGAGAAATTTGATCAAATATTGGGGCGGAATTTGCATGTTGACCTCTCGGGTCTCAACACCACTAATGAACGCTCGGTGGAAACCTCCTTGTGCGGGGAAATTTTTTTGAAGGCCCCGGAGCCGGTTCACCCGAATGACGTTTCTTTCCCTTAGGTCATATGTATTTTGTTTGTTGTAAATCTTATTCTGTCATTTGGGGCTTTTGAATTAATGAATTTTTCTAAGTCCTTGGCTTCGATTCCTTTGTTAACACTTGTTTTTATAAAGGTTCGGTTCTAAGAACTATATCCTCTCCCCGAACAAATTTGATGTTTATTAGAATCATCCAACGTTATACATAATATTTTATAAGTGCTTCAGAATGGTACGAGTTGACTAACTCTCTACCCTTGGGATCTAGTAACTTGTACACCCACTTTCTTTCTTCGGCAACTACCTCGAATAAGCCTTCCCAGTTTGGGGCGAATGCACCACTTTTGGGTCTCCAGGAGTCTAACTTGGTTTACCTTAGGACCAAATCCCCAACATTGATATTTTTTGTCTTGACCTTCGAGTTGGCCGAAGCCGCAGTTCTTTGCTGAAATGCTTTTCTCCTAAGTTTGGCTTCTTCCCTCTTTCCTTCGAGAAGGTCTAAGTTTGTCCTTAGACCTTGTTCATTCACATTTCTTTCGAATAACTCTGCCTGGAGAGATGGATAGGTTATTTCAAATAGGATAAGAGCTTCAGTCCTACAGGCTAGGGAAAATGGAGTCTCTCCAATTGATCTTTGGGGTGTTGTTGGTAGCTTCAAAAAATATGGGGAAGCTCTCCGGGCCACTTTCCTTTTGCATTTACAAGTCTTTTCTTCAGCCCCGTCCTTCAGTGTCCGGTTTGATACTTCGACTTGTCCGTTGCTTTAAGGATGTGCCACTGGCGTAAAGTGTAGTCTGATCCCGAACTCTTCAATGAAGTCCTAGATCCACCATCAATGAATTGGGTCCTGTTATCAGCCACTATTACCTTCGAGCATCCGAAGCTGCAAATGATATTCTTCCAAACTAAATTATGGATATTCTCCACTGTCATAGTGGCTACTGGAAGTGCTCCGATTATGTCATAGCCTCGACCCACTTCGTTAAATAATTCATTGCTACCACGCAACACTTCAATCCTTCGGGTGCTAGTGGAAGTGCTCCGATTATGTCGATACCCCAGACCACGGAAGGTATTGGGTAATCCGAAGATGTCATGTACTCCGAGGGAACTCTTTGTATTCGGGCATGCTCTTAACACTTCTTGCATTTGTTAACCAGCTTCGTGGCTTCTTCCTTCAAGTTCGGCTAGAAATACCCATGCCTTAGTATAACCGCAGCTGGTGCTTCGGACTTGATATGCGACCCGCACGTTCCTTCATCTTCTTCCCTTAGAATGCCTTTGGTTTCTTTTTCCCCGATACATTTTTGCATAGGCGAAGAGTAACCCTTTCGATATAGATTGTTTCGTACGATAATAAACTTGCTTGCTTTTCTCTTCACTTTGGTAGCTTCGAGCTGGTCCTTCGGGAGTACTCTATCGGATAAATACCTCCAATAAGGTGTTCTCTATCCCGAAGTTATGTTAAGTATCCGAAGATGGTTGATGTAAGGTTTCTTTCTTTCTTCAACATAAAAAGAAGACTTCGAGAGTTGATCAGCTTCGGAATTGAGTGCTCTCGGGATCTTCTCTATTTGTAGTCTTTCAAACTATAACGCCATTTTCTTGGCAGCTTCAGAGTACTTTTTGAGGTTAGGCTCCTTAACCTCATAGTCCCGGTTCATTTGCTAAACCAAAAAGTTCGAGTCACTACACGTCTTCAGGGACCGGATACATGTTCTCTTCGCTAGTTCCAGTCCCGTTATTAAGGTTTCGTATTCAGCTGCGTTATTGGTCACCGGGAATGAGAACTTGATCGACTTAGTTGCCTTCATCCCTTTTGGCCCTTTGAGTACCAAGCCCACACCCTGTCTCTATGATCCTAAAGCTTAGTCTACGTAAAGTGTCCATATGGGATTGTCTTCGATGATTGCATGTTCATCTTCGGATCCTTTGGGTAGCTCGGTAAGAAAATCAGTCAAGGCTTGCGCTTTGATCGCTTTTCTTGGTTCATACATAACCTCGTATTTATTTAACTCGATACACCGTTTTAACAATCTTCCAGAATTATCTACCCGTCTGAGGATGTCTTTGATTGGCAAGTTACTTTGGACAATTATTGAGAATCCAAGGAAATAACGCTTTAACCATCAGGCTGATAGAACCAAGGCGTATACAGCCTTCTGAAGCATCGGGTAGTTGACTTCAACTCCGTGTAACGACTATTGTATGTAGTAGACTGGCCACCACTTTCCATGATCATCTTTTTGCACAAGAACCGAACTTACGACTTTCTCTCCTACTGCCAGGCAGACGACCAGAGGCCAATCTTTGAATGGTTTCCAAAGAGTAGACATCTCCAATAAATATGTTTTGATCTCTTCCCATGCTTTCTGACATTCAGGATTCCACTCAAATATTACCTGTTCAGCAGCGTTTTCTTCCCTAGATTTCTTTTCTCTTTTCTTAAATCTGACTCTTCCCCGCTATTACCCCGAACACACACTTGTCTGGATTTAATCGAAGTCCGTACTTTCTATGTTGGGAGAATACTTCTTCAAGATCCCAGATATAATCCTTCTCTTCCTTGCTCTTAACGATGATATCATCAACATATACTTCAAGGTTTTTCCCGATCTGTTCTGAAAATATTTTGTCCATCAATCTTTGATAAGTTGCTCCGGCGTTCTTCAGCCAGAAGGACAATCTTATGTAACAATGCGTGTCAGAGTCACTTATGAAAGATGTCTTCTCCTTATCTGCCGGATTCATCTGGATTTGATGGTATCGATTGTATGCATCGAGGAAGCTAAGTCTTGCGTCTCCTGCTGTGGAATCCACTAGTCTGTCAACCGGAGGTATAGGGTACGAATCCTTCGAGCAAGCATCGTTCACATTTGTAAAGTCAATGCATATGTGCAATTTATCACTGTCTTCTCGGATGGCTACTATAGGACGCTCAGCCATTCGGGGTAGGATACCTCCCGAATGACTCCAGCGTTAAGCAACTTCGATATTTATTCACTGATGAAGGCTCTTTTAAACGGTGTTTTGTTTCTTTTCTTTTGCTTTATGGGTCTTGCATTCGGTTCAACAGATCTTTATTCATTTGAAGGAGATTTACAAGTTTTGTCTTACTATCTTCGGGCAAGTGCTTGGCGATGTGGGTGGTTCGGTCTCCCTCAAGAGTGACCTCTTCGGTCTTGAGTGCTTCTTACTCATCTTCCTTTGAGTTGCCTGCCTTCGGGAACTTCTGAGCAAGAGTCATGATATTCTTGGCTTCCTTCTGGGTTACATAGATCGAGGTGTCGCCTTCGTCACTCTCGAAAATGATGGTGAGGTACTTCACATCACTTCTCATGTGAATAACCCATTGCGTTTCTCTCCCAATGATTGCTTTGTAAGCCGAAAAGACGTCAATGACCAACCATTTCACCATCAGTGTTGTGTACCGGAGTTGCCCTTCGAGCCCAGTTCCTATGAACATGGTTAGGAGCTCGATACACCCAAGGACTAGTAGCTCGTCTGGTCCTACTTCATAGGTGGTTGTCTTGACAGGGGCCAACTTGCTTGAATTCAATTTTAGTCCTCTGTAAGCTTCGGCGAACAACAGATCTGCGTTTGAGCCGTCATCACAGAGGACTCTTCTGATGTTGATAGTTCAAATTTGAATTGTGATGATGAGAGGATCGCAGTGCAAGAACTTAACTTTTGTACCATCAGCTTGTTTGATTCTCAGGGCAGGGCCCCCGAAGTTCAGAGAAGCTATCTCCCTTGCTTTCCTCTTCCTTGTTTGACCCCAAGGCGGTGGTGATAGTGTTTAAAACTCCCGTGGCTTGGGGTGGAGACCTCCTCCCCTTGTTCTTCCTCTTCGAACCAACATTCTCTCCTTCAGTCTTCTCTTTTCCTCAGGAAGGTCCTTCATCCGAAGGCAACTTCAAGTTATCCCTCAGGGAACCATTCTTGATGACATGCTCGATGTAACTCTTCAATTGGTAGCATTATTTGGTGTCATATCCGTTATCCCTGTGGAACTAACAATACTTAGACTGGTCTTGCTTTGCTTCTTCAGGCATGGCCCTCGGCCAACTGATGTTCCCACTTCATTGTTTCTAAAGTGTTGCAAGAATGTTGGTTCAGGTAGTGTTAAGTGGCGTGAAACTTGTACTCCCCTCGAAAGGTTTCTTTTGTCCTCCTCCCAGCTCCCCGAATGATGAGGGCATCACCAAGGCCGAGCCATCAAACTTCAAGACATGGGGATTCACACGAAGAAGAGTCATCTTCCAATATTTGACTTTTCAGCACCTTTTGAAAATGTAATTTGAATTTTCCCTCTCTTTCTCCATAAAATGCAAATAGAAAAGGTAGCCTACAATTGTCATTCCATCACCCTCCATCTCTCACCTCACCCACCATAAATCTAGGGTCTTTGTCCCCTAGTCAAGTCCAAGCCATCCCCCTCACCATTTCACCATAAAAGCTACCATTTGTACTCATTTATGTAACTTTCATATAACTTTGAATATTGAATCCGAATTTCAGCTCTTGAGAGAGACTTTGTTCATGCTTGAACTCTTCTTTTCATCTCCATATTCCCCTTGAATCCATTGAAGTGGATTCTTGCTTAAAATCTAGTGTTGCTCTTCATTTGAGAAGTAAGGTGCTAGATCCCTCACTCATCGGCATTAATCTTTCCATTGCTCTCCATTTGAGGATTGAGGTGGTTAGAGCCGAATTCATTTGTGTTCTTTGTGTTCATCTTCCAACAACCTAGATCATCCAAGGATAGGTTCTTCTCTTTGGAGTTCGACCCTTATCACCGAATGCCGGATGAGGGTAGGTTTTGGGGGGTCATTTCTCTGCTCCCTACTGTCTCTGGTGTCTTGCTTCCCTTCCCTCTAGGATAACAGTTCTTGTGCGATCATATGCTCCTGGGTGACTGCGTACATCTCAACGCTGGTGATGTTCTTTCGGGACAGCTTATATGCTAGCCTGGAGTTTGGGAGAAGTGTTTTGGTGAAGGCCATGATCTGGATGTTATCTGTTAGGTCCGAGGCATGAACTTCTGTTAGGTCCGAGGCATGAACTTCTGTTAGGTCCGAGGCATGAACTGCCTCCCTATTGAACCTCTCCACAAACTCCCGAATGTTCTCATTCAGTTTTTGTTTGATGTCGAACATTTGAATTGCTCTTTTGGCTGACCGCTTGTATCCGATAAAATGAGTGGTAAATTTGGTTGCGAGGTCCCCAAATGATGTGACGGAGTCAAGCAGGAGAGAATTATACCAAGCCGAAGCTGGCCCCCCGAGCGCTACCTCAAAACATTTTCAGAGTGCCGCTTCGTTGACTCTCTTTAACTCCATTGCCCGTTTGTCCTTCCGGATAAAAGCATCCGGGTCTCCGTTGCCACTGTACATTTCGAGCGGGTGGGGGAGGTTGAACGCCTTGGGCATTTGACTTTCCCGAATGCGGCGAACGAAGTGTCCATCCTCTGGGATAACTTCTGGCCTGACTTCGGGTATACTAGAATTTCTCTCCACTTGCTCCAAGCGGTGCAACATCTGGCAGATGATCTCGTCCCTCGGGTCCTCGGTAATCGGTCATTCTGTCATTGGGGACTGTTCTCTTCAACGCTCCATCAGGGGCCTGGACCTTTAGTACCTCCGATGGTCCGGGGGGATTCCTGTCGGGTACAGTGGCGGCTCCAGAAATATTTTAGTGTGGGGCAAAGTCAAAGTCAAACTATAAAAGTCAACATAATACATTTTAATTATAAACTTAAATAAGTACAATAAACTACTTAATACTGACATTTCTTTTCGGAAATTGTTTGCGAGATTTCATTGCTTGAAATCGTTTTAGTATCCAATGTAACATAAATTTATCCAATTTTATCAATTGAATTGATTGAATCAACTAACTGTTACACTTTTAATTATTTTTTCTTTAAACAAGTCAGTGAATGTCACAATGAATTGTTAGATTCATCTAATCAACTGAATTGATTGTATCAATTAATTGCTATAGACTTTTAGGTTTTAGCACTTGTATAAAATCATTATTGATTGCTACTTCCACTTCCACATGCATGATGGCCTAATTAGTTGTCTAGTTCCTAAGTTGACATGTAGCACATTTAATGTATAAAATATACAGTAAAGACTACACTAATGTATTTAATATATATATTCTAAATTTAAAATTTATAATAGGTTATGGGGGAAACTATAAGTAAAATTACAACTACTAATCTATTTTTTAAAATATATATACATAGGTATTCTAAATTTACAAAATTTCAATAGGGGCAATTGCCCCTATTGTAAAGCCGCCCTTGCCTCCACACTTGGTGATCGAAGCTCCCTCTGTTGCCTGACTGAATGTCTGAAGTGATGACTTCTCCTTTGTTCTTCTATGAGTACTACTCTTACCACTTTGGACTAGTGCTGGGTCCAGGTCTGCTTCTCGCCTAACATCGCTCTGGCGAAGGATGGAAGTGGGCCGCAGAGTGGTAGCCCCGTGAGTTGTATCCTCCGATGAGTTCTGGTAGCTGGGATCGGCGGTGAGGCCGTTGGTAGAGCCTCTTCCTTTCCTTCTGGCAGATATGCATGGGATTAGGAGTGACCCTCAAGCACCGTTTGAGGAGTCTAATCTTGTTGGCCATCGTCGTTACCACAGACGCCACCATTTGGTGGCGGCTCTGTGATGGCTGCCGCCACGACTCTCCTGTGTTGTCTCCGTCGGGTCGTGACGTTGTTGGACGCCATTAAGACTTGTACACAGTAAAGTGAGCCAAGACATCAAATGTGGGAATTAGAGGGAGGTCCTCTGTTAGGTATTCCGATGACCAATATTGTTGAATTTTAGGAATGAGTTTGACAGCACCAGAGAACGAGAGTGAATAGTTACCTTGAAAGGTGTGTATGTGTTACCCTCTTCCGCGGAAGCTTACGTAATACGGAACGCCCGGTGGTGTAAGCGGGAACCAGAATCGGGGCAACGGTAAAACCTCCGAGACTTATGGTAAAATGTATGTTTGTTCTGTTTCGAAGCCCGGATGGCCTTGGAGGCCTCGGGTTCCTATTCCGTTCTGCATATGTATATCAGGTGATGATACTTCTGTTTGTATTTATGCACTATTATTATATGTTCTGTTCTGTGATGAGACCCGGATGGTCAGAGAGGCCACGGTTGCTCATTGGATCTGTTCTGCGTATCCGCACCGGGAGTGCCGATACTTCTGTTCTGTGTCCGCACTGGAGGGGTGCCGACATTCTGCGTATATCCGCACTTGGGGTGCCGGTATACTTCTGTGACCCTACGACAGTTTGGGGATCGCGACCCCAGCCGGTACCGTGCTTTCTGTTCTGTTCTGTTCTGTATATTCTGACCTCTGCGAGAGGGCTGTCGTTTCGGGTCGTTCTGGCGGTTGGACCGCATACGATTGGATTTCCGGCTCACCTTATACTTTATGTTCATATGTATATGTATATGCTTGTGTTATTCTGTTTTGCAGGTTCAGCTTGTTGCCACTTGGGCAAACCACGTTTTACCTCGGCCCTTCTGGGTCCTCCCGAGGACTCACCCCTTATATGTTTACCACCTTTCAGTTGTTACGAAAAGCAACCGGCGGAATAGAGGTCCGCGATGCTTTCATTATTCAGGTCTCAAAGAACAACAACAGTACCATGTGCGGAAATTCTCCTGAGCGAGAAGGTTTCCGATTCCGTACTTAGGTACATCTAGGTTTTAGTTTGATGGCTCTGTAGCTGTAGTTGCATGCATATTTATCGGATCATGAGATTGTGTATGATGGAAATTCTGGTATATATGTATATCTGACTTGTTTGTCTTCGAGTCGTGGGCGAGCCCGACTTGCCTATATTGGAAATGTTATATTATGGATTTGGTACTTCGTGTTGTGTTGATGTTTGAAGTTTGATATACCATGAACCGCTTGATTGGTGGAAGTTGGATTATTATGTATGCTTGCCTTGTATGAGTTCGTAGGTTGCTAATCGTTACTCGACTATTTTGTTACTTGAGCTCGATGCTCCGTTGCCGCGCTTCGCCATGTTTCCGCTCCGACGCCGCGGCCGGCTCCACCTCTCGCAACCGGGCGGGGTGGCTGTGACAAGTTGGTATCGAGCAGGTCGGGTCGGTGTGACCCAAGAGGTAAGGTATGATTAGTTTCGGTGTGGATTGTGGAAGGCAAGTATACAAGTTCGGGAGTGGACTTTGGAGCAAGTCATGCTAGTTCATGGGTAAGTTCTGAGAGATGACTTGAAGTGCGAGCCACTGGTTCTACGTTTCATTCTGGGGCGGTTCTGTACGGAGACAGGCCACCTCCTTATTTGAACCACTTTGGAATGGGTGTGGAGCAGTGGGCGGTTCTTTGAAGCATTATGGAAGGTTTGGATGTTGGACTTCTGATATGATCCTGGTACTTTTATTCGTTGTTTGTTATATTGTGTGATTCTGTGATATGAACATGAACTCGATTACGTGTTTGAGGATTTGATATTTGGTTGTGTGATTCTAAAATGAATTTCTGCATCATGCATTGCATTACACTACAGAGCCTTAGAATACTGCTGCTGGCTTTTGGATAGATAGAGAAGAGTTATTTGGTTTGGACTTTTGGTTATGAGATAAGTTGATTTTTGGTTGGACTTTGTTTAAGGAAATGTTTACTACACGCGAATAGCGTGTTTTGGCATCGGAGGTGTTACGGTCACCCCGAGCGGGTTGCACCGGGTGACCGGGGCTCGGTTTTAGCCTGCGGGTCACGTTTTCGGCGTTGAGACGGCTCGTGTTACGGTCACCCCGAGCGGGTTGCGACCGGGTGACCCGGGGCTCCAATTTTGGCCTGCGGGTCACGTTTGTGGGTGATCAGACGGCTCCCGAGCCCTATCCGAGTATCATTTTGGCGAACCCCTCCGTATTTGAGGTCGTGTGGGTCCCCCGGACGTTTCCGCCGAAAATATTTTTCTGGCGCCGGGGGGTTGTCGGGGCCGCCTCGGGACGTACAGCGGGCTCGGTAGCACTCCCGAGAGCTCAGTTTGGGAAGCCGTTTGTAGTTTTGGAGTCGTGGTGACGTCCGGAGGTGGTTGTTGAGTTTGATGTCCGGGACGGACGTTCGGTTCGGGCGACTCCCGGGGATCGGGACGGGAATCCCGGGGCTCTGGATGGAAATTTTCTTATAGCTTTGGGGTACGTTGTGTTTTAATTTAAAGTGGAATTTATGGGTATTTTTGTAGAATTTTCGGAGTGACGAAATTTTGGTTCTGTTGACACGC
The DNA here is from genome assembly GCA_024586325.1 of Stellera chamaejasme. Taxonomy (NCBI): domain Eukaryota; kingdom Viridiplantae; phylum Streptophyta; class Magnoliopsida; order Malvales; family Thymelaeaceae; genus Stellera; species Stellera chamaejasme. The sequence goes on along the minus strand of CM044987.1, from coordinate 15,470,477 downwards.
CGCACGTCGGGTTTTGGTCTGGGTTCAGCGAGCTCGGTAGGACACTCCGGAAAGGTAAATGAATTTCTGAAAAATGTTCTGTGAATGTTATAATATTCTGAAGGTTGTGTTCAAGTTTCGTTAATTTTGGAATTCGGTAATTATTTTTGGGCAAAAAGAATTGGAACTTTCGGAAAATTAGGAGTTAATTTGCAAAGGGGTGTAGATTTAATAAAATCAGCATGGGCAGCAGCTGATATTTTTCGGCAGCAACATTGGGGAGGTTTTATTTGGGACACTTGGCTAATTTTGATTAAATGGTAGGGAGGTATGGGCAAAAAGTGGAAAATATATATATGGCTAAATAATTACATAAAATCAAACTAATTCATTTCTTCTTCTTCTTCAACCTCTCCAAGCTTCGCCGCCATCTTCTTCTCCTCTCAAGCTCCATGTCCATCCATTTTCTTGGTTGATTTCTTCAAGGTTTTGGCTCCAATCCTTGGTAAGTTCACTTCCTACTTCTCTTCTCAAGTTGGAAATAAGAATTGGTAGAGAAAAGAGAAGGTTTTCATGCCATGGGTTTGCTCTTGTCTACAAGCTTAAGTGATCCTCTCCCTCCCATCTTTTAGTATGTTGTTCTTGGGCTTGAGGGGAGTAGGAATCTATGGTTGGTTGTTGGAAAACTCCATGGAATGGGAGAACCCTAGGAGGCCGAATTCTTGATGATTTTTTCCAAAATTGTGTGTGTTTGTCTTCTTGAATCATGCTTCATGTATGTTGTTCCTAGCATGATTCTAAGGCTATCTATGGTTTCAATTTGATGGAAAACTTGTTGGGTAGAAATTCCCCATTATGGCCGAAACTATTAAGGGTGAGGGTTTGATGGTTTTGATGCAATTGGTTGGCAATCTTGGTTAATAATTGTAATTGGTGATTAAAGAGAGCTAATGGAACTTTGTTTGGATTGAAATGGAAGTTGGGTGAGAAATTTCTCTTTTGGCCGAATTATGTATGAAAAGGGGTTTGTTGATTATGATGCAATTGGTTAGTAATTTTGGTTAGGAAATGAAATTGATGATTAATATGATTAATTGGAAGCTTGAATGGTTTGATTTGGGAATGTGGTGAAAATTTAGTTAAGGACCGAAATGTTCAAATGAAACTTTTTCCATGTTAAGGTTGTGTTTAGGTTGGTTTGGATCCTAAATTGGTATTGTGGGTGAAAATAGGTTCATAATGGTGGTTGAAACATCATTTTCGGACAATGGTAGGAAAAGTTAGGTTTATGCGGGTTTTCCAGAAAGGTGTCCGGAATGCGGGTTTAAAGGTTGAAATGGGTTTGGTGGTGTATGAATAACAATGTTCAGGCTCGGTTTGTAAAACCGAGCTTCGTGGAATTTTCCGGAAAGTGCGGGTTTGTGCGAGAATTTCTTTCTCGGGGTTATTTGGATGTGTTCGACTCAACTATGGTTATCCAAACTTGATTCTCGTATTGGTGGAGTAGCGTGGAACCTTAGGAGCCAAGTTGGGCATTACGGGTCGGAAGTCGGGATTTTCCGAGTTTTGGGCTGCGGGCGCGTTTGAGGTAAGGGCTTAACTTGGTAAAATGCACGTTTGTTCGCTCCATATGTGTTTTCGGGTATGATATCTCTGCTGTGTTTGTATGCTTTATTTATATGTTCGATTCTCGTGGCGAGGCCCGTATGGTTGGAGAGACCACGGGTACTCCTTGATTACATTTCGCGTATCCGCACCCGGAGTGCCGATACTTGCCTCGTGTCCGCACCGAAGGGGTGCCGACATTCTCGCGTATCCGCACCAGGAGTGCCGATACTTACTCGTGACCCTACGACGGTTTGGGGCTCGCGACCCCAGCCGGTACCGTGCTATCTGCTCTGCTCGATTTGTATATTCGACCTCTGCGGAGGGTCAGCATGGTCGCTCGGCGGTTGGACCGCATGTGGTGGATTCTGATTTGCTTTATGTTTCATGTTCGTATGTATATGTATATGTTGTGCTAACTGCTTTTGCGAGTTCGATTGTGCCACGTGGGCAAACCGCATTATTACCTTAAGCCCTTACTGGGTCCTTTCGAGGACTCACCCTTTTATCTGTTTACCACTTTCAGGCCGTCCTGACAAGCAACCGGCGGAGTAGAGGTTCCGCGGTGCTTCTTTCACTTTGAGGTTGGGTTGCAGCAGCAGTACCACGTGCGGAGGTCGCTTCAGATTCCGCGCTAGGTATTTATAGGATTTTGAATACCGGCTCAGTAGTCAGAATCGCATGCATATAGGTCAGATCATGTTTTGGATGTGTATATATATATGTTTGGATATATTCTGTTCTGTTGTCTTCTGAGTCGAGGGCGGAGCCCCGACTTGCTTATCGTAGATTTGGTTTATCTCAAACTTGGTGCTTCTGAGTTGATGGCGATAATGGATGTTAGCATACCATGAACTGCATGTGTGATGGTAGTAAGATTGTTAGCATGCTTGCCTTGTATGAGTTATAGGTTGCTAGTTGTTACTTAACGATTCTGTGATTCGAGCTCGATGCTCTGTTGCCGCGCTTTCCGCCGTAATTCCTGTTTCCGACGTCGCGGCCGGCTACGCCTCCGCAAACGGGCGGGGTGGCTGTGACAAGTTGGTATCAGAGCAGGTCGGGTCGAAGTGACCCAAGAGGTAAAGCATGGATAGTTAAAGTATGGGTTGTGGAAGGCAAGTCATGCTAGTTCATGGGTAAACTTTACAAGTAATGACTTCGAAGGGCAAGCTACTGGTTTACACCTCATTCTGGAGTGGTTCGGTACGGAGCCTGATCAACTCCTTATTTGAACCATTTCGGAATGCGTGTGGAGCGGTGGCGGTTCTTTGGAGCATTATGGAAGGTGTGGGTGTTATATGAAGTGATTCCGTGATTATAAGCATGATCTGATTCTATGTTAAGGTTTATTATTTAGTTTCGGGATTCTGAAAAGAATCCTTGCATCATGCATTGCATTACACTACAGAGCCATAAAATGCTGCTAGCTTTAGGAAGAGAAAGTTTATGATTGGGTTATATGGTTTTGGGTTGATTTATTTCAGGTATGGCTAGAACACGCCGCCAGCGTGAGCAGGAACCGGAGGGTAGGGACCGGGATCCCACACCTCCGAGGGCTAGAAGGCGGGTTCAGAGTAACCTGTGGGCCGAGCAGTCACACTCACTCCCCCTAGTGATCAGCAGGTTGAGGGACCCGCTCCTGATATATTACAGGTGTTGGGTCAGGTACAGCAGCTGTTGGGTACATTGTTGCCAGCCCAGCAGATTCAGGGGCAGCAGCAGGCACCGGGAGGTCCGGCCAGGCCACAGCGGAGACAGCCGGTTCAGGAGGTGGGCAGCAGCCACCTCGGCGCAGGTCAGCAGGATAGTGATTCGAGGAGGGAGATCTGCGCAGTGGCCGAGAGTTCTCGCCGGTCCCACCACCGACGGGAAGAGCCGAGACGCCGCCGATGAGATCAGACTGGAGCGGTTTCAGCGCTTGAACCCCGAGGTTCAACGGCCGTGGCGGACCTGAGGCGGCTGAGGCATGGTTTGCGGGAGTTGACAAGCTCCTTGGGAGGCTACACCTTCCATCTGAGGTTAGAGTTTCTTTGGCCACGTTCAATCCGCAGGACAGTGCAGATCATTGGTGGAGGGGCCTCTGTGGCCGCCCGAGAGCCGAGGCAAGACGTGATGGGGGCATGATTCGACTGACTGGGAGCAGCTTTGCTTACTACTTCCATCAGCAAGACATTGGGGATGCCGTCGTGACCTCCGTCGTGCACGCTTCGATGATCTGGAGCAGGGACTCGGATCAGTAGCGGAGTATGAGCGGGAGTTTGACCGATTGGTCCGCTACGTGCCACAAGATACGGCATGGAGCAGAGAAGGCCAAGCGGTTCATTCGCCGCCTACGCCCGGAGTACAGTGGGCTCGAGGCCTCCGGATATCACTTCTTACCACGAGGTCATGCAGAAGGCCCAGCCTCCTCGAGCAGGAGGAGGTTGAGAGTCGGTACCTACCACACCGACCCGGTGGACAGAGGGAGGGCTCCCGCACGCAGAGCTCGGCGAGGTCTTCTGCAGATCAGCAGTCCGGGCAGAGCAGCAGAGGCAGCAGACTACGCCGGCCGCTCCGACTGCGCGAGTTGTGGTGGGCAGCACCCGGCCGGCCGTGTTACCGGCAGTGTGGCGATGTCTCGAGATGTGGGGCCGTGATCATTGGATTCGTGATTGTCCTTTGACGCCGGGACAGTGGATCCGGCAAGATTACGCGTCCGCAGCCTCGGTTTCAGCCCAACGCACCCGGGGCGCGGTTCACGAGGGGCGGGCCGAGGCCATCACAGCAGCCGAGACGACCGCTTCCGCCACCCTCCGCCACAAAGCAGCCTGGAGCAGACGTGTGTTCCAGGTGGAGCGGGGTGAGACCTCACAGCGTGAGCCTCCACCACAAAGAGGCCGGAGCAGTCGAGTGTTTCAGATTGAGCGTGGAGAGACTTCGCAGCGTGGGCACTCCAAGGTACATTACTTCGAACGATACACCTATTCGTGCACCGTTTGATATCAAGGCGTCCGCTTTCGATTGTGGCACGTATGTGTCGAGTCACTCCACCTGACTACTAGTGGATTTCCGAGCGTCTTCATGGTGAAGACGGCCGAGTCGGGCCGCTTTCAATGAGATGGTACGGGATCTGCGTGCTATCCATTGGCGATCACCGGATTACGTCAGATCTGCTGGTGTTGAACACACCAAGTATGATGTTATTCTTGGGATGGATTGGCTGTCCAAGAATTCCGTGCATATTGATCGTGCCAACCGTAGTGTTACGGTTTCGGAGAGGTGTTACCCTCTCGAGTTCGGGGATGGGACGAAGACGGTCGTGACCAAAGATGGAGCCGCAGTGTTCGGATCGTGTCCCGATAGTGGATTCGGAGGAGTATTACGGTCTGAACCCGTCGATACACGGTTGGAGCTGGATAAGATTCCGCCGTCCGAGATTTTCCGCAGTATTTCCGGAGGACTTGCCCGGATGCCACCAGAGCGGAGATCACGCTTGAGATCCAGTTGCAGCCTGGTTCTACTCCCATTTCCATTCCACCTTATCGGATGCCGATAGTGGAAATGGTGGAGCTAAAGAAGCAGTTAGAGGAACTGCTGGAGAAGGGCTTCATCCGTCCGAGCACTTCACCATGGGGTGCTCCAGTTTTATTCGTGAAGAAGAAGGATGGGTCACTCAGGTTGTGTATAGATTACAGACGGTTGAACGCCATCACCATCAAGAACAAGTACCCATTGCCGAGGATCGACGATCTCTTTGATCAGCTGAGAGGTGCGAAGATCTTTTCGAAGATCGATCTGCGATCAGGGTACTTTCAGTTGCGTGTGAAGGAGGAGGATATTCAAGACAGCTTTCCGTGACGCGGTATGGGCACTATGAGTATACGGTGATGCCGTTTGGGTTGACCAACGCACCGGCAGCGTTCATGGACATGATGAACCGGGTGTTTCGGCCGTATCTGGACTCCTTTGTAGTAGTGTTCATCGATGATATTCGATTTACTCGGATGAGGACTCTCACCGGGAACATCCGAGGATGGTGTTGCAGACACTTTGGGAGCATCGGCTTTATGCCAAGTTTTCAAAGAGTGATTTCTGGATCCGGGAGGTGTCGTTTCTGGGGCATATCATCGGTGAGCACGGTTTGTCTGTGGATCCTTAGAAGGTCAGAGCAGTACAGGATTGGAATCAGCCTACCTCGGTACGTGAGATCGGGAGTTTCGGGTTTAGCAGTTACTACCGGAGGTTTGTGCCGGGATTCTCCGTCTTGGCTTCCTCGCTACGCATCCGACTAAGAAGGGGCAGCCGTTTGTATGGACAGAGAAGTGCGAGGAGAGTTTCCAGGAACTGAAGCGGCGGCTGACCAGTGCGTCGATCTTGACTCTACCCGACCCGAGCTTACCGTATGTGGTCTATACAGACGCATCTAGGTCGGGGTTAGGATGTGTGTTGATGCAGGAGCGGAATGTGATAGCTTATGGGTCGAGACAGCTGCGACCGCATGAGCTGAACTACCCGACACACGATCCGGAGTTGGCCGCGGTGATTTATGCGTTGAAGCAATGGAGGCACTACCTACTCGGCAAAGAAATTTCAGATTTTCACAGCATCATAAGAGTTCAAGTATCTGCTCACTCGAAGGAGTTGAACATGAGGCAGCGCAGTGGCTCGAGTACATCAAGGACTACGATTGCACCATCGAGTACACCGAGGGCAAAGGTAATACAAAGGGCTGATGCTCGAGTAGGAAGTACACCGGGGTTGTCGAGGAGGCAAGGCTGAGGATCGGACCGAGGAGAATGATCTAGTGTGCTTGTGGCACCGGTGGGAGCACCGGGAGCAGCCTCTGTATACACTTTGACCATTCGCTCGGAGTGGTTGGACAGGTGCGAGAGGCACAGGAGAGGGATCCAGAGTGAAGAGGCTGTCCGGAGAGGACAAAGGGGCACTCACAGCGCTTCAAAGATGCATGTGGGCCACTGTACTTCGAGATCGGTTGTATGTGCCGGGGATCGTGCACTACGGGATGAAATTGACGGAGGCACATTCGAGTCGATTGAGCATTCATCCCGGTAGTGAGAAGATGTATCAGGATTTACGTACCCATTTCTGGTGGCCGGGTATGCGGAGACACATTGCCACACATGTGTCTAAGTGTGCCACTTGTCAGCGGGTGAAGGTGGAGCATCAGAAACCGGCAGGGACGTTACAGACTTTGCCCATCCCAGTCAGGAAGTGGGGTAACATCACGATGGATTTTCTGACTGCGCTACCCCTGACCCGGTCTCACCACGATGCCATCTGGGTTATCGTGGACCGCTTGACGAAGTGTGCTCACTTTCTGCCAGTCCGGATGACAGACTCTCTGGAGAAGCTTGCCCATCTATATATCAGAGAGATTGTGCGGTTACATGGAGTACCAGACTCCATTGTGTCAGATCGGGATCCGCGTTTTACCGCACATTTCTGGGGCGCCTTTCATAAGGCACTGGGCACGCGACTCCATCTGAGTACAGCTTACCATCCCCAAACCGACGGTCAGTCGGAGCGGGTGATTCAGATTCTGGAGGATATGCTGCGGAGCTGTACTTTGGATTTCGGAGGGGATTGGGACAAACAGTTGCCGTTGGTAGAATTTTCATATAATAACAGTTATCAGAGTACCATCGGCATGGCACCATTTGAGGCGCTGTATGGACGACGGTGCATGACACCGCACTGTTGGACTGAGGCGTCTGACAGGATTGAGCTGGGTCCCGAGCTTATTGAGGAGACCACCGCAAAGATCAAGTTGATTCAGCGCGGTTGAAGATCATGACGACCGCACCACCTCATATGCTAACAGGCGACGCAGAGACTTGGAGTTTGAGGTGGGCGACAGGGTTTGGCTGAAGGTGGCGCCGATTCGGGGGACAATGATTCGGCAGACGGGGTAAGTTAGCCCCAAGGTATATCGGACCGTACGAGATTCTGGAGCGGATAGGCAGATTGGCCTACAGTTGGCTCTACCTCCGAGCATGTTCTGCGGTGCACAACGCTTTTCACGCCGCATGTTGAAGAAGTGCATTCGGATCCCGTGCGCATTTATTCCAGTGGAGGAGGTTCACCGAGCCTGATTTGTCGTATCGAGGTACCGATTGCCTTTCGGGACGCGATACTGAAACTCCGAAGCAAGTTGATTCCCATGGTCAAGGTTCTGGTCACATCATACGGACCGGGAAGCGACTTGGGAAACCGAGCAGACATCGAGAGCGATACCCCGAGCAAGATCGGCGTTTGATGCCCTCTTGGAGGACCAAGAGTCCTAAGGGGGAGGATGTTACGGTCACCCCGAGCGGGTTGCGACCGGGTGACCCGGGGCTCCGGTTTTGGCCTGCGGGTCACGTTTTTCGGCATTCAGACGGCTCCCGAGCCCTATCCGAGTATCATTTTGGCGAACCCTACCGTATTTGAGGTCGTGTGGGTCCCCGGACGTTTCCGCCAAAATATTTTTCTCGGCGCCGGGGTTGTCGGGTCGCCACGGGACGTACAGCGGGCTCGGTAGCACTCCCGAGAGCTCAGTTTGGGAAGCCGCTTGTAGTTTTGAAGTCGTGGTGACGTCCCGAGGTGGTTGTTGAGTTTGATGTCCGGGACGGACGCTCGGTTCTCGGCGACTCCCGGCTCGGGACGGGAATCCCGGGCTCGGGATGGAAATTTTCTGATGGCTTTGGGGTAAGTTGTGTTTTAATTTAAAGTGGAATTTATGGGTATTTTTGTAGAATTTTCGGAGTGACGGAATTTTGGTTCTGTTGACACGCCGCACGCTCGGGTTTTGGTCTGGGTTCAGCGAGCTCGGTAGGACACTCCGGAAAGGTAAATGAATTTCTGAAAAATGTTCTGTGAATGTTATAATATTCTGAAGGTTGTGTCCAAGTTTCGTTAATTTTGGAATTCGGTAATTATTTTTGGGCAAAAAGAATTGGAACTTTCGGAAAATTAGGAGTTAATTTGCAAAGGGGTGCAAATTTAATAAAATCAGCATGGGCAGCAGCTGATATTTTCGGCAGCAACATTGGGGAGGTTTTATTTGGGGACACTTGGCTAATTTTGATTAAATGGTAGGGAGGTATGGGCAAAAAAGTGGAAAATATATATATGGCTAAATAATTACATAAAATCAAACTAATTCATTTCTTCTTCTTCTTCAACCTCTCCAAGCTTCTGCCGCCATCTTCTTCTCCTCTCAAGCTCCATGTCCATCCATTTTCTTGGTTGATTTCTTCAAGGTTTTGGCTCCAATCCTTGGTAAGTTCACTTCCTACTTCTCTTCTCAAGTTGGAAATAAGAATTGGTAGAGAAAAGAGAAGGTTTTCATGCCATGGGTTTACTCTTGTCTACATGCTAGAGTGATCCTCTCCCTCTCAAATTTTAGTATGTTGTTCTTGGGCTTGAGGGGAGTAGGAATCTATGGTTGGTTGTTGGAAAACTCCATGGAATGGGAGAACCCTAGGAGGCCGAATTCTTGATGATTTTTTCCAAAATTGTGTGTGTTTGTCTTCTTGAATCATGCTTCATGTATGTTGTTCCTAGCATGATTCTAAGACAATCTATGGTTTCAATTTGATGGAAAACTTGTTGGGTAGAAATTCCCATTATGGCCGAAATCATTAAGGGAGGGGTTTGATGGTTTTGATGCAATTGGTTGGCAATCTTGGTTAATAATTGTAATTGGTGATTAAAGAGAGCTAATGGAACTTTGTTTGGATTGAAATGGAAGTTGGGTGAGAAATTTCTCTTTTGGCCGAATTATGTATGAAAAGGGGTTTGTTGATTATGATGCAATTGGTTAGTAATTTTGGTTAGGAAATGAAATTGATGATTAATATGATTAATTGGAAGCTTGAATGGTTTGATTTGGGAATGTGGTGAAAATTTAGTTAAGGACCGAAATGTTCAAATGAAACTTTTTCCATGTTAAGGTTGTGTTTAGGTTGGTTTGGATCCTAAATTGGTATTGTGGGTGAAAATAGGTTCATAATGGTGGTTGAAACATCATTTTCGGACAATGGTAGGAAAAGTTAGGTTTATGCGGGTTTTCCAGGAAAGGTGTCTGGAATGCGGGTTTAAAGGTTGAAATGGGTTTGGTGGTGTATGAATAACAATGTTCAGGCTCGGTTTGTAAAACCGAGCTTTCTGTGGAATTTTCCGGGAAAGTGCGGGTTTGTGCGAGAATTGTTTTCTGGGGTTTGTTTGGATGTGTTCTGATCCAACTATGGTTGTACAGCTTGATTCTGCGTTGGTGGAGTAGCGTGGAACCTTAGGAGCCAAGTTGGGCATTACGGGTCGGAAGTCGGGATTTTCCGAGTTTTGGGCTGCGGGGCAGCGTTTCAGAGGTAAGGGCTTAACTTGGTAAAATGCACGTTTGTTCTGCTCCATATGTGTTTTCGGTATGATATCTCTGCTGTGTTTGTATGCTTTATTTATATGTTCTGATTCTGTGGCGAGGCCCGTATGGTTGGAGAGACCACGGGTACTCCTTGATTCTGTTCTGCGTATCCGCACCAGGAGTGCCGATACTTCTGTTCTGTGTCCGCACTGAAGGGGTGCCGACATTCTGCGTATCCGCACCAGGAGTGCCGATACTTCTGTTCTGTGACCCTACGACAGTTTGGGGCTCGCGACCCCACCCGGTACCGTGCTATCTGTGCTGTTCTGATATGTATATTATGACCTCTGTTGAGGGCTGTCACATGGTCGCTCGCGGTTGGACCGCATGTGGTGGATTCTGATTTGCTTTATGTTTCATGTTCGTATGTATATGTATATGTTGTGCTAACTGTTTTGCAGGTTCAGATTGTTGCCCTGTGGGCAAACTGCATTATTACCTTAAGCCCTTACTGGGTCCTTTCGAGGACTCACCCTTTTTATCTGTTTACCACTTTCAGGCCGTCCTGACAAGCAACCGGCGGAGTAGAGGTTCCGCGGTGCTTCTTTCGCTTTGAGGTTGGGTTGCAGCAGCAGTACCACGTGCGGAGGTCGCCTGCATTCCGCGCTAGTTATTTATAGTATTTTGAATACTGGCTCTGTATCTGTAACTGCATGCATATAGGTCAGATCATGTTTTGGATATGTATATATATATTTGGAATATATTCTGTTCTGTTGTCTTCTGAGTCGAGGGCGGAGCCCCGACTTGCCTATCGTAGATTTGGTTTATCTCAAACTTGGTGCTTCTGAGTTGATGGCGATAATGGATGTTAGCATACCATGAACTGCATGTGTGATGGTAGTAAGATTGTTAGCATGCTTGCCTTGTATGAGTTATAGGTTGCTAGTTGTTACTTAACGATTCGTGATTCGAGCTCGATGCTCGTTGCCGCGCTTTCCGCCGTAATTCCTGCTTCCGACGTCCGCGGTGTCCGGCTCCGCCTCTGCAACCGGGCGGGGTGGCTGTGACAGCCTCCCGAGCCCTATCCGAGTATCATTTTGGCGAACCCTTCCGTATTTGAGGTCGTGTGGGTCCCCCGACGTTTCCGCCGAAAATATTTTTCTGGCGCCGGGGGGTTGTCGGGGTCGCCACGGGACGTACAGCGGGCTCGGTAGCACTCCCGAGAGCTCAGTTTGGGAAGCCGTTTGTAGTTTTGGAGTCGTGGTGACGTCCCGGAGGTGGTTGTTGAGTTTGATGTCTGGGACGGGACGTTCGGTTCCGGGCGACTCCCGGGGCTCGGGACGGGAATCCCGGGGCTCGGGATGGAAATTCTCTGATGGCTTTGGGGTAAGTTGTGTTTTAATTTAAAGTGGAATTTATGGGTATTTTTGTAGAATTTTCGGAGTGACGGAATTTTGGTTCAGGTTGACACGCTCGCACGTCGGGTTTTGGTCTGGGTTCAGCGAGCTCGGTAGGACACTCCGGAAAGGTAAATGAATTTCTGAAAAATGTTCTGTGAATGTTATAATATTCTGAGGGTTGTGTCCAAGTTTCGTTAATTTTGGAATTCGGTAATTATTTTTGGGCAAAAAGAATTGGAACTTTCGGAAAATTGGGAGTTAATTTGCAATTGGGTGCAAAAGTAATAATAAAGAGCATGGGCAGCATGGGCTTTCGGCAGCAAGTGGGAAGAAATGGGACACTTGTCCAATTTTCATTTAATGTGGAAAAGGGAAGGAAAATATAAAAGGCTAAATGTCATGATAATTCATTTTAATTCCATTTCTTTTCTTCTTCTTCTTCCTTCCCTACTCATCCGCCATGTTCTTCCTCTTTGAAGCTCCAAGTTCTTCACCTCCCCTTGCTGAAACCACAAGGATTTGAGCTCCAAAATTGGTGAGTCTCTTCCTTCCATCCTCTTTCCAAGTTGAAATCATGTTTAAGGTGGATAAAGAGAGAGTTTTAAGCTAAGAGGTGTGTTCTTCACTACATGCTAGAGTGATCCTCTCCCTCTCAAATTTTAGTATGTTGTTCTTGGACTTGAGGGGAGTAGGAATCTATGGTTGGTTGTTGGAAAACTTCATGGATGAAGAAAACCTAGGGGTGCCGAATTATTGATGAATTTTCCAAAATTGTGTGTGTTTGTGTTCTTGAATCATGCTTCAAGTATGTTGTTCCTAGCATGATTCTAAGACAATCTATGGTTTCAATTTGATGGAAAACTTGTTGGGTAGGAATCCCCCATTTTGGCCGAAATTATTAAGGGAGGGGTTTGATGGTTTTGATGCAATTGGTTGGCAATCTTGCTTAATAATTGTAATTGGTGATTAAAGAGAGCTAATGGAACTTTGTTTGGATTGAAATGGAAGTTGGGTGAGAAATTTCTCTTTTGGCCGAATTGTGTATGAAAAGGGGTTTGTTGATTATGATGCAATTGGTTAGTAATTTTGGTTAGGAAGTGAAATTGATGATTAATATGATTAATTGGAAGCTTGAATGGTTTGATTTGGGAATGTGGTGAAAATTTAGTTAAGGACCGAAATGTTCAAATGAAACTTTTTCCATGTTAAGGTTGTGTTTAGGTTGGTTTGGATCCTAAATTGGTATTGTGGGTGAAAATAGGTTCATAGTGGTGGTTGAAACATCATTTTCGGACAATGGTAGGAAAAGTTAGGTTTATGCGGGTTTTCCAGGAAAGGTGTCTGGAATGCGGGTTTAAAGGTTGAAATGGGTTTGGTGGTGTATGAATAACAATGTTCAGGCTCGGTTTGTAAAACCGAGCTTTCTGTGGAATTTTCCGGGAAAGTGCGGGTTTGTGCAGAAATTTCTTTCTGGGGTTATTTGGATGTGTTCTGACTCAACTATGGTTATCCAGCTTGATTCTGTATTGGTGGAGTAGCGTGGAACCTTAGGAGCCAAGTTGGGCATTACGGGTCGGAAGTCGGGATTTTCCGAGTTTTGGGCTGCGGGGCAGCGTTTCAGAGGTAAGGGCTTAACTTGGTAAAATGTACGTTTGTTCTGCTCCATATGTGTTATCAGGTATGATATCTCTGCTGTGTTTGTATGCTTTATTTATATGTTCTGATTCTGTGGCGAGGCCCGTATGGTTGGAGAGACCACGGGTACTCCTTGATTCTGTTCTGCGTATCCGCACCGGGAGTGCCGATACTTCTGTTCTGTGTCCGCACTGAAGGGGTGCCGACATTCTGCGTATCCGCACCAGGAGTGCCGATACTTCTGTTCTGTGACCCTACGACAGTTTGGGGCTCGCGACCCCAGCCGGTACCGTGCTATCTGCTCTGCTCGACCAGTATATTCGACCTCTGCGGAGGGCTGTCGTTACATGGTCGCTCGGCGGTTGGACCGCATATGGTGGATTCTGATTTGCTTTATGTTTTATGTTCGTATGTATATGTATATGTTATGCTAATCTGTTTTGCAGGTTCAGATTGTTGCCCTGTGGGCAAACTGCACTTTTACCTTAAGCCCTTACTGGGTCCTTTCGAGGACTCACCCTTTTATCTGTTTACCACTTTCAGGCCGTCCTGACAAGCAACCGGCGGAGTAGAGGTTCCGCGGTGCTTCTTTCACTGTGAGGTTGGGTTGCAGCAGCAGCACCACGTGCGGAGGTCGCCTGCATTCCGCGCTAGGTATTTATAGGATTTTGAATACCGGCTCAGAGTCAGAATCGCATGCATATAGGTCAGATCATGTTTTGGATGTGTATATATATATGTTTGAGATATCTTCTGTTTTGTTATCTTCTGAGTCGTGGGCGGAGCCCCGACTTGCCTATAGTAGATTTGGTTTATCTCAAACTTGGTGCTTCTGTGTTGATGGCGATAATGGATGTTAGCATACCATGAACTGCATGTGTGGTAGTAGTAAGATTGTTAGCATGCTTGCCTTGTATGAGTTTTAGGTTGCTAGTTGTTACTCAACGATTCTGTATTTGAGCTCGATGCTCCGCTGCCGCGTTTTCCGCCGTAATCCCTGTTCCGACGTCGCGGCCGCCTCCGCCTCCGCAACCGGGCGGGGTGGCTGTGACAAGTTGGTATCAGAGCAGGTCGGGTCGAAGTGACCCAAGAGGTAAAGCATGGATAGTTAAAGTACGGGTTGTGGAAGGCAAGTCATGCTAGTTCATGGGTAAGCTTTACAAGTAATGACTTCAAGGGCAAGTTATCGGGTTTACACCTCATTCAAGTGGTTCGCACGGAGCCTGATCAACTCCTTATTTGAACCATTTCGGAATGCGTGTGGAGCGGTGGCGGTTCTTTGGAGCATTATGGAAGGTGTGGGTGATACATGAAGTGATTTCGTGATTATAAGCATGATCTGATTCTATGTTAAGGATTATTATTTAGTTTCGGGATTCTGAAAAGAATCCTTGCATCATGCATTGCATTACACTACAGAGCCATAAAATGCCGCTAGCTTTAGGAAGAGAAAGTTTATTATTGGGATTACATGGTTTTGGGTTGATCCATTTTCAGGTATGGCTAGAACACGCCGCCAGCGTGAGCAGGAACCGGAGGGTAGGGATCGGGATCCCACACCTCCGAGGGCTAGAAGGCGGGTTCAGAGTAACCCAGGGCCTGAGCAGTCACCCTCACTCCCCCCGAGTGATCAGCAGGTTGAGGGACCCGCTCCTGATATATTACAGGTGTTGGGTCAGGTACAGCAGCTGTTGGGTACATTGTTGCCAGCCCAGCAGATTCAGGGGCAGCAGCAGGCACCGGGAGGCCCGGCCAGGCCACAGCAGAGACAGCCGGTTCAGGAGGTGGGCAGCAGCCACCTCAGTGCGCAGGGTCAGCAGGATAGTGATTCTGAGGAGGGAGATCTGCGCAGTGCTGAGAGTTCTCGTCGGTCCCACCACCGACGGGAAGAGCTGAGACGCCAGTCTGATGAGATCAGACTTCTGGAGCGGTTTCAGCGTTTGAACCCCCCGAGGTTCAACGGCCGTGGAGGACCCGAGGCGGCTGAGGCATGGTTTGCGGGGGTTGACAAGCTCCTTGGGAGGCTACACCTTCCATCTGAGGTTAGAGTTTCTTTGGCCACGTTCAATCTGCAGGACAGTGCAGATCATTGGTGGAGGGGCCTCCAGGGTCGTCTGAGAGCTGAGGCAGCACGTGATGGGGGGCATGATTCGGACCTGACCTGGGAGCAGTTTGCTTACTACTTCCATCAGCAAGACATTGGGATGCCGCTGGGACCTCCGTCTGTGCACGCTTTGATGATCTCGGAGCAGGGACTCGGATCAGAAAGCAGTATGAGCGGAGTTTGACCGATTGGTCCGCTACGTGCCACAAGATACGGCATGGAGCAGAGAAGGCCAAGCGGTTCATTCGCCGCCTACGCCCGGAGTACAGGTGGTCTCAGAGGCCTCGGGCTATCACTTCTTACCACGATGCTGTGCAGAAGGCCCAGCACCTCGAGCAGGAGGACGTTGAGAGACGGAACCAACCACACCGACCCAAAGGATGAGGGAGGGCTCCCGCACAGCAGAGCTCAGCCGAGGTCTTCTGTAGATCAGCAGTCCAGGCAGAGCAGCAGAGGCAGCAGGACTATGCCGGCCGTTCCGACCTGCGCGAGTTGTGGTGGGCAGCACCCCGGCCGGCCATGTTACCGACAGTCAGGGCAGTGTCTGAGATGTGGGGCCAGTGATCATTGGATTCGTGATTGTCCTTTGACGCTGGGACAGGGATCCGGCAGTACTACGCGTCCGCAGCCTCGGTTTCAGCCCAACGCACCCCGGGGGCGCGGTTCACAGAGGGGCGGGCCGAGGCCATCACAGCAGCCGAGACGACCGTTTCCGCCACCCCCTCCGCCACAGCAGCCTGGAGCAGGACGTGTATTCCAGTGGAGCGGGGTGAGTCATCGCAGCGTGAGCCTCCACCACAAAGAGGCCGGAGCAGGTGTCGAGTGTTTCAGATTGAGCGTGGAGAGACTTCGCAGCGCGGGCACTCCAAGGTACATTACTTCGAACGATACACCTATTCGTGCAATCGCTTGATATCAAGGCGTCCGTTTGATTGTGGCACGAAGTGTGTCGAGTCACTCCACCTGACTACTAGTGGACTTCCGAGCGTCTTCATGGTGAAGACGGCCCGGAGTCGGGCCGCTTTCAATGAGATGGTACGGGATCTGCGTGCTATCCATTGGCGATCCACCGGATTACGTCGAGATCTGCTGGTGTTGAACACACCAAGTATGATGTTATTCTTGGGATGGATTGGCTGTCCAAGAATTCCGTGCATATTGATCGTGCCAACCGTAGTGTTACGGTTTCGGAGAGGTGTTACCCTCTCGTGTTCGATGGGACGAAGACGGTCGTGACCAAGATGGAGCTGCAGTTCTTGATCGTGTCCCGATAGTGGATTCGGAGGAGTATTACGGTCTGAACCCGTCGATACACGGTTGGAGCCGGATAAGATTCCGATCGTCCGAGATTTTCCGCAGTATTTCCGGAGGACTTGCCCGGGATGCCACCAGAGCGGAGATCACGCTTGAGATCCAGCTTGCAGCCTGGTTCTACTCCCATTTCCATTCCACCTTATCGGATGCCGATAGTGGAAATGGTGGAGCTGAAGAAGCGATTAGAGGAACTGCCGAGAAGGGCTTCATCCGTCCGAGCACTTCACCATGGGGTGCTCCAGCTTCTGTTTGTTAGGAAGAAGGATGGGTCACTCCGTTGTGTATAGATTACAGACGGTTGAACGCCATCACCATCAAGAACAAGTACCCATTGCCGAGGATCGACGATCTCTTTGATCAGCCGAGAGGTGCGAAGATCTTTTCAAGATCGATCTGCGATCGGGGTACTTTCAGCTTGGGTGAAGGAGGAGGACATTCCGAAGACAGCTTTCCGTACGCGGTATGGGCACTATGAGTATACGGTAATGCCGTTTGGTTTGACTAATGCACCGGCTGCGTTTATGGATATGATGAACAGAGTGTTCCGGCCGTATCTGGATTCATTTGTGGTAGTGTTCATCGATGATATTCTGATTTACTCTCGGGATGAGGACTCTCACCGGGAGCATCTGAGGATTGTGTTGCAGACACTTTGGGAGCATCGGCTTTATGCCAAGTTTTCAAAGTGTGATTTCTGGATCCGGGAGGTGTCGTTTCTGGGCCATATCATCGGTGAGCACGGTTTGTCTGTGGATCCTGAGAAGGTCAGAGCAGTACAAGATTGGAAGCAGCCTACCTTGGTACGTGAGATCAGGAGTTTCGGGTTTAGCAGTTACTACCGGAGGTTTGTGCCGGGATTCTCCGTCTTGGCTTCCTCGCTACGCATCCGACTAAGAAGGGCAGCCGCTTTGCATGGACAGAGAAGTGCGAGGAGAGTTTCCAGGAACTGAAGCGGCGGCTGACCAATGCGCCGATCTTGACTCTACCCGACCCGAGCTTACCGTATGTGGTCTATACAGACGCATCTAGGTCGGGGTTAGGATGTGTGTTGATGCAGGAGCGGAATGTGATAGCTTATGGGTCGAGACAGCTGCGACCGCATGAGCAGAACTACCCGACACACGATCCGGAGTTGGCCGCGGTGATTTATGCGTTGAAGCAATGGAGGCACTACCTACTCGGCAAAGAAATTTCAGATTTTCACAGATCATAAGAGTCTGAAATATCTGTTCACTCGAAGGAGTTGAACATGAGGCAGCGCAGTGGCTCGAGTACATCAAGGACTACGATTGCACCATCGAGTACACCGAGGGCAAAGGTAATACAAAGGGCTGATGCTCGAGTAGGAAGTACACCGGGGTGGTCGAGGAGGCAGGCTTGAGGATCGGACCGAGGAGAATGATCTAGTGTGCTTGTGGCACCGGTGGGAGCACCGGGAGCAGCTCTGTATACACTTTGACCATTCGCTCGGAGTGGTTGGACAGAGTGCGAGAGGCACAGGAGAGGGATCCAGAGCTGAAGAGGCTGTCCGGAGAGGACAAAGGGGCACTGCTACCAGCGTTTCAGTACAGACAGGGGCTACTGTACTTCAGAGATCGGTTGTATGTGCCAGGGGATCAGGCACTACGGGATGAAATTCTGACGGAGGCACATTCGAGTCGATTGAGCATTCATCCCGGTAGTGAGAAGATGTATCAGGATTTGCGTACCCATTTCTGGTGGCCGGGTATGCGGAGACACATTGCCACACATGTGTCTAAGTGTGCCACTTGTCAGCGGGTGAAGGTGGAGCATCAGAAACCGGCAGGGACGTTACAGACTTTGCCCATTCCAGTCAGGAAGTGGGGCAACATCACGATGGATTTTCTGACTGCACTACCCCTGACCCGGTCTCACCACGATGCTATCTGGGTTATCGTGGACCGCTTGACGAAGTGTGCTCACTTTCTGCCAGTCCGGATGACAGACTCTCTGGAGAAGCTAGCCCATCTGTATATCAGAGAGATTGTGCGGTTACATGGAGTACCAGACTCCATTGTGTCAGATCGGGATCCGCGTTTTACCGCACATTTCGGGGCGCCTTTCATAAGGCACTGGCACGCGACTCCATCCGAGTACAGACTTACCATCCCCAAACCGACGGTCACTCGGAGCGGGTGATTCAGATTCTGGAGGATATGCCGCATGAGTCAGTACTTTGGATTTCGGAGGGGATTGGGACAAACAGCTGCCGTTGGTAGAATTTTCATATAATAACAGCTTATCGAGTACCATCGGCATGGCACCATTTGAGGCGTCAGATGGACGACGGTGCATGACACCGCACTGTTGGACTGAGGCGTCTGACAGGATTGAGCTGGGTCCCGAGCTTATTGAGGAGACCACCGCAAAGATCAAGTTGATTCAGGCGCGGTTGAAGACCGCGAACGACCGCACCACCTCATATGCTAACAGGCGACGCAGAGACTTGGAGTTTGAGGTGGGCGACAGGGTTTGGCTGTAGGTGGCGCCGAGTCGGGGGACAGACAGATACGGCAGACGGGGTAAGTTAGCCCCAACGAATATCGGACCGCACGAGATTCTCGGAGCGGATAGGCAGATTGGCCTACAGTTGGCTCTACCTCCGAGCATGTCTGCGGTGCACAACGCTTTTCACGCCGCATGTTGAAGAAGTGCATTCTCGGATCCTGTGCGACGATTCCGGTGGAGGAGGTTCACCGAGCCTGATTTGTCGTATCGAGGTACCGATTGCCTTTCTCGGGACGCGATACTGAAACTCGAGCAAGTTGATTCCCATGGTCAAGGTTCTGGGTCACATCATACGGACCGGAAGCGACTTGGGAAACCGAGCAGACATCGAGAGCGATACCCCGAGCAAGATCGGCGCTTGATGCCCCTCTTGGAGGACCAAGAGTCCTAAGGGGGAGGATGTTACGGTCACCCCGAGCGGGTTGCGACCGGGTGACCCGGCTCCGGTTTTAGCCTGCGGGTCACGTTTTTCGGCGTTCAGACGGCTCCCGAGCCCTATCCGAGTGTTATTTTGGCGAACCCTTCCGTATTTGAGGTCGTGTGGGTCCCCCGGACGTTTCCGTCGAAAATATTTTTCTGGCGCCGGGGGGTTGTCGGGGTCGCCACGGGACGTACAGCGGGCTCGGTAGCACTCCCGAGAGCTCAGTTTGGGAAGCCGTTTGTAGTTTTGGAGTCGTGGTGACGTCCCGGAGGTGGTTGTTGAGTTTGATGTCTGGGACGGGACGTTCGGTTCCGGGCGACTCCCGGGGCTCGGGACGGGAATCCCGGGGCTCGGGATGGAAATTCTCTGATGGCTTTGGGGTAAGTTGTGTTTTAATTTAAAGTGGAATTTATGGGTATTTTTGTAGAATTTTCGGAGTGACGGAATTTTGGTTCAGGTTGACACGCTCGCACGTCGGGTTTTGGTCTGGGTTCAGCGAGCTCGGTAGGACACTCCGGAAAGGTAAATGAATTTCTGAAAAATGTTCTGTGGATGTTATAATATTCTGAGGGTTGTGTCCAAGTTTCGCTAATTTTGGAATTCGGTAATTATTTTTGGGCAAAAAGAATTGGAACTTTCGGAAAATTGGGAGTTAATTAGTAATTGACCACAAAAGTAATAAAAAAAATATTCAGCATGGGCTTAAGTCGGCAGCAAGGGCTGGAAATGGACACTTGTCCAATTTTTATTAAATGTGGAAAAGGGAAGGAAAATATAAAAGGGCTAAATGTCATGATAATTCATTTTAATTCCATTTCTTTTCTTCTTCTTCTTCCTTCCCTACTCATCCGCCATGTTCTTCCTCTTTGAAGCTCCAAGTTCTTCACCTCCCCTTGCTGAAACCACAAGGATTTGAGCTCCAAAATTGGTGAGTCTCTTCCTTCCATCCTCTTTCCAAGTTGAAATCATGTTTAAGGTGGATAAAGAGAGAGTTTTAAGCTAAGAGGTGTGTTCTTCACTACATGCTAGAGTGATCCTCTCCCTCTCAAATTTTAGTATGTTGTTCTTGGACTTGAGGGGAGTAGGAATCTATGGTTGGTTGTTGGAAAACTTCATGGATGAAGAAAACCTAGGGGGTGCCGAATTATTGATGAATTTTCCAAAATTGTGTGTGTTTGTGTTCTTGAATCATGCTTCAAGTATGTTGTTCCTAGCATGATTCTAAGACAATCTATGGTTTCAATTTGATGGAAAACTTGTTGGGTAGGAATCCCCCATTTTGGCCGAAATTACTAAGGAAGGGGTTTGATGGTTTTGATGCAATTGGTTGGCAATCTTGCTTAATAATTGTAATTGGTGATTAAAGAGAGCTAATGGAACTTTGTTTGGATTGAAATGGAAGTTGGGTGAGAAATTTCTCTTTTGGCCGAATTGTGTATGAAAAGGGGTTTGTTGATTATGATGCAATTGGTTAGTAATTTTGGTTAGGAAGTGAAATTGATGATTAATATGATTAATTGGAAGCTTGAATGGTTTGATTTGGGAATGTGGTGAAAATTTAGTTAAGGACCGAAATGTTCAAATGAAACTTTTTCCATGTTAAGGTTGTGTTTAGGTTGGTTTGGATCCTAAATTGGTATTGTGGGTGAAAATAGGTTCATAATGATGGTTGAAACATCATTTTCGGACAATGGTAGGAAAAGTTAGGTTTATGCGGGTTTTCCAGGAAAGGTGTCTGGAATGCGGGTTTAAAGGTTGAAATGGGTTTGGTGGTGTATGAATAGCAATGTTCAGGCTCGGTTTGTAAAACCGAGCTTTCTGTGGAATGTTGCGGGAAAGTGCGGGTTTGTGCAGAAATTTCTTTCTGGGGTTATTTGGATGTGTTCTGACTCAACTATGGTTATCCAAATTGATTACGTATTGGTGGAGTAGCGTGGAACCTTAGGAGCCAAGTTGGGCATTACGGGTCGGAAGTCGGGAATTTCCGAGTTTTGGGCTGCGGAGCAGCGTTTCAGAGGTAAGGGCTTAACTTGGTAAAATGTACGTTTGTTCTGCTCCATATGTGTTATCAGGTATGATATCTCTGCTGTGTTTGTATGCTTTATTTATATGTTCTGATTCTGTGGCGAGGCCCGTATGGTTGGAGAGACCACGGGTACTCCTTGATTCTGTTCTGCGTATCCGCACCGGGAGTGCCGACATTGCCTTACGTGTCCGCACCGAAGGGGTGCCGACATTCTCGCGTATCCGCACCAGAGTGCCGATACTTGCCTCGTGACCCTACGACATTTGGGGCTCGCGACCCCAGCCGGTACCGTGCTATCTGCTCGCTCGACCAGTATATTCGACCTCGCGGAGGGTCCGCCGTTACATGGTCGCTCGGCGGTTGGACCGCATATGGTGGATTCTGATTTGCTTTATGTTTTATGTTCGTATGTATATGTATATGTTATGCTAACTGCTTTTGCAGTTCAGATTGTTGCCTGTGGCAAACCGCACTTTTACCTTAAGCCTCATCGGGTCCTTTCGAGGACTCACCCTTTTATCTGTTTACCACTTTCAGGCCGTCCTGACAAGCAACCGGCGGAGTAGAGGTTCCGCGGTGCTTCTTTCACCGTGAGGTTGGGTTGCAGCAGCAGCACCACGTGCGGAGGTCGCCTGCATTCCGCGCTAGGTATTTATAGGATTTTGAATACCGGCTCAGAGTCAGAATCGCATGCATATAGGTCAGATCATGTTTTGGATGTGTATATATATATGTTTGAGATATCTTCTGCTTTGTTATCTTCTCGAGTCGTGGCGGAGCCCGACTTGCCTATAGTAGATTTGGTTTATCTCAAACTTGGTGCTTCGTGTTGATGGCGATAATGGATGTTAGCATACCATGAACCGCATGTGTGGTAGTAGTAAGATTGTTAGCATGCTTGCCTTGTATGAGTTTTAGGTTGCTAGTTGTTACTCAACGATTCGTATTTGAGCTCGATGCTCACGCCGCGTTTTCCGCCGTAATCCTGTTCCGACGCCGCGCCGCCTCCGCCTCCGCAACCGGGCGGGGTGGCTGTGACAGAGGGGCGGGACTGGGATCCCACACCTCCGAAGAATGGGATACGGGTTCAGCGTAACCCAGGGTCTGAACAACCACAATCACCATCCCCGGGGTTCTAGCAGTCACAGGGACCCTTTCTGTTTGGTATTTTGTGTTGGGCCAGGTACAGCTGTGCTGGGTACTTTACTGCCAACACAGCAGGTTCAGGGACGGCAGTAGGCAAGGGAAAATCTGTTTATGCCTCGGTAAAGGCATTCGGATCAGGAGGTGGGTAGCAGCCACCTTAGTGTCCAGGACCAGCCAGAGAATAACTCCGAGGAGGACGATCACATGGACACAGAGACCTCTCGTCGGTTCCACCAATGACAGGAAGGTCAGAGGTACCAGTCTGACAAGGTCAGACTTCTGGAGAGGTTTCAGCATTTGACCCCCCCCGAGGTTCAACGGCCGAGGAGGGCCTGAGGCGGCAGAGACTTGGTTTGCTGGAGTTGATAAGCTCCTTGGGAGGTTACACCTTCCATCTGAGGTTAGGGTCTCTTTGGCGACGTTTAATCTGCAGGATAGTGCAGATCACTGGTGGAGGAGTCTGCAGGGCCGTTTGAGAGCCAATGCAGCACGGGACGGAGGACAGGATCCGGACCTTACCTGGGAGAAGTTTGCCTACTATTTCCACCAACAGTATATTGGGGATGCAGTCAGAGACCTCCGACAGTCACAGTTTGATGATATGGAGCAGGGGACCATGACTATTAGAGAGTATGAGTGAGAGAGTTTGACCGGCTGGTTTGATACATACCAAAGTACCACGGTATGGAGCAGGAGGAGATTGAGAGTCGGTACGTCCCCCACCGATCTCAAGATCAAGGGAGAGGTTCTGCACAGCAGAGTTCGTCGAGGTCTACATGTGAGGCAGGTAGGACTGGGCAGAGTGGCAGGGGCAGCTGGATGACTGCGATAGTTCGGTTTTGTTCGAGTTGTGGCAGGCAGCACCCCGGCCGGCCACGCTTCAGGCAGTCGGGGCAGTGCTTGCAATGTGGGACAGATAACCACTGGAATCGGGATTGCTTTCTAATGCTGAGATAGGGATCCAGCAGTGTTTTATAACCGCAGTCTTGGTCTCAGCCCAACACACCCCAAGGGTGTGGTTCATGGGAGAGGCGTTTTGAGACCACCGCGGTGACCTTCGTATCAGCCACCCCCTCCGCCACAGTAACCCAGAGCGGGACGTGTTCTCCAGATTGAGCAGGAGGCATTTTGCAGCATGGGGCATTGCAAGGCATTCTGCTTCGAGGGACACATTTCGCTCGGGATATACTTAGTACTGGAGAGTCTGTTTCGGTTTCCGCACTGTGCCGAATTTCTGCATTTGGCTAGCAGTGAGCTGCCAAATGATTCTGGTACAAACGGCTGAGAGCCGGTTTTGTTTTCCTTGTGAGACGGCACAGATTGCGTACTATTTATGGGCAGAAACGGGATTCTATCAGATCTGTTGGTTTGGACACACCGATGAATGACGTTATTATTGGGATGGTCGGTCTGTTCAAGAATTTCGTGCACATTGACTGTGCTAACCGTAGTATTACGGTTTCTGGAAGAGGTGTTACCTCGCATGAATTCTGATGGGATGGAAATGGTAAGAGCAGCATGGCACTACAGGTTTTGGATCAGGGTCCGACAGTGGATTTGGAGAAGTACTATGATCTGCCCATGACAGATACTCAGTTGGAGCTGGATAGGATTCCAGCTGTTCGGTAATTTCCGCAGGTGCTTCTAGAGAATTTACCTGGGATGCCAACAGGGCAGGAAGTTGTGTTTAAAATACGTCCAGCTTGGATTTCACTCTAATTTCTATTCCTCCTTATCGGAGACCGATAGTGTAGATGGTTGAGCTGGAAGAAACAGTTGAAGAAACTACAGGGAAGGATTCGGGTTTGAGAAAGTTGTCTGGAGAGGACACAGGAGCACTACTACCGACATCTCAATACAGGCGGGAATCATTATACTTTGGGAATTGGTTGTTTGTACCAGAAGATCAGGCACTACGGGATGAGGCTCTGGAAGAGGCAATTTGAGTTGGTTAAGTATACACCCCGGTAGGGAGAGGGTTGTTCCAGGATTTGCGTGCTTGCTTTTTAGTGGCCAGATATGCGGGGACATATCACCACTTATGTGTCTAAGTGAGCTCGCTTTTTGCCGATGCGGGTGAGACCCTCCGAGAAGATTGGGTGTGTGTCCAACGAAAGATTGGGCGATTACATGGAGTACCAGACTCCATGGTGTCGGATTGTGATCTGCGTGGTACGGCACGATTCGGAGTACTTTTCATAAGGCTTGGGCACGCTATTCCATCGGGTACGATTATCACTCTCAACCCGATGGGAAATCGGAGCGGATGATTCAGATTGTTGAGGAAAACACACCAAATCGGGATGATTCAGCGCGGATGGCGACCGCGTCTGACCGCACCACCTCGTACGTGGGTAAACGTCGCAAGGACTTGGGATTTGAGGTTGGTGACAGAGTTTGACTGGCGGTAGCATTGGTCTGAGGGACGGTCAGATTTAGTAGGCGGGGCGAGTTACCCCAAGGTATATCGGTTCTCATGAGATTCTAGAGCGGGTTGATAGGTTGGTTTTACCCCCCCCGACTTTGTCTGTTACATGTGACGTCTTCCAGGATGACCTGTAAAAGGTCAGTTAGGTATAGTTTCGGTACTGTCTGGGGTTGCCAGGTAGAAATACCGGCAACTGACTCGGGGCGCAAAGAGATGCACCCTGAGGGATGAGACGCCGCTGAGAGGCTCAGGATGGTAGTCTAAACTACCACTCTCGCCGCACCAGCACGGTGGTCCGAGTATGATAGGGAAAGAAAGGTAAGAATTGTGCAGACGAGTGTCAGGATTTCTGCAACTACAGTCTAGCAGGTTACTCTTGGAGGACCAAGAGTTCTAAGGGGGAGAGAATGTTACGGTCACCCCGAGCGGGTTGTGACCCGGGTGACCCGGAACTCCGGTTTTGGCCTGCGGGTCACGTTTTGGGCGGTTAAATGGCTCTCGGGACTTATCTGAGAATTATTTCTGGAAATCTTTCGGGTTTTGAGGTGATGTGGGTCCCCCGGACGTTTTCGCCGAAAATATTTTTCGGGGCCGGGGGTTGTCTCGGGGCGGACAGCGGGCTCGGTACCGCTCCCAGGACCTCAGATTGGGAAACCGTTCGCATATTTGGGATCATGAGAGCATCCTGCATCTTTCTGCGGGGTATTTTATTTGGGGTGTGACGTGCGGTCCCGGGCGACTCCCGGCTCTGGCGGAATCCCGGGGCTCGGGATGGATTTTACCAGACGGCTTCGGTGTGAGGTATGTGATATTTTAAGGCGGATTTTATGGTAATATTTATGGATTTTTTGGTTGTGGCGTGATTTTCGGTTCGGATAAGCACACGAGCACATCGGGACTTACCCGGGTTCAGCGGGCCCGGTAGGACACTCTGATTTTCTAAATGGACTTTGGAAACAAGATTTGGGTATTATATGATAATCTGAGGGTTGTGGTTAGTTTTGATTCCATTTGGAGTTCGTTACTTGTGTTTGGGGTTTAATTGCAAAGATTTGGAGAAACTGGGGGTTAAGTTGTTATTAACCTTAAAGTTAGTTATATTTTGGTCAGATTTGGGTCAAGGTCGGCTGCAAGGATAAGGGAGGGGACACTTGTCCTCTTGTGGTGGAAGATGGAAGGAAAAGAAATATTTAAGGGAAAGGCTTTTATGAAAATACTATTTTCATTTCTTTTCCTTTTCTTCTTCTTCTTCTTCCTCTCATTCTTGCGCCATTTTCACTATTCATCAAGCTTGGTGTTCTTCAAGTCTTGGCTCAAATCAACAAGAAAATGGATCCTTTTAGTGGTAAGCTTCCTCCCTTACTCTCTTTTCTTGTTGGAAACAAGCTTTGGTTGGAAAAGGAGAGATTTTCGAAATTAAGGTTTGTTCTTAGCTACTAGTTTGGATGATTCTCTTGGTTCCAAATTTAAGTATGATGATCTTGGGAAGGAGGGGAGTAAGAATCTATGGTTAGATTTTGGAAAAACATCATGGAAGGAAGAAACATATTTTGGCGAAAATTAGGGTTAATTCTAAAATGGTGTATGTTTGTGTTCTTGAATCATGCTCTTAGTATGTTGTTCCTAGCATGATTCTAAGGCTTGCTATGGTTTCAATTTGGAGGGAAATTGATTGAGTAGAAAAGCCCCAATTTGAGTGAATAGTGGATTAGGGTTCATGGTTGATTTTGCTTGTTTAAGGTGAAATTGGTTAGTAATCTTGCTTAAGAATTGTAATTGGTGATTAAAGAGAGCAAATGGAACCTTGTTTGGATTGAAATGGTAATTGGGTGAAAATTGGGTGAAGAACCGAAACTTGAAATGATTCTTTTTCCATGTTGGGGTTTGTTTTTGGTTGATTTGGATGCTAAATTGGTATTGTGGATGGAAGTGGGTTCGTAATGGTGTTTGAAACATCATTTTCGGACAATGGTAGGAAAAGTTAGGTTTATGCGGGTTTTCCGGGAAAAGTGTCTGGAATGTGGGTTTAAAGGTTGGAATGTGTTTGTGGGTGTATGAATAACAATGTTCAGGCTCGGATCGTGAAACCGAGCTTACTGTGGATTTTTACGGGAAAGTGCGGGATCGTGCGGGATTGATTTTCTGGGGTTTGTTTTGGTGTGTTCTGACTCAATTGTGGTTGTTCAGCTTGTTTCTGCGTGGGTGGAGTAGAGTGGGACCGTAAAAGGCAAGTTGCGACTTTTCGGGCCGGGAGCCGGGATTTCCCGGGAATTGTGCAACGGAGCGGTGATGCTGAGGTAAGGGCTCAACTTCTCTCGTTATACATTCTGGGAGTTATATGATGTGTATCGGGTTTAGTTGAGGCGGGTTCCGGGTGAGGGCGGTGGTTCGGTGATCCCGAGACCCGTCAAATGGTAAAATGTATGTTTGTTCTGTTTCGAAGCCCGGATGGCCTTGGAGGCCTCGGGTTCCTATTCCGTTCTGCATATGTATATCAGGTGATGATACTTCTGTTTGTATTTATGCACTATTATTATATGTTCTGTTCTGTGATGAGACCCGGATGGTCAGAGAGGCCACGGGTGCTCCTTGGATCTGTTCTGCGTATCCGCACCAGGAGTGCCGATACTTCTGTTCTGTGTCCGCACTGGAGGGGTGCCGACATTCTGCGTATATCCGCACTTGGGGTGCCGGTATACTTCTGTGACCCTACGACAGTTTGGGGATCGCGACCCCAGCCGGTACCGTGCTTTCTGTTCTGTTCTGTTCTGTATATTCTGACCTCTGCGAGAGGGCTGTCGTTTCGGGTCGTTCTGGCGGTTGGACCGCATATGATTGGATTCCGGCTCACCTTATACTTTATGTTCATATGTATATGTATATGCTTGTGTTATTCTGTTTTGCAGGTTCAGCTTGTTGCCACTTGGGCAAACTACATTTTACCTCAGCCCTTACTGGGTCCTTTCGAGGACTCACCCTTTCATATGTTTACCACCTTTCAGGTTGTTCTGAAAAGCAACCGGCGGAATAGAGGTCCGCGGTGCTTTCTGTTATTACAAAGTTCCTCGATGTGGTGGCCCAGAACCAACCCTATTAAAATTTTTCCTTTACTCTATTCATGTTACTAACTTGTAGTGCAAGTAACGAGGATCGTCTGAACTCAAACACACTTATGCACACAGATACGAATATGAAAATATGAGTTTGGCCCACGGGCTCTAGAATGCAGCATAATACGGAAATCCTCATACAGATACATATGTGATGCAATATAATTTTACATGCATGCGTTTACATATACAGAGCCAGAACCTAGTATTCAGAATAGCTGCGTGTGTAGAGGGATCTAGTGAACCAAGATCCTCAAATCGCAACTCCATGTAGGTCATCGCTGCTGCTAAACAGATAACAGAAGACAATCGTCAGTAACCTCAGCATGTGCTCAGATAAGAATCGGATCTTGCAGAATAGCAGAAAATCTCAAATGGGACTACCCTTTGTCCAGACTCAGAGGGCAGGCTCAGATTTAACTATACCTGAAATCAAACACTAGAAAGCACCGAGAGACTCTACTCCTCGGGCTTCTTATCAGACGAGCCTGAAAAAGTGAAAATATATAAGGGTGAGTCCTCGTTGAGAACTCGGTAAGGGTCAGACATAGGATAGGGTTTCAGAGGTCCGGGGTATGCCGAACCAATATACCTGCACAGAAAAACACAGATACAAACGAACAACAGATATACAGATAATAATAATAACAATATCGGAAATGTTAGTAGTCGGACAGAATCGGCAGACCTCTGAGGCTTTTAGCCTTTAAGAAGAGGTTTTTCAGAAAAATCAGAGGCATGGTACCAGCTCGGGATCCAGAATCCTCGCTGCCGACAGAACAGATCTAGATAGCGAAATACATAAGGAAACTTGCCGGACAAGTTATCCTGAAGTACTCCCAGAAGGAAACTTGCCGGACAAGTTATCATGAAGTAGATAGCAGAACTCCCAGAAGGTGACTTGCCGGACAAGTTACCCCGAGCAATGATGGAAGGTAACTTGCCGGACAAGTTATCCTGAGTAGAACAGATCCAAATGTCGGAATGCAGAAGGAAACTTGTCGGACAAGTTACCCTGAATAATAACAAGAGGTAACTTGTCGGACAAGTTATCTCGGAGCGTCCACCCGCATACCCGAGCCTATGCCATAAACTGAGTTCGGTATCACCGGGCCCACCCTCAACTTGAACTCTGCTCCAGTTTACCCCGACACGCATATATAAGCATCTAGAATGTAGAGTCAAGGAAAACTGAACCCTTACCTTATACATCGAAAATTTCTAAACCGAGCTTCCTCGCAGATTCCCAGAAAATGATTTCGGCATAGTTTCGGCTTAGTTTCTGCACAACTCCCTGTTGACAAATCACCAAAAGATCACGGAATAAACGTTCAGGAACCATAAAATCACATATCTGAGTGGCTCCGCCACACACCATAAATTCAGACGTTAACGGTTTTTCACACAGAAGCTCATTTACAAAAACTGATCCGTAGAGAATGCATAACTCTTCACCGTGAACAACATATATCATTACCTCTTCACAAATCTGAAGTTGGGTTCCCGTGCAGAAAATCAGAAATCGATTTCGATAGTACTCCGTAATCGTTTCAGCTCAACCTCCTTTTCAGAACTGATCCAGAAACACATAAACAACGTTTATAAGCAAAGAAACAACCCCTATATGTGGCACCACATGCAACTCAAAAATTTCTAGAATTTACGGCTTTCCAACAGAGCCGTTTCAGAAAAATCTGATCCGTAGGATGTTCCCAACTTCTCCCGATGATCAGTTTAATATAATTACCTCAAAGCTTGGGCGAATATTCTTCAAGATCAGTTGAAACACATCAATGGAGTCTCACTCCCATTGAAGAGCCGTGAAGAGAGGAGGAAGAAGAAGAAATGAAATGAAAAACATTTTTTTCTTCTTCTTTTCTACCTTTTATATATTTTTTCCCACTTTTTTTTACTTTACTTTTTGTACTTTTTCTTTATCTCTTCTTTTCTTCTTTTCTTTCTCTTTCACATTTCATTCTTCATTCTTTTCTGATTCTTTTTTTTTCTTTTTCCACTTTTTTTTTCTTCTTTTCTATTTCTTTTCTTTCATTGTCTTTTTCTTCCTTTTTTTTTCTTCCTTTTCACTTTGTGTTCTTCTTCTTTTCTTCCTTCACACAGAGTGGCACCACTTGTCCCTCTCCTTTAATTATTTGGTTCCATTTTTCTTCTTTTACACTTTAACCTCCAAACTTTGCAAAGTTGCAATTTAGTCCAACCACAACTTGCATAACTTTCAAACGGTACCACCAACTGAAATGAAATTCTGACACCAACTCTGGGACTTCATAACACACAGAAAACATGTTTAACATGTTTAAATTGAAGTATCGATATTCACAAAAATCATAAAATGGATCGTCAATAGTACATAAATTACCTCGGAAGTCACCCCGGCACGTGGCGGCTGTAACAGTATGATCAATGCTTTTTTCATCCATAGTAAAATAGTGGCAATATTGTAATATCCCAACATAGAATGACGGCATGTCAGAGGACATGTGTCCTTACGTATGGTCCGGAATGTCCTTAATATGTCCGAGTACGTATTGTCCGGGATGTCTTTAATATGTCCGGATTATTAGTTATTAGAATTTTAATGGGGCGCCTTTATTCTTGGCTACTGACTTGGCATTTTGCTAGGCCTTTTGGACCTTTATGGGTTTTAGTATCTGTCTGATTGGGTCTAACGGCCATCAGAAACAATGACAAAGAAAGATAAATTAGTTATTTTAAACTACAACCATAACACATTATGCATGCAATTAAACACATACTACATTCACTTACATATCAAATACATTCAGTTAGATATGAAAAAAAACATTAATTACTTCTAACTATATTTATGTTATATAATGCATCCAGTTAAATACATAATACTTTCAGTTATATACCAAATATATCCAGAACATATATTAAACATTGACAAAAAAAATATTAACTATTTCTAACTACATCTATAAGTGCATCAATTTTTCACCCAATACATACATGACTCAAATTCGTATATAAATCCCACCTGACCACGTAAATATCTTTTACAAACCCTCACACATAAAATAAAAAACAAAAATAATTACATAAATTTCTTTTCTATCACTTACAAATCTTATAAAATTTCACACCACTAATCATTTATTATCACTCTCTGCCATCACACTTCTTTATTATGACTCATAGATTTGCTTAGAGAACACAACCAACAACAGGGGCGGACCTATGGTGGGGGTAATGGGGCAAGTGCCCCATTGAAAGTTTAGGAAGTATAGGGTATATATGTATATTTACCATAAGTTCTAACCCAATCTATGTAATTTACCCCACCAACTTACTACTGATATCTTATTACTTATAAATCCCTCAACTATATCTAAAAGGACTCTACACCCCAAATCTTACAAATTAATCATTTTACCCACTTGACCCACCACTATCTAAATTGAAAAATCTTCAACACTTTTTGAAATTCGAAACAGAACAGCCTTCATCGACCTAGAGACCCCGAGATGAGAAAAACATAGGGTTTTCAATTTCAAATTCTTGAAGAAATTGGACTCAAATATAAGAAATTGGTACGAATTTCTTCCGCTTTTCAATCTTCTGTTTAGTTTATGTTTCAGACTTTTAGTTTGAGTAATTGAAATATCCTTTGATCTCCCTCTCCCAAATCCCAATTTACAAATTGAACTTGCACCACCAGCTTCCAACATCCAACACGGCTGACGGTCGATGCACACCGGCACCGCCCCTTCACCACTCACCGCATAAGTGAGTCGTTGAGACTTGAGAAATATTCTTCTCTTCTTTGTATTGCGCGTGGTTCTGTTGTTGAATAAAGTCTTCTATAGTTGTTTAATTGTTTTGATAATGTGATATGGATGCAGGTGGGTTCAGTTAAATTATGGGTAGTGAGATTGTGAGTTGTGTTTTTCTTTGTCTTTGTCAATTAGCAATCTCAAGAGACACTACGCACATTTCAAATATATCTCCACATGTTTCTATGTGTTTGTTTTTATATGCAATATTGCAATTGCCATTTTCAATTGGCAATTTTTATATATATGCTTCTTTTAATAAGTAATTGGTAATTTATATGTATTCCATATTGAATTTTTTGTAACTTCATATTAGCCCCCACAACAATTTCTTCCTAGGTCCGCCGCTGCCCAACAATATATATTCTTACGTCAACACAAAAGGGGCAAACCCAAAGGTTTACTGATCTTAATTAGTATGATCCAAACAAGAAAGAAGCGATATTTTTCATATAAAAACACAGATTACACCAATCAAATGTTTGTAAATAAAATCCAACTTCCCCAGTATTGAGAGTAAAAAGAATTCACAAGAAAAACATTAACACATAAGCAAATGAAGTAGAAGCAAACAAAAAAAATCAATGCATGCTTCTCTCACAGGTTTTATTCTTCACTATTTATAAACTCCTAGTTCTCTGTGATTTGCGTTCAACCTACTTGTGCTTGATCTGGTCCATCAATGAACTAAATTTTCTGAAATTCAAAAGATAAGATAAGATAAGATAAGTAAAACATGGAGTAGCTATAGGTTGCGCATATGCACAGCCTATGCGCATAAAGATTGATAGTAATTACATTACTATCACCGTGCTTCTCACCGGCAAGTCACCGCAAATTCCGGTCCAGTTTCGACTCCAGTTTTGAAACCACCATGATTTCGATCGAAACTTCCAATCTCCACAGTCGCCGTGAATTCCGATGAAGCTTCCCGTACGATTCTTTCATCGTGATTCTTCTATCGCAATTTCACATCTACTTCTAGAAACCAAATCAACCAAACTCAGCAACATAACCACCATCAAAACATGACCACGATGAAACTCCAAAACAATCAAACTTGCAAATGGTGAAAATTTGATATTTTTCTAACTTAAGAAATCTGGATAAAAATGATGATGATCACAGTAGGTAGTTATGTTGATCACTAATTTAGTCATGTTGATCTGCACATTACCAATGTTGATCGGTGGTCTTCTTATGTTGATCAGCTTCTGTCCAATGTTGATCTGCTCTTGTCCAATGTTACTCTCTATTCTTTGTCATGTTGATTTTCCTTATAGCATGTTGATCTCTATTTTTGTCATGTTGATCATTCTTTTTATATAGCATGTTGATCTCTCTCATTGTCATGCCGATCTTGTTTAGCATGTTGATCTCTTATTACCATGTTGATCAATCTTTTTGGCATATTAATCTCTCTTATGATCATGCTGATCTTTTTGCTTAGCATGTTGATCTTTATTCTTACCATGTTGATCTCTATTCTTACCATGTTTATCTATCTTTTATGTCATGTTGATCTTTCTTTTTGGCATGTTTATCTTTCTTATTGTCATGTTGATCTGTCGATATTGTTCACACGACGAAACGTTGTTGATTGAATAATCATGTTGATCAAACACACAGAGGCGAAGCTATGTGGGGACAAGGGGGAGCGACCGTCCGCCCGTAATTTTTGTAAAAATATGGTTATATAGTATATAATTAGAATAATTAAGGGTGTTATTTTTAATTTAATTTAATATACTTATATACTCTCTATTTTATGTGCAATTCAAATGTGGTTGTAAATTTTATCCAAATGTGAAAAATATAACAACCAAATAATAAAACCTACACACTCAATATCCAGTAAACTGTGTACACTTAATTCTATCTCCTACGTGTCTAATAGCTAGGTCCCACTCAAAGTCTAAATTAACAAAATAACAGAGCACAAAAACAAAAAATTCAAGAAACATGTACAGACTATAGCGGATATCAGTTGCAACATATGAAGCTACAAACTCTACACATTTTGAAGTATTACTCTTCTATCTATTTATGGAAGTGGGCACTATTGATAAATAATACCCACCCAATAGCATTTTACCACATCATCAAATGTGTCTTCCTTTCTATTTTTTTTTCCTTTTTTTGTTTGTTTTAGGAGAAACTATATTACTTGCCTTTAATTATTTATAATGTATAGAATTAGTCCTTAAATTTTCAAAATATCATTAAATGTGGATTCCATTTCTATCTTTTGCCTTTTTATTTTCATTTGTTTGAGGAAAAACTTCATTACCGGTTTTTAACTACTTTGAAAATAAAGTATTGACCCCTTATCTATTTATGGAAGTGGGTACTATTGATAAATAGTACCCACCAAATAGCATTTTACCACATCATCAAATGTGTCTCCCTTTCTTTTTTTTTTTTTGTTTGTTTTAGGAGAAACTATATAACTTGCCTTCAATTATTTAGAAAGTAGAGAATTAATCCTTAAATTTTCAAAACATCATTAAATCACTACGTGGGGAAGACATTTCTTACTGCGGTTTGGGCCGCAGTAAGCCCATTTACGCAGTAAATTGCCCAGTTGTTGGCGCAGTAAGATTTACTGCGGCCTTGGCCGCAGTAAGGCCGTAGTAGGATTTACTGCGGCCTTGGCCGCAGTACGGCCGCAGTAAATTTTTTTTTTTAGGGTTTTAACTCCCCTTTCTCTTCATCCGCCGCACAACTCTACCATTCTTCTTCATCTTCTTCGTTCTTCCTCTTCTTCTTCTTCTTCTTCTTCATCTTGTTCTTCCTCTGTTTCTTCTTCTTCTTCTTCTTCTTCTTCTTCTTCTTTAGTTTCTTCTTCTTCTTCTTCGAATTCTTCTTCTTCTGTTTCTTCTTCCTTTTTTTCTTCTTCTTCTTCTTCTTCTTCTTCTTCTTCGAATTCTTCTTCTTCTGTTTCTTCTTCTTCTTCTTCTTCTTCTTCTTCGAATTCTTCTTCTTCTTTAGTTTCTTCTTCTTCTTCTTCTTCTTCTTCTTCTTCTTCTTCTTCTGTTTCTTCTTCCTTTTCTTCTTCTTCTTCTTCTTCTTCTTCTTCTTCTTCTTCTTCTTCTTCTTCTTCTTCTTCTTCATTTTCTGGGTTTCATTGGACGAATCCGGATGAACATTCATCCGGATTCGTCCACTTTTTTTTAATTATTCAAACCGGTTACTGCGGCCATGGCCGCAGTGAGACCGCAGTACGTACCGCGGCCGACGCCGCAGTGAGTTCGAAACTGCGGACATTTCAACCGCGGTATTCACTGCGGCTATCGCCGCAGTTGGTACCACGGACCAACTGCGCATGAGGCCGCAGTGAGGCCTCTCCTCCCCACGTAGTGAATGTGGATTCCATTTTTATCCTTTGCATATTCATTTTTATTTGTTTGAGGAAAAACTCCATTACCGGTTTTTAACTACTTAGAAAATAAAGTATTGACCCCCTAATGATTCAATGATTTAATATTTTTTTCTATTTCTTTTATGTTGATGATTTGATGAAAAAGAATGTGTGGGGCTAAAGTTTCAAAACATCATTAAATGTGGACTCAATTTCTGTCTTTTATCTTTTCGTTTTTATTTGTTTGAGGAAAAACTTCATTGTCAGGTTTTAACTACTTAAAAAATAAAGCATTGATTCCCTAATGATTCAATGGTTTGACAGTTTTTTCTGTTTCTTTTCTGTTGATGATTTGATGAAAAAGAATGTGTGGGGATAATATTTATAGGGGTAAATTACAAAAAAAACCCCGAGGTTTGGTGAAACTCTTAGCTTGCCCCTTTATTTTTAAAAATCTTCAGTTACCCCCCTGAGGTTTGGTGAAGTATTTATTTATTTGTTGATAGATTAATCTGTTTGATATTGATTTTGTTCATGTCTAATGCTTGTATAGAGCGTGCCTTTTCAATTATGAAAATTGTGAAGACTAGACTACGAATCAATATGAACATTGATTTTCTAACTAATACTCTTATTTTGTACATTGAGAGAGATATTGCTATGAAATTTAGTTTATAATAATAGGTCGATGATTTTAGAGATTTTAAGGAACGTCGTGTTAAATTTTGACAACTTTTACCATATATTTTTTACTTTTGATATACATATGGCTATTGAGTAAAAAAGAACGTTTGATATGTATCTTCCGCCCGCCCATAATATTTTTCCTGGCTTCACTCCTGCAAACACAACCATTATGTTGATCAAATTTAGTGAGTGACAAACTTGTAAATAACAAAGAGCAAAGAAACTAACTAAAACTGAAGAGAAGATAAAGGAAAGAAAAAACAATATTAAGAAGATAGATAAGAATCAAGACAATTAAAAGAGCAAAGACAGAGGAGACAAAAATAGTTGAAGTTGAAGTTTAATGGTTGGGTAACTTTGTCAATAACATAAAAGTTTAATGGTTGAAGTTGCTTTCATCCTAATCTGAGATGAAATCAGATTTGTGTTATTATTCTTCTTCTTCTTCTCAATCATAGTCCGAATCATGTGTCTCTATAAACCAAAAACTAAAGCTGGAGAATCAAGATCCATATAATCTTATAAGAAGTACCTAGATGAGGTAAACTTTATGAGTTCCTTTTAGTATGTACAATCTATCCACTTCAATCTTTTGGAAGATAAAAATATCTGAAACAAATATCTAAAGACTTTAAGTGTGAGAAGAATTGAAGGATTTGAATAAGATTTGGGGGAAAAAAGTAAACAAAATCAAAGAGACACTGGAAGAGAGACGCAAAAGGGAAGATGAAAGAGGCGGAAGAGACATGAAGATTTGGGTTCCTTGTTTAGCCGTCTTTGCTGTTTTTGTTGATCTGAAAATGTTGGGACGACTACCTGACTTTAAGGGAGGGTTTGTATCAGTTGTGCTTAGTGCCTTGACAGGTTCCTCACCTTGCGAACACCAAGCCTTGGTTCTGAGTATTTACTTGTTTCTTTCACTGTTTTTAATGAAGTATTTGCTAGCTGTTGAAAAAAAGATGAAGAATGGAAAGAGGAAAATAAAAGAAGAGAAACAAAAAGTATGGAGAAAATTATTGATAACATTGCCAGCACATTAGTGGAATAGCATGTGTCATGATCATGAAAATATTTTC
Organism: Stellera chamaejasme; assembly: GCA_024586325.1. Taxonomy (NCBI): domain Eukaryota; kingdom Viridiplantae; phylum Streptophyta; class Magnoliopsida; order Malvales; family Thymelaeaceae; genus Stellera; species Stellera chamaejasme. Next base: position 15,433,497 of record CM044987.1, on the reverse strand, counting down.
TTTTTAAAAACATTAATATGTGTCACCAATCAAAACACAAATGAAATGCAAGGTGGACCTACCACAACCATTTCATTTCATGGGAGATTATTGTCTTTAAAAGATGTGTGAGTGATAAATCAATATTGGTGAATAAATAATTAATACAGTCACTTTAATTAGGTGCTTAAGATAACCAAATAATTACAAACTATGTCATTAATATCTAGACGTTTTTTAGATCAATAAAGCTTTTGGCCGCATGTGAAGTTCTTTAAGCAGAAAAAATGGCCGTACGGAGCAGGCGATAAGGAAATTGACTGGAGACAAGAATTTCATAAAGACAATGGTGACCAAGGATGATCAGAAGTACGCACCGGCAACCGGGGGAGTGACGAAGCCTCACCGCTTCAGCGAGTGACGGTGGCTCTTTGAAAAATCAGTCAATAATAGATCTGGAAGCTTCAATTCAAAAGGCTAGTTCGTGTGATCGCGAGTTCAAGACGAATTTGAGGTGTGACGGTGCCGGGACCACGCTTTATGAGGTAGGCATTGAACGTCGACGAGATAGGAGTTTGGATGTGAGTTGCAACGTGAGCGAATTGATGGAGAAGAAGCAGATATACTTTGGGACCAAAGGCCAAAGCTCTCTTTTCCCTCTTTCACTTCAGCCCCTACGATCAATCTATTCGTGATTCTTTAATAGCAGAGTACTGATGCATCGTAGCAAATTCATGATATAGTAGTATGAGTGGTGTGATGCATTGTGGGAAATTAATGATACGGTATTGAAAAAATGATACTTGTACAAAATTCAGTGATGCAATATATGAAATTTATGATGCACTGGTGCACTAGTGAAAAATTAGAGATGCAGTGTAAGAAATTAATGATACGTAATGGGAAAAAAATGATACTTGTACTTAGTGGCTTTATGTAAATTACATGAAAACCAGTGCACACTCTAAGCGTCATTTTAAAATTGTGCATCCTAACCTCTGCTTGATTAGTAATGATGTGTGTGTTTTATAACAGTGTTTTAAGCAGTTCTTGTGTTTTGAATTGCTTTTTTTTAAATAACCTTAAGTGTAATAAGCCAATCTTGTTTCACGTACACCCTCTTGAAACAACCTTAAGCATTTTTTTTAAACAACCTTAAGGTTGTGTTCTTCACACCAACATTTGCAAAAAAACACTACGTAGTTGTTAGGGGCTGGTAGGTGGCAGCCCGCTACCATGCTCCCAAAAGAGCTTCTGGTTGGCTGGGGCGGGTTACCCGCTACTGAAGGCGCAACTGGGTAGCGGGCATGGTAACGGGTTCCCGCTACAACAGTGTAGGCGGGAGTTTCAAATTTCGGAAACCGCCTCGGAAATTCAAAAAGCAGATGGTAGCGGGCTGGCTAGGGGGGCCGCTATCGTCTGCCTGGTAGCGGGCCTGGTAGGTGGCGACCCGCTACCAGGCTCTATAAATTAGAAACCATCAGCCTCCTTCCCCATTTCCTCTCCATCTTCCATTTCTTCCTCCTCCTTGTTGCAGCCGCGTCAGACCGGAGCGAGACCTCCATCACCAGCGCCGTTTTTACTCCCATATGCGTGGATCTGCTAAATTTCATTAAGATAACCTTGAATCTCTTTTTTTTTTTTCATTTTCGTCGGTTAAGAATTGATTATTTCAACCATTTTCGTTTCTTTGTTGAAGCTCTTCGGCCACCTCCGATTTTTGTTTCCGACATCACAGGTATGTTTTACAAATTAATGTATGTAGCTTTTATTTTTCTTTTTTTTGTGTGTTATTTTATTATTTTTGTGTAATTTAGTATATATGTCAGGTATTTTTGTGGTACATTTCTGTTTTTGTTGTATTTTGTGGTATTTTAGTATATATTTTAGGCATTTATGAATTTTGTGTTATTTTAGGTATTATTTATGAATTTTGTGGTGTTTTAAGCCTTTTTATGGTATTTTAGTACTCCCTCTGTCCCTGAATAATTGTACACTTTGTTTTTACTGTTTTACAGTATTTAATCTATGATTTTTTTTTCATGAATTTTTAGACTTTAAAGTTAATAATTTATATGCATGTCATAATTTGAAGTATAAACTTTCTAAATATATTTTTTCTGAATTTTTTAAAACTTGCTATCTTTGTTAAAATTTGAGTCAAACATTGAATCTTGAAATGGAAAATTCAAAGTGTATAATCTTTCAGGGATGGAGGTAGTATATACTTTAGGTATTTTACAAAAATAAGATTATTTATAAATTTTGTGCTATTTTAAGTATTTTTGTGGTATTTTAGTATATATTCTAGGTATTTTGTGGTATTTTAGTATATATTTTAGGTATTTTGTGGTATTTTAGTATATATTTTAGGTATTTTGTGGTTTATAGTATATAGTTTACGTATTTATGAATTTCATGCTATTTTAGGTATTTTAGGTATCATTCATGAATTTTGTGGCATTTTAGTATATACTTTAGGTATTTTACGAAAATAAGATTAGTTATGAGTTTTGTGTTATTTTAGGTATTTTTGTGGTATTTTAATGTATATTTTAATTATTTATGAATTTCGTATTTTAGGTATTACTTATGAACTTTGTGGTATTTTAGGTGAATTTGTACTATTTCTTAAAGTTTTGGATTAAATTGAACATTTTGAGTTTTCTTGTGGTAATAATTATTATGTTCTTGTAGGGAACATCTGCACCAGATGTGGGCAAAGATGTACCAGGGGAGTACGACAGCATCAGGTGCCCTAGGGCTTGGTTGCGGGAGGATCATCCCGGCCACGACAAGCCGCCAAACTACTCCACATACATGATCCCGACGTCGCAGCAGTCTCAGTGGTCCTCCTAGCGCACGACTACAGGGTTCCAGACGCCGAACATCCGTGTTTCTAATTACTATAGCCCGAGATGCCGACGCCGCAGCAGCCGCCGCCTAACATCGTGTTTGACCCAGAGATGTTCAGACGGAGTAATGAGTCATTTGTCCCATTCTCGGCGGGGTTTAGCAGACATCCGTTCAGCGATTCAGAGCAACGTTCACCGCCGCGTGAGGAGCGGGATGACGATTATGATTTACCTCCCCGCAGGACATTTTTGTAAAAATGATTTGATTTTGGATGTTTTTAATTGTATTTGATACATTTGGTTAATTTATAATCAATTTTATTTCTGTTTTAATTGTAATTTATAAATAATAATAAATAATACTATTACTCAAAACATTTTTTAAATGATGAGAATAAGTAAAATCATCTTTAAAAAAAAACCTTTGGTAGCGGGTCTGGTGGAGGGCAGCGCGCTACCATCTGTGTCAGGTGGTAGCGCCCACGTGGCACGATGGTAGTGAGGCGCCTGCTACCGAGCTCCCTACTACTGGTAGCGGGCTGGGTAGCGCCAGAGTTGAGCGAAGCAGGTAGGATAGCGGGCAGCCTCGCTACCCTGGTAGTGGGCTGGGTAGCGGGACGCCCCCTACCTGATGCCCATTAAACACGTAGTGAAATTAGCAACTAATTAAATTTGGGAGTGAAAAATGTGAGTGTAAAAGTTTTTGGAATTGATGAAAATGTGAATTGTTGTTGGTTTGTTGTTGATTGTTTGTGTGTAAGAAAACAACCTTATCACCAAATGGAAAGCACCAAATGGACTTGTGATGAAAAATCATCGATGGTGCACATCTGAAGTTTTCTTGGACATATAAGTCTTATCACACTTGTGGATCTCAAATAGATGTAAGACAGTGCGCAAAGTATGGTCAGGATTGGCTTTTAGCCCTGCTATTAAATTAATGTACAATGAGGCAGCAATCACACTTGTAATTCGAGATCTTATATGGTATACCTATGTGTGCCTACACATAGAAAATTAGGAGGCCCAAAATACTCAAGCCATCAGCTGAAGCTCAACCCGAAATGCCTAAATGACTAAGCTACCCTTGTCAACTAGCTTTCATAGAATCCTTGTCCCCGTCTTCGATCTTGTCATCACATCCACCACTCTCATCATCGTAGCCTCATCCCCATCAATTTATTTAGCTTTCCACCATCAAACTCCGACCTCATTGTCTCCGCCGCATTAGGATGATCACACCCGTCCATCACACATCATCGGAGGAGCCGAAAACGGAAGAAAATTTCTCGCCGGACCCGGTTCATGCTCTGGAGGACGAATTTAGGCTCACTACATGTTACAGCCGCCACGCGCCGGGCGACTTCCGAGGTAATTTCTGTACGATTAACGATCCGTTTTCTGATTTCTGTGAATATCAGGACTTAATTTAAACATTTTGAACATGTTTTCTGTATGTTATGAAGTCCCGGAGTTGGTGTCAGAATTTCAGTTCCGTAGGCGTTCCAGTTTAGAAAATATTCAAGTTGCGGTTGGACTAAACTGAAACTTTGCAAAGTTTGGAGGGCCAAATTGCAAATTTAGAAAATTGAAAGGTTTCCCCTTAAGGAAGGTAAAGGAGGCGGCGCTAGCATGAGGTGGAAGAAAGAAAGGAAAAATATAAAAGGAGAGGAAAAGAGAGAGAATTCATTTTTTTCATCTCATTTCTTCTTCTTCCTCTCACGGCCGAGTGCTTGAAGAAGCAACCAAGTAGGCACCTCCATGGTTCTTGATGATTTGTGAATGAAAGCTTAAAGGTAATGATATATGTTATTCACGGTGAAGAGTTATACACTTCCTATAGATCAGATTTTTATTACATACTCTGTTGATCAGTTGTGAAGAGAAAGCGAGCAGAAAGTCTGCATAAACCGGTATCGCGACTGCTCCTCTCCGCCGCGGTCTCATGAATTTCGTTCCCTTCTCACGCGCGAAACGAATGGGTTGCATGGAGATGAAGGTTCAGTTGTGCAAAAGGTAAGGGTTCAGTTTTTCCTTGACTTTGCATTCTGGGATGCTTATAATATGCATGTCGGGGTAAATTGGTGCTAAATTTGGCTAAGGGGTGTGTCTGAGGGCCTTCACCGATCTGAAGAAGAGGCTTCGTCGATCTGGGAAAGAGCCTTCGCATGATCTGGAAAGAGGCTTCGCCTAGCAGACTCGCATGGGCACCTTCGCCAGGGGGCGGCCTCACCTTCACCAGGGGGGCTGTCACAGCCACCCCGCCCGGTTGCGGTGGCGGAGCTGGCTGCGACGTCGAGAGCCGGAACCTACGGCGGAAAGCGCGGCAACGGAGCGTCGAGCTCAAATACGAGAATCGTTGAGTAACAACTAGCAACCTAAAACTCATACAATGCAATCATGATTATCAATCTTACTTCTACCTCTCATGCAGTTCATTGTATGCTAACATCAGTTATCGCAATAAGCACATAAGCACCAAGTCCGAGATAAACCAAATCTACTATAGGCAAGTCGGGGCTCCGCCCACGACTCAGAAGACAGACATAACATAATACATCTCAAGTTATGCAACATTTACAAATTACATGATCTGATCTATATGCATGCGATTCACTACAGAGCCGATAAACAAAATCCTATAAATACCTAGCGCGGAATCAAGCGACCTCCGCACGTGTACCGCTGCCGCAACCCAACCTCAAAATGAAGGAAGCACCGCGGAATCTCTACTCCGCCGGTTGCTTGTCGACGGCCTGAAAGTGGTAAACAGATAAAAGGGTGAGTCCTCGAAAGGACCCGATAAGGGCTTAAGGTAAAGTGCGGTTTGCCCGGGGCAACAATCAACTCGCAAAAGCGAATAACACAAAGATATACATATACATACGAACATAAAGCATATAGTGAATCATAAACCATCGCATGCGGTCCAACCGCCGAGCGACCGTTCGCTGACCCTCAACGGAGGTCGAATATACAGATCGAGCAGAGCAGATAGCACGGTACCGGCTGGGGTCGCGATCCCCAAACTGTCGTAGGTCACGAGCGAAGTATCGGCACTCCGGTGCGGATACGTAATGTAACCAAGGAGTACCCGTGGTCTCTCCAACCATACGGGTCTCGCCACGTAATCGAACATATAAATAAAACATACAAATACAGCAGAGATATCATACCGATAACATATATGGAGCGAGAACAAACGTACATTTTACCAAATTAAGCCCTTACCTCGGAAGCGCGCCCGCAGCCCAAAACTCGTGAAACCCCGGCTCCCGACCGAACGCCAAACTTGACTCCTATGGTTCCACGCTACTCCACTAACGTAGAATCAAGTGGATAACCATTGTTGAGTCGAAACACATCCAAATAACTCCAGAAAGAAATTTCTGCACAAACCCGCACTTTCCCGCAAAATCCCACAGAAAGCTCGGTTTTACAAACCGAGCCTGAACATTGTTATTCCAACACCCACAAACATATTCCAACCCTTAAACCCGCATTCCAGACACTTTTCCCGGTAAACCCGTATAAAACTAACTTTCTCATTTCTAACCCGAAAATGGTATTTCAAACGCCATAACACACCTACTTTCACCCACAGTACCAATTTAGCATCCAATTCAATCAACACACATCACCAACATAGAAAAAGAACCACTTCAACAATTCGGCCCTTTACTAATTTCGATCCAATTAATCACACTAATCACCAATTCCATTTCTTAACCAACATTACTAACCAATTGCATCAAAATCAACAAAACCCCTTTCCTATACAATTCGGCCAAAAGGAGAATTTCTCACCCAACTTCCATTTCAATCCAAACAAAGTTCCATTAGCACTCTTTAATCACCAATTGCAATTATTAAGCAAGATCACTAACCAATTTCACCTAAACAACCAAAACCTCTTCACTTAACAATTCGGCCAAAGAGGGGTTTTTAACCCAACTTGTTTTCCTTCAAATTGAAACCATAGATTGTCTTAAAATCATGCAAGGAACAACATATCTCAAGCATGATTCAAAAACACAAACACACACAATTTTAGAAAATTGAGCTTAATTTCGGCACCCCCTAGGGTTTCCACATCCATGAAGTTTTCCAAAATCTAACCATAGATTCTTACTCCCCTCTAGCCCAAGAACAACATACTAAAATTTGGGAGGGAGAGGATCACTATTTCATGTAGCCAAGAACAAACCAATCTTTCCAAAATCCTCTCTTTCTTCCACCAAATCATGCTTCTAACTTGAAAAGAGAAGAAAGGAGGAAGCTTACCAATTGTTGGAGCCAAATCCCTTGAAGTTTCAGCAAAAATGAAGGTCTTCGAGCTGCTGTGAACAGTAATTTCGGAGGATGAGAAGGGAGGAAGAAGAAGAGAAGAAAAGAAATGAAATTCTTGTGAATTAAAATGAATTTTAATTGATTTTTGCCCTTTTATACTTCTTCTCTTTCTTACACTTAATAAAAATGGGACAAGTGTCCCAGCAGTTTGCTGCTGCCGACTCCAGGCCCAAACCAGGCCCAAATTATTTTTAACTTTTGGGTTAATTACCATTTAACCCACTAATTCTCCAAATCTTTGCAATTAAATCCCAATTATAGGTAACGAACTCCAAATGAATCCAAAACTGACCAGAATCCTCAGAATATCATGACATTAATAAAACATTTTTCAAATATTTATTTACCCTTCCGTAGCTTCCTACCGAGCTCGCTGATCCCGAACAAATCCCGGCGTGCCGCATAATAACTGAGCCACAACCCGTCACGACAAAATTCCACAAAAATATCCATAAAAACCACTTTAAAATATAACATGACTTACCCTGGAGCCGTCGGAGAAATTCCATCCCGAGCCCCGGGATTACGCCCGAGCCCGGGAGTCGCCCGGACCGCACGTCCCCGCTCCAGAAAATATGCTCCGTAAAAATCTCCGGGTCGCTCCCACGATTCCAAATCCGCAAACGGTTCCTCAATCTGAGGTCCTGGGAGCGCTACCGAGCCCGCTGTACGTCCGTGGCATCCCCGACAACCCCGGCGCAGAAAAATATTTTCGGCGGAAATGTCAGGGACCCACACAAACTCAAATATGGAAGGGCTCGACAAAATGATGCTCGAGATAAGGCTCGGGAGCCGTCAACGCCCAAAACCGTGACTGCAGACCAAAACCGGAGCCCCGGGTCACCCTGTCGCAACCCGCTCAGGGTGGCCAGTAACATCCTCCCCCTTAGGACTCTTGGTCCTCCAAGAGGGGCATCAAACGCTGATCTCGCTCGGGGTATCGCTCCACGATATCTGCTCGGTCTCCCAGTGTCGCTTCCGGTCGGTATGATGTGACCACCGAACTTTGACCATGGGAATCAACCTCGCTCGGAGTTTCCGCGTATCGCGGCCCGGAAAGGCAATCGGTACCTCCCGATATGACAAATCGGGCTCATTGAACCTCCTCCACGGTATAAATGCCCGCACGGGATCCAAGATGCACTTCTTCAAAGATATCGACATGAAAGGCGTTGTGCACCGCAGACATACTCGGAGGTAAAGCCAACTCGTAGGCCAACCCGCCTATCCGCTCCGTAATCTCATACTGTCCGATATACCTTGTGGCTAACTTGCCCCGTCTGCCGAATCTGTCCCCGAATCGGCGCCACCTTCAGCCAAACCACTGTCGCCCACCTCAAACTCCAAGTCTCTGCGTCGCTGTTCGCATATGAGGTGGTGCGGTCGTCATGATCTTCAACCGCGCTGAATCAACTTGATCTTTGCGGTGGTCTCCTCAATGAGCTCGGGACCCAGCTCAATCTGTCGACGCCTCGGTCAACGGTGCGGTGTCATGCACCGTCGTCCATCTGACGCCTCAAACGGTGCCATGCCGATGGTACTACGATAAGCTGTTATTATATGAAAATTCTACCAACGGCAAGCTGTTTGTCCCAATCCTCCGAAATCCAAAGTACAGCTCCGCAAAGATATCCTCGAATCTGAATCACCCGCTCCGACTGACCGTCGGTTGGGGGATGGTAAGCTGAACTCAGATGGAGGCGCGTGCCCACTGCCTTATGAAAGGCGCCCCAGAAATGTGCGGTAAAACGCCGATCCCGAACTTACACAATGCCGTCAGGTACTCCATTTAACCGCACAATCTCTCGATATACGGATGGGCAAGCTTCTCCAGAGTCTGCATCTTCCGGACTGGCAGAAAGTGAGCACACTTCGTCAAGCGGTCCACGATAACCCAGATGGCATCGTGGTGAGACCGGGTCAGGGGTAGTGCAGTCAGAAAATCCATCGTGATGTTGCCCCACTTCCTGACTGGAATGGGCAAAGTCTGTAACGTCCCTGCCGGTTTCTGATGCTCCACCTTCACCCGCTGACAAGTGGCACACTTAGACACATGTGTGGCAATGTGTCTCCGCATACCCGGCCACCAGAAATGGGTACGCAAGTCTGAAACATCTTCTCACTACAGGGATGTATGCTCAATCGGCTCGAATGTGCCTCCGTCAGAACCTCATCCCGTAGTGCCTGATCCCCTGGCACATACAACCGATCCCTGAAGTACAATAGTCCCTGCCTGTACTGAAACGCCGGTAGTAGTGCCCCTTTGTCCTCTCCGGACAGCTTCATCAGCTCTGGATCCCTCTCCTGTGCCTCTCGCACTCTGTCCAACCACTCCGAATGAATGGTCAAAGTGTATACCTGAGCCTGCTCCCAGTGCTCCCACCTGTGCCACAGGCACACTAGATCATTCTCCTAAGTCCGATCCCCAGCACTGCCTCCTCTGACAACCCTAGTGTACTTCCTACTCAGAGCATCGGCCACTGTATTACCTTTGCCCTCGGTGTACTCGATGGTGCAATCGTAGTCCTTGATGTACTCGAGCCACCTGCGCTGCCTCATGTTCAACTCCTTCTGAGTGAACAAATATTTCAGACTCTTATGATCTGTGAAAATCTGAAATTTGCTGCCGAGTAGGTAGTGCCTCCCTGTTTCAACGCGTAGATCATCTGCGGCCAACTCCAGATCGTGCGTCGGGTAGCTCTGCTCATGCGGTCGTAGCTGTCTCGACCCATAAGCTATCACATTCCGCTCCTGCATCAATACACACCCCAACCCCGACCTAGATGCGTCTGTATAGATCACATACGGTAAGCTCGGGTCGGGTAGAGTCAAGATCGGCGCACTAGTCAGCCGTCGCCGATTCTGGAAACTCTCCTCGCACTTCTCTGTCCATATAAACGGCTGCCCCTTCTTGGTCAGCTGCGTAAGCGAGGAAGCCAAGATGGAGAATCCCGGCACAAATCTCCGATAGTAACCTGCTAAACCCAGGAAACTCCTGATCTCACGTACCGAGGTAGGCTGCTTCCAATCCTGTACTGCTCTGACCTTCGCAGGATCCACAGACAAACCGTGCTCACCGATGATGTGCCCCAGAAACGACACCTCCCGGATCCAGAAATCACACTTTGAAAACTTGGCATAAAGCCGATGCTCCCAAAGTGTCTGCAAAACAATCCTCAGATGTTCCCGGTGTGAGTCCTCATCCCGAGAGTAAATCAAAATATCATCGATGAACACTACCACAAAGGAGTCTAGATACGGCCGAAACACCCGGTTCATCATGTCCATGAACGCTGCCGGTGCGTTGGTCAACCCAAACGGCATCACCGTATACTCAAAATGTCCATACCGAGTCCGGAAAGCAGTCTTCGGTATGTCCTCCTCTCTGACCCGAAGCTGAAAATACCCCGACCGTAAGTCGATCTTCGAAAAGATCCTCGCACCTCTCAGCTGATCGAAGAGATCATCGATCCTCGGCAGTGGGTACCTATTCTTGATGGTGATGGCGTTCAGCCGTCTGTAGTCAATACACAGCCTGAGTGATCCGTCCTTCTTCTTAACGAACAACACTGGAGCACCCCACGGCGAAGTGCTCGGACGGATAAACCCCTTCTCTGCAGCTCCTCCAGTGCTTCTTATTCGACCATCTCTACTATCGGCATCCGATAGGGAGGAATAGAGATGGGAGTAGAACCCGCTGTAAATGCATCTCAAACACGATTTCCCGCTCTGGTGGCATCCCGGGCAAATCCTCCGGAAATACCTGCGGAAAATCCTGAACAACTGGGATCCTATCCAACTCCTGTCGAGTATCTGCTGGGTTCAGGTCGTAGCACTCCTCCGAGTCCACTATCGGGACCTGATCCAGAACCTGCAGCTCCATCTGGTCTGACCGCCTTCGTCCCATCTGAACTCGAGAGGGTAACACCTCTCCGAAAACCGTAACACTACGGTTGCACGATCAATATGCACGGAATTCTTGGACAGCCAATCCATCCCAAGAATAACGTCATACTTCGTGTGTTCAACACCAGCAGATCGACATAATCCGGTGATCGCCAATGGATAGCACGCGATCCGTACCATCTCATTGGAAAGCGGCGACTCGGCCGTCTTCACCATGAAGACGCTCGGAAGCCCACCGGGTAGTCGGGTGGAGTGACTCGACACACTTCTGTGCCACAATCGAAACAGACGCCCCAGTATCAAACAGTACACGTACAGGAGTCTCGTTCAAAAATAAAGTACCTTTGATAGCCCCACGCTGCGAAGTCTCCCCCCGCTCGAACTGAAACACCATTCCTGCACCGTGCTGCGGTGGTGGAGGCTCACACTGCGATTACTCACCCCGCTCCACCTGGAATACACGTCCTACTCCAGGCTGTGGCGGAGGGGGTGGCTGAAACGGTCGTCTCGGCTGCTGTGATGGCCTCGGTCCGCCCCGCTGTGAACCGCGCCCCCGGGGTGCGTTAGGCTGAAACCGAGGCTGCGGACGTGTGGCACTGCTGGACCCCTGTCCCAGTGTCAGAGGACAATCACGGATCCAATGATCACTGGCCCCACATCGCAGACACTGTCCTGACTGTCGGTAGCATGGCCGGCCTGGGTGCTGCCCGCCACAACTCGCACAAGTCGGGGATACTGGCGTAGTCCTGCTGCCCCGCCGCTGCCCTGCACTGCCTGACCTCCCCGAAGACCTCGCTGAACCTGGCGTGCGAAGCCCTCCCTCATCACTGGATCGGTGCGGTAGGTACCGACTCTCAACCTCCTCCCCGCTCGAGGAGTTGGGCCTTCTGCATGCCTCGTGGTAGGAAGTGATGTCCAGAGGTCTCAAAGCCCACCGATACTCAGGACGCAAGCGGCGAATGAACCGCTTGGCCTTCTCCTGCTCCATGCCATAATACTGCGGCACATAGCGGACCAATCGGTCAAACTCCCGCTCGTACTCACCAACAGTCCTGGTGCCCTGCTCCAGGTCATCAAACTGTACTTGTCGGAGGTCCCTGACGGCATCCCCAATATACTGCTGATGGAAGTAGTAGGCAAACTGCTCCCAGGTAAGGTCCGAATCCTGCCCCCCATCACGTGCTGCCTCGGCTCTCAGACGGCCCTGGAGGCTCCTCCACCAATGATCTGCACTGTCCTGCAGATTGAATGTAGCCAACGAGACTCTCACCTCAGACGGAAGGTGTAGCCTCCCAAGGAGCTTGTCAACTCCCGCAAACCATGCCTCAGCCGTCTCAGGTCCTCCACGGCCGTTGAACCTCGGGGGGTTCAAACGCTGAAACCGCTCCAGAAGTCTGATCTCATCATAATGGCGTCTCAACTCTTCCCGTCGATGGTGGGACCGACGAGAACTCTCAGCACTGCGCAGATCTCCCTCCTCAGAATCACTATCCTGCTGATCCTGCGCACTGAGGTGGCTGCTGCCCACCTCCTGAACCGGCTGTCTCCGCTGTGGCCTGGCCGGACCTCCCGGTGCCTGCTGCTGCCCCTGAATCCGCTGGGCTGGCAACAATGTACCCAACAGCTGCATGCGACCCAACACTGTAGTATATCGAGCGGGTCCTCAACCTGCTGATCACTCGGGGGAGTGAGTGTGACTGCCAGGCCACAGGTTACTCTGAACCCGCCTTCTAGCCCTCGGAGGTGTGGGATCCCGGTCCCTACCCTCCGGTTCCTGCTCACGCTGGCGGCGTGTTCTAGCCATACCTGAAATAAATCAACCCCAAAACCATATAACCACACAAATAACTTCCTCTTCCTAAAACTAGCAGCAGCATTCTATGGCTCTGTAGTGTAATGCAATGCATGATGCAAGGATTCTTTTCAGAATCCCGAAACTAAATAATAAACCTTAACATAGAATCAGATCATGCTTATAATCACGGAATCACTTCATATAACACCCACACCTTCCATAATGCTCCAAAGAACCGCCACCGCTCCACACGCATTCCGAAATGGTTCAAATAAGGAGTTGATCAGGCTCGTGCCGAACCACTCGAATGAAGTATAAACCAAGAGCTCGCCCTTGAAGTCATTACTCGTAGTACTTACCCATGAACTAACATGACTTGCTCCAACAGTCCACCCTTGAGCTTATATGTTTGCCTTCCACACACCATACCATAACCAACATACTTTACCTCTTGGGTCACTTTGACCCGACCTGCTCGATACCAACTTGTCACAGCCACTCCGCCCGGTTGCGGTGGCAGAGCCGGCCGCGGCGTCGTGAACCGGAACCTACGGCGGAAAGCGCGGCAACGGAGCATCGAGCTCAAATACAGAATCGTTGAGTAACAACTAGCAACCTAAAACTCATACAATGCAAGCATGTTTAACAATCTTACTTCTACCACACATGCAGTTCATGGTATGCTAACATCGATTATCGCCATCAACACGAAGCACCAAGTCCGAGATAAACCAAATCTACTATAGGCAAGTCGGGGCTCCGCCCACGACTCGAGAAAACAGACAGAACATAATACATCTCAAGTTATGCAACATTTACAAATTACATGATCTGATCTATATGCATGCAGTTACAGCTACAGAGCCAGTAAACAAAATCCTATAAATACCTAGCGCGGAATCTGAAGCGACCTCCGCACGTGGTACTGCTGCTGCAACCCAACCTCAAAATGAAGGAAGCACCGCGGAATCTCTACTCCGCCGGTTGCTTGTCAGGACGGCCTGAAAGTGGTAAACAGATAAAAGGGTGAGTCCTCGAAAGGACCCGATAAGGGCTTAAGGTAAAAGTGCGGTTGCCCAGGGCAACAATCAACTCGCAAAAGCAGAATAACACAGCATATACATATACATACGAACATAAAGCATATAGTGAATCATAAACCATCGCATGCGGTCAACCGCCCGAGCGACCGTTCGGCGACCCTCAGCAGAGGTCGAATATCTGGTCGAGCGAGCAGATAGCACGGTGCCGGTGGGGTCGCGATCCCCAAACTGTCGTAGGGTCACGAGCAAGTATCGGCACTCCGGTGCGGATACGTAATGAACCAAGGAGTACCCGTGGTCTCTCCAACCATACGGGTCTCGCCACGTAATCGAACATATAAATAAAACATACAAATACAGCAGAGATATCATACCGATAACATATATGGAGCGTAACAAACGTACATTTTACCAAATTAAGCCCTTACCTCGGAAGCGCGCCCGCAGCCCAAAACTCGTGAAACCCCGGCTCCCAGGCCAAACGCCAAACTTGACTCCTATGGTTCCACGCTACTCCACTAACGTAGAATCAATTTGGATAACCATTGTTGAGTCGAACACATCCAAATAACTCCGAGAAGAAATTTACGCACAAACCCGCACTTTCCCGCAAAATCCACACAAAGCTCGGTTTTACAAACCGAGCCTGAACATTGTTATTCCAACACCCACAAACATATTCCAACCCTTAAACCCGCATTCCGGACACTTTTCCCGGTAAACCCGTATAAAACTAACTTTCTCATTTCTAACCCGAAAATGGTATTTCAAACGCCATAACACACCTACTTTCACCCACGTACCAATTTAGCATCCAATTCAATCAACACACATCACCAACATAGAAAAAGAACCACTTCAACAATTCGGCCCTTTACTAATTTCGATCCAATTAATCACACTAATCACCAATTCCATTTCTTAACCAACATTACTAACCAATTGCATCAAAATCAACAAAACCCCTTTCCTATACAATTCGGCCAAAAGGAGAATTTCTCACCCAACTTCCATTTCAATCCAAACAAAGTTCCATTAGCACTCTTTAATCACCAATTGCAATTATTAAGCAAGATCACTAACCAATTTCACCTAAACAACCAAAACCTCTTCACTTAACAATTCGGCCAAAGAGGGTTTTTAACCCAACTTGTTTTCCTTCAAATTGAAACCATAGATTGTCTTAAAATCATGCAAGGAACAACATATCTCAAGCATGATTCAAAAACACAAACACACACAATTTTAGAAAATTGAGCTTAATTTCGGCACCCCCCAGGGTTTCCACATCCATGAAGTTTTCCAAATTCTAAACATAGATTCTTACTCCCCTCTAGCCCAAGAACAACATACTAAAATTTGGGAGGAGAGGATCACTATTTCATGTAGCCAAGAACAAACCAATCTTTCCAAAATCCTCTCTTTCTTCCACCAAATCATGCTTCTAACTTGAAAAGAGAAGAAAGGAGGAAGCTTACCAATTGTTGGAGCCAAATCCCTTGAAGTTTCAGCAAAAATGAAGGTCTTGAGCTGCTGTGAACAGTAATTTCGGAGGATGAGAAGGGAGGAAGAAGAAGAGAAGAAAAGAAATGAAATTCTTGTGAATTAAAATGAATTTTAATTGATTTTTGCCCTTTTATACTTCTTCTCTTTCTTACACTTAATAAAAATGGGACAAGTGTCCCAGCAGTTTGCTGCTGCCGACTCCAGGCCCAAACCAGGCCCAAATTATTTTTAACTTTTGGGTTAATTACCATTTAACCCACTAATTCTCCAAATCTTTGCAATTAAATCCCAATTATAGGTAACGAACTCCAAATGAATCCAAAACTGACCAGAATCCTCAGAATATCATGACATTAATAAAACATTTTTCAAATATTTATTTACCCTTCCGTAGCTTCCTACCGAGCTCGCGATCCCGAACAAATCCGGCGTGGCATAATAACTGAGCCACAACCCGTCACGACAAAATTCCACAAAAATATCCATAAAAACCACTTTAAAATATAACATGACTTACCCTGGAGCCGTCGGAGAAATTCCATCCCGAGCCCGGGATTACGCCCGAGCCCGGGAGTCGCCGGGACCGCACGTCCGCTCCAGAAAATATGCTCGTAAAAATCTCCGGATCGCTCCCACGATTCCAAATCCATAAACGGTTCCTCAATCTGAGGTCACTGGGAGCGCTACCGAGCCAGCTGTACGTCCGTGGCATCCCCGACAACCCCGGCGCGAAATATATTTTCGGCGGAAATGTCCGGGGGACCCACACAAACTCAAATATGGAAGGGCTCGACAAAATGATGCTCAGATAAGGCTCGGGAGCCGTCTGAACGCCCAAAACCGTGACCCGCAGACCAAAACCGGAGCCCCGGGTCACCCGGTCGCAACCCGCTCAGGGTGACCGTGTAACTTCGCCGCTGGAGGGACTTTGCCTTCACCCAGGGGGAGGCTTCGCCTTCGCTTGGAGGCTTCGCATGGGGGCCTCGCATGGAGGACTTCGCCTTCGCCATGGGAGGTTTCGCCTTCGCCTGGGGGGCTTCGCTTTCGCGATGGAGGACTTCGCCTTTACCTTGAGGGAGCTTCGCGATCGCTTGGGGGGCCTCACCTTCGCCTAGGGGTTTCGCCTGGCTGTTTCTTCACCCTTCCTCGCACTGTTTCAGAATTGCGATTCGGTCCTCAGATCCCTCTAGCCCCGGTAATACCGAACTTAGCTTATGGCATAGGCTAGGGTATGCGGGTAGATTCTACTATTTGGTAGATTCTACTATCTGCTTCAGGATAACTTGTCTGACAGGTTTCCTCCTGTATTCTGTTATCTGGATCTGTTTTGTCGGCAGCGGGGATTCCGGACCCCGGGCTGGTACCATGCCTCTGATATATCTGAAAAACCTTTTCTGTAAGGCTAAAAGCCCAGAGGTCTACCAATTTTTTCTGACTATTGACATTTCTGATATTGTTATTATTATCTATATATCTGTATCTGTTTGTTTTTGTGTTTTCTGATGAGGGCATTTTACACTTGAAATAGAGTGAAAATATTTAATTGGTTTGATTGAAGAATGAATGGCTTTATTCACAAAATTAGACATTTTGGCAATTCAGGTCATTTTGGGGCATAATGTATCAAAAGGAGATGTTAGAGGATCAAAAAGGGCAAATTTCTTATTCAGATGATCACCGGGTGGTCATCTAGAATCCAGGGAGTTCAAGGTGACTTAGTCGATCGCCTGGTGATCATCAAGTTGAAGTGAGTTGATCGCCAGGTGATCATCAAGTTGAAGTGAGTTGATCACCTGGTGATCAACAAGTCTGGTGGTTGCTGAAGCGAGTCGATCGCCTGGTGGTCATCTAGAATCCATGGAGTGTGGAGTTTCGGGATTCGGGAGTTGTTGATCACCTGGTGATCATCACACCAGGTGATCACCCGGTGATCAACTTGAGTCGAGAATTAATCCAGGCCATTGATCTTTTTAATGATTCAATCTGGGCCATTGGTCTCAAAGAAGCCCTACATAAAAGAGAAGCCTCATTTCAGAAGAAAGAATCGGGACTTTGGAGCAGAGGCATACTTGAGAGGTTTGGGCAAAAAGGAGCTCTCATTGGAACCGGAGTTCCTACATGGCGGCCAAGACCCATGCTTCCCTCTCTGGTCTCGAGCCAACCTTTTTGACGTGTTGGACGTGCTTTCCAACGAAGTAGATGGAGGAGCAGCGAAGGCGGAGCGTCTTTGATGAAGATTGAAGAAGATGATGATTTTTGGCTCATCTCCTTTTCATGCCACCCAACAAGTTTCCTTGTTTCACTTTAGCCCTTAAGCTTATTTACAGCATCAATTTCATTATTTAAGCATGTTAAGTAGCTAATTTAGATATTATCTCTTGGGAATTAGCAAAGCTTAGACTTTGGTTAATTGATTATGCTAGTTCTATGATTATTACTTATTATTGTGTTTGGATTTCTCTGTGATTAATTGATTAAACACCTCGATGGAGGGTTATTGTGGTATGATTAGACTTAGACATAAGCTAGTTGTACTAGACCATGGAGAAATGCATGCTAGATTTAATTATAGAGCGACTGTTCATAATTGATTCTTGGAAGAGAATAGATTACTAAAACAATGAATTAGGAAACGAGACATCATTGCTAATTTATCTCTAAATTTACATCGAGAGATAGTTTATACCTAATAAATTTTCCTACATGAACTTAAGTAAGAGTTGTATGTAATTCTAGCTATTCACACCTAAAATCTAAGTGGAGCAATAATTCCTAAGAGATAATCTAGTTAATTGCATCATTTAATCACTCAAGTTCTTGTTCAGTTTAATTGTTCTAGTTGTTTTAGTCAATTTTAATTATTCTTCTTACATGTTAGTTTAATCCTCACCAACCATCCAATCAATTTGTTAGCATAGTTTATTCGTAATTCACACACAAAACACACAGAAATACAAGTTCTTGTGGTTCGACCCGGTACTCCCGGATTTTATTACTTGCGACCATTGTACACTTGCGGTGAGTCACTGTCATTTTCTGTGCAGGTATGTTGGTTTGGTATACTCCAGACCTTAGAAACCCTATCCTATGTCTGACCCTTACCGAGTTCTCATCGAGGACTCACCCTTATTTATGTTCACTTTTTCAGGCTCATCTGATAAGAAGCCCGAGAAGTAGAGTCTCTCGGTGCTTTCTGGTGTTTGATTTCAGGTAATGTTATTTCCGAGCCTGTCTTCTGAGTCTGGAAAAAGGGTAGTCCCGTTTGAGATTTTCTGCTATTCTGCAAGATCCGATTCTGTTTTGAGCACATTCTGAGGTTACTGACGGTTGTCTTCTGTTTTCTGTTTAGCAGCAGCGGTGACATACGTGGAGTTGTGTTCTAAGGATCTTGGTGTACCAGATCCCTCCACACACATAGGTATTCTGGATATTGGTTCTGGCTCTGTATATATGTAAACGCATGCATGTAAAGTTATGTTGCATCACATATGTATATGTATGTGTGTGCATATGTATGTTTGAGTTCATATGATTCTTGTTACTTGTACTACTAGTTAATGACATGAGTAAAGTAAAATTTTAATCGGGTGGGTTTGGACCACTACATCAAGGGAACTTCATTTACTATTCCCCCGATTCTGGTTCTCGCTTACGCCACCGAGCGTTCCGTACTACGTAAGCTTCCGCGGAAGGGGGTAACACTACAACACCTTTTTGTTGTCTCCAACGCCGCAGGATCTCATTTCTACCACCAACGGCCTAGTCAGACTCGTCGGAGCTATGGCAGCTGTTGTCGGACGGTTTGTCCCACGAGGAAGACAACCCAGCACTCAACAATGCTTTGTATATGGGTAAAATCACTCTTAGGCCCTTATGTTTATTTCTTTTTTATACTTAAGTACCTAACGTTCTATTAACTGCTACCGTCTGATGCAACTTAAATAAGTCTATGTAACTTTAAAGATGTGTCTATATGACTACTAAGATGTGCCTTGGTGACTTAATATGGATGGATCATGGTTGTAAGATAGACAAAACTTTAAACTGTGTTGGATTTATCGTTATGTGCTTCGTCGTGAAGCATATATTTTGTCTGAAATAATAGATAGAAATGTCTAAATAATAGATAGAAGTGTCCAAAACAATAGATGAAAATTTCTGAAGAAGCTTATGAAAATGTATGAGAAATATGCAATGTCAGAAAAATAATGGAGAAGCGTCTAAAATAATAGGCCGAAGTGTCTAAAATAATAGATGAAAATGTCTGAAAGATGACGTAGAAGTATCTACAATAATATATAGAACTGTCTAAAATAATAGATTAAAATGTCTGAAAAAGCTTATGAAAATGAATGAGAAATATGTAATGTCATAAAGATAATCTGGACCTGTATAAAATAAGAAAAAGAAGTATCTAAAATAATATATGCAAATGTCTGAAAGATGATGAAGAAGTGTCTAGAATAAAAAATAGAAGTGTCTAAAATAATAGATTGAAATGTCTGCAGAAGTTGATGAAAATGTATGAGAAATATGTAATGTCAGAAAGATAATGCTGACATGTCTAAAATAATAGAAAGAATTGTCTAAAATAATAAATGTAAATGACTGAAAGATGATGAAGAAGTGTGTAGAATAATAAATAGAAGTGTCTAAAATAAATAGAAGTGTTTAAGATAATGCAGAAGTGTCTAAAATAATAGATGAAAATATCTGAAAGATGAGGTAGAAGTGTCTAAAATAATAGATTAATGAAGAATAAAAGTTAGTGACTAGAATGTAAATAATAAAAAGATAGAGGGATTGGAGGGAGTATTAGTGGGTTAATTTTAAAAAAGAAATGGTGCAGGCAGCTATGATTGGCGAGTTCGACGGCAGAGCTCTCCAAGCCAGATCGCGTCGGATCGTAATGGATGGCAGCGAAATTGGACGGGAAAATTTGCTAGAGGCCGGTGAGGACGTTTCCGGTGGTGGGGAGCTTGTCGGTGGTGCTTAGTGGAGTAATTGGAGCCTCGGTTGGAGTGGCTTAGTGCAAGTTTGGCTCTCGGACCTCCGTGGTGGTGGGTATGCTGGAATCGGAGGAGATTTGAGCTGTTGGTGGCAAAGAGTGTCGCATGTGAGCCTATGGGCGGTGCTGGAAGCCTTATGTGGGATTGGTAAAAGAACTTTGGTATGTGTAGGTGCGCATATGCGCACCATATACCTAGTATTGTAATTCTAACAATCCCTCCAACAACACCTTCAAAAATTCAAGAAATCGAGTGTGTTTTTCTCTATTTTTTCTTTCATTACTTATGCCTCGTGGATAATTTATCCAAGTAAAGTAGATCGTTATCTACATAGTTCAGATTAGGCACCCTAGTTATACAAATAATTTGGTACTAAAATTACTCAAGACTTCATCACTTGAACAATCCAACTATTACCAAGGGTAGAACTACTCTAGCAGTCTTTTATTACCATGGTACAATGTGTTACGGTCACCCCGAGCGGGTTGCGACCGGGTGACCCGGGGCTCCGGTTTTGGCCTGCGGGTCACGGTTTTCGGCGTTCAGGCAGCTCCCGAGCCTTATCCGAGTATCATTTTGGCGAACCCTTTCATATTTGAGGTCGTGTGGGTCCCCCGGACGTTTCCGCCGAAAATATTTTTCGGGGCCGGGGGGTTGTCTGGGGGCGTACAGCGGGCTCGGTAGCACTCCCAGGACCTCAGATTGGGAAACCGTTCGCATATTTGGGATCGTGAGAACGTCCTGCATCTTTCTGCGGAGTATATTTTCTGGAGCGGGACGTGCGGTCCCGGGCGACTCCCGGGGCTCTGGGCGGAATCCCGGGGCTCGGGATGGATTTTTCCAGACGGCTTCGGTGTGAGGTATGTGATATTTTAAGGGGAATTTATGGTAATATTTGTGAATTTTTGGTTGTGGTGTGATTTTTGGTTTGGGTTAGCACACATGCGCGTCGGGATTTACTCGGGTTCAGCGGACCCGGTAGGACACTCTGATTTTCCAAATGGACTTTGGAAAGAAGATTTGGGTATTTTATGATATTATGAGGGTTGTGGTCAATTTTGGTTTCATTTGGAATTCGTTACTTGCGTTTGGGGTTTAATTGCAAAGATTTGGAGAGTTGGAGGGTTAAGTTGTTATTAACCCTAAAGTTATAATTATTTTGGGCCAGAACTGGGCTGAAGTCGGTTGCAGCAAGTGGGGAGGACACTTGTCCAATTTGTATTTAAGATGGAAAAGAAGGATAAATATATAAGGCTATTTATTTCATAAAAATCATTTTCATTTCATTTCTTTTCTTCTTCTTCTTCCTTCTTCTCTCATCCGCCATTCTTCTTCCTCTCTCAAGCTCCATGTTCTTCATCATTCCTTGCTGAAACTTCAAGGTTTTAAGCTCCAAAATTGGTAAGCTTCTCCCTTTCATCTTCTTTCCATGTTGAGAATATGTTTTGGGTGGATAAAGAGAGAGTTTTCAAGCTAAGGGTTTGTTCTTGTCTACATGAATGAGTGATCTTCTCCCTCCCATCTTTTAGTATGTTGTTCTTGGGTGGGAGAGGAGTAAGAATCTATGGTTAGATTTTGGAAAAACACCATGGAAGGAGGAAACATATTTTGGCGAAAATTTGATGGAATTCTAAAGTTGATGTTTTGTTGGATTCTTGAATCATGCTTTGGATATGTTGTTCCTAGCATGATTCTAAGGCATTCTATGGTTTCAATTTGGTGGAAAATTGATTGAGTAGAAAAGCCCCAATTTGAGTGAATAGTGGATTAGGGTTCATGGTTGATTTTGGTTGTTAAAGGTGAAATTGGTTAGTAATCTTGCTTAAGAATTGTAATTGGTGATTAAGGAGTGCAAATGGAACCTTGAATGATTTGATTTGGAAGCTTGGTGGAAAATGGGGTTAAGGCCGAAACTTAAGATGAATCTTTATCCATGATCGAGTTGTATGATGGTTGTTTTGGATAGTGATTTGGTATCGGGGATGGAAGTAGGGTCGTACTGATGTTTGAAACGTCATTTTCGGATAATAAATGGAAAAGTTACCTTTATGCGGGATTAAGGGTGAAAGTGTCTGGAATGTGGGTTTAAAGGTTGGAATGTGTTTGTGGGTGTATGAATAACAATGTTCAGGCTCGGTTCGTGAAACCGAGCTTTCTGTGGATTTTTGCGGGAAAGTGCGGGATTGTGCGGAAATTGGTTTATGGGGTTTGTTTGGATGTGTTCTGACTTAATTGTGATTGTTCAGCTTGATTCTGCGTGGGTGGAGTAGCGTGGGACCGTAAGAGCCAAGTTTTACGTTTCGGGCCGGGAGCCGGGATTTCCCGGGTTTTGTGCTGCGGGGCAGTGTTTCTGAGGTAAGGGCTCAACTTCTCTCGTTATACATTCTGGGAGTTATTTGATGTGTATCGGGTTTAGTTGAGGCGGGTTCCGGGTGAGGGCGGTGGTTCGGTGATCCCGAGACCCGTCATATGGTAAAATGTATGTTCGTTCTGTTTCAAGGCCCGGATGGTCATGGAGGGCCCGGGTTCCTATTCTGTATATGTATAGCAGGTGATGATACTTCTGTTTATATTTGTGCATTATTATTATATGGTCTATTCTGTGACGAGACCCGGATGGTCTTAGAGACCACGGGTGCTCCTTGGTTCTGTTCTGCGTATCTGCACCGGGAGTGCCGATACTTCTGTTCTGTGTCCGCACTGGAGGGTGCCGACATTCTGTGTATATCCGCACTTGGGGTGCCGATATACTTCTGTGACCCTACGACAGTTTGGGGATCGCGACCCCAGCCGGTACCGTGCTTCTGTTCTGCTATGTATATTCTGACCTCTTTGAGAGGGCTGTCGTTATGGGTCGTTCTGGCGGTTGGACCGCATATGATTGGGATTCCGGTTTACCTTATGTTATATGTTCATATGTGTATATATATGCTTGTGATATTCTGTTTTGCAGGTTCAGCTTGTTGCCACTTGGGCAAACTACGTTTTACCTTAGCCCTTACTGGGTCCTTTCGAGGACTCACCCTTTTATTTGTTTACCACTTTCAGGCCGTCCTGACAAGCAACCGGCGGAGTAGAGATCCGCGGTGCTTCGGTCATTTTTGGGGTTACGGTTGCAGCAGCAGTACCACGTGCGGAAATCCTCGCGTGAGAGGCTTCTGATTCCGCGCTTAGGTATTTAGAGGATTTTGTTTAATGGCTCTGTAGCTGTAGCTGCATGCATGTAGATCAGATCATGAATTTGTGTATGTTGTGTAATATGAGATATAACCTGCACATATTTGTCTTCTGAGTCGTGGTCGGAGCCCCGACTTGCCTAAATAGGAAATTTTGTATTAAAGTCAAGGGGTTTCGGTGTTGGTAGCGATGATTGATGGTTGACATACCATGAACTGCATGTTTGGTAGAAGTTAGACTATTATGTATGCTTGCCTTGTATGAGTTTATAGGTTGCTAGTTGTTACTCGACTATTTTGTTATTCGAGCTCGATGCTCCGTTGCCGCGCTTTCTGCCGTAGTTCTGTTCCGACGTCGCGGCCGGCTCCGCCTCCGCAGCCGGGCGGGGTGGCTGTGACAAGTTGGTATCAGAGCAGGTTGGGTCAGAGTGACCCAAGAGGTAAAGTATGGTCAGTTTAGTATGGTTGTGGAAGGCAAGCATACAAGTCCAAGGGTGGACTTTCGGAGTAAGTCATGCTAGTTCATGGATAAGTTCTACAAGTAATGACTTCAAAGGGCGAGCTACTGGTTTACACTTCATTCTGGGGCGGTTCGGTACGGAGCCTGATCAACTCCTTATTTGAACCGTTTCGGAATGCGTGTGGAGCAGCAGGCGGTTCTTTGGAGCATTTTGAAAGGTGTGGGGTATTATATGAAGTGATTTTGTGATTACAAGTATGATCTGATTCTATGTTTAAGGTCTATTATTTGGTTTTGGGATTCTGAAAGGAATCCTTGCATCATGCATTGCATTACACTACAGAGCCATAGAATGCTGCTGCTAGCTTTAGGAAGAGGGAGTTAACTGCTGAGTTATATGGTTTCGGGTTGATTTATTTTCAGGTATGGTTAGAACACGCCGTCAGCGTGAGCAAGAACCGGAGGATCGGGACCGGGATCCCACACCTCCGAGAGTTCGGAGACGGGTTCAAAGGAACCCAGGGTCTGAGCGGTCACATTCACTCCCCCCGCATTCCCAGCAGTTAGAGGGACCCATGCCTGATGTGATACAGGTTCTGGGTCAGGTACAGCAGTTGCTGAGTACTATTCTGCCAGCCCAGCGGGTACAAGGGCGGCGGCGCAGCACGCGGAGGTCGGGCCAGACCACGGCAGAGGCAGCCGGATAGGGAGGTGAGTAGCAGTCACCTCAATGTTCAGGATCAGCAGGATAGTGATTCTGAGGAGGGTGGTCGGCATGATATCGGTTCTTCTCGTCGGTCCCACCAACGACGGGAGGAGCAGAGACATCAGTCTGACGAGATCAGACTCTTAGAGCGGTTTCAGCGTTTGAACCCCCCGAGGTTCAACGGCCGTGGAGGACCTGAGGCGGCTGAGGCATGGTTTGCGGGAGTTGACAAGCTCCTTGGGAGACTACACCTTCCATCAGAGGTTAAAGTCTCACTGGCGACGTTTAATCTGCAGGACAGTGCAGACCACTGGTGGAGGAGCCTACAGGGCCGTTTGAGAGCCGATGCAGCTCGGGACGGAGGACAGGATCCCGACCTTACCTGGGAGCAGTTTGCTTACTACTTCCATCAGCAGTATATTGGAGATGCCGTCAGGGACCTCCGACAGGCACAGTTTGATGATCTGGAGCAGGGGACTCGGACCGTAGCAGAGTATGAGCGGGAATTCGACCGGTTGGTCCGCTACGTACCGCAGTATTACGGTATGGAGCAGGAGAAGGCCAAGCGGTTCATTCGCCGCCTACGCCCGGAGTACAGGTGGGCTTTGAGGCCCCTGGATATCATTTCGTATCATGAGGCTGTGCAGAAGGCCCAACTCCTCGAGCAGGAGGAGGTTGAGAGTCGGTACCTACCCCACCGACCCAGTGATAGAGGGAGGGCTCCTGCACAGCAGAATTCAGCGAGGTCTACGGGAAGGTCAGGCAGGTGCAGACAGAGCAGCGGCAGGGCAGCAGGTGGCACCGGTAGCACCGACTTGTGCGAGTTGTGGCGGGCAACACCCGGCCGGCCATGCTACGAGCGGCGGGCGGTGCACATTGCGGGGCCAGTGATCATTGGATTCGTGATTGTCCTCTGACGCTGGGCAAGGATCCAGCAGTGCTACACGTCCGCAGTCTCGGTTCCAGCCCAACGCACCTGGGGGCGCGGTTCACAGCGGGGCGTTCCGAGACCACCGCAGCAGAGCCGTCAGCCTGGAGCAGGAGGGGTATTCCAGGTTGAGCAGGGAGAGACATCACAGCGTGAGCCTCCACCACAGCAGCCCGGAGCGGGGCGGGTGTTCCAGATTGAGCGGGGAGAGACATCGCAGCGTGGGGCACTCCAAGGTACTTTATTTCTGAACGATACTCCTGTACGTGTACTGTTTGATACTGGTGCATCTGTTTCGATTGTGGCACAGAAGTGTGTCGAGTCTCTCCACTTGGTTACCAGTGGGCTCCCGAGCGTCTTCATGGTAAAGACGGCTGGGAGTCAGTTTTTGTTTTCCAATGAGATGGTACGGGACTGCGTGCTATCCATTGGCAGACACAGGATTGTGTCAGATCTGCTGGTGTTGAATACACCAAAGTATGACGTTATTCTTGGGATGGATTGGCTGTCCAAGAATTCCGTGCACATTGATTGTGCCAACCGTAGTGTTACGGTTTCTGGAGAGGTGTTACCTCTTATGAGTTCTGATGGGTTGGATGCGGTAAGGAGCAGCATGGAGCTGCAGGTTCTGGAACGTGTTCTGATTGTGGACTAGGAGGAGGATCAGAGTAGCGCAGCACAAGCGTAGTGGGCCCAAAGGATGTCGGTCTTTATGAGATTCTGAAGCGAGTGGGCAGGTTGGCTTTACCCTCCCTGAGTATGTCGGTGATAGATTCGGTGATGCATGCAGGGGTTGTCGGGTAGAAATACCGGCAAGCGACTCGGGCGCAACAAGATGCACCCAGAGGGTGGGATGCCGGCCGAGAGGCTCGGATGGTAGTCTAAACTACCACTCCCGCCGCACCAGTCACGGTGGTTCGATTATGCTTAGTAAACGGAATATGTATATTCTAGTCGGTAGTGACACCCGTTTGGTTCAGGTTACTCTTGGAGGACCAAGAGTCCTAAGGTGGGGGAGAATGTTACGGTCACCCCGAGCGGGTTGCGACCGGGTGACCCGGGGCTCCGGTTTTGACCTGCGGGTCACGGTTTTCGGCGTTCAGGCAGCTCCCGAGCCTTATCCGAGTATCATTTTGGCGAACCCTTTCATATTTGAGGTCGTGTGGGTCCCCCGGACGTTTTCGCCGAAAATATTTTTCGGGGCCGGGGGGTTGTCTCGGGACGTACAGCGGGCTCGGTAGCACTCCCGGGACCTCAGATTGGGAAACCGTTCGCATATTTGGGATCGTGAGAACGTCCTGCATCTTTCTGCGGAGTATATTTTCTGGAGCGGGACGTGCGGTCCCGGGCGACTCCCGGGGCTCTGGGCGGAATCCCGGGGCTCGGGATGGATTTTTCCAGACGGCTTCGGTGTGAGGTATGTGATATTTTAAGGCGGAATTTATGGTAATATTTGTGAATTTTTGGTTGTGGTGTAATTTTTGGTTCGGGTTAGCACACGTGCACGTCGGGATTTACTCGGGTTCAGCGGACCCGGTAGGACACTCTGATTTTCCAAATGGACTTTGGAAAGAAGATTTGGGTATTTTATGATATTCTGAGGGTTGTGGTCAGTTTTGGTTTCATTTGGAGTTCGTTACTTGTGTTTGGGGTTTAATTGCAAAGATTTGGAGAATTGGGGGGTTAAATTGTTATTAACCCAAAAGTCATTAATATTTTGGGCCTGAGTTGGGCTTAAGTCGGCTGCAGCAACATGGGAGGACACTTGTCCGATTATAATTTAAGATGGAAAAGAAGGATAAATATATAAGGCTATTTATTTCATAAAAATCATTTTCATTTCATTTCTTTTCTTCTTCTTCTTCCTTCTTCTCTCATCCGCCATTCTTCTTCCTCTCTCAAGCTCCATGTTCTTCATCATTCCTTGCTGAAACTTCAAGGTTTTAAGCTCCAAAATTGGTAAGCTTCTCCCTTTCATCTTCTTTCCATGTTGAGAATATGTTTTGGGTGGATAAAGAGAGAGTTTTCAAGCTAAGGGTTTGTTCTTGTCTACATGAATGAGTGATCTTCTCCCTCCCATCTTTTAGTATGTTGTTCTTGGGTGGGAGAGGAGTAAGAATCTATGGTTAGATTTTGGAAAAACACCATGGAAGGAGGAAACATATTTTGGCGAAAATTTGATGGAATTCTAAAGTTGATGTTTTGTTGGATTCTTGAATCATGCTTTGGATATGTTGTTCCTAGCATGATTCTAAGGCATTCTATGGTTTCAATTTGGTGGAAAATTGATTGAGTAGAAAAGCCCCAATTTGAGTGAATAGTGGATTAGGGTTCATGGTTGATTTTGGTTGTTAAAGGTGAAATTGGTTAGTAATCTTGCTTAAGAATTGTAATTGGTGATTAAGGAGTGCAAATGGAACCTTGAATGATTTGATTTGGAAGCTTGGTGGAAAATGGGGTTAAGGTCGAAACTTAAGATGAATCTTTATCCATGTTAGAGTTGTATGATGGTTGTTTTGGATAGTGATTTGGTATCGGGGATGGAAGTAGGGTCGTACTGATGTTTGAAACGTCATTTTCGGATAATAAATGGAAAAGTTACCTTTATGCGGGATTAAGGGTGAAAGTGTCTGGAATGTGGGTTTAAAGGTTGGAATGTGTTTGTGGGTGTATGAATAACAATGTTCAGGCTCGGTTCGTGAAACTGAGCTTTTTGTGGATTTTTGCGGGAAAGTGGGGGATTGTGCGGAAATTGGTTTCTGGGGTTTGTTTGGATGTGTTCTGACTTAATTGTGATTGTTCAGCTTGATTCTGCGTGGGTGGAGTAGCGTGGGACCTTAAGAGCCAAGTTTTACGTTTGGGCCGGGGCCGGGATTTCCCGAGTTTTGTCTTTGCGGGCGGTGTTTCGAGGTAAGGGCTCAACTTCTCTCGTTATACATTCGGGAGTTATTTGATGTGTATCGGGTTTAGTTGAGGCGGGTTCGGGTGAGGGCGGTGGTTCGGTGATCCCGAGACCCGTCATATGGTAAAATGTATGTTTGATCTGCCTCAAGGCCGGGATGGCCTTGGAGGCCCGGGTTCCTATTACATTACGTATATGTATATCGGTGATGATACTTCTGTTTATATTTGTGCATTATTATTATATATGTTATTCGTGACGAGACCCGGATGGTCTTAGAGGCCACGGGTGCTCCTTGGTTCTGTTCTGCGTATCCGCACCGGGAGTGCCGATACTTCTGTTCTGTGTCCGCACTGGAGGGTGCCGACATTCTGTGTATATCCGCACTGGGGGTGCCGATATACTTCTGTGACCCTACGACAGTTTGGGGATCGCGACCCCAGCCTGGTACCGTGCTTTACATTCATACATCGCTATGTATATTCTAACCTCTTTGAGAGGGCTGTCGTTATGGGACATTCTGGCGGTTGGACTGCATATGATTGGTATTCCGGTTTACCTTATGTTATATGTTCATATGTGTATATATATGCTTGTGATATTCTGTTTTGCGAGTTCGACTTGTTGCCACTTGGGCAAACTACGTTTTACCTTAGCCCTTCGGGTCCTTTCGAGGACTCACCCTTTTATTTGTTTACCACTTTCAGGCCGTTACGACAAGCAACCGGCGGAGTAGAGATCCGCGGTGCTTCCTCATTTTGGGGTTACGGTTGCAGCGGCGGTACCACGTGCGGAAATCCTCGCGTGAGAAGGTTTCCGATTCCGTACTTAGGTATATCTAGGTTTTAGTTTGATGGCTCTGTAGCTGTAACTGCATGCATATAGATCAGATCATGAATTTGTATATGATGTGTAATCTGAGATATAACCTGCACTTATTTGTCTTCTGAGTCGTGGGCGGAGCCCCGACTTGCCTATATTGGAATTGTTGTATTATGGTCATGGTGTTCCGGTGTTGGTAGCGATGATTGAAGGTTGACATACCATGAACTGCATGTTTGGTAGAAGTTAGACTATTATGTATGCTTGCCTTGTATGAGTTTATAGGTTGCTAGTTGTTACTCGACTATTTTGTTATTCGAGCTCGATGCTCCGTTGCCGCGCTTTCTGCCGTAGTTCTGTTCCGACGTCGCGGCCGGCTCCGCCTCCGCAGCCGGGCGGGGTGGCTGTGACACAATGTAATGAAATCTCACTAATAATATAGCACAAACAATAATCACTCTTCTAATGTGATAATGTCTTATCCTCTTTCGGTGCCTCAGAATAGTAATTTTAGGAGTTGCTTTACATGTCTTTCCGTGTGAAGGTTGGAGACGAGTTAGGTGTTGGAGGGAGTGACGACGGTGAGGTGAGGGAGCAAGTTGGCCACCCAAGTACAAGTGGTTGGAGAAGGTTAGTGGAAAAGTTAGTCAAGGGGAAAGTTGGCTCCCAACAATTAGCGGTGTTTTTATTAATAACATCTGAAACACGTAGAGCACCAGCGGAAAGCCCATACGGTGAAAAGCTTACTTACTTTCTTTTTAGTAAAAAGAGATGAGGGAGCTGAGCTGGTATACTTGGGGCACATCATTGGCTCATCCGAGTCAAGATAGATCCTGAGAAGACGAAGTCTGTCCGGGAATGGCCAACCCCCAAGTCGCTGACGGAGGAAACTTCAAATCCTCGGCATGACCAACTACCTCCGCACTAAAGATTCATAAAGAACTACTCCCGGTTGATCTTACTCGGGCCCAGAAAAAAAAACAGGCGTTTCGGTGGGGAGAGGATCCAGAGCGTGCATTCCAGGCACTTAAGGAGAAAGTATACGAAGCACCGGTTCTTGGTCATGCTTTATTAATAAGTCAAAGTTTGAGTGTTGAATGTACAAGATGCAAAGTATAAAGGATATAATCTAATCAATTCAACGAAGAAATGTTAAAAGTAACATGGTAGTGGTAAAATTGTACTAATTATCGAAGTTGAGTGCCAAATATAGAGTGCTCAAAAGAAGAGTGGTAAAATTGCACTTTTAGGTTTAGTTGAGTGGGTATTTTGCATCTTATTCTTTTCTCCTCCCTATCTGAAAAAAAGTTGCTACTTCATATTATGTCTATTTACTTTATTACCTTATACTAGAGCCTAATAAATTTTTTTTAACTCTGTGGCCACTCAAATGTATCTAATTTGATGGGAATGAAGGATTATTTTCAGTGACCTAATCAATTGAGATGTAAAACCTAAGAACTGAAATGGCTAAAAGTATCGTAGCTTGGTGGGAAATAGGTATTTCGCCAAAAACAAAAGAGACAGAAACCAGAAAATTTCCGCTCATATCGTCATCCCAATTCCTTCAATTCCGTTCACGAAACCAGAGACGAGCAAAATGTTGCGATCTCTCTCTCGTCCTTTCCGATCATCATATATTCTCGGCATCAGAGCTTTCTCTTCGGCCATCGAATCACCTACCAGCAGCTCCGACTACCTGCCGACGTTATCGGGCCTCCGCGCTCGACTCGCCGCCGAATCGCCGGAGCTCTCCGATTTCATCGGCCCCAATAGCGGGAAGCTTTACTCAGTTGAAGTCGGGACGAAGAAGAAGCCTCTTCCGAAACCCAAATGGATGAAGGAAGCCATCCCCGGTGGAGAGAAATACGTCCAGATCAAGAAGAAGCTCCGGGAGCTGAAGCTGCACACTGTTTGCGAGGAGGCTCGCTGCCCTAATTTGGGAGAGTGTTGGTCCGGCGGCGAGACTGGCACCGCCACCGCTACAATCATGATTTTGGGCGATACTTGCACTCGCGGTTGCAGGTCAGAATCTCCGGCGAGCCTATTTTTTTGGTTCGGCTTTCGTATTAGAATGATCATTTTTTGCTTTTTTTTGTTAATTTCTTTTGCAGATTTTGTAACGTGAAGACGTCGAGGACGCCTCCTCCGCCTGACCCAGATGAACCCCGGAATGTTGCTGAGGCAATTGCATCCTGGGGTTTGGACTATGTGGTGATAACGAGCGTCGACAGGGATGATTTGGCTGATCAGGGGAGTGGACATTTCACTGAGACGGTTCAGAAGTTGAAGGAATTGAAACCCAACATGTTGATAGAAGCCTTGGGTATGAATTTGTCGAAACTCTTGTTCATAGATTATGTAGATCTGTGAGGCATTCTCTGTTTGGTTTGGGTTTTTAACCACTACTTGTTGGTTTATTGATTTGTACTTGCATATCCGTGTAACCTTTTAGTTTGGGAAGTCAAATTAACCAGTGAGTCAATTAGTATCTACTGATGCTTCTGGCAAAAGTATGCTTGTAGAAGACGTTTTCTCAGCAGTTATCATAGTGGTATTGTTATAATACAGTTAAAAGAACCATGTCTAATGTTTTCCTGTTAAGATTTGAATTTGTAGTTCCTGATTTCCGGGGGGATGCTGGATGCGTAGAGAAAGTTGCTAGATCTGGACTGGATGTATTTGCTCACAATATTGAAACTGTTGAAGAACTTCAAAGTACTGTACGTGATCGTCGTGCAAACTTTAAGCAGTCACTGGATGTGCTAATGATGGCAAAGGACTATGCTCCTGCTGGCACTCTCACAAAAACATCGATAATGTTAGGATGTGGTGAAACACCTGATCAAGTTCTGAAAACAATGGAGAAGGTGAGAGCAGCAGGAGTTGATGTGATGACATTTGGGCAATATATGAGACCATCAAAGCGCCATATGCCAGTATCTGAATACATCACACCAGAAGCTTTTGATAACTACAGAGCGCTCGGCATGGAAATGGTATTTGTTAACCTTTCACTTGCATTTGTTAGTGTGTGTGCATTGTGTGGAAAAGGGTATTCATTTTCTAATATTTATTCAAGTTGAGCTTAATAGTATGTTATATGCATTTCATCAGGAGTTGACAGTTCTGCGCAATTAGTAATTTTGTATGGAAGTAGCTATTATATTGCCTAGAACCCTATGATTTCTTCCCCATATAGAAAAATACTATAGGTTCTGACAGAAGGGTCTTCTTGGTAGGTATTAAAGCCTCTGCGCTGCAGCCTTCAAATTGTGCAGGGTGCATTTTAACAATTCATGCAAAAAAAAGGTTTTCTGGCCTTGAGGGTGGCAACCACCTAGCTCTATTGAGACTGAACCAACTTAATTAAAACTCTATTTTTAACACAGCAACAACTGAACCTTAATTACAACTAGTTGACGCAGGCTACTTGAATTCTGTGTTTCCATTCCGCCCTGTGAGTTACAAATTCCTCTAGTAGTCTCAAAAGAGTAATTTCTCTCTGGATTAGGTTTGCTCATGTAAGTTTCGGTCTTTTCATAATTCATACTCACCTAAATTTAACATATCACTTGTACTCATTGGCACACAGACCATCTAAGTTAACCCTTTCTAATTTTGTTCTCATTTGGTGCTACTCCCAACAAGCCTGCAATGTCTTTGTCTCTTATTTCACTTTTTAATGTGTGTCCACTATGCTTTGTAATGAATTGTTCAAATTTGCAATTAATGATATAAAACTATGCCCATTACTGTGATGTAAATTTATCTGTTGTATGATTAAATTACCAAGAAAAAGATTACACTAAGTACGTGACAATGCTAGATGGATATGTTATGATGTATTGCTTTGGGAGGTCATTTCTAGAATCTGTAGCCCACTGGAACCTGCGAAAGACGTGTTTGTAGGAGTGGATTTTTGTGCATGTATAGACTGATTCATAGAATTGTACCTTTTCCTCCTTAACTTTGACTACTAATTCAAATCAGCTCTGGGATGACATCAATGAACCATTCAGTTTAAGGTTTTTTTCTTACAGATATTATTCCTTCTGTTTTTTTTTCCCTGAAAAAAAAAGATACAGTACATGCTTTTATGAGAATGACTTGGAATCTGTGGTCTAGTTTTACAGAAAGTCTGCACGACCTTTGAAATTATTTCTCCATTTCCTTGGGACCAACTTTTTGAAATCTATAGATACGAAATTACCGTTTTTGAAGTCATTGATTGCATTATGTTTGCAAGCAACTAAAATATTGCGTATAGTATTTTACAGAAAGTCTATTCCCTAATGTGTCTCTGTCCTTGTGTATGCCTGAGCTCTATGGAACCTTCGACTGATAAGTAAATCCTTCGGGCACCATTTGTAGGAAAGATGGAATAGGGAAAATAATTGATCTAATAGTTCTCTTTGCATCTTCTCCCGATTTAGGCAAACAGTGAGCAGAAATACTCCTATAGTGCATGAGAAATTGTTATGCATACGAGCTTGGTCATGTATCGGATATTTACATAACCTGGATGTAAGCTGTACATTACTATTTTGCTGCTTTTTAAAAGTCTGCAGTGGAAGGTCTAGATGGTTTACCGCATTTTGCTCCCTGTTTCTTTCACCATTCCACTGTCATGATGACAAATGTCTATGTACCTTACAATAAACAATAAAATGGGAAGTTGTACTTGTAAGCATCATATAGGATAAAGGGTTTGGGCTCCATGCATTGTAGTATAAGTAGTTCAAGATTAGTTAAAATGGGATGTTTTAATGCTTATCACACATTTGTTGGTCAATACGTTGTGGTTTGTGGCTGTCTCTGGAAATGTTAAAACATAGTTTTTGTTTAAATTATGATGTCGTTCTCATTCAGAATCATATGTATCGTTTTGGATGAAGGACTGGCAGTTTCATATTAATATTGTCATCAAATGGTAGTTGCGTTCATTTGCAATCAGCAGAATGTTGTTGTATGCTTAAACTCTTATGTGATCTCTTTGTTGCATGGTTCAGGGGTTTCGGTATGTGGCATCAGGTCCTATGGTTCGATCGTCATACAAGGCCGGTGAATTCTACATCAAATCCATGATAGAAACAGATCGGGCTGCATCTATGTCATAACTCAGCGACATACGGGCGGCTTGTGACATAATTTATACTTCCGAGCTCTATGCATTGCTGACAGCTTCCAGTTTTGAAGTAACAATCTCACGGCCATTGGTATGATCTACAACGTTCTGGATCTGCAAGCTGCTTATATTGTTCTGTTAAAAATTCATTGGATTATTATTTGGATGTGCGTAACAATCTTTTGATTTTCTGTTATGAGCTCCAGTTGCTGTATATGTGTTGCTTTGTTAATAATGTCTTTAGAGGCATTCTGTTTCTTCTTGGATGACATAAAATATTTATTGCTTTGTTATGTACCAGATGGCATTAGTGAGAAATAGTCAGTTTCCATAAGCAAGGAAACTTGTTAAGATTTGGAAAAACTCATGTCTTAAAATGAAAATATTGTTTTGGAAGTTTTCCATCTTAATACTTGAATTTTCTAAAGTTTTGACAAAAAATGTTTGCACATCCTAAAGACAAGTCATGGAAACATTTATAAATCAAAACTAAAGGGCCCTAAGGTATTCTCCATCTTAGGAAAGTTGATGCAGTTTTCTTCAGTAATTTTATGAGTTTTCTTATCTGGACAAGAAATACATATATATATCCTCATGGCTCAGGAATGTTGATGTGTTGTCTTATACTACCTCTGTCCAAATGGATTCTCCTCTTTCTTTTGTAAATTACAATGGGAAAGTGACAATCCATTTGGAAGGAATATAATCAAATATGATCTCAGGGCTTAGTGTAATTCATCTGAGTTCAAAAAATACATATATATATATTGACACCCTAGCTCCTTTTAACTAAAGAAATTGAACTGTTTTTGCGTGTGTACTTCATGTGTGATTTCTTGCATCCAAAGATATCTAAGCCCCACATGAAACCAGGAACAAAACTCCATAATCAATGAGCCTCATGCATAGCTATTTTATCAGTGATCAAAATGACTAGTGACCAGCTCCAGGGCTTGGAACAGACTCTAACACGCGGTCGATCGCCTCGAGATGAGCCCTTATGCGTGCTTCAATGCCAGGCTCTGCCGTTGGAGGAGCATTCATGGAGGACATGGCTGAGAGCCTTGTTGCTTGGAGAGAGGAAAATTGGTAGACAAAGAGGATGAGAAACATGAGGAAAATAATGGTGTTGATGTTGAAATGAGACATGGAGAAGTTTGTTTGGATACATATTTGGCTTGTTCTAGTTGGGTTTTTATAGGCAATCCACAAAGGTATCTTTTGGTTTAGAACGGCAACAAAAGAATAAATAATACCACAATTAATTAAGGATCTATATATTTTATACATTGATAGTGTAATATTAATGTTTGTTTCCTCAAACAACTCCTAAATTTTAAATCATTCTGAATGGACAGTTTCCATTAATTTAGTAAAAGAAACGTGATGAGAAGAATAAAAGTTACAACATGTAGATAGTATCATTACCGGCCTTGATATTATAAAGAAAAATAATCATTTCAGTTAAGAAGAGTTAAGAAGAGTTGGTGAATTTTTCAAATTTGTTGAAAGAGTATAAACCCAAAACATTTCAATTCTTCTTATGTGCATTGGCTATCGACTGGACTGGTGACACCATTTAATCCGATTCCATCAATTCTTCTTATGTGCATTGACTTTTCGCTTAAATCTAAGAATTTTTTTTTTGTACTTTCTATAGACATGAAATTAGTCTGATTACTCCCAAATTGGTTTTCAAAACCATATGACTACTGAAATTCAACTATTAATTTTCTAAATTTAACGGATTTTTTTTAGAGTACTTCATAACTAAATTTAAAATCGGAAGACTTATTTAGAATAAAAGGACCAAAATATTCCATTTTTTAACCAGAATATTCTCTCTCGTGAGATAGCTAGAACATTTTTTTTACGGTTTCTGATTATAAAGATGTATGGGATAATGAATAATTTTTTGTACAGTTCTTAAAAATTTGAGTGCCGTTTGGTATTATAAAACTTGTTCAGTATTTTGTTTTTTGTAAAAATTTTCCTTTTCTAAAAGGTAAGTACACTGTTTTACTAATGAAGTATATAAAATTATATTTTCTAACACTTTAGAAATTTTAGATGTTAAGGTTGAAATATTCAAAATATAGTTTTCCATGGGGTAAGCCACGAATGGTCCTATAGGTTTGCACGTTTATTCAAAGAAGTCCTATAACTTGTAAATTTTTCTAATGAGTCCTAAAACTCAGTCTAGTTTGTCAACTGAGTCCTAAAACTTAAGGGAATATTTCGGTAGTCTTAAGATCAGAAACAGTCATTAAACTTTTAGTTATTATTCAAACAAGTCCTTCTTTTCCTAAAAATACTATTATGTGTATGAACTTGGCACTGATACCATTTACGTTCAAATAGTAAACTGATATTATAAAGGTAATAGGTATAATATATGAATCACACAACTTATATTTGAATATTAAACATGAACTTACAGTTATCTGATGAATACCAAATGATTACAACAAAATGTGGTTGTTGGATAAAGACACTAAACACACCAAACTTCCAACAACAGCAACACACGGACAAACCAAACTTGAAACTAGGAAAGTATTGAAAATAGTAGAAGGATGTTCAACACATGAACTAGGAAGGTAGAGAGAAAGATGTAGTGCCAATTGATGGATGTCTTCTTCACTTGTTGAAGTCTCCTTATATAGGTAGATTTCTGTGTGGGAGGTCCTCATCTTCTTTACAGTTGGAATGCACTAATGTTACAGTTATTATGTATATTGCTGAGTCAGTTTTCTTTACAGAAGTGGACAGATAATGATTGTCGCACTAATGCTTTTTTCTTTTTCTTCACATGGTTGTGTCTACCATTATGTTGGTCCACCGGATGATAATCCTCGGTTAGGCCCGCCCATTGCCAGCTGTTCTTTGACAGTTTTGAAAGCTAACTTCATTAGCTTATCCTTCATCTCTTCTAGGGATGTCTGCTAACTCTGATCCAGAGTAAAGTTTTCCAGGAATTGCATCAATGTTTTCTTCCTCCAAGTGTTCAGAAAGACCAATTCTCTTAAGAGTGATGTTTTCTATGACATATGCATTAATAACACATTTGTCCCACCAATGAGAAACTCATACTCTTTCTAAGAAGGGAACATATTTTTCTTGATTTATCTCATACTGCCATTTAACAATCCATGAGATTCAATAAATGATCAAGAAATAAAATTCAAAATAAGGGATTATCATTTTTCGGGATTTCTGTTTGTTGAACTCAACAAATTTGTCATAAGATTCTCTAACAGCATCTGGAAGTTGTTCTGAGACTAATTCTCTTTTTTCAAACTAGTAGTGAAACTAGTTTGGAAATCTTATCTGATCTGTTTTGAAAATGATTAGCCAAAAATGTCTCAATTCTGAATTCTGGATATTAAAGACTTCTTCTCATGCTTGGATATCGTCCCAATAGGTATAAGCATGATTGCTATATCCTCCGAATAAGAACCTTTTCCTAGAATAAGGAACTCCTCATTCTTCTGCAGTCCATACCTTCAGGACACCCAGCTTAGAAATTCATATTTCCTTGAAATACCTTCCTTCGGGAGACTTGGTATTTCTGTTTTTGTGTTCTATCTCCGCAGATCCTGTCTCTATGAGAATTAATACAAAATATTCATATTTTCTGATGGGATGAAACTCCCACATTGGATGTCTATCTCTAGGCCAGTATTTTCTTGCCATTTCTGAAGGAGTTAAGGCTTTGACATCTTTGTCTTCTACAGGAGAGAGATTCTCTTTCCATTTCTCTTTTCTCTGGAGGAATTCCCAGAGAAAAAAGGTAATATTCTGGGTTTTTACATTTATTCTAGGAACCAGAGTTCCTTCAATATTTATTATCCTTGCAATAAGCATGAGGATATGGGTAAGGGAATGCTCTTCCTCTTTTTAATTCTCTAGGAGAAAGAGGTAGTATAGGAGCATGTTCCTTTGCCCTTTTGCTATTCTGGGAGGATTCTCCTCTCTCAATTCTTATATTTTGTCTAGTAGGTAACTCATAAAGTTCCTATGCATTTGGATCCTGAGCTCCTATTTGAAGATAGAGAGCATACTGACTTTCTTCTTGGGAAAATTGATTTTCTAGATCCATAGGATCATTTCTATGAAACAAGGTTTCAAGGAGATCTTCTATGTTTCTCTTGATCTCATTGTTGGATTTCCCCATGTCCTCCCTGTAAAATTTATCGGGTCAGAAAGTCAGGCAATTTTTTTTGATCCATTAATATGTTCAATACCAAAATCGAACACGACTAGATTTTAACATCCTTAAGCAGAACACTTTTTGTTGCTTTACAATCAGTTCTAATCAGAAATTTTTTATTTAATAAATCTTCTTCGAACTTTGTGACACAAAGAACTATTGCCAATATTTCTTTCTTTATTGTAGCATAGTTCTGTTGAGCTTGATTCCAGACTCCTGATGTGAATCTTACCAATTTTTCTTTCTTATCCATTCTTTGTTTTAGGATTCCTCCATATCCTATGTCACTAGCATCTGTTTCAACAATTTTGTAAACTTCAAGAATAGGAAGAGTGACACAAGGGATTTCCTTAACTTTGCTTTTCACAAGTTTAACTGTTTGTGTATGTTTTTTCTCCCATTCTGGAGGATTTTTCTTTAACCTATCAAACAGAGGTTTGCAATCTTTTGCCATATCTTTGTAGAATTCTGAAATATAATTCAAACTTCCTAAAAACCTTTGTAATTGTTCTTTTCCTTGATTTCATCAGGAAATTTTTCTGGAAAACTTATTGATCTGTCAATAGGTTTTATAGTACTCCTATATATCATATGTCCGAGAAATCGAACATTAGTCTGAAAAAGTTCCATTTTCTTTGCAGAAACCACTAATCCTGCTTCTTCAACTATTTTCATAAATTTATATAAGTGTTTTTAATGCTGAACAACATATTGTGAAAACACCAACACATCATCAATGTAAACAATAGTGAAAGAACTATAATGATTAAAGATTTCATTCATAATTCTCCTGAAATTGATAAGGTGCGTTTTTTAAACCCAATGGTATCGCATTCCATTCATAATGTCCAAACAGAACATTAAATCTTGTTTTATATTTATCATTTTCTACAATCTAGATTTGCCAATACCCAGATTTCATGTCAGATTTTGAGAATACTGTGAAACTGTATAATCTTGACAAGAGGTCTTTCTTATTAGGTATTGGATACCTAATTCACTTTAACACTTTGTTAAGAGGTTTATAATTGATTACCAACCTTGGAACTTCTCTTTCTATTTCTGCATTTTTAATGACATAAAAAAAGCAACTCCATGGTGAAGAACTCTTTCTTATTAGTCCTTTATCAATAATGTCTTGTATTTCCTTCTTACAATGGATTGTTAATTCTTTATTCATTTGAATGGCCTTTGATCTAGTAAATATGTTTCTTTCTTCAAATTTTGCCTCATAAGGTAGATTAACGATATGTTTTTTTCCTTTCCCAAAAAACATTGGGAATATCCGCACAAATTTTTCTATTCAGAACTTCTCTAAAAGTCTGAATCTGTTTTTGAACTTCTTGAGTCTTTATTTTCTACTCGACACTTTGTGTCTAATGTCCTCTTGAAGACTCATTAGTGTTTCTTGCCTATTATTCAAATTGGCAGTAAGTTCTTCAAGTAAGCTGGTCCTGGGAGGTTCAGCAAACTTAAAAATTATTTTTCTTCTAAACTTCTTGGTAATCAAACCATTTCTTTCAATCTTATAAGGCGTGATAGCACCGAGAAAAGGTGTCCCAAGAATAACATCTTGGTTCATCTGGGCAAGCATTGTGAAATGCTGTGAGATACAAATCTCCTCATTGCAGACATCTACATGAGTTAATTTAAATCTCGTAGGCATTATTTGATCATTGGCTGCCCTGATATAACCAAAAGTTTTTTCTAAATATTTATAAGGAATTAATCCTTCCTTGATCACATTTCTATTTGCCTTTAAATCAATTAATATGACAGTTGTGATCTCAAATTGTTTCTCAACTTTCAGAGTAATTAAACTAGTATACCTTTGATTAGGTACATACTCAATCTCATTTATCTGAAGTGGTTTATTCTAAAGGGGTAATTCGATAACTATTTCTTCTTCTTCTTCAAGTATTATCCCCTTTTTCTTCTGATCTTTGAATTCATTTAAGTCTTCAATGACATTGTCACCTTCTTGGGAATAATTCTCTATCCCTTATAATTCTAAAATCTCAATTCTTCTTCTGAGATCTTTTACTTCATTCTTAACTTGATGAAACTCATTTTTTAATTCTTTAACCGTAGGTTCTCTGTAGTTTGTCTGAGCCTGGCCAACTCTATTTAATATCTCATTAAAACTATAAATCTAAGGTTTATTCAATTCTTTCTAATCTGGCTTCTTCTTTTGCCATTTTGAAGTTCCTTGTTCTTGATTGCTTATTTTCTCTAGATATTTTAATATAATTTCTTTTCTTGCATCTGGATCTTCTATATTTCTTGCTATTTTCAGAATTCTTTCATCTTCTTCTGTGATAGCATTTATATGAATCATATTTAATTCTAATTTTCCAAATACCTTCTGAATATCACAAGAATCACATTGGTATTTTGAATCACGGCTATTATCAGAATCTTGGCTCTGCTTACTACTTGAGTCTATTTCATTGAACTCATCTAGACTTTCTAAGCTTTTTGAATCTTACTCATCTAAATCTTCTCCCGAATCACTGTTTAGCATGATCTGCATAAGACTCTACTTTAAGTCTTCATCAATTTTAA
Organism: Stellera chamaejasme; assembly: GCA_024586325.1. Taxonomy (NCBI): domain Eukaryota; kingdom Viridiplantae; phylum Streptophyta; class Magnoliopsida; order Malvales; family Thymelaeaceae; genus Stellera; species Stellera chamaejasme. Next base: position 15,392,154 of record CM044987.1, on the reverse strand, counting down.
GAGAGTTTATTTTATGTTTAGTCCTACATTTATTTTGGAAATGTCCTATTTTTCCACATTTCCAACACACTAGTTGTATAGAATCATTTTTTCTAAAATATTCAGGTTTATTCTTCCAGAGTTTTCTTTCTCTGAATCTATTGTACCTTTTAGGCCTTTCCTCTCTTCTTTCGAACCTTCTTTCCTTATACCTTTTATAAGGTATATATTTTCTATACTTATTACTGTGATTATCATCAAGACTGTATTCATACTGAACACAGAAACTTCCCATCTCTTTTCTTCCTTCAAGTCTCCCTTTTTTGACTTGCTTTCTTCATTTTAACTCATGGCACATTTTAAGACCGGTTTCTTTTATTTCTGAGAATATTTGGCCATAAGTATAGTATTCTAAATTCAAGGTTCCTTGATTCTTTTCCCTTAAGTAATCGATAACTAATTGACCAAAATGTCTTGGTAAACTCTGAATAAATTTTTCTTTCCAAATAGTGGAATTGCAATCCTCTCTTTCATAGACTCCTGAAAGAAAAACATCTTTGTACCATTGTAGGTTTTATAGAATCTTACATTTTAAATTAAGCAGGAGTTCTCCATTCAATTTTTTCTTAGACACTCCTGATCCTATAAAATGCAAGTAAATTGTTAATATTAAAGTATTAACAGCATCAGATTCTGATGATACTAAGGTTTCATTACCTTGTACCATTGTTATTTCTTTCTTAGCATTTCTTATTTCATGCTTAGCTTGTTCTAACATACACTTATCCCACCAATTTCTTAGTTGCCCTGAAAATCTAGAGATTATCAATTCTGCAACTTGTTTATCAGATGGGTTTGTGGATGTGCTTCTGACAGCTATCCCATACATTATCATATGATGAATAATTTGAGATATTTGATATTCTAAAAGACCATCAATATTCAATTCTCTTAACTCATCTACTCTATAAGAAACAAACGGATCAGGTGGCCAAAAATTATTTTGTCTTATATTAACCGGAGATGGTTTACTGGTGTATGGATATGAGACATTCCATACCCTTGAAGGACCCCTCTTTCCATTTTAATTTTATTAATCTGAGGAGTCTCCGTAGAGAGTTGGTCTTCTTTTATGAAAACTTCTTCTTTAATAACATTAATCCGGGGACCTTTCTGCTTACTATCTTTGATAGTAAGTTTTCCTAATTGTTATGATAATTCTGTTACTCTTTCAGAAATCTCATCATTTCTTCTTCCTAATCTAAAAGTTGGAACTTTAGAAGGAAGATGAATAGGAGGTTTAGAAGTAGTAATCCTTTGTTTTGATTTTTTTATTATCTTCAATTCTACACATTGCTTTCCTATAGATTATAGGTAAAGATTTGTGTAATTATTTTGTTCAATTAAAGATTGAATATCCTTTGTTTCTGCTTACTTAGAACTAACTTCCTTACAAGTGGTTTTGAAAGGTGAGGCAACAGCCTGTTCTCCCAAAACAATAGTCTTAGAAGGAGGATGTATAGTAGCTACCTCTCTTACCTCTTCCCCTTCCTTGACTTTGTAAGTATTCCATGTTTCTTCTAGCACGGCCAAAGTTGTTAAATTGCCTTTAATAAGAATTGGAACAAACCACTCAAAGAACTTTAAGTTGGGTTTAGTCTTCCTAATTCTTTTATACCAATGTCCTTGTATTATTCCTCTTTGTTCATTGGTATATTTATCAGCAAACCATTTTCTTTTGATCGTATTCTCTTCCAATCCAAAATCTGTTCTCAGACCATCATAGTTTATTTTGAATGGTTCTCTCATCATATTTATATCGAAATCTGAGAAGCTAATTCTATCATCCTCAACTGATTTGGATGATTTTTCTTCTTCTATTCTAACAAAATCCATTTTATACACAGGTGGGAAACCTGTTCTACTGATTGTCTTACTCCTCCAATAGTTTTCTCATATTCCGTCTCTGGCACATGTGAACATAATGCCCTAATAGGAATTCTAGGAGGTTTTTCTGAGAAGTTGATCATTCTGGTTATTCTATATTTCCCAAATTTTATCTCGACTTCTCCATTTTCAAATTCTACTATTCTTTCTACTTCTGTTGTTCTTAGTGGTTTAACCAGTTTTTCATTATGCATTATCCATCTTTCAGGTAGACGGACATCACTCCATTTTATGGGTTTCGGAAGAACGACATTAGTTTTCTCAGTATTAGCTTGAATTAAAAGGGTTTCTCCCTTTGTATCAAATTCTAGAGTCTTTGGTTCAATTTGAGTTGTCATCACCTTGTAATAAATTCTGTATACAATGGCTAAATTCTGAGATCCTTCTAACATATCAAATCTTAAAGTGCGTATATTTGCAGATAATACTTTCATGATATGCGGATCTTTTAGGGACACCGTAAAATTAGGATGACAATTAAAATATATGGGTCCATCACAAAGACTTGATTCTACCATGCCTAACAAGGAATCAGTAAACTTGTTATGTCTTTGATCTCTCAAAGCAATAACAACAGAAGTGATTTGGTGAAGCCACCTCAGCACCACATCAGATCTATTTATTTTCTGTCATTAATACACACACCATAATAATAAGATGTCAAAATTATTCAGTTTCCTATAATATTAATATCACTAATTACTCCAATTACGTTGAATTGCAATGAAACTCCTAAATCCTCCATTCCGACCTTTCTTTTTTCCCTCTCTCGCTTTCGCTCGCTATTCTCTTTTCATTCTTCTCTCCTTCATCTCTATTCTAATCTCTTTTGCTACACTCGCGTTGGATGGAGTCATCGGTGATGGAGATGAGCTCGAAGATCCGTGGAGGCAGAAATCGACGCGGTGGTTGTTTTTGGATGAGGCGTGCTTAGCCCATGTGAGCAGTAGCTATATCATATATATGTTGTTGTTGACCATTCCTACCCTTTGCAACCGTTTCAAGTTTCATCAATCCAAGACACAAACAACAGGTGCTCTCTCCATTCCGATCTCCGGCAATCCTGACCATCTTCTGCCAGATTGGAGCACAACTTTGACGCCTTTCAGTCGAAGATAGGAAGCCAGATCTCTGATCATTTTTTGATTGGAGGGTAAGTCTATTTTCTGCAGTTTGATCGTTTGCTTCATAGCCGATGGAATCTATGAAACTCAAGAAGATCATCTTTCATCTTTTAGATTCACTCTCTCCATTTATTTCAACTTGCATGGACTTTCAAGGGCTGATCAACTTTACGGTTAAACCAAAATAACCAAAAAAAAATTCGGATTCGGTCAATTTGGTTTGGATAATTCGGTGTTTGGTTCGGTTTTCGGTTTAAGGGAAATTTTTATACGGTTTTCGGTTTGGTTATTGGTTAACGTTTAAATAATTCGGTTAACCGAATTAACCGAATTAATAATACCCACCAGCCAGCCCATGTACCCAGCCCAGGCCTACTTTACCCAATAACTCTAAGTCTAACTCTCTAAGACTAAAACCCTAACAAACACACACACGCAGCGGCAGTCTCGGCAGACCTCTCCTATCTCAGAAGGCAGAAGCTCTCGTCAAAGCCTCACACACACGACAAAAAGAAAGAAGAGTTCCTACCTTCAATTCCAATTTCCATTCCATCAACTATCCACTCCACTCGCTTCATCTTCATCTATTATGCTCACCGACGATGTCTCACAAACACGGACGTTCAACTGTTAATGGAGCTTGAAGATTCAAGAGGTGTGGTTGAAGGTTTCATTGAAGAAACAGAACCTCCTCCTTCGTCGCCGATGGTAAGTCTGTTAACTCCACGCTCTCTAGTTCTACTTTTAATGTTAGCTCGATCATATACTCCTATTTACTTACGGATCATATACTCCTACTTTTAGGATTTATAAATAATTGTTACTGGTTTCTAGTAATTGTTATTGTATGCTATTGTAGCTACATGAATCAAGCTTGAACCGTTCTATAAAAGTCTTTTCTTCCACTTCTTTTTCTTGACCAGATTGTTAATTGTTATGGTAAGGGTCGGTGAATGTTAAAAAAACCACCTAGCTAGGGCTGCTCAATTTGTTGTCAAGATTGGGTTCGGAGATTAAATATCGAGGATAGTGTTGAGGAAGATCTGATGGATTTTCAGAAAATGGATGAAGGTACTCTGTTTTTCTTCAAATACTTGCTAACTTATCAATTTATTTCTTAAGTGCTATGTTCATGTTTATTATTATGTTTTACCCAGATTTCTCAAAGCTAGCATTGGACAAGAATAACGTAGATGTATGATGGATTGATCAGATTATTAAAGATCAGTAATCAGGTGATTAGATTTCCGGCTTGTGATTTGCTTACTATTATAGAATTTGTCCTTCTAGTGTCTAACTATAATCATGACTAACTGATTATTATTTTTTCATTTTTTGTTGTACATGAATATGGAAGAATTAGAGATCAAGTGAAGAAAGTAGTTTAAAACAATCTAGCTCAAAGTCATGAAGCTGCATTTTTGTTTTAGCAAGTGCAAGTTGCTATTGTTTCCTATTATGCTGACTGTTTGGACTGTACTTGGCAGTGGCCTCTTTTGTTTGTGACTTATTATGCTAATTGTTTTGGACTGTACTTGGACTTATTATGCTGATTGTTTTGGACTGTACTTAGATTTAGGAATTTGGTTTAAGACTTATCACGAATGCATTGCATAGGTTGTGTTGTGCTTGCTGTTATATATTAGTATCATGAGGTTGATGTTCAAGCATCAGTAATTGCATAGCCTTTGAGTTAAGAAGAAGAGAAAAATTTCGGTTATTTTGGGTAATAATCGAAATAACCGAACCGAATTCGGTTTTCGGTTTTTACGGTTTCCGACTTTATTTGGTTTATTCGGTTACTAGTAATGGAAAACCGAAAACCAAATACATCAACCAATTCGGTTTCGGTTATAACCGAAATAACCGATTGAGCAGCCCTACTTGCAAGAATTAATTTTGAAGGCAATCTTCTTCTTATAGACAACCATCAAAAGGAGAAGGTGGATCTCCATTTCTTATTTTCATTATTTGTTTCAACTTACAACTCTATGAACACAATTTAAGATGAGTTGATGATTTAGGTCCTCATGGTTACTATAATTCAGATGTAATTGCTATGTTTCTGTCTCCAAGCCACCGTAGTCAAATAATTGATCTTTGTCTTCTTTATGTAGGGAAAGACTATGAAGGAGATGTTTCTTTGAGCAAGAAAGTACTTACTGCACTTACAACTAGTAAGATTATTTACTTTGGGTTGGTGAATAAACTAGACATGAGCCAAATGTTGCAAGAAATGCTATTATGAATGTTGTTAAACTTGCTAGCTATGACCAAGTAAAAGAGGTAGAATCTATAGCTACTATTAGATACATTTTGTAAAATATACTTTAGCCTTTATTAAGCTTCTTATGTTATTTCTCAAAAAAATGATAATGTTCTTACGATCTATCTTAAAAATTTCAGGCTTCACAAATAATGTTGTAACTCACATACTAAGCTGGTTTTGGGGCAGAATTTTTGTTGTTTATTTTGGTTCATAAGTTTCTTTTATAGTGTAAAAATATTATTTGATGCGAGACAAAAGGGTAGTTCTCTTTCAAGGATTTCTCGGTTACACATGCATAATGCTGCCATTGTCACATGAGGAAGTGTGGGGGGGTTGTTAATTGATCTGGAATTGAGGAGGAGCTCTATGTCCGTCATTTACAAGTGGTTGATGCTTTCCATGCTTCTCTTGGGCTGTCGGTTGTTGGATCCATCATAACCAACAATCCTGAGGTATGTATTTAACAATTATTTAAATAGCTATTTCCTATATAGTTGAAATTGTGCGGTAATAATCTGTACTTCTGGAAGAAAAAGGAAATTGTGCGGTAATAATCTTTAGTCATCTAAATTCCTAAGCTGATGCTTGATATTTACTTTTGATGGTAGTGCTCCTTCGTGGTGAGTTCAGGTGAGCTCATATGAAATGATTTTGTTTGTGTGTTTGTTCTCTATTTGGTTGTTTGCATTGATATTTTTACCATGATATTTTAAAGTAAAGCTTTTACCATGATTTCTAACCTATTCGTTTTCCCATTTTTTTCTCACTTCTCCGTGGTTGATCTGCATTTTTCATTTGCTCAGTTTCTTCTGAAAGATCAATAAGCAATTATAAGTTTGAGATATGAATCGCTGAATGTGATTGCGAGTATCATTTTGAATCAAGGAGAAGGCTTATTTGGTGTTGGTTAGCTGGTGAGATAGCTGCGTTTTTGTTCTGTCTTGTGGCGAAGTTTTCTCTTATTCTAATGTTTTCTTCTTCCTATTTGATTGTTCTATTTTTCGCTCTCTTTGTTGTTGCCGAAGGTTTAATTCAACCTATTGCTCCACTTGGATTCTTAATTGACAGATGTTTAGAGAGATCTGGAAAATCATGTTTCAGCATAAGTTGTAAGTGTTAAAGTTCTGAAAATTTTAATATAGGTACACATATGGATCAATTTCATCCTCATGCATTGACCTTTTACACTTTCAGCGATGTAGCAGATCCATCAAATTGAAACTCTCTAGCCTTTCTATATGTTTCAAGATGGTTGGTTAGTTCTGAGAGATTTGAAGCATCAAATACATATATGGATAGGTCTGTTTTGCTTCATCAGATTGTTTAGTGATGAGATTCATGTAATTCTGATAAGGGTTAACCAAATCAAAATTGCATTCAGAGACTTGCACAAAAAACGGCCTCAATGTTGGAAATGTCAATGACAAAGGGCTGCTTTATACCCATAATGTCGTTGACATACTACAGGTAATTGGAATTTCTCTAATTGCGCATTTTCTTACAAAGTAGCCATTATGTCTTTCATTTCTAGCTTTTGAAGTGCAACATTCAGTAGTTTTATCTTTTCTTGAAACTTTTGTGTCATTACGCTATCAATTTTACCATCCTGCAACCCGGTAAGAAGCTATAGTATCTTTATTTGATCGTATTGCAGCTGTTGTTATTTCATTTATATTTTTCTTAGTGAACTTACATGGACTTGCGGGGGTCAACTAAATGTGGACTAAGCTTTGGCCGCAAGAAAATACCAGAAGTTTGCATGTGCGTGAGGCTTTTGCTTACAACTCCTTGTTAGCAGGTAGCTTATAACTCTTTCATATTCTATATTCACATCCATATGCATTATCTTTCATGTGTTCAAACTTCCTTATATTGTGGCTTTCAAATTATGTCTATCTATTAGTTTTATTTGCATGCAAAGTTGATTTGCGGTCTTTTTCTTCATTTTGGTTGATGCTTAAAGTTTTTATTTTTATTTTTATCATTTATCTTTCAAGTTTAGATGTGATTTGTCAGTTTATATCTCTATTTTTTTTTGCTTCTTTTGCTTATTTTTTGCTACTTTCCTCATATTATGTGATCTCCTTGGCTGTGAGCTCAATGAGGCCAGAAACTGTTTGGCTTTGCATCATCAATCTTTTTCTAAAAAAGCCCTCTCCGTATAGATTTTTTCAAATATAAATTTTTGTTATGGCAGAGCAGACATACCAAACCACCCTGTTACGGATCTCGCCGATGAAAATTGATGAATGCTATCACATTTGGTTAATTGCTCTTGTAGCATCGTGTTTTGTTGTTGCATGTAATTTCAGCAGTTTACATCTTCCTTATTAGTACATACTTTTATGATCAATGACGTGACCCCAAACTAATTGTCTTCAATATTCTTATTATTTTTAATTCAAAATAGTTTAAAAAGTAAAATCCTACCCTAAAAAGATACACAAAATAGTGTGAAACTTTATACGGAATGATAATTAAATATTAATATAGAGAACCCGTGTCGAAAACGAGTATTAGAACTAGTTAGAGGTTTTAAAGCAATTTGAACTAATCCAACATGCAGATAGTTATAATGATTTTTCAAATGATCTTCTATCATGTATTTGGATAACAGTTCAAACTTATGATCTTCTTCCATTATATGAAAAATTCTTTCTACTGTTTTAATGACATATGAAGTTCTAAATTCAAAAGTTCCCTTTCGGTAAACTTCGAACTTGTTAATTCTTGGGATATCCCAATTTCTCAAATTTTTCTCAATATCTCAGATGATTAAGCCTTGAGCATTCTTCACTTTCCCTATATCTTTAGAATCTCATTCTTCAAAATTTTTAGAAGTAGATTTTATCAAATTCTTAAATATTCCAGCCATGGAAGAACAATTTTAATTTCAAAGTTTTAATGTTATCTGTTAACGAACCTTTTGCTCCTTCTTACTGCTTCTCTCTCTAGGTCTTACGGAGGAAATGCGACTTGGGTGATAATCACTAAAACATTTGAAAATAATTTTGAGACTTCAAAAATAAGAAAGTTGAAGAATATTGAGAAAACTCTAACTTCTTCGGGCTAAAGAACAATTTCTAAAGTTATAAGGTAAAAGTGACAAAAACTTAAAAGTTTGAGGAAAATACAAGAAATATGGAATATTCCTTTTAGGATTAACCTGGTAAGTCTGCTAAAGATTTAGGACTTACTATAAAGATTCGTTGTAACTTTTAGGACTGATTTGACAAATCATGAAATTTTAGGTTTGACATGAAAAATCTGGAAGTATTATGACTGACTTGGTAAAAATGTTCAACTATTAGGACTATTGGCCCAGTTTTTCATCTCAAGATTTGAGTTTTCTAAGATTTGAAAATACGGTTCTTCACCCACAACAAACAAACTATACAATTAAATTTCTATAGTAAAATAAATTATAAAATATTTTTAAAATTAAATTGCAACTTTGTTTTTGGGAGGAATTGGTGGAATTTTGGTAGGTAAAAACTACGATCTAGTGTAATGCCAAGTGTCAAGTGCCGGCTTTGTTTCTGAGCGATGTCACATGCGCGTTTCTGTTTGATCTGCGCTGACTTTCTATCAACAAATTTTTAAAATGCTAAGACTATTCCTATTCATTACTCTCTCTCTCTGTCCTTTTTCTAATAATTACATTTTATTTTTCAATTTCTTATATATGAATTTTTCTTTTAAATTTTTTGTATATAATGTTAAGTTATTTATATGCATAAAGTAAATCAAGTTACTTATATGTATAAAGTAAATCAAAATCTCTAATTACTAACAATATTTTTTTCAGATTTTTTTAACAATCTCTTACATGTAAAAAAAAGAGTTAAACAAAACATTAAAAATCAAACGTAATTATTAAAAATGGATATTATTAAAAATGGATTAGTATCTTTAAAATTATTCCCTATTGAAATTTTTTATAATATGACTTACGACATTTGAACAAGCTTTTGGAAAACTTCATCAAATAAAGAATTTTTAGAAAACACTAGTTACTCTTATATTTTAAAAGCTCCTTTGTCATACTAATAGTTATTGGGTCCCAAATTTGAGAATCTGAGACCTAATCTAAGAGTCAATTTGGCTGGGCTTCACATGTTGAAGCCACTTAAGCTGAGCTTCCCACACGTGTTTTACAAAAAATGACAAATTTACTTGGTGAGGGTCGAAAGCTTGGGCCCATGGGCCGGAGTGACGGGCCGGCCCCAGGCGTTGCGGCCTACAAAGCCTGGGAAGAACGCCGAGGTCTTAGGCCGGCCCAGTTCCCATATTAGGATACAATACCCCCCATGGTGTGCGAATGACACCTGTTCCCCGGCTCATGCCGCTGCCCATGCCGTTACCCATACCCCCAGGCCACTATAAATACCCCCTTTCCCGCCTCGTCGAGAACATGAAACTTTAGACAACACACCCTCAATTTACTCTCAATTCACCGTTCTTCGGCTACTTTACGGAGCAAGCTCTAACTTGAGCGTCGGAGAATTGTACCAGGTGCACCCACGGCCTTGGAAGCAACACGTCTGTGGAAAGGAGCGGTGCGGACGAAACACTACAGAGGTCGCACATCCTAGGAGCCCCTCGACGAAGGACGAAGCCACTCGGGAGAGCCCCACCCCTCCTCAACATGTCTGGATTCTTCCCCTTTGGGAGGCCTGTCTTCTCGGACACAGTTTCAGGTATTTCACCCTAGCTCCGATCTTTATCTTACATAATGTTAATCCTTTGGCATTAACATTTGGCGCCGTCTGTGGGAAATGTTTCAGATCCAAGGGTTACTCTACCATCTGACACTAGCTTGCCTACGGGCACGGAGGCAATCCCCACGGCCAGTTCAGGCCTCATCCTTAGGAGCGTCACACTGTCCATGTCTGAGACGGCCACCCCGACAGGGGGGTCGCACAACATAGCGACGGCGGCAGGTGAAGGGGTCGCTCCCCGAAACCTGCTCGCCGACTTCGCTCAAATTGCCTTCGGAAAAATGCAAACGTAAGTGCCCACGGGCCAACACTAACGCTAGTTATGCGGGCCACGGCCCCGAGCTATGCCCAACGAAATGCATTCTAATTTGAATGCCCCTTCCTTGCAGGAACATCCCTGCACCGAGCGCCACGCCCTCTGTGGTTACTGTACACGCTACGGCGCACACCACCCCAGTTTTTAGTACTCCAATATCTACCCCGACGCCAACTCTGACGACGTCTCTTTGCCCCAACACCTTTTTGGGGACCCAACACCTAGGAAGTGCTGAAAAAGATGTTTATCAGCCAGTACCTCGAGAAGAAGAGGATGAGGAGAAATCCCCTCGGCCTTAGGGACGTGGCACAGGACAAGCAGGAACCGCTCAGAGGCTACGTTAATCGTTTTAATGACCGCCTTGTCGAGATGACTAATGTGTCTGATGAGGTGGCCACCTACGCGGCCTCGGCGGTTGTCAATCCCATGACACCCTTTGGGAGAGACATTGCCGCGCGAGCACCCAGAACTCTCTCGGAGTTCTAAGAACGAGCAGAACCCTTCATAAATTTGGAGGACAGCTTACAGGCTAGAAAGGCCGACAATCAGGCACAGGCTGATGACCGGTCGAAACGTCAACGGACTGATCCTGGCCGAGGTGGAAATCAGAGAGACCTCTCAGGACCCGGCCGAGGAGGCCAGCGGGGGCCGAGCTCCTTTAATCCGCGCTTCCCCGCGCCAGACATGTTCACTCCCTTGAACGCTTCCAGAGATCAGATCATCGCCGTCATTGAGTGGCAGCCAGGCTTTGAGAGGCCCCGCCCTATGAGGTCCTCCTCGGATCAGAGGAACAAAAAACTGTACTGCAAGTACCACCGTGATCATGGGCACTTGACAGAGAATTGTCATGAGCTCTACAGGCTCATTGAAGAGATGATCCAGCAAGGCAAACTCCCTCAGTTTGTCAAGGCCACGCCTCTGCATATCGCCCCGAAAAAGGAGGAGCCGGAGGGCTCACGCCCGAAGGAGGTTCAAAGGAGGGAGGACAAGCGGCCCATAATCCACATGATACTTGATCATCCGGACGAGAAGGCCCGGCCGGAGCAGTTGAACAACTTCCTTGTGTCCCTTGAATGCGCCCCAATAGTTTTTGATAATAGCCCTGAGGCCGGGGCGCTTCCCCTACATAAGAACCCTCTCACCATTGAGGCTGAGATAGCTGGGTACAGGGTAAACAGGATACTTGTTGATACGGGGGCTCAGCCCGACATATTATTTTGCCATGCATTCTGCATGATGAGCCACGAGATCCAGGGCACCCTCAGCAAGTGCACTATGCCGGTCTACGGGCCGAACAACAACCCCATACCTGTTCTGGGCACTGTCACCTTGTCGGTTTGTATCAGCCAAGATTTAGATAAGGAGGGTGCCCCCTCAGCCGTGGCGGATGTGTTCTTTAAGGTGGTGAAATCACCAAGCCCTTATAACGTCATCCTCGGTATACATACCCAATCTCTATTCGACCTGCATCTGAGGCCAAAGACCATGGAAGTACGGCTTCCAACCTCACGAGGCCCAATTATCATTCACACTCGACCTCCGAGTGACTCGGCCTTTCCGGCCCCTCTGGTAAAGAGTCTAGAACGATTTTATGGCTATCTAACTCCGTTGGATTTGATTGACCTGTCCACAGACAACTTCGATCTCAGGGATGAGGAGAAAAGGCCGAGGAGCTCGGCAGCCGAGGAACTAAAAGAGGTGATGATTACGGACTTGCCGGAGCAGGTCACCAAGATTGGCACCAAGTTGCTGCCCGAGGACGAGGAGAAATTGAAGAGCTTGTTGAGAGAGTTCAAGGATTTTTTTGCATGGAACACGGCTGACATGCCCGGGGTGGACCCCAAAATCATCACTCACAAGTTGAGCATTCCTGCCGACGCCAAGCCAGTCATCCAAAGAAGGCGAGACGTCAATATGGAAAGAAGGGCGACCATTCAGGCAGAGGTGGAGAGACTCCTAGCGGCGGGCTTCATTGTTGAAGTTTATTACCCATTGTGACCCGCCAATGTGGTTCTTGTAAAAAAACTGATGGGACGTGGAGAATGTGTATTGACTTCACGGACCTGAACAAAGTGTGTCCAAAGGACCCTTTCCCTCTCCCTCGCATTGATACTTTGGTAGACGCCACTTCTGGGCATGAATTGTTATCTTTCATGGATGCGTATAGCGGTTACAATCAAATTTTTATGGAGCCGAGCGATGTAGAGAAAACCGCTTTCATAACAGACTTAGGCATTTTTTGGTACAAAATGATGCCCTTCGGCCTAAAAAATGCCGGGGCAACGTATCAGTGCCTCGTCAACCGGATGTTTGAGAAACTGATTGGGAGGAATGTTGAGGTGTACGTGGATGATATGCTAGTTAAGAGCAAGACGAAGCCGGACCACGTCGGCGATCTCCGGGAAACCTTCACTGTGCTACGGGAATACAAAATGCGTCTCAACCCGAAAAAGTGTGTGTTTGGGGTCGAGTCGGGGAAGTTCCTTGGCTTCCTGATAACTGAAAGAGGGATTGAAGCGAATCCTGATAAGGTCGAAGCCATCCAAGAGATGGAAGTTCCCACCCAGATTAAGGAGCTTCAACAGCTGTTGGGATGCATGGCATCCCTTGGCAGGTTCCTCTCCAACTCGTCGAAGAGGTGCCTCCCCCTGTTTTGGTTGTTTAGAAAGAAACAATGCGAGTGGACGGTGGAGTGTCACGAGGCGTTCGTCAAAATTAAAGAGCACCTGGCCCAGCTACCCACGTTACATCCGCCTCAGCCTGGGGAAACCCTACTGCTATATACCTCGTACTCCAACGACGGCCTAGCCTTGGTGCTAGTCCGCGAAGTCGGTAGAGAGCAACTCCCCGTCTACTTTGTCAGTAGGGTCCTGCAGGGGGGAGAGCCCCAATACTCCAATGTAGAGAAGGAGGCTTTCGCCGTAATTGTCAGCGCCAGAAGGTTGCGCTCGTACTTCTAGGCCCATCCCATTAAGGTGATTAGCACGCCACTCCGAGCATGTCTCACCAAGCCTGATCTCTCCGGGCGGATGAGCAAGTGGAGCATGGAGCTTACAGAATTCCACATCGATTTCACACCCCCTAAGGCCATCAAGTCACAAACTCTGGCCGACTTCGTGTGCTCGGCTACTGGGCGAGGTAAGGAAAAAGCCAAGAGTCTGACGGAAGAGCAAAAATGGGTTGCCTTTGTGGATGGTTCCTCTAATAGAGCCGGGGCAGGTGTCGGTGTCATACTCCGAGGCCCTGGGAAATATCGAACTGTCCACTCGGTCTGATTGATATTCCCAGCTACTAATAATCAGGCAGAATATGAGGCCGTCTTGATGGCGCTGCGATTGGCCAAAGTAGTTGGGGCATCTGCTTTAGAAATCTATACAGTCAGAACTCGTAATGGGCCAATCTGCCGAGTTATATGCAACCAAGGAACCAGATGGAAAAATATCAAAGGCTGGTTGCTCAGGCTCAACAACACTTCTGAGGCATTACAATCACCAAAGTCCCTCGCTGCGAAAACGTCGAGGCCGACGCCTTAGCACGCCTAGCCGCAGGGACTAAAGAAATCTCGGAGGTATATATCGAGAATCTGGGAGCTCCATCCATCGAGGAGGAGCAGGTCGGCATTCTTTTTGGCGAGGGCGACTGGCGCGCCCCAATCGCGCACTACCTGGAAACGGGGGAGTTATTAGAAGATGCCAGGGAGGCGCACAAACTTGTGGTCCGAGCGGCCCGCTTCTACCTCTCCTCTTTGTGGGATCTCTACAGAAAGTCCATCTGTTTTGACTCGTACCTAAAATGCCTTGGTGTTGATGAGGCGCAGATCGTCATTGCGGAAGTCCATGAGGGAATATGTGGTAACCACCAAGGTTCTCGAACAGTTTTGCGAAGGCTGAAAAGAGCCGGCTACTTCTGGCCGAGTATGAAAGGGGACATAGAGATGTATATTAAGAAATGCGACAAGTGCTAGCGCTTTGCCAACACTCCCCAGAGGCCGGCCGAGCCTCTCACCGCCATTGTGGCCCCATGGCCCTTCGTAAAATGGGGGTTGGATATTTTGGGGTCATTTCCTATGGCCCCACGGCACCGGCAATTTGTCTTGGTGGCCGTGGAATATTTCACGAAATGGGTCGAAGCAAGGGCCCTATCAAGTATCAGGCAGGACGACGTGACTGATATGATTTTTGACGACATAATCTGCCGCTTCGGTGTGCCCCGAGAAATAGTGACGGATCCAGGAAAGCAATTCATGGGTCGTCGAATAGAGGCCTTTTTGGCAGGCTTGGGAATTAAGCATTGTAACGCGACCGTGGCTCATCCCCAAAGTAACGAGTTGGTAGAGGCAGCCAACAAAACCATTAAATACGCCATCAACAAAAGGTTGGAAGAGGCTAAGGGTGCGTGGGCCGACCTTTTGCCCAAGGTTTTGTGGGCCATGAGAATGACGCCCCGCGAATCAACGGGTAACTCCCCTTTTGCTCTAACGTATGGTATGGACGCAGTGACGCCCGTAGAATTTGCAGTCCCCTCCCTTCGGGTCAACCTGTTCTATGAAGAAGAAAACCATGAGGAGGTATGTACTAGCTAGACTTTGTTGGACGAAGTCCGCGACAAAGCCGAGTTGCATAGCCGAGCCTAACAACAGAGAATAAAGAGATACTATGACGCGAGGATCAGGCCGAGACGGTTCCAGACAGGGGACTTTGTGCTCTGAAGCACGGCCACAACCCAACAAGATCATGTTCAAGGAAAATGTACCCCAAAATGGGAGGGCCCCTATCTGATCCTCGACGAGTTGAGAAACGGGGCATACAGGTTGAGGAAGCCCGACGGGACGATGGTCGACCACGCCTGGAATGCAGAATGCCTACAAAGATACTATGAGTAGTTTTGAATGGTGAAATGTGTAAGAGTCAGTATTAACAAGAAAACATATAGTGTCGAGCCTCGGGGGCTCGGCCAAATAAAAAAGGGTAAGGGTTGTCAAACGACAAACTTAAACAGTAAGGCCGGGCCTCAAGGCTCGGCAAAGTGCATAAAAAACAAGCAGGCAAAATGCATAAAAAACAAGCACCAACTAGAACAGCGAGGCCGAGCCTTGGGCTCGGGAAAGTGTATAAAAAAAACCCAACAGCCAAAAAAAATATCTAAGGTAAACGCCCTTGTCCAAAGTAACGAGCCCAAACGGCTCGGATAAAGTTACAAAAACTAACTTCACTAAGTACGAGAAGTATTTACAAGGCCTTGGGAAGCCCTAGGAGCCTCGTCCATTTCCTCTTCCTCTGACTCTGAGTTGTAGTCGTAAACAACGTTGTAGAGGGGCGAGTCCTTGGGAATGCGGTAGGCGGCCCGACTTGCCGTCGCCTTCTCCTTGTCGGGAAGAGATTGAACGGGAGTGAGATCCAGCCCGGGGTAAACGTCCCCGAGCACCTCGACGACGTCGGAGACGTCGAGCCGGTACTTTATCCCCGTATCCTTGCCTCTCATCTGCTTAAACTGGCTGCTCTCAAGGAATGCGGCTTTGGCCTCGTCTATTTGGCCAGGGATACTCCTCTTTAGCTCTGCCAAGGACTCATCGGCCGCTTTCTTGAGCCCCTTCTCTTGGGCGAGGGTCGTGGATAGGCCGAGGGCCCTGGACTCGTTTTCCTGGGCCCTGGACTCACTTTCCTTAGCCTGACGCAGAGCCTTGTCACTCTCTTTTTGCAAGAGCTCGGCCTCCTTCTTGGCCTTTTCAACCTCGGCTCGGGCTTCTTGCAATGTCTCCCCATCCCGTCCAAGTTCCTCGGCACAAATCGAGGCCTATACATTTTTCATGAGACAATTGTTAAGTGATAAAAGATTATGAATATAGGGGGACAGTTAAGGACGAGCGGGTAGAATCAATCAAGGGAACTTACCCAGTAGAAGCTCTTCCATAGAGCGTGGCTCAACTCAGAGCGTCGAGGCTCGCAGACGCGCAGTGCCTCGACATCCCTTGTCGAGGTCATCGCTTCCCAGTGGAGGTGTAGCGACTCGGGGTTGGAGAGTGTCGAGCCCAAGTTGTTCGGGGCTTGCTCGAGCAGCTTCTCGGCCACAATGAACGCCAAGTCGCGCGATTTGAAGTCAACCCGACGAGCCTTGGGGGGTGAACGTTGATGAGTCTCCGGTTCGTTCGGCGCATCGCGAGGAGCCTCGGCCGGATTCTTCCCCTTGGAGGTTGGAGGTCTCTGGCCACCAGAACCGGCCCTCTTCCCAGTGAGGGAGGGCCTTTTTGTGAGGCGACCCTCGCTCTTTGTCTCACTGCTGCCCGAGCCTGGGCCGTGGGCGTCTGAAACTGGGCCGGGGCCGTAAATCTCCCTTAGCCTGCTGGGACTTTTCCCAGCAGTGCTAGGATGGGAGGAGGCCGCGACTCTGGGGGCCTTGGCTTTCCCACCTCGACCCCTTTTGGCCCTAGGAAGGGCGGGCGTCGTCATTAGGGCTCTCGCTTCGGTTTTCTCGAAGGCGTCCATGTCTGAACCTGAGGAGTTAGAAATAAACAGAACGTCAAATGCGTTAGTTAAAGTGACCGGGCGAGATACGGCTTTCGGAGGAGCCGAGGAAAAAGGAAGAGGCGTATCGTCCGAGCCACTCGTCAGATATATTAACGAAGTTGGGGGTCGCTCCGGACGATTCACCCACTGATGGGGGACTATGCAAAACTCGCCTTCGTGAGGTCTGTTGGCCCTGTCTGAGGAGTCGGGAACTCGCCAATCCATCTCCTCGGGGAAGCTGAATTTTAACGCCAGCCGGCGCGCAACCTTCCCCGTCATTTTGGACTTGACCTCGTCAGGGGACTCGGGTAGGGGTTTTTCTGCCCTCGGCCTCTTTGACACTGGGCCGCTTTCCTTACAGATTTCTTTCCCCGGGGCGCTTCGACATTCTGGGAACCTGGGGAGAGACAAGGAAGCGAGCCGAGACGAATCCCCCATCAGTGGAATCGTCCGGCCATCTCCCTGAGGAGGAACCAACAGAAGAACGAAATGAATTAGAAAAAGAAATCATACCTGGAAGAAATATGGAATTGGAGACGGGTGAGATGGACGAGCCGGTTGAGAACGGAGAAACGGAGAAAAGCAGAAAGAAGCCGAAGCGCGAGAAAGCGAAGAATGTGGAAAGTGAACTGGGAGGCATTAGTTCGCTATTTATAGGCTGCTGAAGAACGCGAACCGTCGCGATGAGACCAATGCGGGATCGACACGTGGCGTAACGGCTGCCATCTTAAGCGCATTAAGACACCTCATCCTGCTTTATCAGACAAGGCGCCTCGGGGGCTAATGGTGAGGGCCGAAAGCTTGGGCCCATGGGCCGGAGTGACGGGCCGGCCCCAGGCGCTGCGGCCTACAAAGCCTGGGAAGAACGCCGAGGCCTTAGGCCGGCCCGCAGTTCCCAGATTAGAGATACAATACCCCCTATGGTGTGAGAATGACACCTGTCCCCCGGCCCATGCCATTGCCCATACCCCCCAGGCCACTATAAATACTCCCTTTCCCGGCTCGTCGAGAACATGAAACTTTAGACAACACACCCTCAATTTACTCTCAATTCACCGTTCCTCGGCTACTTTACGGAGCAAGCTCTAACTTGAGCGTCAGAGAATTGTACCAGGTGCACCCACGGCCTTGGAAGCAACACGTCTGTGGAAAGGAGCGGCGCGGACGAAGCACTGTGGAGGTCGCACATCCTAGGAGCCCCTCGACGAAGGACGAAGCCACTCGGGAGAGCCCCACCCCTCCTCAACATGTCTGGATTCTTCCCCTTTGGGAGGCCCGTCTTCTCGGACACAGTTTCAGGTATTTCACCCTAGCTCCGATCTTTATCTTACATAATGTTAATCCTTTGGCATTAACATTACTATTTTATATTCTAGCCCAATCCAAATTGGAGGAAACTCATCCAATCCCCATACGTGTTATTTTATTGTTAGTTGGCGTATCACTGTTTATTACGGGGCTACCACTATTAATTATAATGAGTGGTAGTTCTGTAATTAACAGTGATGTCACCTACCAAAAATAGCATGACACGTAAAGGGATTGGATGAGTTTCCTCCAAACGGGATTGGAGAAACTTATTTTCCAATTTTCAATGATTGAATTTGTTGTTGATATTTGATGTTTTATTTTGTTGACACGCGTTCACGTGTGTGTTAAGGAAATGAATTCAGCTGTACCAAATACCCTCTAAATGTGAACCCAATCTAGGAGATACCAATGTGTTAATCAAATGGTCCATAACAGGGCCCAAAGGCCCATAATGGCTACCGACTTTGTGTTCCATAATGGCCCATACTTTCTATCCAAGTTAGACTAATTAGATGACCCAAAATCTTAAGTTAAAAAATTGGATCTATTTCTTTTTGGATTGGAAAAAAGTTGTTCACTTTAAAGTTTATTTTCTAAAGTTATTAAATTATGTCCATTTTATTTTCACCTCTTAACTTATTTAATGGAGTTTTCACTTGAGGTTAATTATGTCAAACTATACAAATTGAAAGCAGATCATTTGTCCCCTTTTTGTGTGTCTCATCCATATTATCTGTTGTAATGGTTAACACCGTTAAACATCTGTTACTTTTTTAATAGAAAAATAACGGTATTAGGCATTTATAATAGAGGACATGGAGGGGACACAGAAAAAGGGGAGAGCGGATCACTCTAGACTCACACAAATTTGCATTCTCTTTATTTTTTTAAAGACAAATTTTACATTTCCATTAATTTCTGCAATCAGTCGAACCATCCAATTATTTGGCGATAAAATATTACTCATTTCATCTCTTTTTAATAGTTACGTTTCTTTTCGGCCTCTAATCTATGAATTTTTCTTCAAAATTTTGATATACAATGTCAAGTTATTTGTACTTATAAGATAAATCAATGTCTCTAGTTTCTAAAAATATTTTTTTTCCAGATTTTTTTGACAAATTATTGCAAGTAAAAAATTGGATCAAACAAAATATCGAAAATCAAAGGTAACTATTATTAAAAAGGGAACGAAGGGAGTAATTTGTACAACTTGGATAGAAAGTATAATAGACGTTATCCTTCATACTAATACAATAATCATCATAATTCCATCATCTTAATTTGGGGCGTGACATCAATTTTACAGTGTCAATTTATAATACTAGTAAAAATTAGTCAATACTTTAAATTAAGTTTTTCGTCAGATGTTTTTTCAGTTGCAACATTCTTATGAAAAACAATAATGAGATAAACTTCAAATCATATCATCATAGATACTCAGTCCGTCCCATAAATATTATTCCACATTCCATATTCCATTTTAGGTAATCCCACAAAGATTGAATCATTTTTTATTAAGGAAAGTTTTATCCACCAAATTAACCTATTTATCCTCAAATTTCTTTCTCATTAATAATTTACTTAATTGCTAAAACACCAATCAAAAGGGTAAATTTGAAAAAATTTACTAATCAATAATAAATTAATATGCGTGTCCAATAAAAGGGAACAAAGTTCATGAACGAGGTAGTAGAAACTATAAAATTAACCCAAAATCTATATCATTGCTCCAATTTTGATTAGGTAATGATCTTATATAGACCAAACAGTGAACTGTTATTTTTCACATCATCTTCTTTTTTCCTACCGTGGTTAATTACCACATACTCCCTCTGTCCCCAAAAGATTGAAAGATTTGTTTGGACACGAAGATTAAGGTGAATGTAAGATGTTTGTATATGTTTACTTAATTTCCCCTTAGTTGAGAGTATACAAAAAACGAGGTAGAAAAAGTAAAGATAAAGTGAGGATAGTTTAGTAACTTTGAGAGTGAGAAGTTTCCTTTTAAGGAAAGTGATCAATTTTTCTGGGACAACCCAAAAATGAAATGTGTTCAATTTTTCAGGGACGGAGGGAGTATGTGATTTTCCACATACTCCATTAAAAGACTAAATTACCTATTAATAAATTAAATGTCATTATCTCCTTCTACAAAACTGAAAAGTCACTCAGCAGTGCTTCCATTGAAACTTCCCACTGCTGCTTTCCACTGTTACAAAATCGAAGGACGGGAATCAGATGGTGGATTGCTCCGATGACGACAGCAATGATGATTTTCGGCGTTTTTTCTTCTTTGGTCATGATAATCAGATCTCCGTCATGGATTTCCGACGATGAAGAATTCATATCGGAGTCGAAGATTTTCGAAGATTTCTAACGAGAATCAGATCATGGATTTCTGGCGATGGTGAATTCATATCTGAGTCCTCATCGGAAGTTCCGGCGATGATAGCAGTGTACGATCTCTGCTTCAAAGTTAGATGGTGTCGATTTTCGCTTCAGTTTCTCTTCATCTCCATTTCGCGACAGTGCAATTCTGGTGACGATGGTTCAGATCTCATCTAAAAATCAACGGATTCTCCTCAATGCGAAGTGTCACGGACTGATTGCTCAGCTACTCCGTGCGACACTTAGACACACCTCCTTGTGCTAAGTCAGCCTCGATCCAACCCTAGGATGCCTGAAGGCTTTGAGAAAGTTTAAGAGAACTTGAGAGTGCTTGAGAGCTTTTGAAGGAGAACTTGTATTGATTGCTTGAAAATGCTTGGATGGTTACAAATGAGCCCCAATGGGAGGTATATATAGGACTCCACCTCCTCAATGGACGGTTAGGGTCATCTTGATACAATGGTGGAGATTAAGCCTCTAGAATTCTCTACACCTCTCTACACTTCTCTATACATCTCTACACTTATCTACAATAGTCTAGGCTTTCCTAGAAGTCTTTAGAAAGCCCTAGAGAGCGTGAGAGCCATCTTGGAAGAACCTAGCCCCTTTAAATTCGGATTTGGGCCCAGGGTGCTTGATCCTCATGGCCTAGTACACCTTGGGCTTGGTGTAGGATGTCTGAATGGACCCAAGTTAGCCTTTAGGCCTATTTGGGCCGTTACAGAAGTCACGGTGTCCGCCATTACCTCTAACTACTGCAACCTTCACAGGTCTCTAGCCTGTATGTGAAATTGAAACACCATTTCTACTTTACACGTGTTGTCAATGGTTCATGTTCGCCTCATTTATATTTGCAATTTTCTTTAAACAGTATTTAAGTTTCATTTGTACACTTTAGTCTTCTATGATAGACAGTATAGACTCTAGTTGTGGTAGTCTCCATTTAGTAAGATCTGAGTAGCTGAGAGTAGGCATGGCAACGGTTCGGATAATCCGCGGTAGTTAGGGGTAAAACTGCTAACCGCAATCCACGATTATTTCCCTATCCGCGGATTGCGGTTTTGTCTTTCGCGGTTAGGTTCTGACACCCATAACCGCTACCTACGGATATCCGCGGTTATTAACTCAATCCATTATAAATACCTAAATATCAATAATTTTATCAAAATATGTTTATTTTAGGATCATCATTAACATGCTTTCATGTTAACATATCATATATGCATCATAAGCATATCACATGATATATAATAGTACTAGATAAGAGGCATACCTTTCACCAAGGTAACAACTTAAGGGCCTTGAAGGCTCTTGCTCCTAGTTGAGGCGAGACTTCATTCTCCTAAAGAAGAGGCCGACTTGGAGGCACACCAAGGAGGTGGATTAGAGATAAAGAATATCTAATGTGGTTTCACCCACAGACTCTAAAAGAATGCCAAGCTAATTTCGGATTTGAGAGGGAGAGAAGAGAGGGGCAATGCTGTCAAAGGGATGAGAGAAATGGCCAGCCCCTCACCCCTATTTATAGAAGGCGAAGGGTGGCCACTTGAAGGCACAACCCCTCTTCATAGCCAAAAATGTGCCACTTGAAGGCACACATCTTTTCGGCCATGGAGCCTATCTCACAAGGCCGAAAATGTGTGTCCCTCATTACACCATTTCGGCTCCTATAGCCGAATCAACATCTCCCTTGGCCAAGGGTTGTAGCCATAAGGTGGGGAGATATGTCTCTACACAAGAGACATGTCCTTTGGCCCAAAAGTCACAACCTTTGGCTAAAATGTGCCACACACAATTTTCAGTATGGAATACCTTAAGCTAGTACGAAACTAGCTCAATTGGCCACTCATCCAATTGAAACTCCATTGAACTCAAATTCAGCTCACAATGAGCTAAAAGTTGCTCCTCTTCTCATTTGGCTCCAATGAGCTAGAGTTAGCTTCATTTAGCTAACATGAGCTGAAGTCCAGTTGACTTAAGCTCAGTCGAGCTGGAGTGTGGTACACTTGAGCTGAGTTAAGCTGCACCCAGCTACTTCTAGCTGGATTGAGCTGAGTCTAGCTACTTGTAGCTGAAGTAAGTTGAAGTCTAGCTACACCCAGCTCCCATGAGCTGGTGTGAGCTGACTTGAGCTGCTTCCAGCTGCTCCCAGCTGGAGTTGAGCTAAGGTGAGCTACTTCTAGCTAACCTTGAGTTGGGTGAGCTAAGTTCAGCTACTTCTAGCCGAGGTGAGCTACATCTAGCCATCTTTAAGCTACAACTTAGCCCCATGAGCTCAAGCAACACCTTAAATGGTCTTGGTGTGCTAGGAATTCCAAAAAAATATGCATAATAACATCCAAATAAGTTCATGAAAATAACAGAAAAACATTTTCAAAGATAAGAATCTTTTACACACAACAATGAGCAAACTTTTTTGAAAACAATAGTACAGATAACCATGAGCAAATTTCTTTGAAGATTATACGTTTGGTTTAAAATGGGTAGGTACAGTTAGTTTTGTTTAGGTTAGGGTTGAAGCAATTTAAAAATGATTGAATTGGGTTGGGTGTTTGAAGAATTGGGTTATAAGGGTTAGATTATAATCGGCTTAACAAAATGTGGGCGTAGTTAATAATCTGTATATTATAACGGTTAGCGGATATCCATGAAACAGTGGTTAGTGGTTAACTATGGTGCGGATACCCCCTATCCGTTATCCGCAACCGCCAACCTCACGGTTATTAAAAAGACCGCAACCGCAGATAAAAACTGTGGTTAGAACCTTCAAAAATTGGTAGTTATCCGCGGTTTGCGGTTTTATTCTATATTCTTGGCGCACCAAGTCCTTTTTGATATAACGCTTGAGCTCATCTCAGCTAGAGGAAAACTAGAAGTGGTTTCCCTCAGCCCATCTCCATCTAGAAGTAGTTGGACATAGCTCAAGTCAGCTCAAGTTAGTTCAATGAGCTCAAAATGAGCTCACACTAGAAGTGAGTTTCAGCTCAAGGTGAGCTGAAATGAGTTCTATGAAACTCAACTATGTGAATTATGGCTATATGGAACATTTGTGATGTTTCATGAGTAGTAACTACCTATTAGCATCATTTTATACAAAATAATGATATTTTGGTAAAAGGACATGGCTTTGGCAGTTGAGGTGCATGGTGTATGCACCCTATTGCATGTGTGCACATCTCTTGGAAGTTATCAAGGCATGAACAGCCATGAGAGAGCCTCATTTTCCGAAATGGAGCCAATTGGAAGGCACCCTTTCAGAGTTGAGGGGTGGTTACCAAGCCTTAAGGTTTGTATATGCACAAGGGATGAATAACCACCATCAAGGCCGAAAGTATGTGTATTTTCGGCCAAGAGGAGGTTATTTTCTTCCTTGTAACTTTCTACATCATCTATAAATAGATGATAATCTGCCACAATTCAACACACATTTAAATCCGAAACTTCTCTCTTTTTCTCTTAGTTTTGGCCGAATTATTCAAGCTTTCTATAGAGTATTTTGGGTGAACTTCTTTTGTGTCCATTCAACACAAAATCCCCCTACCATCTCACATACAATCGGTTCTTATACAACAACTCGAAGGCTTGAAGATTGAAGAGCAATCCGCCACCAACTTGGAGCATACGTTTTAAGGAGCAAGGAACATATTCCTTTTGCTGTTTTTCCAAGGTGTAAGGTACGTCTTTTTCTTCCTTCTTCCTCCTCATTCTCCTCTGTGGAAGTGGAGAGGCATGATCATGATGCAACACTTCATGTTGTCAGAATCTCTCAATTTACATATTCTGCCCCACTGCCATCCCTAACTGAGAGCATATGTAAGCATTTTCCTTCTCATTTTGGTTAACCCGAGTGCTGTCAATAGTTCATTGTTTACCTCATTTATGTTTGCATTTTGCTTTAGATAATATATAAGTTTTATTTGTATACTTTAGACCTCTATGATAGACAGTATGTACTCTAGTTGTGGTAGTCTCTATTTAGGAAGATCTGAGTAGCTGAGAGCATGTGCAAGTATTTTGCTTCTCATTTTGGTTAACTTTAAGTACTTTGATGTGATCTTCTACTAAAAGAAAAAGATCACAATATGTTGCAGTTTGGTGAATTGGACAGTATACAACATTGTTATAGGCTCTTTAGTTAGGTTTAGTAGACACAATAGATTATTATTTGTTTAGTTGTGATATTCTTTTATTTTTGATTTTCTTTTAGTTTGATTTGGATGCTTCTACAATTCTGATATTTTTGACCGGTCTAGAACGAAATTTGCTTAGTAAATTTTATGAAATTTGAGCATATACATTGTTATGCTTTGAGTTTTGGATAAATTAGTAGACAGTTTCTGATAAATTAGAAGTATATACTTTTAATGTCAGCAAAAATGAGCTGTTAGCGGCAGCGATGACGTTGGTGGTTGTGTCGACGGAGGTGTAGAGGCGGCACTAGGCAACGGCAACGGCGGCAGTGGCGATGTCGACGACAATAGCGATGGTGGTTCCGGCGATAGCGACAGAGGTTCCAGCGACGAAAGCGGAGGTTCCAACGGCGGCGATGGTGCGATGGATGATATTTTTTGTTAGGAACTGTGGTTAGGGGTATTTTCGACAATTGGGAAAATAGGAGTTGCGGACTAGGCTCTACTTGCTTATTAGGCTGATATATGTTATAACACATAGGTGGTAGATAAACAAACTCTTTTTTTACTATATCCATCCCAAAAAAATGATGTGTTTCGTTTTTAACATTTAATCTATGAATTTAGTTCTTTAACACTTTACTATGTAAAATCAAATATTTTAAATGAAGATTATAGATTAATGTGTCTAGTTTTGAAATATATTTTTTTAAAAAGTTTTTTAATAATTTTTTTCTAGTAATAATTTAAATCTCTCACACTGCGTAGTTGATTTATCGTTTATGATGGCCGTAACCGTCATTAATCCGTCACAATTATGACGGCCGAGGCCGTTGTTTGTTTCTTTATTATTTTGGGCGTCACATTTCGTTATGACGGCCTCAGCCGTCATATTTGTGACGGCTTTGTGACCAATACGGCCGTCATAAAATGTACGCGTGTAACTGTGATGGATGTTGATTATGACGGCATTATGACGGCCTCGGCCCTCATATTTATGACGGCTTTATGACCGCATTGGCCGTCATAACGTGTCCACGTGTAAGTGGGGACGAATTCTGGTTATGACGGCTTTATGACGGATTGAGTCTTCATAAACTGTTTTTTATAATGAAAAAAAATTAATTCTTTTTGTATTGTTTTATTGATTCAAAAATTAAATGAATACGAAAATTAAAAAAAAACATTAATAATTAAATAAAATACCAAATTTAAATATAATAAAAACATATTAACATCCATAATTGATAATTTAAAAGTTTCGAATATAACATTTTGTACAAAGATAAAACTACTCATCCGCCCAAGTGTTGATGTACTGCCGACAGCCTCGTCCTCCTCCTCGTCGCTCTCCTCATCCCGCAAATCCACCGGAGCCTCGCGCGCGGTCGAGCCATCGACCTGTATCGGGGTCTGAATAGGGAGTGGCTGGGAAGGTCCGTGGGCTGACAGGATTAGTTGTGCCTCGCTCCTCCGCCGACGGTCCAATGCCGAGTAGAAGTTGTCATGGCTGAGGAGATCGGTGAACGCCATTCCCGCCGTCTTCCGATAGTCAAAACCAAGACCGAGACCAAGTCCGAGCCCAAGGCTTTGCCGATGCGAAGACCGTGGATCATGGTGGAGGCCGAGGTCTATACGATGTAGACGGAGTCGGCATAGGAGTAAAAACGCCTGAACCGAGGCCGAGACCGAGAGAAAGGAGCAAAACCAGGGATGCGGTAATCCGGGAAAGGAGTGACGCGGCGGCTGGATCGAGTCTGGAATGAAGGATGTCAGAAAGCAGACGACTGGATCGGAATCGGCTTGATCGGAATCTGGGGTGAAGGCTGCGATGTCTGTGGAGTGACATATGATGATGCAGAGGCGGCGAGCGTCCGTGGAACATCCTCTGGGCGAATAACTCTGTTCGCCACCATAGCATTCCACATATTGCTGACCGTGGCCTCCAACCGACTGATGACCTGTCGTTGGTCCTGAAGCTGTTGCTGCATCTCAGTATCATGCTGTAAATGAAATTAAATATATGAATAGTATGTAACACCACAAATTAAAAAGTATATGAAATTAAATAGATGAAATTAAAAAGTATATGAATTTGTAATAAAAATTTTGAATCAACTACCTCACACGGCGGCGGAGGCTCCAACATCTCAGGGTGCGTCAGTTGGGGAGGTAGGCCAATGTAGGCCCACGTGAAGGTCCCCCCGTCACCTCTGTGTAGATGTCGATGTCGAAAGACGGTCTCTTTTGATCAGGACCGTACTTCTGATCCATCAATTCCTCGTACCTCTCCTAATTTCAATTTCACAATTTAATTAAGAACATAGTTATAAATTATGATGAAATTATATTAGTTTAAGTTGTAGAAAAACATACCCCATACGTGTGCTGACGAGCCGTCCGTGCCGCAGCTTGCTCTTCTGTTTCATCGGGCAAGTTTTTTTTGTTGCCGACCCAGCTCTTCTGTTTCATTCTCTTCAAAGCCTGACATGTTAACATTATCATTTCCACTATTTCCATGTCCAAAATTATTCGATGAAAACAAACCGTCTCGAACCATTTGCTCGCAATCCCATCCCCTGTCACCACGACTAATAGTCTGCTCATTTCCATATGAAGAAACATTGTTTGATGATGAAGGTTCATTAAATTCCTCGTAACGTCGGTAAATGATTGGATTGATACGCGGTTCCTCACCATGAAGATCCCATACATAATAATCATCTTTAAATCCATATCTCAACAAATGCTTCTCAATAGTACTTTTATCAAAAAACTTAATATTTTTACATTTCTTACACGGACATTTAACCTCGCTTTGTCCAATGCCTTGAGCAACATTAAAAGCAAATTCACAGAACATCTAAACTCCATCACAAAATTCCAGATTTAGTTGACCAGTCTTCCGACTTTTACGCTGGTACATCCAAGCACGCCTTCACCATAGTTACTCCTACGTATAAGAATATTAAAGACTACCAATAATGAGCTTAAGACAAAATTTATTAAATCACCTAAAGGGTGCATGGGTCTTATCCTATTCATAAAAACCCAATCAATGCTAAACTTTTGGATTTGTATTTTATTCACAGTTACCAAAATTTCGGCAGCACTTCGTCGCAGTTCCCCATTATACCCATTTTTTTAATCGCTGCAAATCTTGTATAATGAGGAACAAGACAAGATGCTACCAAAATTAACTTAACTGTGAACAACAATACAAATCCAAAAGCCAACCTAATCACCGATTGCGTTTTTATGAATCTGCTCACTTTGGACAATCCATGAATACTGATAAGTAATCTTTAACACAACTATTTCAGTGTAGCTTGGAAATAATCTGTATAACATAGATTCATCTTCTAAAGAGTATTCACAGACAGGAACTATGGTTCATATACAAAATATAACTTCATATTACAATATCTAAGAGATCTAGTACAAAAACTAAATACCCAATAAAATTTAATTAGAAGAGAAAAAATTGTACGTACCGACGTCAATAATATCTTTCTCGTTGTTAATCAACCTTCTCGCTTCAAGATGAAGAAAATGAGAGTGAAACCATGAGAAATGAGCTGCTTCAAGGTTGGAGATGGTGAGGTTCGAGAGCAAAATCTCTTCTCTCTAATGGAGTTTGAGAGCAGAGAACACTTCTCTGTAAGTTTTCATTTTGAAATGGTGAGGTGAAGTCTTTTTCAAGGTTGGAGATGGTGAGGTTCGAGAGCAAAATCTCTTCTCTCTAATGGAGTTTGAGAGCAGAGAACACTTCTCTGTAAGTTTTCGTTTTGAAATGGTGAGGTGAAGTCTTTTTAAAACTGAATTATGAGGGCTCGGTTGGTCATAAGGCCGTCATAAGTCTGAAGGAATCTTGAGTGCGTTTTTCAAAAAAGTTGTGACGGCCATAGCGGTTATACAGCCGTCATAATGTGTTTTCCAAAAATTTAATGACGGTCAAAGCGGTTATAAGGCCGTCATAAGTAATATGCATAAATACGTATATCGTACGAAGTATTTTATGACGGCTTCGTTCATCATAGAGCCGTCATAAAATTTTGGGAAATACTTTATGACGGCCGTATCCGTCATAGGGCCGTCATAAAATTTTAGGAAATAGTATATGACGGAAATAGCCGTCATAGAACCGTCATAACATTTTCATACTACGGTTATGACGGCTTGGGCCCTTATTTTGCCGTCACAAAAATTGGGAAAACTACGTAGTGTCATAACATCAAAAAGGAAAGCACCAATTTTCTGGGAACCTGGTATAAGTTATTAATTGCAATGAAAGCTAGCTATCTGACACTTTGTAAGGATTAGTTCAATATTTATTTTTAGAAAAAGTGTGATAATGAAAAAGCATCTATACAAAGTATATTTATCCATTTAATTAATTAATTAATTACCAACCATTATTTTGGTCGTTTAGAATAATTATGATCAATTTTATCATTGTCAAGAGTAATTAATTCACAATCTAAATCCATACTTATAAACACTTGATAAAATCCCAATCTTATGACCAGGCGTAAACTCATCCACCACCAAAGAGCAATTCACATGAACCTTCACAGTCCTCAGTGCAAACTGCTCCACCACCACAACACTCACCGGAACCTTGACGATGACTTCAACATGCACCGTCCCGGCTTCCTTGTCATGTATCAGCCTCTCCTGCAAATCACGGCCGAACTCCGTCGTCCCTCTCAGCAAAACCTCCACCTTCTTCGTGTCCCTCTCCGGCTGATGGAACGGCGGTAGCTTCCCGGAGCATAGGTTTCTTCCAGCGTACCGGACAACAATGGAGCTGCTGAGGCCGAAGTAGAAGGCGATGTGGTCGTTAGGGTTGTGTGCTCTCACTGTGACGGCGATCTTCGCGTCCACGCGGAGGTTCGGGTGGAGGTGGAAGGCGAGCAAGTGGAGGCGCTCGACGTTGTAGGATGGCAGCTGGGGGTTGGTTGCCGACCAAGTAATGTAGAGTGTGGCAAAGAGAATGAGGAGGAAGATGGTCATGGAACAGCAGCAACAGCGTAGGCATTTGGAGCAGCGGGAACGACGCCGTTTTGATAAATGGTTCTCTTGCTTCATTTGGGATTACGTAATTTGGGGACATAATCAATGAAGAAGAAGAGATTTCTCTTCATGATCATGTGGAAAGTAATAGGGCAAGTAATTTGTTGTTTTAAACTTGGAATGGATGTCGATTTCGAGCACCTAACAATTGAGATTGCTTGTGATGTAGGGTTTGCTTAATTTATTATCTTAGCCCTTGCTTCATTGACTAGATAGTGGTAAAAGTTGATAGATATTTCTCACCGAAATTATCGATTAATAAACGCCAAATTGTCGGCAAAGAGTGCTATACGAGAACAAACATCTTTGTTTGCACAATATTTTCGTCCAACCTATACGTGGCATGATATTATTAGTTAGTGTCATCACTATTTATTACAGGGCTACTACTATTAATTACGGGAGTGACAATCCCATAATTATTAGAGGCGACATTCAACACTAATAACATGTCACATATACAGATCGGAGGACTTTCCTCCAACCTGGTTTGGACGAAATATTTTCATGTTTGTTTTGGGAAAAGGACCATTTTTATCTTTGAGGCTTGCCAAAAGGATCTTTTTTACCATTGTTTTTAAAAATCGGTTATGTTTTACCATCAACGTTTTGTTTTTGGAACTTTTTCACCATCGAGTGTTCTTTTTGGACCATATTTATCACTGAGACCATTAACAGATGGAATATTCCATTACAGACTATATTTTCATGTTCAATTTGACCCCGAACTTTTAACAATGAAAACAATTAATCTAAAATTGCAAAAATGTTACAATCTGAGCCCCTCCCCAAACTTTTAAAAATGAAAAAAAAAATGGGACCCTAAATTTTTCCTCGCACACATCTTGGATTGTGGTGAATCCAAATCGATGGTGAATGCATCCATTGAAACACTTTCATGAAAGTTGCTTGAGGAGAGTTCGTGAGAAGTCTCTGACTTCGAAGCATTGACCAACTATAGATCCTCCAAAATTTGGCAGCACATTACTGTCACTCGCGACATTTTTTATAGAAGAAAGTTTTGTCTTCCCGCTCTATGACGGCAATTTCTGAAAGAATGTATTTTTACCCAAATATGGATATTGGAACAACATATCTCAATTTTTTGTGTGTAAATTGGAATTTTCTTATTCTAGACTTATTTTTTTCCTTGTTGTGGCATATGCAAATGGCTTGCGATGCGGAACGGCCTTTGATCTGGGCAAGGCTTGTTCGGTTGGAAGGTTGGAGGCTTGGATTCGTTGAAAGGATGCAGAGGTGGGGTGGAGCAGGGTCGGTGAGGGGTAAGCATGGCCGGCAAGTTCATGGTGGTGTGGGGCTAGGCTGACTCGGAGAAGCTTGGAGGCTAAATTATTATGGGGAAATTTGTACATTTTTTGGAGAGTGTGAGTGAATTTATCAATTTTTAGAAATTTTAGGATCTTGCGTGGAATAAATTTAATGCCACTCGTAAACGTGGTCTACAAACCTAAACAATAGTGACATTAAGAGACCGATTTTTTTAAAAAAGGCGAAAAGGGTCCTATTGGCAAACCTTAGAGGTAAAAACGGTCATTTTTCCTTTTTTTGAATTGGAAAAAAGAATACTTTATATTAAAAAATTAGAAAAAGTTACACCTTTAACCAAAAAAAAATTCGGGAAGAATCTCCTGCACCGTAGAATACATCATAAACCTGCACCGTAGAATACATGCGTGTCTATTAGGGGGTTCAAACTTAAGCTTTTTCGGGTGAATAAGTTGTTGGAATTCTTAGCGCACCAAGTCCTTTTGAGCTCATCTCAAATGGAGAAGTGATTTCAGCTCAAAGTGAGCTGAAATGAGTTCTATGGAATTCAACTACTCCCTCCGTCCGCAAAAGACTCCACCATTTGTTTTGACAGTTTCACAGTATTTAATCTATGATTTTTTTTACGAATGTTTAGACACCAAAAATTAAATATTTCATATGTGTATCATAATTTGAAATCTAAATTTTCTGAATATATTTTTTCTGAATATATTTTTTCTGAATTTTTTAAAACTATTTATCTTTGTTAAAATTTGAGTCAAACATTGAACCTTGAAACAGCAAATTCAAATGGTGGAGTCTTTTGCGGACGGAGGGAGTATGTGAATTGTGGCTATATGGAACATTTGTGATGTTTCATGAGTAGTAACTACTTACTAGCATCCTTTTATACAAAATAAGGGTATTTTGGTAAAAGAACATGACTTTGGCAATCGAGGTGCATGGTGTATGCACCCTAGTGCATGTGTGCGCATCTCTTGGAAGTTACCAAGAGATTTTCGGCCATGAGAGCCTAAAATTGGTGAAAGAGGCACCTCAAGAGAAGGCACCTCAAGAGAAGGCACCCCTTCGCCTAAAAGAGCAGTTACTTAGCATTTTGACAAGGGAGTGTACAAGGAGGGAGTAACCACTCCTTAGGCCGAAAGTATGTGTACTTTTGGCCATGATGAGTCGTAACCCTTCCTAGTAACTCCCTGCATCATCTATAAATAGATGATTTGGCCACAACACATCACACACTTAAGAATCCGAAACTTCTCTCTTCTCTCTTGTTCTTGGTCGAATTATTCAAGCATTCCTAGAGCATTTTGGGTGGAACTATTTTGTGTCTCCTTAACACAAAATAACCTCATTCCATCACATGCAATTTGCCCTCATCAAGCAATTCGAAGGCTTGAAGATTGAAGAGGAATTCGCCACCAAGGAGGAAGGCTTGGAGCATACATTTTGGAGCAAGGACAAAGATCCTTTCGCTGTTTCTCAAAGGTGCAAGGTACATATCTATATCTCCCTCTTCTTCCTCCTCCTCTTTCTTCTTTGTGAATAAGTTACTTCTTCACTCCTCCTTCTTCACTTGTGAAATAGCAAGTTAGTCACCATTTTCTATGCGGATGCGGAGCTCAAGCGAATAGGACAAAAGTGAACTTAGTTGCACTACGTAGTTGATGGGAGTTCGGTAGCGGGCCTGGTAGGTGGCGGCCCACTACCGAGCTCGCCAAAAGGTCTCTGACAGGCTGGGGCGGGCTGCCCGCTACCGATGGTGCAACTCGGTAGCGAGCGTGGTAGGGAGTAGCCCGCTACCATGCACTGGGCGGACATTTTGAAATTCAAAACGTTCCTCGAAACCGTAAAAAGCAAAAGGTAGCGGGTTGAGTGGGGGGAGCCCGCTACCATCTGCCCGGTATCGGGCTTGGCGGCGGGCTACCGAGCCTTTTAAATCCGTTTCAGCTTCCTCTCTCCCCCATTTCTTCCCCGACGCATATCGCAGAAATCCTCCAAAAACCTCCGCCGACCACCGCCTCCTCCCCCATTTTTGGAGACGCTTCACTTGTTTTTTAGGTGGAACTACATCAGCAAGTTCAGATATCTTCTTCTCTTCTCTTTTTTCGGTTTTTTATGGTTAGAAAGAGTGTATTTGACAATTGTTTTTTGAAGGTACAACACCGCCGCCGGCCACCACCGAATTTCCGTCGCCAGCCGTATCCACCGCCATCTACAAGTATTTTTTTTGGTATTTTATGAATTTTAGTATTTTAGGAATTATTTTAGTATTTTATGAATTATTTTAGTGTTTTAGGAATTGCTTTGGTATTTTAGTATTTTAAGAATTATTTTAGTATTTGAGTATTTTAAGAATTATTTTAGTATTATTTATGAATTTTTTGGTAGTTTATGGAATTCTAGTATATACTTTACGTATTTTAGGAAAATATGAATATTTTATGAATTTTAGTATATACTTTACATATTTTAGGAAACTATGAATATTTTGTGAATTTTAATATTTTGTGAATCATTTTAATATTTTAGGAATTATTTCTGTATATAATGAATTCTTTCAATATTTTAGGAATTTCTTTTGTATTTTAGTATTTTAAAATTTATTTAGGTATTTTAAGTATTATTTATGAATTTGTTGGTATTTTATGTAATTTTAGTATATACTTTACGTATTTTAGGAAAATATGAATATTTTATGAATTTTATTTTTTTTTTGAATTATTTTATTATTTTAGGAATTATTTATGTATATAATGAATTATTTTAGTATTTTAGGAATTGCTTTGGTATTTTAGTATTTTAGGAATTATTTTAGTATTTTGGAATTTATTTAGGTATTATAGGTATTCTTTATGAATTTGTTTGTATTTTATGGAATTTTAGTATATATTTTACGTATTTCAGGAAAATATGAATATTTTATAAATTTTAGTATTTTGTGAATTATTTTAATATTTTAGAAATTATTTCAACTCAAAATGAATTCTTTTAGTATTTTAGGAATTGCTTTGGTATTTTAATATTTTAGGAATTATTTTAGTATTTTGGAATTTACTTAGGTATTGTAGGTATTATTTATGAATATGTTGGTATTTTATGGAATTTTAGTATATACTTTACGTATTTTAGGAAAATATGAATATTTTATGAATTTTAGTATTTTGTGAATTATTTTAATATTTTAGGAATTATTTTTGTATATAATGAATTATTTTAGTATTTTAGGAATTGCTTTGGTATTTTAGTATTTTAGGAATTATTTTAGTACTTTGGAATTTATATAGGTATTTTAGGTATTGTCTATGAATTTGTTGGTATTTTATGGTATTTTGTTATATACTTTACGTATTTTAAGAAAATATGAATATTTTATGAATTTTATGAATTAAGTTAATTTTATAGAATTATGTTGATCAGCATGAATACCTTATTAGATTAGCGTCAATACCTTGGTAGATCAGCGTCAATACCTTGGTAGATCAGCATCAATACCTTGGTAGATCAGCGTCAAAACCGTGGTAGATCAGCATCAATACCTTGGTAGATCAGTGTCAATACCTTGGTAGTACAGCGTGAATACCTTGTTAGATCATCGTGCCGTCAATACCTTGGTAGATCAGTGTCAATACCTTTTTAAATCAGTGTGAATACCTTGGTAGATCAGCGTCAATACCTTGTTAGATCAGCATCAATACCTTGTTAGATCAGCGTCAACACCTTGGTAGATCAGCGTCAGTACCCTGTTAGACCAGCGTCAATACCCTGGTAGATAAGCGTCAATACCCTGTTAGATCAGCGTCAATACCTTGTTAGATCAGCGTCAATACCTTGGTAGATCAGCGTCAATACCTTGTTAGATCAGCGTCAATACCTTGGTAGATCAGCGTCAATACCTTGGTAGATCAGCGTCAATACCTTGTTAGATCAGCGTCAATACCTTGGTATATCAGCGTGAATACCTTGGTATATCAGCGTGAATACCTTGGTAGATCAGCGTCAATACCTTGGTAGATCGGCGTCGATACCTTGGTAGATTGGCGTCGATACTTTGTTAGATCAGCGTCGATATCTTGTTAGATCAGCGTCAATACCTTGGTAGATCAGCGTCGATAGCTTGTTAGATCAACGTCAATACCTTTGTAGATAAGTGTCAATACCTTGGTAGATCAGCGTCAATACCTTGTTAAATCAGTGTGAATACCTTGGTAGATCAGCGTCAATACTTTGGTAGATCAGCGTCAATACTTTGGTAGATCAGCGTCAATACCTTGTTAGATCAGCGTCTATATCTTGTTAGATCAGCGTCGATAGCTTGTTAGATCAGCGTTGATACCTTGGTAGAACAGCGTCGATACCTTGGTAAATCAGCGTCAATACCTTGTTAGATCAGCGTCAATATCTTGTTAGATCAGCGTCAATACCTTGGTAGATCAACGTCAATAACTTGGTAGATCAGCGTCAATACCTTGTTAGATCAGCGTCAATACCTTGTTAGATCAGTGTCAATAACTTGGTAGATCAGCGTCGATACCTTGTTGATAACTTGTTAGATCAGCGTCGATACCTTGTTAGATCAGCGTCGATACCTTGTTAGATCAGCATCGATATCTTATTAGATCAGCGTTGATAGCTTGTTAGATCAGCGTCAATACCTTGGTAGATCAGCGTCAATACCATGTTAGATAAGCGTCAATACCTTGGTAGATCAGCGTCAATACCTTAGTAGATCAGCGTCAATACCTTGTTAGATCAGCGTCAATACCTTGGTATATCAGCGTCAATACCTTGGTAGATCAGCGTCAATACCTTGGTATATTAGATCAGCGTGAATACCTTGGTAGATCGGCGTCGATACCTTGGTAGATTGGCGTCGATACTTTGTTAGATCAGCGTCGATACCTTGTTAGATCAGCGTCAATACCTTGGTAGATCAGCGTCGATAGCTTGTCAATATCTTGTTAGATCAGCGTTGATACCTTGTTAGATCAGTGTCGATACCTTGTTAGATCAGCGTTGATAGCTTGTTAGATCAGCGTCATTACCTTGTTAGATCAGCGTCAATACCTTGTTAGATCAGCATCAATACCTTGTTAGATCAGCATCAATACCTACATAAATTCCTAAAATACTAAAATAATTCCTAAAATACTAAAATGCCAAAGCAATTCCTAAAATACTAAAATAATTCAATATATACAAAAATAATTCCTAAAATACTAGAATAATTCCTAAAATACTAAAATTCATAAATAATACCTAAAATACCTAAATAAATTCCAAAAATACTTAAATAAATTCATAATTCTAAAAATTTGTTGATCAATCTTCTTAGAACGTTGATCTATCTTCTTTGTCATGCTGATCTTCTTGCTCACCATGTTGATCTATCTTCTTGCGCACGACTACAGGGTTCCAGACGCCCAACATCCGCGATCCTGATTATTATACCCCGATAATGCCGATGCCACAGCAGCAGGCACCTCAGCAGCCGCCGCAAAAAAAACGTGTACGACCCGGAGTTGTTTAGGCGGAGTAATGTGTCATTTAACCCATTCTCTTTGGGGTTCAACAGACAGGCGTTCGACGATTCAGAGCACCATTCCCGCCGCGTGAGAATCAGGGTGACGATTACGATTTGTCTCCCCATAGGACACTTTTATAAATACTATTTGATTTTGGATGTTTTTTATTGTAATTGATACATTTGGTTAATTTATAATTAAATTTATTTCTGATTTTAATTATAATCTATAAATACTAATAAATAATATTATTATTATTCAATCATTTATTAAATGATGCAAATAAAGAAATCATTAAAAAAAAGATGGTAGCGGGAGGGTAGGGGCGGGGAGCTACCAGCTCTGTCAGCTGGCAGCGCCCACGTGGCTCTGTAGTAGCGAGTTGCCCACTACCGAGCCCCCTACTACTGGTACCTGGTGGGTAGCGCCAGGATTGACGGAAGCGGCCCAAAAAGAAACGGTGGGTAGCTGGCAACCTCGCTACCATTGTAGCGGGCTGGGTAGCGGCTCGCCCCCTACCCAACTCCCATTAAATACGTAGTGATTGTTCACATGAGTAAGACCTTCTTATTCACCGGCGCTCCCAAATCTCTCGTATTTGAACACCATCTATTTTGTTTCCGTTAAGTAGCAATGAACGCCAAAGTGATAGTGGGACTTCTCTTTCCAGTTCCTATATTTCATTCTCCATTGTTTCAGCGCTTGATCTCCCTCTTTCATCTCTTCCCAGCTTTGAACGGTACAAATTCTTCTTCGGTTAGGGCAGAAGTTGCTTAATTTTGTTTCGGCTTGCTTAATTTTGTTCTGGCTTGCTTAATTTGTGTTGTCCTGAAGTTTATTTTGAATGTCGATGGATCACAAATATGTGCGATGCGCACGACAGTCCGCACAACGTTGTGCGCAGTACACAGATGTGTGGACAATATAACTGACACACTTCCAGTAAACGCACAGTGAAGCGCACAGGCTTGCACGCATGTTGATCTTACCACTCGGGACTCTCGTTTGTTCCATTAATCATGCATAGCATGCATTAAAGAAAGTCCTCTAATTGATTTAGGTTTATATTTCTCTGTAATAGTTGAACTGTGCTAACTTTTGTTTTTGAAATGAAGTGTCGCATGTTTGAGCACACCATGTCCAGCCAGACCATCCACCCCGCACAGCACAATGCCAGATTCAATTCCGAGCAATATGCAACAATTCTGAACTTCCTAGAGGACCCAGTGAATAAGGCGAACGTATTTGGTGTTCCCGGGAAGACGGAGGTTGGAGCTTGATGCCAAATCCGTGGGTGACCGTTGGCTTAACTACTTGAACAAGTATAGCCGCCCGTGACAAAAGTAACACCACTGGTTTTGGCGTGACCGAAGAAGACAGGAAGCGGAATATCCACACCATCTAGGCAAAGCTGGACTATTTGTGCCCCCATTATGAGCGAATGCATGCTCTGTTTGGGGATTAGCCCAATATCAGTCTTGCCGCAGTGTTCGATAGTGATAGCATTAGTGCAGGAACTGACTTCAATGAAATTCTAAGGTACTCAATCCATGTGCCAAAAATTGTAGCATTTGACTTTGTTGTTTCAAGTTGCTATGCTTGACTCAAATTTTAACAAAGATAAACAATGAAAAAAAATTCATAAAAAATATATTTAGAAAATTCATATTTCAAATTATGATACATATATGAATTATTTGATTTCAATGTTTAAATAGTTATGAAAACAATCATAGATTAGATACTGTGAAACTGTCAAAACAAATGTGACAATCTTTTATGGACGGAGGGAGTATGTTGAATGTTAGGGCTAAAATTTGAAAATAGTTTTGCATATGAGTTGCTGACATGATGCATCCGTATTTATGAATGTAGGTTCAATGATGAAGAGGTTACATTCAGTTTTGATGATGACCAACCGGACGCAGTTGTTGATAGCTCGGGTCCTCATGAGATTACAGGGAGTCCGAATGAAGCTGGAATCGATCCAGAGAATGTTGTGGTTAGCAATGAAGAGGATGGCCTCTGGCCACCATCTACTCAGAAGGAAGCAATGGCAGGGCCTGAAAATGAGGATGAAGAACTTTTCCGTTGTAAGGTAAACACTACCCCAGTGGTTGCTACTGGCAGTAACGCATTGTTGTGGTGGACAACAACGATGGGAAGAAGTTGAAGAAGGATCGAAGAAAGGAACTGCCAAGCATTACGGGTGCGAAAACTCCAACGCATGCATGCAACCAGTTGGCATAGACAATTCAAGATTGCGCATTCGCGAAGGCTGCTGCTCTTGTAACCATTGAGGAAAAATGCTGAAATTCGAACAAAAGAAGTGGGCAATAGAGCGAGAGGAAATGGAAGTGAGGCGTAGGGAAGAGCAAGAGCTTGTTGAGCGGATGCGCAGGGAAAAGCAAGAGCTTGCTGAGTGGAGGCGCAAAGAGGACAAAGAGGATGAGAGAGTGAGACGTGTTGAAGACAAGACCGAGAAGTGTAGGGAGAGAAGGTTTGCATTGCTGCAAACCTTGATTGCAGATGGAAAGTCACCCGAAGAAAACAAAGAAATTTTAGCCATGCTTCTATAGAACTGCTACTTCATAGAGGAACATCATTTATCTTTGCAGGATTTGTGTATTGATATTTTTTTATTTCTTTTAAAGTTCCCGGTTATAAGTAGTAGTTGCAACTGTGTGAGTCCGTTAGAAGTAATAACCAAACAACTTAGGAAACACCTATGCAAATAACATATCAAGCAACATAGCAAACAACCAAGCAAATAACAGAGCAAGCAACACAAGACGAATCTTTTCCTTGAATTATTCCGATACAAAGTGAAATGTGCTAAGATGGCCCTACACATGCTGGGCATCGTCTAGAGTCTACTTAAATCTATTCAACGTCTATTAAAAACACAGCGAATGCAGAAAGCATCATGGACTTCTCAATTGGTGCAAGACTTCTCAATTGCACTGTTGTGTATCCATAGGTCGAAGCAGGAGATGTTGGCATGGGGGTGAATCCGGAGGTCGAAGTAGGAGGATAAGGCATGTGAGATGACTCTCCAGGGGCTGCTGGCCCAACGCCTCGAGAATGCCACTGGTGAAAATCCTGTTCTCGCTACTCATCTTCTTGAGCTGTCTTCCTGCGAAATTCCCCAGATCTTGTAAACTTCATGCATACTGTCTCTCGACATCCGCGACACGCCTGTCCTCAATTCCTCTCACCTCAACCTGCAGTGTTGCAATGCATTCACCCTGTATCCTATCCCTCTCCTTTACTTTTGCAGCAACAACATCAATCTTTGCACAGACACCGGAAATCAGCTCCTTGACATGCGCCTTGATCTGCATAAAAAATCTATCAAGTCAAGAGGGTGACATTCGTATGGTACTTATAGTCCCCTCATCCTGACAGGACAAACTAACCGGTTCACCCCTACAGTCATGATCTGCATAAATCTCGATTTCTTCCTCCATTGCACAAACAACTTCTACAGGGGTGGCACTGGACACCCTTTTCTTGCGAATCTCTACTACAGTAGCCCTGATGGCCCTACTCCTTGTTCTGCCAACTATTCTAGGTTCGGTAGGTTGATCCTCATGTTTCAGGTCGACGTAGTTCCATATGTTGGGGAGGAATGGTCAAAACTGAGTCAGTGTCTTCCCTCAGAACTTTTGCTTTATAGCAGAGTGATGTTATGAGCTGAGGATAGATGAGACTATTTTTGGAATGCCAAGCACTTGAAATGATAACCTGCCATATAAGTTGTGAGCGGGAGGGCCGCTCGTCAGGGGGCTTTTCCGCCAATTTTGGGGAAAACGAGGGAGTCGCCACCTTTATTTTTTAGAAAATGGGAAATTAAGGAAAAACCCAATTTTGACTCCGAAATTTAGAAAAGGCAATTCTGCGAAAACCATAGATTTTAAGTCCGGGGATTGGTCACAAATTGGGAAGGTGTTAGGCACCCAATTTGTCTGAAAATAATTTTTAAAACAAAATAAAAGCCGATTCCCATAAATTAAATAATGCAAAATGATTAATTATTTTTATTTTCAAACAATGGGTTAATTTAGTTAATTGGACTTGGGCCTGGAATATGGGCTTCCAAACTGCCTACGTACCCGTTTGAATCGGGATCAAAGCCCACGTAGTTCACTCTCGTTGGACCGAGAGAACTCGGGGTTAGAATGCGTACCTGTCAAATCGGTGAAGCGGCGGTCGAATTGCCTGGATGTTGGAGACGGTCAAGTTGCCTCGATTTGTTGTTGAAGATAGCGGTCGAATTGCTTGGAGTTGAGGACGGTCTACTTGCCTCGATGCTTTGGTATTTTTTGTTGCCTTTTCCGAGGAGTTCAAAAAAACGAGCTAACTCTGCACGAATAAAAGAAAAAAGTCTTAAATTAGTTCGATGATGGTGGTGAGAACGATAAGATAATAACAAGAAAAATTCTTTACAAAAAAGATGATGATGATGATAGGTTTTTTTTGTATTTTTTCTGTAACAATAAACAATGATAAAAATGTTAATTGAGTCAGAGTTGATTGGAATTAATTATTAGGACAAACATAATGACTATCAATAAAATTGACAAAGTAAAAATAAGAAAACATGAAAAGGATGAAGCTGTGAGTGGCCTATTTGCAACAAAATAAACTTGTAAACCTGTGAACCTGCGAAAATGGACAAAAGAAGAAGTTAGGGACTTTATTATCACAAATAAAAATAAGCAAGGGTTAGATAGGAGTTTTGCCGGGTTTCGTTTAAACACAAACGTGACACGTGTCGCTGCAAGTTCGAATTCGCGCCGGAGTTCGCTGGTCTGGCT
Organism: Stellera chamaejasme; assembly: GCA_024586325.1. NCBI lineage: Eukaryota > Viridiplantae > Streptophyta > Magnoliopsida > Malvales > Thymelaeaceae > Stellera > Stellera chamaejasme. The sequence continues at coordinate 15,350,755 of CM044987.1, read as the reverse complement.
GGGCTGCGCGGTTTCACGGCGAACGGCGACGAGGCGGCGGCGACTTGGGCTGCAGCAGGTGCTCCGGCGAACGGGGGTGGAAGAAGCGGCTTCGGTGCGGCGCTAGGGCGGCTCACGCGATGGAAAACGCCGGGATAGGGCTCGGCTCCCTTCTTGAAGATCTCGTCGGACCTTGGCGTTCCAGCGGCGGTTTCGGTTAGGGACGGTGCTCCGCTGATTGGGGAGGTGTTGGCGGTGCTGGGGAAGCAGCTTCAGGTGGGTCTGCTGCAAGTAGCTCCGGTTGGCGGCGTTGCAAGCTAAGAAACGGGTTCGGCGAGTCCGTCACGAGCTGCGCCGATCTGGGAGTTTTCTGGTGGCGTGCGGCGGCTGGTGGGCTTCCTGGCGTTGCAGTGATGCCAAGCCTAGGGCTGGCAATGGCTGGAGGCTGGGAGTAGAAGGTGTGGCCAAGGGCTGCAGGAGCTTTTCAAGGAAGAGGAGGCTCTCGGCTTCTCCTCCCCGGATGCTTTCCTTGGTGAACTTTGGTGCTACTTATAGGGACGTGAGAGAGGCTAGGGTTACGTGAGGGAGGCTAGGGTTAGGTTGAGATTGAAGAGGTTGGGTGGAGCTAGGAAGCTAGGGTTTGAAGAGGTTGGGTGAAGGTGGGAGACGAAGAAGGCGGAGGTGGAGGTCGGTTGAAGTGGAGGTGGAGGTCGGCTGAATGCTAAGCAAGAGAAAAAAAGGGTAAATGACATCTTATCATGTATAATGTTCAAAACATTCACTTCAGCCCCCTTTCTTTTGATTGAGTTGGAATCAAAGTTAGATTAGTTAAATAAGTTCCTAAAAAATTAAATTAGCGAACTTAATTAAAAAATGATTGTTAACATAAGTATGCCAACTAATGGTTGAGCCAATGTAGCAACTTTGTATAACATGTCAATCCGCTCAATGCTAATATTATGTGAATGCTTTGATGGTTGCACGTTTGTGTGAATATCAAGCAGGAGAAGTTTACCAGTCTCCGTCTAATCTGCACCTTTGTTGGGTCATCGTCATACTCCTTCTCATAGATGGCCTCATATACTACAACATAGAATTCGTTAACCAAAGTCTGGTTAACTTCTCGAGGTGGCACTATCAACTTGTGCCAGTGCAGGGCTAGCAGCTTCTCCCTTAGATCATTTAACTCTTCGTGATTCAGATCATACTCCCTCATCAAAAGCAAAGGCCGGTTGTCCCGATTGACTCTATACCTTTCCTCAGCCGCTGTTGTTAGGAACTTCCTGTAGCCAAAAGTTGACTTTATAGGGGGCCTCTGTATAGTTCATTGTTCATCATTAGAAGAACCTTCCTCGGAGTTGCTCTGCTCTGAACTGACCTCCTCAATTATAGGTTCCTTCCCCTTTCTCCTCTCTCACTAAAACAGAGCACGAAAAAGGTTAGAAGACATAGGTGATGACTACACACTTGTGTAAAAACAAAGTGCAAGAACATATGTTACATGTCCCATGAATACCATAACGGCCCATAATGGATCATTTGATATATCACCCAATCAATGCAACGAAACGTTCTATCATTTGAAATATACCATCACACCATGCAAACAAGTTGTTCCGAAGCAAGAATTCATGCAAAACACAACCCTGATACCCACTACCCAATGACAACCAAATGGTTCTGAAGTGAAAGTGGAACTTGGACCAAAAGTTGCATCAATTGAGTAAATCTACTTAAAATTGCATGTTTACTCAGTTACCCATCAACAATAATGTATGAAGCAAGCATGGAACATACCAAAAATCAATGGGAACCCCAAATCTGAAACCCTGACTACACAACCATGATGTCATACAAAACTAACCAAGAAAGATGGCAAAGGAAGGGTTTCGCGATTTGTACCTTCGAAGTTGATGTTTAGTTGAAAGAAGCCTTGAGGAAGATTTCTTTGGCTGAAATCGCGACTATGTGCTGCGAGAGTTATGCGTCCTATGTGCGAGTGGCTAAAGAAGACAAAGTTGGCTGCCAATTAAAAACCATGGGGTATAAATAGTGATGTGGGGCCATAGTTGTGCACAGCGCACATCTAAGCGCACAAACGACCGCACAGTTTATTGTTAAGGTGCAGTAAGCGCACAGTTAGACCGCCTTCGGATGTGCCTCCACACAAAAACAAGCCAACCTTATCTAACGGGTCCCCTTGATTTTGTCAGATCAATAATAGGAAGTACGCCATTCAAATAGCCTTTCTGAACGACATAATTTTTCACTTCCTCTCTGAAAGCATTCGCGCGGTCCACTTCAGTGCCTTCTAGATTTTCTACTAGACTCATATCCGTAGGAGTCACTTAACTGATCATCTCCTCCCATGAGTCCCCCAGAATGCTCAACATGTTGTGCAGGATTACACAAACAGTTGCTACTCGGATGATTGTCTGCACATCCCTTGATGATTTGATTTGCCCATGATGTTCATGCAAACATGACCATCTTCCTTTCAAAATACCAATGTTGTGCTTGTTCCTCGCTCTTGCTTTGGTGAGGATAAAATTGAACTCTCTGTTCATCTAGATGTCTACTGTAGAGGACTTGAATGCAAATATGACCTACTTCCAATTTGCAACAATGTCATGATTACCCTGCCCGTAAACAGAACTATGGTTCCAACACCAATGCCAAATAGCATTGACTACATTGCGGTGGCTGCCTCGTTGACATTGTGTCCAAGACGCCAGAGGGCAATACATACTTGCCATGTTACTGCAGTTTGTGGACACTTGATCTAGTTGTGAAAAACAGGACATGGTTTCAGAAGTTCAACAAATTGAAGAAATGGCTCCAAGTCGCACTAGAAGTTTTGTTGGAATTCCGACACATTTAAGTTGAGCGCATAATTCAGTAAGAACTCTATGGACCGTGGCGATCTTACTCGATTGTTGAGGTAAAGTGAATTTCTTATTAGAACATATGCATCGCATAACTCCTCCAACATATCCTCTTCCTCATCAATGCCAATAGCCATGCCCATCTGTGGCTCAAGGTCAGATAAAACAAGTCGACGATCAGATATTTTCGTCATCTTTCGAACTACAAAACCAAATAGGAGACAACATGTTCAAGCTTTCCTGCATTTCAAAGAAAAAGATAGCCATGAGTGTGGATTAACATACTGTAACAAAGTATTGTGCGCACATCATAGTAAAGCGCACATACCAGCGCACAACATGGAAACACATGAAAACTATTTATGTACGTAACGCAACAAAGCACACATATGATCGCATATATGATTCCTACCTACAGTTCTTTCAGATGAAATTCATACAACCCAAAAAAATAGATATCTAAATTACTTTCACCATACGAGATCGGCAGCGAAATGACAAAAAAACCAAAATACTGGGTTTTGAACATACTCATTCCACTCTAGTCAGCTTCCCCAAATTCTCCAAATTCTTCTTCTACCAACTCGGTCTCTCTCATTCTCTCATATTCTGAGCTTAACGAGTAAGATGACACCATCCATAAAAGATGAGAAAACGGAAGCGGGGAAAAAGTTGGGAGAAGAAGAACTTAGAAAGAATGACATAAACTTTTGGGGTTTACGTATAGTCGGTAGAAGAACGACATAAAAGGTAAGGGAAAAGAGGCGGGAAGGTTTGGGTGTCCCAAATTCACACTTCATTCCCCTTCAATTTCACGGGCTCCTCAAACTTGGGCTATCATTACTCACTTTTCTCACTTACCTCTCAAACACTTAATTATTAGGTGAAAAACTCATCCTCCAATTTCTAACATTGAAGCCCCCTATTAACCACATAAGTGGTATTCCGTAAACCATGAAAATGTCAAGATTACCCTCTTAATAAATATCTACGAAGGGTGTTTTAGTCTTTTAGTAGTATATTTAGGTATGTGTTTTTTCAGATATGTGGTAAATAAACGAACTCAAAGAACACACCTCAATGATCAACCACAGATATATGAACTAAGAAATTAACTTTGAAACTCCCAAAGAAAATGATTATTACCATAATGTTATTGTTAAATCACATGATCCTCTTATAGTCTCTTCATTGGCCTTAACCGAGAAACACCTTTTGATGGAGCCAACATATTTTTCTTACGCTTTGATTTCTTGCACCCATTAGATGAATTGATAGATTGCACGGATCCAAACCGAGTTTCAATCCCGAGCCCTATTGATCCTCTTTCTAGTTGGTTCTCTGAAATTTTCTCCTCTGAATTCTTCATATGCAACTGTTTTTGCGCCAAACACCATCTTCTACAATAGTCTATTATACAAAAATTAAATTGATTTGTTTGACTTTTAAAGCTACTCCATCCTTCCAATAAAACTAATATGTTTAACTGGGTAGGTAGATCAAGAGTAAAAGATTAAAGTAGGCATATAAGAGAAAATTAATTTTTTTAGTAAGATTAGAATTAAGTTGAGAGTAATAAAGTCAAATTGATGTGTACAGGTTTCTTAAAAGGAAAACGTATAAATTTTTCTGAAACAACCAAAAAAAGAAAACGCATCTGATTTGTTGGCGCGGAGGGAGTATATTTTATTCAAATTCTCATTAAGAATAAAATAATTCGAGTAGTAAAACTAGAGGTTTTTGTGTCTAAAGTGTTTAAAGCTCTTGCTTCTCTCTCTAGTTTGGAGATGTTTTTATGAACTTTGATGTGAAATCATCCTACAAATTGAGAAAGAAAAAATATTTTAGTTTTTTGTCGAGTGAGCAAAATTTTACGAAGTATATTACTAAGAGCATCTATAACAATCCTAACTAATTTTAAGTTAAATTGTGGCCAAAATGACAAAAAAAAAATCTTGGCTAGTGAGTGTAACATTGTTACTGTAGCAATGCTAGTTATTATAGGTAGTCACATTTCTTATTATGTTGAAATCAACCATATTTATTTTTTTGGCTAGTAATAAATTTTCTCTCTTCACTCACAATTTGGACAGAACTAAAGCTATTATGGCTAGTGTGATAGCTAGTACTGTTGGATCATAGATTTATCCATTTTTCCTATTTTTGCTAGTTATATTTGATTTGAGAGTGTGATGGCCAACTTTGTTGTAGATGCTCTAAATAGGGCTGTTGACGAACCTAACTCTTATCGAACTTTCTCAAACTCGAACTAAACTCATGTGTTATTGAGTAGTGTTTTATCGAGTTTGAGTTCCAGCAGAGATAAGGCTTGAAAATTTTATTTATCAGTCTAGTTTAAGCGGACCTAATTTCGAATTGGTTGCCTTATTGAGCTATCGAACAATATATACTAATATACTCCATTCGTCCGCCAAAAAAATGATCCATTTATTTTGACAGTTTCACAGTATTTAATCTATGATTTTTTTCATGAATATATAGACACTAAAAATTAAATATTTCATATGTGTCATAATTTGAAATCTAAAGGCCTGTTTAGTTGATAAAAACAGTTTTCATTTTCATTTCTTGTATCGGTTTTCAATTTCAGTATAATTTTCGAAAATAGCTTTTGAAAACGCGTTTCATTACAACATGTTGAAAACAATATTTTGAAAAAAGTAAACGCACCAGTGACCAATACACTTCCACCAACCGCCGAACCGTCGCCGAACCTCCACCGGACCGTCACCGGACCACCACCGGACCACACCGGACCGTCGCCGGATCACCTCCAGACCATCGCTGGACCACCGCCGGTCCACTGTCGCACCGCCAGACTGCCGCGTCCAGGTGGGCGGCAGAGAGCGATCGACGGTGGTCGAAGACGGCCAAACGGTGGTCGTGCAACGGATCGGGCGGATGGTTCGATTGTGATCCGGTGACGGTTCGATGATGGTCCGGCGACGTTCCGGCGGAGGTTCGGCGATGGTCCGACAGTGGTCCGGCGACGGCCCACGCGGTGGTCTGACGGAAGTCAGGTGACAATCTGGTGGTGATCATTTCCGTGTTTTCAAAAGAAAACATCAAAAAATCGTTTTCAAAATCTTTTACAAAAGTGTTATGAAAATGACGAACTAAACACATTTTCATTCTATTTCTTATTTTCTGAAAATTTTCACAAAATTTTCAGAAAATTCTATCAACTAAACGGACCCTAAATTTTCTAAATACATTTTTTCTAAATTGTTTAAAAACAATTTATTTTTGTTAAAATTTAAGTCAAATATTGAATTTTGAAATAGCAAAGTCAAATGGATCATTTTTTTGCGGACGGAGGGGAGTAGTACTTAGGACGGTTTATATGTAAGTAATAAAAATAGTGGGACTTATGTAACAAACTTTACATACTTTAAGGACTAAATTGTTAGAAGATCTAGTCTAACTCTAACTAAATGAGATTTGGGGAAAATCTTTAGACACCTCGTTGGATTTTATTTCTGATGCTTCTTTTATTGAATCAGGTTTCGAGTAGCTCCTTAGTTATCAAGTTGAACTCAAACATAATTTGAATTCAATAGACAGGTTTTCGAGCAGCTCACGATCTATCGAACCGAAATTGACCATTACATCGAGTAAAGTTCGAGCTTTTATAATGAAGGCTCGTCAAGCTACCAAGCTGAGTTCGAGCTCGATCAGAAACATTCGAGTACAATTCGAGCTTGGCTCGTTTCATTAACAACTCTATTACATACTCCTCTGTCCCGGGAATAATGAAGGTCCATTTAAGTGAAATTGACATAAAAAATCAACTGTTTCATTTCTTTTGGGATAGAGGGAGTACTACTGAACATACAATTTATCCACTTGTTTATTTACTTTTGATTTTGAAGTTGACATTGATTCTACTGAACATACAATTTATCCGCAACTATTGTGGAACAACCTTTTTTCTCAGTAATGAAGATTATTATCCTTTTCCTAGGCCATCCACGTGTTGATTTTCAGTTACGATAAATTGACAAAACAATAGCCATCGAGCAACTTATGTAGTAAATGGGAACGATTTTTGACCAATTGTTTAGAAACTTATATTGAAAAATATGTATTTGATTAATTTATCAGTAATGATGTAGTGTTAGGTCATTTTTAGGATATAAAAACTCAAAGGGTCAATACTAAGATATTTATTTTATTAAATTAATATATAACGTGACACCGCTTAATAAATTTTTTAATTTTTCCCTTGATTGTGCACCTGCGGTTTACCGTCCTCTGCATTAAGCTATTTGCACCTTTGGCTTTAGCTTATTATCTTCTTTGTTAAGCTAGCTGTGCTAGTAAGTTACACTTTCTATCCCAGCCAAATTGATACGATTGAGTGAGCATGAAGATTAAATAATATTGTTAACTAGAGGTTAATAATGTAAAGTAGAACTATAAAATAAAGAGTAAATTCCGTACGCGATCTCGTAAAAATAATTATTATCCTATTTTGATCCTATTTTAAAATTTGTTCTGTTAAGATCCTATTTAAGGGTATTCTATCCTATTTTGGTCCTTTCCATCTAATATGGCCGTCAGTTCTAACGGTTATGTATGGATTTACTATTTTACCCTTATGAAAAATTTTACATCAGTACTCAACTTATATTACCCCCTAAATTTTAACCCCAAAGTTTATCTCCTTTCAATAAAGCCACCATCTACACTTCCTAAAGAAAAAAACAGAGATTGCATCCAATTGTGCCAAAACACTCTACTTCTGACCGATCCCGATTCACCGGCAATGCCTAACCTCCTTCTTTCCAGGATTCTAGCCACGATCATTACAGCGGTCGAGAGGACCAGTCCGACTCCGATTCTTTGGAGAATGCTGATGCGTCGTTCATTGCCAGTGGCGCGACGGAAGAAAATCTTTCCAGCTCCTCTAGAGAAGACAGAGGAATGAGCAGATCTTGAGAGAAGTGGATCAGTGAGTTTGATAGAGGTTCCCTCCCCTCCCCTCTCTCCGTTTTGTGATCTAAATGGAATAGCTAGCTAGCCTGCAAATTTGAAGATTCAAGTTCTTCAGACTTCTATCATGTTACATGCACGTTTAGATACGTGATTCTAATTAACAGCGCATGATGTGTTTTAATCATAATCATGCCGTTCTTCACCATTCATCATCGAAAGAAGAAAGGGAAGAACGAAGAAGACGAAGAAGGAGAAGGAGACGAAGGCGTACCTTGCGCTCCAAGGGATATGTTGAAGATGAAGAGTGTACGCTGTCTTCTGCGATCTTCAATTTCAGCAATTGCTCGATGAGGACGAATTGATGATGCATCCAAGAGGCGAAATTGTGTTGAAATGAACACAATGTTAATCCACCCGAAAACTCTAAGAAATATGCTTACTAATTTCGCCAAGAAATGAGAGGGAGAAGGAGTGTTTCGAATTTGCAAGTGTGTCATTTAATGTGGTATCTCTCCCTTTATTTATAGACAAGGAGAGATGCCAAGTGGTGGTTAGGACACCCCTTTGGCCGAAAATACATGTACTTTCGGCCAAGGGTGATAACCAACACCTCTTGGTCACAAAAGGAGGGAAGGTTCATGGTAACCTCCTCCAACTTCCATTTTGGCGAATGGGTGCCTCCTTAGAGGCACCTCTTCGCCTAAAACAGCCTTTCTAGGTGTAGCTACTCATATGTAACCACCTAGGAAGTATCCCATGTAGTAAGGTGCATACACCATGCACCTAGGATGCCCTTTTACCAAAATACCCTTTATTTTGTCCAAAAGGTGCAAATGGAAGTAATAACTTGTGAATCAATATGAAACATCCCAAAGATGTTCCAAATGATCACACCACACACATTTGAGCTCTCACGAGCTAACATGAGTTGGTGTTAGCTACTTCTAGCTAACTTGAGCTGACTTGAGCCGGAGTTAGCTACATATAGCTAATTCGAGCTCCCACTTAGCATCATAAGCTTAAGTGTCATATCAAATGATCTTGGTGCGTCAAATATACTAACAAACTCCCACTCGCACCAACGATACATTTGTGAATCAGCTCCCACTCAAATATATAATCTCAAACCACGAATAAGCCGAAAATACAAAGCACATTCACACAAGTAGAGTTAAGGGTGCGACCCCAAGGCATACACACTCAATCACCTCCATTGCGGTTGTTAGACTCACAATGAAAGCTTATCCTCTATAGAACAACATGCTAGAACTCATATAGCAACGGAGTGTTGTTTGAACTTCTTCAAACTCGCTTGAACTCATCAAGCTCATCCGATCACATCAAATGAAGCCTTACTGCACCCTGGACACACGATACACGCTACTTAATCACAACCAGTCTCTTTTATGAATTTCAACTTATTGAAAAACATGGTTGTATTAAGCCATTGAGTACTCAATTACAAATTCTCATAATTCAATCAATAATCATACTACGCATAGCATGTGGGCCCAAGATTGAATCAAGAGTAAGTGTATCATATTAGCTATGTCTTTCCTATTGGTTTAAACTACTTAGCATATTACACAAACTCAACTACCCAAAAGGAAGATTCCAGTCTTCAAACTAAGACCTTCAACATCTAATCAAAGTAGTGTTGTAAGTGTAAAGTACTAATAGCAAACTAAAGTCACTAAGAGTCTGGATTAAAGAACCTCACATTAAACAAGAATAAAGACAACTTGTTTAAGTTCTTTATATAGTCGTATTTTCATGGATATGGAACTTGTAAGTTCTCAAATAACACTAGTGGGTGTTTTACATACACCACTCCCACTTGGAGTGATGTCCACTCGATCGATTTGGGAGTGTGTCATTTCTCCCTCTTAAAACACCATAGTGTTCTCCACTTATCAAATAATAGGAGGACATGTCAAATCCATGAATTTGTTAACAAGTAAGCATCGCTTACTACTAAAAATATAGACTAGGATGTATGTAGATCATACAAACTCGATGAATCAGTTCATCTTACCCTGATTTTAGGAAACCAAGACGACAAATAGTTAAGGTGACAGGTGTTGGACATGTCTCCCACTTAGAAATATGACAATAAGTCACAAGTTCTTTGGATAGAACTACATATTCTAAGTCCTTAACTTGTCTCATCCTCAAATCTACTCAAGACAGAGGGCGAGAGGCTCATGTGAGAAAGCCCTCTCTAATGTCTATACTTGACATGTTCTAATTTTCGTTGTGAACATAAGTAGATTTGAACCAAAAGAAATGAATGAAATAAGTTACATTAAACAATCATTCATATTACATGTGTGACACCGAAGATGGTGAAATATATCATCCAACAAACTACAATCTACGTAGACCCATTGCCTTAACATGACGGGCAAATACAATTGGTGGAAGTGGCTTAGTTAGAGGATCAGCCACCATGAGGTCTGTAGATATGTACTCTATCTTAACTTCACCTTCTTCAATTGCATCCCGGACGAAATGATATTTCATGCTTATATGTTTGGTTTTCCCGTGATACTTGGGATCCTTGGTGTAAGCCATGGCCGCCATGCTATCACTGTAGATAGTAATAGGCCTATCCACCGTAATCCTAGATTCCAAGTTTTTAAGGAAATAACCAAGCCAGAGGGCCTCCTGCACAACTGAGGCACATGAGATAAACTCAGCCTCCATGGTTGATAATGCTGTACAGGTCTGTTTTTTGCTACACCAAGTAGTTGCCCCTCCGTTAAGCATGAAAACATAACCAGAAGTAGATTTGCATGAATCTCGATCACCACCCCAATCAAGATCGAATAGCCATGCAAATCAAGATTCTTTCCTTGATAGCATAGCCAATAATCCTTCGTACCTTTGAGATACCGGAGAACCCTCTTTACACTCTTCCAATGCTGAATTCCCGGGTTTGAAGAGTACTGTGCTAACAAGCCAACCGCTTGGCTAATATCAGGCCCGGTACACAACATTGCGTACATGAGGGAACCAATCGCACTTAAGTATGGAATTTGAGCCATTTCTTCCTTTTCTTTTGGAGTTTTGGGACACATATCCTCCAATCTTGCATCCATATGCAAGTGGCGTATTCATGGGTTTTGAGTTGGTTAGGTTAAACATATCCAAAGTCTTATCTACATAAGGTTCTTGAGATAAGCCTAACAAGCGTTCCTTTCTTTTCCGGTGGATTTTGACACCTAGAATAAAGGAAGCTTCCCCCATGTCTTTCATGTCGAAAGTGGAGGATAACCATTCTTTAATGGTCGTCATCAAACCGACTCCATTGCTGGCAATCAAGATGTCATCAACATAAAGAGTCATTATGGCATAATCGGATTCAGCTGAGTACAAGTACACACAATGGTCTTCGTGCATCATCACAAATCCATAGCTTGTGATCGCATGATGAAACTTCAAGTACCACCGTCTTGAAGCTTGCTTAAGACCATAGATAGACTTCTTGAGTCTACAAACCTTGTCCTCAAGACCTTCCTGCACGAACCCTTCAGTTGTCTCATGTAGATCTCTTCACTTAAATCACCATTAAGGAAGGCTGTCTTGACGTCCATCCGATGGAGTTCAAGATCCAAATGCGCCACAATGGCCAGCAAGAACTGATGGAATTGAACTTGACAACCGGAGAGAATGTATCCTTAAAATCAATTCCTCCTTCGTGTGAAGCCCTTGGCCACCAAACGGGCCTTGTACCTTTCGATACTTCCATCAGCGTTTTCTTTATCTTTAAAACCCATTTATTACCAATGGCCTTACGGCCAACAGAAGATCAAAAGCTCCCAAACACCATTTATCGCCATTGAATGCAACTCATCATTCATGGCATTCATCCATTCTTCCTTTTGTGCACTATTTAGAGCTTCTTTGATGTTACTTGGCTCATCTATCTCAGATGATACCAAATAAGTTTCACCCTCCGAGAGACCCCACCTTTTAGGTTGTCTCGATTCCCTAGTTGATCTTCTCAACTGAGGCGAGGCGGCTCCAGCTCTTGTTGATCCTCAACTCCTCTTGAACAGATCCTCCTTCTTCGTGATCTTGTTCCGTAGGTTCTTCCAACTCATTGGAGTTACCCCGAGGAGTCACTACTCCTCGTGTCGAGGTATTCCATCCAAGATGGGTGCATCTTGTGCAACCGGTACTTCGTAATACTCGGTTGATCCTGTTCTAGGATTGGTACCAAAGAGTGTAAATCATCACATTGACCAACTTTTGGAAATTCATTTTCCAAGAAGTTAGCGTTTCTTGCATCAAATACAAGACCATTCTTGTGATCGAGATCCAAGAACACATAACCCCTAGATTCAAGCAAGAACCAAGAAATGCACATTTCTTGCCTCGGGACCTAATTTCCCAAAGGGTGGTCCGTTACATGCACATAAGCCAAGCAACCCCATGGGTGCATATAGCTAAAATTAGGCGTCTTCTTCTTCCATAACTCATATGGAGAAGAATTAATGCTCTTGGTTGGGATTCTATTGAGAATGTGAACTGCACAAAGCAAAGGCCACTCCAATAGATGGTGTCCAAATTGGCCTTCGCCATCATGGACCTAACCATGTCCATAAGAGTCCTATTCTTCCTTTCGACACACCATTTTGTTGAGGTGTCCAAGCAAGAGTAAACTCTCCGGCAATCCCCTTCATGTCACAAAATGCCTTAAAGACATTTGAACTATACTCTCCACCACGGTCCGTTCTCAAGGACTTGATTTTCTTACCCATTTGGTTCTCAACCAAATGTACATACTTTTGAAAGTAAGTGAAAGCCTCCGCTTTGTTCCGAGTAAGAAAACGTGAGTGAATCGTGTATAGTCATCCGTAAATGTGATGAAGTATCTGAATCCATTTCTGGATTCAACTCTCAATGGTCCACACAAATCGGAATGGACCAATTCTAACGCTTCTTCCTTCTAGCTCCACGCCCGAAGGGCTTTCTTGTCATCTTGCCCTCAAGGCATGCTTGACAACTTGGTAGAACAACTTTGGTCAAGGATCCAAGTAGCCCTTGCTTGGCTAACTTTTTCAACCGATCTCGACCCACATGTCCCAACCTTTCATGCCAAGTCATTTCAGTTGTGACCTCGGTCACATGACAACTAGAAGATGCGTTAAAATCGCAATTTGGTCTAAGTTCATACAAACCATTGTTAACGAAGCATTCATGAACAAATAGGTCATCTTTATAAATAGTTACACTACTATTAGTAAAGTTCAAGCTATATCGATACTTCAACAAACTACTAATAGAAATTAAATTCCTACTAATATTAGGTACATATAAAGTGTCAATAAGATACAAATATCCATTACACACTGGGACTTTACAAGTCCCCATTCCTAATACTTCTATTACATCATTATTCCCAACCGCAACACACTTTGCGCCTTTGGGAAGTTTCGTATGCCACGAACCATGACTTATCACGGACTATGTGGTCCGTTGCCCCGAGTCTACAATCCACAAAGAACTGCTCTCGCTTAGCATAGTACAAGATGTAACAAATACATCAGAAATAGAAGTAGGAAAATGTACCTTGGGAGGGTTCTTGCAATCCTTAGCAAAATGACCCTTAGTCCCGCAATTGAAGCACTTGAGTTTGGAAACGCCCCTTTTCTTCTTGAATTTCTTCAAGTTCGGGCCATTTCCACCACCCCTTTCCTTGCCATTGCCGCCACCCTTCTTACCTCCTTTGTTGAACCATTTACCCTTCTTTTGAATCCTCCCTTTTGGAGGAAGAGGTAGATGCAACATATGCACGGAATGGTTCTTGAGTGCCAACACCTCGGCCTCAAGTATTAGGTGACGCGCAATATCATCAAATGTTTTGATTTGAGCATTGTGACGCAAGTTGACCTTCATCAACCGCCAATCCTCATCCGGCAAGGATCTGATAATAGCCTGGACTCGTTGTTCGTCCGTGAGCTCATGTCCAGCCTTCCTCAATCGGTAGATCATTCGGGACATCTCCCTTAGGTGAGCACTCATGGTATGGTCAGCACGCTCGGTAGTCCTCAAACCTCGTAATCATGGCTCTCTGCTTTTCAACTGAGACATCACCATACTTTGCCTTGACTCGGTCCCAAATCTCTTTGGCACTATCAAGGGTCGAGAACTCAACCATGATTTCATCTACCATAGTTGACAAAAGAGTAACCCGGCAATGACTATTCTTTTTCAAGAGTGCCACATAGGCAGTTTGATCTTGATCAGCCGGTGGTTGGACAATCTCATTAGTCGACATCTAATGTCTCTGCTCCGTCAAGATGAACTTGACTTTTTGTTCCCAAATAGGATAGTTCTCACCATCCAATTTCAGGTCTTTGTTAAGTTCAGCAACAATACTTTTACATGCCATCTACATGATGCAAATCACATGTATCAAAGTTCAATCAATCACAACAAGACTCAAAACAAGCTACAAACACATGAAACCACACAAACATGTTCATATGTGGCAAAAGGAGTGCTTATAGCATCCAATTAGAAACACATAAACAAGTTTGCATAATTTCACATACATGTTCGTTTTGAGCCTCCAAGAAGGTTCAATCTATACTTACTTTATAATTTCAAGTACACATACGTGAAATCCTAATGTAACAACCATGAGCACTTCATCCAAGCCTTAGTTCCATCACCCATAAGTCTCATCAATACAATACCTGTGAAAGATGGTGGAGTCACAAACGGTCTCACTTAAGTACCACCTCCTTAGACAATATCATACCAACTTGACAGGGTCCCTAGGAACCTTAACTTATTTGAAGTGACTCATCCATTAAATCAAGTCTCAACTCCCTTAGATTCACCATAGTAATGTCGAAACATTAGTACTTGAATCATCATAGGGTAGAGTATCTTGATATAACGAATGTCATGTTCCTTCTTAAACTAAGTTTCAATTCCCTCAAGTCCATCATAGTGGTGACATACACCAGTACTAAGACCATCAAGGGGCTGAAGTTCTTAGTCTAAGTCAAGGATTAATGTCACATGTATGCTACAAAAGCACACCAAGTAAGAACATGTATCACAAGTTTCAACAACATTTACATGTTCAAAGATACAATCATGGATCATACAACAATTTAACATTTTGTTCAATCATATACAAACATGATTCAAATAATTATAATTATCACCCCTTCGAATAACTTCACGGCTTGCAAACCCCAGCCTTCGCGAACCCAGTCCCCGCGAATGGCGAACACATGCCTTCGCGAACACGGTCTGGCGAACACATGCCATCGCAGAACAGTTTGGCGAACACATGCCATCGCGAACACAGATTCGCGAACACTGTCTCCGCGAACATTCATCCTTAAACATTTATCACAGATGCAACACATATATCATCAAGGCCGAAATCAACATACAGTCGAGTTACTCAACATGATGAACAATCGGCGGTTATATAATGAAGCATCACAACTTTTCGCATTTACAGATAGTTTTCAAACATATTTCGGTTACAAGTGTTACTATGAACAATTTAACAAACCGAAATCATTATTACAGAAGCATATAACATGAATTTCGAGACCAAGCTCTGATACCATTTGAAGATTCGAAGTTCTTCAGGACTTCTATCATGTTACATGCACGTTTAGATACAGTGATTCTAATTAACAGCGCATGATGTGTTTTAATCATAATCATGCCGTTCTTCACCATTCATCATCGAAAGAAGAAAGGGAAGAACGAAGAAGACGAAGAAGGAGAAGGAGACGAAGGCGTACCTTGCGCTCCAAGGGATATGTTGAAGATGAAGAGTGTACGCTGTCTTCTGCGATCTTCAATTTCAGCAATTGCTCGATGAGGACGAATTGATGATGCATCCAAGAGGCGAAATTGTGTTGAAATGAACACAATGTTAATCCACCCGAAAACTCTAAGAAATATGCTTACTAATTTCAGCCAAGAAATGAGAGGGAGAAGGAGTGTTTCGAATTTGCAAGTGTGTCATTTAATGTGGTATCTCTCCCTTTATTTATAGACAAGGGAGAGATGCCAAGTGGTGGTTAGGACACCCCTTTGGCCGAAAATACATGTACTTTCGGCCAAGGGTGATAACCAACACCTCTTGGTCACAAAAGGAGGGAAGGTTCATGGTAACCTCCTCCAACTTCCATTTTGGCGAATGGGTGCCTCCTTAGAGGCACCTCTTCGCCTAAAACAGCCTTTCTAGGTGTAGCTACTCATATGTAACCACCTAGGAAGTATCCCATGTAGTAAGGTGCATACACCATGCACCTAGGATGCCCCTTTACCAAAATACCCTTTATTTTGTCCAAAAGGTGCAAATGGAAGTAATAACTTGTGAATCAATATGAAACATCCCAAAGATGTTCCAAATGATCACACCACACACATTTGAGCTCTCACGAGCTAACATGAGTTAACATGGTACACTACCCAAGCAAATGCGTCCTCGCATCACATCAGAATCACACAAAGCCCCGCCAGACAAGGCCCCGCCTACACTGGCCCCGCAGGTCTCGCCCTCGCGGTCTCACAGCTCGCCTTCGCGAGGTCCCTTATGCCTATACTGGCCCCGCCAGACAAGGCTCCGCGGGTCTCGCCCTCGCGGTCTCAAGTCTCGCCCTCGCCAGATCTCAAGTCTCGCCTTCGCAGGTCTCGCCCTCGCCAGATCTCAAGTCTCGCCTTCGCGGGTCTCGCCCTCGCGGTCTCACAGCTCGCCTTCGCGAGGTCTCTCATGCCTATACTGGCCCCGCCAGACAAGGCCCTTGCACTCACGGTTCGTGCGACCCTTACTCTTACCTTTATTGGCTTCGCTTTATCTAGGCCTTCGCCCCTTGCTGGCCTTCGCCGCTACATGCTCAACTAAAGAAAGGCCACTTGGTCATCTGACTTTAAGCAACCAATAAGGAAGACGGTCAGCACGAGCCTGAGTGATCTTCACCAGATTCACACGCCATATCCTCTGGCAAACGAATCAACTAAGGCGGTTTACTGACACATTCATCATCACAGCCGCGTAATCTCAAACTGCCTGGCTAAAGGCTTCAACTGGGGGAGGTTCTTTCTGGCATCACCCTATAAATAGGGTGATGTCCACCTTAAAACGGGTAAGACACTTCACACCCCCACTCCTCTCTTGCTACTCCTGAGTGCTCTCTTTATCTTTCGCAGATCACTCTAAACAGCAAGCTTGGAGTCCTCAAGAACACAACACCATCAACAAGTTATCTGAGAGTCCGGACCTGCAAAGGAACGCGACTATCAGATTGGCGCCGTCTGTGGGAACGAAAGTTCTCATCAAAACCCATAAAGAAAACCACAAGAAACAAGCCATGCCAACTACCCGAAGCATAAGTAGGCATAGCCGCCAGGGAAGGAGGAATCCACCCGTCACGGTCACCAACAACGACCCACCATCGGAAGCCTCCCCGAACAACGTCCGCCCACAACCAGGGGAACTCTCGGTTCATTCGACGGAGGAGAGCTCCTCCCACGTTAACCGTAACGTGCCTCAGGAGCGCACCACCCCACCAAAGAAATCCTCCACCAACAGGCCTTGATCCGGCCATCCCGCAATCAATCACGGAGGCGGTGGCTCGTAACTCGCGCGAAACACTCGCCGCTACTCTCGAGGAGTTTTGGACAGTGTGGGAACACTACGAACCACCAACCCGAACGCCCGTCACCCCGCCTCAACAAGTAAGTCATCCTGACCCTCCTCCTTCGTCTGTACTTATAGCACTTACTAGACGGTTAGAAGAAATGGAGAAAAGGGAGGAGAGGGCTAGTGTCCATAACATCACCAGGATGGGTTTGGATCACCTCTGGACCCAGCCCTTCACTCGGCCGGGTCTTGGAGACCCTCTTCCGGATCGGTTTCGCCAGCCCAAGCTGGATGCTTATGACGGTCTATCAGACCCGGATATTCATTGGCAACGCTACGTCTCCGCGATGGGCATCGCGAGGGCAGATGACAACACCCTCTGTAGGGCTTTCAGCTCCACACTCACGGGGCCGCGGCAAACTGGTATACCACCCTTCGCGAAAAGCGGTTCGACTCCTTTGAGGAACTCTCCCGCAATTTCTCCAATCACTTCGTGGTGTCCAAACCTCCCCCCAAAACGGCAGGACACCTCCTGAAGATACGACAGAAGAAAGAAGAATCCCTCAGGGAGTACATTCAGCGATTTCAGGCGGAATCCATCCAAGTCCCAAATCTGGGGGAGGAGGCCCGTCTGCTCGCAGCCATTCAGGGTCTCCGGTGGGAATCCCTTTTCTTCGTGGATGTACACACCAACCCCCCTGCAACATGGAGCAGTTCCTGAGCACGGCATCCCGGTTCATGAACACAGAAGAGGTCACTCGACCACTTGCCCGCACCACCCCAACAGATGCGAAGGGGCAGCCCACTCGAGTGGACTCCAGGTCCCAGAGGCAGTACCCTACGCAGTCCAACAGAGAAATGACGTATTCGACCCTCCCACCTCTTAGAGAATCTCGCACCAACATCCTTCATGTCCTGGAACAAAAGAGGGAGGTCCCTAAGTGGCCTCGCCCCCTCTCCTAAGAGGTGATTAGGCTGAGTAATAAGTATTGCCGCTACCATCGCGACAAAGGTCACGACACTGAGGATTGTTTCGAGCTCAAACGCATGATCGGAGACATGCTCGCTCAAGGCAAACTCAGGGAATTCTTGCTTCACGACTCAAATGGGGTCGCAAGCGAGAAGGTAATCAGGAGGACCGCAGTGGGGGACCGCAGCGGGTCGCTCCCAACAGTAACCCGGATCAAGAAAATACATACCAAATTCCCAAAGCTAGGGGACACATCCGCGTAATTACACAGAGCGAAGGCGCGGCGGCAAGACGCCGTTACATGAGGCAGATCTATCAAATTGATCATGCCTCAACTCACCTACTCCATCGCCGTGATGGGACTTCCGTCACAGTACCCCACGCGGACCCCTTGGTCATCACCGCCCGCATTACCGGATGGGACACAGATAGGATCTACATGGACACCGGGGCGAACGCCAATGTTGTCTACAAACACACTCTCATTGAAGCAAAGGTACCCCTATCGCAGATCCAGCCGGCGAAGGGGGCCACCTTTGGAGTAGGACGGGAAGAAATCCCAACCTTGGGAACAATCACACTCCCCTTCATGATGATGGGGGTTACCAAGGAGAAGAAACATGTCTGCCATTCCAGCTTTGTGGATTTCATTGTCCTTGATCTCCCCACACCATACAATGCCATCATTGGGCGTCACACCTGCATCGAATTCCACGTCCGCCGCGATGTGCGGGCCTTAACTCGTGTTCCACACCGCAGCGGGAGATGCCTACATATTCACAACCGTAACGTGGCTGGGGGCAATTACGTCTCGCCTCGCAGACCCCCTCAGCTTCCCAAACCATCAGAACCTAAGAGGAAGGCACCCATGGAAGAGACCGGACCCGCAGGTGAGGCCGCTCCTGACCTGTCTGGGGCCTTCGAAGAGGTTGAGATCTCTCCTGACAAGAAGTTTCGGGTGGGAAAAGATCTCCAGGAGCAGGACCAGCAAGCACTCATCCATCTCCTCCATGCCAATATCGACGTCTTCGCATGGAGCCCTGACGACTTACCAGGTGTGGACCCTTCCATTATCTCCCATAAACTAAGTGTACTCCCCGGCTTTAGCCCGGTTAGGCAGAAAACTAGGGGGATGGCCCCTGATCGTAAGGATTTTGTACGCGCGGAAGTACAAAAATTGCTTAAGGCTAATATAATCAAGGAAGTTCACTACTCTGAGTGGGTCGCCAATATAGTACTCGCAGATAAGGAAGGAGGCCAGTGGCGACTTTGTGTAGACTACAAAGGGGTCAATAGGGCCTGCCCAAGGGATCCCTATCCCCTACCCTCTATTGACCAACTAGTAGACTCAACCGTCCATCACTCAGTCTTCTCCTTCCTCGACGCATATAGTGGGTACCATCAAGTTTTTATGGACCCAGAGGACGCGGTAAAAACTGCCTTTACCACCGGCGAAGCGGTCTACCACTACATCCGGATGCCCTTTGGTTTAAAAAACGCAGGGGCCACTTTCCAAAGACTTGTGAATCAGGTCTTCGCAGATCAAGTTGGCCGAAACCTTGAGGCCTATGTTGATGACATAGTGGTCAAAAGCAAGGCCACCTTGACACATCTAGCAGACTTGGAAGAAACATTCGCCAACTTTCGCAAGTATAACATGCGCTTAAACCCAAAAAGTGCATCTTCGGCGTCGGCGAAGGCAAATTTCTGGGTTACCAAATCTCCAAAGGAGGGATTCATGCGAATCCCAAGAAGATCGAAGCCATCACCAATCTTCGCACCCCTAGGGGACTCAAAGAAGTACAACAACTGGCAGGGAAGCTGGTGGCCTTAGGACGCTTCGTCTCTAAACTCAGTGACCGCTGCAGACCTTTCTTCGACCAAATCCGCAAGAAGAAGGCTTGCAAATGGACAGAAGAATGCCAGGAGGCATATGACTCAATCAAGCAGCACTTGCAAGATCTACCCGCACTCAAGTGTCCTAGACCCGGCGATGACCTGGTCCTCTATCTTGCCACCTCAGACAACAGCGTCGCCTCTGTCCTCATCAAGGAAGAAGCTGCCAGGCAGTGGCCGGTCTACTATACCAGCCACACCCTCCATGCTGCGGAAACAAGGTATCCTCCACTTCAAAAGGTTATTCTATCTCTGGTATATGCAGCACGGAAGCTCAAGCCCTACTTCCAAGGGCACACGATTATAGTCCGGACGGACCTACCAATTCAGGAGATCCTCAGGCGACCCGAACATTCAGGGCGCCTCGCCAAATGGTGTATTGAACTAGGTGGCTTCAACATCAACTATGAGTCCAGAAAAGCGATTAAGGGCCAGGCCCTCGCCGACTTCATTGCTGAATTCTCAGATATCAACACCATCCCGGCCCCTGAGCAGAACCCCGTGCCCCAACCCATTCCCCCAGAATGGGACATGTTCGTGGATGGCTCATCAAAACTCGGATCCCCCGCGGGGGGCGTATACCTACGTGGACCCTTAGGTATGGAAGCTTCCCTTCGCGTCTCTTTTCAGTTTCAAGTCACTAATAATGTTGCAGAGTATGAAGCCCTCATCGCGGGGCTCAAGCTCGCCATAAGGGCAGGCATTCGCCGCCTCCATATCCACAGCGACTCGCAACTGGTGATCCACCAAGTCCAAGGTTGCGCTGAGTGCAAAGACGCCACCCTGAGCAAGTACCTCAAATTGGTGAACACCCTGCGGACCAACTTTGAGGAAGCCATCTTCATTCACATCCCCCGCTCAGAGAATACCACAGTAGACATGCTGTCCAAGGGAAAGAAACCCTCCGCCTTGACCACCCTCGCCAACCCCTCAATCGCGGGGACTATCGATATTGCCTCACTGGCAACACAAGACCAAGTTAAGGATTGGCCCACACGCGCAAGCGTGCCATCCGATTTGTTCTCATTGATAAGCAACTATGGCATCGCGGATTTGCATCACCCCTCCAACGCTGCCTCAGCACTCTTGAGGGACACTCCGTCCTGGACACTCTCCACCAAGGCAGCTGCGGTGCCCACATAGGGGCGGAGGCACTTGCCCACAAGGCCCTCCGCCAAGGATACTACTGGCCCACCCTGAAAAAGGACGCCGCCGCACTAGTCAAAACATGCCACCAATGCCAGATCAACTCTCGCATGCAACGACTGCCATCTACGGAGTCTCCAAAGATCGACAAATCCTGTGCCCTTCGCCCTATGGGGCCTTTATCTCATTGGCCCAATGCCGACCGCGCCAGGTGAGTATCGTCTTTTTGTTTTCGCGGTTGATTACTTCTCTAAATGGGTCAAGGTAGAACACTTGGTTTTCATCACCTCTGCCAAAATCATCTAGTTTCCCTGGAAGAACCTCATTTGCCGGTATGGCAGCCCCCGTGCCATCATTACGGATAACGACACTCAGTTCGCCAGCCATAGCGTCCAACAATGGGCCCAGGATAACAATGTCCGCATGCTTTTCGCCCCAGTGGCACATCCCCAGTCCAATGGCCAAGTTGAGGTCACCAACCGCACCCTCAAGGAGGGCCTCAAGAAGCGCCTTGAGGGGGCAAAAGGCCGCTGGGTGGATGAACTCCCAAGCGTCTTGTGGGACTACCGCACCACAACTCGCACCCCAACAGGCGAGACACCTTTCTCCCTGGTTTATGGCGCAGACGCGCTTCTGCCTATTGAGGCAGACCTCCCCACGATCCGCATGATCAACTTCACTGACGGCCAACGCTCGTGGGCTTCGCGCCAAACTCGACCTGCTCAAGAATTACGCGAAGGCGCTCGCCTCCGCATGTTTGCCCTCAAACAGCGGCTCAATCTTCATCATAATGCCAGGGTCAAACCCAAGGCGCTACAACAAGGGGGCCTTGCCTTGCTCAAGTCCGCCCTCACTGCTCGCGACCCCACACAGGGCGTCTTGCGACCCAACTGGGATGGACCTTACATTGTTCATAAGCAGGTCCGCCCAGGGGTTTATGAATTACAAGACCATGATGGTCGTCTTCTCCCTCGCAACTTTCACTCGGATGACTTACGCCCATATTATGTGTAAGTCCTCAACTTCATATTTCAATTCAATAAAATACTGGTGTATTTTTTTCCTCTCTTATAGCATTACACGGCAACACAACTGCCCTCTCAATCGCCCTCTGCACCCACCCGGTCAGACTGGCCACTCGCCTAAATCCACGGCACCAGACCTTGTCAGGTCCCACCTGCGCGCTCACACAAAAGGAATCCCCTTGCGGTCGTGCCAATGGTCTTTGAGGGTCTCGTCTCTACGAACCCCAGCTGACCTTCAACTCGCCTCGTCCCAAGGGTAATCCCCTTGCGGTACGAAAGGGTAATCCCCTTTTGGCTTCTTCAGGGAGGTCTATGTGTAAGTCGCCCTCGCGCTGCAGCAGACCTTCCGCTCGGACTCCTCAACAAAGTACGGTCTGGGTCTTGTCTCTACGAACCCCAGCTGACCTTCAACTCGCCTCGTCCCAAGGGTAATCCCCTTGCGGTACGAAAGGGTAATCGCCTTTGGCTTCTTCAGGGAGGTCTATGTGTAAGTCGCCTCGCGCGCCTGACGGACTCCTCAACACAGTAGTTGCCTCGTCTCTACGAACCCCAGCTGACCTTCAACTCGCCTCGTCCCAATAATCCCCTTGCGGTACGAAAGGGTAATCCCCTTTTTCGCTTCTTCAAGGAGGTCTATGTGTAAGTCGCCCTCGCGCGCTGCAGCAGACCTTCCGCTCGGACTCCTCAACACAGGTAGTTGCGGGTCTCGTCTCTCCGAACTCCAACTGACCCTTCACTTGTCTCGCCACGTGCTCCTCTGCCTT